>CM029917.1:47136252-49536252 GCA_017639245.1 Myiopsitta monachus
CTTTACTTTTATTAGTAAATACCTTGTGAGTACAACTAAGAGGATGGAATGCTCCAAACTCTATATGGCTCTCTATATGTTCAGAACAAAGCAATACATCCATACAACCTTAATATAGTTTCCAAGCAGCATGTGATAATCAAGTTCCTCCAAAGACAGATTAAATAGGTCAGGATTTGGCTTGGGTATCTTTTTAAGTACAGAAGTTCTTAACAAATGCATAAGGAGAAGCTGAGAACTAAAATAACCTATAAACAACCAGCACCAGCCTGGGGAAGTAAAAGCTGAGCTTGATACAGGAAGTACTCTAGCCACAGGGAAATACCAGTCATGCTGCTGTGGCTGTGAAAGGCTTGACTCAAATCTGTCAGTTTCTGTATTAACCTTACACAAAATACGAACTCTGCTGAAGAGTTCTAAACAAATAGAACTGCAGCAAGACCAGGGTCCCCATGTTCTGCTTACTAATAAGGATAGGGGTGATTTTTAAGCTTGCCCACAACAGTCAAGATAAATACTGAACATACCAGCAGCTTAACTCCAATAGCAGGAAAGACAACTGGAGTGCATTTTACCAACACACTAGTGTTAAAATCCCCTGTGTTCCTGCCTAGTCATTTGCCATGACTGAAATAAGGTCTGAGGAAAGAAGGAAAAACAACCAACAGGTTTAAAATAAGACCTGCACAAGTGCAGACAAGTTAGGACTGAACACTAAATACAGGAATCAGGTGATGGTTGAGTGAACCCAACTGCAACAGAAATGTCAAGTAATAAGGGTTGGTTTCTCCCAATCCCCCTTTTTTACTCAACATCATTCTTTTAGCTAAGCCCTAATATTCAGAGCACTCTTTTTCATCCAGAAAGGAGAGACAAGAACACTCTGCCATGCCTCATTGCTGTGCCTGAATCAGAGCACCAGGAGCGACATCTCCAAGTCCCATATTCACTCAAAGGCACTTTCAAGTTGAACTGGAAGTGAAATTTTACAACAGCCATCAGTATAACCAGGTAGTTTCAATGTCAGTTATGCCTCATGATGCCCTACATAAGAAAAAGTATACCAGAGAAGGATGCTACTAGAAGGAATGCTGATACATGTGCTCTTCAGAAGGTTCATTATAGGATAATTTGTCTGATTTTAACTTGTAGTCTGCTGCTCTAACCACTTGCTGTTCTTTTCGGGGCCACAGCACAGGGGAAAGTTACAAGAGCTTTCTGGGAAATACTGAATATGCATGACAAATTGGATTCACATGGGTTTTTTTCCCAAAGGCTAGCACGTTCTCCTTCACTATATGGACAAACACTACTTCTATCATGAAACAGAAACTTCTAGTCAGATTATTATATTTATTTAAATTGCATTAACATGTATTTGTTGCCTTAGGAATTATAAATAATACATTTAATAAGAAATAATTGAAGTAGCCAAGAAAGAATCACAGAATCACAGACTGGTTTGGGTTGGAAGGGACGTTAAAGCTCATCCAGTTCCACACCCCGGCCATGGGCAGGGATACCTTCCACTAGAGCAGGCTGCTTGAAGGTGCTGTTAATGTCAGAGGTATGTAATGATATTTTGCAGATTAGATTTGAAAATCAGGTGGATCATGAAGTGTTGAGCAAGGACAAGGGACCAGCAAAGACAGTTTCAGTGTCATGTTCAAACACCTTGCAGTCCAAAAACCCAGGAGGTGACCAGCCAGCCTGCAGCCTAGAAAGCCAGGAACAATCTGTTCAGAACTTAGAAAGTAGCTTACAAAAAAACAAACAAACCCATTTTAAAAAACTTGCTACATAAAAACCCCATCTCTAAACTTTGGCTATGTGTGCAGAGCAGGAGAACAAAATGGAGAACACGCAGGCTTTGAAACTGCTGCTGCCTTGGGCAGCTTCCCCTTATTCTCTGTCGTCTGTAGCTGTCCTTCACCAATGCTCCTGACCTTGCTGTAGTATCAGCAAGGTAATATACACCTGCAGGTGATAGTTCATTTTATGTATTGCCTCTGACCATATCAGCACAGCCATGATCGCCTCGCTGCTGTCCTGCGCCCACGTTCTTTGTTCTCCCCCTAAATGCATACTTATCCAGCATCCAGCTGCCCAGAACTGCTCCACCTCACATTACAGCTTGTGCTTTCATTACAAATTGTGACAACTGACTGCAATATTTTTAGAGTGAAACTGTTGGGAGATTATGTTCATTCTTTTTAAAGGCCGCTGTCATCGCTTCTGTTTAATGCACACTGCTCCTCATTTGGCAGCACCAGGGTCACAGACTGACATGACCATTTCTCTTGTGCCATGTGCATCTTGAACTAAGTTCAGGCTTGTGCTGTGCCAAAAGAAATAGCAGTGACAGAACTGCAAACTGGGAGGAGATAAAAAAATCCCAGAGAACTTGGGAATTCCAACCCCACTCTCCACTGTATGTATAGGACAAAGAAATAGCAAATGTATGTCACATACACTAAAGGTGTAATCCCACCCTAAGCTTCGTTCCTGTCTCCACGTGTACCATTACGCATTTCCATGTGTTGCAATTACACGGAGATGCACGGAATGTTTCTCCACAACTATCCTCTTTCCAGAGGGAAATACCTGAACAACTGTTCGGGGAAATTTCTCATTTCATTGTGGCACTTGATAGCTTGCATAAGGAAAAGAAAAAATAAAATCCTTCCCCCTCTCCCTTTCTTCCCCATCTTTCACTTCCCATCTTTGTTGACACCCAAGAGGTTTCTCTGCAACATTTTCGATTCATTATTTCTGAGGGAAATAAATCTGTTCCACATTTCCCAGATCTGACTTAATTTGGAGTAAACAAGCTTGAAAGAGCAAAGAAAAAGGCTCATTACTGTAATTTCTCAATTGCAGCATTTAAAATATTTACAAAAGTCTAAGATGTAAATCATAAACCTTAAGTAGGCACTCAATCTCTTTTTCTCTAAGTTGCTTCAAATCAGCTGGAGGGTTGGCACATTGTGCTTATTGTTCTTAGGAGCTTTCAGAAACTGAACCTTCCCTCCCCCTTGGTTCAGGGTCAAGTGCCCATCTTCCTTTGGACGCCTCCTTTTCTGCCCAGGTCATAATAGAATTTGGTGCAAATACAATAAGGAGGACATCTCCTCTGTCCCTGGGGAGATGATCATCTTTATCATATTACTTTCCAGTACGTGCTGTCAGAGTTACAGGACCTAACTGCTACTCAAAGGATTTATGACAATTAATACATTGTATTTCATTTATCCCACATATTATTGACTTCGTATTTGTTCTATTAAATCTAGCTCCCAGCTCCTTTTGACCCGTTCAGGGGTTTCTGCCATCATATGTATTTTAAGAGTACTTCTGCGATGGGAAAAGCACAAAGACAGAAAAGGTAGAATCCAAAGGATGATTTAGTAAACAGTGCAACAGTTTAATGGGTGAGAGGTATTTGAGCACTGAAAAGAGCATTTGCTTTTTTGGAACAGCTGTGCAACTTCTACTCAGGCCATTTTACACAAGCATGTGTCTGAAACCAAAATTTTTAAAGTCATGGTCAAAAAAGCGGAAAAAACACCAAACTGACCTTAGCTACCAAAAACTGTAATATAGAAAAGATAACTTTTCCTTTTTACTGCAAACAGAACAGGATTTAAAAAAAAAAAACCCAAGAAACAAACCCAAAAAACCAGAATGGGAATTCTGTAATTCCTGGCAGCTGCAATTCAGATCATAGAGTTACCATGTGTATTCCTTCTGTTTTCAATTACAAGCTGATCCCATAAGGATTAAAACTTCCATTGCTTTGATGTGAAGCTCCTCCTGATTATTCCAAGTAGAAATTTAACATTCAGTAAAACTGTGTAAGGCCTTTTTTGCATTCCACAGCTTCTCCCGAAGTTGAGATTAGGGTGCAATCCCATACACACGTGCACTCTTGAACATGCAACAGAAAAACAATCAAGATATTTTTCACACCTTGGTCCCTAAAGGTGCCTCAATGATCATTACATCTTTCACACAAATGAGCTCAATAGCCACTCGTGTCACATTTCATTTCGTGGTGCCTGCAGAGCACAGTGAGGTTCTGATTACCTAATGAAGAACCACTGCTTAAAAAAATGAAATCATTTCTCTAAACCAAGCAGATTTACAGTATGTAGCACAACTGTCATCTTTTCATATACACAGAATTGTTCCAAACAGCTGGAAAAGCAAACTGTGCAACAATAACAAGCTTTTATTGTTAAATTGAGCATCTGCGTTAATGCTATATTGAATATATACAAGCAGCCAGAAACTCAGCAACTCTACTAATGGTACGTGCTTCTCCTAACTTGACTAAAACTTGTGTGCTCGGAGTTACACTCAGAAGCAACAAACTTTATGTCAGGAATGGAATTATTCCAAATTCACACTGTTCCAACTCAGCTCTGAATCCATCTCTCAAAGTATACTGCCTTTGGCTTAAGAAGTAGTGGAATTGGCTTGGGCTTACTAGAAAACATCACCACCACAGGAGGATGCCTGTTGTTTTTAAACACCAGTGAGTAAGACTGTGCTTACCACTATGCACTTAACACTACTAACTCCCTCCCTGTTCCAGCCTTTAGCTCCCCTGGCACCCCAATTCTAAGATTAAAACTATTCTGATGCCTCTCTCTCACTGGAGTTAAAATGATATATCTGGCTAGGGATATCAAACCAGAGCAGATAAGGACTGCATATTTAGCCTCTTCCTGGATGTTTAAACTGTCATTTCCAAAAAGGAAATCTAATAAAACTAACCGCTATTAACAAAATACTTCCATTGGAAAGAGAAAGAAGAAAGTACTGAAGCTTCTTGCTTATCACGAACCTGTTTTCTCAGATACTTTACTTTTTTTACCTTACCTTTGGTATAGGTTCAAGGAAAAAAAAATCTTCAAAAATAGCAAAGTGGAAACTCACACCACAGCCAATAGTATGAAGGAAAGCTTGAAGGTGCAAGGCCTGTAAGATAACTCAGCTGAAACGCCAGGGACCCACGACAGGAGACACTTGGGACCACTCATCCCCCATATAACAACTGAGTCATTCACAGGATCCTACAGAAGAGCAGACCGGCAGAACTGTACAGCCAAAGACTCTAAGACTACCATCTTATTTTCCTGTCACATTTTTAACCTTCCCCATCCTGCTTGCTATTGTGTTCCTGACCCTCTGTCTTCCCTTCTTACTTCCTCACTGCCCAAATCCATGCTCTTCCTCTTCTCACTACGACACTATGGGCAGGCAGTTCTGGGATGCAAGGATGGATGCAGACACCTACCATGCAAGAGAAGGACCACACGATGGGTGCACAGGGAGGTGGAAGGCAGGATGGCTGCCGGTGGGCTGGGACATAGCAGATGACAGAGTGAAGAGAGGCCGAGAGCAAAACAACGTCAGGAAGCAGCAAGAGCTGAGGTACAGCCACAGGAAACTTCAAACACTAATGACAATGAATTGCTGGATTTGCTGCTGCAATATACTATTTTTACATCTTGATTTGTAAGGGTAATAAAATCCAACCTTTTGTTATGCTTTTGACAGAAGTCCAGAGGTCTTTTTCCTCTCCTTCATAATCCCCACTTTTTTACAGCAGTTTTATGGAGATATTACAAGACACACCAGCCTCAGCTCTCAGTTGTCCTGCTTCTTCTCTCAGACAAGCACTGGGTGCCCGTCCTGCACATACAGTGAGGACACAGCAGCAGTGCTGATGCAGTAGCACCAGTTCAAACACTAGGGATAAAGCTTTGTCAGCTTTTCTACTATACACGCTTCTTCCTGACCTCCTGTCTCTGTTAAAAACATGACTTGGGTTCAACCATCCCTCACTTCCCCAAAACAACCAGTCTCATAGCCTTTCAACAAGCAACCTTAATTTATGAATGTATAAGCATCTTTGTAAAGGTCATTATGATACAGCTTTATTAATTTTTTGATATAGAATACAATGGCAATTAAATAAGCAAATACTAACCCTTTGCCTATTTCTAACCCTTATGGTACTTGCAAGAGAGTCACTATACTTAAAGCTTTAAAACCAATTCTTTTTCTAGTTGCGGAATGGTTAGTCTAGTATTAGTGTTCGAATTGCTTACCTAGGCAGGCCAGGGGGATATCTAGACACTGAAGTGTACAGATACATTCAATACACTAAATATTCAGCGTATTTCAGTAAGGCAACCCAGGAAAGCTCCATTACAGGCACTGGATTCAGCCAAGCCTACTTTCCCCACAAATTTGCTCAGAACAAGGCGGCAAACAGAGAGGAAAGAGACACATACAAAAAATAAGGATCTGCAAGACTGACTCATAGTGTGACTTCAAGGTTTTCCAGGCTATACTAAGAGAAGAGCCCTAGGCTGCTTAGAAGGCCATTTACTGACTACAGCGTAATGAGTCAAGAGAGTAGGCACTATTTATGAAAGAGGTAGAGAGAATACATAAAAATCATTCCACCTATACTAGAATGTACTGTTCAAAAACCCAAAACACTTAAGTCCAAAAACAAATGAGTGAGACCAAGAAAGGTCTGAAACGGTCTGCGCCCCATACAAGAATAAGACAGTTGAATTACTGCATCCTTGGCTCACCCTGTGCTCACTACTCTGATTCTGCATTCCTGTGCCTACAGCACCCCCCTGAAATCTCAGGACATGCTTCCAAGAGAGCATTAGGCTCTGCTTTTGAAACCTCTGTCTAGTATCCCACTCCATGACTAAGAATTTGGCAAGCAAATCCAAAGCCAAGGGCTGCAACCACTGAAAGCAGCTGTCAAACAGAAATTAAATTATCACCTAGGAACTAATTTTAAAGCTCAAATCCTTACCACAATTTAAGCTGCCTCATCCAGCAAGACAACAATATAAGACATTACTGACTTGACAAGCCAGAATCAAACGGGTCAAGACTATTTGGTGGAGTGACACTTTGGTAGTTACAGGAAAAGGGTCAGGCATAAAAAGATGGAGCCCTCTCACCGTAAGACTCAAAGACGCTCAGCATCCAGCAAAGGGGCGCTTAGAACCTGACAGTGTTGGTGATAGCACTGGTTACTGGCCAAAATTCCAGCAGAAATACACCAAACCTCCTTCTACCCCACTTTTTTGTTGGTAGAGTAATGCATGTATGTCCTCTTGTGTTTTTAGTATCACAAAGCTTTCAAACCTCATTTTACATGACCTTGTGGTATTAAAGCGTTCTTACCACCAACCCAGATAACAAAGCCCTTTTCAAGAAGAAAGCAAGACATGTTACACTTTTCAGTTTTCCAAGCCAGTATAAACAGCAGCACGCTCAACAGTAGTGAGTGAGCAGATGTGTGATGGTATCATCACCTGACAATGGGCCGAACTGCGTAATCACTTGGGGCTTTCCAAAAACTACTCACTGACCATATGCAAACACAGGGCTGTGTTTTGCCAATGTGCTCCATTTGTATAAGCTGGTGGCTAATAAAGCTATAAGCCCTGTTTTAAGAGTAAAATTGTGATTAAATGTATCACTAAGAACACATCATGGTTATCTTCCTTCCTGAGACCTACAAAGCTGATCTTTCCAGATACATCTTAAAAAATACTAACAGTTAAGCATGAATCTCTCTCCGGGGGGGGGACTGTGAAAGACACAGCAAATTCTAAGGGCAATCTAAAGCACCAGTGTGGCTTTCCAACTTGTCAAATGGTGTCCAAAGTTCTCCAGGCAGGATGAGAGCATCTCATCCTGGAGACACCCCTCCCACCTTGTCCATAAGAATGCGACGGGTGCAGGGATCCCGAGGCAGGGAACCGGACCGTACCTTCATGGGTAGGCTCCGGGTCAGGTGTCAGCGAGATGTCGTCCAGCTCACGCAAGCAGAGCCATTCTCCATCCATCGACACACGGAATTTGCAAAGATAGATGGTCTCCATGGCAGCCTGAGTGATCTTGTCTGTGGTGGGGGTTGGCATGTCGCTTTGAGGCGTCAGAGCAGACATGATGACTCAGCTGGTACAACAACAACGGGAACAGGGGGAAAAATCAGGACTGAAAAGCTTTCCGAAGAAGAAAATGAGAAATACCTTGCTGTTAAAGGACAGATGTGCTCAGGGTCGCACAGGCTGCTCTGGCCTTTTCATATATAAAGCAAGGTAAAAATGCTGCTCCTTCAGGCTCCTCTCTTCCTCCCTCCTTGCCACCAACTGTTGTCGTCTTCAGCTGTGCTAGAGGCTATTGATCCTAAGCAACCACAGGAGACCTGGCTGCTGCATCAAAGCCAGGAGGTGGGAAAAAACAAGGAAAAAATATTTATATTAAAAAAAAAAAAAAAAAGCAGAACAAGGAAAAAGAATGGCTTCCTCAGCTGATTACCCAAGCAAAAACAAAGGAAGAATGCAGAGATGAATATCCAGGTTTGCCAGAATCACACTGCTGGTCTCTTTCTCCCAGCAAAGCCGGAGTGCTGACAGGATTGGCTGTGCGCAGTGAGCAGGGTGGTGACCAAAATGGCTGACTAATGAACTGAACTGAAAAATCAGGCTCATGTGATCAGCTGCTCCGAGAGGAGGGCAAGCAATTCCCAGGATGCTGATGCAGGGACAGCAATTAGGCTCTCTTCATCCACAGCACCTTCTCATCGGGCTGTGCTAGTCCATTTGGGAGCAAGCATAAGGCACCATGCAGGTTTCTTATCCGTCACCTCCATATTACAAAAGAGGCACAGGCTGGCAGCGTGAGGAATACAAAGCCACATTTGTATTCCTTTCACATGCCTGGATGCCACTACAGGAATTAAAGTACCACCTTTGTTTCCACAGTAGGTGTGCAAGTCACAGTTTGTGTTTTAGTCGCTGTGCTACCTTTGCAAAGGCTACCTTTGAGCTAAGATTTCCCACACATAAAACAATGTTCAGATGGATTTATTCTTTTAGGGAAACAATGGGGGGGGGGGGGGAAGACCTGGCTCCAGGCACTTCAGTGATCAAGGATTAAGCTTTTTTAGGAGGGTACATGCACGCAGAAGAACAATGAGGGTGAATACCACAAACATCTATAAGATACATGACTGAATGTTAGTGCTTTAAAACCTCATCAGAAATTTGGTACAGCTCAGGTGAGGCTGATGAAGGAGTACTGCCCCTCACCAGGAAGACGGAGAAAGCTTTCAATGACTCAAAAACAGGTGACAGCACTGGGCTGCTCTGTCCCTTCCCAGCCAGCTCCATCTCCTCCATTTCCCCAAGCCATCTCTCAGGGACGAGAGGTCCCAGGTCACAGACAGCCTTCTTATTCCCGAGGTCACTGTTTAACCAGGGCACAGGACACAGTGTCACCACCACCTGAACTGTGATATCAGGCAGCAATAGATTAGTTTATCTTGATTCCTGGGTGACTCCAGCACACCTATGGAGAGCAGATACGGCGCATCTACCTGAGATGGACGCCTAGTCTCCTCATCTAAATTTGGACAAGGCTGACTGTTCACCAGAACAGTATATTTATAGGAACACATGAATGATTAATGCATTGGACCTTATTCTCTGTACTTTCTCTTCCCTGAAGAAATACAAAGACGTACATCTATTGCTTAAGGATGTGCAATACAAAACCTGATCATTTGACAGAGTTCAGTGTATCAGTGCATCCAACTTTTTGAAGAAAAGCACCCACTATGTAATAACCTCCTAACACTGGCAGAAAGGGTTAAGAGCTATCACTTCTGACAGGCAAGAGGAAGAAGTTGCTTTTAGTGGAAGCCTCCTGCTCAGTGCATAATGTTTTGACTCAGCAACTCTTTCCCCCCCCAAGACAAAAGCAAACAATGAGCCATGCAGTGTGTTATTACAGTGATGCAAAGGAGAGTTATTTCATGACCAACAACAGCTGCTATTGTTCCTCCTCCCAGAGAGAGGATGGGGCTTATAAACTTTGCTGACAGCATTTTAACTCCTGTGATATTTATACATCCTGTCATCAATGACAATCTGTAGTTTCACTGCTCTTAACCCAGCGGAAGTTGCCATGTACAAACAGCTACAGAAGAACAGCTGGTCACTCTTGGTAACCTTTTGAAAGAGTCTAAGCAAGCAGCAAATGATCAAGATAAACTCCTTAGAATCAACATAGTACCATAAGCTCTTGTGTAAGGTGCTGTCCAACATACCTAATCCTCAGACAGTTTAATTCCTTTTTGGTTTGGACCAATTAGAAATGCAAACAGTGTTAGGCGTGACCCAGCAGTTTCCACTTCACAACACAGGTCTTCAACTGAACTCAGCACTGGCAAGCTGAATCACAGATTCACAGCAGAGCTCTGTTAAAAATAAATAAGTAACTGTTCAACTTCCCCTGGATTTCTTTTATACAATTTACTTCTTAACATAAAGAAATAAACAAAGCCAGTCTGCCCTGTCCACCTCAGTTCTATTTTCAGGCTCTTCTACGCCATGTTCCTGCTGCAAATACTCCACAGAGATACTTAAAGGACTTGGAAAATAATTTTTCGACTTCTAATAATTTCAGTTTATTAGTTGGTGGGGTTTTTTGCTTAAAACAAAGCTTTGGACACAACACACCACTTAACAATTGCCACCTTAAAACAGAGCTACTTCACCTCTCTAAAACTGCACCTACTAGACCTGTAAGAAAAAAATTACATGTACCATGGATACACTTAGAAACACCGATGAAAAAAAGAGAAAAGTATCAAATATTTGTATTTTCATAAATTCTTTGATAAAACTACTGTGCAACTCAAGGCCTACTGATAAAACTCCATTAGGATTCAAGGGGTGGTCCATGGATGAAAGAAAACCAAGTACAGGTATATATGAAGAGGAGTTATTCACAAAGAACCACTTACTCAAACAAGTCAGACAGCTTTGGCTGGCCTTACAAAACCCTCATGTTAGCCACACTTTGGAAAAAGCAGACGGAGGCTTTGGCTAGATGACAGAACAAGGCAGTTTCTGCAAAAATATTTTCATGATGAAAGAATTAGAAATTGACTGTGTTGTAATTTTAAGACTAACCACCTGAGAGCAAAGCACTCCATCAGCCGCCAGGATTTGAAAGCTCAGCTATACTGCGAAGTATTTTTAGTTTCAAAATCTGAGTAACTTAGAATCATTTAAGCAACAAAACCCAAATTCCCAAAGAGCCTTTTGGGCTCCAAGGGGCACCTTTGGGTGTACTTTTACCTTCAGCGCCAGCAGCTGAGCTTCAGACATTAAGATAAGACTTTCCCCATCACTGCGCACAGCAAAGCAGCCATATAGTAAAGTGCCAGTGCTAGCAGATGAGACTATTAAAAAATACAAATCTTTATATTGCAGCCTGTGACAAATATGAATCGTGAGCGGATTCCTCCAGGTTCTCCTAATGCTTGTAACCTGTTTGTGGCTGCTCTATCAGACCCAGAAGCCTGGCAACCTGGTCCAGTAAGGCAGCTCCCAATTTCTAAGGGAAACAATTCTGATGTTCCTATTTTCTGCCCATGCTCTTGCCTGACAAGTAAAAACTTCCTTCTAGCAAACCTATGAACATGACTTTTGCTCTCTCACTTCAGCTTCAACTCCACATTAACGTGCTGTCCAGCAATGGCTCTACTGGTTGTGACGACTACAAACAGCTTCAGGGCTGTGCCTGCTTCAAGAACCAACAGAGCTGCTAGTCCACAAATCATATGCTCTTCCAATAGTCTTACTCCAGGCAGTCTCTTAGGTGGAATATAATCTAAATAGATAAAATTAGTAACAAAGCGTCTACACTGCAAAGCCCTTTTCTGACTCTTCTGTCAGCACAGATTCATATATTACCTCAAATAACAGCAGCACTTTGAACCCTGCATGCTAAAAACATAAGTGGGCAAAAGAAATTTTAACCACCTGAAAAGCAGTGACACAATCCCTTAATTTCTAGAACAAGCGACAAACTGTTTTTTTGTCTCCCTACTGTGAAATACAGAGATATTATTATTTAAGGATTCAAGTAAATCCTCTAATTGAAGATGCCATTAAAAAAGAGGAAGGAAAACTCTACTTGAAGTATCATGGTATCTGGCAGACTTTCAGTGGGAGCAAGGAATTAGTTGGGCAGGGGTTTCTTTTTATTTGGTTTTGTTTGTAAGGGCAGCATAACCAAGTTGCTTTCTCTGTAGTTCCTGCAGCTCAGCATGTTTAAGTAAATCTTCTTGTTCCTTCTGTCTGTCTGGAAACACCAGTATCTAAAAAGCAGCTTAAAGTACCCTTCAATCCTGTTGTAAGACCTCTCAAGAGACAACAATTTAACGACTGGGTGATAACAGGGGAAAAAAAACCAAGACTAAATAAACCTCAAAAACATTCTGAAGTATTGACTTTTCGGTGTATTGGTCTCTACCTCCACTATAACACATAAATGCCAATACAGAGTAATTATTTTTATTACTAATCATGGAAATAACAGCCTTCAGGTGCTGAAGACAGGAACTTGTGATGCAGCAGGAAACACCCTTCACTTCCATTACTTCTTTTGTTTCACAGCTACATAGAGAGGAACTAGTATTCATGAAGTGTATCACTGGGATTTTTTAATACACATGCAAGCTGCAAAAATGGCCTTCTTTACACTCCTTGGTTTATCTTAACTCTAAAAGTAATTCCAGCACTGAAGGATCAAGGGAAGCAGACATGAAGAGTCACTTCAGGTACTACTGTGGAAAAAGGAGAAGCAGAGCACAGACATGACAGTCTTCATAACCCAGGTCCTGAGTAACACCACCGCACAGAATGACTGTCATTTATAGGAGATATAAGAAGGGATAATACCTGTAAGGCCACATTACTCTACACGTAGCCAGGATTAGGGTCAGCATTTAATCACACAACACCCTGTCTGCTCCTGAGTGAAGTTCAACACACTGCTTTAAGATCAACCCAAAGCAGCAAGTGAATGAGGAAGACTGCAGCAGAATCCCTTGCTCCTGCTGCTCAATGATAAATGCTCTCTCAGACATGAGAACCGGAAAAAAACACAACAAAAAAAGCAAGACATGATGAAAAAAATTATTTACAGGCAGAGTCTGCCCCAGGAGAAATAGAGTCCAAGACACCATGTGAGCAGATCATGATCCATGCTTCCTTCAGGCACTGCTATCGCCACATCAATCACTGATGCCTCCTGAGGAGGCTTTGACATAGGATATTGCACAGACATCTATTACCTCAGAGACAGCAAAGAACAAGGAAACTTGTACATCTATTTCATATGGGCCTTCCACAAAGCCTACATGAACAGCCACTGAAGAATAAGGCTCACACGAGGGATAAAGCATTGCTCAACAAATGAGGTTTTACACTAACTCCTTTTGAACCAATGATGCTTACCCCAATGCCTCAGCTTTGCCACATCTACACAGAAACCTTCTTACAACAAAGTTTGAACAGCAAAAGCATGATAGCTAAGGTTACATATTTTTCTTAAAAGCTTATTATCTATCAGAAATAGCTCAGTACTTTGCATGCACATGACAGGACTACGCTCGGTAAAGATTTCCTGATGGGAATGAGAGAAGTAATAATGAAGGTTTTGACAGGAAGCCGTCAGTTTAAGCAACTCATCGGGGAGGGAGTTTTGCACTGTGGGCAAAAGTTTGCTGTCAGAGACAGCCCTTCATTAGCTCAAAGCAAAGCTGGGTCATTTCACCTGTTGCTGGCATTACAGAAATGGACTTTTCCTTCACGTATTAGTGCTCTGCTCGGGTATGGGGGGAATTAAAAGGGAGGAGGACGGCGAGAGAGTGGAAAAGATACCTCAAATAATCAACTAATATGTGAGTGAACACTCACCTGGGGTATAGGCAGGAGGAGACTGCAGCAAAGGCAACGAGGTGGGTCTCCCACACCCTGGCCCAAGCCCGGAAGCTGCAGCTACCCACTCCTTTCAAGATGGATGGATTGAAAGGGGGAGACCTCTTCTATATGCACTCATACGCATAGTTTTTGTTTGGTGTTACAACACCTACTTCGCAGTACTCCGGCTTACCCAAATACACCACAAGAACATCACAAGGAGTCTTACAAAGCAGAAAACTGTTGGCCACCCATCCACCCCGCCCCACAGGCAGCGGCACACTCCAGCCTCGTCAAGTACCCAACAGAGACGCCCTCGCCTTCGGTCTGCCCTCGATGCCAGCACCGGGCGGATGCCCCAGCGGATGGAGCCCACCCCGTAACTACCCCCAAGCCAAAGGCAGGGCACCTTCAAACCCTTACGGGCACCGCTCGATGCGCCAATCGCCGCCGGAGCCCCCGCCCCGCCCGGCCCGGCGGCCCTCAGCCTTGCCGCGGCACCTCCCAACCCTCCCCCCCCCCACGCACCACCCCGCCTCGAGGGACGCTCCCGCCGCCCGGGGAGGAGCTGGAGCCCCGCCGCTACTCACGGGCTCCGGGCGGCCCCGGGTAGCTCAGCACCAGCACGGGTAGGGAGTCCCCGCCGCGGGGCGCCGGGGGTCTCCACATATCAGGCGGCGCGGCGGCGGCCGCGCCTCCATGGCCGGGGTAGAGGAGGAAGAACGGCGGCGAGGGAGGCGACGCCGCCTCCTCCTCCTCCTCCTCCTCCGCCGCCTCCTCTCTGGGCTCGTCCCGCCGCTGCATGGCGGGGGGCAGCTCCCCAACGTCCCCGTCCTGGGAACTTTCAGCCAGCGGCGGCACAAGCGACGCCCGCTCCGCCTCCGCCATCGCCGCCCGGGCTCCGCCCCGGCCGGGAAGCAGGGCCGCGGCCCGCCCTCGCCCGCTGCGGGGAGGGGCGGCTCATGCTGGTGCGGAGACCTTCTGACGCCCGCCGTGGCGACCCTACCTGTGCCCACCTGCCGGGGCCCGGAGCCCTCCGGTGCCGTGATTGCGGCGGCCCGAGCCCGGCCCTGCTTTGGGGAGGAGCTCTCCCCTCGGCCCGGGGCAGCAGGCCTCAGCTCCGCGAAGGATGGATCACCGTGGGCTGAGCAAAGCCGGATAACCAAGCTGCAGGCGGTGTGGAGAGAGCCTTGCGTCCACCCTTCTCTTGCGAGGTTTTAGGGGGTTTACCTCCAGCCTTATGCCCGTAACACTTCCTTTGTCATTGCTGCCAATTCGTCTTCCTCACACTTTACCAAAACCAAGCTGAACCTACCTCAGCTTCTACCATAAGCCTCCCACCCTGCTACAGACACCACCGGCCCAGTTCCAATAAAATGCTATCTCATCACCTGTATTTCACTGTCTGTTTCTACACCGAGCCAGAAGGAAGGAAGCAGCAGCCTTGTGCATGTACAGATGCCTTCGTGGGACCAGAACCTGCACAGGGAAACGGATTTTAATCTTAAGAAAACCCCTTCGTACAGCAACAAGGAAGGTGGACTCACACATGCTTTAACTCACCCACAAAGAAAAGCCATGGCACCACATCCTGCCTCCCCCTCACCTTCCCAAGGGCAAGATCCCATTCAACAGTGTTTTCACACTCTGACAAAAGGTGACAATACAAGGTCCAAATATATTCCTTACTATCACAACTACCACATAGACCATGCCACATGGAATTTCACTTAGGCTATTTTTCTGAAGACAGTAATAAAGACTTCTCATTAAGGCAGGGCAGTTACGGTGGACTGTAGTGCTGTCAATAAGATGGGAAAACATGAATCTGCCTGTTCCTAAAGAGCATCCTGCATTCAGTGCCCTGAGGTGAAGCTGAAACATGTTGCTGTTTTGCTGCAACTAATTTAACAGATGCTTTAACTCGTTTTCCAGATCTCAAAGCTGAACGTTTGAATTTCAGTTTTCCAGTGCTAGCAAGAGTGAAACAACACCCAGACTGTGATGGAGTATTATGGAAGACAATGAGGAAAGCCTTGACAAAATTTAGGGCAGCAGCAGGAGCATTTCTATATGAGCTATTCAATGTATTTTCCTTACCTTGCATCATTAGAGATTTCAGGTTGTGATGCAGAAAAAGCACTGTCCACCTCTCTGCCACTGTGTTTTTTCTGCCCATGCTTCCAAAGGCAAGCCAGGCTTTCTCCGGATGCTGATCGCCCATCAAGGACTGTTTGCCATGAGTGGAAAGACAACATAGCACCTTCTACCTCTCCTTAGGGCTTGCTACACACCGCCTATGTGCTTTTTAAACACAAACCATTCACATTTAAGTGCACAAAGGACTGCCTCTTGAATTTCCATCTGCTTGCTTGAAGCGCTGTAACAATACAGGGGCAGGTATCTCCACAGCCATGTGGGGCAACTCATGTGAGATGTGGCTGTTGCCTGAGTGTTTAAATGCTAACCTGTGTTAGGTGCTGTTGAAGCAGACCCCACCACCAGCCCCTTCTGAGCAGAGCAGCCGGCACTCACTAGGCGGGAGCCTGGTGAGGACAAGTGCCATCCAGTATCACTTGGCAGTATAAGAACCTTCTCCAGAAACACTGCTGGAAGGAAACAAAAAGCCCAACCCCAAAACAGCGTTAACCACAGCCTTGCTCCGCTTCTCACTTATTTTCCTGACCATCATCCATGGTCCTCCCCTTATTTGCACGTGGCCATTTTCACAGGGATCCTCAAAACCTGTTTCGCACCAGGGATTTCCCTTCAGCTCAAAATACCCCTCTAAGAAGCATCTCTTAGAATGTCACAATGCCTTCCCTCCGATGGCCATACTGTCAGCCTTCCCACAATCACTCATTCATAAAACCGTATGGGAATGAGCTACTCGTGGCTTTGTCCAATCTCTGAACTAACCAACTGAACTTAATGCTGTGGTTGATCTTCATTACAGTGCTGGGCCATCTGCTGGCTTCCTGTGCCGAGTGCGCCAAAACACTGAGCTCCCTCTACTGTATGGCCTCAATCCCTGCGTTCCTTGGGAGCGTGTCTGTGATGGTGCACTAATTTAGTACTCCTCTTATTTATTGCTTAGATGGAAGTTGCCAGAATTTTGCATGGCAGCTGCCTAAAGCTTTTCAAGGGACCACAAAGCTGCTGTGGATACTTACAGCTTGACTGCAGATCTACGAACCATCATCAGCCTTTCATTTTTGCACAAAGTGTGAAACGTACATGGGCAAGTGCTGTAGTAACGAGATCTGCTGGATCTTTTTCTCATCCCATGTGATGACTGTCACATAACACCATTCTTCACCAGAAAAAGCACCTAAGCTGCTTTTTATCCACCGTGCTACCTCTCACTGACCTCAGTAGCGTAGCTTGGCATAATCAGTGGTGGCCTCCATCATGATCCCAGCACAGGGTTAATACAAGGTGCAGTTTTAGGAAGCTCTGTCTCCCTCCTTGCTAAGGCTGGAACCAGCTCTAAGCCTTGCATTTCTCTCTGGGAAAAGCAAGAGGCTAACTCTGTTGGTTGCTGCTCACAGTAAGGGAAGACAAGAAAGCACAGGTGAAGGACATCTGTATCCCCACAGCTAGTATGTTCTCAAATGAGAACACATGTTCAGCAACCTCACCTTTGCCTGTATAACCCAGGCAGTTCTATGGCAGGGATCGGTTCCCAAGGCTTTGTAGTTTGTTTCTGTGGAGCAATCTTATTTTTTTTAATCATGGAGCGTTTAGATGCCATTTGGCCTGTAAGCAGCAGAGGGCAAATACGCAGGTCAGCAGAACTTGTCATTTCACTGTTTTGTTCCATACCCCTACCTACCATACCAGAATTCCCTCTGAAATCACCATGCATAGCTTTGCATCCCATAGATCCAGCACATAAGGGGACTACAAAAAGTCTCCTTATTTCTGTTCCCAGCTTGTTTTTCTACCTCCCCCTTTAACAATCAGCTTTGAAAATCAACAGAATTGCTTCAGAATTGCAATTAACGGCACGATCCTGGCAGAAACAGGCCTAGAGTGCGAAGGTTGACATAAAAACCTATGGAAGCACATTTTGCTTGGAGAAAATGAGCAGAGCACACAAAAATAACCCCTCAAAACAAACCATAACCCAAACCAAACCACCGAGATACACTAGGGTTTCTGTACCATTCATTCCTTCGAAATGATTTCACAGGGAAAACTGACAGCAGTACCTTTCACATGCTGCTGGAACACAAAGTAGGGATGGGCGCCCTGAGAACTGTCCCAGGCTCAAGTGCAGGTCTTACCTGAGACAGGGTTTGTTCAGCTTTTAAGAAAAATTCATCAGTCATTCCTCCTTTACAGCCTGAACTGGAGCTCCCAGTCAGAAATTCAGCGTGCAGTTAAATGAGTTTACCTTCAAACTGAAGATGATGTTACATCTTATCTGTTTGTCCTGTATCAAAGCTACTTCAGACCCGCAACACAACAGTTAACATATTTATCATAGATGAATTTAATCTATTTATCACAGGTAAACAGCTATGAAATGCAGGAAAGCCTTTGCTTGGCCTCTCACTGAATTCAGGAGGTGGTGAAACAGTATCTCAGGCCACATGGCATTTAAGTAATAGCTTTCTGCTTAGTTAGAAAACTTAGGAGTTAGTTAGAAGATAAATTTAGAATCTTAGATTTAGGAGAGCCTCAGAGTAGTTACTTCTAAAACAGGAAGGCAAAGAGGAGATAATCAGAACAACTGAATACCGTAACCATATGTATCTCATTCTGTAGTTCAACACAGAAAAAGGACGGACCAGAACAAGACAGTAAAAAGGAAAAGGTGGGGACAGCATGCACCAACCTCATTCACAACGTGCCCTCAGGTCACTCCATCCCATCTTATCTCCCCACTGTCCCGCACAGCCTACCCTATTCCCTTGCAGCCCCTCAAACCCAGCATTTACAGTATAGAAAGATGACAGCATTCCAACGGAGGAAAACACCTTAACCCACAGGCTGGATGAGGAAGGGTCCTGTGCTACTTCTAGTGGTGGCACCTTCTGAAAAGCATCCTCTGAAAAAAACCCGAATACCACCCCAACCCCAGTTTGCTTAAGAACAAAGAAAACACATCATCCTTTATAAAATCTTTATTGGATTTAGCAGTGCTGCTCACAGCTCTCAGGAGCTGAGAGAAAGAACTCTCACTTGAAGCTTCCTGCTTTTCTTAACACCTGCGCGGATGCCAGACAGCTCCCCGGCATATCTGTCCAATTCCCTCCGGACTTCACGGACCTGGCCCTTGCGGCGGATCTTGGCTCGCCGGAATTTCTCTCGGTGCTTAACCCTGGGGTTCCGATCGATCTTCCTCCTTTTGGGTGTGAGGCCTTTGTTCTTGATCATCTGGTAAGTGACACCTCTCTTACTTGGATCCTCTCCATCCAACACTGCTTCTTCTCCAAGCCTGTCTTCATCTTCAGTTCTCTTCCTCTTGAGCTTCAACTTCTCCTCCATCATCTGGTAGTATTTCAGGGCAGCCTCTTCATCCAGGTCCTGACTCATCTGAGGGTTCACCAGCAGGAGCCCGGCCGTGAGCAAGTGCAGGAGCACGTCTGGATTGGGTTTTCTTAACATCCAGTGGGAGAAACACTGCAAATTTCTTCTCCTTCCGTAACTTGTCTTGTTTCTTATCATAGTAGTTTTTCAGAAGCATACGGACTTGCGAGGACAGCTTTTGATCTATAACAGCTAGGTCATTGATTATATTTCTATAAGCAACCAGCCGCTCGATAACGGGGTGATTATGAACTGGTATCCTCTTTGACTTCAAGACCAAATAGAAACTGATATTGGCACAGTAATTCAAGTAGAGATGATACTTGGTCTGCAAATAGCGGCTGCCTTTCCCTTGAGGGATAGTGCCAGTTTTTGACCATCTGCAGTAGTGGGTGCAGTTCATCCTTGAGCTCCATTAGCTTGACTTCAAAGTCCTCAATCAGCTGCAGGAGCTCAGGGGACTCCTGCTTCAGCAGCTTGAGCTGCTCCTTCTTGGAAAGGGCCTGCAAATCCTTGTCAATCTTCTGCCCTTTGCTGTCGTGGGTTTTCTGTTGATCAGCCAGGTAGCCCTGAATCACATCCAGCCCATAATCATCTTCCCCCAAGTCCTGCACCAACCGCCTTTGGATGACCTGAGCTTCCTGCTCCTCTTCCTCCTCCTCAGCATCAACCTCTTGCTGGCTACGCTTGCCCTTGGCCTGGGCATCGCTCCCGTAGTCTGTGTCGTAGTAGAGCTGCTTGCGCTGGCCCCAGGAGAGCTCGTGGGGAAGCCTGGTATCCTGATGGCGCTCCTCCAAGTCACTTTCCATGGACAAGTCCCCATCTCCATCTTCATCTTCAACCTCGTCTTTCAACTCCTCTTCACCTTCCCCATCCTCATATTCACCTTCCCCATCCTCCTCCTCCTCACCTCCATCTCTTTCTGCGCTGTGGTCCAAGAAAAGATCCACCCCTTGTGCTTCCTCCTTCTCCCCCTCTTCTTCCTCACCGTGTCCATCCTCCTCACTGTCCTCGGGCAGCTGCAGCCCCAGCACTTCCTCCTTCTCCTCTTCTTCCTCACCGTGTCCATCCTCCTCCCTGTCCTCAGGCAGCTGCAGCCCCAGCACTTCCTCCTTCTCCTCCTCTTCTTCCTCACCGTGTCCATCCTCTTCACTCTCCTCAGGCAGCTGCAGCGCCAGCACCTCCTCCTCCTCTTCCTCCTCCTCGCTGCCTCCGCTCTCCTCCCCGCTCTCCAGGGCCGCCATCACTGCTTGGAACTGCGCCTCATGAAATCCCTCCACCTCGTCGCGCAGGTCCTCAGGGCCCGCCCGCCTGCCGGCCGCCTGCTCCCCGACATCATCCTCCTCCTCCTCCTCCTCCTCGGCCGGCTGTGCCCGCGGCCGCAGGACGGTACCGCGGCGCGTCCTCATGGCTCCGCTCCGGCTCTTCCGCCTTGCTGTGCCGTCTTTCCGCTTCCCGGCTCGCCCGCTTCCGCCGTGCCCGCCCCGGGGCTGCCGTGCGCGGTGGGTGCGCAGCCGGCGTTTGGGGGCGCTGTCGGCAGTGCGTCTGCTGGAAGTGCTTGCGCGGTCAGGCCCCGCCGCTTGCAGCTGAGCTGCCCGTTCGTGGGCAAAGCCGCCGCCAGGTCTGGAGGAGAACCGAGTTTACTTCTGCTGGAAGGTTTTTAGTGGAGTAATCCAGAGCCCCGAGGAGCTGTGCCATGCGGGCAGCCCCCGGGCAAGGGGTTAGCTCAGTCGCGGCAGGTATCGGCAGCGGGTGATGCCCCACAAAAACAAGAGTGCCTTTTTCCCTCCTCAGGGCTTTCTGTTATTCGCCTGAAAGCACAGACACATACAGCTGCTGTCTGTATAGTCTTACAACAAGGGGGAGGTGGAAAGCGGGACATAAAGTGCACCTGACATCTGTCCCCTTGCTTACTGAAACTTCTTACTACTCAGTTCCCTACAGTCACGTCGAACTTTCAGAGAGAAAAAGAAGTATTCGAAAGCCTTTCTGAGATCACGAGCCCTTCCAAGTGCTTCCCATCACCCAGTCTTTACATCAGGTTACTGCTGGGCCACCCAGAAGCGGCCTGCTCTGAAGATGCAGGTTGCTGCGCTGCAAGTGCAGAGGAGGGCCCAGTGCTGAGTTCAGCCTGAGCTCAGAAACCCAGGGCCTGATAAGTCAAGCAGGCGCGCCTGCCTGCAAGAGGGGCTCTGTGTAGAACAAGTGCAGGTGCCTTTTTCTCACCGCAGAACAGGTGCGGTGTTATTTATAAATCCTCTCGCGCACCTTCGTGTGGAAAAAGACCTGTCAAGCAAATGTTAAAGTTAACCGAAACAAACGGGGGGGGGGGGGTTGGGGGTGCGTGCACAACTTTACTCGCCTTTGGGTGATTCCTTTGAATGCTGGTAGAGCTGACTAGCAGACAAGTCTCACGTAGGAGCCTTTCTTCTGACATCTACGTAGTCGCTTCTGGGTCTAAACTTCCCATGTATGCTCTTGCACCAGGTGTGTTTCACCTGAGGCCAAGGCACCCTTTCCACATCTGCCCGTGCCCGTTTTCAGATACCACCTCCCCTGGATACAGGCCCAGCGTAACAAAGAGCAACAAACATCCATTGGTTTTGGTGAGACACGGCATTAATTCAGTTTGTTAGCCGCACCTCCATGGAAATCCTCGCTTGATACTAGCTGGCCACTAAAGCACAGCCATCTCT
Organism: Myiopsitta monachus; assembly: GCA_017639245.1. Taxonomy (NCBI): domain Eukaryota; kingdom Metazoa; phylum Chordata; class Aves; order Psittaciformes; family Psittacidae; genus Myiopsitta; species Myiopsitta monachus. The sequence goes on from CM029917.1 coordinate 47,158,316, forward strand.
GCTAACCATGCTTTGTAATCTTGCTGCTTAATCCCACCCTCTTCTGTGAGAAGTCCACCCAGAGAAGGCTGCAGCCCAGTTTCTGTGTCCTTAAAATTCCAGGTAACTTGCAAGTGTGACCTACAGAAGGCCAAGCCTTCTGTCTGTCCCTGACACTTGCCATCTGACTGCCATCTGACTGCCTTCACCAGGCAGTGCCCTCGTCTTGTGTTATTTTTCTTCTTTAAAGTCTTGCCCTTTCAAAATTCAGAGCCTTAACATCAGACAAACTCCCACTTGGATTTAAACGGAATTGATGTGTTATCTCTCAGTACAAGGTTAATGTCTAACAGCAGAAAAGAAATCGCATCTACAGACATGTGAACCTTCTCCAGGACTTGCTGAAAACATCATCCGTTTCTGATGAAGCTGTGAACAATATGTGGTGTGTGTCAGTTGATCCAGTTATTGGGAACTGCTCAAGCCAGACCACAGGGGTTTGCAGTAAGCATCAGTGGAATCACCACCAGCAGTACAATAATCAGTGACCGCTGCAGGTCTGGTTTAACCCACCGCTTGCTTTGCTTCCAAGTGGGAAATGAGGAGAGAAGCCAGCTGTAGGACAGACTGCCAGCAGGGGTGTGTTATCTGGAGATGGCCCATGCCATGGTATAGCTGTCCTCCTTCCCGCTCCTCACCCAGCATGACAACGACACACACAGACGCAGCAAGATTGCCTCACTTTATCCAGGCACCTACCCAGCATCTGACCTGGGAAACTCCCATTCAGCAAGTCCAGGGCTGATGGGAGGCACAGGACAAGTGAAGGGAGACTGAGACTACAAGGCTGGTTCCCATTTCATTTCAAAGTCTCAATTACTCCTGCAGTAGCCTCTGCCAGTGATGTTTGCCAGCCCTTTACCAAACAGCTGCAGTTCCTTAACGTCTGCTTCCCCAGATAATTTTCTGCTAATTCATAATGTCAGACAGTGAAAAGGGAGTACTCCATAAAAGTAACAGGCTGTAAAACAAATCTTCCTCTACAGAGCTCGCTAGCAAGATCAAAATGCTCAGAAACAGTCAGGTGGCTGACTGGGACTAAAATAGCTCTCGTGCCACCATATGCAGCCCAAAGGGCCTGTATGCAGTCATATCGATTTAGCAACCGAAATTCAGATGTGCTGAGCGCCGGCCGTTGGGGAAACCCATCAAAATCCACAGAATGACACTGAATATAATTCTGCTCAGTCTCTCCCTTTGGGCTTGAAAATGGTCATGGATGGCTCTGCTTGGATCGTACCAGTGCTGTGTTTTATCAGTGCGGTTTGGCAAAACCGACCAGAACCAGCCTCTTGTGCAAGTGCTTTATTCTGCTGCTTGCATCCCACCATCTTGTATATTTTGAATACGTTACCTATTTTGTCACAAAGGTGACTGAACCAAATAGTGCTTTAGACAGACACCCCTACCACCTTCTATTTAGCCAGGCTTATTTTTAACCTGCAAAAGATGGGGCACGTTGAGCATCTTGCTGCTGCTGCTGCTTCAGAAGAGGGCTCCACATGAAACTGTTGGCAATATTTTCTGGGGAGGGGGAAAGGAAGGAAACCCAAATTTTGCTCTCCTAAAGGTGGAGCCCTAGGGAGAAAACAAGGTTTATAAAGAGCTATGGCATAACCTGATGCCCTGCTAGGAGGTGTGCTTGCACCCATCATCCCTGCTCCCCCCCCCCCCCCCCACGGGTAAACCGTGCATGTGAGCGCTGCTGATGCAACACAACAGCTCATTGCATCAGACAGCTGCCAGAGGAGATTCTTGTGCTAGGAGAAAAAGCTTGGGGGACAGGTCCCAGGGTGTTTGAACACCGTTAGGGTTAGATACCCAGCCTGCAAGGTCTGAACAAAGGAGGTGGCAGGCTGCCCTTTCAGGAACTGGGTTCTTGGCAGCATTGCCTAATGACATGAGCCTCTTGAGAGCAACCAGCCCTGGGTGAGCCCGAGGTGGCTTGGGCTGGGTGAAAAGCCTGTATCTGGTCACAGGGCTGGTGCTCTGCTGCACAAGGAAAAGCTGGAGGAGGCAGGAAGATTTGCCATGTGCTTCTCATGTTAATTGAGAGAAACACATTGCAGGAGAAGTTCAGGAAACACTGAAGCTATAACCCTGGCTAAGAACAGGCCAGGCAGGGGGTTGTACTTTGCTCTGCCCCCTGCGTTTGTTCCCCAGTGCAGGTGTTTGGAGGCCCTTGCTAAGACTGGGCTTCCCTTAAGAAGTGGGCTTTTCTGTGCCAAGTCACATAATGATCCTAAAGACAGCTTTTAGAGTTATACAAGTGATCCCAAATCTGGGAAAAAAGCCAAATCCCAGGTCCTCTCCAGGATTCCCTTCCATCAGGAGAAGTCTGCTTGCCTAGTACCTCACAGAGTTTGCTCAGGACCTGACTCGGAACCTTTTGTTAACCAGTAATTCCATGGAGTTCCCTTTCAGCACCACTAGCCCTGAGGACGAGATGTCCCTAAGGACCAGGATGGTTTTGCACTAGCTTGCACTCAGCAGCTTTGTTACTTTGTGATGAATAGAACAAAAATGCACAGTAATATTGCAACCATCTGCCCCTCTTCACCTCTGAAAGCCGGAAGTCTTCGTGCATTGAACTTGCCTGGTTTCAGTACCCGGCCACATTTTCCACAGTGGCTGTGCTGGCCGGCTGGGCTTTTATTTTAGGAAACAGATAGCTGTATCATTTCCACATGCCCTTATAGGCAGAGGCAGGCTCTCCACTCGTGTTCTTCAAAAGAAGGGAAGGCATGATGAAGAGCTCTTTGTTGCTATGCTGTGGCCTTGGCCATCTCCTTGGGGCTCATCCTGGTGGCAGGTAGGTGAGAAATGAAGAGCATGGGTAACTGTGCTTAAGAGATCAGCGATGGGGTTTGTGTAGTCAGTAATATTTCTTAGCAGCCAAAAATACCACCTCAAATCCTGCTCAAGCAGTCATGCTTCAGTGCCGCTTGGACACCTCAGGGTCTTTGTGCACCACAGAGCTGTGTGTTTTTAACTGCTGCCTTGAGGCTAAAAAAGCCAGGGGTATCTGCAAATTGAAGGCTCTGGCCATTTTATATTGGGTTTCTGAAGCGACAAACAGCAAACATGCATGCTTGCTTTTCTACAGTGGTAAGAAGCTTGCAAGACTGTTACCTGCCAGATTTAAAGGATTCCAAAGTCTTTCCGGTAATCCTGTATATGGCTACAGCAGATTTATTTCCAGTTAAACTGTAATTTATTGTCTAACTCCACTGAATTTTCTGCATACTCTTGATTTAGACTGAGATCAGACTGTCATCCCAGCACACATCTCGGTGCGGTTCACAGCTAATGGGTACTGACTGTACTAATGCTATACAACAGTCATCCTCATTCACAGGATGGATCTGGTCCACAAGATTAAATCAATGCTTGAGGATAACCATCCCAACAGCATGGACAGCAGCATCCCTGCATTTCTTCCCATTCTGGGGAAAGGGCATCTTGTTGCCTACCCAGGCAGGTCCTTGTAAAGTACTGCTTCCTATGAAAAGCATCCAGCTGTATAATTTATTTGCTGAAAAGACAGAAGATGTTGAGTTCACCAACCGCGTTGGTTCAACACAGAGCCCAGTCTGGCTTTCCCCATTCATACGCATGGCTTGAGACATACATATACATGAGCAGCTTAAAGGGGAGGTAAATTTAGAGTTAGGTGTAGCTATGGGATTGCTGTTTGGACTACTTACATTGAAATGAATGTATGTTGGGGCTATTTGAACCTCTTCCTACTTTAATTAATTAGCCATTTGGACCATGCAGCAGGGTTTGAACAGCTCTTTGGAATGCATTTGCTTTTTTGCTGTACTGAAGCTGGCTTCTGTTGGGCTTCATAGTGTGTTACAGGAGTAGCCAATATCGAAATCTGCATAACTGTTGAGGAGGAACACCATCTTGCAGGGAGTCATGCACCAGAAAATCTTACCTGCAGACACTTAAAAGGGCATGAGGAAACTTTTCATGTAACTACCTTCTTCCCAAAGGGATTTTACTGGGATGCTACGTGGAGATACTGCTGATAAAGCCACCCTTTTTTGAGCTTTGTAATTTTAATTTGAAAACATTATAGAGAATATGTCTGATTTATGCTTACTGAAGCCAAGAGTGTTACACAAGGAATTAAATAAGGACACTATTTTTAAAGTCAGAAAAACTCTGCATATTCATAAGAGTATGTTAATATACTTTTAGAAGATGAATTAGGGCCTGTTCCCAAACTTTTTGGAGCAGTTCCCAAAACCATTAAAGTCTGTCTTGACTATTGGCTTTGAATTAAGGATTTATAAGGAATTGCACACATTGTTATACAGAATACACCCGCAGACACCAGAGGAAGGTCTGTACGAAGGACAAGAAGTGAGGGACTTTGTATAAGACAAAAGAAAGGCCAAGATCTCGAGGTCTCAGTTACATTTTATAGTGGCATTGGGTTGTGCTGGATGCAGTACAGAGAGGTGCTAAAAGCCAGCCCTTGCTCCAAAGGGCTCAATGGGCACATGCTATAGCAGGACATGCTTTAGAGAAACAAAACTGTGAGAATATGCCCGTGGTAGCTTGCTCCACTGCCCAAAGTAAGGAGGCAAAGTAATTTCCTTCCTGATCAAGAAACTCTACAGTCATTCCTATTCAGAAAAGTATTCTGCTGCTGCTAGTCACAGAAACTGCATTTGTAACCACCGGGGGAATTTTAGGGTCACTCTGAGGCATCATTTACAGTTTTGGTGCCTTTTTCACAAAACCAGCGTCTGCAAGGATCACAGAAAGTAACCCAGAGGGAAGGAAGCAGATGGGACCAACATACTGTGGAGCAGGAAGGAAGCTGTAAGGAACCATAGGTAGAGAACCTGGAATGCAATTGGCATGACATTGCATGGACTAGATACCTGGAGACTCTGCCAGTCAACACTGCAGAGACCTGTCCTTGCCTGATCTTGCATACAGCTTTATGTAACAGTTAAGCTGCTGCCAATGGCAGCTAACAATCAGAAAACTGACAGTCCACCTCAGGTCCATGTGCTGCTCCCACAGGCATTGAGCACTATCCCTTTCACCCTGTAGCAACAGGGTCTGTTGCTTATAAAATCCAGCAGCTTTGGACATTGAGATTAAGAGAAAAACCAGACGTGAGCTTGTACAATGTGTGTTTCTGGTTCATTACTGATGTGTGCTTTGATAACTGAAACCCAGCTGCTGGGACCAAACCTTTTAAGTCAAAATGGCTCTGAAATCCTTCACAGATATGAACACAGGCATCATCAGCCTGTTTCTTCTTTCTCTCCATGGTTAAGCCAAGGGACTATCAGAGTAGGAAAGTCCCCAGAACTGAGGTCCTGCTGAGCCCAGTATAAACTGCCCCATCTTACAAAGAGCACTGGTTTTGGTACTTCTAAGCAGGCTGAAGATGCTGTAGGAAGAGCGATACCATAGTGATGGCTGTGAACATTATTTCAGCAGCATTTAGGAATACAGAGGGAGGTAACAATAATCCCTTAAGAAGGGTATGACTGCATGCACATAAAAGCAGGGCTGGCTTATTATAGGTGAAGAGACCAGAGGCTCTGGTTTGGGCAAAATCAGCTAGCAAAAAACCAGCTACTTAAAATCCATCTACCTGCACAGTAAGAAGGTATTGCACACAACCAGGAACCTTCAAAAAGCCCCTGGGTGACAGATAGGATGTTTTACCCCATTTTAACTGGGTTTCACATTGAATAGCGGTAGTTCATATTGAACCTAAGCCAATTCTTCTCTATTTAAGAACATCAAAACTGGAGCCGTCCCTGCAAACCACAAGCATAAGAGCCACTTGCCTTTCACTGCCAAGTCAGCAGGCTGCTGTATTGCTGGGTCCTGTCATGCTTTTTGGCATCTGTTCTCTGAAGGGCTTGAAGGACAACGTATTACTTAAGGAAAACTGTTACATTGGCAAGATCAGGGACATTTATCTAGAGGCCAGGTCCAAGCTAGGATTTGGACTGCTGGAATAGTCCTGGTGCATGACACAGGAATTGGGTAACCTCCTCCATTCAGGTAAAAGCAGCACTTCAGCTCTCAGGTGTAGCTTGAGGCTTGCAAGGGGATTTCATTGCTATTTCATGAGAAACCCCTGCATGTTTGCCTCTGACCAGCCACACAGTGTCCAGGTCCATCACTTGCTCCTTCCCAGTCCCGTCACCTCTGCATACAGAACCATACTATAGATGAAGCAGGGAGGACAGCAGAACTTGTCTTTGCCAAGAGGCTCACTTGTACCTGTTGCAACCCAGATTTTAATCAACTCAGGTGCTGTAATGGTACCTGTAATGCAGTTCTGGCATTTTCATCACTTGGCTTTCTGCTAAAGCAGGTTTCAGGGTTTGTCTTCTTGACTTCGGGATTGCATATCCTGTGCTCACAGGTTATCCACGTGACCCTGAGGACGAGGAGCACGTGCTGGTCAATAACAAGTGTCAGTGTGTAACAGTGACCTCGAAGTTCGTTCCCTCCAAAGAAAATCCTGATGAAGAAATCCTACAGAGAAACATACGCATCCTGTAAGTGGCAGACAAGTGTTACGTGGAGATGAAGCGTTACAAGCGTTCCTTTTAGTTTGCATTGTTTCCCATGTTCTTGCATTAAGGAATTGAACTGGTTTTTTTCCTGTGGGCTGCTTTCTATGGTATCTTGGAATTTTCCCTTCGCTTCATGTTTTTATAGCTGACATGAACCCATATGTGTTTTGTTCCTTCAGATACAAGAAGCCTTTTCATGTTTTAAGCAGTCCCGTTGTAGCTTTACACAATAGACTGGAGAAGTAGAGTGTAACATTTCTACAGCTGATTAAATCTGAACCCAAATTGGGCCGATGACACTGGACTCAAAGCAAGCCTGCTGTTTGTATAGGCTGGGAAAACTGGTTAACTGCCAGAACTATCACAAAGGTTAATCCTATGAGGCAGGTCTCAGTTGAAGAGTAGGGTTTTGTCTTCTTTATTCACACAAACCTCACAGCAATGTGTGTGTCTTTGAAACATGGACCAAGTCCAGGCCCAGAGCCACAGGAGCTCTGGTAGAGCTCACAACGCTGGAAACTGTAATCAGAAATGTCCATGTCCTGCAAGTGTCTCAGGCATCTGAGAGCTCAGAGTTTAAAATAAGGGATTATCAGCACCGTCCCCTTCCAAGGGGCCCTTTCAGAAATTCGCTGCAGTCATCTCGGGGTTGCCTTTGCAGGCACTGAAGGGCCAAAACATGCTGCTCCTGGGCTTGGTTACAGGGAAAAGTTGGAATGCAAACAGTCTGAACATGACAGCAACAGCTGAGAATTGTTCCCAGCAGAGTAGTCCTGTTTAATAAGCAGTTTTCATGAGAGTGATTCTCTTCCCTCCTTTGTAGAGTCCCCCTGAAGGCTCGAGAGAACATCTCTGACCCCCTGTCCCCACTCAGAACCACTTTTGTCTACCGCATGACTGACCTGTAAGTAATTATTTGCTAAGGTAATTTCCTGAGACTTAATCTACCCCAGCAGCATTGTCTGCCCAAGCTCAGAACCGTGCTTGAAGGCCAGTAGAGAAGGTGAGGCAGGGTAACTGAGGAAGATTTTCCTCACAGAGTCTAGCTTTCATATTCTGTTCCAGGCCAAGAAATTGTTATCTGCGTGATTAAGTCACATGAAAAGGGCTCACATTTACAGGAAATGTTTCGTTCTGACCCTTGTTAATCTCTAATGTCTTAGATATAAGCAAATTACACATCACCTGCTTAACCCTCCCTTTCAGGGACCAGTCTTGACAATAGCAGTTCGACAACACTAAAAGCATCTGACTGGGGGTTCCTGTGTAAAACCTAAAAAGGCCACAATACTCTCCTAGGCTCCATGTGCAGATCAGCAAGGAAGATGGGGGTTTCACCAGGGGCATCTTCTCATCACAACTCTGAACACTTGTTCTGTTCTCCATCTCTTCCAGCTGCAAGAAATGTGATCCTGTAGAAATTGAGCTGGGTGGTGAGATATACAAGGCCCAGCAAAGCACCTCCTGCTGATGAGCCTGAAACCTGCTACACCTACAACCGGGACAAGTGCTACACTACAAACTTCCCATTCCTCTACCACGGAGAGACGAAAAACCTGCAAGCGGTTCTGACACCGGCATCCTGCTATGCTGATTAGCTCAATCCGCTGCCTCCCTGCATTCGGTGTTCCTATCAAAACTATTGTATAGCACCATTAGCATCTGGACAACAGTGTCCAAAATACCAGATCCCAGAGTAATGCCAACTTGCTTCTTCATACTGTTTTCAACAGCAGACTAGTGCCATCTCCCAAGAGCAGGTACTGGTTGTCAGATTCTTCATCCCCAGGCACGTATCTGCAATGCCATTATTGTATGCCCCAGATGTTATCACCATATAGACCAGATCCTAAGCAGATGTAAATCATTAATTCCCTTTAAGGGAACTACACAGATTTACAATACTGGAGAGCCTAGTCTTTCTGGTGGTCTTCCAACAGTCTTCATCAGGGCAAGGCTGCCATGGACATCAGCTGGAACATCTGTGTATTTCCCTCCCTGAGCCATCTCGAGCAAGCCTCTGCGCAACCTTTAAAAACAACCCTTTGACTGCATTAGCAGAATTTGTGTCATTATTAGAAGGCTCTGGTACAATCAGATTTGAGATAAAAGATGAAGGATAAGACCAAGAATTCCAATTTCAAAGGTCATATTCATTCAGGCATTCTAAAGCACTTTGACCGCTGCAAGCTTCTAGCTTGCATGTACATTTAGAGAAGACCAACAGATACCTCTACCCTGAACTCTTCTGCAAAGTTGCCAGGAGCTCAGCTGTGCCAGGAATAGTAAACCCCTCTAGAACATTAGGTATGTCACTTTCCATGCTTATTTCCTGATACTGGTGCCTTCTTCCACTCCTGCTCCCAGTTGAATTGATAAAAAACACCCACAGGGTAGCACAAATATCTTCTCTTGCTCCTCACTCCGCATTTAAAACTTCAAGAAATTCCATGAAGGTGACTCAATTGCTCTAGCAGCATCCTAGCTAGGGATTTATTCCTTCTTTCACACCTGGTAGACTTGCTCTTCACACAAGAAACCCCACCCAAATCAAGGAGCCTATTCTTTATTGCATCTGACATGTAAATGTTTTACTCTCCATTGCCCATAGAGACATCATGAATGGGTGCCCAAGGTGTCCAGCATTACCCTTGGGATGGCTGGTATGTTTCTCACTGTTGTCAGAAATTGACTGTTAAGCCTTAGGCTGATCTGTGGCTTCACACATAATCGAAATAAACCAGCAAAACCCTTACTCCCCTAATTGCAGCTTTGTTACTGAAACTTTGAATAAAATATTTTCTGCAGCAGCCTGTGTGTTATGTTCCAGTTCAATAAGAGCTCAGAAAAAGCAAAGTCTATAATCACATTCTTGCCTCCTTCACAGTGAGGAAGAAGTTCTCCCTAAATAACCACCTATACTTACAGGCAAAGCCTTCTGAAATACTGGGATAGAAATATCATGATGCACTTGCAGAAGCTATAATAGATCAAGGTTAATTAACCGGTTAATGACTTTAGGATCAGCTCCACCTCACTGAGCTGCTTCAAGGCCCTGTTAGTCAGTGGAGGACTAGAGTTTGAACATCCAAACACCACCTAAATCACTCTGGAAATTGCAATGTGCGGATCAGAATTCTACCTCACCACTGCAAAAAGTGCCTTCAAGACACCTAGTGTCAGGGGCTAGTCATTTGTATACAAGGTGTCTTGTCCTCCAAGAAAAAGCAATCTTGAAAAGAGCAAAGAGGACAGACAGATTACCCTAACTATATTCTGTTACATCAGGGTTACGGACCACGTACTTAAAAGATGGCAAAAAGATGCCAACCGAGAGAAATGCAAAGGGAGGCAAAGAGACTCCTGCCATCTACTGACACAGCTGTACGTATTTCAGGGGTTAGGTATTAAACTCAATAACATCTCAGACATTTTCATCTTATAATATGATATAAGAAATTAGTGTGTTATGGTGAGGCTGCATTTCATCTCCCAACACAGCTCTTGAGGTTACAACCAGTCAGTCCTTGGGGCTCTGCCTCTAACTCTAGAACCTCGTGCCTAAATATGAAGTTTCCGTATTTATTAGTGCATACCGTTGTAGAAACAATGGAAGGATTCACCTCTGTAAGACTGGAAGTCACCCTGCTACAGATCTTGGAAGCCCAGCAACACCACCACAACAGACCACTCATGAGAGGCATTCAGAAAGAAGGAAGTCAAAGCAGCTGTGAGCAAGTACTTGCTTACGTCTTGGGCAGAGCAATCAGCCATTGGGAAACAAGAAAATGGCATTCAGTAAACTCCCTATGTGCTTTTCAGCTTTATAATGCATCAGGATTCATTCCCTCCATGTTTTCTAAAACGGATAAGCCTACACTGACCTGGATTGTGTTAACCAGGCTTTAGGCAACTCAAAGCAACACAGCAAGTTAAACCAGGCTCTGAATCCTTACCTGAAAGGCCAAGACAGTAAAGTAGGAGCAAGTGAGGTCTATTTATCCCTGAAAGCACCCTGGAGAGTGTCTGCAACCTTCTAACCAGTGGAAGTGGTGATGGATGAGAAAAATACCCCTTGCTGGAGGCTTAGATGAGCCAACAAAACCACACCTTGCTTTGAAAGATTCTCAGAAAGTTCTCAGACTGTGCAGCCACTGCATCAAGTGGGATTTTTTCTGGCAAGTCCTGATGCTGGGGGGAAGAATGCATACCTTGGTGTGAACTCCTCCATTTCATTCTCTAACTAAGGTAGGACAACGCTTCCCCCTTGGGCTTGCAATACTTACCTACCAGGTCCTTGTTCTCACAAGTCACCGTGGTTCTTCAGCCGCATTTAATGGTTCTTGAATAATTACTTAGTGCATTTGGGCTTAATTCATTTTGCCTCAGACTTGTAGGAATACATTTCTATTTCATCTCCTCACAGACTACTTTTAGACTTAACTCTTCTCAGGTCTGTCTTCCTTGCCTAAATGCTGTTCTGTTGCTTATGCCATGTGGAGTTAGACAGATTTCTTGCTAGTTGTTTCAGACATCATTTTTAAACTATGGAAATTTATCCTTAAGTCCTGTTTCCAGTTAGACTAAAAAGTTTAATTAGCAGCATAAACTACAGCATATATCCAGGCTGAGACAAACAAATCCTTGAGCTCCAAGGCATTCTTTTACAGTAGGGAATTCAGCCATGAGGGCAGCTTATTACGATAACAAGGGAAAGCTGCAGTTTAACTCAAAAACAGACCAAAGGGCCCAGTTCTTGCACTTGCAAAGGCTTCAGCTGTCTTTACTAGGCATTTCTTGTGTAGTTATAGCTGACAGGCTATGGTTTTTAGTGACCTCACTATGCTAAATCCACATTTGACAGGGCAAGGTTTGGGCATGGTGAGATCTTCCTGCAGAAGTGTACCACCTTATACACTTTGAGCTGGAAGGTTTCATTTTTTCAGTAGGTGTGTAGATTGCAGCACCAGTTACACCTTAGAGGATTCAGAGATCCCTTATTTCTATTCCAGTAAAGCAGTAAGCAAAAAGTGAAAGCTTAAAAAAGCAGGAAGTTGTTTGTGGACCAGGATCTTTGCCTAAACCAGTAGGTTACAGCACAAGACATCATGACTGCTTCTAGCCAAGACCAAGCGCTGCTAAGACAGCCAAGTGATTTGTGCCTGGAATTTAGTATTCCAAATCCGACCTTCAAACTATCTGTCCATTTCAGAATTGACTCAAAACTACCTTGAGGCTTATTCTAATGTAAGAATATTCTTCTAGGAGCAACTCATTTACTAGTTTTATTTAGGAAAATTCAGAAATCTGTATTAATTCATGGTCATGAAGAGACTTCTCTTATTTTGTCATCTCTCTTTAGACACTTTCTTGCAAGCTTTGGTTGACTCCTCTGGAGCTCTATAATTTCCCCCAGCCACCATTTTCCAAAGGAACTGAAACCAGAGATTAAACATAAGTATGATTAGCAGCCTCAAATGATACTTAGAATTAAAGAACAAGGTAAAATACATGAAAAGAAAGGGTAAAAATCTGGTGCATCCGTGGCTGAGTTGCAGCTGTTGCTTGTGATGCGAGATCCAACTCAGTTAAGTCTCTTCTCCAGCATCGAGGTTTAAATCTGCTTTGCATCCACAGTTAACACATAGCACAGGCTTTTGCACATGCCGATGGCATTTAAGAATGCCAGCCACACAAGCTGCAGAGCTACACAAGTCACAGGTGTACATCACAATACCTGTAGACTTGCTTCCAGGATGGCACTTTGCACTGGTCCTTCACACTAAGCCTGAACAGGGGGATCGCAGCATTGCTTTCAAGACCCCCTGTTCAACAGAGCCCCAGCTGTTTTCTGAGCCCCCCTTTGCTATTACAGCAGTTCCTCCCCTCCAGAAGCTCCAGCACATAGGAGAGAAGAACTCCAAGTCCCTGGTCTAGGCACTTTTACAACCAGGACATTAGGAAAACACAGCAATAGCCACAAGCACGTCAACCTGGGAACACACACAACACCCTAAGCAGATTCTCATGACTCACCAAAGGCTGTTTGAGGCCCTTTCCAGGAATTCCTTAAAGGCCTGTGTGCTGTAGAGCTGTGTGACTTCCATCTCCTGAATTAATTTCCACAGTAGGTCAAATTAAAACATTCACATTTCATATTCGTGTACATTTCACATGCCTAAAGAAATGGCGCAGTGTGTATCTGTCCAACATTCATGAAAACTTATCAACCAATACATATTTCAACTGCTAACAGCTCTAACTAGTTCAGATTTCATTTTTGCTTCTAAAAGCAATGAGATTGCTTTGTGAACATGAAATTGGTTTTGTTAAATTGTAACCTATGGTCCATAATCTGATGTCCTGTATCCGACACAAAGTCATTTCCCCCAGCAGTTTTGGCAAGTATCAAGGCAGGAAGAGTTATTCTTCATTTTCTAAGTAAGCACACCTACCCTCACTAATTTGCAGTCTATTTGCAGGAAGAGCTGAACAAAATGAGGTAGGTTATTGTTCAATTGCAAACTTTTCCTTTATTCTTAGCAACATCAACTGTAACCTTTGCATTTACGTTCTTCTGAGCTCAGCTGTTCCCGGCCATCCTCCCTGCCAAAATTACTCCTTTGCCTTACGGACAGTGTTTCTTCATAAAACAGGAGCAACACTTGTCATCAGCTTAGCAGCCCTGCGCATGTGGCGCGGTTTTAGGCACAGCAACTCCTCAGTTTGACCTTTGGAAGGACTGCCCTCTAGAGCATTAACAGCATTTTCCCTTTGTACTGTGTCCTGAGTGTGAAGGTGGAGTCATTTATTTTTTTTAATAAAGTGGAAACTAAACCTACCTCTCAGGCCAGCAGCTGAAGAATCTGCTGCTCCTCAGACTCCTCCTAACAACACCTTGTGCCATAGCCGAGTGCAGCACCTTTGTCAAGGTGGGTGTTGTAGGACGACTAAACCAAGATAAGCACACCCTAGAACATCCTTAAGAGAACTAGATGTGCAACAGCTATTTAAGCTTGATTTGGGCTTATTTGCCTTCCAGGGCTATTGCCCACATGTCGGTGCCATGAAGCCACAGACTAATCCAATGATTAATGATAATCAATGAGCCTGTTTGAACCATGGTTATCTCAGCCTGGATAACATGGTCTGTCCCACGTCTGTTTGTGGCTGCTAAGTACAATAAAGTGCCCAGATACATCCCTGTGAGAAAATCTCATAGCTATGTCAAAGAAGAATGATGCTGCTTTTGACTTTCACAGTACCATTTCAGACCAGTTCTTTGCACTCCCAAGGCCTCTGGTTCTTTTGATGGTTCATTTGCTTTCTGTTTTCTCCATATTTTGGGATCAAGATACCATGCTCCATATCTGATCTTCTCCCATTTTGTTTAGGAAGGGACCTGCAAGAAAAAAAAGCCCAAACAAAACCCAAACACCTATTGCAGTGTTCTTTCATCATCTTGGCATTTGTCCCTCATGCCATAGGCAATAAAGGACCATTGCAGAACCTGAATGCCACCTTTGAAGGGTCTACCAGGGATGATCTTGTATCCTACAACTACACAATATTTAGGTGACAGCTGATGACAATGACTAGCAATTTTTTCCCTTCCCTCCCCACAACTCCCCTCAAAGGGAAACAGTATTTAAAGGTAAAATCTCTACTCTCAAGTCATCTGGCCATTTTTTAAACTCACTTTTGTAAGAACCTGGGAAGGAAGCATGTGAGATTTGTACTTTGGGAGCCAGAGGCTCCGCCACAAACCATCCAAACAACTAGACCTTTATCAAGTAAAAATGTGGGGTCTCTTACCTTAACCTGGCAGGGCAGGCTCCTTAGGTAGTGAGAACTCCTGACAGCTAACTGGGGAGGTGAAATGTCCTGGCTCTTGAGCTGCTTTGTTTCCATGTTGATGAATTTCACAGCATTGAAAAGTGAAGGGTCAGTGGCCTCCCTTTCACAGCTGGTGTTCAGCAATCTCATGAGGGCATCTTCATCAATATTCCAGTTCCTTCCACCCTGGAACAACCACCCCAGGAGAGCGAGAATGGTGAAGAAATCAACTTCTCTTTAGTAGTACTTTCTTGCATCTGTTACCCCCTCCTTGCCATCTATACTACTGTTAAACTCAGCATCATAGTTTCAGCTGATCTACAAATATGCTTGCGTTAGAGTCATCACAGTGACAAGGCAAGCACAAAGACAGTTTGGATCCAACACATGCATTGGTGTATTAATTTCATATAAAAGAGGACTGCTACAAGGTGAGGCAGTTAAATGGTCATTTGGACATGGACGGCTTCCCTAGGGGAAAAATAATGTTCTGCAGCAAACTTAATTAGTATTTTTGTATAGCAATATTTATTCCTTGCTTTTCATTTTAGTGGGCTGAGCCCTATTAGTCCCAGCAGGACAGAGCTATGAGTCAAACGTTGCTTTTGACTTTGGCTCTCAGACTTGCACATCCAGAGTCACATTTTTACTTCTTGAGTCCAAACACATTTAGCCTAAAAAGTAGCAAATAAGTTAGTAGAATCAAAGAAAGCAGGTAGTGGCAGTTTTGTTTTTCTTACCAAAGATATAACCCAGTCACAAAAATGCTTGTTTGCTCGCTTTACATGTTCATCAGGGGAAACAAATTCAGTCCGTGTGGCCTCCTTTATTCTTGCTGCTGCCTTCTTGGGAAGCTGTGCACATGGGGTTTTGACTTGAGACTCCTCACCGCTGCATGTATTAATGCAGTACAATGTGAAACACCCTTTGATTATCTGCTGTGGCAGCTGTCATCAGTCAACCTGCCACCTTCAAAATAGAAAACTGTAGCTGTGTGCATCCATCACCTCATCTGCCTGTCACTATCAGAAGTGCTTAGGGAAGAGTCAAGTGATAGCACTTGACTCAGCTAATTCAGCCTGCAAAACTAACCACCAGCAAAGCTGTCTCCTTGTCATTTTAAATCACTCAGCACCAACCACAAGCGAGTCTCTGAACAGGGTGGGATACCAATTAATCAGGATCACTGAGGAAGGCAAAGGAACCTGTCTTTCAATGATAACTACTCCCATGACAGATTGATGTAACTTTTAATTAAGTGCTTAAATTAATTTTTCCACTCATCTCAGAAGGGGGCATTCAGAGCCAGTTGTGTTGCTGTCTTCACCTTGTGCTATACTCACTGTGCTTGTGTCTTGGAAGCCGTTACTTTGCTTTGCATGTCCTCCATATGACCCAGCACCGCCTGACCAGGTTGGTTCTCCTGTTCATAGTCACTGTAGCCAGCCTTACTCTTCAATAGCATGTCAGGATCCAGGACACCTGCAACCTCTCTCAAGATCTGCAAGCCAAGCAAAAGGACATCCTGTGATCAAAAGCAACCTCACTGGGGGAAGCCTGCTTGGGGTCTGTGTCAAGGACTGCCTGACATGCAAGTACCTACACATCTACTAGCAGTTAAGGCCGTTCATAGTCCAGAAGCCTCAATTTACAGACCTTTTCCAAAAACCTCTAAAGCATTAATTGCAGCTCAGGCTGCTTGCTAGAACTGCGAGTCATGCTTTAAGTCTAGTTCTCTGCCATCTTCTATGGCCTTCTGCTGTACCACATAGGAAGCTTGCCTTTTAAGTTTCCTTCCTTTCAGTACAATCCCTGGTTTCCTGATCCCATTGTCCCAGTAATCATAGCCCAGTATCAAGGAGAGCTCTGCTGTTGTCTGGTCTCATAGAACAGACATCCAATTCCCTTTTCTAAAATATAGGGCTTCTCCCACTGGACCCATCTATCATCTTATTGCATCCAAGCCTTAGGTGAGTATACTCCTTTAGACAAGGCTGAACAATGCTAAGGCACTCCATTCAGTTCACCATCTTCTTCAGCATAAAGCCTGTTCTTCCAAAAGTCTCCCAGCTCTCCCCTGTTCCTTTTCAGAGGTACTAGAAGCAAAAAACTTAGTTTTACCACTGTATTTGGTCACTATCCACCATCCACAACATCTAAACAAGCACATTCCAGAAGTTCCTGTGTGCACAGTAGGTAACCTGCTACCTTTTGCTTGCATGAAGCAGAGCAAGATCAAGAACTGGAGACAAGGAAGAGAGGGAAGATTCTGTAAACAAGCTGAGAAATAAAGCTAATGAGATATACTTTGCTATCTTGGGTGTATTCTTTACAATTATGATTAGAGTTGTTTCCTGCTCTATAACGTCTATTTGTATCACTGCCTGTTGGTACCTTAGCAGCACATTTTCTGTGATCTGTTGATTCCTCAATTAGCCATTTACAATACCGCTCCACAATTCACTGGCCAGCGTTTGGACTGACCATCTAGATATAAGTTAACATTAATATTATTTGCCTTGTTTTTAGTTTGGAAAGAAACAGAACTTGGTGTGTGGTTTGAACTGACAATAGTAGCTGCCTTCTAGGTTAGTTTCCTGTTCCCACTTTCTAAAGAAACAATGTTTAACCAAGGTACCAGGATGATTACCTTCGGGGAGGTGCTTTTATCCAAGCATGGGTAGCACACTGAAGGATGCTGGCTCAGACAGCACTCTATCTGTGCAACATAATCCTTCCTGGCTTGATGCAGCAGGCTGAGCTTGGAAAGACAGACCTGTGCTCTGCTGCACTGGTTCCTTTTCTTCCGTGGAGCTCTGGACAAAGATTTTGGTGTGCTGCTCTCACGGGTAATTGAGACAGGCTGCCAGTAACAAGCATGTTATCAGGTGAAGGAGGAAAGCCATCTCTGAAGTCATCTAGACCGTTCTTCAGGAATATCCAGCGCTGACCAGTAAGTGAGTTGGAGAATCTTGGCCTGCTTTCTTGAAAGCCCTTATAAGACATTCTCCCTTCTGTAAGCAAATTACATCCTGCAGAGCTTAAAGGCTGTACTCTAATGAAAAATACTGGAGTACTTCCAGAGCACAAGTGGATATGCAGCTCCAGGTATGTTCACCCACGCTGGCCAGCATCTTGCTGCTGTTCAGCTCTTGAGAAAACGTTATAAAACACTGGCAACTTGCATGAAGGACATACACTGAAAACCAGCATTTCAAGCACACAAAATCCTGGCATTACAAACATTTGGTTTTAAGTAAAAAAAATAATTAATATTAGAGAGCTTCTGTTTCAAGACATTTTATACATATTCCTATTGCTTTACTGACAAAAATATTGTAAAACTGTGTGCTCAAGATGACAAATGTTCCTCACTAACACCTCATTTCAGTTAACCATCACTTATTCAGCTTTCAGCCACTCCAGTTTTTACCTCTATTCTCTTAAACAGTCAAATGGCAACTGCCAGATGTTTTAAATTGGTACTTTCAGTGCCTTAGCAATATAGTATAATACAATACCTTGCTTGCTAAAGCATAGCAAAAATTAATAGCCTAAGAGGTTGGCTTTAGAGATCATTACTGTACTTGCAATATCAAATAGTGCAGTATCACACATTTCACACGGATGTATAATGCATATTTTATACAGACATATACTCAGGAATTGCTTAAATCCAGAGGCAAACTACATTTTAAGAAGGTATTAAGAATTAGAAATGTACATACCTGATATTTTACAGCTCAGTCAGTAAAAGTACCTTAAGAGAAAAATTGTATCTTATTCTATATTTACTCATGTATCGAAAGTTACCTCCAAGGCACTCTGCAAGAAAATTCCCAGAAAAATCTGAGAAGGTGCAAGAAAACATGCAGAAGGTAACACTCCAGCTGTGTTGCTTAGACAAGGAAGGCACTAGCTTTAAGTCCCTGCTTGGCATAATACACTAAATATGTTTGTAGCTGGTTGCTGTGGAAACCAGATTCACAACTCCTTTCTTGCCTAGAGCAAAAGCTTTCTTCACACACAGAAACCTGTGGAGAACTCCTGGGAACTGCAGAGAAAAATATTGGAATTAGAGCCGAATTTTCTTTTGCCAGAGCAGATATCCTTATCTTTTCAACACCCGCACTTATTTATGACTGAACAAGCAAAGTCTTTGCTGCTGCTGGAAGATGGTGCAATACATTGTTCTCTGTGCCTTTATGATGTGTTCTTTACCATCACTCTTTAAGAAAAATACAAGCAGCAAACATGGGTCAGGTCTGGTGTTACCTCTTAACTTCTTGTGGGTTTGAATCGTGGCACAGACTGGTGGATGAATTCAAAAGGAATGACTTGGGACAACTGGAGTAGTTCTCTTTAGCAGTTCGTGGAATACATTCTGCTAATTCCTCAGTCAGTTCTCATTGTGCTGCCTAAGCCTATCAGAAAATTTATGCACCTACTGGAGCTCAAATAAAACAAATTCAAATAGGTGGCATCCCAGTCCCAGCAGACGCTGGGTTGATATTCCTTCCAGCATTAAAGTCTATTTGTGCAACCCAACATTCAACACTTGTCAGAATGTCAAGCAGCAGGAGACCTCTCTCTTGGGCTGTAACTCAGCGAAGGTAAAGCCCAAGTGTGACAGGAATGACTTTTCCCACAACTGGAAGGGTGGGGAGAGTAGACGCTTACAGATCTACAATGCAAGACTGAGAAACGATGAATGGTTTACACTTAGACCATCAAGTGATCAGTTTGTTTGGCCTGAGAAAAAGACTAAATAAATCAAGTTAATACCACTGTATTAAATGCAGACCACAAAAAAATTTCAACTCCGAATCCTCAAAAAGAAAAGCTAAAGCTTACTAGCATACATATACAGATCCGAAAGTAATCATGCATAAATTAAACAAATCATGCTCTGCATCCTTTAACAGTGCCTAATGATTCTTTCAGCAAAGTTCCTTATTATGTTAAATAACACATCCTACTCACAGCACAATATACTCCATAGATTCCAACCTTAAAACAACCTACAGTAAACAAAATCTCCAATTCTCACCTCAAAGAAAACACTTAACAAAGAGAAAAACCCACCAACAAAACAAAGGAAGTGGCCCTTTTCCGCCCTGAATTTAAGCATTCCTGGCTTGATAAGCACATGGAAATCAGACTAATAAGTAGCAGGAGAGAAGGGGGTTGGGATACAAATACTCACATGGAACTCCTCACTAGATTAGTGCTTGCTTTTCCTTTGTAGTAGCTGAGAAAGTCATAGCAGCAGCAAAGAAACCATCTAGTTTTGTTTCTTAATGACAGGGTTTTTTTATGTTTAACTTGTTGCTTTCTTAAAATTAAGGTAAGCTTATGGAATGGTTTTTGGATGTTTGCTCTGTTTATAGGAAAAAGAATCTTTTCAGTAGCTTTCTTCCTTGCTTTAGCTAAGAAATTAAAACCTTTCTAAAAGGCTACAAAGTTAATTTTTACTGAAGAGGCTATAAAGACTTTTATGCTATGTGTTTTCTTATGTGAAGTAGTTAAGGTGCAAATAATAATTTTATTAAACAAGCTGTATAGTAGTCATGGTTGCTCTATTAACTGTTTTTTAAGTAAAAAAAAAATAGTTCAGTCTTTAGACTTTTTCTAACCCTAAACAAAAGCTTTGATTTCTGTAGAAGCAAAAGCTATAATGTTGTTTTCACCAACCTACTAGGAAAAAATCCAGTAGATTGTTATGGATATTTTCGATGACGTGAGTAAAGTTGGTTTCTAACATGGTTGCTTCCAAAATTATTAGTCCTCAAAACTGATTAAAGTGTTATATCTCATCAAGTTAGTGATTTATTGCTGTATTTTATATCTGTATTTTATATTTTTTATATATTATATATATATTATTTATATATAATAAATATATATTTTATATATTTTTTTATATATATCTGCTTTTCTGATTCACTTTAAGTAACAGCTGTATAGCTGTACATTCTTTTTATCAAAACTAATTAGTGATGATATGTGACTGAAGGATGCTCAGTGAAAGTTCACAATCACATGAGATACTATTTCTGTTTCTTTTAATGCTATGCTGAAGTCTCCAATAGAGCAGAGATGCCTGAAAGCAAAAACTAAGCATGCCAAGATACTGATGAAATTAATCAATTTAAAAATCATTATGTGAAATGATATAAGGAAAGCAAGTGCCTGGAAAACATAGGGTTAAAATGCTTTTAACTTAGGTCTAAGAGAATAAGGTTTGTGTTGTAAGTCTGTGGTGTGATAACAGAATTTAGTAGTCTTACTAACAAGAGTGAATTTCCATCCTTCTAATGAGTGAATTCTTTCTTACCATCCTTCTAATTTATCAGTTAGTTTGGAGACAGTGACTCCCGAACATCTGCTAGCTTAGGATACTCCTTGTCTGCCCATCCTGTCCTGCTTGCAATACATTTTGTACGAAGGTCACACTGCTCTACATCTTTGCCAGCTCTCAGGAACTTGCAGATACGGCTGGATTCAGCTAATTGTGATTACTGGGGCATCCAACTGTGCCAAAGGTGAAAAGTGCACCCTGAGGAAGACTGCTTACTTCATCTTGAAGATCCCTCCATCGAAGGGCAGTGCGTAAGTGCCAAAAGGGAAGAGACTTATGATAATGAGTACCTAAACTAATTGTAATATCCCCTCGGCTCTCTCGGGAACTTAATGAATATGCATGTTTGTGTGTAATAAATATCTGCTTGCTTAACCCCTTGGTGTACGAGTTAGGAGGAGCGATCCCCCTTGCACCCGGCGCCGTAATAAACATACCTGCTTTATAACTCTCCTTGAGTTGTAGAGTCTGATTCCATGCTTCAGAAATACTAATTCTTTGTTCTCAGCCCAATTGTCCTGGCTTATGTTTTAAAGTGAGCTCTATCAGTGTTTAGAAAGAACAGTGGGTGACAGAAAGCAGACTTTTTTTCTTTATTCTTTAAAGAACTAAATTCCTTCATCCCCAGGTTCTAATGCCTACTATCAATGGCAGTATCCAGCCCAAAGGCTTAAGCTGTGGTCTTGCAGGTGTCTGTACTTGGAGTGAAAATGTATGTATTCCCTTGAAAAGAAGTCACACGTGACCCTGAAAAGGAAGCTTTAAATGTGTGTCTGTGTGTATATATATGTATTCCCATTCCCCGCCCCCCCCCGGACTTGGTGAGTGAGTGACCAGAAGATGTGGTAAACTCCAGTTAGAAGTCTACAGTGTCCCTGCCAGTGGCAAGTGGTCCATCAGCTTTGCAGAGCTTCCTGTTCAAATGCTGAAGCTGTACTAGATTTTCAGTACCTGCAGCATCAGCAGTGTCAGACAGCTGAAGCATGTCTCGGGAGCACTGTGCCTGAATGTGCTTCCTATGCAGGAACTCAATTGTTTAAAGGGTTTGGGGAAAGCCAAAACTAATCTGAGCCAATATTTTCAGGTTGTTACAGGCAGCCAGTTAGTGAATGGCTCAAGTGGTTACGGCTGGCTGTGACTTTCTTACCGTCATAATGAAAGTCTTTTAGTGGGAAAAGCCTTGTCTCATTTGAAATGAGAAGTAACATTCATAACTTTGGACCTGTAACAATGCCATGTTTAATCCTTAATTTTATGTTGATAATAAATACCTATATAAGACAAATATGCTCTGTAAAATAATGATGTAAATCTGTTCTACGGTGTAAATAATCAGTTACCTAAAGGGAATAAAAGCTATACGGAGTAAGGGTGAAGCTTTCTATTGCCTTGTTTTAAGGATACATTAATAAGAGAACTGAATTAGAAATAACTTTTAAAATCTGTTGTCCTTGTTGGGTGTTTACATTTAATGCTCACCACTTCTATACACTCATCTGAGATGTGTTGTGACATCTTCCTGAAAACGGGAGGGGGAGGGAAGGACACCTCTGAAGAGCTTTGTATCTAAAGCCACCAAAAATCTAAAGGTACTGTTCCCCCGGACCATCCAAGCTGGAATCTGTCCTCGCTTCCCCTGCCTCATACGGGCTGTCCTTGTAAATGGGAAGCCTTTTTGGTTCAAAGCTCTCTTCTTGGCCGTGGGCTCACTTGAAGAGCTCGCTTTGTGTCCCGAAGATGATCTCTGGACTGCGAGCCCCTTGGGCAGCCCAGCTGGAAATCACAGCACGAATAAAACCTACCCAGGCTGCTGACATAGCCGCATCTCTTAAGGGTCAGATCTAGTTCCATCGGCAGCGTTGCTGCACTACGGGTAGCACTTAACACTCGAAAGCGGACTTTTCCCACCAGATGAAGCGATGCGATCCAGCCGGGGCGAGGACAGGGCCGCCCTCCAAGTCAAGGGGCGCTGAGAGAAGGACGTACCGCTCGATAAAGTTTGTCCCTCGGCGGCGGCGGTTCGGAGGGGGCGGGCTAAGATGGCGGCGTGCATCTGATCTCCCTCGTGTCGCGGCGCGGCGCCGGCAGCATGTCGGGCCGGCAGGGGAACAAGCTGCCCAGCAACCTGCCGCAGCTGCAGAACCTCATCAAGCGCGACCCGACCTCCTACACCGAGGAGGTGCGGTGCCGAGCGGGAGCCGGGCCGTGGGGATGGGGGTGCCAAGGGGTGCCGGCGGCGCTCAGCAGCTGACGGCCCTGTTGTGTGTGCTCAGTTCCTCCAGCAGTACCACCACTACCAGTCCCATGTGGAGATCTTCACTTTCCAACCGGACAAGCCGAGCAAGGAGCTGGCCGAGCTGGTCATGTTCTTGGCACAGGTAAGCCGCTGCCCCTCTGAAGGGCCGCTGTGACGCCGGTCTGGAGCCCTCCACCAGCCGCAGAGCCTTTGCCCTGAGCGTGGTGCCTGCGGCAGGTTTGGCTCTTAATGTTGCCGGAGCTGCCTTAAAACTGTGCCTTGACCAAGGCTCCTGCAGCAGTGTTGTGTGCTCCCAGCAACATAAGTCTTGTGTTTGAACACTTTGTACAAGTTTCTGAAAGCATTTTTTAATTGTACTGTACCTCGTGCATCTGTGCGTTATGAACTTAATTTTGTGTATATTAAAAGGTTATGATAGGATAGCAAGAATCTGTCTCCGCACAGGTTGCCCACTGCTACCCAGAGCACATGGCCAGTTTTCCCCAGCAGCTGAAGGAGCTGCTGTCCTACCACCACACAGTCCTGGATGTGGACCTGCGCATGGTAAGACCTACACTGAAAGGTGTCTGGAGTCCTTCTGTGGCTAAAATATGCCCTTTAGATGTCAGCCGAGAGCTTACAGTTCACTCTTTAATTTTTCAAGAAAGATGGAAATTGGTGAGTATGATGAAATTGTGGATCCAAATCCCTGTTTCTCTTACAGACGTTCTGTAAGGCTTTGATCTTGTTAAGAAACAAGAACTTAATAAACCCAACGAGTTTGCTGGAGCTCTTCTTCCAACTGCTGCGGTGTCATGATAAGCTTTTACGAAAGGTAAGCTGTGCTTACAGAAGCCCATCTTGATTTCCACTGGGATTTGCCTGACTTGCTGGAAGTGACAGGGCATTGGCAGGCAGCTCTTCTCCTTTCCTTGGTAATAAAATAGGAAAGTTGATGTTAGTTCTGCTTGTTCAGCAGTTGACAGAGGCAGGCTCAAGCTTTGTGTTGGGTTAACAATGGGATGTGCGGCTGTAAATATCTTTACCGTGTCCTGTGTTTGGAATGGAGCAGTCTGGATGTGGCTGCAGATGAAAGCCCTAAAGAGGCTGCTGTCAGAGTAGGCCTTTCTGAATTCTTTGTGAGGACCTTGGAGGAAAACAACTAAAACCACACTAGCTGCCGGTTAAAGCTGTATTTTGGGGTGAGTTTTGCCGTAAAAGTGGCAATGCTTGCTTTCTGCCGCGAGAATTGTTAAACTAGTCATTGGAACATGCCTGAGTGGAGCAGGGGTTGGGAATTTCCAAGTAATACTTCATGGTGTTAATTTTCCTGCCTTAGTGTAAGTGTGCTTTTCAAATACATGAAAATACAGCTTATGTGACACTTGACAGGACAACTTCTTGTAGTTTTTCCAGCTGTTAGCTTACACCTTAACTTGAGACTCTCCCTTTACAGACTTTATATACTCACATCGTGTCAGACATCAAGAATGTCAATGCTAAACACAAAAACAACAAAATAAACACAGTAAGTGTTTTGGTTTTCAAATGTACTTCAATTCAACCTCTTGATATTGTGAAAGACTTGTAGTAATAAATGTTTCCAAACTTATTTCTTAGACACTGCAGAACTTCATGTACACCATGTTGAGAGACAGCAATCCCACTGCTGCCAAGATATCTCTGGATGTGATGATCGAGCTTTACAGAAGGAATATTTGGTAGGCTTGGCAGGCTCGTACTGATTCCCTGGTTTATCACATGCAACCACTCCAACATCACTTGTGTCATGTACTGCAAAATGTAGTGCAGGGGACAGTGACTTCACTATATTTTTATTTGTTCCAGAGGGGCTGTCTTTTGTGGGATGGGGTTTAGATGGGAAGAAACACTCTTGAGTGAAGTATTGGTCTTAGTTAGGTGGAACACCTGATGTTTTAGTTGCAAATGGTATGTAAATTGTGTGTGTTGCATTTGAAACTGAAGCTGTGTGCAGCTCACTTCTTGGAGCTCTTGCCCATGAAAGCTTGCTAATATTAGCATACAACTTGTGAAGGTACAGTGGGAAAAGGAGTTTTGGTGTGTTTTTCTTGTTAGGTATGTCAGTTCATTCTAGATGACTGATCTAGTGGGTGCTTTGAGGTTTGGTTTTGTGAGGCTGTACTACTTTGCAAATCTAGTTGGAACATTGAGAGGTTTGAGTCTAAAGGAGCTTCTTACTTGTTAGGAGTCACATGGGAGTTTTTCTGGGAATAACTTGAAGTTGCCAAACTTAAAGTGAAAGGTGATGTTTCATTTTATACCAGGAATGATGCCAAAACAGTCAATGTCATCACAACTGCCTGCTTTTCAAAAGTGACAAAGGTGAGAACAGAAATCACTTGATGAAATTGGATGTTACCATTTTTCCTGCAGATGCAACTTATTCTGTAATTGCTAACAAGCTTCACTGATGATTGGTCTTTGTTTTATTTTCAAATACCACTTGTGTTGAGGGAGGAGGTGGTATTTGGTCAGCAAAAGTTGACTCTCAGTAGCTTACTCCCCTAGCTTACACTGTGATTTGTTTTGCTTTCTGTTCATATCCATGCCTATAAAAAATGAGGGGAATCTTGATATAACCTCAGATGTGGATGTAGGGGTATTTTAAATACTCTTGTCAGTTTGTCCTGTCCTCCATAAACTTACTTTGCTTTTCAGGTGTTAGTTGCTGCTTTGAAGTTCTTCCTGGGGAAAGATGAAGATGAAAAACAAGACAGTGACTCAGAATCTGAGGTGGGTGTGTGATAAAATCTTCTCCTCTGCGTTCTTCAAACTCACCATAGGCCTGTCATCCTAGTGACCCTGGCTCTGCCAGTGTGTCTGCTTTGTTAGTTTTCCGTCTTGTTTCCTCTAGATGTTTCTATGCTTCACAAAAAAGTGGTGTTTCTGTCAGCTGGCCCCAACTTATAGCAGGATGCCTTTGCTGTCTGTCTCAAGACTAATGCTAAGAACTCCTTTGCCTTCCTAAGTCTTATTTTCCTTGCATTCTTTCTCAAGGATGATCTTCCCACGGCCAGGGATCTAATGATGCGCTATGCAACCAACAAGAAAACCACCAAGCGCAAGAAGAAACTGGAGAAAGCGATGAAGGTTCTCAAGGTGAGGAGTGCCTGACTTGGCAGTGTTTTAGCTTTATCCTTCAAGTGCAGAGATCTTCTCGTTGTCCCTGATGACTTAGCTACCTTCTGTCATTTCTTCTAGGTAAAGGTCCTTAAGTGTTCTAATGTCCACTGGCCAGGCATATGCTGTGCTTACCTGAAAGAGAGCTGTTTTGAAACAGGCTTAAAGTCCAAGTTGTGGATTATATCTGCTCTGGGTACCCTTTTTGTGGTCCCCTACTTTATAAAGTGTGTGATGTCTTAATAAATAACTCTGATATAGTTCCTGTTGCTTCTTAGGTCAGGTGAAAATTAAATGTGTGTATCTCTTTGTATGCAGAAACAGAAAAAGAAGAGCAAGCCAGAGGTGTTCAACTTCTCTGCTATTCACTTGATTCATGATCCCCAAGGTAAGCCTGCATTGTGTATTGTCATTTTCAAGATCGGTCTTTAATCCTGGACTCTGAAGCTTAGACACAAGCCAGCAAGGACAATGAGGGACAAGTAGACACAAACGTGACAACGTGATAGTTGCTGTATGCTTTATCCTAGAACTTCATAGCACTTGAAGAGAATAAGATGAGATGTCTTCTGTTTGTTGTAGTGGAACACTTGCAGACAGTCAGACAAGGAACAATATTACATCATCTGCTTGTGGTTGTTACAGATCAGGATGCGGTTCTCTGCCTCTTTGTTCTGTTTGAAGCCCATAAATTGGTGATTGGAGAGTAGTTTACTACAACTTCCTTGGCTTGCCCCCTTCAAAAGTGTATCTGTTCTTCTAGTCTGTTTGTCTAATAGCACTTGACTTGGTCTTAGCCTAATCTAGTGAACCTCTACGGGATTTTGTTTTTCAGATGAACCCAAAATATATCTAAAACCCCCTAGCTTTAAATACTGACCCTATGCTTATGATTCTGTGGGAACTTCTGCTAGTTTTCTTCTGCTGAACCTGTGCACATCTTTGGACCTTTTACACATGTAAGAAGAAAAATTTCTCCACTGGGAGAAGTGCTCTGGCCACCTTTAATTTCTTGTGTGTGAGGGCACTGGGGCTTAAAAACACAGATGGAACTGACAGCCTTTTTTAAAGGCTAATCCTGGCTGATTTCTGCCTTGTGCTTTTTAAGTCTACCACAAATCTGTTATTGCTTCTTCTAGACTTTGCAGAGAAACTGCTGAAGCAGCTGGAGAGCTCTAAAGAACGATTTGAAGTGAAGATGATGCTCATGGACCTAATATCTAGGCTAGTCGGAATACACGAGGTAGATACTCTCTTAATTTTATAATGGTCTGATGGTAGCCAGCCTGGTTTGGGTGGTGGTGTGCTCTGGCTTTGTGCCTCTGGAGTATGAGATTTAATTTTCCTCTATGTTGAAAAATGTAGATGTATGGTCAGGTAGTTGCCAGTGGGCCTCATGGAGGGGCGCAGTGGGATGGACTTGTGTAGTACTAAGTGTCCTCTGTCAGAGAAAGCTGTTGGTCTGGAATAGCTGAGCTGTACCTAACAAATAAAGGAGAGCATGTCTTTGTCAAGACCTTTGTGATCCCGAGAGATTCTTCAAAGGAGGAAGGTTTTTTTTTTTTGACAAAGGAGTCCAGCAATTGCTCATGTACAGCGCTCTGAGGTACAGCCACTGATGTTACTGGAGTCTTTCTGGTGTGAGAGAGAAGATTGTGTCCCTGAGGCAAACTGGTATACTGTAGGGCCGTGCAGCCGAGTGCCCTAATTTGAATTATGCACAGGCTAACAAGAGCTGCTCTGGATTTCACCTAGCTTGGGATTGAGCTTTCAATTTCCTTTGTGTAAGTCACTTCCTCATTTCCATGTTTATCAAACTCAGGATGTTAGAATGCACCATGCAATAAAATTGGAGGCAGTTGGGGAGCATGCTGGGTTGTTTCACAGCCTATCTGCCTAGGAAGGTGATCTCAAGCTAAAAGACAAGAAGCTAACCTGTTACATCTTTCTTGCAGCTTTTTCTTTTTAATTTCTACCCCTTTGTTCAGAGATTCCTTCAGCCCCATCAGAGAGGTAAGTAGCTACTAACAGATAATGCTGCTGGTCCCATCATCTCACATGTACAGCCACTTCTCAGAAGTGGTACTGTAAACGTATAGGGAGCAGCAGCTTAGTAGGAAGTGTGAGTACTCCACAGAGTTTTGGATGAAGGAAGTAAAAGGCTATGACTGCTAGAAGTGCAAAGAACTTTGGACTTTTATGGAAGCTGTGTGCACCCTGCTCCTGACTGTGAGTGTTTGAGAAACTCGGGCAATGGAATAAAGTGCAACTATTGAGTTCCTGGTTCCCTGCAAAGCTTGACTGCGTTTTGCTGCTTTGTTTTACTAGTGTTTTTCACTCTAGTTGTAGACCATTTCTTTGTGTCTTAATTGGCTCTTAAGGGCCTGCACTTGCTGCTGGGTTGGAGACCAGGTCAGTTCCCTTGGTGGGAAAGGAGAAATAGTTGTCCTGACTAACTTCAGACTGAAACTGGCTTTGGGACTTAGGCTGAGTAGTCCTAGTTGGCTGGTTTGGTGGATGCCTCTGTTAACCAGAGTAAGCTGCAGCAATATCCATTTGGCATCTTCTTCCCTCTTTTCTTCCAGAAGTGACAAAGATTCTTCTGTTTGCTGCACAGGCTTCACATCAGCTAGTACCACCTGAGGTCAGTACTCCACCTGTGCTTGGTGATGTTAAAAATGTCCAGAACAGAACTGAGTGCATTCGTGGGGAGGGGAAAAAGGGGATCTGGTCAGACCCTTGGTCTTTAGAAGCTTACTGCAATTTTGGCTACTTCAGCAAGTTCCAAGGGATTTTTAAGACCCAAACCCATGTCTTATGCCTTCATTTCTGCAAGAGAAAACATGTCTAGAAAATATTTGCAGGTTATAGTGACAACTCCTGAGCTCTTTTTGTGATGATGTTCTGTTGAGTGTTAATATGTAATCATTTTGCCAATTTTATTAAATATGCATTCTTAATTTAACTTTTTTTCCTTATTTTCAGGTTATCCAGTCAGTGTTAATGACCATTGCCAACAACTTTGTTACTGACAAGAATTCTGGAGAGGTCATGACCGTAGGGTGGGTACAGAATAGTCAAAACCTGTAAAGCTCTCTGAATGTGGAAAAAATATGTTTTTTGAACGACCTGCAACTTTCTCCTGTCATTTGTACTACTCTTTACAGAACCTGCTTGATTAAAAATGAGTTAGGACAGTATCTCAGTAGAAACTTCCCTTATTGTTGTTAGCAGTGGTTTAAATTCCTCAGAATGATGGGTTTCTGGGCTTCCTGCTGTGGCTTAACTTCTCTGGATTTCATGGTGATGTGGGTTTTCTGCTTTCTGGTTTGATCTTGTATTTTTCTTGTTTCCTGGATACTGTTATTTCTACTTTGGGGGCAGAGCTTTTGTCTGTGAATTAATATATTGCTATATACCTATATATATTTTTTATACATACACACACACACACACACATACTAGTGTATACTCAGTGAGTGGCTAGTGTCCTAGTTCAGGCTTCTGAATTTGTTTTGTTGATCAAATGTCACTACTGACAACAAGTGTAAATGCTGCTGTTAGTAAAACTGTTACCTACTTTCTAGAAAGAAATACCTCTCTGACCTTCTAGTCGAATGGCTGGAGACTAGAGTAGGGGCGAAAGATGGGATGGTTTTGGAGAACCATGGCACAGAGCGCCTTGTGATGTTCTTTCTTAAGCTTTTGTATAAATGCTGTATAAGGTTTTTCAAGTTCCAGGTCATTCAGTCTGTTGGTGGGCCAGTGGGAGTCTCTCCCAGCTGTGGTGTTGACAAAATAAATCACTTGCCATTTTTCAGAATCAATGCAATAAAAGAAATCACTGCAAGATGTCCATTGGCCATGTACTGAAGATCTGCTCCAAGACCTCGTTCAGTACAAGACTCATAAAAATAAAAGTGAGTGGTTTACACGGGTATGATTTAAAAACTGTTTTCCTCTATCAGCTGGTTCTCCATAGTTAGAGCCTTCATAATAGTGATGTCTTAATTTTTTTGTTTAATGGGCTGAGAGGTACAGTTTTCTATGTTAGCTGCATTTCTCTCTATTTTGAGTGTATAAGTGTAGGAGACAAAACAGTCAAGGGTAGTTATGGCAGGGCAACTAAGTGACAAAGCCAAAGAAGGGAAACAGTTTGTTAATAAAGATTTAGCCCCAAGGAAGAGCTGGATCCTGCACTGGTGAAATTAGAGGGAGTTTATAACTTCAGAAGAGGCATGAGTAGGCTTTCAGTTTGCTCAGAAGTCTGCTTTTCTGTATTTAATCCTGATTCCCATTTTCTCGATAGATGTGATGATGTCTGCGAGATGTCTGATACACCTCTTCCGTTCCCTGAATCCAGAGATGCTGCAGAAGAAATTCAGGGTAAGTGTTGTTTTACACGCATTCCACTAGCCATGAACATAGGCTCATGATATTCCCCTGCCTTTCTGACATGGTGTCCTCTTATTTCAAGATTCCGTTAGTTCAGATTTGTCAAACTCATGGACAGAAGGCTGGTGTTACAGAAGCCTGACCATCTTCCTAGAATTTGTTCAACTTCCTAGTAACTAAAGGCCTTCTCTTAGTTTATCAGCAGAATTCCTTTTGCACCCTCCTCTCCCCAGACTTCTTGATAGATTTGTGGACATTAAAAAACTAGCATGTATTTTGTTAACTTATAGGGTAAACCTACTGAGGCTTCATTGGAAGCTAGGATTCATGAATATGGAGAACTGGATGCCAAAGATTATATTCCAGGAGCAGAAGTACTGGATGTCGAGAGTCAAAAGGAAAAGCAAGGAACCCAAGAAGAAGGTTGGTCTTTTTTTCTTTACCACTTCTATAGTGAGCATTGTTGTCACTGAGATTTTATTTGGACATAAAACTTGGTGTACATTGGCTTTATTTGCTGCTGTTACAGCTTGCACATAGAATCACAGAATGGTTTGGGTTGGAAGGGACCTTAAAGATCATCTAGTTCTAACCCCCCTGCCATGGGCATATCTGTGTCTGTCCAAGAAGCAGCACTCATACTATCCTTGAATAAGTGCAGTTTACCCGGTGAAGTTAGATACTCTATGTTGCTTGTTATGATAGATACTGACAGATAGAAGAGCAGAGGAACAGATGTTTTACAGCTATGAAACTTCAGATGTTAAGCTTCTCTCCCTAGAGGAAAGTTTGTGTATTATAAAATACTGGAAATGAACTTTGAAGTAGTATTTGGCAATCTAAGCTTAAATTATTTCCAATTCAAGCAGTTAAGCAGAATCTGTATTAACAGCTCTCTGTGCTTCTTCCCCTGAGCAGATGGATGGGAAAGTGCTAGTCTGAGTGAGGAAGAAGATAATGAAGATGGAGAATGGATTGATGTGCATCACTCCTCAGATGAGGAGCAGAAAGAAGTAGTGAGTTCTATGTGTCTTCTACCCCAAATGTATATCTTGGTAATATCAGACCAAATTCTCTTGCTCTGCACCTTGACGTGGCTGTTCACAAATAACTATGCAGGGCTGTGGAGTAGCTTGACCAGGATGAGCGGGGTTGAACTACCCTTCAGCTCTTGTATAGAAGTACACATGTTGTTAGGTTAGGGAGAGAGGTTGGAAATTCTGTCCCACAGCTAAACTCCTTCACAGCTGTGATACTTACATGAGGTTCTTTTACTCACTCTGAAATGTGGAGTGGATCTTTATTCTAGTGCTACATGTTGAGTGTAAGACTATAAAAAAACCTTACAGCTGGCTGTAGCATGTCCCAACAATATTGCCCCTACATAAGTATTTGGGAGGCAGGGGTCATGGATTTGGGGCATAAAAATGGTTTGCAGAGCTCTGGATGATTCATGTTTTGTACTTCTTTGGAAAGGCAGAGAAAGTGAAAAGCATGCCCATAGATGAACGAAAAGCCAAAGCTGCAGCAGTCAGTACAAGCAGGCTGCTCACTCAAGAAGAGTTCCGCAAAATACGTCTTGCCCAGCTTTCCAAAGAAGTGAATTCTGCACCTGGCAAAGCTGCAAAGAGGAAATACATCGATGTAGATGAAGAAGAGGAGGAGGGCAGGTGGGATATGGACTACTGATGAATGCTTTCTCTTCCCTCTATCACCTATAATCTGGTGATATAGCTTTTAACTGCAGCAGGGCATGGAGCTCTGCTGTGGGTCAGTATCTCATGGTGACATGTAGCGAAGAGCCACACAGCTTAGAACAGATCCTAGCTGGAAGATTTGTTTGTATCTGGGAGAGAGACAAGAGGGGCTGTTGGAAACCATGAGTCTGTTTTGCTTGTTCAGACCAATGGGTGGGAGGGGGTTTTATAGCAGTAGTTGCA
This sequence comes from Myiopsitta monachus, assembly GCA_017639245.1. Lineage (NCBI taxonomy): Eukaryota > Metazoa > Chordata > Aves > Psittaciformes > Psittacidae > Myiopsitta > Myiopsitta monachus. The sequence goes on from CM029917.1 coordinate 47,190,854, forward strand.
CGACTGTATCTCCAGAGCTGCATAAACTTTGTGTGTAAAGCAGGACTTGAAAACAGGAATGAGAGACTTATGTAAGGTTTGTCCCAAGCATGAGGATTATACTGAGAACAAGAAGTGTTCGTGTGAAAGTTTATGGAAGGACAATGGTGTAAGAACTGAGTGAGAGACAAGGGTTCAAGAGGGCATCTTGGTTTCTTTGCCAGATAAAGTTTTGTTTGTGATGGCCTTCTGTTGGGTTTTTGTGTGTGTGCAGGGGAGAGCTGCTTTCACTCAGAGATATTGAACATCTGCATAAGAAGCCAAAATCAGACAAGGAAACCAGGCTGGCAACTGCAAAGGTGAGGATCTAACAGGAGATGTCATATCCTGTGTCTCTCTAGATGTAGGTTTGTGTTAGTCTTCTGCAGAAGGAGGAGATGGTGGAGAACATCTGTAACACAGGTGTCCATCTGCTGTCTGTGTTTTGAGAAATGTTTTGTATGGTTTTTTTGCTGTTATATCTTGGCTCTAACAAATAAACAGCCTCTTGCTGGTCACAAGTGACAATGGAAATAGGCACACCCAATTTTCACTGTGACTGAAATACAGTCAGCATGGAAAAATGCATGACAAAGTCATACTCAACCTGCATTTATTGTTACTGCCATAGAACCTCTTGCCTTAGCAGATGATGTTAACTGTAGGGAATGAAAAATTATGTTGTTTAATTATGTTGTCTATTCTAGGCTGGAAAAACAGACAGAAAAGAATTTGTGAAAAAGAAAACAAGAATTAACCCATTTGCCAGCTCTTCCAACAAAGAAAAGCAAAAGCACAAGAACTTCATGATGATGAGATATAGCCATAGTGTCCGGACAAAAACCAAGCGGTCTTTCAGGGAAAAACAGGTAACGTTTAATGTTGAAAACAGTTGGGCCATTCTCAGAGTAAACTTGAAATGCAGGTGAAGTGCTGTCTATCCTGTGCCCTCAGTCACTGCTGCTGATTTTGATGGTTTAATTGCTGGAAAGGCCTTTGGGTGAGATAGCTTCCTGTGAACCCTGTCACAAGGAGGTAATTCAGAGATGGTGGTGGTGAAGAATCTTTTCGTCAGTCTCTGCTTCAATATGCATTGAAAACTAAGCCCAGTTGCCAAGTCGTGTAGGTTAGGAAGGACGTGATAGGGTTTGTTTTCCCTTATATAAATTGAAGATGATATTAGAACCCTGAATATAATATTGTGATAGAAGTAGCTTACCTGATATGGAGGAGTGTTTTTCGGGACAAGCTTTTAGTATGTTTCTTCACTGTATTATTTCTTTGACCTTTGTCCTCTTACTGCCATATTATGGAATCATCTAACCTGGCCTGGCTTGGCTTTCAGGTCCTCTAATAGCTTGTCATAAGTGTACTTAAAGCACAGACATCAATGTTACTTGCTATCTATCTGAAGCTGTTTAGGAAAACAGAAAGGCTTCAGTTTAGCTTGACACAGTATTTTCATCATGTGCTGCTCTCATTAGTGAAGCCCCTGCCCTCTGCTGCTTCCTTAACTCTAATCTTGGCTATGGCCCTTGAGAAAGGCTATACAAATGTCTATTTGACAGCCCAGTTATGGTGTGTTCTCGCAGGCAGCCATACCAGGGGTGGCTAGAGGGGTATCAGAAAGGCAAGGCAGAAACTTGAGGGGATGACTTATCTAACCCCAGGCACCTGGGAGAGCACAGCTGCCAAGAGAGGCACGTGGACAGGGAACCCCCTTCTGTGGTGCCTCTCAGCTGGGCATCAGGCCCAATCTGTTGTGTGGCAGCTGTTGCTGGAGCGCTGGTGTAGGCATATTGCCGTGCCCTGCTGTGTTTCACCTTGGTAAGTCAGTGCTAACAACAACAATATGCCTTAAAATCCTTTTATCTAACCTGGCAGATGGCCAGTCTAGGGCTTTACAGGGTATTATACATTTGGATTCCTTTGAACATGTTGCAAGAAAAACTCCTAGAATAATGCAATTGTGTGGTGTTACTTTTTGTATTGTTCTGTCTTGTGCTAGAGTGCATTCAGATGCTTCTTTTACAAAATCTCCTTTTTTTCCAGGATCATATCATTAGGGTAATGTATATTTGTCTGCAATTTCTTGCCTTAAGAGTGGCAAGTGTGAAACAGGTTATAGACTCAATAGAGAGATAATGTCTTGTGTGTTTCTGTTAAACAGGAAGACTTGGACTGATATCCCCTGTAGTCTTTTTTTATTTGCTATCATTCTGCACAAATAAGGCTGACCATGTTCACCCAGCTCTCAGACACACAAGGTCACAAACCAGCAGTCCAGGCACTTAGAGGAAACTGCTGTTTACAATGATTCTTATGCTTGGCTCTCTTTCTCTAAAAAGCCATCCTGAATGGTTTCAGTACTCACTCCCCACTAATGTTTCAAGTTTAAATGTAACAGCTAAACAGTGAAAGAATAAATACTTCATTGTTTTCACAGAAAGTTGTGTGGACCATGATATGGAAATAATTGTTAAAAGCAGATTGGAGTACTGCAGTTGTAGGACACTGTGTTCTGCTTCCCACTTTGGTGGTAGAATAAAACAGACTGTTGTCTATAGAACCCCTTACCACCTAAACCCCTTACTAGAACCCCTTACCAACTAAAACATGTCTGAAATACACACCAAATCTCTCTTTAGAGTCATATGGCACTTGCAAAAGTTTCTAGCATCCCTCTTCCCACCTTGAAAAGAAGCTTTGTAATACTCTTCCAAAAAAATGCCATTTAATCCTACTTACTGCTCAGCTGAAGTTTGTTCTTTATCTCGTCTAACTGAACAGGAGTCAGTGGAAGAGCAGTTTATGTTAATCTAATCTTCCTCATTATCTAGGGTTTTCTAATGATGTACAAAACCATTTTCTTTTTTTTTCTTTTTGAAGCCTCACTCTTTCTTGAATTGTACTACTGACTTCAGCTAAATAACCACAGCATTTCTATCACCTTTGTCGTTAGGATTGGCCAGTTATGCTCCCAGTTTTAGCTGATAAGCTGCTAGTGTTTTTCGGAGGTGGAAAAAATCAAAGAGGGCTGTTGACGTGAGTGTTGCTGTCTCCTTACCTGAATATTCCCCCTCTTGTTTTCGATTTAGCTGGCTCTTCGAGATGCACTTCTGAAAAAGAGAAAACGGCTGCTGAAGTAATGGAACAGAAAGGGAGAGGAATATTTCATCACTCTTGAAGAAACAGCCCTAGAAATGCTTATTTCCACCCACCACTCCCCCAAAGGGACGAAAGGACTCAAACGCCTTAAGGATTTATCTCTGTTGCGTTCTGAATTAAACTGAACACGTTCAGGCTATTGGAACTGCACCTCTAGAACAGATGGAAGAGGCTTTAATCCTTACAGGGTTCTTTTTTTTTAAATAACTGTAAGGTATCAGTTGTCTTTATTGAATGTGATTTACTTACAGCTGGTTTTGTATGTGTAAGTATTAAAATATAAAACCTGATTGTAAAATTATTTTAAGCAATCAAGAGGTAATTGGAAGGAAAAATATTCTGTCTCAATCTATAATGTGTGTAGAAGATGTGTGCGCCTGTCTTAGGGACATGATTCTGCGGACTGAGTAAACTGTTTTATAAGTGGCTGGTTTTTGCCGGTGTAATAATAATAAAAGCGAATTTTAATAATACAGGTTAAGTTCAAGCAAACAGCTAGGGCAAAGAACAATCTCATGGCTTATGGAAAAAGCAGGAATTAAATTAGCATACAGGAGGCAGTTTTCCTGTTGCCGTTGAAATAGAAATGTAGCATGGCACGCAGGAAAACTAAGGAATCTTCCTTTGTCAGTACGTCTTGTGGTGGGAGTTGCTGTTGTCTGATTTTTGAGGTATGCATGAAAATAACATGGATCTTTGGGTTGTCAAAAGTAACACCTGCTTTGGCCAAACTTGAGGGGGTTACTGGTACCAACCATCCTTTCGAAATGCTGTTTGAAATGGTTTCCTTGTGGGGCAGAAACGTGCCATATACACAGTATAATGGAAAGCGTTCGATGAGGTATTATTTCCTTTCATGGGAAAGCAGGTCAGTGTTTGTCCCACATGGGAATTCACTCAGCTTAGCTGTGTTTATGTTCAATACTCAGTTGTATTGAACTCCTGTTAGTTGTGACAACAAACCACAAATAGAACATCTTGCTTCCTCAAGCCAAAAAGCTTATAGAGGCGTGGGGGAGATAAAGAACAAAGCTTTTACAGCTTTGAATGTTACTTTTAATTAAATGCTCCTTCTGAGGATAAGGCAGGGATTGTGACTTGGGCCTAATAGCAAGTGGAGGATGTGTAGCTGAGGTCTGGAGATGCAAATGCAGAGGAGCAATCCTATGGGGTTGTATCTTAGGTTCAGCAGTAGCAGTCATTTTTCTCCTTAGTAGTTGGTGCAGTGCTGTGGTTTTGACTTTCAGCCTGGGAACAGCGCTGATAACACCGATGTTTTTAGTTACTGCTCAGTAATGTTTACTCTGGCCAAGGACTTTCTGAGCCTCATGCTCTGCCAGGGAGGAGGGGAAGCCGGGAGGAAGCAGAGACAGGACACCTGACCTAAACCGACCGAAGAGGTATTCTGTACCACAGCATGTCATGCCCACTATATAAACTGGGGGCAGGTACCCAGAAAGGGTTGGATCACTGCTCGGGTCAGGCTGGGTATCGGTTGGCATGTGGTGAGCAGTTGTATTCCCTTCCCTTGTTATTTCCCTTATCATTATTACTGGTGGTAGCAGCAGTGGTTTGCGTTATACCTCAGTTACTGAACTGTCCTTATCTCAACCCGTGGGAGTTACATTCTTTCGATTCTCCTCCCCATCCCTCCAGGAGCAGGGCTGGGGGGGAGTGAGCAAGCGGCTGCATGGTTTTGAGTTATGGCTGGGCTTAAGCTATGACAGGCTGAAGGGACCACTGAAACAGAAGCACTTATGTAAAATCCTCTTTCACTATTCCGTTTTTTGTTGAAGAACTGAAGCTCCTTTCCCTGGATATGCAGCTGTCCTAAAACTAAAGATTTGGAGGCTGAAAGGGGGAGACAGTTACTTTATATACTCCTTACGGCAAGTGCCCACTCTCCTCCCTTTTCCCTCTTGTTTACAACAAGCGGAGAGCCGCGGGCTGTGGCTGTCTTCCCTCCCCTCCTGTACTGGACTGCCACTTCCAAACTATTACACAAACACAACCCTGGGGCAATGCAATACAGACGCTCACGGCTCGTTTACTCCTGCGTTCTTTTCGCTGCACTACGCTCGCTGTCCCTCTCATCCTCTCTCCGGTCCTGGCGGACCTGACACCGCGGCCGCCCTCTCTGAGGCAGGGGGCGGTCGTTGTGCGTCGGGGCGACCGCCGCCATGTCCCGGCCTTTCCTCTCGGCCTGCCCCCTGTCGGCCGCGTTGCCCCGAGCGCCGAGGTCGGGTCCGGCGCTATGTGGCGGGCGGCGGCGAGAGGGTCTCGGCTGTGGGGGCTGCTGGCGCTGCTGTGCCGGGCGGCGGCGGCTCCGGCTCCCCCCTTGGCGGCCCCGCTGCTGTGTAACGTGAGCCTGGACAGCCCCGCCGAGGAGCGGTGGCTGCCGGTGCTGCGGCACTTCGACCCCGCCTTCCTGCGCGCCGCCGTCGCGCGGGTCATCGAGTGAGTGCGGGACGGGGCAGCCGGGGAGCGGGGTGTGAGGTGGCTGGGGCCGGGGGGAGCGGCCCGGGTACGCTCTTGCTCTTTCCCTTACCGCTGCGGAGCCCTTCTCGCGCCGCCAAGAGCCGCTGCGGCGGGGCCTGAAGGGAGAGGGTGGAGGGATGGAGCACGGCTGCTGACCTACGCTGACCTCAGGAGTTCAGGAGGTTTTGAGCGTTAACTTAGTACATTTACAGTTTTCGTACGCCTCAGAACCTATCAGAGGGACGCGTCTTTTCCTCGGGATGTGCAGGCTTGGAGCATGTGCAGGAGCCGATGGTATTTGGTGAGGGAAAGGATGCAGGGGTGTCTGATGCAGCAGGGGAGAGGCTGGGGGTGAGCCGTCAGCACCGGCTGGGACAGGCTGCCGGAGAAGTGGCAGAATTCCCCGGTGTCGGACTGCCGAGTTGCAACCCCTTTGTTTCTGTCTCAGCTCATGCCTTGAGTGTGTTTTGCAGTGAAAGGGTACCAAAATGGGTCCACGAGGTTATTCGACCCATAGCAGCGGAACTGGAGTTCTTTATGCCACAGCCCTTCACGGGGGAAATGCTGGGACTGTGCAGAGCCCTGGGAATAAGTCTTGGAGATGGAGTCCTGCTTAACTTTGCCTACGAATCTACTGCGTAAGTGTCTGGTACTTACCGGATCTGGTAGGAATGGATGCTGAGAGTCATTTTAGCTCAGTCTGGTAGAATGCATAAAAAGGCAGGTGTAGGATGAGGCGGATTATTTGCGCTGTTAATTCCCATACTCTTTTCTATGTCCAGCTGGAAGGTTTCATTCTCATTAGGCAGTTTGTATCCTGAATTGAAAGAGAAATGCAAACAGTATTTTTATCTGTTGATAAAGGTAACATATAGCTGTATAAATAGAAGTATGAGAATAATTTTTGCTAGTCAAGAAGGACCATCAGTTCAAAGTATTTGTGTTCATTTATCTTTGATCATGTAATACACTCTTTTGTCATTTAAATTGTCCAATTTCACTTACAAGGAAACTAGAAAAATTAGTTACAATCTAGTTATTTTAAGCTTTCATCTGAGATCAGGTTGCTTCCCAGCCTCTTTCTGGATGAATGTTCTCAATGACTGTATAATGTAATCTTTTGATTTGCACAATGGAAAATGGATGTAGTATCTTTATGACAGCAAACAGAACATCAGTGGAAAGAATACTTGGTTTGGTTGTCTTTTTTTTCCCCTACAAGCATGTGCAGGAGAATAATAAACACTTGGTGTTGTCTGGGAAGAGCCTAAAAATATTTCTCCATATAGAATCAATATAGGTTGTTCTAAAAACCAGGCACATACAGCTGCTTGTATTTATTTTTATTATGATTTTTCTTACCTTCTGGTATTTGGTTAAAGCAATCTTTTTTTAATAGGCATTAATCTCACATGAGGCAGTCATTTAAATGTTGGTTCTCTTAGTACTTCACAGAGGATGAGTATCATTTTTAGCCCTGGTAAAGCCCATGAGATTTTAAGTTTCTCAGCTTTAGCGTTGCTAAAGAAAAACATCAGCTGGGAGCAAAGGACTTGTTTGCAGAATTTTTTACCTTTACGGTTTTGAAAGGCAGTGCTGGGTATCACTGGAAGGGCATAATTTGTGAATTCTCTGCTCATTCGGAATTTCAGCCCACTTCCTGTTCTAGAGATGAGGTTAGATTATTACTGAGATGGCTGATACTGTAACAACAACCAAAAGACCTTTGTTTGAATTTTTTATCTAGTTGTGTTTTAAAGATGAGTGGAGTCCAAACTGAGATGAAATAACGTGCAATTGTCAGAATGAAATCCAGAATGTTGTAGACTGATGCTTTGTGGATGTTTTTAGATGTTGGCTTTTCATCTCAATTTAGAAGTGAAATAATGAAGCTGGAAATAATGAAATAATGAAGTAAAATTAAATAATGGATGTTTTCCAACTAGAATTGCTGCTTCCTACCTGGTCTGTAATATGTGACCTAATAAGTAATGTATAGTTTTGTGTGTTAGACTGTGTGGAAGAGAACATTCCCTTATGAATATCATGCGTAAACCATGTGGAGTGTTGTGTAGTTATGCAGAGCTTCAGTCAAACCATTCTGACCCCACTTCTGTTTTTTTCCCGATTTTAAGTTAGAACCTGTCAGAAACCTTATCTGAGTACAGGATGAGACTATTCTCTCAGGTTGGGAAACATAGGTGTTAATGCAAACTCCTAGTTGTATGCTTGTATTAGTAAAATACTTTGTGGAAGATACACTTTAGAAGGAGTAACTGAGTTTTAGCTAATTTAACTGTAATATTGGAAGTGTTGTCATAGCCTGTTCTGAAATCCTTCTTTCTCCTTTTTGTTCGGGAAGGTTCTGTACTAGTATTGTCGCTCAGGATGACAAAGGAAACATTTACCACGGTCGGAACCTGGATTATGATTTTGTTGATATATTAAGCAAGATAACAATTGATGTGCAGTTTATAAAAAGCAGGCAGGTATGATCTGTGGTTGACGTGGCTGGGTGATATTCCATGAAGGAACATGGTATGGTCCTATGGCTGCATAGGCATTTGGGATTTAATGTAGGAATGTGGTTCGCATCCCAAGTTTAGTGGATTATTAGAGTGCTGCAGTCACTCTCTTCAGGACTGTGGGATGAATGCTGGATTTCTGTGCTTTCTGGACGTTCAGATTGTGGTGATACACTGGAACAAATAGGAGAACATGATCTAGTATCTCAAGATCATTATTTGGAAGATGTTGAAAGAAGGAAACTTAGAGATAGTAAAAAAAAAAATGCTAGAGAATAGAGAAAAGAGATCAGTTTGGGCAGGGACTGATTCTAAGGCTTTTTTTTCTTTTTATTTTCCCCTAAGACCTTGTTAATTTTGTGACCAAAGTATGTTTCTTAGAAAAAAGTAGAGTTTGCTGCTAGAGAATGTTGCCTGTGTTTGAAGTAGTATTCTGTTCCAGTATGCTGACATCCTGCGTCTTTCCTGGTTTCAGATAGCATATCGAGGCACCACATTTCTTGGTTATGTCGGGTTATGGACTGGACAAAGTCCACACAAGTTCACAATCTCCGGTGATGAACGAGGTGACCAAATCTGTCTTCTGCACTTGATGTAATGTACTCTGGTTTATTGATCATTGCCTCCTTTGGCCCTTCTCTCATATTCTCCTGGAGGGAAAAATACGATTAAGGAACTGAAATAGAGTGTCTTATCTTGCCTTCAGGGAGTGAAAGCATGCATGCTGCCAGGTTTTGGCTGTTGCAAAAGAGAGAAGGGTTTGTTTGCTGTCACAGTGTTATCTGAGCTTTTAAAGTGTCACAGGAGGCAGAGGACCTTGGGGAAAGCTGTAAAAAACAAATTAATGTGGTCTGTTCAAAAGAAGCAACTGGAGATGGCAGAGTAGAGACTGGGGGAAAAAGTTCCAGTTGTGTAGAGCAAATAAATGCTTTCCTAGTTCTCTATCCTTTGCTCTTTATTCCACATTTCTCTGTCCCGATAAGGCAGCTTGAAAGAGGATGGGAAGAGAAGGGTAACACTGAGATCTAGGGTAGGGGCAGCAGGGCTTGAGAGAATGTGAGGAGGTGCTGGGAAGGCACTTGAGGACAGATCCAGTAGTGGAGGAAAGTTGAAAGATGTCAGTACTGGGAACTAAGACCTGTCAGTAGAAGGTCTTGTAACAGTCAGGAAGGCAGAGGAAGGGTTTTGCATCAGCCTTTTGCATGCTGCCTTCTGCATCAGCAGTTCAGTTTCACGGATATTAATAGTTATGTCCAACTCAGACCTTGGGTTTGCCTTTTCCATCCTCTCCCCCCTCTTTTTTTTTGTTCTCTTTTTTCCTTTCTTTTTAAGCAGCAGCCACTTTTTGCTGTTCTTTCTTAGCTTTTGTTAGAACTGGAAACAGTGTAGTCTGAGTTAGAGCCAACATCTAAAATAAGTTTTTATTTTCCACTTGTGATTGTGGTAAGCATTTTTTCTTTTCTTTTTAATATTCTCTTTCAATCAGACAATCTTGTTTCTGAACTGAAAATTTAGGGAAATTAGTATGTGAACTACAGCTGCCAAGGGGGATGACTTTAAAACAGGGTAAAGGACTATCAGGTGACAAGCATATTGTTTCTGCTGGGTTTTTTTTTTGTTTTAGTATATGAATAATTATAAACTTCATGTACTGTTTTTCTTAGTTCTCATTTTCTCAAGAACACAAACACTACTACTACTTCTTTTTTAGCTGTTTCATGATTTCTTTGTAATTCCTGCTGTAATATTTCAGTAAGATGACTAATGAGGTGATTCATGCTAATATTTGAGCTGACAGACGGAGACTATTATATGAATAGATCTGCAAGATTTTTGGAAATGGCTGTTGCAAAGTGCTAGTGCTGGTTCCAGTCACTTTTGACTCTTTATTGCTTATTATTCAGCTATGAACAAAACCAGTTTAAAATCTGAGCAGCTGGCAAATGATCAAACCAGGAAGGAACATGATATTTTTTGTTTGAAATTGCTAGCCCTGGTAAGTTCTGAGTGCTCTTGTGTGTCCTCTGTACAGTGCTGAATGCTGTCTTCTTTATTGTCCACTGTACCTCAGACTCCTCATTTTACAGCACCCTCTTAGGGCAGCTGGTTACAGGAATAGCTTATCTTTTGGTAGACAATCTAAGGCAATGATGACTCCTGTTGTTACAGGTCTTTCTGGAAAGCAGGAGTGGTATTCCAGCTGCCATGGTTGAACTTCAGCTGAGATTATGTTGTCTCTTTATATTTGAGCTGTAGTTTCACCTGGATGTAATGCACTTTGTTAGCCCTTCTGAAGTGTTGACATTTTATGCTGATAGGTAGCTGCCCTGTTTCACTGATTTAGCTGTCTGTGGTAGTTCAGTATCCAAATCTAATGATACAGAAAGCTGAGCATTTGAACCACTGATTTTGTAAACCAGGGGCTTTCCAGGGTATGTTAGCCAGGTTATGCAGCACATTTTATGTGTAAATATCAGTAAAGGAATACAGTAGAAAAGGAGTACTATCACCATTCAGTGTTATAAACAGTGAGCTTGAGACAGTACAGGGCTCTGGCTGTTTTCAGATGGTGTGTGCTTTGTTAGTCAGTATAAGCTGCCTAAATTTGATGGGTTTATGATAGTGGTATAGTTAGAGAATGAAAGAATTTCTTGCACTAGTCTTTTGTAAGGCAGTAAGGGAGAGATTGCAGAGCTAGAGATGGGAGAAGAAGGCAGGAGGATAGATGTCACAAAGCATACGTAACATACATGTATAGTAATTCCTTTTCCTTCTGTTTTTCTAGCGGGTGGTAGATGGTGGGAAAATGCAATAGCTGCTTTTCTGAATCGGAATTACCCTGTCAGCTGGCTTGTCCGAGATGTAAGTGCCCCAAGTTATTTTCTCGTATTTCACAGTGATGTCGTTTGTACTTACAAACCCGTAGTAAATCTGATGTTACAACTTTCAGTTTCACATAAAATTCAATTAATTGATAAGTAGATGCATTTTGTAAGAGGAGATATGTATTGTCCCATATCATTAGTGATGTGTATGGGGGAGGGCAATTCCAGTCCTTCAGGGGAGCAATCCGTAATCAGTGCCGTAAGTCTTTAAGAAGCTGTGCAAAGTCTTTATTCCTAGGGGCTATTTCAGCTAGCTGTGATTTTGTAATTTAACAAACTGAGGCAGCTGCACTCTGAGACAGTTAGTATCTGACCCAGTGGTTATTTTACACTGTGGTTGATATGTTATCGCATTAAAAATGTAGAGCTCACTGGTGAGCAGAAGGAGTTACACTGGTGTTCTGTATAGTCTGTTTTATCAATACTTCTTAGGGTTCTACTAAGATAAATGGGTCTTCTGCTTCTCACATTCTTGACTCATGGTAAACATGAATGATGTGGTTTGTAGGTAGTGTCTACTGGAGAGTTTCTGTTTCATATTTTCTGAGTTTGAGACGTGACTTTAGGCTGTAACTCAGAACTACTCACTGCAGCATTGCTGTCAGAGATGATTGTTTTCCAGAGCTTTCCCCACCTGTCTGAACAATTTTGTTTGATGCATGATCTACGTATTTGTTTTTAGTTCCTGCACAGCATTCATTTTTAAAGATGTACTTCCACAGGTTGTGGCCCTGTGCCTGAAAACAGTAGCTTCATTGGCTGTGGTGACTGTCCAGTTCATACCAAGCTGGCCACCTGCCTGTGGCAGGGCTTGCTGTGAGCAATGCATCTGCCTTATTCACCATTGCTGTCTAAATCCTCTTAAACCACCGGCTTTGGTGGTTTGAAACTCCGTATTTCTCACAACGGAGATATGCAGTGGGATTTTCCCCTCTTCCATCCCTGTTCATCTGTCCCATTGATCGCATTGAAAGGCTCTGCTGAGGATAGAATTTGTAGAGTATGGGCATGCCTCTGTCATTTGAATGGCATGTCATTTGAATTTCATTTTGAATAATTCCATTTGAATTTCATGTGGGTTTTACTTTTTAACCATATACATATGTGTACATCTGTGTGTGTATATGTGTGTGTGTATTTGCTGTTTGAGTGTTTGCAAAGCTGGGACTAATGAGTTCAGTCACAAGTCACATGCATTTCATGTTCATATGACAGTCAGTTTGGAAGACTATTTTCGGAGAAATATTTTCAAGTAACACTTCAATCAGTTTCGAAGAAGCTGGACCAATTTTCCTTCTTAAGATGTCCCAGTGCTCATTTTTGTGCTTGACCATGCTCTGTGATCGCTGGTTCACTGTGATCTGTGGTTCACTCTGATCTTCTTTTTGTACTAGACCCTGAGCAGAGCAGAGGACTTTCAGTCAGCTGTTCTCAGACTAGCTGGCATTCCCATCATTGCTGAAGTTTACTATATTGTAGGAGGTGTTTCGCCCAAAGAAGGCATGGTCATAACAAGGAACAGGAGGGGGCCAGCAGATCTGTGGCCTCTCGATCCTTTAGGTGGAGCGTAAGTAACAAAACCCATTTTGTTTTGTGTTCCTTTTCATATTCCCTCCTGGGTGATTGGTAAGGCTAGTGACACAGCTGTCTCAAGAGGTTCAGGGCGTTGCTTATTAATACTTACAGCTGGACAGGAAGGCTTGAAAGCCTCTGCAACGAGCCCCAGCTCCTTCTCTTTGAGGAGGAGTCGCACCACCTTATCAGGTTGGGGCAGTCCAGCGGGCCAAGGGTGGAAAAAGCATCTGAATGTGCTGATTTTTTTAGCCAGATTCTAAAGGAGGCAAGACTCAAGGGCCTTTCCTGTCTGTCTGCCAGGTATTGCACCAGGAAATTCAGCAATTCCCAGGTACCTTTGACTTAATGTGGTAGAAGGGTTGAAGGCTCAAAAATAACTTTCTCTAAATTTTGTTCACATCAGCAGCGTCATACACGAAGGAGATTCTAAACAGTTGCCCTGTGTTGAAAAGGGCACTTAATGCGTACAGTCAGCCAGTAAGTACTGGCTTAACCACAGCCAGGTGTCCTGTTGGCCAGCGGAATGGTGCAGGCTGCATCATACCCATGGTCTCTTCTCCAGTCATCTCTTTAAAGGTCTGATACTGCTCTTATAACAGTCAGCAGTGCTTTTGTCACTGAGGCTACCAGGAGTTCAGAGGTTGCTCCTTTTTCATTTGTGTTCAGTGTTTTATGGTAAAGGCCGCTTGGTATGTTAACACAGGTGCCCTTGGGTTGGCATGAGATGCAGGAAGGAGGCTTTTGAGGGAGGTTTTTTCCTTTTGGCAAGACAGAGACACCAAGTCTTGGCCTTAATTAATTGCCTACTGATTTGCTTTTGTTTGCTTTTATATTTGTTGTGTTATAGGTGGTTTCGTGTGGAGACAAACTATGACCACTGGACTACCCCTCCTCCTTTTGATGATCGAAGGTGAATTTAGTTTGGAGCTCTGTGGTGAGATAACACTGTTATTTTGAAAAGGCTTAGAGATCTGGGTGTTTTCCTTTCTGAGGAGGTGTTAGCTCCTTCAGCAGGCAGCTTACTCTGTTTCTGTAAAGCCACTCAAAAGGGAACAGATAAAGTAAGGAGCGATATTCAGATGCCAGAGGAAAGTCTGTGTGGCATTGACTGGCATAAAAGATGAGAAATTGAAGGATAAGGCATATACCAAAAATTGCTTTATAAAGCAAAGTTTAGTAAAAGTTAAAGGATTTAGATCCACAGTGAGGAAGTATTTGGTGATGCTATGAAGGTGCTCGCAGGCATCACACAGTCTTCAGGCTGCGTAGTACGCAAAAAGCTGTTGGCACATTCCTTGTTGCTCTGTACTCAGTGGTGTAGTAATGGAGTAGCTACAGTGATGTGAGTCTAGATTCAGGCACACAGAATTCTGGATTATTTTAGGCCAAGGAAGACTTTTCAGTGTAAAGGCATTTAGTGAGGACTTTTTCACATTGATGCTTTGTAGCCTTTGGAGCAGTAAAATGTGTTTAATAATACTGCATTGCTTTCCTCCAGAACTCCAGCTATCAAAGCTCTCAATGCTACTGGGAAGCACAACATCAATTTTGATACCCTCTTTAAGGTTTGTTTTAAATTCTGCGTTGTGACTTTGACTTTAATTTTCTTTGTTGGAGCAGAAGTGTAGTTGCATTTTTGTCAGGGTTTTAAAGGCTGTACAGGCAAGGCATGGTGACAGAGGTGTGCTGTACAACCATCTCTGGAGTGTTAAAGACTGATAAGTTTGTTTGTTAGAGTGTTTCTGAATTCCCTTGCCTGGACATTTTGTAATGGCCTGCCAATCTAAGTGGAAAGAGGTGAATTCCATCAGCATCATCTTTGTGCAGTTCTCTACTTCAAGCACAATTATAAATATGACTGCAGGCAGATAAAGCATTAGGCATGAGTGATGTTTACCACTTGGATTGGAGAACATAAATGTCATGTATTTAGAGTGTATTTTTAAAAATACTTTTGTAAAATGGTCTGATGGTAAAACCCCCAACAGCCAGCAAGAGAAATCCCTGATTTTGCATTATTCCTTTTCATTACTTCACCCTATTGCTGTCTCTAGATAGCCTTTTAATTTCCTCTTCATTTACCAAAATGACAACTCTTCAAACTTTCTGTACAGGTGTTGTCAGTGAAGCCAGTCTTAAACAAGTAAGTATTGGACCCAGAGATGTTAATCAGTGCCTCCTGCCATACATAGCTCTGGCCGCTTACAACTCAATCACAGACTTGCTTCGGACATTCCTATGTGTCTGATTATCTTGTGGTTTCCCAGCTTAGGTTTTTGCTTGTGGTGTGTTGTGATGCTGTGTTTTCATTTCCACAGCACTATTCCTCTTTGATCTGCCACCCCAGCCAAGAAACCACACTTCGTTAGGCTCAGTCTGGTGAAGGGAAGTTCCTTTGCAGCAGTGAAACAAATGACTGCTTAGAGGAGGAGCTGAATTTTCTGCTCAGTCATTTGTGCCTTGCACTTCTGGAACCTTAGGATTTGTGTTAACCCTGAAAATGGCTTTCTCTGGAGTTTCTTATGTAGCTTTGCTTGATGTAGAAAAAGGAAAAAAAAATAGTAAGTGGGGACATAGCTTTTAGGTGCCACATACTGGATTTTGAAGAGATTTATTTCAGTGTACCATTATTGTTCTGCACCTTTGTGGGTTTTGCTGTTTTGTTT
The DNA here is from genome assembly GCA_017639245.1 of Myiopsitta monachus. Classification (NCBI taxonomy): domain Eukaryota; kingdom Metazoa; phylum Chordata; class Aves; order Psittaciformes; family Psittacidae; genus Myiopsitta; species Myiopsitta monachus. The sequence goes on from CM029917.1 coordinate 47,206,169, forward strand.
TGCTTTCATATGGAGCTCAGTACCTTCTCTAGATCAGTCATTGGCGTGAGAGCTTGGTAATGGCTTCTTCAAGGTTAATACCAGGATTCCCTCTCCCCTGTCATGTAAATGTGAGGACATTTGGAAAAGAGAAGATTATATCTGTGTCACTGCTAAGATTAGAAGTACCGTTTTTTTAATACAGTGATAAAATGGATGTAGAAATACAGTTTTAAAGTGGAGGGAAAAATACTAAAACTTTGTGCCAGCAACCTTTATTTTTATCACTCTTCTTCTCACTTTTTCTAACCCTTCTGTACCTAAGCAGAACATTTGTTTTCACTAACAGTTGTTCTGCTGCTTTGCTAGTTTTAGAAATGAAGCTGCTTGCCTTCTGAATGTCACTCACTCCCTCCTTTCCTCTTTCCCTGCCAGTAACACAGTGTATACCACAGTAATGAGTGCTGCACATCCAGATAAGTACCAGACATGGATCAGAACTGACACGTGAAGAGGTGTAAGTAGTGTGCTGCTACTCCCAGGTACTTGCACTTAAATAAAAATGTCAGCTGAAGAGTCATTGAGGGACAAAGCACTGCAGTAGCACTCAGGTGATTTAGTCTGAATTCCTGCTTCTCCCCTTGGTTTTCTTATTGACCTTGGGTAAATACCTTTCCTTGTTGTAACGATCAGCAAGTATTGACGTTCCTTGCAAAACTCTTGGAGGTTATCATAGGAAAAGTGCTTTGTTAGAGAGGAGGGGTTGGCTGTTGTTGGGACCTAAAGGGAGAGGTTCCCTCTGTGCACACTCCTGCTATTATTTTTGCCAGTCTCCCCACTCCTCTGCTTGCATGCCTGCAGGTGGCTGTCTGTGACAGGAGTCCCTGCCAGAGCCAACCTAATCCCAGCAGGAGGGGCTGGTGCACTTGGCAGCAAGAAAGATCGAGCTTAATTTGTGACAGCCCCTCGCAGATGACTGAACATGAACATCCTCTGAGGGGTTTGTCCTGTGAGCCTGCGGGAAAAGTCGAAGTGCTTAAACACACAGGGTGCCTCTTGTAGTAGCTTTAATGTGTTCAGAGAAAGGCATTAGGTTATGTTATTTCTGTTCCATGAAACTCTGGTGGTGTGGTCTTGGCAGGAGCACGAGGAGCTCCTGTTCCAGTTTGGATAGTTTTTATGACTAGTATTGTATTTGTGGCAGTTACATTAGACATGTGATTCTAGCAAGAGCAGTTCTGTTCTCGTAGGGATTCTGACGAGTTTGTTTCTTAATTCTGTGCAAACCTGTGCTCTCTTCTTAATCTTTGTTTGTTTGGGCTTTTTTAGTTCAACGGACAATGAGTGAAAAGCTGAAGCTCTCCAAGACTGGTGTATGCTTTTAAAATCACTTTCACAAGCAGTGCAGTTATTCTGGCTTATTAATGATGTGAACCTTTGAGGAAATTGTGGCTTGTTAGCTCTTTGAAGTGTTGCAGGTGATACTGTTGGTGAACCGTAATGAATGTTTGATTGATTTTATTGTAATTACTTTGTCATCACTAATTGTAATTTACTAGCAGATGTTGATGGCTAAAAATTGCTTTTACTGTTTTTGGAAAGGTTGTGAAATGTATTTATGTGCTGACTAATAAATAAAAAATCATGTATTTTGCATGGCCTGTAGGTTTGAATATAGTGAAATAAGCATATTCAGCTGGTTGCTTTTTTTGTTTGTTGGGTTGCACTGTGACTGCATGTTGAGTTTGGGTACTTCTTGGGAGCACCCCAGAAATACTGAAGGATTTAAGGAGTCAATACCAGCGGATACCTTTACATAAAGCTCAGAGGTCCCATTCTTCACTGGACAGAATTCCTGCTAATGCCAGTGAGGATTTTCCCTGAGGGAAGGACGTGTGACCCGAGAGTTAGGTCGGAGCACCGTTTCCAGGTATGTGCAATGTTGCCTTGCAGTAGTTGTCCACTGGTTACACAAACAGTTCCTGTGACAGCTTTCTGGGGATGTGGGCCCTTTATCTCCTTGGGCTGAGTGTCATAACCTACTTACCTGCATCCTCTACTTCTGTTGGGATAAATGTGCTGCCAGCTTTGCCTTGTCCCAGTTTGTACTGTGACATGTCCCAGTTTGTACGTGGTAGGAGTCGTGTGCCGGAACGATGCATTTGAAAATGAGGGAATTTCAGGAGGAAGATGTAAATAACAGTGGTCACAATGTCTCTGAGATTCCAGAATGACATTCCTGTAATTTACAGAGCAGGGACTGACTCCGATCCCAGCAGTTTATGTAACAGCCACCCACAAGTGAAGACAAAAGGATCCTTACAGGTGTAACATCATCTTGACCTCAGTGGTGTTAGGCTGATTATCTTCTCAGTGGTATATAAGCTTAATCAGGTGTATTTGTTTTGATGTGTACAAACACCTCTGGAGTGTGTGAATATTTGGTAGCTATGAATATTCAGGATGCAATTGGCTGCTCCTGTTGGGTTTTTGTTTCATCAGCTGTTCGGAGTGTGCTCAGGCCCAGCCACAGCACAGATTAGGGAAATGTGGGGGGTTCTAAGATTTTAAAAAAAGAATCTGGATTTGAACAAGTGTAAGTTTATTTTATTTGGGTTTTTTTTTTTTCCTTTTATTTTAGAATCATAGAATAGTTAGGGTTGGAAAGGACCTTAAGATCATCTAGTTCCAACCCCCCTGCCATGGGCTGGGACACCTCCCACTAAACCATGCCATCCAAGGCTATGTCCAACCCGGCCTTGAGCACTGCCACCAATGGAGCATTCACAACTTCCCTGGGCAACCCATTCCAGTGCCTCACCACCCTCACAGTAAAGAATTTCTTCCTTATATCCAATCTAAACTTCCCCTGTTGAAGTTTGAACCCGTTACCCCTTGTCCTCTCACTACAGTCCCTAATGAAGAGTCCCTCCTTGGCATCCCTATAGACCCCCTTCAGATATTGGAAGGCTGCTATGAGGTCTCCATGCAGCCTTCTCTTCTCCAGGCTGAACAGCCCCAACTTTCTCAGCCTATCTTCATAAGGGAGGTGCTCCAGTCCATGTCACCCACAAAGATGTTGAACAAGACCGGTCCCAACAGTGATCCCTGAGGGACACCACTCGTTACTGGTCTCCAGCTGGACACTGAGCCATTGAGCACAACCCTTTGCGTGTGGCCGGCCAGCCATTTCTTTATCCACCGAGTGGTCCACGTATCAAATCGATGTCTCTCCAACTTAGAGACAAGGATGTCGTGTGAAACAGTGTTGAATGCTTTGCACAAGTCCAGGTAGATGACATCAACTGCTGTACCCCTGTCCATCAGTTCGTAGCCCCATCATAGAAGGCCACCAGATTCGTCAGGCAGGATTTCCCCTTAGTGAAGCCATGCTGGCTGTCATCTATCACCTTGTTGTTTTTCATGTGCCTCAGCATGCCTTCCAGGAGAATCTGCTCCAAGATTTTGCCAGGCACAGAGGTGAGGCTGACTGCTCTGTAGTTCCCTGGCTCATCCATTTTCCCCTTCTTGAAAATGGGGTTATATTTCCCTTTTTCCAGTCATCGGGAACTTCACCTGACTGCCATGATTTTTCAAATATGATGGACAGTGGCTTAGCAACTTCATTCACCAGCTATTTTTCTTAAAGCCTTGCTTTTAATCCATCTATAAACATCCAGGCATTCTGACTGCTAACAGAATAAAGCCTTTCTGCCAACTGAGATACTGTTTTTTGCTAACCACAACTTTCTGGTCTTAGTTTAATGACAAGCTGAAAATATCAACACTAAGAAAGTGGTAAATGACACATCTTAGAAACAAGGTGATTTAAGCTGTGAAATGTGTTGAGCTGCTTTTGCTTAAGAATTGAAATGTGATAAAATGCAGAAAGAGAGGATTGTTAATACTTTAAAATCAAACCATCTGCACAATACTGGGACTGTTAAAAAGTAACACTGGTTTTGGAGGGATTGGGTGTTCTGTGGGATCTTAATGAAAAAGGATCATATGTAGTTAGTTGGGTTTGCTTGGTGGTCCTCCTTCTGTGTGAGGTTTTGTCTGTCTTTTGGAGACTGAGAGGTAAAACAGCTTTTCTGCTTTCTCAAGCCTGGTCAGACTCATGACTTAGAATTGTTAGGTAATTAAATGGAACTAAGTTAAATACATTTATCATTGCTTTTCCCATCCTTCTGTTTCTGCAGTACAGAGCTACAAAGCCCCATTTTTCATCCCAACATAGGTAATGGGTGAAACCTTTAATCCTTTTTCCTTCAGAAGTTTGCATTTAGCAAATGGCAAATTGAAAGCGTGTAAGAGCTGACTCTCAAGATGAGAGAGGCCAATGAACTGTATTTCTTATTCATAATCCTCTTCAGTAATCCTAATCCATATCAGATCTCCAGCCTTTCTTAAGCATCACATGGGAGAGGATTCTTAAAGCTGCTGAGAAGAACCATGCGGTAAATAAATCGAAGGGTCTGTGTGTTGTGCGCATGTTCTGCGCTGCAGGTGCTGGCAGGTATGGCAGTCTGTGCTGTGTGCCCAAGGGAGCAGCTTCCTTGATTATTTATGTTCTGAGGAGGCGTTTCTGAATCTCTAATCAAGCAAATCACTTCAGAGCTTATTGATCATTCAGGGAGCTGAATAGAAGCAAGAACTTAAAAAGTGGAGCGCTTCTATTGTGTCTACCTTAATAAACCCATAAGCTAGAAACTGATGGCAAGGTAAGTTCCATTTTTATTTCACTGTAACGTTTTGTGTTCAGAACCAGTTACTCGGCACCCATAGTTTGAAGTGAAATAGCCTTTTTATATGTCAAGCTGCATGAAACTGAAGTCCTCCTTTTTGGTACTGCAGCAAGCGTGCAGCTCCAAAGGTCAGTGCATGTGTAAATAAAACAAAACAGGCTTCACCGTCTCGTTTCCAGCTGCGGGATGTGCCGAGTCTGATGGACACGTGGGATATATACAGGCACTTCCTCTAGGAGGGCAAGGCAGGACCATCACTTTCTCTAGTGCTAGTTGGCAGTTTTGTTCTTGGAGGGAGTATCTGGTTCTTTTTTTCTTGATTAATTTGTAGCTGTGGGACCACGTGCGGCAGGTTTTCTTTTCGCAGATTTAGGATTTCTAAATCTTAGGAATCTTAGAAATCTTAGGATTTCTGTTTCCCTCTGGCATCCCTCAGTTTTTCCTAGTAAACTTTCAGTCAGCCTGTTGTACTCTTTCCTTGCCTTCCTATTCTGCTTATCTCTTCCGTCAGTTGTTTTAATGCCTATGAAATTGTCAGTTCCGTGGGGATTCAGTTATACACACGATACATGAAGTGTGTCGTCTTACCGAGGAGCCCTGTTGTTTTGGAGCGAGATGGTGTTCCTTGCAGGAAGCCTTCAATTCGTGTGGCTGAAGCAGCAAATTCTGCACAGATCTGTGATGTGGACAAGCTCAGGGGTGTGACAATCTCTCGGATTTGATTCAAGATGCTGTCACTTGCTTTGGTTTTGAAGGAGTTAAAGTAGTATTTACAGTAAGCCTGGAAATTTACCCCGGCTTTTGTTGTCCTTGTGTTGGGGTGGTTGACACAAATGGATTTGTACTAGTTTTCCTTTACCGAGTTTTATTTAGTATTATATGGTAGTATTAAAGGAGTCAGTAGCTTATGTTTTAAGAGTTGCAAACAGAGTATATTGCCCGCTGGGTTTGGAGGTGTATGTGAAGTCTGGCTGTTACGTGTTTCTCCCACCCTTAGAATGTGAACTCTGGTGAATGGGGAACGTGCCCATCTTTTCTGTATACCTGTAGTCTTCTGCTGAGGCACTGAACTCTGTTGTTCTGTTTGTTGTCTCTGTCACGTGTGACTCTTAAGTCCATGGGTTTTTTTGGTGATGCTCTACGAGGTGGTGTGTACCTCATGTGAATGTACTGCAGCTTCTCAGGGAGAAGCAGCAGGGAAAATATAAGTATCTCTGCAGGAGGCAGTGGTGGCCAAGAGCAAGATGAGGAAGGGAAGCAGTTGGCATCACTTTGTCTCGCCTAGCTGTTTAAAACAGCCTGTATTTGAGGCGATGCTACTGTTCAAATTCATCACAGTCTTCATCTCTCTGGGGAGCGGTGCCTCTGTCCTGACACTTCAAAATCCTTGGAGGTACGGTCTCTGCATAGCACCAGGCTTAATGTTTTTAGAGGTGTTTATTTCCTTCTCTCCCTTTCTTAACTTTCTCCTCCTCTGGTTCTGGGTTGGAACAAAAATCTGCACAGTTCTTGTGCCAGGCAGCCTGGGAGTACTCTAGCGGTAGTACGTGATCGGTGGCTTTTTTCCAGAGGAAGGATGTCTGACTGTGAGCGATGCTCTGCTTGTCCTCAGTGAGAGACTTCAGAATTCGACCTAATCTTGGAATAGGGTCTGTTTGCTCTGACCAGAGATTTCACAGCAGTGACGTTATAGAAGCCTGGCTGTCTGTCCTTTCATACAGACAATTGATGAGACCTGAGCAGCTGATGGTATAATATGCTCCCACACTCAAGCAGATCCACGAGGTGAAGGAAAGCAGTGTTTAACAGAGCTGATTGATTACTTTCTTATGATAGCTAATTGTTATTTCAGACTTACCTCCCCTCTAGCTGTGGTACTGCAAATAGATTTTAATACCTCTCTGTGTTCATCCATCATAATGAGAATTATCTTTCATGGATGGCTATATGCATGAATATTTGTCTGCATATACTGATTGTTAATGAATCAACTTAATGACTTCTATACAGCAGACAAGAAAGTAGCTGGAAAAACCTGGTAGTGGAAGATGTACTTGGGCACAAGACAGGCCACCTGCTTGTTGATCTTGAGATCAAGATGTGTTTATACATTTAATTATAGATTCCCAGCGCTGTGGGACATGTTGCAGCTGTCTTGATTCTGACTGAATGGTCTTTCCTGCATCTCCCTGGTGGATTTGAAGATACTGGACCAGACTGCAGCATTCTAGGAGCATTGGTCGGAGATCATGGGGTCTGGTAGTTCTGGAAACGCCAACTACAAATACTCCCTGCAGAAGTCTGAAAATGGTGAGTGTCTCTTTGAAAAGCCTTTGGGTGTCTGCTCCTGCACCTGCTGTTGGGAGGTTGCAGTGGGTCTGTTTCTTTTCTGAGTTACCTGGTTTTCTTCATAGTATTGAGTTTGAGGTCACGTCTTTCAGTAGTCCTGTAACAAGGAGTCTCGGCTGTCAGACAGACCACCAACAGGCATGGGGAAATGACAGCTATTTAGACCAGGGTTAGATGAGAATCAACAAAACCTAAACAGAAATTAAGCCTCAAAAAGCAATTAAGTTAGAACTAACATTGAAGGATTATCAGTTGCTGGCTCTCAAAGCTGTAATGATTTATTTTCATGAAACCCTGTGTATGATGGTATCTACTTTGTATGTGTGTGCTTCGGTCTGTTGTGGAACAAAAGGAGATTATGAGTAAAACTTTAATTGTAATGAAGTGTAAAGAAGTAAATGTTTGCTTCCTTTGTTGTCTGAGTTATTTGGCATTGGCAGAACAGCAGAATAGTGAAAACTGTTTCGGGAGCCTTGGAAAGAAAAGTGGTGACTGCACATTGAAATTAAGGACGTGGGGATGCCATTGTGACTCGGTGTTTTTGATTGTAATTTTATTTCGTGGAAAATCTCCCTCCAATGTTTATTTCAATAACTTAAATCTTTCTATTGCCTATAGCACCAGAAAACCACAGACCTGGCCAACGAGTTCAGGGCTGTTTTATGATAACGATTTGTCTATAGCAAGCAAAGTATACTGTAAAACTAGTTACCTATTTGAAACTCTGCATGAGACCTGCTAGCCCATCAACAGCTTCCCACGGCAGTAAAACCTCTCTGAATTTCTTGTGTCTGGTTCTCCAAACCCTTCAGATCTGGTGATCTGCAGATGTGGAGATGCTTAGAAGCTTCCATCCAAGTACAGAGTGCCAGGTGTTGTCTTAACCTCTTGCATAAGGCCCAGAGGCTGTCCCCAATAGAAAGCATAGCCAGTAGAGCTCTGATAAACTGGCCCTTGAGGGGCCTGAGGGAGGAAGGGGATGGGGAACCCAAGAGAGGATTCCTCAAGCCTAGATCCTGTAGACTGATGTGTGAACTGTACTGCTAGCATGAACAGTGGATTTTAGTTTGAGTGCTGCCACTTTGGCATGGTTTCAGTAGCTTATGTGATGATGTATGATTCAGTTTACTGCTTGGATCCCCATGAAATGTGGATAAATCTCTTTCTCTTCCTTCTTTATTCTTTTTTTCTAAACTAGTACAAACACTGCCAGATGAAACTCACCCAGGTAAGCTGGTGAATTACAGTACCTGGCTTTTTCAGTTGCAGAGTCAGTCTCTGTAAAGTAGCATAAAAACCCAATGCCTTGCCCATGTGGAGCTTAAAATAATGTGGATGGTGGTAGATATGCTCACTGTGTGTTTGATAATGAGTCTTTCATAGATTTGGGTTTTAATATTTCAAAGGATTTAGCTTTTATTGGTGTATGTGGAGTCCTAGCTATGAATTTCTGCTGGGTATTCACTTGGACTATATCTGACTCCTACCACAGTAATTAGGCACTTACCCAGTGCTAGCGGAATACAAGGTATTTAGAAGTTGTGTATTTTAGAGAATGATTGTTACTGTGATTTTGGTTATGTGCCAGCCAAATTACTGTACAGGGAGTGAGGTAGCTAGTGTCATGTCAGTTATAAAAGAGCCTTGAAGAGCACCATCATGAGCACCAAACTGCAGGAAAAAGGTCAGCCTTTCTTTTCTCACAGGGCAGCAAATCAGTAGGCATTCTTGTTTTCAAGATACAAGGCTCAGGCAAAGACTACAGAAGTTATTCTTGGATGAAGGCTAGCCAAGTCTTACCTTCCTGCCCATGTCTTCACCACGACTCAGTTCTCCAGCTGCACAATAGTGATAGCTCTTCGTGTTTTGTGCTCTGCAGCTCCTACTCTTGTAGCAGTAACGTAATTTAGAAGGATTATTATTTTCTGTACGGAAGCCATCAGGACACCTTATTTAGGTAAAGGTCGATGTTCCCTGCTCAAGCACAGGGAGGGTGGTTTATGTTACGTAATTAATGATAGCCAATTTAATTAATGTGATCTCTTTGTCTTTTGGCAGCACATAGCAGTCTTTGGGGTACAGGTGTGGTGTTGCTTTCTTTTTAATCAAGTTTCTCCACCCCACACCCCCCATTGCTCTCTCTGCTTTAGTGAATGTGGCAGTGCTCTCCCACAAACCAGATGCCAAAGGAAACACAAGCTTCTGCAGCAGGGCTAACTCTGTCATCTCTGTTTGATTCTGGGGCTAGCCTGTAGATAGAACAGTCATCCTGCCCCCCCCTCAGCTAAAGGTGCCACAGAGAAGCAGTGTAAGAAAATGTTTTAGATGTAGGGTTCTAGGGTAGGGCTCCAGGAAGGTACACAGAGGTTATCAAAAGAGAGATAAGTTACAAAGCTGTTTGGCAGGGTGCTGTAAAGTAACCAGGCAGTCCATATGGTGTCAAGGGCAGCTAAGGAGGATGGAGTTGTTTCTAGAGGTACTAGGTTGTGGCAGAACATGAAAAAGCAAATGGGACTCTGCACCAATGTACTTCAAATATGCACGCACCGCATGTGAAATAATATTTTAGTGGAAAACACTGGAATGAGGAAAATGCAGAGGAATGGTTATGGTTTAAAGATCAGGGCAAATAGTCATCATTTTCTGCATTTTGTTCCTTCCGTGTCAATAAGTGGCCAAAGATCTGTCTCCCTCTTTTCACTGCGGGTGTTAATTTTGTCTTTCTTTTAGTCTAAGAAAATGGTGTGTTAACATTTATGCTAGAATAGATCCCTTCTGAAGTTTGTCCAGGACAGTAAAACCTGAGGAATTGATTTGGCTTAGAAGGAAGCTGGCTAATCCCCATATTTTTAAGGCTCTGGAAGGGGCCTCAGTGTCTTGCTTTCCCCCAACTCCTGGTGTGCTTCAGCCAAATCTCTAGTTTCCTGAAGCCACAGAACCTAGACTGTAAGATGGACATGAAAATGATCGGTGTAAATAGAAATGGAAGAAATGGTCCATTAGTACTGAATAGCGCATTTGGATCTTTAGGCCCTAATAAGCTGTTGTTAATGCTGGTGCTGAGGAGCCAGCAGTGATGGTTAGAAGTGCTTCGTCAGAGGTCTCTGATCAGGCAGAGTCAGATCAACCTCTCACAATATGCTGAAGAGATGTGGGTGTTCTGTTACCCTTAGTATTTAGGTATCAGAGCGCCTTTCCCGAAGAAGAGAGGTATCCTCTGCAATTTTCAGGGTGAGGATAGGAGCTGTAGCAGGATGCCTCAGCTGCAGCGCAGCGCAGCGCAGCACGCTCATTCTTCTTTTGTCCCCAGCTTTCAAGGCAGCTGTCTTGATCCAGCAGTGGTACCGGCGCTATGTTGCTCGCCTGGAAATGCGCCGACGCTGCACCTGGAGAATCTTTCAATCCATAGAGTACGCTTGTGAGCAGGATCAGATCAAGGTATGGTGCCATGGAAAAGACCTGGTAAGAAAATACACAGGGGGGTGGTTTCTGTGCCACAGGCTTGCTCGTTTCTGGCTACCGGCTGGTAAATCTCTAAGTAAGTCAGTGGGCCAAGGACTGGGTTTCCTGCCCCTTCTTACCCTGTTGACTTCCTGTCTGCTTATGCCTGATGATACCCTAAGTAATAAATCTTGAAAGAAAGCTGTAAGGACCACTTAGTATTGTTTTTCCTGAGTTGGACGCAATAGACGATGCTATTTGTTTGGTTATACTTTAACTTTGATTGGTATTCTCTTATGCGGTTGCCTTGCTTGCTGTCAGGCAGGGAGAGGGAGGGCTTATAGATGCACTTCTGCCTCTAAGGGTGAAGGTAAAGCTACTTCGGTGATTCGATCACAAGATAGTCCAACTAGAATTGGTATAGTATGCTTTGTTGTAGACACCCAACAATGTGAGAAGGGCTCAGACAATACTTCTAGAAAGAAGATACTGTTAAGTTGCTACTCTGCAGGACTTCATTCCAGGGTGAATGATGATGGGCTTGCTCTCTTCTTGCAGCTTCACAACTTCTTCAGTTACCTCATGGATCACTTCACACCAAGCAGCAGTAAAGAGAGTAAGTTTCTATGTGTCGCTTGTAGATGTGCACCAGCAGCTCAGGTTGCACCCTGTACTGAGTCATTGTCCAGTGCTACCCCTTCAGCATGGCAAGAGGAACCAAAAGAGTCTAAAGAGTGATGGCATCAGGAAGTTGGGTGGGGAGTGAATTGTCTGGAGACTGTCAGAGCTGTGTAAGGACTGTGGGACAGTTCCTGCTCCTTAGGAGCTGGAAGGGGGGTATAGAAGCTCAGTATGTTTGCTACAAATAGAAATCTCTAGGGTATCTATCTATCTGATTTGTAGTTAGTCTCTCACTTATAATTGGGGGGGAGGGGGAGAAGTGCTGTGGGATCCAATACTGTATCTTCCTTAATCTGCAGAGAGCATTACCTTAGTGCTGGGAACTTGCTAAAGAGCTTAGCTCTAAAATCTCATGGTAGTAAGTCAAAACAAACCATTTACTTTGCTGACCATAACCTGCTGAAGCATTTGCTCCTTACTTTCAAACTGCCACCCTTTTTCTTACCACTACCCTACGTATCTTACAGCAAAACTGTTGAGGAAGACTTTTTCTCCAGTGTCTGTATAAAAGGGGACAATAGTGTCCTGTTCGTAGAGTTGGCTCTGAGGTGTTACAGCACTAAAGACGGGTGTACGTGTACTTATACAAATCTTGCAGCACTGAGAATGCAGGTGCAAGCTTACAAAGAACAGTGGGGTGCGGGAGATGGTTCATTATGATACAGCTTGCTTTTGCATGTCATGGAAGATAAGATTCCAGTTAGCCATGGCAACCAATGTCCATCTGGCTCTACCAAGGTGTTGCTAGCGTAGCTGCCAGCACTGCCCGACACGTAGCGCATGGAAACTCGTCCCTGCAGCCTTTTCCCCTACTGCAAATTCTGTAGTGGTGTCAAAGTGGAAGCTGTCTCCCACCCCTGCCATTGCTCATGAGCTCTGACCTAACCAAACAGCTTTTCTGTAGCAGGTTACTGGAACGGTGCATTGAGCCAACCTAACTTTTCCTTGTCTCTGTTTTTAAAACAACTGACCCATCTGCCGTCCAGGGGATTTTATCAGTCGCATGTTCATTAGTGGGGAAAGCTTCAAAGAGGCAGAGCTGGAGAAGTACTGTGACTATGAATCCATAGAGGTGCCAGACTCCTACAGCGGACCCCATCTCTCTTTCCCACTCCTTCCTGACCATGCGACTGCCTTGCTGGAAGCTTTCAAACAGAAACAAGTAAGGATCCCAAAAGGAACCATGCTTTCCCACCCTCTGCGCAAGGGTCTAGGATAGGTAGTTTGGTTTTAGCCTTCCTAACCAGCTAAGCTGATTGGAGTATAACAAGCTGGCGGGCTGTGAAGGAAACGGGGCTGGCAGTGATTTGGTGTTTCCCCCTACCACAGGCACCTCTTTTCCTTTCTGAAAATGCAGTTCTGACCAACCCCAAAACCTTTCATAGGTGTGTACCGATATTAACCTCAATTTCCTTTTAAAAGGGGAACCCCCACAACAGTCCAGTGTTGAAACATTCTGTCATTTTTTGTTGCAGTTCCTCAACTTGTTAAGAAGTTTAGGATGGCCCAAAGGGAAGCAGCTGGTTGAAGTTATGTTTTGTGACTTGTATTTGCAATGTAAAATGTGAGGGCTTTGCTGGGCAAGTCCAGTACCAGTTCAGCAGCGTTAACAAGATAATTCCTTGTACAACTGCAGTGTTCTGTTGCCATCCCTTAGTCAAGGCGCTGAACTGCAAAACAGGCCACAGGGCCCTTCTCCAAACAAAATGACTTATAAAACAAAGGTCTCTACTGCCTTGACTAATGTTAAATGCCTACACCCTGGGAACACTTCTGCAGGACATGTGGGAGTTCACAGCCTGGTTTAATGTGGAAAAGGCTGAGAGAGATCTGGAAGTGCAGCTTCTTACCTGCGATACTGGGCTGGAATTTCTGCTGCTCTAGGAAGCGGTGTTGCCTAGGGCTTTTGGACTCCCCTACCAGCGCTGAGACTGCTTTGGGTCAGTCTCCTCAGTCCTGCTGTTTCCCAGTATTGGCCTCACCTTGTTTACGAGCCCATAGATCAGCACTGTTGTTCCAGTGAGAGCTTCTGCCATCCAGGCTATCAATCACTGGTGGGTCCTCGGGGCCTTCGACAGAGCTGTGTTGCTGCTCAGAGGTCACTGATTTCCTGCTTTAATCCCTTCGCTTTCTCCTAGTAGCAGCTCCATGCTCGCTATGTCTTAAACCTCCTGCATGAGACCAGGAAGCACCTCAAGCAGTTGCCAAACATCAGTCATGTCTCCACGTGCTACAGCGAGGAGGTCACCGTGTGCGGTAGGTCTGGGAGGGGGGGTACCGCACAATCTCTGGGGCAGATCACTTGTGTGGAAGGGGTGGCAAAGATATCAAATGGTGGCGAGCACGTGTGCTCTCCTCAGTACTGAATGTGGAGCATAAATGAGGTCTGTAAGTGCTTGTTTGCACTGAGAGGCAACTGGTGCTGTCCAAAATATTCAGGTCTGCCCTACAATGCTTTTATGTGAGCTGCTGTAAAGACCAGCCTGAAGGGTGGAGGGAGCATATCTGCATCTTGGCCCACTTTCTGCTTGGTCTAGAACAGGAAGGAAACAGGGCGTTGAGGGAACATGGTTTGTCTGTTTGCACCCTGCGTTTGGCTTCCGGGACAGATTTTGGGATACATCATTGACAAACCCTGCCCCTAGATGGTAACTAGGTTGATTATTATTTCATATGCAAAGCTTTCTCCCATGTAATGATCAGTTTCCTGTGTCGTGTTGCATCATCATCATAAGCGATAAACGAACGAAACTTCTGACTCGGAGGCTTCAGGCGCTAGTGTGGGTTTTCTGGTGTTCTCAGGTGTTAGCCTTTACATCATGTCATTTCCCTTTGGGCACAAGCCTCAGTATAAAGACATTTGTACCTTGAACTTCCCAAATATTTCAGTTTGTTTCAAATATTTCAATTTCTAGAGGCGATACTTTATAGGAAGTTATTTATTGGTGTCTATTTACATTGAAGGTAAGCATACCATGACTTGTCTTTTTGTGCCTGTTAGGAGACTTGCATGGCCAGCTGGATGACTTGTTCCTCATATTTTATAAGGTAGGCACCAAATCTCGAGAGGGAGGCTGGCCAGGCATGGGGAGAGGGATCACGTAGGTTGTGCTGAGAAGTGTTTGCAGAACTGGGACCTTCACATGCAATTCTCCGGGTCAATTTGATCAGTTTGGCTTCACAAAGCATCAGCTTATTCCCTTGCTGAAATCTGATATACGTGTACCTTTGGGAAGTGACAGTGGACACTTTTGTTAAGTGCTGATACCAGTGGGAACTCTTCCTGGCTGACAGCTTTCACTTGTCGGTGCATTTGCCGCTGGGCATCTACAGGATAAAAGTAGGAGTCAGGACCTATTGCATAAGGTAACCTGGGACAGGAGTGAGAGCATGTGGGGCTGGTAGGGAAAGGTACATGGAGGCTGTGGGGAGGCCTCTCTTGTGACATCTGCCTGTTCCTTGCTTTTACAGAATGGCCTTCCTTCCCCTTCTAAGTCCTATGTGTTCAATGGGGACTTTGTAGACAGAGGCAAACAGTCCCTTGAGATCCTCATCATCCTCTTTACCTTCCTCTTGATCTATCCAAAGGAGGTTCACCTCAACCGCGGGAACCATGAGGACCACATGGTCAACTTACGGTACGGGTTCTGTGTGGGGCTGGTTGCAATGTCAAGGGTGTCTCTGCGAAATCCCACTGAATTTCCTTTCTCCTGTTCCTTTAGCTATGGTTTCACCAAGGAAGTAATGCATAAATACAAGGTAGGTATACTTCTGTATCTCCTTTACCAGGTGAGAGGTGGACTTTAAAGCCCTGATGCATTTTAGCCTGCTTTCCTTTCTGACCTGTCCTCCTAGGTGCATGGGAAGAAAATCTTGAGGATGATTCAGAATGTCTTCTGCTGGCTGCCCCTTGCCACCCTGATTGATCAGAAAGTCCTCATTATACATGGGGGCATCTCTGACACCACTGACCTGGATGTGCTTGAGAAAATTCAAAGGAACAAAGTAGGTTTCATTTCCTAAACATTGCAAGAGACAACAGTGTTGCTGATCTGTGGTGCAGAGCTTATTTCTACAAGTCATCTTGGCTGTTGATGGTCTTCCTAGACAAACTGTGTTTAGGTGCAGGCTTGGAGGGGATCACTTTGGTTTAATAGTGTATGTGCAGGAGGTGTAAAGGGAAGAGGCATTCTTGGCTTCTGGAATGTGTAAGGATTAGTCCTTTCCTCATTCTGCCAACTCATTCCCATTGCAGATTAAATCTATGTACTCTATCTTTTGTGAAATGTCTGAGCAGCTTGAAGTCAATGAAGAAGAGTGATCTGTAGTTAGGATGGATGGGGAGCCCCAGCTGTAAACCCAGAATGGCATATACAAGAGGATGACACTAGTAATTACCCACAGTTAATCAGCATTTGGTGGTACAAAGGGAATAGAGGCTTGGGTCACCTGACAGTCTGCCAGTGGAAGACGTTAGAGCTGAAGATACTGGTTTCCAAGTGGTGTGATCAGGTCTCTTTTCTCTTTTACCTCTTTCAGTTTGTTTCCGTGTTGAGAGGGAAGAAAAGGAAGAAGTCAAATAGAAACATGGAAACACAGGAAACAAACGAGGAGAGCAAAGCAGAGACTGACCCCGCAGGGGATGAGGCAGCTCACAGTTTACCTCCCTCACCCCAACCAGCCCAGGCTCCCAGCACAGCCAACAGGCTGGAGTTCTCCAGGTGGGTCCGGCAGACGGTGCAGGAGCAAATTGAGTGGTGCCGCCGGCTGGTGGACGTCAGCGAGTCAGAGGAGGAGGAGCTCACCTATGCCAGCGTGGTCTCCTTGACAGATTTGGATGGGCCGTGCCGGACTCGCCAGGAGGACTGGAAGCAGGTGAGTAGTCTAGCGGGGCCCTGAGCTGGGGGGCTGTATGTGCCTCCTGCAGGTTTGCTCTCCGAGAAACCTCAGTGCAGAACGTGTGGGTCAGTGCGCAGATCTCTCTGTATGGTTGTATAATTAAAACTGCTGCTCTGCCATAGAGCAGAGCAACAGGTTTTCTTGAATCGTGGCAGGGAAGAGAAATAATAGAATAGACAAGACTGACTGTAGAGCCCAGGGGCTATATTGCTCTCTGTGTATGTGGGGTACCTGAAGTCAGTCTGTAGGTAATGAATGAGCACATCATTTGCTGACAAGTGAGTTGTGATGTTGCGTGCTAAGAGCAGACTGAAGGTTTTAGTTGGGTTGCCCTGCGAGTAGGTTGCCAGGGAGTGTCAGAGCCCGGGAATTTGCTTACCCGTTTGTGTTAGACCCGTCTGCCTGTAAGCCCCTTCTGTGTGCTCTGAAACCATCATTCCTTACTCCGTGCTACACGACAACTCAGCACCGCCCACCTTATCAGAATAAAGCTATAGATTGAGGTCAGGGTTAAAGAGATTAAACTTTAATCCAAATAGCAGTTACTGAGTCAGCACTTACATTTCTGGAGGCTGTGGAATGTCCTGGCTAGAGTGCCAAGGAATTTAACACTAAGCCTGCTCACGGCCTCAAGATCTGCCAGGTGCTCTTGGCCTGGGACTTGTGTTTTGGTATGGAGGAGGTCAGGCAAGGCCCTTTGCAATCTTGGAGGCAGCAAAAGGAAAGCTTGTATCAGGCCTGATTTATGGACAGCCCTCTTCCCCCAGGCCTACAACACTGTCACCTCTGTGGTGGACCAGATCTGCGACAGTCCTGCAGAGCAGTATGGCAGTTCAGCTAGGATGCAGCCAATACCGCTGTTTCCCTGCACTATGGTAATAGCAGCGCTCCAGGGAGGGATTTGGAGGCAAGAGCTGTATTTGCTTTGCAAACTTTGATGCGTGGTTTCTGTTGGGTACGCTTCATTCAGTAAATGTTTTGCATCCCTTCAGATCTTAGACATCCTCTGGAGTGATCCCATGCCTCAGGAAGGCTGCATAGTAAATACGGTGCGAGGTGGTGGCTGCTACTTTGGGCCTGACGTGACAAGGAAGATCCTTGAGAAGTACAACTTGCAGTTCCTCATCCGCTCCCACGAGTGCAAGCAAGAGGGCTACGAGTTCTGTCACAACCGGAAGGTTGGTGAGGGGGATGGCATGAAGGATACTTGGGTTTCCATCCTGCCAGGGTGCATGTTCTATGGTGGCTTCTCTCAGCTCTGTATTTCTTCCAGTGGGGCTTCGTTAGGTACATACAAAACCATTGAACAGCCTTACTGTGAGTTACTGAAGTGTGTTTCCAGATGAGGTCTCAGGTCAGCACAGTCTGGAGCCACCTACACTGTGAGGGGCATTCGATGTGCAGGCAAAGCATGTTCTTATGCGTGGTAGCTGAGATTTGAACCCGTCTGTGCCATTGCCCCCACTTAACGCAGCCGTTTCTGAAGATGACATACAAAAGGTGTTACTGAGCTGCTGCAGCAGTGTTGCTCTTGGAAGATGCAGGGTCACTTCAGTGACTTCCATAGGAGCACTTTTGACTCCATTAACTGCAGTGGAGAGTGGAAGTTGGTCAGGAGAACACAGTGAAATCACAGAAGTTTAGCATGTGGTCAGATACACATTAGGAACTGCACTGCCCTCCAACTGCAACCTGTAAGTCTTACAGGCCACCTTACTGTTCCTTTTCCACATAAAGCATGGTGTTTTCAGTCTGTTAGCTCCAGACAGGATTGGTTGTGTTGTTTTCACTGATACATGTGTATATTATATAGGATGCATGTACTGATCGTAAATCTCTCTTTTTGTTTTGGGGTTAGGTGCTGACCATATTTTCAGCCTCAAACTACTATGAGATTGGCAGCAACAGGGGAGCCTACGTGAAGCTGGGGCCAGACCTCGTCCCCCATTTTGTTCAGTACCAAGCCAGCAAGGCAGCCCATACTCTCACTATGACCCAAAGGCAAGGCTTTCCCATTGCGCTGTGCTCACCAAGTCAAAATTCCAAAAGGGAAAACCTGGGGAGCTTTGAGAATGTTTGGAGCTGAACTTTCACAGCTTCAGTTACTGCATAATAGCACTAGAGGAGGATTCCAGCTTTGTGTGGGCTCAAGGGTTGAGGAGGGAGCTTACAGGATCAGAAACTTAGAGACTGATGATCTTCCGGTTGCTCTTTTCAATGTCAAATTTAAGTTTAGACACTTGCTGAGGTTGGCTTCTGCTTTACTTCACAAATTGATGCAGGGCTGTGCTTGTCCTGTACTGCTTCATCAGGAGCAGCTAGATGCAGCTGTGGCTGTGCAGAGCAGCTGCGCAAGGGGCTGGGCAATGCAGGCATAGGCCGGAGGACTGGGAGGGTGCAGCTTTTCTCACGCTTCATGGCAAGCCCTTAATATGCTTCTCTCTTTTCTGCACCCTTCAGAATCAGCAGAGTAGAGGAGTCAGCCTTCCGAGCCTTGCGGGAAAAGCTCTTTGCTCACACTTCAGCCCTCATCAGCGCATTCAAGGCCTATGATACAGACAACACGGGTGAGTTTGACCTGGAACATGTCTATTGCGTCACTTGGGAAGGGCTGCGTGGTCTCTAGATGTTCCTTCATCCCCGGAGTCTAAAATCACAGGGAAGAGGAAAGTGAGGGATGTTCTTTGTAGCAGCTGTCTCTGTCAGAGCTTTAAGGAAGGAGCTGAGAGCTTATAACAGTACATCTGCCAGGAGTGCTGTGCTGGTGCAGCTGCCGAGATGTGTTGTTGAGGTCTGTCCATTTGCCAGCTGGGGGACAAAAGGGACACAGTGGTTGGCTGCTTCTGGGCAGAACTACTTCCTTGCTTTCTTCTCTGGCAGCAGAATTGTTGACAGCAGTTCAGTTCGGCTGTTCCAGCAGCTGCTAAACCAGAGGATTCTCCATGTTTCTGGGTCGCTGAGGAAATACTGCTGCAGCTGTGTAGGCCACAGTCTGCAGGGTGACCCTGGCTGCAGGCCACAACATTATAATGAAATACCCAAAGTGAGTGTCTTCCTGTTGTTCAGATGATTGCAGGCCCATGACCCTGACTTCTTGCAGTGATCAAAAACTTGCTGAGGCAGGGGGGAGCAGCAATGCCTGTACAGCCACGTAGGGCTTTTGCCTGTACCAAAGAGCTGAAGTGTGCCATGGAGAAATAATGCTGTTGCTGTCAGCAGCACGGCAGACTGTGTATGAGTACTGCTGTAGGCTTTTTACTTTGCTTTTATGTGCTTGAAGCTGTCTGATTCTCAGAGGTCTTTTCCTTACAGGAAAGATCACGCTGAGCAACTGGGCAACAGCAGTGGAGTCAGTCTTGCACTTGGGATTGCCCTGGCGAATGCTGAGGCCGCAGCTCGTGCACAGCACGGCAGATGGCATGCTGGAATACAAGTCCTGGCTGGATGACTTGGCCATGGAGCGGCGGAGCCGAGAGGTAAGGACTCATCCCCTTCCATCATAGCATGATGCAAAGCACGTCACCAGATCCCTTCAGCATGTGGAACCAGGAAAGGTACTACAGGGGAATTGATACTTCTTGTGTAATTCAAAATCATACTGAAGTCAATGGAAAAGCTTGCGTGAATTGAGTCAGTCCAAAAGCATTCAGTCCATTGTAGAAATAGATGATGCATGTGCGATCAAAACCTAGAGGTAGTTTTGGATGCAGGTTTTTGAGTAGGAAAACTCAAAACTTCCATTCTCTGAGTCACAGTTTCTCTAATTACACCCAGCAAAACCAACTCTGCAATGGTTAAAAAGCATAGTCCAAGTCGCTGTCTTCTCTGTTAGCCTAGAAAAGCCATGTTCGGAAGCAGTAAGTTGCTACAATGCAGTTGCACAGAGGATCCAGTCATCACCAACCTGTTTCATAAGGCACACGTGATGCTAAGTGCACTGCTGGCAAACTCGTGAGAGCAGATGTTGTTTCATTATGTGAAGGTAGCAGCAACTGCTCAGAGAAAGCAGACTGCTGTCAGAAGGCAGGAGCATGAGTGTGTTCTCTTTCAGCACATCCAGACGAGCTTGCTGGAAGTCATTTATCGAAACAGATCCAACCTGGAGACTATATTCAGGATCATTGACAGAGATCATTCAGGTAAGCAGGTCTGCAGGGAGTGTTGGTCACTGCATTGTATTCTGTTCTGCTTTTGGGCCCCCTTTAGTATGTACAAAGGCATTTTTATTCAGTGGTTTAAGGCTTGGGTCTTTCTCCTCCCTCAAGAGCTTCTGAAATGTCACTGTGTGATTCCACTAACTTGATGCATTTTGAAGGGCTCTGTGCAGTCCAGGTAGAGAATTAATAATTCTTTGTTCTGAAGTTCAGCAGAACAAAACCTGATAGTAATGCAGAATACTCAGGATCTTGAGTGTTACCTGTTTACAAGCAGTCATCTCCACCAAATTACTTTGGGCAAGAGAAAATACAAGTCTTTGGCTTCTTTTGTTCTCCCAAATTGCATTGTCTCTTTACTGCTTTAAGTTGCCTTTTAGTCAGCGTTCTCCATGCTAGGAAATTTAGTTGCAGCATGTGAAATGTATATGACGAGTGATTTCTTTCCTTCTTTTAAGGTTATTCAGGTAGCAGAGGGGGGATGAGAGTTCAAGCTGAGCAGTGTCCCTCCTTGCAGCAGTGCCTGTGGTGACCTTGCGCTGAGGTAGCTGTGGCCTTCCTTTCTTCTCCACAGGTCTCATCTCATTTGAGGAATTCCACCAAACCTGGAAGCTGTTCAGCTCCCACATGAACATTGAACTCACGGATGATGGCATCAATGACTTAGTTCGCAGCATTGATTTCAATAAGGATGGAAACATTGACTTCAATGAGTTCCTAGAAGCCTTCCGCCTTGTCAAACAGTCACAGTAGTGAGAACCTGGTGTGGGTTGCCACCTCCAATGCCTTGACTGCCCATGAAGCCAGGACTGCCCCCCACCTAACAGCAGAGCATGCCTGCAAATGTGAAGTGGGGAGAGACAAGGAAGATACCTGGAGCACTTGGTTGAAAACAGCGACTGCTATAGCCAACAGCAGTGATCCATTTTGGGAAGGGAATGGGTAAAATAGATAAGCTGCATTTCAAATCTGGCCATTTTTAAGAAGGAGCTGTTTCAAGTAGAACTTCCTGCTCAAAGGGAAGATGTAACTTAGCTTATCTTGTCAATACACGTGATGAAATGTTACAGGTCTACTTCCAGTGTAGTAAAATGGAAGTATTTCTTGTAGGTAGTGTTTTAAGCTGGTACCAACTGCTGAAGCACAACTTCCCATTTAATAAACA
Source organism: Myiopsitta monachus (assembly GCA_017639245.1). Classification (NCBI taxonomy): domain Eukaryota; kingdom Metazoa; phylum Chordata; class Aves; order Psittaciformes; family Psittacidae; genus Myiopsitta; species Myiopsitta monachus. The sequence continues at coordinate 47,227,585 of CM029917.1, forward strand.
TTTTTTTCTACATTGCTGGTTCTGGGCTATTTTGTCTCTTTAATCAATTCTTTTTTTGTTGTGGCTAATGAACAAAATTATTCTGTCTCTATCGTAAGAGACTCCTACTGCAGAGGATAATGTATTTTTGTTTCAGTTATTCTGTGACTCTTGTAATAAGGGAAAAAAGGCAACTTGGGTGGGGAAGCTGTCTCTCCTGTGCTTCTAGTAGTCCTCTGCTCTGGAGTACTTAGTCCTAGGTAGGATCTAAGGACTATGACCTTGTATTTTAGTTGGGGATAGAGGCTGCAAAGCAGCTCTCTGGTCTTGGGTTTGATATCTTGTTACCTGCACTGCCCGCAGGAGAGTGACATGCATTAACCTGGAGCCATCAGTAGGTTCATTGCTTTGCTGATGCAACACCAAGCACACGTTATTACAAAGTCAGACTGAATTTATTACTCTCCAGCAATCAAAAAACGGTAGAAGACAACACCTAGAGACTGTGTTGTTATTTAAGGGGCAGCAAAGCTTCGTATAATTCACATAGGTCAACTGATGAAAACATAACCTTCAGATCCTTGCAGTCCAAAGGAAGGACAGAAAAGGAAAACATCAACTTCCAGCAGCTTGCCCCAGTAAGCTACCGATGTTGCAGATGGTATGACTGCAATACATGTCCTGACATACGTACAGCAACATACAGATCTATAATGACTTAAATTAGCTGTTTACATAAGGATGTTAACTTGATTGTTTTGACATCAACATGAAAGTGGGCTAAGCTTTCCTGAGACCAAGTCACAGCTGGAACAATTCCATCAGTACTTCATTTCCAGGACAATGCTGTTGTAAAAAAAAAAAAGGGGGGGGGGGAAAGGATAAAAAAAGGAAACATGTACAACAGTACATAGAGTTTCACAGTAAACCAGTATCTGAACAGATTCAGTCGTCCTTCTTTTACTGAAGCATATACAGCTTTATAAAATACAAACCTTCCAAAGGTCAAGTTCAAAAGCTGAGGAGAGGCTTTGCTAATTCTAAAGATAACAGCCAAAATACCATTGCTTTTAGAAAGTATGTATGTGGTTTATTTTTTTTTTCAGCCTTGCAAGGTAAACCATGAACTTGAGTAACACATTCTGAGTCAGCCCAGCAGCATCCGCTGTGTCAACTGAAGACGACTCCCCTGGGGATGCTCTCGTTCAGTTCCTGTTCTATAAGTTTGATGTCCTCCAAGTCGTCCTTTATGATGCTAATTAGGTGACTCAGGCCTTCTTGCTGCTGCTTCAGATGCTGCAGACAGATAGTTTAAAAACCAGCATGAGCACAGTCCAACTTAACAGATTTAAAGTAGTATTTCTCAAAGGTACCACGGCCTTGGCTGATTGAAAAGCCTGGTATAATTTCTTAGACAGATCTCCCAAGTTCCTGTGTAGCTCGCTTAAGTTATGAAGTTCAAAGAGCATCCCAGATTCTCCCCAGTAATACCTACTTGCTTGATTTCCCTTAAGAGGTCTGCATCTACATAATAGCGCTCTTCAGCCCGCACAGCTCCAAAATGGTTTTGCATCCTGATTTGGGACATGAGCTCATTCAGTCTGCCCTGGGAAGAGAGACAGGCTTAAACCAAACCCAACTCATTCACAGCTGTCAGAGCTTTAGCATGTACCACTACTTGAGGCACCAGGGCTCAAAGCACTGCTGCTCATTCCATTTTAAACTTTCTTTTTTTGGGGAGGTGGGAGGGAGAGAAAAGACATGCAAAAGGCAAGCCACTCCAATACTTCTCGGAACTCAAAAATACTTAAACACCTATCAGTGATGCAGCAAAGAGCATGATGCTACAATGCGGCAATACTGCTGTACTTCTCTTCTGAAAGCTTCCCACAACAACTCTACATGCATGGTTTGGAAAACTTACATTCTTCTGTGAGGAAAAACCAAAGTTGCTAGCAAAGTGCTATTAACTACTCACCTTGAACTGTGTAGGTGCATTAAGTTCACACTGAATTGTATCTAACTGTACACGAAGCTGCTCTTCGTCTGCTTGGATGGCATAACCGCTTTTCCTTTGGATCTCCTGCTTTATTAACACCTACAAAAGAAGTCTTCCAGGTTCGTTAGAGAAGACTTTACCTATCTTTTCCCACTAACCCAATCACATCTTTCTGTCCTTCCACCAGCTTGTCTCTCATCAGATTTACTCTCTTTAGGCTGTTCCTCTGTGACCTTGGGGCAGTCCCACAGCTTCCAAGTACCGAGAGTGTACTTCCCGCAGCAGTAAGACATGCTGTGCATTGGAGGCCTTCCCTGGGACCTCTGCTGTTACTTAAATCAACACCATTTAGATGAAGTCAGAACTTCATTCTCAATGTTGTCCATGTACAAAATTGCACAGGTCATCCTGCTCCCTCTCAGTTTGCCTTCTGGCACTATGTCAGAATGAGTTTTTTAGACTATCCACGTTACCTGTAACGTTCTGTGAGACAGTGCCATCAGTTTCCTTTTGTACTGGGCAATTTTTGCCATGGTTGTAGTTTGGTTTTTCTGCAGCTCACTGATATCTTCTGATATTATCTGCAGAGGAGGTGGAGTCAGTTAGAAATCATAAGAGTTTCTGATAACAGAACACATTAGTCCTGATTTGAAATGGCGAGTTTCAAAACAGTACTCAGTCCAGCATCTCATCTTCCTTGCCAAAGATGCTTTCAGAAAGCTTTTTGCTATACCTTTACAGCTCTGATTTCTATTTATTTTCATATGCAACTGGGATTTTCAGAAGGTATCAGAAAAATGGATGCCCAAATAAAGAGTCCATGCCAGTGCAACTTAATTCAGCTTGTTTCAATTAGCCTGTAACAACATAGGAAGCTTGAACCTGAAAAAAACCCAAGCCAAACTGCACTGCTCAGGTTTTGGCCAAAAGATATAATGAAGAAATAATATGAAGAAATAGAGTCACAGTCCCATGAACATGGTTCCAGTTTTCAAAACAGAGAAGGCATGGGGGGAGGCTCTTTAATAGCCCATCTTTCATCAACAGCATGCAGTCATGATAAAGATGAGAAACCTTACATCTAATCGAGTTTGATGCTGTTTGGTCATCTGATCTTGGACCTTCAATCTTCTCAACAGTTCCTTAAAACCCACCAATGGCACAGGAATAAGTCTGTAAGAATACAAATATCTCTTACAACACGTTTTCATATTAAATACGTGATGTGAATTAATAATCATGAATATAATCTACTATGAAGTTACAGATGATCTTGGTTTATTACAGAAAAAAAAGCCATGTCTTGTTTTGCTGGGTTCTACAGTCCTCACTATATCTAACAACCCATTCCTTTTTCATAAAGGAATCAGCCTAAGTTATCTGTAAACACTGGAGGGTACAAGGGTACATCACTTTCAGCTGCAGGAATAAAGAGAAAAAACTATAATGGTTGCAAACACTAAGTCACAATAACCAGTTCATATAATGGCGGACACAACAACTGGAAGTAATCCAAGTAAGGCTCTTGATCCTGACAACCATTAAGTACCTAAGCGGGTAAAGGGATTAGACTGGCACTTCTAGTACTCCTCAGTACTTCAAAAGAGATCAGCACTTGACAAAGTTATTCTCCAATTAGTTTCTTACAAGTTACCTGAAGGGTATTACACAATACTGTATATTTTTCATCTTTCTGTAATACTGATACAGACTATTAGACTTACTTGTCAGGGTCAGGATTGTCAACTTTGGCTTGTTCCCATATAATAGGATCGACACCTTAAAAAAAAAAAACAGACAAGTTTTTAGTGCGGATAGATCTGAACAGATATCATATCTTACAGCTGTAACAAACCCTCTGAACTATGCTAACCCGAATGACAGATATACAAATTAAGGTTCATTAAGTAAGTCTTGGTCGTGGACCGTGGCACTAAGTTCAGTCCAAAAGGCCGTCAATCACTTCTACTGGTTTGAAAGCATTGGAAAGGAACAACCCACAGGTAATCAAATGGGACAATCCACATGTCAAGGTGAAAAGTTCCTATTGACCTCACTGTATGCTACACTTGGGTCATCCCTCCTCTTCAGGTGGGTTATTGCATAAAATGAAATACCAAAAAAAAAAATCAGTAATTAAGTGATCAAACTACCAAACCAGTGGGAAAAGTAATCCCAGTAAGAATTATCATGGTTCCTAACAGGATTTATTTAAGGATTTTACCTGTTGCCAGAAGAGTTGTTTGTTTTGCCATTAACTTCTTCACTGGGTAATTACGTAAAGAAAAAGTTTAACTGCGCATGTGCATTAGCATCATGATGCAAGTTATTACTCTCCAAACCTCAGTGCAAATCAGATTCACGTATGAAATGCACATATGTAGGCATGCTAGTTAAAAAAACAAACAGAACGGAGATAGGGAAGCAACTGACTTCCTGACCAGAAAGACGTGCCAAAAAGAAAAACAGAAATGGTGGTAATTTACCAATTTCAGGTCAGCTTCAAGAGGAGAGCAGAACAGTCAGCTACTACAACATTCTTCATTGCACCACAATCTAGGTCATTCCTTGTAAGAGCTCTTGCCTTTATACCAAAACTCTTGGGGTGTGCCTGCCTCTCCTGAGCTCAGCACTAACACCTTTCCTTGCCCACCTTGCTGCTTGTAAGCCTACAACCTCAGCTTCCCTCTCAGTCATAGACTACCAAGATGTGCCTAGCCATCATTGCACAGGCCCCACGATACACCTCCAACATTAAACAGCTAATTTGGTTGTGCACAGAGCAGCTACTCCCCAGCACTGCAGCAGCTGGGAAACAGTGCAGCTTGTCTCCGTCCTGCAGGAGTAAGCCAAGTTCTTTTTGCCATCCAGACGATATAACCTTTGCTGTGCTTTTAAGCACTATGGTCTGATTGAACATGCTCCATACTGGCTGCTGGAAACCACAGGCTGCTTCCCCTGACCCCTGTAGGGAATTCCCTTCAAATACTACATGGGATACTGTATAAACACAGCAGTAGCCACAATTATGCTATGAAATGGCATAAACGGCACTTGCCTACTCTAAAACAAAGCTGTCTATGTATTACCTTTGGCCATGTATATGGGCTAAGAGACCCCACTGAAAACTAGGCAGTGAATACAGGACACGGTAATTCTGATATTGAACTTCTTTTTTTTAGCTGCCCAAGTTGAAGTGGTTTATGATGACTATATCATATAGTATAGTGGTGTGTGGCGTATTACTGATAAATCATAACTGTATTGGCAAACTACATTGCATGGGAAAACCTGCTGTCATTAAACCCATTACAAGAGTATGTCAGAGTGCCTTGGAAACTCCTGTAGTTTTAAAAGGTGTTTTCCAATTGCCTAACACTATCATTTTTCCTAGAGACCCAAAAAAGCTGCAGCAGAGGTCCAGCTGTGCCCTGCGCAGCCCCAGACTACGTACCAGCAGGAGGATTCTGAAGGAGCTGTTTGACTTGTGCTGGGGAAAGCTCTGTTCTGGCCATGGAGAAGCTGACCCCCAGCTGCTGCAGGGATGACTTGATGTTGGGTTGTTCAAAGTGTGCGTAGAGGGTCGTTGCGGGTACTCTCCTTGAGGTGCCATTGGGTGAGCGTTCAACAATGTAAATTATCACTTCTGTCCTGAGCCAGACAACATGTATACTGTCAGAAAGAGGTCAGTACTATACAGAAACTAACACAACAAAGAACAACCCTAAATCAAAGTTACTACTTCTCCCAGCCGACAGTTAACTTCTGTGAGGTAGATGACATACAAAGCACCAGTAAACACAGAGTTTAACACAGCAAGGCAGAAAGAGAAAACCTGACAATACTCTACAGAATTACATTCTCCCCCCAGCCCCCTTTTTCACAACCATGTTACATGGCGATACTACTACTACATTAAGAATAACCTAAAACCTTTGGTCTTTGAAACAGAATGAACAGTGGGAAAGAAGCAGAAATGTCCATGTGCTGAATGAAGTACTCCAGGCAGAGTAGCCTGAGGCCCCCAAACAAGTCCAAGCGGACAAGCTCTCTGACATAACACATGCAGAATGAGACCACTCTGCTAGCCTTGGAACAGCTTTCCCACCAAAACAAACATCTGCGATGTGAAACACTGCAAAGTCACTATTACAATGCACCCCAATGCCATTCCATCTTATGCATGAGCAAGTGAAAATACTTCACAGCTCCTAAAATCAAAGTATTTATCTCGTCCTCAGGGTTAGCATCCTTATCTCCAACTTTTGCTGTTGAGCAGGGTCTGGAGAAGTCTGTTTCCTGACCTCAGCTGAGGTCCTCAGCTTTGAACTCCAGCAAAAGCAAGTAACATACACAGGAAAGATACCAGTCTTAAAAGCTTAAGAAAAAAGAAACAGCAAGGAACGAGACACACAAAACTGAACTCAGGATAAACAGACCTAAAATCAAGGAGAAAGAGAGCCAAAATAGACTAAGCACTTCCCTTTACAACATGTAATACTGGATAGAAAGGCAAAACTGCATCAAAGTCACGTACTGGTCATCCGGCATCGTTTTAACACCTTCTACGTTGACAGTGAGTGTCTGGTTTCCCCCCAGAATTTTGTGTAGTGATTCTACGAGCTGCTGCTGCTGGCTTCGAATATCTACCTCTTTTCTGTTAAAGACCAAGACCACAAGGCCATCTTCATCTTTGTTGTTGGGCATTAAACTGTAACCCACAGCCTGCAAATGAACAAACAAGAACTGGGGATGTATTACTTAGCAAAAACATATAGATGTGGCATGAAGGGGAAGGGCTAAACCCCTCCATTTGTAGAGCAACTGGTTGAAAACAGAAGTTACTACATATTCAGCAATGCAGAAACAGAAAATCTATTCGCCCTAAATGTTCTCTCACAAGGCCACCAGCCTTTGAAACAGTCCAAATACTCAAAAAAACCATCCACTTGCATTAAAAAAAAAAAAAAAAAAGCAGCCATGGACTGGGAGTGGCCAACTCAACAGGTGTTTATGTGACTTCAGAGCTGAGACCAACCAGGAACGCGCTACAAATCTACACGTTCTCCCAGTTGCAAAAGGAACCAGATCAGTAGAGTTCCAGAATAGTTTACAGTATTACCTTTCCAGATGCTTGAATGAAAACCAGTTACTGACATAATCAAACTGAAAGATAAGCCAACTATAAATCTTTATGGATTTCTCAGCATTTTCCTCCTGTAGATCCAAGACAGTTTGTGGGTATAAAGAACCGTGATGTGATGAATTTCTGAGCTAGACTAGCTGCTGGAAAAGCTTTGAGATAGCAGAGGAATGTTGCTGGGAAAGTTTTGGGAGTACTGCAGGGAAAGGTAGGCAAGATAAGAAGGAAGAAAGAAGCGAGAAGCAGGCATCCAATCAAGGCAAGCAGTAAGCAAGATATCAACCAATGAAAAAGCAAAAATATCCACGTGGGTGGTGATAGCTAACCAACTGTATTAGCCGTTCATACACGTGGGTACTTCATATAGCCTATATCAACCCTGGACCTTCAGGAAATAAACGATTTCGTTTCCTAACCAGAAACGGGGTCCGTGCCTTATTCTCCACAACAGTTTGCTTGGCAGTACAAGTCAAAACATGGACACAGTATATTTCTACTAGAAAAGACATGCATCAAGAATTTGGGACAGTCAATTTTCTTTGTGTAAGCAAGTGTCAAGTTTTGTTTGTACAACCGCTTATAAAGTTTAATGTTATCTTTATCCTCGCTGCGATAAAGCTGTGGTAAGGTTAAACGTTTAATTCAACATCATAATCTAATACAGGAACACTTTCTGCCATCCATTCTAAGTAACATGCTTTCCCCGTTTCAAAAATTCCCTGTCAACTCCAGTGTAAACTCCATGTGACTCATGTAAGAAAGATCTAAACCATTAAATCATTATAAGCAGAGCGGCTATTTCCATCTCATCTTGCCCATAAACTGTCATTGTCACTGGTGACATGTTGGGCAGTGAGTGCATTTTAAGGCCCTGATATTGTGTCTGAATGGGAGACTTATGCCTTTCCCTCCATGTGCAAGTTCAGCTGAAGAGAGAAATGAGTTGGGGATGTGCCTAAGAGCCTGGGCTTTGTCAGTAGAGGGTAACTCAGTAACTCGAGTCAGCCTTCTTCAGTTGGGCCACCCTGTGGTGGAGCACAACAATGACAGCTAAGCAAGAATTTGCGTTTAAGCACATGCCTTTCACTTTCCTGGCTGTGAAAGAGGCCCACCCCATGGGGAAAGACTTCCCAGTATATGGAAGATTAAATCTCATTATGTGCAAAGTAGTACTAAGACCACACATACATTTGGTTTTAAATAAACACATCTTTCACATTCTTTATGTAATTAAGTATTTTCAAACTGTAACAGATTATTTACTTTGTTGTAGTCCTTTAAATGAAGGCCTGTATCACATGCCTTAGAAGCATACTTTTCTTGGTGAAGACCTGCATGTTTCTCATTTGTTCTAGAGCTGGAATTGGGTACAAGTGCATTCCTTGAACACCTGTGAAACCCTTTGGGCAATGCTTCATTCTTATTAGATGTCTGATGCTTACAGAGGCAATAAACCAAACTAGCTTATGACACTCTGCTCCACTACCCATGCTACCGACTTCTCCAACATTTTCCTTAGGTATCCACCACTGCTGGCATTCATGGAACTTTTCAGTATGTACGCGGATTCATAATGGTATTAATAACACTCAAGTCACAGGAACAAAAGTAAGCCTAGTATGTGGCACTGTCCAACCTGAACTGAAAACTTCTTCTAGTAAAAGAAACTCTAAGATAACAAATTTTGCATCACACAACTAATACTTTGCAAGCTTTCAAAGGCCAGAAAGCTATAAAGCCATTCCAGGCCACAACTTGAGAGGAAAGCAAGCTTTCAGGAGCATTACCAACAAAATATTCAAGGTAACACCTAAAAAGATGATGCAACACAAGCCAAATATTTGTTACGCAGGCACTCAGTTGCTGTAAAGATTTTATAAAATTGTCATGATGTGCATAAATGAAACTAGCTTTAATTAAGTATTAACCTACATTCAGGTTAGAAAATTCGTGCTTCAAAGAATTGGCTTGGGAAAGGAGAGTATCATCATCCCTGACCCAATCCACTTACAAGCTCAAAGCCCAGCAAGAAAGTCATCTTTTGTTGAGATGAGAAGCAGGACCTGGAATAGCTGACAATATCACACAAGGCACGGAGTGAGCTTTAGCACTGGCAAGTATAAAGGCAGAAGAAATTTGAAGGCTGGTGTACTTAAAATGGTACGTACAGGCCAGATTCACAGAGGGTTTTTCTAATGTAAACAAAGCAAAGAAAGACCCTGAAGTTCTTATTCCAGATGTTTACAGTTTCTTGTGCATGTGAAGGCTATTTTAAATAGTTTCTGTAATACTGTAACCTAAACAAATACCTACTGAATTGAACTAGAGATCTGCTGCAACTACACACACACTAATCTGAATGCTATCACATGAAAATGTCACTTGCACAATCCTAATAGGCACCTGTTATCTAGAACTGTGACAACGCCCAGATTTCCAGCATCTATACATCTTCAAACCTTTTCATTAGCACGCATCAGAACTGTGTACATCACCTGGAAAAAAACTCTTTCAGAATACTCTTAACAGAAATTACATCTGATGTAATGTTCACAAGACCCTCCACCACCCAGCAAGTAGTGCAATTGCTTCAGAACTGCTCATGGGCAGGTGAACAATTCATACCTTAAACCTGCAGAAGGGGTTTTCCTGCGTGAACTCCACTGGAGCGATGTTATTGTTGAAGTACCCTTTGCCTGTACCCCAGAAGGCCTGCAGCTGGTTCCATTTTGCTAAAATAGCATCTCTCTCATCTCCTAAGAGTGTTGGAGCTGAGAGGGCACTTGCTGTGTTGATGAGCTGGTTCGACTGGGCAGGGGTCTGAGCAGGCTGGCTGAACAACCCGCTCCCTAATGCTGTGTAGGATGAAGGAAAACAAATTAACTCCTTTACCAACCAAGACAGACTCATTTGCTAATGCATACCATCTGTGTATCATTGGTATCACTTCTTTTCATATTTTGAGAAGCAAAATAAATGCACAGAATAAATAATCAAAATTGGATGTTTTTTAAAAGTGTCTTTTTATATTCAATCTTCATCAGCAACAGAAGTTCCTGAACCCTGAGTTAGAAGATTATAGTTTTTCTTTAAATAAGACATTTATATCAACACATGACATCATGTGGCACCTTCAAGACCTCGATCTGAAGGACAGATTTGTTGTTATAAATTCAGTGCACTCAGCCTGCAGCTGGTCATGATCCAAGTCACATTTAAACTAAACTCAACCCCATTTCCTCACCTTTCTAGTAATGCTATGATTGTGAACATCAATTCTGTAACTACCTCTAACCATCACCAAACCAAAGGGGGATTTGCTGTTGGAAACTGAAGGGTGAAACTCAGACACGTGTTTGAGCTCTTGTTTAAGAAAAAAGCAAGGGCTGCAATCATAGGCATTTCAAACGCCAAGTTTCTGAGAAGCATCTATCAACCAAAAGGTAAGCGTAACAGCCTCCTTTCATAACACACTTCCATCCAAATAGTTGCATGCCTGCTGCAGCCTTATGCTTTTGCTGCCAGGGAAGGGGTAAATCAAGAGAAGGCTGTACTTACTGGTCTGCTGCTGCTGGGTGCCAAAGCCTCCAAAGCCCAGCCCAGTTCCCAACCCACTGCCTAAGCCAGTTCCAGTGCCCGTGCCAAAACTTGTACCAAATCCAAAGCCTTTGTTCTGGGTAGCACCAAAGAGTCCTGGGGAAATAAGCAAATAATTATTGAGAAGAAGATACCTGCTCAATCCAAAATGTTATTGTTAAGGGCTGATGCCCCACAGCTTGTTCTAAAGTGCAAGTCCAAAAGGATTTGCTATCTTACCACCGGTGCCTGTATTGGTAGGAGCAGAAAAACTAAATGTTGGTCCCGCAGTGGTGGTAGTTGTCCCAAATCCTCCAAAAGCACCTAACAAACAAAGATCGCAAGTAAGGCAGATGGAACATTGTGCGCAACAGCTGTGCATAGCGCAACAAAAAACTGCAGGCACCAGGGAGTGTCATGAGAAGAGATGCTGACAGACAATGTGTTATGTTACAAGCATGTAGTTCACACAGATCATGGGTACTGAGTTTATAGGAGAGACAACATGAACCAGAGAGCCAACGCATCAATGGTGTGCCACGGAAGCAAGTAAAAAAGCAGCAGTGAGCTACCATCCTGTTCCTTTACCAGCAGGATGTGCTTTCTTTAATGACACAACTCGTAATAGTATTACTTGGATTTCTTCTGAGCAATACTTCATATGGTCAGTGCGGTGGCTAAATGTTTAATACACAATCTGACCTGTGTGAGCTCTTTAAACACTCCTAAACTCTCCAGAGCAAAACCAGAAACACATCAGGTAAAGACTGAGGCTAGGGTGCACGCAATCGCTGTGTACATACAGGAATGCTGTCACAGCAATGATTTCCTTCTACGCAGAGGTAAAATTCTACAAGGTCTTTCTTTTTAAGCCTAGTTTCCCTACTGTCCTCCCTGTTAAATCTCATTTTGCAGTTCAACCTCTATCAGAGGAAGACAGATACAAACCCAATCAGATTTCCACAGATTTTCAGGAAAACCAGTCAATGGCTAGCAGGAGGAGTGAGGGCCTGAGCTCCACTGTGCCAGAGAAAGCCCCAAGAAAGCACCTTCTTCCCATCTGCCCTGTCAGAGGACACAGGGTGGATCTGCCCCTATACAGGGTATCTGTGCCACGAAAGGTGGGTGGCCTCCCAGCATATGAGGCTGCATGGGCGCTGGGTGCCACCACACTACCTCTTTGCTATGGTGGTGCCAATGCACTGTACAGCCTGTGGACTTCTGACTAGCCCCAGGACACCAAGTTCTCTCCATTTCTAGCTGGTTTTACATATATTCAAAGGAAGGAAAACAGTCTGTGACACAGGATTTGTCAAAAAGATGCTGCCACTGCTTACTCACACGTCAACAACAAAAAAAGTCTCTTAGACCTACGACACTTGCCACCCTCTTGTACACATCAAAGAGAAAAAAAAAAAAAAGCTTAGACCAAAGCTGACATGCAATCACATTTTCATTCAGGAAACATCTTAATGTGAATGGAGAGAAGAAGTTGCTCCCTGTGATGATCAAGCTACCAGTGAGCGAGAAACCCTGGCAGCAGTGCCATCAGGTAACACAATTTTTTGCTGTGAGTACAAAACTACCTGAATTTAATCATCCTTTCTGGAAAAGGGATCTAGGAGTGCAAACTGCTACACACAATTAAGTATCCAAGTTCTCTCCTGGAGCAGTCCAAGCTCAGCTGAAGAAACACAGCCCAACAGTGTTCATATCAAATAAAAACAAAACCCTCACATGCACACAGCAGGTAAGACTACACTAAGGCAGAGAGCAATGACACTCTGGAATGAATAGAATTCCTCAACTAGCAGCAGCAATGAGACCCCATGGGCTAATTCTACATGAGTTAAAACATTAGAAATCCATACAGATGGGCATTTGTATATGAAATGGAAGAGATTTAACTTGAAATGGTATCACCTGATCCTTAGAACTGGTGGCTCTACATGGGCTATGAACTGGCTTACAGTCTGCACCAAGCACACACACCATGCAGAGGATCTCTTAACAAGAGCCTGGGGTGGGTGCCATTTCAGAACAGCCTTTAGGAAACAGAGATCACAGCAAGGGCTGTTCACTTTGTGCCAATCGTATACAATTTGTTTCTCTACAGAAACTATGTGGTGCATTCATGACAGCCAACGGAGGGCCAATGAGGAGACACAGGGGGAAGATGGATAACATGTCTGCAGTAGTCCAAGAATCTCATGTCAGGAAACGTGGAGTTAGGGACCAGCTCCGCAATGGCTCATGATTGCCGGGGTCTGAACAGAGAACTGATGCTGTTTTGCTAGGTAATTGATGCTCATTTTTAGGCTGGGTCTGACTGATAGGTGACCACAATTCATTTCTATTTCAGAGACTGAGTATTTGGTACATGACTATTTTTCCTCAGCAGCTGTTTCTTCAGAATTTAATAGACAAAATTTCTACAAGCCCGTGGCTCTCAAACCCATTCCACTTTCAAAGCTTTTATCTCCAGCCTTCACTGGATATGAAGAGTAGCACTAAACATGGATTCTGAGTTTAGAGGGTAATTCTTGGACCCCTGCTATTAACATTTATAACAGAACAAGCATTTATGAATTATCTACCTGCATTTGCCAGACTGTTACCAAAATTGAATGGTGGAGTTGAAGTAGTGGAAACACCGAAATTCCCAATATTAAAATTCACTGCAGGATTAGCAGTTAAGCCAAAACCACCAAAATTAAACCCACTGGCAGTGGAGTTTGTAGTTTCAAGCCCACCAAATCCTGACAAGCGGGAAGCAGAAAAAGAGCAAGGTAACATTAGTTCTAAACAAAAGGTAGGTTCAGGAAAGAAAAACGCAAATATTTTTCCATCACCACAGACAAGACAGGCATAGTTAAAAACAAGAATAAGATATTAAGTGGCATTAAACATTTACTGAACACAAGAAGGACAGTTAAGTGTTCTGTTCAACCCACTCTCCCTACTTCACTGCTAGAAGCACGTTACTTTTCAACTATACTGTATATAAAGCAGGCAACACTTTTCCTATCTTATTGCAAAGCTACACATGAAAATATTCGCGCAATTCAACATTCCTGTTAAGAGCAATATATAACCACCTAAGATTGCTCGACACAGCTGCACCTGCACTAGCGGAACCAACAGTACCATAATTATTTCATAAGCTATCAGGAAGACAAGAATAAACTACTTTCATGCTCATACCACATCTACACATGAGCAGTGATGGCAGAATAACCACAAAGCACAACTCCAGCAGCCGAGGCACCATGTGTGCCTCAAATACTCCTGGGCAGAGTTATTCAAGTTGTATTTGGAAAATCTGTCTGCTCCAGTACTTGATGATGACTTACCTGATGCATCCAGGTGTTTTCAGCTCTAAGAAAAAATGCTAACAGAGCAGCTCCTCAATTCTCTCCCAGGAGGAACTGGGAACAGCTTCACACTGGACAGACAATGGCAAGTGTGATCCCAGAACTCCCTCTAATATTGGTCTGTGAGCACCACAAACCCTGTAGCAGTGTATAAGCAGCACAAGAGTATCGTTTACTTGAAGATGGGGCCAAAAAGTCCATGCCTAAATCAGCCAAGAGTGAAAGACCACACGGTACAGATCAGGCTAACTGCAGTGAAGATGAGCCCTATCCAAGGACTTATTCAGTGTCTACTCTGAGTAAGAGCAAACAAAGATTTCACTAAGTTAGAGTAAAGAAGGTTCTGGCTTACGTTTCACCAAGACTGACAGTCAATTGACAGCAGCAAAACAAAGGAAAAAAGGGTTTTTCTGTCTTGCAAATTAAACACTTTTACATTGCTGAAAAAATAATTTTCAAGAGCATACCAATCAAACAGGAACACTACTGCAATCAACAGTGATGATCCGAGTGACCTGGCAGCATTAACTAGGCACCACCGAGCATCAATCACCATGGCACAAGCGCCCTAAGAGCAACTTACACTTTTTTGGGCAGGACGAAGTCCCCGGACGTCCCCCGACACGGCCCGCCGTTCACGCGGGAAGGAGATAAAACCCGAACGGAACCCGGCCAGCACGGCGGGGACCGTGTTTGACTGAAGGCGGGCGGGGAAAAACAGCGGGGGAGAAAAGCGCATCTCACCGGCTCCGCCGCGAAGGGACGAGCAGGAACGGCTACACCCGGTCCCGCCGAAGCCACGCCGAAGGCAGCTCCCCGCGGCCGTGTCCGCCGCGCTCGGGACAAACCAGGGACCGGGGTCTCCGCCACCGCTGAGGGGCTGCGGACTGCCCCGGGGGGGAGATGACCGGCCGCCCCGGCGCCCCGGCACCGATGAGGGGCTGCGGGTGGGCATGAAGGGGATATTCGGCCGCCCCGCCATCGCTGAGGGGCTGCGGGTGGGCATGAAGGGGATATTCGGCCGCCCCGCCATCGCTGAGGGGCTGCGGGTGGGCATGAAGGGGATATTCGGCCGCCCCGCCATCGCTGAGGGGCTGCGGGTGGGCATGAAGGGGGTATTGGGCCGCCCCGCCATCGCTGAGGGGCCGCGGACTGCTCCGAGAACACCAAGCGCCCGACCACCGCTTAGGGGGCTGCGGTTCTCACTGGGGGGGGGACGGGGACACGCGCCCCCAGGACCGTTGGGGCTCGGCTACCGCGCCGCGGGGAGACGACAACGCCCACCGCCGCCGCCCACTCCCTCCCCAGGCCGGGCCCCTCCGTGCTCACCGGTGGGGTTGGCAGCCCCAGCGCCCGGCGTCGCCCCGAAGTTGAAAGCCATGAGGCGCCGGTTGGCGGAGCCGCGGCGGGACGCGGGCAGCGACGCCGGGCGCCGCCGTGAAATAAATCCTTCCGGCCGCTGCCGCCACGCGCTTCCGGGTTGTACCACTACGAGCGGCGGCGTCGGGGGTGTGTGTGGGAGACGGGAGAGGCAGGCGGGTACCATGGTGTGCTCCACGGGGGAGCCGTGCCGCTCCTGTCGCTCAGGGCGCGATGGGCTCTCGCCGGTTCCCGGCTGCGCCCTCCACGAGATTTCCCCCCGTGACAGGTTCTTCCCAGCAAGCTGGGGCTGTTCAGCCTGAAAAAGGCTCCGGGGTCACCTTAGAGCAGCTTCCAGTGCCTGAAGGGGCTGACAGGAAAGATGGAAAGGGGCTTTGGACAAGGGTGGGTAGGGACAGGACAAGGGGGAATGGCTTTAACCTGACAGAGGGTAGATCTAGATTAGACATGAGGAGGAAGTTCTTCCCTATGAGGGTGCTGAGGCACTGGCACAGGTTGCCCAGAGCTGTGGCTGCCCCATCCCTGGCAGTGTTCAAGGCCAGGTTGGACCAGGCTTGGAGCAGCCTGCTCTAGTGGAAGGTGTCCCTGCCCATGGCAGAGGGCTGGAACTGGATGAGCTTTAAGGTTCCTTCCAACCCAAACCATTCTATGATTCTATGAATAGCACGAAAGAGGGAGCTGTAATTCCCAACAACGCGTTCTGGCATCCAGAACATGCAAGGACAGCATGTAGGGTAAAAGCAGAGTTCCTCAGGAGTTTGCACAGCGTTGTTCTACCACTCAGACAGCAATGCTTTGTGTGCAGAAGTGACAGGTTTAGCCTGCTGAATCTCCAGCACAACTCCCTTGACAAGATCACTGCATGAAGTTGTGAGAAGCTTTGTTCCCCAGAGCAAGAGGCAGGCGAGTGTCTGACCAGAGTCCTGTTCCTTGGCTGAGCTTCAAGATACCAGCTCTGGCCTCTGCCATGGCAAACGCTCCAAAGAGGCAAAGCTGCAACTGCAGTACTGTGAGGAGCCCACACTGTGCCTGGTGCTTTTAGCTAATACAAACGATAAATAACTGCAGGTCCTTCAAACTTCCTGGTTAGAACTGGCTCCAGATGAACGGAACTGTTGAACACATCACCATCTTAGGAAAAAAACACAAAACCAAGACAATGCAAAACCCAATGCCTCTATTTAGAAGACAATAATACAGTTTCAAAATACATTTCACTCTCTAGGTCTAATGGAAATACTCCTCCACAAGAATATTCTTTTAATCAGGGGAAAAATACCTTTGTGATTTTTAAAACAAGTTTCTGCTTGACAAGTAGAATAAGTGTTATGACTTCTCAAAGCCCTACGCCTACCTTAACATTGAGATGTGCTTTTATCCTCAACAGTCAACTTAACTGCCAAGTCTGCATTCACATTGAAACAGCTGACAACCATGACACCAACACCAATGGAACAAGAACAGAGTTTTCAAACCTTCCACCATCAAGAACAATGTTGTGCTGTGGTGTGGTTTGAAAAAAACCCAGATCTTAAGGAGAAAGGCATTGTAACATGCAGTGGGGTCCTGTTCCGAGTTACGATAGTGAAGAGGTCTATACAGCATCACATCTCAAATCATCAGCCTCCTTTTACCTGGGAACTAGAGATGGTGAACAAGGTTTCACTCAGTGTTTTGGATTAGCTGTACAAATACATTTGTGAAAGGACTGATGATATGAATAACACACAGTCAGTGCATACTGGTAGTAAGTAGCGCACAACACTTGACAGAAAAGACAAGCCTAGGCCAGCAGCCCAATTGTCCGTTGTTCCAGGGCACACAGGAGCCTGGTGTGTTCCCAGAAAGTCCGCTGCAGCCCACACTCCCAAGGCCATTCGCAAATGTCCCTCATCTTGTTTCTGTGTTGATTCAGGCCATTTTATTTTCAATGATACAGTGGTTATGATCATCTATGGCTGTCAGTGCAGGTACAAAGAGAGTGCGGGGTTGGAAAAAGCAGGATCTCAAGCAGTTTTAAAATGTAGTTGTAACTTAGCTGGTAAGAAGTCTCCTCCCTTCAAGACAGTGCAGCTTCTCTTCCATCTCTATACCACAAAAAGTTACACCTGACACAATTGTTCCTCTGCAGTAGAGAATGCTGGGTAGTGGTATTAGGTCAGCTCTAATAGTTTATTCTCCAAGCTCATGCATTAAAGGAAACCTACTAAGATGTCCTGATGAGTGGTGACCTTTCATCTTCAGTACTCTGAAAGGAAAAAAATCACAACACAGCAAGTCAGATGTGGCACATCAGAGGACTTCAATGATGGGGAAGCTGCATGGCTGAGACTCCAAACAAGAAAGGAAAAAGCTCTTGGCTTCTACTCCTAAGTACTATTTCCTGTAAGAGAACCAGCAGTGCACTACAAAAGTACCAGAGGGTGGGTGGCAGCTTGGGCAGGGACCTCAGGCTCACAGCAGCACCTTACACATGACAGAAGGCCATAACCAGCCTGCGTGGAGGAGATCACAAGGAGAGCATTAACTAGCTGAATTACTTCTGTTTGCAAGAAAATCAACAAAGGCAATGTACAGAAAACATGGAATTTAGGTGTCCCATTGTCATTTTAATCCCTGTACAGTGTTCAGGAACATCCAAGAGAGATGGTGTGAAGCTATACCGGTTGGGTTGGGCAGGAATGCCTGGGACAGGTGCCTCAGGCAATGGGACAGTTTTGACTGTCTAGCTGAGCTAGCCAGTAACAGGCAAGCTCAAAAGCTCAATGGCCGAAGTCTCTCTTGTAAAGGAACCTGAAGAACCACTTTTGGTTCATGAGAAAATCAAGAATGAAGCCAAGAGAGCCAAAGATCAGCTTCTCAAAGCCACCACTTGAGGCTAGGAGGCTGGAGACCTTGCCGCCAAAGTGCCACCAACTGCTGCCACTACCATCACACTCCCAAGTCCTGCTGGACTAAGACAAAGCACATGGACAGGGCGGCTGTGTGCTCTGGAGGTAGGTGTGAGGGTGCTGTTAAAAAGTAGTATTTAGGAAACACCATACAAGCAAGATCACACTAAGACAACAGCAACTACGAGGAGAACACAGCCTACTAGAGTACCCAGTCTATTTCTCTAACCAGAGGATCTGTCGTTTGTCTTGTCTGAACCTGACTGTCTTGCCTATGAGGGTGAAATTTTGGCATCAGCTTTCAGCTTGACTAGCAACCTTAATGCCAGCATGTCACTTTGTGATAGGACTTTTCATAAATAGACCTACAAATCAGTACTGTCTGGAGAAACCTTTCTGCATGCTGCTGTCTGTAAAATTCACCCATTCTTTGGTCACAGATTTGTGTTATGATTCTGAAAATTGTTTTGGAGAACACTGTCAGATTGTGTTCTGACAGTGTTCTTAAACACAGTGGACTTCTTGCATCTTACAGCACCAGGGTCCTCTAGACAGGCTGATTCTTTCACTGCTGTTGGAAAGGGAATTGGGCACAGGACACATGACCTGCCTTACCACATTCCTCACATTAGCTCCATTCCTTTGCTTTGGCGATTTATTCTGAGTCTATTAGAACTTCCGTTCCCTGGAAAGGTCACGTTAAACAAAAACAACACATAAAAATGTTTGTGTGCACAAAGACACTGAGCAGGTAAAAAGCAACAAAAAGAAAATCAAATTCAGGCAGATATACAGTAAGCAAGGCTAAATTCAAATGCGACTGACCTCTTCACTTATTCCTCGGGACCTGCACGCCAGCACAATAAAAACAATCCCAAAAACAATTCCTAGAGCCATGATTACGAAGGGGATTCCAATGACAACACTGGCTTCCAGAAGGACGTGCTTGAGTTTGCTGGCAGATACTTCATCAATCAGGACACTCTGGAAGAGAGAGATGTGAAGAGGTAAACAAAAGATTGATTTATGTTCTTCCTTTGTAGGAGACTGCTTTACCTAATCTGTATTTCAAAAGAAGGTAGATTTTTAACTCTCAGTTTAGGCATGGAATAATACAGGCCTCGAATATTGGTGTAGATCATTGAAACTGGTCCCCTAGAGTCCTGCCCGAATCCAGTTAATTCAGTGATCCAGCTAGAGCACAGGAATATTCAAAACAGATGACGCAAAAAAAGATGTGGTCTTGTGAACTCCCACCTCCTCATCTGAGCATCCCTTTTCCTCATGGGCCTTTGACCCTTTCAAAGACCTTTGAAATTGAAAAGACTGTCTGAGAGTGTTTTGCAGGGCTGAACTTGATGCTATGGTAAACAAGCAGCAGAGGATGTTAGGTTAGGTTAAGAAACAGCAACAGCTTCCCACCTATCACTGTATAAAAGTGATAGACACCATTTTCTTTTCTCGTTAGCTCAAAATCAATGTTTTTGCCAGCACGAACATAGCACAATGCTGCAATGAAACAACGAAAATACTTACCTCATTTATATACATCACGGGGAAAATCAGCGTTCGGACGTTGCCTGTTTCACTGTGTGAGAAAAAGCAACAACAAAAAAATATTGTTTCACAACTTTTCAACTTGGGAGTTCTGAAGACAGATTATAATTGAACAATGAATGAGGAAACTGCCCCCAAGAAACCTCGGGGCTGCTCCTTTTTGTGGTTGATTTTCACCTCCCTCCTGGAGTAGAACAATCTCAATCTCCAAGATGGATAGAGAATTCTGTTTTGGGAGCAATGGCATATTTCGGCGCTTGGTCGGGAGGAAAAGAGAAGGATCCATAAGAGGCCCATTAATCACCAACTGAATGGCAGATTTGTGCTGGTCAGCAAGAATGCCAAGCTAAGCTGGTGTTGAAGGTTATTTATATTTGCAAAACACAGAAACCATTCTCCAAGGAACATGCTCACAGCAGCAATCTCCCATCCCCCCAACATTTGGCACATGGAAAATAACAGCTTATGCATCAGTTGTGTTAATGTAACAGTTCCTAGACACTAGGAAATAAGGTGGTGCTGATCTGAAGAAACATCACTGACTCTTCCAGGAGCATCAGGCAGGCAAAATACTTCTGTTTCATACAATATGTAGCAAAGCTGTGCCAATAAACACAAGCTCAGAGGATCAATAGAAAGAACAGCTACCCCACAGCCTTAGTGGCAAGTAAATCAGTATGTCAGAAAGACACAAGATGCAGGGAACGCTATTTCTGCACAACTGAGCTGCAATTTGGGGATGTGCCTACTCAAACTGGAACACCCAGAAAACCAGGCAGAATCCACCTGCAACAAAGAAGACATGGGGCATTTTACCCACACATAACTTGGGATTGTACCCTGTTCCTGTTTGTAGGATTGTACTGACTGCCAAAATTTCAGTACAAAGATTTCTCTTAACCATATCAATGCAGTCACAAGCAACATCCCTCTACCCGAACAAACAAGCCCTCTCTTGCCTGCTGTTGTGAGATATAGCACTTGGTCTGTGTTTTGTGCTTGTTGGGGGCAGGGGCAGCCTGCATGCCTTTTCACTTGGTTTTCATGCGACCACTGCTGAGAAATGATGGTAACTGCAGCAATTAATCCTGCAAGCTGTGAACAGTAGAATGGCATGTCCTCGCTGCAATGAGTCTGAGCTGCACTCCACGGCGGCAGACACTCTCTTTGAGCAAACAAGCCGGTGTTATATATGACTGGTGTACCACAAGCACCACGTGGAACTTGTCCATAACATCTTGCTTTTCTTGAATACTGCTTTTACTCTGCAGATGGAACTGCAAAATCTACTTGATCTTTGAGAAGAGAGGATACTGCCACTTACAACTGAGATTTGACTGGATTTCTCTCTCTACCACTTGCTGTCTCCAATCAATATTCTGTTTGAACACTGCAGACAAATTAGTTCTTAGTATCAAACCAGATGCGATATATCCACCTAGCAGCAGAGAACACTTACAAAAATTCAGGTAATTTTCTGATGTGAACATTGATCTGCATCCTCTTGGCTGCTTTCAGGACGAGCCCTGTCAACTGGGGAATCAAACAGATCAGAGTATCAAAAACTAATAAAAGTGTATGGCCACAGGGATAATGAGCATGAAACACAACACAGTAAGGGCTGCAATGGGATGCACAGGAATATTTTCCTCATTCAAGCAGCAAAAATTACTCTGGAGAGTGGGTGGGAGGGGGAAGGTGCCATTTTGTGGCAGTTACCAAAAAGCTGGGTAAGCGGGAGCAGGGTCATAGGGAAGAACCTGGCACCAAACCAGATACCAAGCAGCAGCTGCACTAGTAGTCCAGTCGTTTTCTCATAGTTCCTTAAGTTCCTCCTGCTTTGCCCTCCTGATTCTCTCCCCTAATCCTGCCTGGGAGCAAGTGAGTGAGCAGCTGTGTGGTGCTTAGCTGGGGCTAAACCACAAGTGAAAAAAACCCCACGGACCATCACTTCCAAGCCCCTTTTATTTCTGACATTTCATGCTGAAAATGCCAACAACTCTTTAAACACCCATAAAAGATGTAATCACTACGCTTCTGTATCTCTTCTCTCATGACTCCATGACATCTAAATTTAGTCCAACATCCATGGAATATTGACTTCCTCTCTTGCTCTACATACCCAATTTCTTCAGCTTGGGCAAAACACAGTCAAGATAATACTCAGATGTTTGGGATGGCAGGGTGAACCAGAAAAGTAGCCTCACCTGTTTCTAAGAAATATTTTAACCCCTCCATCTCATCATTACCAGTCTGATGGCATCTCTAATTGCACCACACAATGGGAAATGTATTTTAACTCTTTCTATCCAGCAAAGCTTGCTCTATACAAGCAAATCCAAGTAGACCAGTTCCACATAAACTAGTACACCTTCCTTGAGGTCAACAGAACAAAGTTGATAGACACCACCCAAGAAGGTGACCTAAACCCATGTGCTTGGATTCCCTATTTAACCCTTTCAAAAGGCTGCACTTACAGGATTGAT
Organism: Myiopsitta monachus; assembly: GCA_017639245.1. Classification (NCBI taxonomy): domain Eukaryota; kingdom Metazoa; phylum Chordata; class Aves; order Psittaciformes; family Psittacidae; genus Myiopsitta; species Myiopsitta monachus. Next base: position 47,249,970 of record CM029917.1, read on the forward strand.
GTCCAGAAATGTCTCGTGGTACTCTTTTTTCGGGTGCATGCCCTCTATGTCTTCTACAAACTTTTGATCTGCTTGGTAGAAATGTGGAGCTGATAGAAATATTGGAGCTCCTAGAATGTGAAAACATAAAAAGTCACCGCCTAAACAAAACAGAGCAGGATTCAAGGAGGTCTGTGAGAACCTCAAAACTCATCACTGTGCCATTTACACTGAAAGGAAAAGTCCCTTCTGGAGCTAAAGAATCAACACTCTTGAATCCCTGTCTTCAGAACAAACCAATTCTTCCCTTGTGCAGAATCAGCACAGCTTCACGTCTCATGTCTGGTACTTCCTTCTGATTCCTTGACTTAAATCTTTGCTGGAGCAGACAGGACCTGACAAGAACATCCCCTCAGATTGCTGCTGCATTTTACAACCAAATGATCACTTACTGCTGGCAGATCTCACTGAGCACAATTGTAACCCTACAGGCCTCACCAAAGTGTCTTCATATATTTCAGGCTTAATGAAGCATGCTCCCCACTGATTATTCTTCCAGTCTGCTTCCACGCCATGGCAACATACCTTGCTTACAGATGCTGACATTGAGGACACCAGTGCCAGGACAGTTTCCTGGTGGCACACAGAATCCAGCATTGCCTGGGTTAACCGTCGTGTTAGCAAATACCATAGGAGAGGGCACAAAGCGGTAGGTTGGGATGCCTGCAACAGTTCCCGAGCTGTCGTACACCAGGTACAAAGATCTGCAAAGAAGAAAAGCCAGACCCCAATTTGTTAAGTCTTGAGCACTTGTCTGTGTATCTACTTAAGTCTGCAGTAATCTACAGCCTTCATTTAAGCCCACTCCAAAGATCTTAAGTATTAAATTTATTAGGCTTCTGATCAGCAAATGTGCATTCTATCACTCTGCTGCAGCACAGAATAGATAATCCTGCTCCAGCTGTGCTGCTCCAGGGACACTAATGCCTGCTTCCAGCATCTCAGGGTCTTACTGTAGTCCCTATGTTGCTATTGCCTTTTGTGTGAGACAGCAATTGCATGTATTGCCGAGAGGGACAAGGAAAAGAATACAGAACAAGTTGGCAAGTCCTGAATTCAGTGCAACATACATCTGTATTGATTTAAATAGGGAATTTCAGCTCAGTTTGGGTGTTCACAGACAGGGAAACGGACAAGGGAGGAGACGAGGTGGAACATAAGGAAGGAAACACCAAGATTTTCTGCATCTTGTTGCATTTCAAACAGCATTAAGTCAAGTCATGAATGTCTAAAGAGGACAATCCAGGTTCTCTAAAAAAGCAGGGCAAAGAGGAAGACTTTGGAGGAAAGAAGCTTTGGGCAAAGTTGATGTAAATCCTTCCACTCCTCTCATGACTAGGCTTGCAAGGCAATCCAGTCTGTCTTTCCAGTCATCTTCCACATTTTCACTTCATGTTGAAATAGCACTTCCTTCACTTGATGTAGATTGGGGTTTCTTTAGTGTAAGCCTCTCATCCTTCATACCATGAATGAGTGCGGAACACTCATAGTGTTACATAAAATCACAGGAGGAAAAGCACCAGCCTAACATAAAATGCCAAGAGGAATGGACGTAAATGCTCTGCTTTAAAGTCTGAGCAACATTTTCTTCTCCTTACCTGCAGAAATCAGACGAAAAGATATAAATGTTCTCATCTTTGCTAATCAGCGGGTGAAAAGATGTCCCATCTGTCCCATTGATCATGTTACATGTCTCTGTTGTCCACCAGCTCAATGACCTGAAGAAAACCAAAGAAAGATAGTAAGGGTTAGAATACCTTTGAGCAGTGGCTGTGCTTTAGGAAGTTCATCTTTGGCTTCTTGGTAACACACGCTGCGCACTGAAGAGGTGCTGGATACCTAGGCACAAGCTGCCCCAGCCTTGGCTCTGGGTACAGAGCAGTAAGAAAGTGTGGTGTCTGGGAACACTGACTGTGTAGATGTGGGAATACTGTCCTGACAGGTGGCTGGGATGGGTGTCCTACAAGAGGGAAGGGAGAGAGGGTCACCTGTGCCAAGGGGCAGTCAGGGGTTCAGAGATGAGTAGTCCCAGCAGTCGGCTTACTAACGGCTGGGATGTCTTCCCTTCAGAGTTATATGACACATACCAAAATACCGGGGGGCTGGCCTGAAGATGCTAAGAGCTATAAAAGAACCCTTTTTTGGAGAACAATGTTTATCTTCATCCAAAATGTGAAAAGGGACAGATTTTGACAGAGACCACACTGAAAAACTTACTCTTTTCCTTTCCATTCCACAATCCTTGAGAAGTTAAGGTAGTTGATTTCCCCACTTAGGAAAACATATTCCCCATCATCTGTTCCGTTCATCTGCAAACAGATACATGAGGTTTTAATCACTCTGCTCATTTTTTAACACCTAGCTTGTAACTGAAATGAGGCGGCAGGAGTTCAAGCTGTCATCACTTCAAATCCACCTCAGAAGTGATGGACTCCCTGTGAGGTAAGTGCAATTCATTAAATTCCACCTGGATTATCAATGAGGTGGAAAGACTGGGCTAGATTCTTACCCCTCCCAAGTAAAGGAAATAAAAAAAAGGCTAATCTAATGTTACCTTTGAAATTTGCCACTGGAAAAACCCAGCCCTTAGCCAAAAAAAAGTAAGTCCACAGAAAATAACCTGAGCACTGCGGATGATTTCCAAGAAACAAGTAGGCTCCAAAGCCCATGGATGTGCAATCAGAAACACTGTGGAAGTCAGTAACAGCTCCAGTACGGAAATAACACGTGATTGCAATCAATGACTAAGGAAATAGGTCAGGAAATGTTCTCGTAGTTTGCACAAGTGGCCCTGCAAAGCCCATGTTACTCAGGAGAGCACAGGCAACAGCAGAGTGATTTGTCCTTGGGAAGCTTACCCATACCTGATAAAGAGAAGTCAAATAAAATACTCACAGCTGTGCTACTAGCCAGGGCTTAGATCCAGTCAAACTGAAGAGGGAATACCCTTTTGCTGTCCCTGCAGCCCATTTCCAGCCTTCCCAACTGCCTGGCTGTCACAGCCCAAACTGTATAGCACCAACATCATTCCCATGTAAAGCATCAGAAAGTCTGGCATGCCAGTTACCTTATTAAAGAAACCAAACACTGGATCTATCTCAGGATGCAAAAGATGAATGGTTGACAAGAGCCTGTCTTTGTAGCCCCACAGTAATTCATGGACAGTGTGAACCGTGAACAGGGATTCTTGGTACAGAAGCAGCAGCACCTCTGTGGCAAACTGAAGAGGGGTTGACCTGGTCCACTCCATTGCAGTCTGCCAGGGTATCAGAGTAAGGGAGAAATGGTCAGATTTCTTGTAGAATAAGTAACACCAACCCCATACAAACACAGACATGTTTCAACTGTCTTTTTGGTTTCATTATTTCTGCTCATGGCAAGTAAGTGCTGGCTAACAGGTTCTCCAGCTTTTCTCCTACAGGGATGTGCTCTTGCAGGTTCCTGTTCAGCCTGGCACTGCCACACCAGCTCAGTTCCATGTCATTAACTGCCATAGCCTTAAGAACGGATTTTAAGTGAAATGTGTAAAACTGCTTTCTGAACAGCCTGGATTTCACACGTATTTCACAGCTGAAGACATGCTTTGAATTTCACCCTTAAGAAGTCACAGTTTATACTTTTAAAAGACAGCCATTTCTCCAAAATGCAAACAATACCCCTATGTATTTCCTTTCTAGTTGCCAAGCGATTCACAACATGTCTTTAACAAAGCAAAACCAAAAGAAGGGAATATGCCTTGGGCAAACCAAGCTGCAGTTCTCCTCACACTACCTGCTACAGTGGATCACAGGAAAAAATCTGAACAGGAGATAATCCTTACCACCACTCAAATCCTGGGAGGGACTGTAAATACGCTGACTGTCTTATTTGTAACTTTTAGTAAGCTGAGTCCTGTCTACTCCTTTATACAGTGCATTTATGTATTCATTCATAAAGCAGACAAGGCATTTTTGGAAATGCTGAGGGGAAAGTAGAAATGAACACATTCTGTAACTGAAGTCAATTAAACTTAGTACAGGGAGTAAAGGCTTAGTTGCACAACCGACAAATATTTTGGTACAGTCTAATTTCCTTTGGAAGGCAGGACAGCTTTGGATCTGCTTGTTCTCATACTGTTCCTGTATGAAGCCCAAAATGGTGGTCTGCTTCTGATCACCCAAGCAAGACTTTCTTTGCAGGGTACTTTCACCTTATTCTCCACTTTCGCTAACACCTGTAAACCCACCAAGCCTGATCTCTGCTCAGACCTGCAGGGTCAGCTTTCAGCACAGGGGTGAGGCACCAACACTACAGAGGTGTATGGTGAAGGAGCAATACAATAAAAAAATGCCACAACAGTCCAACCCAAAACAGAGTGCAGTGTCTGCCCCACATATAAGCTGTCTCTCTGGTTCTTCAATCACATTTACCTACCACAAAGACAGAGATAGCATGAAGCAACAAGCTGAAAGTTATGAAGTGTGTTAGGATGATTTCCAAGCAGAAATGAAAGAGAACTCACCACTGCAGGAACATTAACTGTTCTAATCAGGTCCACTTCAGGGTCTCCAACTGACTTCTGAGGTTCAAATACATACGTCTTGGGATTCAGAGCAGATACTTTGGTACCATTGTCCAAAAACTGAACGTGCACTCTTGGCCTGTATTCTCTGAAAAACAAAGTGTTTGATCTCTAATTAAGCTAAACAAGTATGCATAATGTTAACTGCAATTAACTTATGGCTATTCTACTGCTTTAAGCACATAAAGGGTGGGAACAGTTCAGTAGGAGCGGATTAATTTTTGCTTCTGCTGCTATCAGCAACAGAACTCCCCTTTGTATCAGTGTAAGCTGAATCAGACCTAATAGGGCTATTCCAGAAATGTCACCCCACATGTTCATTTCAGTTTGTATTTTGCCTCATCTTTAAAAACCTCCAAGGAAAGAGAACAATTTTAACAGTACAGAAGGATTTAGAGGCACTAGATATGGGACTGCCCTTGAAGTACGATTTAAGAACTAAACTTTGCTTCAGTCAAAATCCACTCTCAGGCAGAACAAGATGTAGGCTTCATGTAAGTCTCATTAACCTGACCTAAGAACCTACCAGAATCTTACTGCTTGCTTTAAAAGTACTTTGCACTAGGACTTCTGGGCTTACATGTAGCATGGACATATACCAAGCTTCATTTCAGCTTTTCTCCTCTGATTTTCAGGCAGGAATCCTGGACACAACAGAAGTTCCACTGAATTTTTGCCCTGAACTACTCATGACCCGGGAGATTATTTCTGTTACTGTCTGTGCACTCAGACAAGCATCATAAAACTCAGGATTGCTGACAAACAAGTGCAGTTGGCAAGAAACATCAAATGCTAACTGCTGGCAGGATGAGGAAGTCACATCTTAATTACCCTGAAACACAGGTCTTAACCATAATTCAACCCCTGGCCACTACCATCTTACAAAGAAGCAGCACACAATTCTGCATAACTGGCTGGCTCGGGCTCAAAATGAGCTATACGTGTCCCTTCAGCAAAGGCGAATGGCAGGCTGGCTGCCCATGGCATGAAACCTTTGGTGTACACATGAAGTGAAATGCTCTGCACTTCCCAAGTCTCCATTCACTCAGGAGTTTGTTGACTTTTTCGTTGCTTTGCTTCTGGTGTAGATTTTAAGCCCCGAGGTGTGAAAGTGAATTATTCTGTGAGACTCTGTGCTATGACGTTTTTTACTATCCCGGCTGCACTATATCCATCAATGCAGCTGTATTAATCTGGTTCAGGCTTTCAACTGGAAAGGCCTGGGAAACTGTTCCAACCATTTCCCATCTTTCTTACACAAACAGCAAATCTACCACTCTTCCGCATCTCTACCACCAAGGAACATTTTGGTCTGGCCACACTTCCAGCCTGACTTGGCAAGAGCCTCTTGTATAGCAACCTACTTTATATCCAGGGCTTGAACTGAGGGGATGGCAAGGGACAGTTTTAAGCGCCTTCCCTAAAATAGGCCAGAGTTAACCTGAGAAGCCTCTCCAAGTGTAAAAGGGCAGGAGAGGAAAATAATACTCTCTGATTAGAGATACAAGTAGGAGGATCTCAGATGTTAAAGACAAAAAGCTGTACATGTGTGCAAGAGCAGACAGTACTGAAGTGTTCTTTAGGCTTGGGCAGATAAGCAGCTTGTACTTCATAATTATTCTATATGCTGCAAATTTAACTTCCAGGATTTTAAAACACAAGCACTACATTGGTATTTTTGTGTTACTAACTGTTGTTCCAAACTATGAACTGCAGGAAGAATATGCAGGAAGAGATTGATTTAGCGCTCCCACCTCCTCTCTGTCACTCACATTTTTTAACTCTGCTTGTCTGAGCCAGTTGACTGCCAGCCTTTCTCCCCAGTATCACGTTTCATAAGAGCACTGAACCACACACTTCATGTTTAGGGCATTTTAGGTGTTATGCCACATACTAAACCTAAATGAGTTTTTAAGGCTTTGCTCCACAGGGCCTGTGAGATAAAGTTGCTGTTGACTCTCCGGCTCCACCATGCCACATCCCTCCCTTCTCCCTCTCCTCCCACGTGCCTCCTCTCTTCCTCCACCCAGCGCTGCAGTCTGGTACCGGCAGTGACAGCCAGGGAAGGATTAACAAATCTGCTGGAAAAGAACACTCCATTTCCTATCCTTCCTCTTCCTTCTCAGTTTGATAACTGAGCACAGAACAATCAAATCCTGTTTGGACATGTCAAAACCCGGCTAACCAAACAAGCCAGAAGCAACCAAAACAGGCAGCCTCCCTCCCTCACACTGCAACAAACAATTGAGGGAGAGCCTGCACCACCCCAATGGCTCACAGCCAGCCGCTGGTGTTACAGGGGAAGGCTCTCCCAGCTAGCCACAAACCAGAAGCTCCGGCTGGGCCTTCTCCTTGGGAGCAGACCAACCCAGCCAGCTACACCACCAGCCCCATCCCTCCCATCACACTCTCCCATGGATAAGGTGCAGCTTCACAAGCGGGGTTCACCCAGGAGACAGCCAGAACTACAAAAGGGAGAAAAAAATTAAGGTAGCTAAGGGGATTGAGTACCAGGCTGCAGAAAAGCGTGGGCCTATGTGGTTTCATGTAGCTGTACTACACCTAGAGCCGACCCTATTTATCTTCCTGACAGAGAGAATGCACGGCTGGCTAATTATCAACATTATACTAGAGACCTGAAGAAAAGATTAGGAACTTGAAAGATTATGTCTTTTCTCCAGCCCTACCAGTTTATCTAAGACGAGGTATTTTGCCATGTAGTTTGTCAAGGCTAAACAGACACAGTACTGAAATAGAGAGGAAATGGGGGAAAAGATTGATGGCAGAGGGTGAAGCAAAGCTGAGGTGTGGGAGGAAAAGAAGCAGAAAGGCAAGATATACTGCAGAGACCAAAGCTACCACAAAGGCTCTCCCTTTTATTCTACAGTACTTTTTTCAAACACTGACAACCAGATTCTGATGTTTTTGCAGCTTAGATGAGGACATCTCCTTCTGGCGCTGAGCTGGTGCCCAAACTGAATAAGTGTGTCTGACCAGAAGTGAGTCTGACAATGAGAAATCAACCCTTTGCCATGGTTTTCGTATCTCTGTAACTTCAAAGACCATACTACTTCCTGCCACAGCACTACTCCTGGTTTACATTGCTGCACGCAGAGCAGAATGAATCTCTAAAGGAAAACTCATTTGTAAGGTGACTTTAAGATCCCTCTACGTGCAGCAGATTGTTTTGTGTGCAGCCATATCACACAGAAGGAAAGTTCAAGAGGCCAGGTAAAGTTCCAACACTGCACGTAGCTGTAGTAATTCAATCAGTCTGCAAAATGGTAGAGATGTCTGAATCCAAGTTGGTTTTACAGTGGGGGTTGGCTGAGGAAGATCCTTATAGTACCACTCTTTAACTGGCTGTCTGGCCACATTTTTACCAATGCAAATCGTGCAACTTCAGCTGGGAGGTGATTTCTGAGTGAACACATGAATCATCCTCTCCCCAGACTCTCAAACCTCACACGACTGTTCTTTCCTCAAACAAGACACTCTGCTAGGATGCAAACAACTTCCTCTGTGTTCAGCAGCTGAGGAACAGCAGCACACAAGCAAAATCTTGCCCAACATCTGACAGAACTCTCTGGCTTAATCCAAAACTGACTTCAGGTACTCCAAATGTCAGTCTAGTTGTACTGTCTGGGTGGTGTATGATGATGCTCCCTTGAATGTGAGTCATCACACATTGATAGCTAGGTTTTCCTCCTAGAACTAGATCCCAAGCACTCTGGATCCCACTTTCTGGCTTCCTCACGGACAACAGGTTTAGCGAGATGCGAAAACAGCGAAATGATGATCCTACCGGTAGGTGTATGGCCCTATTTCCTCTACAAGAGGAGTATCGCCTTGAAGCACTTCCAAAGGATTTGTCACATTAAAGAAGTAGAACTGCATGTAGACTGGTGGAGGAGGATCCTCCCAGGCTTCAAAGGTTTCCGTGCCGTTTTTCAGTACTGTTCCCTAAAACAAGAGGAAGACAGGTTAGCTGTTAACGATAGATGCCGTAAGATATTTATAGGAAAGAAGGAATTCTATGCCCTTAGAATAAGCACAGGCAATAGAATTTGAGACTCCAATTCTAAAATGCTTATAAATACGTTTCTGAAGCATCTCACTATCAACAAGATCAGACACACGCTACAGGCCCACAGACTAGGGGCATTCCTTTATTGGCTTTGTTGCTCTACTTCTTTCCACAAACACTTCTGCCTGACTTTTTTCAGAATGAAGACTTGCCAGCTATTACACAGTGATCCTGTGCCAGCAAAACCCTAACCTGGTATAAGATACCATGAACAGGTACTTTCCTGCAGCATTGAGAGCACATGCAACTCCAGACCCATGGACTCTCAGTCTATTTTGTAACCAATAAAACATGGACCTACAAAAGACAAGCTATAAATGGTTATTTTATGAGAGAAGCACTTAAGTAATAAATCAGCAATTTCTTCACCTACCAGCACAAACATGCTGTAAGGAAAGTCACAACCACAACCTCTAGGTAGCTGCAATAGAAATATATAACATAGGTCTCAACCCCTTGTTTTATTACCATTCCGTTTTAGTTAAAACTCACCCCAACTACAAAAGGATCACCACCAAAACCAAGGCTTCTCATAGTTACAACACAGGTTCTACCACTATGGTAGTAGTAAAGAAATTTGGCTTGCAGAGTGGAATTTTCAGAAACAAGCACAAAGAAAACTACACCTTTGAAAACCATATCACCTGTAGGCAGAAGAGAAGGGGGGGGATAATTCGCAATTAAATGGGTCTCATCGACACATGCTCTTTTTATTCTTTTGAGAAAACAAGTCACATATTGTAAATGCAAGCTGAAAAGCAGGCCAGACTGGACAACTGCCATTCCTTGGTTACTCTTTATGGGGCCTTCACTCACTTCATCAGCTACACTTGCCTCAGGACTCATTCTTGGCCTTCCCATTTAAGGAGCTGTTTTCTCTCCACGTAGTATTTCATTTTGAAGGACTAGATAAAGAGAAGACTGTTTCAAAGACAAACTTATTGGCAGGAGCTTGGAATGGCAGCAGTATTGCTGAATGGCAATGAAAGCCAACCCAGCTGGTAGCATTTCCCAGTTGCAGACTGCTTCCCATGGGGAATTTCAAGCCACGTATTCTGTGCGCACCATGAAAAATAACTTATTTTAGACATGCCTCGGGAGCTCTCAGCATTTCTTTGGAACTACAAGCACTTCACATATACCATTCCCTGCATAGCCCAATGCTTTTGATCCTGTGTTCTTGTGATCTATGACAAGGAGGTTCACCTCTGTATTCAGACAGAGCTCTCCTGAAGTTGGTCTGCAGGATCAGGAATAGGAAACCTCCCCAAATTAGATGTAGTGTTTCCATGGTTCCACCGTAAATGGCTGAGAGCAAGACAGTACTGTATTTAAGATACCTCCAGATGACCACAATGGCTTTTCTCCATAAGCAAATAACCACATTCCAAAGTCAACTTATTTCCAAAGTGGTGATGTAGTGAACTACGGATGTTTGCTCCCTTCCTAAGTTGTACAAAGCTCACACGTGTGAGAGCACGTGCATGAAACACCATGAGTATAAGCTTGACACTGATAAACAGAGCGACTATTGCCTGCCCTGACCTTAACCATCTATATCGAGAGATTTGAACTGTTCTCTAACAACTGACATGCAACGTTTAAAAAAACAAGTGCACCCTGGTCATATTCATTCCAGGTTTAGGCTCCAGTCGATCCCTTATGATGGTGAGATCATCTTCATAGTGTTCAGGGAGGCCACGGCCCCTGTCACCCCTCTCTCCTGAGCTAGACTGAACACAAGAAGCTCCTCAACTCAATGTATCAATGCTAAATGTAAGGTGGGTTTCTATCATGCTCTATGTACATGTATGCATCAGATTACATGCAATAATCATTAATAAGAAGGAAATGCAAGAGCCTTTATCTGGCAGGTCAGTTTAAACACAGGCTTTTGAGATTTTGAAATCACAAGTGATCCACTGGGAGATGGGCTACGGAGCAAAAGGGTAGTGAAACAAAGTCATCTGGTGACTTGTTTCCTGGATCTGCCTGGCACCATTTGGATCTCCCACAGAAATGACATGTCTATTTATAGCTCTGTACAGTGACAGCTCCAGTTGTCAACCCAGACTCACAAACCTCGGAGCTGGAGTCAGGCAGACCCTGTGAAACTCTCAAATAATGAAATATGGTAAGCTCTTTTCTTCAGTTTTTCACCAAATATTACCCAATGGATCTGTCGCATGGTATTACAGAGCTCAGAGAAAAACAAGCACATATTTTTGAGCAAAACATAAGTCCATGTCCCTCAGCTGGTGGCATCCAGTGTTGGTTCTGCTGCCTTTCCTCCGCACCAGAGCAGGGTCTGTTGTTACACGAGCGGGCTTTTTCATCAGAGCTTGTATTCACTACTAGGTTGGGCAGGCTGCAAGATACTAGGTCACAGCACTGCTTTTTAATCCAAGATATGTAAAAGACACAGCTCTGCTGTCGTCATTGCTGCTGTATTGTAACATCAGAGAATCAGATTTTTCCTCTTGTACATTTATATGCAAGTGTCCTGGGTTCAGCAGCAGCAGTCGTTTTTCTCCTTCTTAGTAGCTGGTGCAGCGCTGTGCTTTTGACTTTCCACCTGGGAACAGCGCTGATAACACCGATGGTTTCAGTTGCTGCTCAGTGATGCTTTGTGTGGCCAAGGACTTTCTGAGCCTCATGCTCTGCCAGGGAGGAGGGGAAGCCGACAGGAAGCAGAGACAGGACACCTGAGCCAAACTGACCAAAGAGGTATTCCATACCACAGCACGTCATGCCCACTATATAAACTGGGGGCAGGTACCCGGAAGGCCCAGATCGCTGCTCAGGTCGGGCTGGGTATTGGTTGGCGGGTGGTGAGCGGTTATATTCTCTTCCCTTGTTATTTCCCTTATCATATTATTATTGGCGGTAGCAGTAGTGGTTTGTGTTATACCTTAGTTACTGGACTGTTCTTACATCAACCTGTGGGAGCTACATTCTTTCGATTCTCCTCCCCATCCCTCCCAGAGCAGGGAAAGGAAGGTCGGGGCGGGGGGGGGGGAGTGGGGAGGTGAGCAAGCGGCTGCGTGGTTCTGAGTTATGGCTGGGCTTAAACCAGGACAGAAAGAAAAAGAGACACAAAGTATTCAGAAGCCTCAAGTCAGACACTAGTCCAGCAGGGAGTAGCCTAGAGGCCTCAGAGAGATACAACACAAGCAGAGGTACAACATGGGATGTACCTACTACAAGATCACAGGCTAAAAACAGTGGACAATATCATCTACTTGTCTACATTCAGAGGCAGAGCAGAGGTTCTTTCCAAGTGGAGTCCACCCTCACTTCAAGTGTGCCAAAGCATCCTTCCTACTCACTTTATTTATCATGCCCGTCCTGAATTTGCAGCTTATTTGCTGGTGTTTTCCTTGTCTTGACCATGCTTCACACAAAGGAAATCAAAAGCAAAGCTTCCCTTACACAAAGTTACTGTTACTGTTAGTGATGGGAGGTGGGAAATGGTACTGAACATTTTTGGAACTTACCCAGAAAGGAGCATCTCAACTGATCCTTCATAAAAGCCTCCACTTAACTGTGCTAGCAGCTCTAGCATTTCAAATCAGACAACAACAGCAAAAAATGATCAATACAGAAACTAAATCACGGGATGAGGTATCTTCCCTGTCCTTTTGGGTCCGAAACGCTCCAGAAATCCAGCTCCAGAGATGGCTGGCAGCCAACGTCCAGTGACATTTCAAGGGTTTAGAAGGCTTAAGTGTTTTCTAAAATAATCAGTGTGAGGTCTATGGCATAAAGAATCATATAATCACAGACTGGTTAGGGCTCGAAGGGAGCTTAAAGCTCATCCAGTTCCAACCCCTACCATGGGCAGGGACAGCTTCCACTAGACCACGTTGCTCCAAGCCCTGTCCAGCCTGGCCTTGAACACTGCCAGGGATGGGGCAGCCACAGCTTCTCTGGGCACCTTGTGCCAGCGCCTCACCTGAGGTACAGCACTGCTTGCCCAGGTTTGGAATTAGGTGTACAGGTCAAAGGTCTTTATGTTCATAAGCTGCAACCTTATGGCAATAAAATACATAATCATGTAACCAACAGAGAGCACAAGGCAAGCACTGGTAGGAGCTAGGAAGGACCTTCTCCTGTGGGCAGCGAATCTATTCCTGTTCATGACAGGGCTTTCCCCGTTATTCACTGGTTTCTCAGCTGTCAGCCCGACAATGAACAGACACTGATGAGCTGGACATCGGGGTGGCATGGCACCCTAATTCACAAAAAGCCTGTAAGACAGAGGATAAGTTGACAATATTTGCATACCTTCTGTGGAAGGTGCTCCCACTGTCCTTGTCACGACATCTCCCTGATGATCTTCAAGGAAGTGTGACACCAGGCTGGATTCCCCACTCTTCCCACACCCTCTCTGTACCCAAGCACCCTGCCTTTGGTTGGAAAGGATGCACCACAGAAACCCCCTGCTGAAAGCCAACCAATCCTCAGTGGTTCACAGATCCTGGGTTTGGACACAGGGGTGCTTCAGCTGCTCCAAAACTCAACTGCCAGCCAGCTCTGTTTCGGGACTGCTGGGAAGCTCTCAAAGGAGCATGGTGCTGGAGCATGTCCAAAGAAGAGCAAGGAAGCTGGAGAGGGTTTAGAAACAAAGTCCTATGAGGAGCAGCTGAGGAAACCAGGGTTGTTCAGCCTGGAGAAAAGGAGGCTCAGGGGAGACCTTAACGCTCTCTACGACTACCTGAAAGGAGGATGGAGTGAGGTGTGGATCAGTCTTCTCCCAGGTTGCAAGTCATAGGACAAGAGGAAATGGCCTCAAGCTGCACCAGGGGAGGTTTAGGCTGGATATTAGGAAAAATTTCTTCACCAAAAGGGTTGTCAAGCACTGGAACAGGCTACCTGGGGAAGTGGTGGAGTCTCCATCCCTGGGGGTATTTAGAAGATGTATAGATGTGGCATTTAGGGACACGATATAGTGCTGGACTTGGCAATGATGGGTTAATGGCTGCACTTGATCTTACAGGTCTTTTCCAACCTAGATGATTCTATGAACTACCTGTCATAAGGACAATCTCTTGCCCCTGCTGCACCTCCTCCAGTGACAGAGCGGTTGTGGCTAGGAAGGGCCAGAGCACAGAGATAATGCTTCATGTCCCATGCCCTGCTCTGCAGAGAGCTGGAAAAGCTCAAGTCTTGCCACATTTCAAAGGCGAATAGAGATTCTTCCATTTGCACAAAGCTGCACACGTGGTTACACCAGAGACAGCAGCTTTCTAGACTACACGTGAATGAGAAAAAGTTGATGTGAGATAAAGCCCATGCGGAAAGCAGCTGAATCAGCAGAGTAACTGGGAGCACACTGCTTTGGGGCTGAGATCTGCATGCTGGAGCTCGGGCGTATGGCTCCCACAGAAGTCCTGGAGGGAAGCAGTGGCTGGCACAGGGTACAGGACACTGGATTCTGTACAATCCAGACGTACACCAGCATGAGCTGAAGAGTGGTAAGCAGGGAAAGACTGAGCTCTGGAAACTTTATCCTGCATTACTGAAAGCTCTGCTGAGTGAATACCAACTTACTCTTACATAATGAACCATTAAGGGTAAGGAGCACGCAGCTAGAGATAATACGCATAAGGAGGATCACGTCTAATTCCTGACAGCTCTACACTCTCTCATCAAACCATGTTTTTATACCCCACTGCTCTGTTGATAAGAGCATGAAACAGGCTCAAAACCCAGAGTTCTACTGTGATGCAGAGGATGGCGGGGTCCTTTCCAAAGACCTCAGATCTGGGATATGAGGCTGTGCATGTCTTTGCAAAGCTGCGCTGCTTTGCCTTGGTTTGCATGCGACTCTGCATACGTGAACACGCACATCACCCCATACCATGGCTTTCAGACTGCCCTGGGAAAGGTACAGGCTGATGATCAAATGACTTCAGGATAAGTCAGGATAACTCGCCACCCTCTACTGTGAGGCTGGTGAGGCGCTGGCACAGGGTGCCCAGGGAAGCTGTGGCTGCCCCATCCCTGGCAGTGTTCAAGGCCAGGTTGGACCGGGCTTGGAGCAACCTGGTCTCATGGAAGGTTTCCCTGCCCATGGCAGGCGGTGGGAACTGGATGAGCTTTAAGCTCCCTTCCAATCCAAACCAAGCTGTGAGTCTATGATAAACCATCCACTACCCCTGCTACATTCCAGCAAAGCAGAAACACGTACCTGAGAACAAACACTATAGGAATAGCTGTATGAGCAGCTCCTGAAGAGCAGCTGACACACTGTCAGGCTGCACGACAGCTTAACCTACGGTAGCCTCTTTTTTTGGCTATCCCCCAAAGTTTACAAGCACACTTCAGAGTGCCACAACTTGCTCTATGATGACTGGCAACCTGAAAATGCACTTGCTAAACCCAGCTGATTTAAGGTAAGACAAAACAGCTTCTATGTTAGGAAGCGCTCCCTATCAGTACCCCAAAAGGCGTTACTGACATGGCTGACCCTTCTCACTAGACCACTGGATGAATGCAAAGAGCCAGTATGAGTGAGGAACAAAAGATCAGGCAGACCAGAAACGCTGAAGGGCTCTGCATTCATACCCATGCTAGGCTGGGTGTCCCCAGAATGTGCTACAAGCACCCTGTAACAACAGGGTGACATGCTTCACTATCATCACCTAGCCTGGGCTACTACCACGTGTTTCAGCCCACAGCACCCCTGGCTGTGCTCCAGAGGCAGCAGCAAACGAAGCAGCAGCACGAGCCACTGTATGAAAGCTGCAAGAACTCTGTGACAGGGATGGCAAAACAGGAGGGGTGCTTTCGGTGTCCCCTGCTCACCCCATGTGCTACTGCCCTGGAGAAGCTTTCTCACTACGGCTGTGCCCGCACAGCCAATAAAATCGCTCCAGGAGAACGGATTTTTCTCTATTCACTCAGTTTTCACGCAGCCCAGGCCCCGTGCAGCCCCAGAGCCATCCTGAGCCCCAGCCCAGCTGGCTGATGCAGGGCAGCAGAGGGCTCCCTGCCCAGGGATGCCCCTGCCCTCCCCCAGCCACAGCTGGCGCAAGAAGGTAGCTGTACCACGGCACCCGCCGGCCCCTTCTTCCCTCCCTCCATCATCGTCCCGGATTAGAGGGAATAAAGCATTGGGAAGGGACAGGGGTGGGAATCGGGCCGTGCTCTCACCTGCTTCACCTGCAGGTCCACCACAGTCTGGAAGACGTGGGCTACCAGCAAGGAGATGCTGGCGATGAGTAGCGTCATGGCCAGGACCCCGACGGTGACGAGGCACAGCGACTTCATGGCTGCAGCCGAGGAAGAACCCAGACACCGCCGCCGCCGCCGCCAGGCCCCGGGCCGGGCGCAGGGGCGGGATCCCGCCTCGCTCCGCCCCGACCGCCGCCGGGCCGGGAGGAGCCGCCGGTGCCACCCTCCCCTGGAGGGCGGGAGGGTGCCGGTGGCCGGGGGGGAGCGCGGGGGGTGTGCGGCCGCTCTGCCGGGGGAGGTGCGTGCGCCGGGCCGGGCGCTGGGGGCGCCGGGCTGTGCTGGCCGTGCCCCGCTTGCCAGGAGAGGGGAGTGTGGGTCCCAGATGGTGCGTGTTTGGTCCCGCTCGGAAGGCGAGCTGCCGCTGGCGCAACCGAAACTGCCCTGCCTGCTGCGGGTGGATCTGCGGAGGGGCGCCTCCCGGTGCATGCTCCAGGGATTTTCTGGAAAACAAGAACAGCTCTTCCTCAGCAAGGCCGTAGGAACCATGGGATGGTTTGGGTTGGAAGGGAGTAAAGCTCGTCCTGTTCCAACCCCTTGTCGCGGGCAGGGACACCTTCTGCCAGACCAGGTCGCTCCAAGCCCTGGCCAGCCTGGCCTTGCGCGCTGCCAGGGATGGGGCGTTTGGTTTAGGGGAAAACCTAAAGTGGGGTGCTAGGTTTAGGAATTAGATTAGGGAAAAACGTGTGGAGAACAAGAAGTGTCTGTAGAATGACTTAAGCATTCAGCAGGGCTCAGATTCTCCCATAATTCAATAACAGTTCGGCTTCTACCAACGCAGTTCAGTCGACCTCAGCCTTCGTACTGCACAGGAGGAAGGGAAGCCCCTGAGATAGAGAGCTCGTGTCCCATCATCACGCCGCCAGCATTTCCTAAGGCCTGAGCCAGTTCCCTCTCCTCTCGCTTTTCCAAACCATGAGGCTGGCAGCTTGCCATCACCAGCCTGCTCCTAATAATGCCTTCCCTAGACGGGAGGAAGCAGACCGTCAATTGGATATCCTGTTAAGATGGACTGAAGCATTTTGCTTCATAAATACTGCTTCCTGTAATTGTAATTGCAGTAACAGTGTTACGTTCCTCTTCTCCTTTCGCCTGTGAAAGGTGATGAGGTTTTGTCCGAACATTTCATAGTTCGGAAAAGTGGAAATTTTTGTGGTTCCACCCATGCAGTAAAAAAAAAAAAAGGCGAATATTGTTCTGGCAGTTTGTTTTCCTCCGGGTCCCCGCTCTGAAATGGTGTTCTCAGCTCGGTTTCATCCCCGGCTCTCCAAAAGCAAGCAACACAGTAGATAATTGCAGCCTGGGTTTGAAGGCTAGTTTAATGACAGCAATAGAATTCTCCCCCTGGAAAAATATCTCCCCTGAGAGCTCTCCCTCCGAAACGATAAACCTTCGCCGATGCTGTGAAATACGGGCCTTTGGTGGCGATCAGCTGTTAAGGACAGTTCTTACCAGCAGATGCCTTCTCCTGCAGCACATTAAACCTAGTTTTCCACGGCTGCTGAAGCAGGGGAAGGGAGTCCTCCTCATCTCACCTGCAGTAGCCTGACTGCTCTGTGACCTCTGGTGTCTAGTGAGGACATCTTGCTGCACTCCAGTGTAAGAAAGAAGCCGGCCGTGTCTTGTGTCTCTAAATCTAGAGATAAACACAGAAGAACAAGCATAGACAGCAGTTCTCTATTTCTGTAAAGCCGCTTTTATCTTAGCTACTTTTCACAACCAGGAAGCATTTTTATTAATGATGTTAAGGAACATGCTGGCTTATGTGAGCACTGAAACCCTGGAAAATCGAAAGGAAGGCAGGAATATTTAAGGAATTCCGGCATTCTGAGATATCTTAAACGGGAGATACAGGGTTTGCTTTCAAAGGCTTCATTTGGTTTGCTACTGCAAAGGGATTCTTGCAGCCCACAGGACCACTGAAATTCCTTTAACTGAGCCCTGGCATGAATATTTATGACTTTTTACGGATCAGGTGGTGATTTCTTGAATTTTGGGTTCGTTGTATTCAGTGGGGGTTTTGTTTGGGGTTTTTCCTTTTTCCTTCATAGAAAACTACCCCTGTGGTGCACAGAACCCCATCATTTCCCCATACAGATTTTCCAGAGTGTCAGTTATGAATTATTTTCTTTTTTGGCAACTTATTTTACCTTTGGAAATGGAGACAGTGCTCGCTAGCACTGACACACTTAAAACATTCCCATTAAGGGTGACTCCACCTCTGAAGTGCAGCATGGGAATGCCGTGGGTGCACTGCTGGCTCCGGGCGCTATCCTGTGCTGTAATTATAAATCCCTGAAGCAAGCAAAGGCACATCTTCTCATACCAGATGATGCTAGAAGAGGAAGAGGGAGATAAGGCCCACGTTCGGGAAAATATGTCCTTAACCAAAGAAGA
Source organism: Myiopsitta monachus (assembly GCA_017639245.1). Classification (NCBI taxonomy): domain Eukaryota; kingdom Metazoa; phylum Chordata; class Aves; order Psittaciformes; family Psittacidae; genus Myiopsitta; species Myiopsitta monachus. Next base: position 47,268,290 of record CM029917.1, read on the forward strand.
CTTTGTGTCCTCATTCTTTTTCCTTTCTTACCCTCTTCCATTAGCCTTCCCTCTCCCCGCTCTTTTCACTTTTCCACTATTTAATTTGCCATTCCCAAGAATGGCCACCATTTAAGATGGCAGTATTTATTCCTGGTCTAATGGAAGGTGCCTGATACAGTAGAAGTTGTCCCCACTCATGACAGGGGGTTGGAACTGGAGGATCTTTAAGGTCCCTTCCAACCCAAACCATTCTGTGATTCTATGATGTTCACAATAGTTACTCCTCTCATGGTCTACACCGTTGTCATATCTGCATTGTAAACTCTGGGCGCAGCTCTTTTTTCTGTTACTGTACAGAACCGTCGCAATTGGGATCCCAGGCATGGTGGGTGTCTTGCCCCAACACCTGTAAATATGTTGAAACCAGTAGAAGACACCAAGCAGGCAGTTGTGGAGGCTGCCCCAGAAAGCTGCTGCCTCTTGTTCTGCACCTATCACCCACACACGCTGCTGGGCTGCCCCAGATTTTGTCTTGTGGTGAAGTGGGCAGGCTTCGTGCTCCCAGGGCTTTAGCCCAGGGCCTCTCCTGATGATTTCCACCTATTAAAACTATCTGAAAACCCCTTTTAAAAACTCAACCATGGATGAAGCGCTCCTGCCCTGTGCACTTGGAAAATGTTTAATAAATATAAAGGCTATTACTTACTGAGGTTGTCAGTGTGGCTTTTCCAGATTAACATGAGTTTCTTGGCTCCCTGGGGTCTGTGTAAGGAAGGAAGAGGCTTGTTAAGGAAGGAATTAGGAGATCAGATAGCATGGTATCAGCCAAATCAGAACAGATTCCAAAAATCCTTCATCCTACTCATGTAATTTAGTAACTATTAGTAACCTTTCTTTAGAGAATGTTTTATGTTGGGGTGCAAACAGCAGAGAGGAGAAGTAGGATGGTTTTCGTTGTCTCTTTGTTCATATCCGTGTCACCTCATGGATTTCTGGTCCTTGCCACCCAAGACAGGAATCGCGCTTGTCCTTCTGATTTTGGTGCTACAATTGTCTCTCACTGCTGACAGAGCTGTTTACACCAGGTCTAATTGGATACCAGTCTTGCATTGCTTCCTTCAGGAGCTGTGACCTGAGGGCATACAGAGACATGAAACAGCCTTTCCAGAGCCAGGCGTAGTTTCATCTCAACAGTGAGAATGCAATTGTAAATAGAAAAGTATTTTACTGATTAAATTACCGGTTTCTCTAACATTTTGGTAGACTTGTCCACTCATCTCCTTCTGCTTCATGGTGTTTGCGGTCTGCTTTCATCTATGTATCTGTGGTGCTCTTTATTTCCATCTCCATCATTGTGTTTCTGAATCCTAGCTATATTTTCCTCTGGAATATGCAACAGAATAAATTCAGAGGTAAATATTACAGGGCCTGACACCTTCTAGTTATCAAGAATGGTGCTTTTATGAAGGTGGAGCCTCTCTCTCTTTGGCATAGTGTCAGGAATTTAACTCCTGGCTGCCATTTAGCTCAGCCCAGCTCACCAACAGAGCATAAAACATATGACAGGTAACCTGCAGGTCCTTAACACCTCAAGTTTCCTGACAGCTCGCCACAAAGAGCCTCTGCTAGCTGAATGTTTCCCAGTCGTAGAGGAGCAGCTCTTGGGAAACACCCAAGGAAGATGTTTTCGGAGACTTTGCCCTTCCCCCTTTCATGTGCAGCTCATGCACACGCTTGTCATCAATGAAATTACACATATTGTGTATGTTTCTGCTGCTGTAAGCATAATTACTGAAATAATAATCTAATTATACTGATTTCATCTGAGAGTTGAGAAACTTCTGCAAGGTTCGTAAGTGGGTAGCAACCAAATTTCACTGCACTCAAGCCTTCTGCCCACACAGTACAAATGAACTGCTGGGAGGGAAGTAGCTCACTGTAGGGCAGAGCTCCCCTGCAACTACGAGGTTCAACAGTGACCTCGGAAATGTTTGCGAACAGCCTTTGCTCCTGGCTTAGCTGCACAGGGATGCACACAGGTGCGTGCACTGGACAGGGATTTGTGTTTAGAACACTGACTTCTACAACGGGGGCAATGACTTCTTAGGAGATGAGAGGTTTGTCTACAGCTTTGCTTCTGAGGAAATTAGTGCTTTTAACAGAAATGTTCTTCCTGCTGAAACCTGGTCCTGCTGCTTGACTCTTTGACACTCTCCAGCTAAATAACCACAGTCCTCACGAACTGCAAGCCGCACATGCCTCTTCATTCATGTCACGACTGTGATTCAGGTCATGCAGTACATTTTAACGTTACACATACGCAGGTATATTCCTCATAATCTGAGCTCTACCGAGGTTAGCTAGCGCAGCAGCTCACACCCATCAGCTGCTTCTGGGTTGGTCTGCTGCTTCCCTGACTCATCAGCTGCTTCTGCACACAGAGCCTTGTGACTTGGGGGTGGCCAGCTGTGCCACCTCTGCGGGAGGGCAGAGTGTTGCTTCAGGCCACCTTTTCCTTACTGTTCTTTTCACCCGCATTTCTCTCCTTACTTAACTCTGCTCTGTTCCATCCTCTTCTCCCCACAGTTTTGCCTGCTGACCCACACTATGTCCGCTTTACTCTGCTGGACATCTTGTTTTCACCACTGCTGCAGAGCAATGCCAGAGCCCTCACTGCTCATCTTGGGCACTCTCAAGGTGAACGTGGCCAAGAAACCATGTAAGAGGATGGAGATGGAGGAAATAATTTGTGTCCTTGCAGCCCAAAAAGCAACCATGTCCTGGACTGCATCAAAAGAAGCACGGCCAGCAGGTCGAGGGAGGCAATGCTCTTCCTCTACTCTGCTCTGTTGAGTCCTGCATCCAGCTCTGAGGCCCCCAGCACAAGAGGGACACAGAGCTGCTGGAGTGAGTCCAGAGGAGGCCATGGAGATGCCCCGAGGGCTGGAGCACCTCTGCTATGCAGACAGGCTGAGAGAGCTGGGCTGGTTCAGCCTGGAGAAGAGAAGGCTCCAGGGAGACCTTAGAGCAGCTTCCATTGCCTAAAGGGGCCAAGAAGAAAGCTGGAGAGGGGCTTTGGACAAGGACTTGTAGGGACCAGGTGAGGGGGAATGGCTTTAACCTGACAGAGGGTACATTTAGACATCAGGAAGAAGTTCTTCCCTGTGAGGGTGCTGAGGCGCTGGCACAGGGTGCCCAGAGAAGCTGAGGCTGCCCCATCCCTGGCAGTGTTCAAGGCCAGGCTGGACAGGGCTTGGAGAAACCTGCTCTAGTGGAAGGTTTCTCTGCCCATGGCAGGCAGTAGGAACTGGATGAGCTTTAAGCTCCCTTCCAACCCAAACCAAGCTGTGATTCTATGAAATATGCTGTGGGGTGGGAGAATGCCACTAGTGGCTTATGAGCTGCACTAAGCTGTGAAACAGAGATTTTTCATTGAAAGGAGAAGAATCTGCACTTGGATGTATGGGGCACCCATACAAGTGACGCTGTCTGGGTAACAAGAACAGTGTACTGAGTTTGGCGAGGACCTGGCTTGCAGTGCCAACCCCATCTAATCACTAAACCTACTGTCAGAGTTTCACTACCTTAAATCAAGTTATAGCTGCTAGACTGCATAGTGCTTCATCGCAGATTGCAACAGACAAGAACACTATCTTTTCAAGCGCTTGATCTTACACACTTGCCTCATTAAGTCCTTGCTCTCCACCCGGTTTCTTCCCTGAGAGCAGCTCAGGGCATGGGAGGAGCCATTATGGGTTAGACTGCTACAGCCCAAGGAGGCTGACAGAGCAATACAGTCCTGAAGCAGCTCCGGGACCAATGAGGTTTGCTTGATCTGTTGCTGATGAGCGCTGCAAACAGCCCTGGACTGCTGGGAACACCCTCTGCACATCAAGGGACAAGCAGAAGTGCAGGAGCAGCCAGGGCAGAGCTGAGAGCACAGCTGAGATGTGCCCATGCTGCTCATGGCAATAGAGCAAAGGATAATCTGGCTGTGCTGACACAGAAAGAGGATATCCATAATTCATCTTGGCTTTCTTATCTGCAACAGCAGGGAAGGCAATGCGTCACTTGGCAGGGCTCCTGGCAGACCTGGTGAGCATGGGGATGGGCAAGAGGAGAGTGTGGAGCACATGTCCCCAGAACAGGGCAAAGAAAGCAGATAGTACCTGGGGATGAGTGACTGAGAGCCTCTCTTGGCCCTGCAGGCAGTTCTGGATGCAGCCTCCTAATGATGTGCAGTTCACAAGCACCCGCCTCTCCTTCTGGCATGTTCACTCTTTCCTCCCAAAGCTCCACCTGGAGTAGACCCAAACCCATCAGGGTTAGCAGGATTTGGACTGAGTTTTTCCCTTTTAAGTGTGTTATTGGGAAAACAGGCAAACGAAATCTATTCTATCAGCCCATGGCTTGTAATCTAGTCCTTCATTCTGGCCTCTGAATGTCAGCATCCAGCACAGCTCCCTTCTCACACCCTGAGGACTTGAAGCCTGAGTAGTCATGCATGTTTGGTCCTCAGCTTTGACACCAACCAGTGAAGACCCCTTACTTTGTGCCCACCTGGTTCAAATAAAGGCACGTAAAACATCTGCTAAACCCAACTGCAAGCTCACGTCAAGGCAGGGAGCCGGAAAGGATTTCATGAGGGAGATGGAGCACCACCTAAGCCACCGCCCTCAGTTATTTCACTCTCATTTGAAAGACAGCATCTTTACGGAGGCGAAGGCAATATAGGTGTTGCTATTCTTCCTTGAAATGAGCATCCATCCACTACCTGAAATGCAAAACCAGTCCAGGGTTGTGTTCCCTTTTGCTTTATAAACCCCTTGCCCCTCATTATTACCTACAAACTAGGTAAGCCAGCAAAGCCTGGATCACCATAAAAATATATCTTTGACCTTTACCATAGGCAAAGCTGAGGAGCTGGCAGGTTTCTGAGACACCTTGCTGACACGGTCAGATTAGTCACACAGCTCAGTTACTGAACCAGTCCCACACTTTCCCATCAATATGAGAATCACTGGATATCATCAATATGAATAACACTGGAGAGCAGAAGCTTTACCCTCCAGCTGTGAAAACATCTCATGATAACCCTGAACATGCCAGAAATAGTAAAGAGTCTCTTCTTTCAATGGAATAAATGGTGATCGTATCTTTTTTTCCCCTATATTACGACTCCTAAAAAAGTGAGGACTGCAGTCTATAGGTGTCAGTGGGACTTTGTTCAGGGCCCAAATCCGCACACATTCAGCGGTGGATGGGAACTGTGGCCCCTTACCCAAGCCCTTTGCTTTGACAGGAGCTTTGCACACAGGGAGTGCTGAAATGCAAAGCAAATCACAAGTCGGTTTATCCTGTAGAGCTGCCAAGTGCATCTGTTTACTCCGGCACTTGCTGGTGAGGGGACAGAGAGACCTGTTACGTTTAGTTGCCCCATTTTGGATTCAGCCCGACTAAGCACAGTTGCAACAATCCATATAACTAGTTTGAAGTGAAGGGTACTGCAGAGGGCACATTTCAGATTGGCGAACCAGTGGCACACGTTCCCCTGTGAGTCATATTCCACACGAATGCCGCTCTGACAAGGTGAAGGATGCTCCACTGGAATATGGTAAGACAGAAGCATATCTGAAACGTGTTGTTGCTACACCCATTCTCAGCACTCCCCATACTACTTCTTTTGAAGCCAAAGACAAACCTGCTGTGTGGCTGTGAGGGACCAGTTGACCCGCTACCTTTATAAATCCCACTGCGGTGCTCTAGGATTCTCTTTTTTGTTTTCCTTTTCTTAGCCTATAGCTCAACTTCTTATTGATCTGAAAGAATTCAAGAGCAGATTCTGGAGCTTAAAATGCGTGCTGCTGCATGAAGCCCAGATGCACGCGACCTCTACGTACGGCTTTACTAAGGAACAGTGGAGGTCTGGAACAGTAAGCAAGGGATTTTTCCAGTCTCTGCTAACTGCAGTTGTCTGTGCCTGTGCGTTGGAGAGAGACTGCAGACCTCTAATCAATGCCTGCTTTGTGTCTAAAGTCACAGGCTGATATCTTCCCTTGTTCCTGAGATAAACACAGGTGTTGAAAGCTGCCATTAGATGATTTTGCTAGCCTTCATTACATTCGTGTTTACTCAGGCAGTCAACTAACTGTGACTGGAGTTCTGAAATGCAAGTGTGTTTTAGCAGGCAGTATCAGCGCAGAGCCATACCAGCACAGCTCAGCTCTCTGGAGTCTTGCCATGCACAAATCCTGCGGACCGTCCCTCTTGAGAGAGCTGGGCTTGTTCAGCCTGGAGAAGAGAAGGCTCTGGGAATACCTTAGAGGTGCTTCCAGTGCCTAAAGGGGCTGACAAGAAAGCTGGAGAGGGGCTTTGGACAAGGGACAGGACAAGGGGGAATGACTTTAACCTGCCAGATGGGAATTTAGATTAGGCATTAGGAAGTCCTTCCCTGTGAGGGAGCTGAGGTGCTGCCACAGGGTGCCCGGAGAAGCCGTGGCTGCCCCATCCCGGGCAGTGTTCAAGGCCAGGTTGGACCAGGCTTAGAACAGCCTGCTGTAGTGGAAGGTGTCCCTGCCCATGGCAGGGTGCTGGAACTGGATGAGCTTTAAGGTCCCTTCCAACCCAAACCATTCTATGATTCTATGACTCTATTATTAAGTGCAACTTATTGGCACAGATGAGGAAAGAGACCAAAAGGGCTCACATTGGGAGTCTCTTCCTGATGTCTCTTCCTGATCCCCAATGTCTGTTGCACATAAATGCACGTTTGGTGGGCCCAGAACTAAGACCAGAATGAGTCATTCTTACTCCCTAGCCCTACTCCCAGCTAGCTCAGTGGCAGCCATTAGTAAACAAATGTTTTGTGTGTCCGCCTTGATACAAATAGCTTGTGCGTTCCAGCTTGTACAATGAGGCTCTGTGTGTGACAGCCCACAGCTCCTGTGCTGGAGCAGGGCAACACTAGCTAAAGGCATGATAGGCACCAGCTTCCCTGGAAATGTGCCACACAGCTGAGGTCTTAAAGTGACTACTGCAGGAGAAGGACGGAAGAAACTATGTTCAAATAGCCCAGACTGGGGAGTTAAAGAAACAAGGGGGCTTCTAGGGGCCTAATCCTGATACAAAGTCTACGGCATCTCCTTCCGTAAGACCTTTGAGTAGCCTGGTCTAGTGGAAGGTGTTCCTGCCCATGGCAAGTGAGTTGGAACTAGTTGTGCCTGGCAGCATGAATTTTGAGTGTTTACTATCTTGTGGCCAAAAGCAGTGCTGGTCCCAAGGGTGGGAACCATTAAACTAGAGCTTCAGCAGAGTCCACAGTACCTTGTATAGGCTAGCTGTATCCCCCGACACCACAGGCAGGGCAAAGCAGAAGACACTTCGGAGAAGCAGAAAGACAATCACACTCCTGGTTGGTTATAGCATGTGACCTGGGGCTCAGGATGGAGTCACTACACCAAGTTTTAGCTTGTTAAGCCGAGTTACTGGCTAATGTCTGGCCTTTTCCTCTAACATGACTGGGTGGGAAAGGACTTCATGCTTTCTCCTGTCATCAGAACAATGCAGCGCATGACTAAGTGACCAAAGACATCATCCTTCAAAAATTTGACTCGGGAAGAGGAACTTGCAGGAACAGTTCCAGAATAGGGCATGCAGATTTGCTGTCAGCAAAACTGTGTTTCAAGGCGCATGAAAGACTGCTCTTACTGTCATATATAAATAAGGACATATCCCTGGCTGCTTATCTCAGGGAGGAGAAATATGTAACATCCTGATAAAGGGTTTGATTCTAACCTGGGAGGAGGGAAAAAACATCAGGCACCAATCATGAAATACAACTGTACCAGCTAGAACAAAAGAGAATGGAGTACAACAAAACAGAAAGCATGAATTGAAAAGAGGGTGACTAATAAACTGAAAAAGCTGTCAAATAATGGCTCATCGGAAAGAAATCTGTGAGGAAAGGGGATTTATGGAAAGCTGTCATTCCTTGATACTACCAGCACAGTACACAAGTTCAGAGAAAATGAAGGAAATATGACAAGATTCTGGCCTGGGCAAGCCAAAAGCTCATCCTCAAACCCAAGAAGGAATCACAAGTCAGGTTACTCTGGGTTAAGTAGTAAAGAATGGTATTAGACCCATTTGATGCTTTGAGTAAGCTAAGCAAGGGTGAAACGCATTATAATGTGGAAAAATAGCAGCAGAAATTTGGAATCACAAGCTGTTTCTTTGATGATTCCTGTAAACCCAGTGCACTTCCAAGGACTCCGTTCTATGTGCAGATGGTACCCGGTTCAAAAACACTACAAAGGGGCTGAAGGACTTCAAATGGATTCACAGTGGTCTTGACATGTTGGACAAGACCTGAAAAATAAGGGAGTGCAGAACCGGGGCCCAAAGCCTTCTCTGAAGCAGAACTTCTCCACTGTGCAAACACTGAATGAGGAACAACTGTTGAGGTAGGAGTTCAGCAAGGGAAGGATATGGGGATGCTGGCAGATTGTAAATGTCAGCCACATCCTCGTGCAAAAAAAGGAACCATCCCATTGTGAGACTCAGGACGAACATGAGATGACTCTGTGCTTCTTAGCCCGGGTGGGACCACCGCTGGGGGTGATGTCTGTGTCCTGCTTTGGTTACTGTTCTTCAGGAAAGATGGAAACAAATTCTGGAGAAAATGGGGAGAGCTACAGGGCTGGTTACATCCCTGTGACCAGCATGCCGAGAGAGAGCGAGCAGAGTTCCTAATACAGTTAAGAGATAACTGAGGGCACGCATCAGAAGATCCAATTAAGTACAAAGGGGATAAAAAGACACTGGAACTACTTTGCTTCCCATATTTCTTTGGGACAGGTTTAGGTTACAAACTAACACCGATTTTCTAATAGAAAGGACTGTTAAATATTCAATACATCATCTTGAAGGCTCTGGTTTATTGCTCCTTCAAGATCAGCTACATAATTATCAGTAGGTTGATGCTGTCTTGTGGCAGAAGGGTAAAAAAAGACCAGCACTTCTTGGCTGTTAGAAGTTGGGTTTTGTAGAGAACGCATGGACCCTCTTACAGTTATTTTGGTGGCTATGAAGGACAAAGCCCTTAAGATATAGCTAAGCTTTACTGTCTTACAATACTTGGATTTCACTATAAGAATGATGAACATTCAACCCTGTAACTGGCAGTGGTTGGGAGCCTGTGCCTGCTGACAGGCAGAAACATATTTGCCGTCCATGAGCATGTTGGAGGGGAGGAGGTTAGAAATAAATACATCCAGCAAACTGGACCCCGGAGGTGCCTTTCAGCCTATTGCTTTGATTCTTTGAACACAAGGAAAGGCCCTTATGGTGCCTGGCTTTCCTTCGCCATATGGCATATAGACACTTGTGCTGATCCAGTATGAGAGACAGCTTATCCCTGGCTGCCATCCAGATTTTAATGGCTGATAACGTAAAGCAGGCCTGGATCTGGGGGTATCCTCATTACTGACTGCCCTGAAGGCCAGCTCCCGCCAGCTCCAACCTGCCTGCTCCTCTGCCCTCCCTTTCTCCAGCCCGTTCCTGCGGAAAGCAGCTTAGTCAGCAGTCTGGGACCGAAGGTCCTCATGTGCCACCTCCCGGCTTCTGCGTAACGTTGCACCCGGCAGAGCGCCCGGGGCTCGTAGCCGGGGTGCTCGCAACCAGCACGGGGAAAGGACGGCGCAGGGCTACGGTTTCTTCCCGGCTGACGATGCAGGTCCAAAGTAGGTGAACGCTTTGCCCATTGCATTTTTCTGCCCGGTTGGGTGGGGACCCAACACCGAAAGCGTGAAGCAGCTGCCAGGAAACCTCCATGGCAGCAGCGTCTTGAGCTTTAGATTTTAACCCGGCTTCTAGGGAAAGCGTCTTCAGGCTTCGTGAGCTACGGTTAAGACACCCATGAAATGATGTTGTTCCTCTGCCCGTCTCCATTTAGCTCTGCCTTTGGGCACATCTTCTCGTCGGGAATAGGAAGAAGAGATGAACAAAGTACCCTACCTCTGTTCTTGCATCCGCAGCTCCATCTGTGCTTTTCCCTTCTCCCTGTATCCTCTATGTGCCATTCCTCTACTCTGCTGTGCCTTCTCTTTTACTACAGAGGTATATTCCCAAACAAATCGGACTGTTTCCAGTTAAATTATTTACTCCTTTGGCTGCAAAAAAACCCCACCTCACTAGCAAATGGTTGGTATGTGTCCTGTTCTCCTTTCCCTCCTCAACAGAGCTTCATAAAAGCACCACTGGGATTTTTTACATGTGCTGTCCTTATCCTCAGGAAGAGCTCCCTGCAAACCTCCATAAAGCCTTCCCTGCCAAACTCATTCTTGAACTGCCTCTGGATCTTGCAGATGCCCTGATAGTACAGGCGCAGGGCTCCCTTATTTGTATTTCTTTTGTAATTGTTCATATGTCCATTTTGTTCTATTATAAAAGTAAAACTGGAAGAAGCACTGCACACACGCAAGGCTTGTTTAAGAGCAGTGCTCTCCAACATCTTTGATACAGCAACTGTGGATACCGCAGGATCAGACACTGGCCAGGCTCAAAAGTGCTCCCGAAATGACATCCCTGACTGCCAGGGCTGGAATTCTGATTCAGCAGGGCTCTCAAGCTGCAGCTGAGATTCCTTGTCACCACGCTAGATGGCACAGCTTACAGAACAAGGCTCAGAAACTTCATCTGAGACAGTAGATGTGAGCTAGGCCTTCCCGAGGTCACCTACGGCTGCAGAGTTGTTTGTAGAGTTGTAATAGCAAATACCTGCCCTCTGGCGTGGTTCTGAAATGTGAAGAACTGGCAGGTTTGAGGCGCCTGATCTCCGGCCAGTCATTAATCCTAGGCTGGTTATTCTGCAAAGCCACATGTAGCTGTTCAAAATACGGCCCAGCAGCTGCTATCCCGTTTTACTGACCGAACAACGGTGGGATGAAGCCTGAGTGTTCAGAGAACACTAACCTCCAAACTAACACCACATCAGAAATGACTGCTTGAACAAACTAAAATCTTGAATGAATTAGAAACAGAATTGTGCCCCTGAGGCTTGGAGAAACCATTTCCTTCCCCCCTTATTATCTTATTATACTGTCCCTTCATGTTGCTCCACTGAAAGCTTTAAGAAAAACACAAGACACATTTTGGAGCATTTCTGTTAATCTGCTTCGGAAATTCCCAGAGGAGGCAGAGGTCTCCATGTTCTATGGAATGTGAGCGTTTCACGAATCCCTAGAGAGGAAAGGCTACCAAAAACTAGGGGTAGATTATCTAAGGCAAACCTCTGTGTTTGCTTCAGAAAAGGAACCTCAGCATCCTGTGAGCTCTTAGGCCATGACTATTCTGTGCATTATCTCTGCTTCTAACATTCAATGAGTGATTGGTGACTCAGGAATTTAAGCCTTAGTGTTCTCCAAGAGCCTTGTTCTAAACCAAAAAGGAACAGAAAATAAATCACAGACATCCTAAAAGAAGTTCCAAAGCACAAATGCACTGCTAGCTGGAAAGGGCATCACTGTTTCAACCACGACAGAGCAACCTAAAACTAGTTATACCCTCTACATACAGTACATATACTAGTATTTCTAGTAACAACAGTTACCCTCTGAGCACTCAAAGTAATCTGTGTGCTTTGCTTTAGTTTCTTCTGGAGATAATGGGTGAAAAAACCAGTCTGGCAACAGAAGAGAGTTGTATGAACATGGAAGATGAATAGAACTGAGGAGACCTCTTTTCTTGCCCATTAAAGCAGCACTCTGCCTTTCACCATGTGCATTTTTGTGTCTTCCAAAATAAACTGTTCCTTAAGGATTTCTGTAATAGTCACTTCTAAGCTGTGTCAGTTTGGTGTCTCTTCCTTCCTAAGCTGTTTCCTCAAGTATATCTAAGAAAAGAAACAGGGTTAGCAGCTTCAAACACTACCTCTTCATCTGTGCTGAGGGGTGGCACAAAGATGCTCTTTTAGCCTCATAACACAATAGTTTCTGCCATTAGTTTTTCTGCCATTATTCTTCTGCCACAATAGTTTCAGACAGGATTTTTGCCTGCTCTGCTTCAGGGAGATGACTAGGAGGTTTAACTTGCGGTACACACATACTACCTCACAAACAGTAGGTGCCCTAACTAATAATGCCAGCTGAGCAAGGCGGTGTACAATGGGACTGTCTCTGCTTTGAAGGCTAGGAAAAAGAAATGTAAAGAAACTGGGACAATATCATCTACTATGCAAAGAGCTCAAGAGTCAGCACCCATCATTACAGTCAAGTGTCTGTTTTAAGTAGCAAGGCTAAGCTGGCCTTGAAGCATCAGCAGTGGTAAAAGAGTGCACCCAAAACCGCATTCCCTGAGAAAGTGCCCAGGCAGGTCCTGGCTTCTCAGTTCTTTTCTTTCACTGTGTTATTGAGCAGAAGATCTGAGCAGCGCATACTTAGCACATGCCTGAACACAGCCAGACATCAAAGTATCAAAGTAGAGATTTTACTTCACACAAGCTCAGCACTTTGCTGTAGGGGTGCTTCAGAGAAGGTGCCTTAGCTACTGTGCTAAGCAAAGGAAGGGAAAATATGTAGATCATGAATTATGTGTGTTGGCACAGGCCACCATAGTCTATATCAGCCAGGGAACTTCGCGGTGAAGGCTGCACACTTGTGCTTCTATAAATTCAAGTGACATTTACTGCCCTGTTAAGCTGAGGTAGCACTGCTCCAGATGACACAGAAAGATTAAGAAGTTCATACACTGGAAATAGACTTTTCTAATGAGATAGCCGATAAAATCTCATCAGTGGGCTTTAGGAATCAAGTAACGACAACTCTTTTGTTCAGAGAAAGAGAATAGGTTTCAAATAGGCAGCAGTCGGATTGCACGGAACTGCCTCTCCTAACCTCTCCTCTGGGGTTAATCTTTGGTGTTAATAATGTACACCCATAAACATTTTTGCACTTTGTCACTCTAGAACTACCAAAACACGAAGTCATGGCTTGCATTTACTAAATTTCTTGGGTTCCTAGTGAGATTTACCTGTATAACCTCTTAGTTTTGAAATACAATTTGACATCATGGCTTAAAGAGGATATTTGAGTAGTAAAACAAAGGCAAATTAAGAGAAACATCAATTATCCTCCGCACTAATGGACTCTGAAGCCTTGGTAGCCCAAAAAAGCTTCCTGAGCGGAAGGAGACAGGAGAGCAGGGCAGTGTTAAGAAATCCAATTGTAGTCTTTAGATGCAGAAGTGACGACATGAGTAGCGAATTCCATCTCTCTTGCTTACGGATACCAGAAAAAACCCTGGTTTGTCACCAGGTGAAGCATTAAAAGTCCAAAGCAAACCAGTTACCCCAGCTACAGCACATGAATCTGAGGTCACCAGTAATGCTGGAATTAATCTCCATAAACTCCTGCAGCACCCACGGCAGAAATAGGGAAGAACCTCGCTCATCTGGTCCTGAACTTCTGCATGTCCTCTGCCCTCCTTTGTGCATTATATGCGGCTACCTCGTGCGGACTGCCTAACTGCAGAACCAAAATGAGGAAAGGGGGGGGAAAACGGGAGATGGTGAAGGGGAGCAGGGGGGAGGAAGCGCTTCCCTGTCTGTCACCTAACTTCGGCCTGTTTTACCCCGACCCGCCCTTCCCTCCCTCCAGCCACCCCCCGCCCCCGACAAGAGCCGCCTCCCGCCTCAGGGCCGGCTCCTCCCCGGGGCCGGGTCCCGGCTTAAAGCGGCGCCGGGTGGGCGGTGGCAGCCCCGCTGCGAGCGCCCGGTCATGGCCCGTGACCGCGGCCCGCCCGTCCTGCGGCAGCCCGCCGCCCCAGCGCGCTTCCCCGCCGCCGCGCTGCCCGCCGAGGCCCGGGGCTGGGGCTGGCTGTGGCCGGGGCTATGGCCCGCGCTGGTGGTGGGGCTGCTGGCCGCCCTCGTCGCCTGGTTCTGGTATGGCGGCGGGGACGGGCGAGCCGAGGAGGTGGCCGGTGAGACAGCGGCGGCGGCCGCAGGTACCGGGCAGGGGGGGACGGCCGGGGGCTGGGGTGTGCCGGTCTGCCCAAGCCCAAACGAGGACTTGGTTTGGTGCTGTAAAGCTTAACTGCGCTGACGAAACCTTTCCCGTTCTGTTCCTAGAGGATCTCACAGAGGCCAAGGCTGCTGCCCTGAGCAGCGCTCGGAAGCCAGGAGAGGGTCTGTTGGCTGGGCCAAGAGGAGAGCTTAACCATGTTCAAGCTGGTGGAGTTTCCAGTGAACCTGTTGAGATGGAGCAGCTGGTCCCGAAGCAGGGTGCCGCTGGCTCCAGGGAGCATCCAGCTGATATCCACGGCAGCCAGGCTGGTGAACCAAGACCCCAGGATGGGACAGGAAAGTGATGGATGGTGTGTGATGAACTCGGCAGGAGCCCCTGATGGTGTTTGTAATGATAGAAGTGAGGAACAGCCAGGTCAGGAGAGTAGGGACTTGGACCATGAAGACTGGGAAGTTGTTTCTGAGCATCTGGCTTGGGGGGAGGCTGGCAAGAATGGCAGAGTGGAAGACGCAGACAGCAAGGAATGGGAACAAGGAGACTGCCCCGATGGGGATTTGAGAGCCAAGAGAGTTGCAGCCGTGCCCCCCATGTTTCAAAACATCCACGTGACTTTCCGTGTGCACTACATCACCCACTCGGCTGCTCAGCTCATTGGTGTTACTGGTGACCACGAGTGTCTCGGCCAGTGGCACAGCTATGTTCCCCTCAAGCATGACAAGGATGGCTTCTGGTCTGAATCTGTTAGTCTGCCAGTAGACACCAGAGTGGAGTGGAAATTTATCTTGGTGGAGAATGGGAAGGTGAGACGCTGGGAAGAATGTGGTAACAGAACCCTGGTGACTGAACATGAGGATAGAGTTGTTCATCAGTGGTGGGGACACCATTAATGGGATTTTGGAAGCTGCTTATCTAACGGCAAACCTGCTTAGATTAATCATAGAACCCCTACACTTCACCCTGTCTGCGGTAGGAGACCTTCTCAAGTGCAGAGCTCTGTAAATCCTTTCTCAAACCTGGTTCAACTGCACGAGCAGCAGATCTCTGCCACCCCCTTTAGGAAATGGTTTGGCAACCTGAAAAATGAACCTCAAGTGTGTTCTGAAGATGCGCAAGGTAGGCTACAAAGGCATGAGCAGTGTTCCAAGCAGCTGCCTGGCTAGGTAAATCTGGCCCCTGGACTGGAGCTGGTGTTGCTTTGCGTAGGGCTATGGGATGGATGCATCTCTGTACTCACTGTTTAGGGCTTTTGAGGCATACTAGGAAGTGTGGTTACCTACACTGTAATACGAACTTAAGTGTTTTAACTTATGCAATGTATTAAGTAAACAATAAATGCTTTAAGACTGATGGTCTGTTACAACTTGACCAGTGAACTGACTCAATTTATTAACCTTGACAGAAGCGAGTTACTTGACATGAAATTTTAGTGCTAAAGAATTCCTGAAGAGTGGCTGGAGTAGCAAAGCTTTAAGCCTAGAGTACCTGAGTCTCTACTCTCCAGGAAGCATCTCTGCTCAGATGCTTGGCAGGTGGGTCCTTTTTAGTCAGATTATCCTGCTGGGGGAAGAGCAAAGGTCAGGAAGAACTGTCCTCGGCTTAATGTATTACTTTGTCAGGGTGGGAGCAGGCTTTAAAAAAACCTGGACTGCGCTGATGGCTAGGGAATAGGATTGTTTCTGAAATAAGAGTTAGATGGCATATTCTGCATGCCTAGAACACCACAGTATTGCTAGCAACTACTTAGCTTAAACTCGTATCGTTTTTTTCCAAGTGTAAGGCTTTTCGACACAAATGTATTTTAAGTTGTGGCATTTTAGTATGACAAATAATGTAGAATACTTCCAGCTTCTATCAGGTGATATTTTTATAGGGCAGAAAGCTGTTCTACTTGCCAGTTCTTTGTATTTTTTTTGTTACAAACATGCTGCCATTTAAGCAAGCTTTTCTTTCCATAATGAGGAACCTAGGTCTAGCTTGCACTCCACTTCGTTGGAGTGAACTTGATCTGAAGAACATAGTTCTGTAGGAGTTCTGGAAATGCATAAATTAGTATGCTGGTTTGGAACATTTAATTCAAAAGCACATTGCTGATTCTAGTTGTCTCTGCAAAGTCTTTCCTGCTTTGCATGGTGGAGCAGTCTGAACATGTGAAGTGGAAAGGGTTTTGGTGATGGACTGGAAGACAAGCTTCAGCAGCTTACCTCCTGCATCTAATGGTTAATGGGCACCCAGCTGGTGGGATAATACCAGAGCTGCTGTGAAGAACAGTTGTCTGGAATGCTGTTACTGGGACTTCTGTACCAGCTATTTCATTGAACATATCCACTGGGAGCAGGCTATGCTGCCTGCTCACTCAGGCATAGCCACAAAATCATATAATGGTTAGGGTTGGAAAGGACCTTAAGATCATCTAGTTCCAACTCTAGCTGAAGAAAATCCGGATCAGGCATTGAAGGGAGGGTGAGAGGGAAAGAGACCAAGGCAAGTGAACAACTGCACTGACAAGTTGGAGTTTTTGTGTTCTCATGTAAAACAAAATCCCCCCAGCTGTTGCTACGTGACAGAGCAAGTTGCTCTGTAGCTGTTATGTCTGCTGAAGTAACTTCTGCTCTCTGGTTGCCTCGAGCAACCTGAAGATTTGGGAGAACAAATCTTATTTCCTTCAAGGGATCTTTTATAGAAGAGAAGTTAGGAATTGTGGGTGGGAGCTGACCTCAAGACCGACTAAGCTTTCTGTTAACTGTTTGTCCAGGATGAGAAGTACCCCTGTAACTACTGTGAGAGAAGTACTGCAGGTCTGAGAGGAAGGTGGTATCATTTCTGTCCACTAACTCAAAAGGGAGAGGATGGAGCTGACAATTCAGTAGGTGGTTGATGTCGCTTCCGTGGTCTTAAGCGTATCAGCATGTGCATATACTAGTCCTCAACTCTTTTAACTGGAAACTGATAGGGGACTTCAGTTACTTACTTTATAAACTTAAAAGGAAAATAGGACATAGCTAGCATACCCCGGATTAAAAAATAAATATTAAGATGAGGCTTATTTTTAGGGACTACTGTTTCATTGTAAGAAATACTTGTACTGTTTAATTATGACTCTGCTTACTGTGTATAAACAGAAAGCTCTTAAATCCTATCCATATGCACCACCAGAGAGCACGCAGAATGTGAATGTGAGTTTCAGTCAGTAACTTACAGCTGTAACTCAACAGGTAAAATGATGCTTTGACCTAATGCCTGTAGAGGCAATTGCATTTTTTTATAACAATAAATTTAAGTGAACAATATACCCAAGATTCATAGAATCACAGGCTGGTTTGGGTTGGAAAGGACCTTAAGATCATCCAGCTCCAACCCCCCCAGCCATTGGTAGGGATGCCTCACACTAGACCATATCAGCCAAGGCTCTGTCCAACCTGGCCTTGAACACTGCCAGGGATGGAGCATTCACAGCTTCCTTGGGCAACCCATTCCAGTGCCTCACCACCCTCACAGTAAAGAACTTCTTATATTTAACCTGAACTTCCCCTGTTTAAGTTTGATCCCATTGCCCCTTGTCCTGTCAGTACAGTCCCTGATGAAAAGTCCCTCTACAGCATCCTTGTAGGCCCCCTTCAGATACAGGAAAGCTGCTATAAGGTCTTCACATAGCTTTTCTTCTCCAGGCTGAAATCTTCTCCAGGCTCTTCTCCCAACTTTCTCAGAGGTACAGCTGAAGTAGCTGCAATAGAAGATGATTTTTCAAGTTAAAGCAAAATGTGTTAGTTTCAAGCTGTTCACAATTCCTTTTCCCATTAACACAAGCTGTTCAAATAGTGAAACACTGTTAACTTAATAGGCATTTTGTCCAGCAGCCATGGCCATTTGAGTGTATTTATACATACATTGGAAGCTTGTTGGAGGAGATTAACTGATATTAGATTAAGATTTTCACAGCTGAACCCAGGACAACTAGAAAGCCACTTAACCTGCACTAGAATAGATTCTCTAATGCAATGATGAACATGCTTCCAACAGACTAACCCTGAGAGGTCTCCCAAACTGAGAACTATTTTTTTTTTTTTTCAATTAAACACCCTGCACTTTGATCCCACAGAAGAGGCAGGATTGCATCACCTTGCTGAATGGCTGAGCAAGGTTTCTGCAAAGACCTGCCCTGTGCTTTTGCTCTAACCTCTGAATTATGCCATTCACATCACTGCTGGCCCAGCAGGGTCGATACTACAAAAAAAGTAAATGTTATTTTGTATTAGTGAAGGAGTTGATTAGTATTTTCTCTAAGTGTACAGAGCTGATTCTTCATTATTGGAGAATCTGTTCTCTCAAGTGTGAAGTTAGGTTTAAATAAAGTTGCCTTGCTGCATAAAAATGATTCTGCTAGATGGGGCTGTTATCTGGCTAATCCTATTTCCTGGCTGTGAGACTAGTGAAGCTACAAGTGGGAAACAAGTTCTTGTTGACATTCCTATGTGGATGTAACAGCCTAGCAGCCAGTGGCTCAGGATATCGAAGAGCAAATAATAAACTGTCTCTCTCACAGTTTGGCAAAGCCAGAAACTCTGTAAGCGAGGAGTTAGATTTTAAGCTCACCTGCTCATATTGCTGGTAATAAACGTCGGACAAATTGGGCATTTGATTGCTTCTAGGTAAAATGCAATCTACTCCTACTTATGAAGTAGTTTGGTGTACAGATGCTCAATGCTGTATGTGGATGATAAGCTTGAGCTGATGACCTGAGTGCAACGACTGGCATAGACCAGTTTCAAGTCACAAGCAGAAATCTTGCAATGCAGCTTGTTTGCTTCCTATTCATTTTGCAGGTGCCTCTACAAAAACCATTTCCATCCCACATTCTCTCTGGGAGTTAGACTTACTGTTTGGAGCCTCTCACATGATCCATTCAAAAATGTTTTAGTATTATTAGCTTGATATTAGGTTTTCCCTCTAGGGGGTGGATGCCATCTGTGGTGTCCTGCTGTGGTCAAGATTTGCCTAATGGTCTTCCTGTGTCATCCGCCTGTATGGCTTGGAATAACAAAGTGCTATTCCTGCTGCTATTCAAGTCCAGGATGCCTAGAGCTGCTCTATGGCCCATGAGTTTCTGACCCTCTTGCCTCCCTAGGCCTGGTGCTGGTGGCAGGGAGGAAGCCCAGACATGTTCTCATCTTCACTGGATTACAGCACAAGGATGTTAAGCTGCCTTTTCGCTTGACAGATCTCCCTTCTCTCTGGCTATTTGTACTGATCCACTTGCTCCTTTCTGTTCTCACAGAGCTGCAGTCTTTTGGAACTCTTTTTAGCCTGGCTCCTTAAACACAAACAGGAGTGCACTTTTCATTGACCTTTCCCAACCTGCTGGACTACAATGTGAATGTATGTTCCCATCCTCTATACCTCACTCTTATGAAAACTTAGGTAGATCTGTCAAATACATATTATAAGTCCAAATTGTAATACACAAGCCAACTAAAATGATCCTTTAATTTTCAATACAATCAGTTCCTAGGAAAGGAGAGATAATTAATATTTTGACTAATTTTGCAATAGTGTTGCAAAAAATGACAGAATCACTGAATAAAAAGTAAAGCATATTATGTGAATTAAACCAAAATACTGCTGACAATAACTGGGGATAGCTTAGGACGAACTCGCTAATCTCTTCTTCTGGCACAAGAAGACTAAATTCAAAAAAACAACAGAGATTTGATCCACTCTGATTATAGTTCTGTAGCTTTAAAGTCAACAAACTCAAGCTTGTATCTGCATGGCATGTGCTCATGAAGCTACATTTGCTGATCCATAGCTACAGAACATTTGGTTTGGACAAAATCAGTGGGTAAGCCACTTGAATTCAAGCATGGCATTCCATGCTGCCACAAATCCAAGGCAATAACTGCTTTTCAGAAAGCAGATAATGAGGAAAAACACTAATGCTAGTGAAGCTGTGCCACTGGCACCTCCTGCTCACCCTGGGGATGATTTGCTGGGGTACAAATTTATTGCAGGACATCTTGCCCTTTGTTTTGTTAGTACTGTATATAGCAAGGGCTCTCCTGCTACCTGGTCAGCAGCTTCCGTGACCAACTTCTCCGACAGCCTTGCTGGAGTCTGAAGGGGCAGTATTATTAATCTGCTCTTCACAACCAGTCCCCAGACAAAAATCCCATGGCAAATCCGGGAAAAGTACTCAGTTTGGGTTCTTGTTCAAAATTCTTCCTCTCCTGCCTATTTTTAAACAACTACTTTGTTCCCTGAGGTACTGTCAAACACTAATGAGGCTTTAAACATCAATCCGATACTTAGTGATCCTGTTCATCTTCTTACTTTGGAATTGTTTTTAGCATTGGATAGTCTTTTAAGTACAGTAAGTCATTTGCCCACTGCTGCAAAATCCTCAAATATCAAACACATAGCAGGCTTTAAAATCAATTCACATATGCCATGTGTTCTCAACATGCTCTCCTATTTATTACTAATCTCACACTAGGAATGGCCTTTGAATACATTATTCTTAGGCACTCATATTAAGGGAAGGTTGCCTGTACCAGTGAGTGAGGAGCATTTTGGAGACCAACAGAAAGTAATATGCCCACTATTTAAGCAAACTTCTTAATATGGGTAGTGAAGCATGGTATATAAGTCATACTAGGCTGTTATTAAAATAAATAAGTCAGTATAGGCTCAAAATGCATTTTCTTTTTGCCTGAACTTCACCTATTTTAGTTTTTATAGAGGGACACAAATTGAGGAAGGACAAAAAGTCCCAAACTAGCAACATACATTCCCTCAGCTCTAAGTAAAAATACAAGTGCTTACAAAGCTAAGCCCAAGGTAGATTGTGGACCCTCTATTTGTATTACACTTGAGGAGTCCATTCTGCTTAAAAAAGTCATGGTATAGGATGAAATCTGAGCAGTCCTGCAATTGCAGGTATGTGATTCAACACTTTACCTCAATGTTAACAGATGCCACAGGGAGATTTCCTTTAATTGGAAACGCTTGGCAGTTCTGAGATATCCAGATGAACTGGAGTTTTTTGAAGTAATAACAAGAAGTATGGAGGGAAGGGAAGCCAGTTCATTTTAGAATGAAAAAAAAAGCAGCCTAACTGTCGTGGTTTAAGTCCAGTCAGCCTCGCAGTTTTCTCTCTCTCTCACTCACTCCCCTCTCTTTCTTCCCCCAGTCCCGGAGGGATAGGAAGGAGAATCGAAAGAATGCAACTCCCACAGGTTGAGATAAGAACAGTTTAGTAACTAAGGTATAACACAAATCACTGCTGCTACCACCAGTAATAATAATGACAAGAGATATACAAGGAAAGAGAATACAATCGCTCACCACCCGAAATCAAGCCCGACCATGCAGTGTACCACCCAGCGGCACCCCCCTCCCCCCCTTCCGGGTATCTACTCTCCATTTTCACATCCTGGACATGATGTGCTGTGGTATGGAATAACCTCTTTGGTCAGTTTGGGTCAGGTGTCCTGCCTCTGCTTCCTGTCGGCTTCCCCTCCTCCCTGGCAGAGCACGAGGCTCAGAAAGTCCTTGGTCAGACCAAAACATTACCAAGCAGTAACTGAAAACACTGGTGTTATCAGCGCTGCTCCCAGGCCAAAAGTCAAAAACACAGCTCTGTACCAGCTACCAAGAAGGAGAAAAATGACTGCTGCTGCTGAACCCAGGACACTAACAAACCATTTTAAAACTAACTTTGTAAACAACAGGACCTGAAATGGTGTGCAAGATCCAGAATGCATGGAAGAACTACTTCAGCTTAAAGCAATCAGCAGTGCCTTGTGGCCAGTGTCCCTCACAGCACGCAGCTATTTAAAATGTGTGCCAGTGAACGAGTCTGTATTTCCATGTGTTTCTACTCTGTATGTTCCACTCATTTAAAAGTTAAAAACTGTAAACAGTGTCATGGTTCCAGGAAAGAATGACAAAACTGTAAGACCTTTTATTATTAATCTTTAAAAATATAACTTAAACACAATGTACATACATGAAAGTAATTCTTAATGCACAAGGTGTTGTCCCTTTGATAGCTTTTTCTCCTTTCCCTTTGCTTTCTCTGTCTTCACTTCATGAGTTTTGATCACTGGTGATGTGTCTGAAAATAGCAGCAAAATGGATTATCTGACCACCACCTTATGTTAAAATGATTGAGGCCTCAGGTGCAGACACCTGAAGCTTTCCAGTATACATGTTACACTGTACTTATCAAGCCCTCACAAATGCAGCTTTAGTTTGTAATTATTTATATGCAGAGCCTTAATAGAAAAGATAAAGCTGGTTCTAAACAGGCACCACCTCATCTGCTTTGTGAAGCCAAAGCAGCAAATGCTGGAGTAGAGGTGAAGTACTATTGATTTCAGAATCTCTCTTATTGGATGGTGTGAAATTAATACTTAAATTATTAATAATAATTATTATTATTAATTATCAGCAACAATTATAGAATTAAATAATTTAATTAAATTAACAGTTCATGGAAACAAGTTTACCTTTACATGGTAACTCTTAATACATTACAGATAGGAACATATACTATTATGTGAATATAAAACCAGGCAAACTGAAGTTGTTAATGGATGGCAAAAAATAAAAATGAGAATGTTTACCTTATACTTTAAATAAACAACTTCATTAGTTTTCCCTAAATCAGGTCACTTGTATGTCCCTGACATGTGTGCTCTGTATGATGTTAGAAATAATAATTTCCCAAGTCTATGCAGTGAGACTTGAAGGGCCAAAGAGGAAGCAACTGGAATGCGCAATAAGAAAAAGTGCAGAAAAAACAAATTCCATCTCACTTGGCCTCCTACCATCGAAGGAGCTCATGAGCACTTTACCACTGACTTCCAAGGGAGCAAGAAGAAAACCTGGTAAGTTCTCCATTGTCACTGTGGTCATCTCAGATTTTAAAAACTGGGAAAGAAGGGATATGCTTCTGAGGCCACTGCTGGGAAACTATATTTCTGGAGTCGACTGCTGTCAGAGTATCCTTCAGTTTCCATGAAAGAGTCATCAGCTTGTTAAAAATGTGACTTAATTGGACATGACAGCACCCCTCACCAACTGCCATGTTTGAAATGTTAAGGATCTTGAAGCTTATTAGAGTTAAGGGGCTGAACAACAGTGCATTGTAGAGTTAATCCAATTTTTCTCCTAGGAGCAGGGTAATGTAGAAGTGGGTACTGCTACTAAACCAGGCACATCTAAAAATACCTCATTTTAGATGAAGCAAAAACACAGGTAGTGCTTTGGTAGGTAACAAGAACAGTCTCTGCAGAGTGTGTGTTTTGAATAAAATAGGAATACTTCTGGTAAATCCTTGTACCTTGGTTTTTTATCTTTAATGGTCCCATCAGGTTCTGCAGGCTTTCCATCTTGTTCTGTGGCCTCCTATGTGTATGCTTACTGTTTTTCATGGGCTGAGAAGCTAGTGAGAAACCATTCATCAATATGTTATCACAGATAAAAAAGTCATTATAAATTATTTAAACCTTCCATCTGACATCCTTAGAAAATAAAACTGCAAACAATAAAACTTCCCGTAGCAAAGAAAAACGAGTAAGAAGTGAAGGCTATTAACAGAGATTTATACTTAGTGGGATTTCTGCTTAAGTGACAGTGCAAACGCATTTCTATTTTGCCTATGAATGTCCCCATTTGGGAAATGGAGAGCAAGTATTACTAAATGAGTATTACGCCCACAACATCTAAGTCCCTCTTTGCCAGTAAAACTGCAAGGGTTGTGCAAAGGAGAGCAGTAGTGTCAGTTGCATTTTACAGATGGAAAACTAAGGTATAGAAAGATGAAATGTACTGAAGCCATAAATAAAACCGGAAAAGCTAAGCCTTTGAGGATTCAGACCAGTGCAAAATTCAAAAGGCTGTGCCTGTCTGACTGAGCACTAACGCTCACAGACTGACAAGGTGACACCCACACCGTACGAACAACTACAGCCTCCCACCCTTGCAGCCTTTTCTAAACAGAACTTGGACTGTTTCGTTTTTGCTACTGTCACCAAATTCTCAAAGAAAAAAGAGGGGAAAAAACCAAACCAAACCCAAAATGAGCTGCAGATAGAGGTAACTGGCTGATCAGATAAACAAGACAAAAGAACCTCACTCATGTTGCCAATTCAGTGCTTTGATGGGGAAATGCCACACACATTTGTGTTCTTTTTACCAACAGGCATTTCTTAGTCGTGAAACATGCATTAAAAATATATAGATTAGCTATCAAACATAGAATCATAGAATCATTGACTAGTTAGGGTTGGAAAGGACCTTAAGATAGAATCATAGAATAGTTAGGGTTGGAAAAGACCTTAAGATCATCTAGTTCCAACCCCCCTGCCATGGGCAGGGACACCTCCCACTAAACCATGCCATCCAAGGCTATACCCAACCCGGCCTTGAACACTGCCAGAGATGGAGCATTCACAACTTCCCTGGGCAACCCATTCCAGTGCCTCAGCACCCTCACAGTAAAGAATTTCTTCCTCATATCCAATCTAAACCTCCCCTGTTTAAGTTTGAACCCATTACCCCTTGTCCTCTCACTATAGTCCCTAATGAAGAGTCCCTCCCCAGCATCCCTATAGGCCCCCTTCAGATACTGGAAGGCTGCTATGAGGTCTCCATGCAGCCTTCTCTTCTCCAGGCTGAACAGCTCCAACTTTCTCAGCCTATCTTCATAGGGGAGGTGCTCCAGTCCCCTGATCATCCTCGTGGCCCTCCTCTGGACTTTTTCCAACAGTTCCATGTCCTTTTTATGTTGAGGACACCAGAACACACACACTTCATCTTCACACAGCCAAGCAGCTGGGGAAGCAAAGGTCAATGAGCAGCAATATTAACGTTCCAGTCAGGGTGGCTGCTCTGCCAGCTGTTTTAGAGACAAGCTTCTGATGTTCCAAGAATGAGAAAGATAAAGTGACTGAGAAGTCTGCATTAATAAGATAACAACACAATACAGACATGCTGAAGTTAAGTTGGAACTACAAAAAATATGCCACCTGAGAAGCAGGAAATGCTCCTTGGAGCTATGGTTAGATTTCTGCCTGTAATAGCACTAACTTAGAGCTGGGTGCACAGCATCTCTATTACCCTCCTACCTGCAGTGCTTATGTGTCTGTATTTTCAGACCTTGAAAAACAGAGAAATGTAGTGTTTCAAAATGACATTCAGTAAGTATTATATGAAAATCTAGTTTTTCCTACTGCATCTATTCATTTTGGGGTGTTTCTGCCACTTCAATGTAATAAAGCAGTCCTGACAGCCTGGCTCCCTGGCAAGTCATTAATAGACATTAATAGACCCTGAAAATGTTCTTCACACTCACACCTATTCTGTGTTGCAGGAAAGCTTATTTTTATCACTTAAGAGCTACAAAACACAGGCTTCCATCAGTATTTTCAGTAAACCCCAAGACTTTTCTAAATGTGTTACAGGAACCGCAACAACTATGACAAATATTAGTATTAGGCAACTGTTATGCTTGTTACTGCAAAAATTGATGTTAAGCATCCCTACATTATTTATCCAAATAAAGCAATTTACCAGTACTGCACTGGAATTTCTCTTCTCTTCTCTTTGTATAGTACATTCATTAGCTGCTACATTTTACTCACAATTAACTTATCACAGAAGAAACTTTCTGCTTGAACAGAACTGGGATAGGCAGCCTGACGGATGCAAGAACAGGTCACTTTTAGGTAAGTGGGCCACAGCTACTAAGGCAGTGCTTTAAAATGAACCCTCAGTACCTCATGTTTCAATCAATTTGCATACTGTAATTGCATTTGTTAGAACCACAAATGGAAGATTCATCCTGTGTCAGCCCTGTACACTTGAGAATCATTCATCTTCGTGTTCAGCAACATGGATGCATTCTGTAAGTGATGCATTACAAAGGTACATGAAAAAATAAATGCAGTGTGAAGTACAGATACTACAATCACAAAGTGTAAGAGACCAGTGACTGATAGTGGGATTTCCCTGGTTTCTACAGAATGGCTGAATTTAACGTACAGTTTGTAACTCACACACTGTACTGGCTAGGAAGAGACCTAGCCAAGCTCTCTGGATCAGGAAATGGGACTGTACTCACTTATATGGGGGACTGTGGCTGCACCCTTTGGAGAGCAGACCTTCTGTGTGGATGGTCTATGCTGTGGTGAGGCACTGGAGCCAGCTGCAAGGTCATCTGGTGGAGCAGTTAACAACAAGTGTACTGGAGATTTTTCTCTGTGTCTCCACTCCTGAGACACCTTCTTGGGGGCAGATGTATAGTCAGAAGCTGGTGAGAAGATGGATGCACCTCCTAGGAGATATCCAAGTAAAAAGCAGTGAGCATATACCTCAAAAGAAACCCCCATTCAAGATTTGATGTTACTATATGTAACAGTTATGAGGTTGAGGTCCCTTCATCACTGCATTATTTCATCCTTTCTGTTCCTTGTTAGTAGCCAAGGTAGCAGGAGACTATAGCCTCTTTACAAAATGCTTGTTTCTCTTAAAGTGATTCTCGTGTGAAGAATAGCCAGTAAAACTGCCTAGGAGAAAGCAGGGCCTGCTTTTTCTGCTGTGTCTGTAGGGAGTGTCCTAGGTGCTAAACCCCAGCAGTCCCCGTACGTTACTGCTGACTTCGATCTCATAACTTAGGTATAAGAAGCAGAAAAAATAATGTTGCTTACACAGGTCTGCCATTTCCCTTCTTTCCAACAGGTGACTGATATGCTTTGAATTCCTGACAGAAAGGGAGTCATAAGGAAAAGAGACAAGGACATGCACAGAAATATGCAATTGACAGATTATGTAACATATTTTCATATGCTGGCACACTGTGTGCATGTAAAAATAAAGAAGAGGTTGCATGCAACTAATAAGGGGAATATTTACTACAGGTTTTCCCTTTTTCTTCCCATAGTCTGTTTCCTTACTTGTAACACCCCCCTCCTGGGACATCTTGAAAATAATTTGGGGTGTTTCTAACAAACTCCCCTTGCTGAACTACATCTCAAGTCTTCTATGTAAAAAAAAAAAATACTTGCAGCTGCTTTGGGAGCTAGGAAAAATCTCTGGATGTTGAGTAGGTTTGCTAGAAGGCTGACAAGAGCTACCCAGGAGATTTTCTTTAATACTCAACAATATAAAAAGAGGACCTATAGTAGTTACTCCTCAGGACAAACAGAGGAGTTCCAGCCTATTCCTGGAGCACAGTAGCTTAAATAATAATAAAGAACAATTAAATATATGAGCATCTGCAGGCAAATCTTGGAGAAAATTCACAGAATGGATAATCAATGGGCAAAAAAAGAGAAGGTGGCAAAGTCTGATATCTTCAAACCCTAATGTTCAAAGCTGTATCTTTCCATCTCTGGATAGGTTACTAAACTCATGTCACCACATTTTAAGAGGTACTGACCACCCAGTACTTGGAAGGAAATCAACAGAATTTGCAATGAACCGATTTCTCTCAAAAGCACATCCATATTTAGATACCTGAATACAGAATTCAAGAGCCTAAATGTAGGCACCAAAAATGTGACAATATTATCTATAGTACACAAGACTATAGCTATTCATGAATAACTACCATGGAAGATAACCACTTTAGGTGCAGTGGTATCAACCTGCCTGGACCTGGTTTGCAACAAAATACAGATTTACAGCACGTCCAGTAAAGACTTTGTAACAGAACCTGCTATGAGGTATTTGGGTAATGACCTAAGAAAATATACTGCATTTGGACTATATTTTTTGCAATATTATTTAATGTCCCAGTTTGACATTGATATGGCACATCCATCCTCAACTGCAGCCAGTGAAAACTTACCAAGGGATGTAAAGGGCAGGGTAACATCTTGGGACTGAAGATCTGCTGTATGGAAGCACAGAGGATCCCTGCAAGCAAAATGATGGCAAAACTGGCATTCTGAAATCATTATGCTAAGTTTTGGTAACACTAGCTAGCCGACACAGTGAGAACATGAAGCTCTCCTATGTAATCTCCAGATTTTATACATGTAAATTAAAAGCTCACGATGTAAAGAAACTCCAGAGCTCTTTCTTAGAGGGATGAAAGTAACATCACAGCTTTGTTTTGTAATTCCCAGGAAGCTTTACCACTATGAATAAACCAATATAAACAAGCTCAGGGCTGGCTCTGTATTAAAGAAGCCATAGGAACTTATTCCTAAATGAGTATTTTAAAAAGTAGGTTACTCAGCTGAGTGAAAGCACTTCTCACCATTCACAAGTATCCTTATCCATGCTGTTTTCAGTAACAGAGTCTATAGCTGCAGTCTCCCTGTACAGAAAACCACATCACTGTCAAGAACCCAGCAAAGACCATGCCAGTAGGATCACTACATTCACATTTTTAGAAGATAAGCTTGTTTCTTAAGCAGAGTACAATGGCAGTCCCGTTGTAATAGTGAAGAAAAGGCATAATAAAATTGTTATATGAGTCCACTAAAAGAAGTCTATTAGTGTTAGAGGGACTTTAGACTATTTCTCTGGGAAAGAAACTACTAGATTCGCAGTCATAAAGATGGAAAAAAACTAATAACTGCTTTAGACAACTACTGCCATTGCAGTCTTCCTTCTGGTTACTCACACAACAATGCTTCTAATTAGCTTCTTCAGACCAGCCTCTTTTTAGTCCATATTTCACCATAACATAAACTCTTGCCTTTTCCAGGTTTGGACCTACGTCTTTCCTCAAGCACTGTCAATTTTTTAGAGTACAGTGGTATTTGATAAGAGAATGGAAATGGATAATTAATTAAATTAAAAAACCTCCAAACAGCTAGACTCATCTTGAGCCTTGAGAGACACTTGGTAGTGTTCCAAAGAAGTAAAATCTTGCTGAATTTAATGTTGACCTTTTGTAGAACTGCTCCATTTCCACCAGCAGCTCTGCTATTCCATCTCTATCTACACCACCATGCCTGCTAAGCACGCTTGAAGCACACAAAGTGCTATCTTTATTTATCATACTAAGTCTTCTTGCTCTGTCAGGCTTTTTGTGACAACCTCAGTTTTGGAATAGACAAAAATAGAATATATCAAGTAAGATTTTACAGCAAATGGCATCTGGTATTTGCCATCTTATATTCTGATATTGTAACTTCGGATACAGCACAACTTTTAACTAAGGCACTGGGAACAGAAGGAAAAGGTAGTAAATGAGCTTCATCTCATTCTTCATAGGAGACAATCAATAAAATCTTGTCTCTGCTGAAGCTACCTAGAGGCACATTGTTAAAGCTTTCCATATACCACTTGTGTATCCTTTTGTAAAGGTCCCATATTTAATTAATAAAGTATCTATTTTAAAGGAAGCTTCTTAACTTCTAAAGAATTCAGCAATCCCTTGTGGATGTCACCACCATATTTTTCTTTCCAGAAAATGCCAAGATGATGAATGCCTTTTGGTAACCCTTCCACTTGTTTAACACCCATTCTGTAGTATATAAAAACACAAGCTTTGGAGATTATGGACACAAGCTTGTCCAATGAATCTTACACATCGTTACTTCACTAAGCTATCTCAGAGTTTTGATCTACAAAGAACTTTTAGTCTTCAGTAGAATATAGCACCAAACACAGCATCAAACCTGGAATACATAGGATATTGGCCAATACAATTTTGTTCCAATGGTGTGTATGATGGGAGAAGTATCATGGTTTAAATAAATCTGATTCTAATACAAGTCCATTGATTACATTTTTCCTTTAAGAAGTACCTTTATGTTCCAGCTTAGAAACATCAGAATTTGTGCTGTATTGATTTCTTAACTTTAGGTCATTATCAGTTGTTTAGTAATTACCTGCTACAACAATGAGAGGAAGGATATTTGCACAGGGCGAAGGATGAAGAGAGTTTTACATGAAAACAAAACCAGAAACACCAAAAAGCAGGCAATAAAGGCAAATGGTGTAGTAAACTTCTATTACGCTACCACCTAAAGCGTCTGAGGAACCTTGCAATCAACAGAATCTTTGGAAGCTTTCAGGTTAACTCAAGCTAACTTGTAAACCCTATTTTCTTGCAAAAAGTTTTGCTCCTGAGGCACACAAATAGCCAGATCCCAGTTTAAAAGGCAAGACAAGTACACCGCACGCAACAGAAATAACACTCTTACATGGTTGCTAAAGGTGATTTTCTCCCACCATTGCTGCCATCCTTGCCAAGATCCACAGAGGGAATATCATTGCCTGAGCTTGTTAATTCTTGAAGAATCCTCTTTAGATCCTGCAATGATTCTTCCTTCAAAATGCCTGGCTTGGAAGACATCTGAAATAAAATTCAGTTACAAAGTATTTATAAAGGCACTCTCTTTTTCAGTTCCTTCCTATACTCATCCAAAGTCACATGTTTTTCCCCCCTCTACTCTTGTCTTCCCAGTTAGAAAGAGGGCAGACTTTCTGTCATTTTAGTTCAGAAGTGCTGGAGGCTAGACTTGATTATGGGAAAACTGTTAAAATACTCTCTGAATATGATTGCACTCTTATCTGGAAGTTATCTGACAGCAATGTGTAAAGCAAATAAATACAACTAAGGCAGAACACAGCTAACATCTGCATTTTGAATAAATGTTGCAAAAAGGTTATGACTACTGTTTCGATGTCAAAAACATTAAAAGAAGCCTTTCATTATGAAAGCTTCCCCCCCATCCCTCTACAACCATGACCTTTTTCAGTACGCAGCACCAGTAATCTTTGCTTATGTGACAACTCTGCTCCTTTCTGACCTGTGACCCCAGGTATTACTGTCCAGTACACAAACACAGCTCTGAAGATTGAAATACTAGTTGTATTAGGGTGTTGTCTAGGCACTCATTTCTAACACAGCTGAGCTCTCTGCAAATATAAACTACTTCATTGTCACAGATATGCTCTGAGATGAAGTGCAGTATTATTCTCATCTTACCGACTCAGACTCCAGGCAAAGGCCTGGTTCAAAGAATCCTCTCTTGACAGAAAGAACTGGATTTTTCAGACTACTCAAGCACTTCTCATGTTCAAAGCACTGCTCCTACTAAGCTCTGCTTCATCTGTGGGTGGAACTGGCTAGAAACATTTTGCTAGCACCTTTTCACTGAAAAAGTTACTTCCAATGGGAACACAATAGTATCAGTAGAGACTCTATGGAGAACAAGTCCTCAGGTTCATAACAGGTCAATGTGATACTTAGACCAAATCTATCTTTCCTAAACTCTGGCTAAGAAACCAGGCTATCGACCAGGTAGGGTCTCTGTGTCACATGACAGAGCTGCTTCATTTTGTACAATAACTAATCATGCAGGAACCAAGAAGATTCAAGGAGACCTTGAATCAAGTTCTCTTACAACCTGTTAGGTTGTTGCCATGGTACTACATTAAAATTCCTACTTCATCATCAGAAGTATACATCGATTAAAGTAAAGAGAACAGGGGTACCTGATACTGCAGGGAGTTTACAGATTTAACTCTCCTTTGCTCCTTGATGTAAATGTTTGTCACCACATCAGAAAGTAAAACAGAAAATATTATTGAAAAATATCTGCAGTAGCTTGTAGTCTCCTACAGATTTTGAGGTAAAAATTAATAAAAAACCCTCTACCAATTTCTATGGGAGATACATCAGGTCCCTTTTGGAGAATGAGATAAAATCTATACAGAAAATACAAAAAGATTATATTTTTTCATGGAAGAGTTGAGTTGATCTATTCTGTAATGAAAACCCAGAACACTAGCACCTAAAGATGTACGAAAACAAAAGAAAGGAAGGACAATGACGTGTCTTTTAGGATAAAATTAGTCATAGTGAAAGCCAGCTTGGAGAAAGATTTAAGTATTAAAGGCTACTACAGGTGAATCAGATGATGAAATTCATCACAAATTATGTACCAGTCTATTTTCACTGCCAAATGTAAGTGATTTACAGCAAGTAGAGTACAGCAAAAAAAACCCAAAACAACCCAAAAGTGAAGACCAAACTGCTTACAGATCAGTACCTTCAATTTTAATAGATTATAAATGTCATTGGTGATAGAGGTAAGATAAACTCCTATTAGAAGCTATAGATTTTTTTATTGTCTGGTTGTTTTTTCAACATAAAAAGAAAGAAAATCTGAAAGGCCCTAGAATACAAGAAGCTACAGGAAATTTTTTCATCTTTGGTGTTAAGAATTCACTCTTGGACAGTCCTATCAGATGCTCTCCCATTTATCAATCCCATGGTATTTTTACTCTTTGGAACATCCCTGTTTCCTATGCAGTTTCCCATTTTGAGACAGGTACTCACTGGAGTGACACAGCTGGCCAAGTTCAGGGAAGGTGGTATGACAGCTGAGTGCAGGTGGGAAAGAGGCACTATGTGCTGCAGCTTGCCTGAAGGAAAAGCTGCCAAGTAGCCTCTGCCCTGCAGCTCCTGTGGAAAAATATGAGCCAGGCAGAATAACCAAGTACAATTAAGCAGAATAAATGGGTATAGATATTATGGCCTCTGTAACAGGGCATCTCTTAGCCAAATACCTTATAATTTGCACCACTCATTCTCAGACACTTCCTAGTGTTTATTAGGTGTGCTCAGACATAAGTCTAGTGGCAGAGTAAGGTGCAGGAATGGCAGTTTAATTTCTTGTCAGAATTTTAACATACTCTCTGAAACCATTCAAGTGGAGGAGATCTCAGGGCCACCACAAAATTACACTGTCTTAGAGTTCCTGTAGCTCTTTTTTCTCACTTGGGTAAGAATTTCTTTCATTTGAATACAAGATTCCCCGCCTTTGCCACCGTTCATATGAAGTGCTTACTGGATCACTGATGTAGATACCACTCTGATGTAGAGTGGAATTTTGAAAATAAGATTTTGTTTCTCACTCAAAACTAGCAATTGGTGTGGTTCACTAAAATTAATGGTAATTCCATTTCAAGTGTACTACTCAGTTATAGCAGTAGTTTCATTGCAGCCTTAATAATCTATGGTTACAAGTAAGGCAAAGGTAAATAATATTCTCTACTAAACTCATTAGTAAAGGCAGAGATTGGACAGAGCCTATTGGGCAATAAAAGTTCTAGGCTCTATGAGAGAGATACTGGCTCTTCATTACTGCATAATTTTCCCTATACCCCCATCTTTCACTACTGCTCTATAGCTTGACAGACGTCAACCACAAGTCTTCCTTTTTCTGTCCCAGATGTCTCATGACTGTATTTTCTTTCTCCCTGCTAACATTTCTCCTGGCTTCTTAAACATGATTTTCTTTGGTGTTGCCTAACTTAATTAGCATAATCAAATTCTCAGAGCCCTTGTTTCCAGCCTTTATGTAGCTTTAAGGTTGCTGGTTTTACTTCAGGCCTGAAGAAGGATGTGGGTGCCCCAAAGACTGTTAGTGCTTTCTAGTTCTAACAGTTAACACTAGTAAAAGACATCCCTTCAGACCTCTCCAATTCATTTTCCATCATAATGCCATTAACATTTCTAGCTTTTATTTGCCTAAGGCTGCGAGAAAATGATGAAGTGTCACTGAAACCAAAGCCCAGCAACTGAAGCATATGATCCAGTATTCTTGTAGCTATTGATTCTTTTTGTTGCACTTACTGTACATAGCACTTCAAAGTAACTGAAATTATGGACATTACTCGTGCAACAATCATAGAATCACAGAATGGCTTGGGTTGGAAAGGACCTTAACATCATCCAGTTCCAAACCCCCTGCCACGGGCAGGGATGCCTCACCCTAGACCACATCACCCAAGGCTCTGTCCAACCTGGCCTTGAACACTGCCAGGGATGGAACATTTACCACTTTGGGCAACCTGTTCCAGTGCCTCACCACCCTCACAATAAAGAACTTCTTCCTTATATCTAACCTGAACTTCCCCTGTTTAAGTTTAAACCCATTACCTCTTGTCTTATTGCTGCAGTCTCTGATGAAGAACATGTAAAAAGAGGTTTCAGAACACAAGGTTTTTAGAGTACTTGGCAATAAATAGGGTTAAGCATGAAGTCAGGGCACAAAGCAAATACAACTAAGTTTATACCCATGTTGCTCAATAGCTTACTTACTTTTACATCTAAAGTATGCTGCAGTCTGAAGCGCATTGCTTCTTGTTCCTGACATTGGATTATGCACTGACATTCTGCAAATAGCAGTGATGCCTGTAAGAGCATCAGAAAAAAAAAGGCATTAATTTTGCTAATTTTCTGTGGATTACAGTATTTTCTATTTTCTTACTGATAGAGAAACAAGGTACACAGAGAGATACTGTATTTACCTACTGCGATCAGAATAGAAATACTGCAATATGACCAGATGCCTTTCTTGAGACACTTACAAAAGCAACTCACCCATTATATGATCCTAGTAGTCATAATATGCACACCGTGATATCACAGAAGGGAGCTAATCCTTTTCAGGGACAGTCCTAGATCTATTTAACCCCTCTAGGATTAGAAAATTCAACTGTGGTAGTGTGGCACAATTCAAGGTTTAAAAATGGGTGGTTGATAACTTTGTTGACCTGTCCCGTTGTTATATACTCTTTCTTCTTTATAAATTTACCCTGAAAAGGTGTGAAAAATTCTAATTATGGATCTATTTTTCACTGAGGGTGTATCAGGACAGAAAGAAACTGGAAGCTCTAGGCCAAAGCACAAAAAGAGAGAGAGAAGGAGCACGAACAAGTGTGCTGAGTCTGGGTGTGCCAATGCTTGATTTCAGTAGAGCCCCTATTATACTGAATAATTGTTCCTCTCTCCACAGAAAGGAGTTTCTTTGGGCCAAAGAGCCAGAGGCAGGTCTAGAAGGTCTGTATAATCTGCTTTAAATTCCCTGCAGCTTTTATTTTCCTAAAATAGTAAGGAGTAAATCAAGAATTCTCTTAATGAAAACAAAAGACTTACCATTAAAAAACCCCAAAAGACAGTCTAAACTACAGATCTTTCTTCAGGTAAGTATCTTACAGTACCTGTGAATGGGATATATTTAATACAACCTAGGTAAGAGGTCAGACATTCTCTTTCCAAATGACTGTAAAGGAAGGTCTCACTGAAAGCACCTTAAATTACCTTATCAAGGGCTGCCTCCATCTTGGATATTTTTTCTTTTAGAAGTTTGTCTTGTGATCTCAGGATCTCCAATTCTCCAGCAATCCTGGTGTTTTCTGCTGTAATATAGCTCAATTCTTGACCTAGTTTACTATTTTTTTCTCTGAGGTAATGCTTCTCCTGAATTTAAGATGAGGATAACAAAGTATGAATCAAAAATTTGTAACTATCTACATTATACATGTTTGTTTTCTGCATTTTTTTTTCTCTTTGACAGATCTGAATCAACCCTTTCAGGCTTAGCTATTGCATTTTACAGAAAGATGAGGTTTCTGCAGCAAGAAGATAGCTCTTATAAAGAAAAATACAATTGGACAGGTCACAGTGAGATAACATCTCGGATTTTAGATCCATTCAGAAGGATACAGAATGCATTAGCTGACATTTCTAAAAAGAACAGCTATGTAAGAGCCTACTTCTTATTGAAACTAGTATTGTTCTTTCACAGAGAATAACTATAAATTAAAACCTGTCTTTATGCAAAAGGCTTATTTATGTAGTGGAGATACTCTCTCATATATGCTAGGGGGAGGACAGGGAAGGTGACCCTTACATCAAGTAAAATTCTCCTTGGTCCTTCTTCGGACAATTGTGCTTTGGGCTGTACATTTTTCTAAATACAAATTTCTCTAAATACAATTAAATACTTTTACAGGGAGCTCTTCTGACCTTAGTTGTATTTGTCATTGCTTCTTCTAAGAACTTAATCTTGCTCTGTAACACATCCATCTGTCCTCTCTTGGCTGTGATCTGCTTCTGCATTCCCACTGCAACTTTTATAGCTATAAAAGACAACGTTCATTCTCAATGAATAACATTGATTAAGCATTCTGTCAAAAGACTCTGGAAGTTGGTTATCAGCAATATGCTAGAATAAGTAAGTTGAACCAGGATTCCTAGCCACTTATGTGTGCAAACCACCCATTAGCATTAGCTGGAGTTTTGTCCACGGTAGTGGCACCAAACCCATCACACTCACAAGATGAAAAGAGAGCATTCCCTGGAAATAGGCATAAAGATCAACTGAGGAAACTCAACTTCTCATTTAAGTTTTACAGTATGTAGTAAAAGGTTAAATGAAAGTATGTTGTCATCTGCAGTACTGATTATTTATTTCACAAAACATCTGGAATATTATTATAGCATCTATTGAGGGATCAATACTTAGGAAAATCCTCTTGTTAAAGATATAAATTTGTGTGATTCTGGGGAAGTTCAATCCATAATTACCGTTGCCATCAGATCCTTCTATAGTCCTTAGAGCAGTCCTGATCTGTTCCAATTCAGCTTGGGCAGATTTCAACTGCATTTTCAGTCTGTTTGCTGTATTTTCCATCTCCTTGATTTTATCCTGGTAGTCCCTCTTCAAAACTTCAAATCCCTCTGGTGAGAGTAAGATTGAAATTATAGTGACAAAAAGTTATTATTCTTCTAGCCAAGATTACTGATCTCTCACATACTCTCTTAAAAGGAGAGACATGCAGAGAGAGACATGCAAATAGCTAAGGCATAAAGCAAATAACTAACAAATGCACAACAAGCAATTCATTGTCCTGCATGTCAACAAAAGCTTCTGTTTCACCAGTAACAAATGTGTTCTTTGGTTGCTCACCAAAGCAACAGTTCAAGTAAGTGATACAAACCCATGTTTCTGCGTTCTGCTACTAGACCCAACTGCATACTGCGAAAGTAAAGGGTATTGGTGAGAGAAAGCATTTTACTCCTATCATTCTTTTCTCCAGCCACACTTATAAGCAACTAAGGGCTGAACCAATGTAATTTGTCAAGCATTCCCCTGCAACTCTGCTTCTCAGTTCTGCTCCTCTTATCTCTCTGCAACTCCTCTTATGTCACCCACACCGCTACAAGCTAGCTAGCTGTGAGCTCAGACTCTATCAGCAGCTTGGCCTTAATTTCTCTGTGGTCATTCACTCCAATAAGCCTTTCTTAAAGCTCATTCACCCTGACAGTACTGTACAAACTTAAGGCAGACACACAGGCTCTGTTTCAATCTTACAAAACTTAGTAAGTTTAGAAGTAAGGACATCCATGCTCCCAATGGGAATTTTATGAGAGTACAGGAGTGTGTAAAGAGCAAAACATGTGAAAAGTATCATCTGGCTGGCTGCAGCACAGATTTAGCAGAGGACCCCCTGAATTTTAGTGGTTGGCTTAGTTCCAGACCCTACTTTTGATTTCTTTTTTTAATATTGTCTTGACCTGCTTTCCCTCACATTACTTCTGAAAACAGTGGAGTTACAATATAAAAATTTCTAAATAACATTGTAGCAAAGCTACAACAAAACAGAAACAAAGTTCCACTGCAATTTGGCCACAGACTGTTAATAAGATCCCCTAGTGCTCTTTAATAACACTCCGGAAAAAGCAGTCAAGTTTCTAGTCTGTGATTTACTACGTCTGCTTCTTTGGTTTACACAGCCAGGCAGTTAAAGTATTTTTGCTCAGGGTAGTGAGAGACTGCATAAAGATTGTATTCCCACCACAGTGTGCCAGAATTCCAAATCGTGTTATCACTTTCTGAAGTGACTTGACCACCCCTTGCTGGCAGGGAACCTTCTGCTGTACCAGCAGCCATATTTGGATTCAGCAAGCAAGCTGCTCTTATTTTTAACACCAGCCCAATTTAGTGGCTATCAGATTTGAGCCAAGTTGAGGCTCCCTACTTGCAAGGCCAGCTAGCTCACCTCGACTGGCTTCAAGTTCATTCATTAGCTGGTCTTTTTCCAGTTTCGTATCGTTAAGTGCATGGAGCCTCTCAGTGCAGGTGTTAACCAGTTTAACCTTCTCCAGTTCCAGTTCACCCAGTCTGACTTCCATCTCATGTATCCTGGTTTCTTTCTCATCCTTTACAATCTACTTGCATAAAAGACAATGTTAACTATGTGCAATACACATAATTATACAAAATTAGCACAAAGATGTGCAGACATCATCATTACTTTAAATCTTGGTTGTCAGTGAAGAGTTTGGAGCAAGAAAGAAAAATCAGAGTAAAGCAGTCAGATTAGTTCTGTGAAAATTGCTAATCCAGGCAAAAAGGGTGCAACAGAATCTGATCTGATCGTTTACATGTTTAACCTTAGCAGGTATATGATATGAAAATGATTTCCATCCTTTACTAGCAGCACCTCCATATTCACCCCGAATTCTCACAGAAGAGAATGAGTTTCCCTATCTGGAGTGAATTTGTTCTGAAGATGCTGTCCTGCATAAGACTGCTCTATCCTGTAATTCTTGTCAGAGTAATAAGCAGTTATAAACAGTGTCTTCAGTTTGGAATTCTGAGTGCTTACTGTATATCATTTTTCAGTAACACTTTGTATTTCTGGTTCTGTTACTAGTGTGGACAACCGTACTGCTGAGGACAGCATGTTATATTCCAGCTTTCAGACGCCTTTTGGCAACTGCTTTTTACCAGTGAATTATTTATTTTTGGTGATAATATTCTCTCTGCCCACTAACTCTTTTATTGCTGCTAGGATTCAAGGTGCATTGTCTGATCTGCATTTAAACCACAGTATTAGCACGTTAAGACAGACATTTGAAAACAGAAAACATTTACTGTATTACAAAGACATAAATGAAGCATCATTTGCACACCTTAAGTTCTTCTACTTTGAGTTTCCAGTCATCTATTTCTTTTATAAGCTGAGATTTCTCAACTTCCATTGCTCCAGCAGCTCGACTGTGCTGGCCCACGATCTGGGTCATGTTATCAATTTGCTTTTGGAAGATCTCAATAGTCCTTTCCTTCTCTGACATCTGCAGTTTCAGTGTTTCACACTCTGACTGCACATAATGTAAACGGTCCTCTTCATTCTTGAGATGCTGGATCTCCTGCATCCTACTTCTAAGTTGTGAATGCAGCTTCTTGATTTCCTCACTGGTAACCTCAAGGGCTCTCTCTTTCTCCTGCAGACAGGCTGTCAGATTTGACACTGTTTTCCCAGCAATCTCCAAACTGATCTGTTTGGCTGCAAGATCTTCTTTAACTTTATGGAGCATTTCCTTGGTTGACTCCAGTTGGACAGTCAATGAGGAGACTCTTCCAATGCTTTCATTTTTTTCCTTAATTGCAGCCATCTGAATAACAGAAATATAAAGATCAACCAAGAGGAATGTTTATTTCTACCTTTAAAACTTCCTGTCACATTTCTGTTTTTCTAGAGTTCACCTTCAAACATCTGGTTTTAGAGGAAAATTAGGTCAGCATGATCTGGCCTACAATGACAGTGTGATTCTTCTAATTTTCTTTCCTCTTTCCCCATCTTAATATATCAAGTATTGCTTAGAATATTGGAGGTTTATTATAGAAAATAGAAAAAGTTAAACCGATGTAAAAAAAATCCCAAAACAAGAAAACTACAAACCTGTAATGTTAGTATGAAATTTAGAGCAGCTGAGGCAAAAGAACTTTAAGTGTTAGAACTCGACTGACAGCACTGTAAGCTGGGGGGAAAAAAAGTATGTACATGAATAATTTATACTGATTTTATTCCTGCAGGCAGCAATGTGCACCATTTAAAGCATCAAGTACTGTGACTCAGGATCTTCTAATAGTACAAAATAGAAACAGGAGAAAAGAATGAACTTCCTGGTGGGAGGATTTTAAAGGAAAAATAATGGATTGAGAAAATGCAGAAGGCTGTGTGAGGTAGCACAAGCCTGTGGTTTGGTCGAAATACAAAGTAATTAGCTTGACCTTTACTCACAATGCAAAGAGGGTTACCTAATTACAGCTCATTTCTGAAGGGCTGAAGTCTTGAAGAAAGAGGAATGTACTACAGGTCAGTGTCTAGGAATCTACTTTGTCAGAATTAATTCTTTCTGACATAGCACTGCATTCAGCTTAGGTTTATAAACACAAACTTCATTATGTTTTCATTAAGCACTACATAAATGAAAACATTATGAAGGCCTTTCATTTACCGATTATTCTTACAGAAAATACTACCTTCAATAGTTTGTTTGTTACATCTGCCAAGATCAAACTTTCTGGAAATTCACATGAGGCTGTTTTGGAGGTTTATAGTCAAAATCAAGCACACGATCAGCAGAACATTCATTTTCTCCTAAGGCTTGCATGTCAAAAATCAAAATTTAAATAATAGTTCTACATCCTCATAAGTAACGAGAAGTGAGGGCTGGGCAGGTCAGATTATAGGGGGAAAAAAATGCAGATTTTGAGCGCCACATATGTGCATCTTTGGAAGCAAAATTTTGCCACATTAGCCCCAGAGGTCCCCCATCCCATGGTAACCAGAGTTACAATGCTTCTACCTGAAGTAAAGCCCCTATCTGGCGCTCTTTCTATCCTGAACACTATCACTCTGCAGCTGCTTGCCAACCTGGTGCTCCATTTGTCTCTGACATTCAGTCCTCATTTCCTTTGCTGTGTTTTCCATACACTGCAGTTGCTTGGTTTTGTTGTCTAGTTGTCTCCTTAGACAGTCAATGGCGATGCTGCTGTCTGTGTTCCGATCCCAAATTCGCTTGTTCTGCTCTTTTCCTAAGCTTAGTTCTATCTCTTTTTCCTGAAGTTCAAGCTACAAGAAATTAAAGTCGCCTCCCTCTTTAAATCACATTCAGGATTTTTTTCTTCTTTCTCTTAACATAAGCAAAATTCAATTACACAATTTGATAACTGAATAGGGACTACTGTATGGATTTACACTTAGCAGAAGACAGGAATACTGGCTAAACTAGTCTGACACACCTTACATGTTTTCTTCCAACAAAGCAGTAAGTTTCAACTTCATATACTGCTGCTATTGTTATTTTGAAGCATGTAACACCTCAACATTGAAATCTTTCATGCCATTTATATCTATTCCAAAATCAGTGTAAGCTACAAAATTAAAAGTTTGTGTTGTGTCAATATCAAATAAAAAACAATGAAGCACACTGCATTCCAAGGAAGGCTGCTCTTGATAAATATCCATCTTTACCACTAATAAGAATTGCTCATTTCATCTCATGCAGCAATTTGCCACATGTTCCCCATAGCTTAAATCTTCTCTACCTCAGATGTAACAGTCCATAATTGAAATTATAAATAATTTAAAATGTAAATATTATTAAAAAATCCAGACACACACATTTCAGAGCTATTCATTTTGAAAATAGAAATTTAAAATGTGCCCAAACTGAATTATCAGTAGGCATTTCTGCTAATCATAACTTTTGTTATTGTAACCACCTGCATATTGTAGAAGTGGAAGTAGAAAACGAAGTAGGAGACTCAGAGAATGGCAGAATAAAAACATGAGCTGAAGACAGAAACAAAAGGAATCCTAAAATGAGAATCCTAACCCTCGATGAGATTCTTTTCAATACAATTACATGTTTTTACCAGTAACTGATGAGTCTGGTTATTCAGATACCCAGAATCTTGGCTGCTTTGATCCTGCTCTGTCTGAGCTTCTGCCACTTCAGAACCAGCTAGGTGCAACTGCTTCTCCAGATCCTTGACCTAGAAAAAAGAAAAATATTCATTAATAATTATCTTAACATATTCTATTTTAAATACTACATTGGATTTCTTCTACTGTTCTTCTAGGTTCTACTCAAAAGAAGTCCAAACATCATCTTTTAGCTCAGAAGTTATTCCCTAGGTGTATTTAGAACTGTGTGATCTTTCAGTGATTAAGATCAATTTCATTGTAGAGCTAACTGAGTTTCCTGAGAATGAATTGGCTTCCACCCTGATCCACAGCTCTTTAAGAATTCCTTACCTGCACTGTAAGCATTAAATGGAATGGGAAAACAGCCACTTGAGAAAAAAGTTCAAGCTCCTTGCTTGATTTGCAATACTACTAGTTAGAAAAAACAGCATAATGCAAGTATAACTAAAACACAATCTATATGGAATCATTCAATAAAAATATATGAAATCTCCTACAGCTCTCTTCTAACGAGAGCTTCAGGCTTTGCAATCTTTCTTTTGGCTACCACCAAAATCTGGGCATTTTTTCTACTTTCTTAAAAATGTTTCTTTAGCTTGTGACAAAACCATTCATCTCTTTCCTTCCTCTTCTGCCCCCCTCTTTCATGCATCTGATTATAATGAAGACATAATTCTTTTTAGTTACTAACGGACCATTTACGCAGGGCTAGTGCTGAAACCTCAGGCTTTTCACCAAATGGAGGTTGGGCACATCAGGATAAAAAGATGTTGTCAAGGGAAAGTTCTGAAGATCTTCTTACAGTGTTTTTCTTTCCCAAAATTGAACTGGTTCTCCTCCTAGAGCTCCAATGCCTAAATAGCATAAGGATGTTTTTAGGCCCTCTTCTTCCTCTAATGGGCTTAGGTCCTTTCTGAAAGGGATTCCTCTCATCTTGTGGAGCACTCCAACAGGAGAAATCTCAGTAAATCCCAGCTTACTTCTCCCTGAATCCCTCCTTACACAACAACTCCATATTTCCACAGAAAATTTAAACCTGAAGTACACTCTACAGAGCTCAACAACTGTGTACAACATTACCAACAGGGCTTTCTCTGACAGTGACAGAAAGAGCTGTTTTCACATAGGGCCCTTCCTATACAATGAAGTTTGTTTAGGGAGAAGTTTGTCCCAAGCATATATTCAGCCATATTCACTCTGTGTTTAATGATATAGTGAATTTCACCAGAGACACTGAGGTCTAACAGCAGGTTTTATGTAGCATATGCAAACAGATCACTTACATATTTACATCTATATCCACCCAAGTATCACATTTTTCTGACTGCTAAAGCTGTCTCACATCAACAACTTATATTGGCTTTAGTTTTCACCTACTCCCTTGACAATTTTAGTTGCTAAGGCTTTTACCCCACCAGAGAAGCCGTGGAGGAAGCCATGTTGTAAAAACAAGACATACATTTATAAAAGCTTTATTTAGATTCTCTTTCACATCTTCCCAGGAATGACTCTGCATAACAGCCTAAGATCAAATTATCTCCAGCTATCAACTCATCTCTCACTAACGTCTTCCTTAGCAATTTAGCTTCTTACACTTCCTTTTGAAAAGCAGTTTTTATTGGATGAAGTAGTATATTCTTTCACAGATATACAACCCAAACATTTTCTGGAGTTGGCAGACTGTGAAAAATAGACTTAAATTGATTCCCAGTTTCCAGTTTTACATCTGTTACAAGATAAGCATGCTGGAAGGGAACATGCCTATGGGGTATACACTATAGTTATAGCTAAAAATCTGATATAACCTTATACTGTGCACTACATGATTTGAATCAAAAGAATTCAGTAAAGCCAGCATGAAAACATACCATATATTGTACCCTCTTTGAGGATGAGATACAGTAATGGATATTTATTTACAAATTCCCTACATGTCAGTTATGATGCTGTAAAAAGTTACTTTTGGAACTGACTAATGTGAGTTTTAATGCATGTCAATCAATGGGATAGACAGAAGTGGAAACCTACAGAAATGATAAACCACTGTGTCCTTCCTGCTGTTTTATACTGCAAGTACACACACACACCATTGCTTTACTGGCTTGATCTGCACGTTCCTGCCATTCCATTCTCAGACC
Source organism: Myiopsitta monachus (assembly GCA_017639245.1). Taxonomy (NCBI): domain Eukaryota; kingdom Metazoa; phylum Chordata; class Aves; order Psittaciformes; family Psittacidae; genus Myiopsitta; species Myiopsitta monachus. The sequence continues at coordinate 47,311,968 of CM029917.1, forward strand.
TTTTTGGATCAGAGACCATGAGCTCTGCCAAACTTCATGGAACCCCTGTGACCTGAACTTTCCCTTTTCAACAGTATGTTGGAGAAGGATGCCTAAATCCTCATGACTTGTAATCTAAGATGGATTTGGATCCATCAAGCATTTCTGCATGGATCAGCTCCACTGACTTTTAAAGGGAGTGGACAGCGACTGCTTTCAGATAATTTTCTAAAGAAAACATGAATTATCTTTCACCACAAATAAGAAGGAATTTAAAGATATTCAAATTGTTTATAAAACTGGAAACAAAAGCAGTGAAATAACTGAAAGATGCAGTGGGTATGATATAGCAATGGGATAAAAAAATGCTGCAGTTCAAGACATGGCAGAGATTTTGTGGTGGAACCATAAGTTCTCTCTATCTGTTGGCAGTAACTCCACACTGTACTACCTGGAAACGAGTTGGGCTTCAGGGAGCAGCGGGGTCAAAAATATTTGTCAAGATTAATGTTTTCTAATGGGATTAAGAAATAGTTTGAATACACAGGTGCTGCCCAGCCCCTCTTTTTTGCCTGTATTATATCCTGCTGGTAAGAAGCCTTTGGATTTCAATAAAAGTTAAAGATTCTTAACTCACAAATGGGGCATCTCCGGGCACCTGAATACTTCTCAAGCACTGCTGTAATCTCAATGTCCTCCCATCCTTCCACTTACCAAGACAAAAAGTTACCAAAACATTTTTCTGGGCAGTACAACATAAATAAGAAGCTGGTTTTGCTGATATATTTTTTTGCAGTACAGTACAACAATGTTCTTGTCCTCCATGTACAAGTGATGTTTGCAGTGCAAAATCATTTTATTTATTTCCAGAAAGCATCATTATGGTATGCTCTTAATCCATTCAGCAAAACTATTTTGTTCAGTGAGTTTTGCAGAGATATTTTGTGTTATAAGAAAGATAACTTGTTCTTAAAACTCATACAAACAGAATCAAGGATGATACAATTTATCTCGTTGTCCACACAGTTTTTCTGAAGCAAGCCCTTATAAAAATACTTATATGCATGGAACATTCCAGATATCTACACAGAGTTTCATTGGCACTAATGCTAACACAGAAATCCATACACACCTTGTTTTCATATATTCCCTTAGCTTCTCGCAATTCAGAACGCAGCTGAGAAACTGTAGATTCCAAGTGACTAGCTTGATGTACATGCACTGATTTCTGATTTCTTGTTTGTTGTCTAAGAAAATTTTTAGGCGGAGAGATTAGAAACTGTAAGAACCATGGAAGTATGAAATATTTTGTAGTTTTCACTGCAACCATTATGACCACTGAAACTCACTGCTTTGCAGTAGGATTATCACATACAGTGGGATCACCTTAGATAAAACTTACACCCCCTTACTGGTTAGATTTGCTCTCTGATATCCATCTCACATAAAATTACATAATTGAAGTCCTGCTGCTTTTTGTTCCTCATAATAACTCATCTATTCTCAAGCAAGTTCTAAGAAAGGCAAGTCTGCTTTTAAATGCACCCAAACTATTCTACAAGCAGAATTGAGAAGCTTTTTGCATGGTCTCAATGCATTCTCACATTTTAATCTCATCTTAGGTTTGCAACACTGCATGGCATGTCCTCATTTTTTGACTAATATATTGAGGAGTGATTTCTGAGTCAAGTGGCTGATGAGAATTAGTGTCTTTTTATTCTCACTCATTACCAAAGTCAACAGAACTGAAACATCTATTTGTCTCAAATTAAACTACCCTTTCTTTAAAATTACTATTCACCACTATTTGTACATGTATGCAAAGAACCCAACTGTTTACCCATCCTTGTTTGTGAGTCAACCGAAAATGCTGCTGGAAATTAATTTTATATCTGAACTCATAGAACATTTAAAAGACAAAGGTCACAGTGCAATGAAATAAGAAACCAAAAGTGCAGGGCAGAGAGCAGAGTATATAAGCAGCATAAGCCTTCTCTAAAATTAAGGTTACTCTTAACATTTTCTATACTATAATCACAAAACATACTGAATGATCTCCATCTGGCTTTCCATACTATTTGCACAGCTATGTGCACTGCGCTTTATCAGTCAGTGCTGCCACCTCCTGTTCATGCTCACTTACCAGCTGCTCAAACCTGTTTCAAAAAGAAAATACTGGTTACAATTTTAGTCCTGGCAAATAGTAACTTCTGCATTGAAAACATAATGATATTTTCCAGTATTCAGAAATGTAACCATTTTGATGTTCTATTGTGAATGAAATGTTATGTACTGAGTTACTGACCCTTTTATTTTGAGCAGGTGACTATATAATTCAGGTGGATAGCCAGGGAAATTAGGACTTTTTGAAGAGGGAAGGATAAAGCTCTTAGTGAAATTAACGAGAAAAAGTTGATGCAACTACCAAAGTGATTGCTTTCAATCTTTTCTTTCAGTGCTGGAACTGGTCTCCCAACAAATTCTAGATGTCCACCTAAGCAGCCAATCACACTTACTTAGAAAATTAAGGTGTACACATTCTTTCAAAAAAGTAGTTTTTGATGCAGTGAATGAAACAGGAAATTGTCAGCATGGAAGGAAAAAGCAACAGAAAGTCAAGAGCAAAGAAACATCTGAAGTGGAACAATTATTAAGTTCTCAAAAACACTGCTTGCTGCCCCCCCCTACAGTTCCCCTACCCCCCAACATCATCATCATCATAAAAGAACTATCTGTGGACCATGTGAAAAAACATCTATTTATGTTATATGAATAAATAAATGGAGAACGGGTACCTATTTTGGTGTTGCTGAAGCAGTTGTTTTGGGGTTTGTGAATCTTTTTTCAGTGACTTGAGTTCTTCTTCTACCTGTTGCAAACAGATGACAATGCTAATGCTTACAGAAGAGACACTCAAAACTGTAGATTTCAAAGTGCAATTTCCTTCCTTTTGCTGCCACCTTAAACTGTGAAACCAGTTACACGTGGTTAAATTCTGGCAATAAATCCAATCTCAAATTCAGGGCAGTGTAAAAGACTGGCAAACCAGCACCTGCCATTTTAACTGCAACGTAGCATTTGTACGCCTTTACACCATAACCATTTTCTTCAGCTGCTTTAGATGGGAGGTCATAGAGTTATCAAAAATACCTTTTAAAAATACAGAACATAAAAATCTTGGAAGGAAAAGTATAACTTCTTTCACATACCAGGACAACCTTTTCTTTCAGGTACGACACCTCTGAGTCTAAATCTTGCAGTACGTCAGCAAGTCCTGTGCTCAGGCTGTGCATGCGTCGAACAGTAATATTCTCATGGTCACAGAGTTTCCTGCCTGTGCTGTCTTCGTAGTCCAAGAGGATGCCATGGAGTTCCACAAGTACTTCCTCGTGGCTGTGGACCATCTTTTCTAGATGCTCAGTTTGGCTGTCAGCCTCCCTCAGCATCTCCTCCTGCAGGTGGCTGGCAGCTTCCAGTTTTTGAATAGTAGTTTTTAGCTGTATTTTGATATTCTCTTGGCTCTGGAATTCCTTTTGTCTGAATTGGGAAAATGAATAAATAATTTAGAAAACAGAATTCATAACATGGATTTTTATCCTGAATAACAGGTATAATATTTATGCTGATCAACTGCCATTTTTTTTTACAGCTAATAAGCCATTTTCTAAACTAAGCTGTCACAGTCTCATCATCTTCATTCCTGGGGGCAAGTTTCTCATTTAGAAGATGTAGTGTGCCTCTCAAAGCCCATATATACACTCCTTACAACACATCCGTCCTGGCCTTCATACCTAGCATCCTGAAGCACATCTCTTTCCAATTGCACTTCCATCAGTTTGGTCTGCAAATCAGCAATGATTAACTTTAAATCGCTTTTCTGTTGCTCATGTAGCTCAATAGTCTAGAGGAGGAAAAAAAAACCCAAAGAAAGATGCTAAACCAAACAAAATATTTAATAACCTCCACCACTACCCCCCCCCAAAAAAAAAAAAAAAAAAAAAAAGAGGCTGAGAGCAGCAAGGGTATGGGAATTAAGGGTTTTTAAAATATTTCTTAGTTAACTTGCTAGTCACACTGTGCTGTCATGGACTGACTATGCATGGAACACTGTTACAAGGATCATGCCGACATTACTACCCATTGTCTATTTCTGTCTGTCAAATGGCACGTGGGAATTATGATGGCCAAGTTCATTTTACAGCAGCCAAGTGGATGCTCAAAACAGTGCCGGTGAAACTGTTCAAAGACTCAGCAATGACAAAACCAACAAAAATTTGTCTATATTTTAAGAAGCTGCCCCAAATTTGCAACTCACTTCATTCAGCCTCTTCTGCGCATCTCTACCTTTCTGTGAGTATTCTTCTAGAACATTTTCCATGTGTTCTTTGCCAGCACCACCCCCGTTTTCTTTCTCAGAATCAGTACGTATTTCATATTTGGAACAGAAGACATTATTGGGTGGACTGCTAGTGGTACTAGAACAGGCTGAGCTTTTCATCACTGTGCTGAGAATGGAAGAAGCTAAAACATTCTGGTTGCTGAGAAATGGGGTAGCACCACCTGAAAGGCAGATAAATTTAACTGCTGAAGCAAAAGTCAGACGCGAGAACAATCTATCATCTGTACAACTGGACATTTGTGCCTCTTAGTGCTTATCAACAGTCCAACCTAGGAATCATCTTTTCTAAGTAGAACAAATCCAGCCAATCCCAGGATCTCCCACTGGTGGTGCGAAAACTGGACAGAACACTTCAGAGCTGCTCTACCTTTACCTTGGGCTTGTGCTGTTCAAGATACAGAGCCTAAAGAGAATTCAACTTCAAATATGTAACATGAACTTCTAAATCACATAACAGTCTGCAATGTTTATAGTAATTTACTCCCAAATCTTCTGAAATTTACTTAGTACTTGCCCACACTAGGCATATTGCCACTTGGTAAAGATTCCTCGTGACTCAAAGAATGCATCATTGATTCCACCATGCTTTTGGTGGTTTCTTCGTGGAGTTTCAGAGACTCTTTTTGCTGTTTTTCCAGTCCCTCCCTGCAGAAAAGCACATAAAAACATTTGCTGAAAAGGCAGGACTGAATACAGAAGAGTATCTGACTGCACTCCATCACAAATGCAACCTGAGATGACTAACTGAAAAAAAAAAGTGAAATCAGAGAATTTATTTGGTAACACTGTTGTACTTTCCTGGTTTGCATGCGTATTTGGCAACACAGTGACGCATCTTCAACTGCTGCACCTCCACTGTAGTCAACTGAATTATCGTCTTTTGCCACTAGCAGGCATAATGTACTAAAGTCCAAAGAAGTAAAGCAGCACTTCATCAAACAAAGAGAATTAAGTTGATCTATCTTCTGAAAAGGGATTTCCCTTTATTTCCACATTTTTTCTCCCAGCTGGCCAGTAAAATACTACCTTACTGAGACAAAGCTGGAACTGTACGGTCCATCAAACCCACACAAATCAATCAAATACTTCATTTGTAGGCATGATAAGATACATCCAAGGGAACTTAGAATCAAGACACATGTTGGTTGTATAAAACCTTGAGCACAGAAGAAAGGAAACCTGTGCCAATACACACCATCTTATTTTACTGGACTCGATCACGCATCAGATAATTTGCTACATTCCTGAGGGGGAGTTGGGGGTGTGCGCAAAGAAAGCAGGCAGATAAGTTAAAAAAAAGCAAAATGAGTTTTTCTGACTGTAAGAGAAAGAAATCCATCTAAGTGAGAATAATAAACAAGTTCTGGCAGTTCAGCTCTAAGCAGTAAAGAGAGGAAAACTAAGAGGAAATATGAAGAAAAAATAGTTGAGGGACAAATTGGAATCTGAAATTATGGAAAAAAATAATTGGCAAGTCTACGGTTGAGGGAAGACAATGAGATCAGGAAGGAGAGTAGCACCCTGTCATTGAGCATCTCTTGCGGGCACATAGCAGGACTGTGACATTCACAAATGACCCAATTACAACACGCACAGTTGATTTCTGCCCACACAGCACTTCTTTTTCACAATGCAACAAGTCCCTATGTCTGTGCACTGCACTTGCTATGCTGCCTCTATGCAGCTCTATTAAGGCATCCTGATAAACCTTGATTTTCTTTCTGTGACATTACTGATGAAACAAGACCAGAAGACACTGACACAAACAGAACTGCACAGCATAGGGAAAAGCATCCTCAGTTTGTAACTCTGGAATTGGGAAGAAGAGGCAAGGGTGGAGGTTCTATCAACACTGCTCTGTTATTGTGGAGTATAACAAAATTGTGTAAACAGGTTAAAAGAATAACTATACAAATACCAAAGACAAATAAAATTGACAGTTGGGACAGATCTTTAGATTCAATAAGTCTTAAAGTTCTAATTCCCTGGACACTGTGATGTACTATGCAAAACCACTGCTTTTTCCTCACCATTTTTCTTGTGACATCTGCCACTAGGCACTGTTGCAATGAGCGCACTAGTGAGATTACACTTCAGCCTGATTCATCAGAGTCTGAATGAATCAGTAAATCAAAGCTTTGGGGAGAAAAATACAATCCCAATTCTTCTCTGCAGGCAATTAATTTTCAAATCATTAATTATCCTTCTTTGGAGACACTTTCAAATATTATATAGAATCATAGAATATTATACACATAACTGTACATAAAAAATCACAAAATCCAAGCACTACCTTCTGTAGAAAAGAAAAATAAATCACTCAAAACAGTAAAAATCACTGAATTTCACAAGTATCACTTCTCTAACACTGAATAATTCTGAATCTAAGAGTAGGGAGAATCACAGATACCTGCAAATTTATTCCAAAGGCCAGTACTATATACTGCTCTTTGTGCAGAAATCCCATTGCCAGTAGACAACCCATTCTGCCGTGGATACAAATTCAGCTATTACCCTCGCACACAAACTACATCGAGCAGTGTAGTTCATCCTTCACTGCAGAGTGCCTTGGGCAGCCATACCCTTAAATTTTGTGTTCACAGCTTCCCTGTCACATTATTATAACAGACTACATCTTAGGAATCTTCTGGCTTCCATTTTCAGTAAGTGTGCTGTTTACTATAATGACAACAGCAGGTACAGGAATTTATCTAATAACAATATAACTCTGTGTACTACCTTAATTCCTGGATATTCTCGCTGATTATAACAGCACCTGTGGAGAAAGAGATGCCTCTTTATTTTCTAACATATTAAAAATCAACTTTATGTAACAAAACTTAATTTTCCCATCTAATTTCAATGCTGGAGGAATTAAAGGATATCCAGGGAGATAGTTTCTCTCCTTTTTAAAGTCTTATGCTTTGTTTTGCAGAATGAACACAGATGCAGGCTTTTCTAAGTACTTGCCTGCTCAGTTTTGCAACAATTAGTGGCAAATCATATCCACGACCACTTTCCTATGATGTTTCCAGACACAGATTTTTTTCTACAAGAAACTCCGACGAGATTTTGATAAACATCTGCCTTGACCTTGGCTACAAATGTTGTCTATGCCAACCTGCTCGACTAAAGCCAAATAGACCTCTTCCTCACCAATGTGCTTTTGGAGGTATGTCCAAAAGAAAAGAAAAACTTGAAGTCTAGGGCAAGTCTAGACCTGTACATCTCTAGTTTTGTGAGTGTGATGGTTATTAACAGTCCCAAATTACACAATTAATTTATGTGTTGGTGGACAACTCTGTAAACCGTTTCCTCAGGGGCAGAAAAGGAAAAATGAAGAAGAAAGTTATTACTCAGGGGTAGCTTTGAGCCAGATGGTATTTGATGAGGTTTAATTTGCATTATTTGAATTTTCCTGGGTGACTGGTCCCCTAGAAGACATAGGACTATATTGTAAATGAAGAGATAGCTGTAGTAGCAGTTTCCGCACCATGGTCAATTTAACACCTTCAATAAACCCACTAGGCTGAAAAAGACCTCCGTAGGCGCTTCCTAAGGGCACATAATGGAGAAAGCAGAATTCTGGGAATTCCAGACCCCAATTCTGAGTACCAGAAATACTTCCTTAATGGGAAAACACTGCCTCCAGCCCTCGCATAACCACCCCCAGAAACTTCAGCTCTACCACGATGACAGGCGCTCTTCCTAAACTACAGCTGCCTTGCCACTTCCCCTCCCCGGCTGCGTTTTCCATGAGGAAAAGGAAGACAAGGCTGGTTATGGATCTCCCCAGTGGCCATAGTGGTAGGGACCCGGCCCAGAGCTGACAAAGTGTCCGCCACATATAGCCACCTGCCATTCCGTGGCGGGAAACGAAGGACCCCCAAGTGTTCCCAACCGGCCTCCCCCGCCTGCACAGGTCTGCTCCGAACTCCTTTAAATCTCTATCAACCCTCCACATTGCCGCTTCAACGGGCTCTTTACCTCATGAGGGCAGGCACCCGCCATCCCGTCCCCAGAGAGGCCGCTCCCTCACGCTGAGGAAAAGTGCCCGGCCCCTTCCCTGGGCTCCTCCTCGGGAAGCAGGCCTCCCGCGGCCGCCAGCCGATCCGAAGGGAGAAGCCCGCTTCATCCCGCCGGAGACCAGGGTAAGCTGTGGCGGGGACACCGGGGCCGAGCCGCAGCGGGGTATGCCCCTTCTCCCTTCCTGTCGCCCCCACCACGGCTGCTCACATGTGCCCCCCTCAGGCGATGGGCACCAGAGTTAAAGCGCCCTCACGGCCGCTGGAAGGTGATGGCTGGCGGTTTAATGATGGCGTGCTTGAGAATGGAGATAAAAATCCTCTCATAAGGGTGTATGAGAGGGCATGCGTCATCTTTCTCATGGTATTTACGCAGCAAAGTACCACATATTGGGGGGTGACCATGACCATGGCCCAAGTTGGGGTGAGGAGACTTCGTCCTGCCAGAGAAAGGGCCAGAGGGGCAAAAGCATCTTCCCCAAAAGCCCACTTCAGAAAGCAATATTAAAAAAATTTGATTTTCACACCAATATCTTCAGAGATGAAATGCTTTTGAATTCCCAAAAGTGGTTGTCTGATAGGCATTCTCAATTCTTGGTCAGAGACTGAGTGCAGAGTCAAGAGACTACCACTTCAGCGAAGAAAATGATTTGGGTGTCTCTTCCATTTTGGATCTTGATTTGCGGAGTGAACATGCAGGCCTCAATAGTCTGTCTATCTGTTCAAGTTATTTAGAATAAGAGCCAACAGCTTATACCAGACACAACATGTTACAAGTTTCCAGGAACAGGTGTATAAACTGGGCCCAAAACAAAATTATCAGAGAGGTGGAGAACTGAAGTCTGCGCAAACTCAGGAGACAAACATGTATGCTTATATATTTAAATAACTAAGAAGAAAACCTCATAACATTTCGTTAACAACAACGCACCATTTTAATTTACAAGGGAAGAAAATCATTCACCTAGTGCTAGAGGACAAACCTCAAGATGAAAACTGCTTTTACGTGGGCTATTTTAAACTGAGTGAAGAAAAGTAAGAATTAACCAGATGAAAACAGACCTTTGGTCTCCACTCTCCTTACTGAACTGCACCCCAGTTTTCAGTGCACCAGCGGCAAAAGACACGTGCAGAGGATGGCAAACAGCTCGAGGAAAAAAAAAGTCTTTTTATTGCAACCCCCACAAAAAGAGGCAGCACTGAAAATATATATCTTATTTCTAGCCACAGAGAAAAGAGGCAAAGGAGTTTATAGGCAAATGTGCTGTACAATATCCTGAAGCCAGATTTCAGCGCTCCAGGGTGTTAACAAAGGATGCAAACTCACCTGGGAGGCGGCCTGCACCTACCTCTGACAGACACAGGTAAGGTTTGTTTCTCCTCCTTTTTTGGATGGTTCACTGAGATTTGCTTCTTGCCGTGGGCCTGGGAGGGAGGGGAGCACTGATCATTTAGGTTTCGCTCCTGCTTTTGCCGTGCTGCAGGCTGCACATCCGGCTCCCAAACCCAAAAGCTCCACGGGAGCCACCTGCCCCTAACCCCTTCTCCAGACTCGGTAGCCGTGGGAACAAACTCCTCCCTCTGGAGCTGATTATGTGGATGAGGGGGAGCCAATAAACGCTGCCCCCAGTGTTTGATTTCTCTGCAAAGTGACATTCAAAGGCCTGCTTCAGTGGAAAACTTGATAGCCTTTCTTCATCAAGGTCCCAGCGGCATTATTTCTGGGGAACATTACCTCTCCTAGCAGCAAGTGCCTTTTTTGTCTAGTGTTTCATGGGAGTCCAGGTCTCTCGAGCATTCCGGCCTCTGCAGCTCTCCCTGCCTCTCCTGAAACAGCAGTTACAACCTGGGGACAGAGTAACTCTTTCAGCATGTAATTCCCAAATAACTTTTTTTCTATTTTAGGAATATCTGTGAGAACAAACATCTAAGTATCACTGCAAGTTTACCAGCAAGATACAAATCCAAGTGTCTTGCGTTTAAAATAAACCATTTCTTCCACAGAGAGGACTATGAAGTGTGCAGGGGCAATATAGCTTGAGAGGAAGGTAATGGAGTAATTTATGACAGCAGAGGCTCTGCATCAAAAATGCCTTGGTCATTCTCACCAGCTATGTCAGATTTGGTTAAAGGCATTAATAATGGCTATAACTGTTAAATAATCATCTTGTTTTGGGGACCCCCCCCCCAAAATTAATCTGTTGAACCTTCCATGTTTCTTCATATACCACATATTAAAGATAGACAGAATTTACCCTTCTCTTTACAGGATGACTTCAGACACAGGGCTGCATCATTGGAGCCTGCTGCAGTGTTCGGCCTTAAATAAGAACATCTGGCCATGGTGCCTCAGGTGACTTAAGCTGTAGTCCATCTTGCAAGTAAAAATTGCAAGAAATAGCTAGACACAGAAACCTCTGATCTAAGCAGATAGGTGTATCTAAACCCTGACCAGTTGTGTACCCAACCTGCTAGGGTAAAGATAAATACTCCACAGCTGCTCAATTAAATGAGGTGATGGCTGCCCCTGAGCATTTAGTGCTGCTTCCTTTTTCTAAAGTGTGTAACTGAGTCCCAATGAAGGAAAGCCCTTACAATAATAATACTGGGTAGTTCTATGTGATCATGGAATCTTTTATTAATTTAATGTTAGAATGAGGACTTTGATGTCCCTGCTTTTGTGCATCTTATTTAGTCCATTCAGAGTGCAAAATGGCCTGTTTCTCTGGAAAGGCTTACAGTAATATATTGAAAATCAGGGACTGTTATTGCTGAGGTGTCCTCAATGTTGTCACAGTTATAATGCTTGTGTAACAACAACAACCTATATGTTGCGAGGTTTCAGGGTTATACTGTGTTGTCTCTTTTTTGATTCCTGTTTTTCCGATTCAGACTCTTGGTTCAGTAGGGTGATTTTCTTTGCGTTACATCAGATTGATGAAAATTCATACTCAGAGAGAAAATCTGCAATTCTGCAATTCAGATACCCTGAATTCACCTCTTTGAGTTGTGGCAGCACTTGTACTCTCCTTGGAGGAATGGAGCTATTCCTCACATTGACCTGTTGTTTTTCAGTTTGCTTTGAGTAACTGAGGAACACAGAGCTATTTTGTGCCAGAGGCAATACTGTGTGGAGAGACTTTTTTATGTTCCCCGAAGAAAATTCTTTATTTTCAGACTTTAAAGACAAGGGCCTTTTCCAGCACAAAAGGGATGCAGATCCATGGATTTTGCAGCTTACTTCTGTTTCTCAGCTTTGTCCTTTTCTGTCACTCTCACATCTCTCGTCTTTTCCTTTCTGTCTTATTTTTCATATGTTACTTCAGGCCTATTCAGAAAAGCAGGCTTATTCTGTGGCCTGGAATGATGACAAACTCAAATCCAACCTGGAATCTGCACAGAGCTTCCCTTTTTAGCCCTAAGAATGTTTTTCTCTAGCAATAAATTTTGAACACTGGTAATTGATTGCAAACCATTTGGGCCTATACGAAGTCTTACAGTGTGTTCCTTCCTATAATTTCTTCTTTAAGATGCAAGGCTGACATCTTGTTTGAGACGTAAGACTGACATTCCCTGCCCATGGCAGGGGGGGTTGATCTAGATTGTCTTTAATGTCCCTTCCAAACTAAAACATTTTATAATTTTAAGATTTTACAGAGTTGATTGGATGGATACGTTGCAGTCAGCTCAAGCGAGTTGGAGGTAAGATAGAAAAGCTGTATTTTCTATTTATCTGCTTCTAATTTTTTTTACATAAAAAGTCTTCAGGGGAATTGTTATCCCAAGAAGAAATTATTCTCTTCTTAAGGGGTCCTGGGCTGATTCAGAAAGGTTATGTGTTTTGGCATTCGTGTTTTGTTCCATCCTACTGCAGATTTAGGTGAATGGCTCCAGGTGTCAGGGGAGATGAAGAATCCAGGGCCACTGGTGCTTGAAGGCTGACTTATTTAAAATTCCTGAAGCTCTTCAGCTTATACAGAGCCCTTTCTGGAAGAAGAAAAAGAAGTTGTTCTGTGATAAAACCAGTGAGCTAGGAAGAAGCACTGCTTTCATTTTTCAGCCTTTTCATGCTTCATGTATGATCAAAAGTAAGTCACCCATTCCCTCTGTATCTTGGAAGGTACAAAGATCCACATTTCTATCCCCTTTTCTCCACCTTGAGAATGCTAAATATAAATTCTCTCAGACAGGGCTGTTGCAAGCCTTTTCCTCACTCAGCAGGAGTTTGTGCACAACTAGAAAGAGAGAAAACCCCAAAAGCAGGAGCGAATGCAAGATGATCAGTGTCCCTCCCTTCATCTTGAACTTTATGTCAGCCTGCTTGTAATGACATTTTTATGCCAAATATGATATATTTTGTCATCAGTTACACTTCTGCTCTTCTGATGTCCAACTCTGAGCTATTTTAGCATGTTAATCATCCTCAGAAGTCCCTTCAGTACAGATGAGGGCTGCTTTATTTTGTAGAACTTCTCTTTAGAGATAAGTTGAGATCAATTTGCTTCCTTTGAATGTACGGGATATAATTAAACAGCAGGTACATTTCAGCTAAGCATAATTTTTAATTGCCCCATTCAAAAAGGCAGTAACAAATGCGTACCAAATTTATGAGCTGAATGTCCTTTGTTTGATTTCTAGGTTTACCTTTAATCTGACCTAATGACGTGCCAGCTCAGGGATCCAGGTAAGATCAATAACGCCACTCTGAATAAGATTCTGCTTCCTTTCTGAAAGGGAAAAACATAGCAAATGGCTGCTAACTAAACTGTTAAATGTTTGCATTGAAATCAACCAAGTAAACTAAAAATTCTGACAACTCATAGTGCCAGCAGATAGGAGGCAGCATTGCTCCGATGAACTTAATCTGCGAAAGAAACTTGGAATATTTGAAGGGATTGAGGATAAACCAGAGCAGGCCTCAGGAAGGAGGCAGTGCCTTTGTTAATGATAAATGTAGGGTTTGATTATGAACACTGAAAAGTGAAATCAATGGGGATTTCTTCTGGTTTAGCAGTGCAGTACTTGACAGTTGAGGGGAAGGGTTATGGCATGATTCTATTTCAAATTAATTTTCTCTTACACTGAAACCATACAAAATTTTAATGCAATTATATTGTTCTGCATGGACAGTACTTTTCTGAACTTTTTGGTCATTTCCATTTCACCGCAACAGTATCTCAGCTCTGTCCTGAAGGGAATAATTTCTTTCTTGTAGCAAACAGTGGTAAGCTTTTTGTGCTATTTGAGGTTCTTGCCAGAGGCAAGATGAGGAAAAAACTTCGTACTTCATACTTTAAAATGTTTGCATGTAGGTGAATGGTGAATACTGATTTACTTGTATCCAGCACTGAAGACTATTTCTTGGAAAAATAAGTTTTCAGCTAGAGCACAGCAATGCTCATCTCCATTTTGTTAAAATCTCACTTCCTTCATCATTGCTGCTATCTCTGGTGTTCAAAAAATCCATGTGTTTCTTGGGGCATCACCAAGAGGGATGGCCCAGTTTCTTTATCAGAAATGTATGGGTAACACGGATAGGAACTAGATTCTATGAGCACCTGATGGACTTTTAGCTCCTATGTGGAATAAGAGCCTGCTGAGATATTAGCCCAGTAACTGACAGCCCTTTTGGGGTGACTGATTTTTCGTTAGCTGATCATGAGTCTCTGATATATGCAAGCACCTCTATCTGACTTTTTTAGAGCTGGGTTAAGTGTAAAGGACTAATAAATCTGGAGGTAGTAGGAGGATAAATTACACGCAGAAAAGTGTAAAAAATTTGATAGAATTATTGGAAAAAATGGTGTTGGATTCAGCACCTTAAATGAATTGCAGCTCTCAAGGAGAAGAAAAACTGTACCTCAGAGATTATGTTTGTAACTGTTAACTGTCAGCCACTGTAGGCACCGGGAAAAATACAGCTTGTGCTGAAATCCTGGGGTCTGCAGATAGGTGCAGTGACCAGCGTTTTGTACTGGAAATTTATAGAATCCAAAGAAGTACCTTGGCTTGTTAACAGGCTGGCATGTTCTCATACAGTCTCCGATAGTCCTGATGGCTATGGATAGGAGGATGTATGGCTCCAAGAGACAGCTCCCAGAGCCTTAGCCTGGCTCTAGAAGGTCTGTGGAGGAACAGAAATGAATTGCTCTTTGTGGTGACTTGGAATGAGCATTTTTACAGTGAAACACTGGGAGAGTAAAACTACAAAAATCTACTTTGAGTCAGGCAAAACTGTGAGTTCTGGATAAAAGGAATGGGTGAGCCTGACCAGGATGTGAAGCTAATGAAAACTCAGCCTGTGGGAGGAAAGCAGGGGGGACAAAGCTCAATATAGGCAAGGATTGAGGATCATCTACCATGAAAAATAAAGGGAGGGGCCCTCTCTTCTGAATTCCTTTCCATGGCTATTGGGAGCGAGAGCTGGGATGCATGGGGCAAGTAGAAGACTCTGGAGAAACTGTAACATCTTAAAGGGGCTGAGAATTGGGCAGCATGCAGGGCATGAACAGATGAAAAGATTTCTGCTTTGGAATCACAGCTCCACAGCTTTTCCCACTTTTCACAACTTCCAAAGGCCGAAGGAGAAATGGTGCACATCCTAGGCACTAAGATCAAAAGTTAGGGTCACCTTGAAGGCATCTGCACTACTATTTGTCTACTCAGCTCTGCCAGCAGAATAGGGATCAGTCTGTGGGCTGCCATCTCTATCATGCTCTTCAAAGGCTGATAGAAAACAGAAAATATTTTGAACACCTTCGCTGATGTCAACAGCTGTTTAAGAGATGAGTCAGATCCCTAAGCGTAAATGTATATGTGCAAGAGCAGATGCACCCACATTGATAAATTCTACAGTAGTCATTGGTAACTGCCCAAATTAATAAAAGTATCTGAAATTCTTAGTGTTATTTCTTATTCCATACATTGAGAAAGTACCGACCTTTTATGACAATTTAAATGAGGGAAAGAAACATGTCTAAGGAAGCTGATAGGCTCTAGGCAGAGGAAAAGCACTTTAATGAGAGCAAAATTATCAGCAGTGCTCCACTGTGCTGATTTGGAACAGGTCCATTGTAGTCAGCAACTGTCAGTTTGGATTGTTAGAATTCCTTGGCAAGTACAATAGAAAGATGATGGTTTCCGGGGCATAATAAAAGGGTGGGCCTCAGCTTTTGCACACTGCATTTTATAATTGCATGCTTGATGTGCACAACTGGGCAGCACTGCCTTGCTTACCTTAATCCATCTCTCTCCTGCTCTCTCTCACTTCCTCAGCCTCTCTCAGAGCAGCAGTAGCTGCTGCAGCTTTGGCAGATCGTCAGGGGAGCACGGAACATAAAAAGAGTTCAGTCATTGTCTTAACTATTTTCCCAAAGGATTAATTTCACCTGCTTCTCCAGTTTTCCTGATAGACTGTTTTTTGCACTTTTTAATCCAATAAATGAGGAGTTTTTTCACATTTTAACCCCTTCTTTAAAGTTTTAGGAATGGACTTTCTCTTGCCTCCTCCCCCAGCCCTTTTTTTTTTTTTGACTAGTCAGAAAATTGTGGAGTGAGCAGACAGAGAAACTGAGAGAAGAGATAGAGGATACTTGCATTCTCTCAGTGCAGTGGGCTGAGGCAAAAAGGCCATTGTAATGGTAAATCGCATGCAGAAAGGAAGAAAGGACTGATAATCAATCACAACTGAAGCATTCGTCTGGATTTTGGCAATTTGCTGGCCAGGGGCTTTTAAATCTGTAACCTTTTTCTAAATTATTTTTTTGCCTGCATCTTTAAAAGCACAAGTTTGATATACTGAAAACAGAAAATCTTTATCGTGCCCAGGATACCTGGAAATGGGGAAAGCACAGTGCTTTCTGAAACATTGATCGGAAATGTTTTTAGCCTATCACCTTGGACTCCAGCTCTGAAGAAAAATTTTCTGTCTCAGGCTCTTGTTGTTTCACCTCTTCAGGGATGAAGAGGGCTTGTGTACTTCTGAGGATATCCTTTGTTGTTTTGTGATTGCCTGAGTGGGTTTTATATTTGACTGGATATGTGATAGGACAGATGAGGATGTTAGACAATATTAACACCAGCATATCCTCTTCAGAGTGCAGCATTACCCATAAAGGAAGATATATCTACCTGGAGGCACTGCTTCTAGGAGGTGCTCCATGGGGATTCACACTGAAAGGCGGACTGGAGCACGGGGAGCCCTTAATCATCTCAAAGGTATATTTTTCTTATTTAAAATGAAAATGCAAGCAAGTTAGAAGTGGTGCCCATTTAACGGGCAAGACCTATAAAGTAACACTGAAATGTTATATTTTACACTGTGTTTGTCTAGGTTTTGAAAACTCTTGAGCACCTATTCAAGTTAGTAGGTTTGTTCAGGAGCTACGTGTTTGAGAAACATGAGAGCTCTTATCATTGTTTAACTATCAAAGTGCAGGTTTTGTCCCACAGGAAGTATCTTGGCTTTTAGAAATTGGTTCTATTTATTTCACTGCTGCAAATGAGAGTGAGTAAGGGACTCTTATGCGGTGATGGTGTGTCAGGAAGTCATAGCATATCTGAGCATGTTCAGTAATCCATCACCACCGCGTCTGAAGAGAGAATCTAAGTGCTTTAAGTCACAGGATGTGCTGTTGGCTAATTAGAAGTGTGTGTGTGTGTGTGTGTGCAAACAGAATAATAAATACTTGTACCTGTTTGGTATGTGTATGTATTGTATTATGCTAGTGGTTTTCTCATCCCTATGTACTCTCTACTCATTAAATAACTATGCCTCCAATATTTTCATTATGTCAGTTATTCATGGTTGAGTATTGTCAACAAGCAAATAATAATGTAGCTCTGAAGGATATTTTGTGGGAAAAAAAGATGGGAGGAGTTCTTCATTCTCATCAGAACTGGGCTGATAAAAGTACCCAGTTACCTTGAGATGCAGATACTGAAGACAGCGTATTTTCAAAAGTATCGAATTGAATTGATGAATATCTAATATGTGTTTGACCTATGGCCCGTAAACTGTTTCGAAAATATGATTTAGGTAATTCTGAATTTTAACTTGTAGTGGCTTTTAACCATTTTTCTCTTCTGCGCATTCTGCTTGTGCAGCATGCATTTATATAGCAAACTGATAGGTGCATATATGTGATTACGTCTCATCTTCCTCTGTCCTGTACACTGGGATGTATGTGGGGAATTAAAGGGTCAGAGCCAATGACAGCTAACAGAACACGGTGATAATCAGTTAATGAGAATCAATGTCATTCAAAGCCTGCAACTCACTGCGCAAACCCATTCACATGAAGACTGTCAGTCACTTGAATAGTTCACCTGAAATAATTCATTTGTAATTAGTGCATCTACATGTGGAAAGGAAGAATGGGGGGACCTTCCACAAAAGTTCTGTCATTAGAAAGGGATTTCAGAAATTTCACATTATCACATTCTTGCATGACCTCCTTGGAAGTATTTGGCATAGCCACATACATGAAAAGTAGCCTCATTGAAATAGTGTTGTGTATTTGCACTTTATAAACTTGAGGGACTAGCACTTCAGCCAGGTTGTTCACTTCTTTTGGTAGTGTTCTGCGTTTGTAAGGAAAAGGTTTCTTTTTGCTATACCATTCTTCCATGATGTAAAAAGTGCCACCCCTTTTTTAAAAACTTTAAGTGGGGGCAGGGAGGCAGAAAGGGAGAGAGATGGCTCTAGCTGCTCAGCAGTAATTCATCTATGGGATTTGGTTGCCACAACAACCAGGCCCCTTAATGTCAAACATGCCTGGAGCGTGCATAGTGCCACTGGGAGCTGTGTGACTTGTGCCTGCCTTCTGTGAAACAACACTGCAAAAAATGTGGTGGTGTTTTTGGTTGGGTTGGTAGTTTTTTCACTTGTAGCTTCTGCTTAGTTTGTGCTATCACTGTTAGCATTTTGTTGTTTTGCTCATGCATCGCTGATACAGAGCTGGGGCATGTGAAAGCTGTGCTTTCAGAAATTCATGCAACACCTATGGCTGTTTCCTGGTTTCCAGTTTCAGCTGAGAAATTCCTCTTGCATGTGAATTCACTATGTACTCTTCAGAATTATTTGTGTATTAGTCATTTAGCTAATTCAGTTTTCTTCTAGTTATACTGCGATGTATTGAGAAACTGTGAAGAAATGATAAATTGAATCATGTTACAGGTTGAATTCTGTACTCACACAGGAGGACTTACACACTCATAGCAAGGTTTAGGTTGTAAGGGACCACTAAAGGCTCACACTACTCATGCAGGTTGATGTGGTTTAAGCCCAGCTGGCAACCCAGAACCACGCAGCCGCTCTCTCACTACTCCCCCTTCTTCCCCCCACTCCCAGAGGGATGGGGAGGAGAATCGAAAGAATGTAACTCCCATGGGTTGAGATAAGAACAGCCCAGTAACTAAGGTATAACACAACCCACTGCTGCTACCACCAATAATAATAATGATAAGGGAAATAACAAGGGAAGAGAATACAATCGCTTGCTGCCCACCAACCAATACCCAGCCCAAGCCGAGCAGTAATCTAGCCCTTCCGGGTAACTCCCACCAGTTTATATAGTAGGCATGATGTGCTGTGGTATGGAGTACCTCTTTGGTCAGTTTGGGTCAGATGTCCTGTCTCTGCTTCCTCCCAGCTTCCCCTCCTCCCTGGCAGAGCATGAGACTCAGAAAGTCCTTGGTCAGAGTAAACATTACTGAGCAACAACTAAACCCATCGGTGTTATCAGCGCTGTTCTCAAGTCAAAAGTCAAAAATACAGCACTGCTCCAGCTGCTAAGAAGGAGAAAAATGACTGCTGCTGCTGAACCCAGGACACGGTACACGCTAGAAAGTAACCAACAAGAGTACTAAATCATATTACCTATAAATATCAGAAAATGTGGATATCAGGTTTTAATTTCTGCTTATTCATAATTAAGGTAGGATTGCTATTCCTGTTTCGGCTCCCTATTCTGTTTTGGCAAATACATTATGTCCACTTAACTGTTTGTTTGTATTGACAAAGTGGTGTTAAATGGCCCTAGTGTAAATAAAAATGTAGATTTCAGCAAATATTGAAGCTGGTACCCATGAAAGCCTGTAACATGACTTAAAACAATCAAACTAACATTGATGTGTTGGTATAGAATACTAGACAAATAGCAAATCTGTGTGAATACAATAGTTCTGTCTAGCCATCAGGAGCTGATACTCATTTGAGATCTACAAATATTGGCCTGTCACAGCTTCAGACCAAAGGCTGTGATGAAAGTTAAAACCCAAAATGAGTGAACTTACAAAGGGCTTGGGTGTATGAAAGTTTGTTCTTGCAGCTCTGACAGACATTTCCACCAATAATATGCCAAGAAATTGCCCTGAAGCAATAGGAGCAACAGTTGTGAGTACGAGTTGCAAAAAAAGAGACCTATATTCTCAGCTGATAGAAGGTGCTGGTTTAGGGATATGAATAGCATAGTATTAGTATCACCTTTGAAGTAAGAACGTTTGCTGTGTAGATGTATTACTGTGCTTCTGTGCAACAAGACAGGTGGTTTCTTGGTGTGTGTGTGTGAGGCTGAGTGCACAGATAGGCAAATTAACAGTTAAAGTAGTAAATGCTTTGCTGAATCAGCCTCAAGGATCAGCACATCATGCAACCAAGTTTAAAGCAACTTGCCAGAAATGCTGGCTTTGAAGCTAACATGAATTTAGGTAGTTAAAGCAGATGACCTTTTTATGCTAATGCTGTTCTTTTTTAACCTCTGGAAAGACAAACGAGTTTCATAACAGCTAATTCAAAGTCCTCAGCACAGGTCTCTTCATCATGTATTTTGCTGCAGGTGGGGGCAGACCATAATCAAATTTATTACATCCAACCCACCTTTCCACCTCTCCATACAGGAAGCTGCTTTGACAATTTCCTCTAGTCTATTTGTTTCTATCTATCTCATTTCTGGACTGACTATATGTAACTCATCACATGAAGGCTGTAGAATCACTACTTTGTGTTATGATTCTGTCAGTATAGGACATTTAAAGAGCATAGTGATTTTCAAAGAAAAGAAATTTGGAAATGCTAATAGTGTGTCAGCAAAATGGAAACTCAGGGTGTTGACCATCCTAGAGCAGCACTCAGCCGCCTTGGGGACATAAGGACATTCCATTTGTCTTCTGGAGCTGCCTGCTGGGACAGAGCACTTCAGGACTGTGCATGTACTCCTGGTCTGCCACCTCAGCTTGTGAGGGAGCTTCAGAAATAAGCGTTGTGGAATCTACCCAACATTAATTTCTGTGGTACCAGAAGGAAAGGGGTGAAAAGATGGACTGCACCTCAAGGGATCATCCAAAAACTTAAGTGAGCCCCAGAATGTCACTGGTTAGCAACGGGACAGTGTCCAAAAAGATAAGTCATGGGCTGCAAATTAACAAAATGTTTTTTCCCTTTTGTATGGATCCTCTGGTATAAGACATGTTGTCGATGAAGGATGTAGGTAGGATTCTGGAAGGGAGCTATAGTCTTAACATTCTTCCTGGGGAAGAACTTCTCATTTATAAGAGCTTAGAGAATAGCTGTCAGTCAAATTCTTTACTTGGAACTGTTCAGTTTCTCCCTATGTTTTCAAATACATAAATGTCTTGCAGATTTGAAGAAGGAAAAGAGGCTGGTGGCAGTAGCAAAGCACCTCTCTAAGAACAAGCATGTTATGCTAATTTTTTCCCTGCTGAGAGTATTTTGCAAGTTCATAGACCTCAAAGAATGCAGCCTATATCTGCAGAAAATGTGCCACTCATAGTTATCAAATACTCCTTGGGCCAGAAGGTTCCCAAATTTTCAATTTCTTTCACTTTTTTTGAACATTAGTCTCTGTTCATTGGTGTTTAAAAGGTAACTTTGTATCATAAACGTGTCACTGATACTTCAGAAACAGTAGATGTCACATCTCCTGTAGTGACTTCCACTTCTCTATTTTCAGATCTTGGTTCATATAGTCCAACTTCTGCTTTTTTATTTTACCTGTTTAGTCTTCAGAACCATGTAACTTTGGCCAAGATTTGGGGAGATTGGCTCACAGTGGAAATGTTTCTTTACCTGGAACTGGAAATCACATGAGAAATGCAAAAGGCATTGCAGGTGATAATCCCAGAAGGAAACCCAGATTTCCATTTCCATGTTGATTTTTTGGCTCCTCCTGAGCTGTAAGATCAAATTTGCAAAATGAAAACCCTGAATGTTCTAGGCAGGAGGGGCAAACTGGTAGCAGAAGTGTTCATTCCCTCTCAATTTCCTTCAGGACTTTTTAATTTGGGATAATTAATGTTAATCAGCCTCAACCTTTTTGTAGTCAGGCAATCTATTTCTGGAGTCTCTTTCTTATTGCTACGCACAAACTTTGCAATAGTTTTAGCTGTTGTAGGCCTCTGAAATGCCCTTTTTTTTGAGCTCCATGATGATGATACGAATAAGAGAGTTATTTCTCTTGTGTTGGAATTAAAGCATCTAAAGCATTCTTTCTTGGGTAGTGGCTATGTGAGCACACTTTTCATATGCTGTTCTGTAGTTCGTCAGTTCCCTTGACTCTAAAGGGTAGGTCATTTACAGGCATCTCATGCCAGAAGCACTGCACAGACTCTGAGGTTTACTTCTCAGCAGGGATGGAGGAAGCAATTTAAGTTTAATAATAATAGGAATAGCCTGGGACAGAGCCTCAGAAATAATCCCAAATCCTTGTAAGGTGTTTAAACCTTCCTGGGAGCCTGATACAGCATCTGATGAAATGAATAGACCTCAGCAATTGGTGCTTACTGGAACTGGATCAGGCTGTCTTCCACAAGGGCTCCCGTGCCTCTGCTACTTCTCTAATATTTTTGATTATGATGCCTTGCTCACTCCACTTGAGTGAGCTCATAGAGCAGTTAGTGACATTTAATGAGAATTGTTCCACCACTGTTGACAAAACGAGCCCCAAAAGGTCATTCTGAGGCACTTATCTCTGTCTGTGCCTCTCATCAAAGCACTTGGAGTCAGTGTTTTCCCATTAGGTTAGTACCAGGAGCCCACTGCTTTCCCCACACAAATGCCCAGAGTCCCCATAAACACAATTACAATATCTTTTGCACTGACAGGCAAAGTTGCTTTGCATCCATTCCCCATACCCCTCTGTGTGACAAATGGTAATTTAGAAACTGTTAACCTTTTTGTAGGTCTGCAAGCACAAGGACAACCAGTGCTCACATTAGGGGCTTGTCTGAAGTTGGCAGAGTCACTACAGACTTATTGGCCTGGGCCTGCAGGACATGAAGCTGAGCCAGAGAGAGGGTGACTTGTTCTGTGACTATTACTTTTTTTAAATTACTTTTTCTTTACAAGTTTCCACACTTGTTCTTGTCCAGTTAGATATGGACTTTATTTCTCTCCTCACTGCTGAAGAATAGCTTGGAGCCTCTGTGTTGTTAGTGCCTACAAAACTATCCCTTTTCACTATTTATCTTCCAGTGTTCTGTGAATGGGCTGATGAAGGTTCCCATTTCAAAGCCATTTTCACTCATACCTTCTTTCAGAGCACTGGTTATTAATTTAGGGACAGAGATATGGATGTTGTGTATAATATGGTGTAATATGTGTATAATACATTGTGTATAATATGTGTTTTTTCTTGCGTAAGAATGGTACATAAGAATCACCTGAGTGCTGATCTCTTACTACTTAACTATATCAGCTTACAGGGCATCAAGGGTTGGCACATTTGTTGTTCCTTTCACTTGTATCAATTGAGGAAAGCAGTAAGTGAACAGTAAGAGGACAGTAATTCACCTAGGACTATACCATAATGTAATTTTTTGTTCTTGGTCTCAGTTCATAGGCAGGTGAAAAGGTGCACTTGTGAGTAAAAAGAAGTACAGACCTTCACTGATAGGCATCCTATCTGGGTTGTAGTAAAAAGATCGAGAACCAAACCAAGCTGGTCAGCAGAAAGTGTTTCTTCCTGATTCCCTTCTTCCTGCCCCCCAGGACTATTTTTAGGTTTGGCACTGGAGAAAGGTGTGCTGTCTGCTAATGAGCTAAGGGGTGCATCTGCCTGCGCAACTGACTCTTGTTGCTGGACTGTGGCAACACAGAAGGCAGACGCCTGATCCCGGAAAGCAAGAAAATCTGCAAACCTTTGCTTTTAGAGATGCAGAAAAGAACTACTGTAATTGTTTTGGAAAGCAGAGGCCCAATTCCTCACCACTCTTCCTTGTTTCTCAGGGCTCAGATTAGGGCCTCACTAAAGACTGCTGATGCCAGCACAAGGGACAGGCTGGTCTACCTTTTCTTAAAACTAGGGAACTGCTTGATGAAAAGGCTTCTATTGTCAGACCCTCCATTAGGCTGCCGACAGTTCTCTAGCACAAAAAGACTTCTGTTCACTGCCACAGTGCTGAATTAGCAATTGCAGACACACTGACTGACTGACGTGAGCAGCGGCTTGCTGGGCATTGCTGCTGCACCAGCAAAGTCAGTAGGAGCTTTTCAGACTACAAATGGGCTGTCCGATGGGGTAGTGCCGGTTTGTCTGCTATGCATCTCGATGAGCCTGTCTACTGGGAATACCTTGCTTGTCCTTATTAACAAAGATCAGCAGAGATGGATCCCAAGGTGTGCAGACAACTCAGTGATGTGACTTTAATGAATGTGCATATGGAAGGAAATGACCCTTGAAAATGTATACCTCTGCTGACAAGCTGTGGGGATGATGACTGACAGGTGTCTGTCTCCAGGTGACCAGTCATGCTTCAGAGTTACCGCCTTACCAGAGAGGTCAATCTAGGCTGCGAAGTTTAGGTCCGAACCCACAGACATAGCTGATCTAAAAGATCATGTCTCTACCACTGCATTGCAACTGCATGAGTTACAGAGGACCATATGCAGTGTAATGTCCTTCAAAGTCACAAAAAGATGTAGAAGGAGTATTTTCTTCTGAGGTTCTTGGACCAAGAGGAATCCCGTGTCATTAAACACAACATGTAATCCTTAGAGTCAATAAATGGAGCCTTGGTAAATCTTGCTCTAGCTTTAGCTTACATGAAGGAGATTAGAGAGAAAAATGCCATGTATCCTTGTTTGCTTGGCGGTAGCAGGCATAACCAATTGAGATTTACGCTGAACCTAGAACGCAATCCAGAGAATGCACTTTCTAATCAGTGTTTGTGCAGAATACATGACTGCTTGTGAAAGACTCTACTACATTCAGTCTTTCCCACAGTTTCTTGGGAGCCCAAGGCATAGGAGGAAAACCTATAATCAATAACAGAGCTGGAGCTGAGCTAATCTCATCTCAAATTTCATCAGTGTTTGCCTTCAGGACCTTTTGATGAAGCCGAAAACTGTGAAGCATGAATCAAGTATGTGTGGTGTGAACCACCCATACTTTGGGAGGGATCTTTGAAAGCGAAAATGAGATGAACTGTAATTTGCATGCCAACAAACATGGGTACTCAAAGAAAAAAATCTAGAGGCCTTTGAAAATGGGCTCAAACCACAAAATCGCGGGCCCTTGGTTGTGTATTTCAAGGCCATCTGGTGGCAGCAGAGAGCACCCAGGAGCAGCGCCTGAAAACCCTGGATTCTGTCAGTATCCCTCTGCCCAGGAGGCAAATCTCTCCCAAGGACAGTGGACTTTGCCTTTGAGCTTGAACAACAGAAATGATGGGCCTTTTGCCGTCTTGCTTTCTGGCGTCTTCAGGCTGTGTTTCTGCTCCTGCTTAGGAGAGGCTTTCTTTTCCTGTCATAAACCTGCCCTTATACTTGGAAAGGAGAACATCCAGTTAATAGTAGAAAAATGCAATTCAGCATCAGGACTAGCTGCAGGAGATTTGGCATCCTTTAGGTACCTAGCACCCAGCCACATCAATCTCACATCTGGATTTCTTTCTGTGAAGTCAAGAGCATGGCCTGCATGATGAATGTCTGGCAGCGTGTGTGCTGAACAGGACCAAGCCTGCTTCGTACGCATGAGATGTGGAAATCAGACCCTTGAGTAGCCCTGACTGTGCCACACCAGTGACGGAGCAAGGGTTTCTAGATGTTTGGAGGTTCCATAAAAACTTCCCTTGGCTGGATCAGATCATTGCTGTATGTCAGATATAATTTAGGGAGTGTGGATTTCAAGTGAAGTAAACGTGCTCCTCCTTTTCCTTATAATCTCATCTCATATAGGCTTCCATATCTGTGTTTGTATCTCTCCCAAAGGGTTCCTGCTTTTTTTGTAGGTCCACTTACAACCCTCAGCTTTGGCTCACTTTACTAGATGCTTGTTTCTGAGGGAGATCTGGGCTGTATACTGCAGATGAACTTGCTAGAACCCAGCTCTTCAAAAAGGCTCAGGTCAGGAGCTGTTAAATGCCAGGAAGCATCTTTTCCTTGTGAAAATACAGTTTGTATATCATACTTAGAACTCTGAGTGAAAAATATACCTTCCTACATGTTGCTTGTTTTAAATAAGGGAGGTTTTGTACAATGGCTGAGCTGAAAATAAAGTTCTGGTCTCCCCATTTTCAGCCAGACACTGCCTAAATCTATTTCCTGTTGCTTTGCCATGAACTTAAGAAAACCCAAACAAATAAGTGGATCCAGGCTTCTTGGTCAATTGAAATTAGGAAAAGGACAAGACCAGCTTATCCAGGACATGGCTTGTTAACATCCTAACTGGTATTCAAGCATAATATTAGTTTGTCACACTTGCATTAAAAATCACCTGCACACACACAAAAATCAAACCCCAGTGAAGAATGAGTCCTGCTGATAAGAAAATCACTGTGCTTAAATTCATTAATAGAATAGGCTGTGGGATACATTTCAAAGCACAGGCTGAGAAATAAGCTCCCAAATCCCATTAAGAAATAACAGGATTTATGTGCATTCCTCCCATATATTAGCTTTCCCCTCTGGAAACGTCTTGTGCTGACTTGGTGCCATTTTTCAGGCAGGTGCAATGTTCTGCAGTTCCCACAGACCTCTCCAGATAATCTGCCAGCCTGAAAGCCATGCCCTATTCTCACTCAAGAATGGGGATTTTCCAATGCATGGATGAATGATGAGTTTGGCTGACAAATGTCATAGGTCTATGTTCTACTGGGATACAGGCACACATTCTGCAGTGATGCTGTAAGCAGTTTCGTCTTGTCCACATCAGCAGTTGAAATGTTTTAAGCCCCAGCCAACAGAGATAGAAGAGAGACTGGTTCTTAAGAACCATTGTCAGTAGTGGGCCATTTTCTGAGTATGACTTGACATATACAGTCAAGTCAATTTGTGATGCTGAAGTCTTTGGGGAATTGGTTTGTATTGTCAGTGGTTTTTTTTTCATTAGCAGTCAGAGATTTTCACCCTTTTATTGAAGGCAAGTTATATGCCGAATCTTCACATTTGTCATTACTTACAAGAGTTATCATTATTTTTTTCCTTTTAAAGGCATGGATAAATGTCAAATGTTAATTCAGAGAAAAGCGGAGGTAAAGTGTTGCAAAAATATTTGCCAAAGCAATGGACAGATCTATTTCAAAAAGTAGAAACTATTTCATGGGGAGAAGGAGACCAGAAGGGTCTCAGGATCCCTGAAGAAGACACGTGCTGTAGAAAAAGGTGTTTATTTCAAAAGAACTGAAAGAGCACACAGTCCACTACGTTTTGCAGAAAATTTCCTAACACCTATAGGGAACTACTGATTTCCTGACAAGTGTTTACTGGTTACATGTACAAGTCATATGGGAATATTTTTCTTGGGTTTCTGTCCAGCTCGTAATCAGTATTTATCTTTTCTATCGTGGAAGTGCCAGCAGGTCTCAGTGGAAAACTACAACCCCTTTTTGCTGCCTATGAGTGTAATCAATCAGTTTCTTCCTGTTCAAAATTTATCATTGTGATACAGCCACAAGATGTAAATATAGAGAAACAAATACAGCAGTGGGTGAAGACTGAAGCAAGGTGAGTGCAAATGCTTCAGTGAATTTACTACCTCTTTTACTAAGGGTGTTGCTTGGAGTTTATGCATTATTTAATGTTGGACTTTAAACTGCTTAAAATGGCACATAATCACCAGAATGTTCTTGAAAACTTGCAGTAGTGCTGGACCTGTTATTGCTTTTTCTTTTTTCTGTAAAAATATGCGTTATTTAAATGAACACTTCGTTTAGAAAAATGGATTAGTCCCTAGTGTCAGACTTCATGTTTTTACACATTGATAGATGAGCAGTCTTGCCAGTGGACTGAGAGAGATCCACATTTCTCAAATGTATTCTCATAGAAAATGGGAAATGAGCTGATGGAATTCAGACCAAAGATCTGGCTGTTTTCCAGAAGCAAATATGTAGCAAGATGCATTTCCAGTTTCAAGAGAGAGGCTTGAAATGGAGAATCGCAAAACATTTGAATAGAGATAGGTGGGGTCTTGGGGGGAATCTTCATTTCATCAATGATCCTACTCCTCTCCCTCCTCCTCTGCTCAATTTCATGTTTGCTTAAAAGCACTTGCCAGTGTTTGTTGAATAGTGTCAGCAGAGAAGGGATGTAGCCACTGACCTGACTATAAGGCAACAGCAAAAGGTTAGTAGAATTAGTCTGGTACTGCAAGCTTGTATTAATAGTTGTATTGTGGTGGTGTTGGCACAAACTCCACAGTTAAATAAGTTGTTGGCACTCTTCCCTAGGTTAAATAACTACTACTGTTCCTCCTGCTTGCAAGTCAATGGATACAATACTTTTGGGAAGGCAAGTTCAAACCTTTTGGTTCTTTTGGGATTCTGCACATTTCTGATTTCTGAAACAAGCTAAGAAGTTTCTGCTGGCTTTCCAAGCAGACCTCTGTTGTTCTGTCTCTGAAAACAGCCCATGCAAACTAATGCTGGAATAACCAAGCAGGGAAGGAAGCGAGTGAGGGGGAAAGACACAACAAAAGACTGATGTAGAAAAAAATGCCTTTAGAAGGGTCCTCTCTTCCTTTCATACTTGCACCCATAGATGTTTCTTAGCACTGAGATGTTGTTGTAGAAGATTAGGTTTCCATCACAGCTTCATCAAGCACAACTTACCCTTTTTATCAGCCCAGAAAGACAGACATAGACACGAGGAGGGGAGTAGTGGTGTATCCCCACCTATCCTTGCCCAAAAGTGCAAAGCAGCCACCTTCTCCAGATCGAGGCCTACTTGCCACTCCTGCTATAGTCAATGGCAGTTGGGTTTGCCCTAGAGCCCACGCACCTCACAGCAATACACCTCCCCAGTCCTGCTTGCCAGAAAACTTCCTATTACCAATTTATTAACAGTTTCTTCTATTTTACTCTTTTACGCTTTTCCCTAGCACATCATAATTTTGTTTTCCTAGAGCATTTTCAGTAAAGCTAGGAAGTCAGCGGGAGTCTGACCTCTCTTCATGACCTACGTGTAGACTAAGACTTAAGGTGCAGTCCAGTTCTTTGGGATAGCAAAGCGTAAACATCAGACACAAGAGCTGGAAGGGCTTCAGTCTCTGTTTCAATGTGGCCAGTGTTGAAATGCAGCAAGACTGTGGGGAGGCTGTCCTACTTCATGAGTTGAGAAACATGTCCATCTAATGTTTTTCGAAGAAACTGGTGGTATACAGGAAAAACGTCTCAAGACAACCTGTGCTTTCCTTAAGACTAGCTGCTATTTAATCAATCATCAGAAGTTGATAACAAACTGCAATTTAGAGGTTTCCCTGTCTACCAATGTATTGATCTTGCCATGGCTCATATCAGTGTTTAATGGAGATTGATAGAGACTGAGCCTCTTGCGCGTCAATGGAAGTTGGAAATTAGGAGAAAGGAGTAAGCAGAAACAAAAGTAAGCGCGCTTGAGTGACTCTCTGTCTCTGTGACTTCTCGTGCATCTCGTCAGCTGCTAAAACAAAAGGTTCCTCTGCTGGTTGGAGCTGAAGAGAGCCAGGGTGAGCATCCATTGTTCTATATATTTTATTATTCCTGGGCTCTGATCTTGTCAGTTCTCATTAGCTTAACAAGTTGTGCTGTGTCACTCTGTTGATGGGAGACTTTGAAACATGATGAGAAATGACATGATGAGAAATGACACCAAGTGGTTCAATCTGCAGCCCTGCCTCCACTGAGTCACTGCTGAACCACTGACCCATCAGACTTTGGGGTGGAGAAGGTCTGATAGCACCTGCTCTGTGAGATTTTATGGCTTTGGTCATGAGGTATTATAGGAGGTCAGTTGGTGGTATATTATAATAGAAAAAACAAAGCGATCTCACAAGGCAAATTCTGTTTGGAATGAGTTACATGTGAACAACAACGCTATCATCTTAAATTTTTCTTGTTCTAGAACAGCCAAGGGTTGCTGGTAGCTGTTGTGGGAAGCCTTGGTAGCAGATTGCAGTGCTGCACTGAGATGGTTGTTTTCTTAAATATGTATATATATGTGTGTGTGCGTGCATGTGAACTGAGCATATGTATAATTGTAATCCCATAAAGTACCAGGGTGAAAAAAAAACCCCATGCTTTTGAACAGAGTTGAAATGTATGCTGGAATATAGACCTGAAAGGTAATAAAGAACTGGATTTGGAGGGGTCCCTGAGCACAAGTTACATGCGCTTCTCTCAGCTTAAATTTGTGTTCTGTAGGCAGTGGGAGAAAACTAGCCATTACCACAGAAAATGGAGATAAACGCATAAGTGGGAAATGAGTAAATACAAAAATGCAATGCTTGTGTAATACACTTACGTCATTTTGATGGTGACAACATACAACTGGTCTTAGTTATGAAGCCTGATCTATGCATCCAGTCATCTGACTTTTAAGCCCTCTTTATAATTCACAGGAGTTGTAGTCTGCCCTTGTACTTTTTCTGAGCAGTTGTAGACGAGGCAGAATACTCAGTCAGAAGGTCTTTGGTTAGTTGCAGAGTCTTCAGCACTCAAGAATGAGTCTGCTTTTCTTTAGAGTAATTAGAAAATAGTGGTAATATCCTGCCGTTTCCAATAAAAGCATTATCTCCCATTGTGTCTGTGTATGTGGCATTCCCAAGTGACATAAAGGGCACAAATGACTCTGTGGCAATTGAATCTGAGTGCCAGTGTTGCGAGGCTCCCTGCAGCTGTGCAATTACATTGGCCAGCTTCAGCAATACCTAAAAATCTGCAAAGCAAGTGTGATGTGCAGAGTAAAGGCTTAAAGTATTTCCTAACAAAGTTGTTCAAGGTATGAATGAATAGATATTCTACAAGTTGGTAATGTAGGAGATAGATAAGGAAGCCATAGTCAGAACGATACCTCTCCGCACATGAGAGACTGTTCCTTTCCAAATTCCACATATGTTCCTGCAAACTCTCTATTCAAAAAAAAACCAAATCCCCCAAAACAGGGAAGAAAAAAATAAAGATGGACAAAAGGCAAGTGTGGGGATCTCATAGCTGCTCACCAGGCAACTCTAAGGTCCTTCTGGCAAGATCAACTGAAGCTGAATTTGTCATTGTATGGCTTGTGTCACCCAGCTGGTCGGGTCAGAGAGCTTCTCTGACCTGAGTCTGCAAGTGATAGACAGGTCTGTAGAGGGCATTATCACAGCGTAATCACATGGAATGAAAGGAAAACCATGTGGGCCTTTCTTAACTTCCCCTCCCCCACTCTCCGAATCTTTAGGATAATACATCTTTTCTTATTTTACTCTGAATCTGTTAATGCTCCTGTTATGTGATAAGGTTTTCACAGCAAAATATGGCCTGGAGAGTAGTAAATGGAGCTCTTCCAAGGATCCACAAAAAGATCTGCAAAGATACTGTTGCATTAATCACAGTCAGAAATATTTCCTGCAGGGTTTTAGTGTGCTCTCTGGTTTCCTCTCTCCCT
Organism: Myiopsitta monachus; assembly: GCA_017639245.1. Classification (NCBI taxonomy): domain Eukaryota; kingdom Metazoa; phylum Chordata; class Aves; order Psittaciformes; family Psittacidae; genus Myiopsitta; species Myiopsitta monachus. Next base: position 47,343,229 of record CM029917.1, read on the forward strand.
CAGGCACTAGTGGAAATTCCAGCTAACAAGAAACTGGGGTTTTGGGGTGCTTTTTTGCCTGTTTAAGTTAGCTAAATCAGTTTTGGAATAGAACAGAGGGTCTGTAAGTTCTTAGTGATATTACTGCTCTTGCCAAAATCAACAACAGCCAGGAAGAAATATGCTAGAAACCCAAGGGCCCTGGTCGGGAGGAGACCACAGGAAGAATTCTGTTGGCCTGGGGACTTTGAAATATCCCTTTTATCTTTTTGTACATCTGTATATCTGTGTGTTGCTGGGATGGGGGGAGTGTGGGAAGAGACATGCATTTGGAGCAGGCAGTGTCAGTTTGGTTGTTCACTGGATTTACAGGTTTTATTTAGTCATAGGATACTGATCATGGCATGAAAGCTAATTTTTAATAGAATCATAGAATCATAGAATAGTTAGGGTTGGAAAGGACCTTAAGATCATCTAGTTCCAACCCTCCTGCTGTCAGCAGGGACACCTCACACTAAACCATGCCACCCAAGGCTCTGTTCAACCCAGCCTTGAATACTGCCAGCGATGGAGCATTCACAACTTCCCTGGGCAACCCATTCCAGTGCCTCACCACCCTCACAGTAAAGAACTTCTTCCTCATATTCAATCTAATCTTCCCCTGTTTAAGTTTGAACCCACTACCCCTTGTCCTCTCACTACAGTCTCTAATGAAAGTCCCTCCCCAGCATCCCTATAGACCCCTTTCAGATATTGGAAGGCTGCTATGAGGTCTCCACGCAGCCTTCTCTTCTCCAGTCTCAACAGCCCAAACTTTCTCATCCTATCTTCATATGGGAGGTGCTCCAGTCCCCTGATCATCCTCATGTCCCTCCTCTGGACTTGTTCCAACAGTTCCATGTCCTTTTGATGTTGAGGACACCAGAACTGCACACAATACTCCAAGCGAGGTCTCATGAGAGCAGAGTAGAGGGGCAGGATCACCTCCCTCGACTTGCTGGTCCCTGCTCCTTTTGATGCAGCCCAGGATACAGTTGGCTTTCTGGGCTGCGAGCGCACACTGCAGCCGGCTCATGTTCAGTTTCTCATCGATCAACACCCCCAGGTCCTTCTCCACAGGGCTGCTCTGAATCTCTTCTCTGCCCAACCTGGAGCTGTGCCTGGGCATTGCTCTGACCCAGCTGTAGGACCTTGCACTTGTCATGGTTAAACTGCATCAGATGGGCATCAGCCCACCTCACAAGCTTGTCAAGGTCCCTCTGCATGGCATTCCTTCCCTTCAGTGTATCAACCGAACCACACAGCTTGGTGTCATCAGCAAACTTGCTGAGGGCGCACTCAATCCCACTGTCCATGTCACCGACAAAGATGTTGAACAAGACCGGTCCCAACACTGATCCCTGAGGGACACCACTCGTTACTGGTCTCCAGCTGGACATTGAGCCATTAAGCACAACTCCTTGTGTGCGACCATCCAGCCAGTTCTTTACCCACCGAGTGGTCCATCCATCAAATTGACGTCTCTCCAACCTAGAGACAAGGATGTCGTGTAGGACAGTGCCGAATGCTTTGCACAAGTCCAGGTAGATGACATCAGCTGCTCTACCCCTGTCCATCAGTTCCGTAGCCCCATCACAGAAGACCACCAAATTGATCAGGCAGGATTTCTCCTTAGTGAAGCCATGTCGGCTGTCATCAGTCACCTTGTTGTTTTTCATGTGCCTCAGCATGCCTTCCAGGAGAATCTGCTCCAAGATTTTGCCAGGCACAGAGGTGAGGCTGACTAGTCTGTAGTTCCCCGGCTCATCCATTTTCTCCTTCTTGAAAATGGGGGTTATATTTCCCTTTTTCCAGTCATCGGGAACTTCACCTGACTGCCATGATTTTTCAAATATAGTACATGGAAAGATTAAAGAACATAGAGCTATGAAATGTTCTTGGTTTGTCCTGTACCAAGAGACTAGCTCTTGGGGACCCTGAACCAAAATTGTGGCAAGATAAAAGGAATAGAAAAAAAGAGGGGTTTGTGCTGAACACAGAAGTGTTGTTTGACCCTGTAGCATAACTTTGAAGTGAAAATAATAACCAAAGCCAAACCCAAAATATTCTGCTTTAAAACTATCAAAGTTAAAAGTTTCAGCCCTTTTAAGTTATTCTTTCTTCCCTGCCTCTTTGGGATCAACACCATTTACTGCATTTAACTCACACGTGAGAGCAATCTTGTTCCTGCTGCTCAGAATCACACTATAGGTAAATAATGATGCCCTGCTTCTGTCAAAATACTTCTTTCAAAATAAAGCTCTGCTTGAACGTGGAGCCATTTAGATTTCATACAACTCATGAATGACATTCCTCATTATCTTTGTGTCTGATTTTGACCTTTTGTCTTCTGGTGAAATAGAGCTGAAACTCACCAGAATTCTCTTTTAAGACCTTTTCTGAAGAGTGTGAGTGATATACTAAGCTCTTAGGAAAATTTAGGTAGTGAGGTAAAATTTTCATGAAGGAATGGATGTGGTAATATCCCTGTATATTAATCCTGTTCATTTCATATTTCTAACGCAGTTGTGATACCTGAAAATACATCTTTTATAGGAGAGTGCAATGATATTCACCAATCTGTACTATTACTCCTTTTCCTCTTGCATATAGGAGCAGTAAGGATGGATTGGAATCACCATGTGCTGTATAGTCTGAGCAAGAAAGAGACACTGTGTGCTCACCATTAATGCTTAATCTTTGCCCCAGCTGCCAAAACCTTGTTATTTCAACTACTCCGAATAACTTCTGAGATTTGTCTCTAAATCCAGGAGTAGCATTAATCCAGGGAAAGAGGTTTTGGTAGTGTAAGTCCTCATCAGTAGAGCAGCTTGAGAGTGAAGCAGCTTTTCTTACAGCTGATGTACATACACCAGTCCAGTACTTCTGTACCAGTGTAAGCTCTTGACTTTGCTCTAGGTTCACCCACGTAGGCTCTATTTACATTGGTACATTTACATAGGCTCTATTTACATAGGCATGTGTTAGAGTGACAGATATCCCTAGCCCAGAGAGGCTTACAGCTCTCCCACTGCTGAGACCAAAGGTGAGAAAACTGATAGTCATGTGTTTCACCATTCTTTGCTCAGTTTTGCATGACCCACACCTCAGTCACTTAGCTTTGTCTCTGGCTGTGCCGTGCACTTCGTGTTGGGCACCTAATATAGGGTGCTGTTATTTGTCAGCCTGGTGGAGAGCACTACAGGAGCAGGAGTTACGTGGGTGCTGGTGCTCAACATAACCCTCTAGCAGTCCACAGCAGCATCAGCTAGGAGGCCACAAGACTTGGTGTTTCTGTTCTCAGTTGAATATTGAGATGGCTGTAATTCCTGACATGTGAGTTATCACTCTCAAGGGCCACACAACTCCCAAGGGCTTGCCCTGGCTGAGGAGTCACGGTGTTTAACCAACTCAGCCGGGTGTAAGGTTAAGTCAGGACAGCTATTGTAAGGAAGTTGCTGGCTCACTCTGTGCCAGCCTCATGCATCTGCTCCCCATGTGAAACATGGGAAAATTCAGAACGGTGTTTGAGGGGAGGGTGGGATGGGATCCCAGCCTTTCTGGGATCTGTGCGTGTGCGTGCTAATGAGGACCAGAGGTGATGCCAGCCAGCTATCTCAATGTCACTTGCACATGAGTGCACCAAGAATGCACCATCTATTCAAGGATAATAAGTTTTCATAAGCACACGTTTCTGACTATGTCAAATTTTGTACCCATTCAGCAGCTAAAATCCATGGAATCTGACATTGGGGAAACAATTGCATTTGAGAGGAGCTCATACGAAGGGGAGCTCACATTGCTTCACAGCTAGAGCCTAAGAGTGGCTTTTCTAACGCAATCTCACACATTTATTCCTTAAGCAAGATTAAAACTTCAGGAGAACAAAGATTAGTCAGCAAGATTAGAATAGAGAACGTTCTTAGAGAGTTATATTAATCATAAAGAACCATCTGCTTTCCACAAGTGCAGAAGTAAAAGGTAATTTTTCTTCCACAGTTTTGGGTGGTAAAGTTCTATAAACACAAGTCATAGAATCCCAGAATGGTTCGGGTTGGAAGGGACCTTAAACCTCATTCCGTTCCAACGCCTCTGCCACAGGCAGGGACACCTTCCACTAGAGCAGGTTGCTTCAAGCCTGGTCCAGCCTGGCCTTGAAGGCTGCCAGGGATGGGGAGTGGGGTCTAGTCCATTCTCAGCTCAGAAATCCCTTTTTTTCTCTGGTATTACTAATGTGGTTAAAGTAAATCTTGGTTAAGGGTGTGAATAAGATAAGCAGACCAAAAAGAATCATGTTTCTAGAGACCTTGGTGTCCAAATACCCAGAAAACACCAGAAGATGTTGACATGCCCAAGGGGTGCTCACGCTGAAATCAGAGGAATACGGCAATCTCTCCATTAGGAAAAAATACTGGCATCTAAATCATTCCTGCTATAGAAAATTACTGGTGAGAGAGACTCATTAAGCACCAAGGAGGGACAATGGAAAGAAATGGGGCCTGGGAATGAAGAGAGAATCGGGGTCAGGATAATGCTAAAAAAGAAGAGAAAGCAGTAAGCAAAACTGCTCAGACTAGCATCCCACACAGGTGGGACGAACAGGCTGAGTCCATTTGGAGCTGGTAAAAATCAGCATTGTTTCACTGACATTAGGAGGCTCACACTCAACTACATCACCTCTTTCTACTTCTTAAGGGCATCTTAGAACTCACATTGCCTCTCAGTACTGTCCATTCCTTAGTTTAAACAAAAAAGCTGCTGGGGTTAAGCCAATCCCCAATTCTGGGGACATGATCATTGCACTAGCAGCAAGGCTTCTTCCTTCTTAAGGATAATAAAGCTCTTAGATTGGCTCTTTCTTGTCCTTCCTTGTACTGTCTTTCTGTTGCCTTCCTGAGTGGAGTACTGAAGTGCAACGAAAGCACTGAACTCTCACTTCTCACACTGCTAGGGCGATACCAGTTTACCACAATAACCGCTCTCTGGAAAAATAAACATTAGCTCAGAAGAAAGTAAATGGCAAAATACAAAGAGATGAAATATTAAGGAAATTGTGAGCAGTCACTTGAGCTCATACAGTAGCACTTAACTTTCTTACCCCAGGGGCTCAAGTGAGGTGAGCAGAGTTACTAAGACTCATTAACCATGACTCCATTGTTCTTTTTAAGCTTTTTCTATGGGGTGATCGATACTTCAAAACTTGCGTGGGAACTGAAGGGAGATTAGGAACAAATAACAAAAGTGAAACCAGGTTACAGGCCTCATCCTTTCTTCACTGGGGTTTTGTGCAGTTTAATTCCTGAGCAATGAGGAAAGAGGAGTGGTTCAAGAGAAGGGGCCCTGCAGAGGACCAAGGGGCTTCTGCTTACAACATGATTCCACCTCAGGCCCCCACTCACACCATCTTTTATCTCACTTTGGGTTTGGGGCCAGAAGAGGCTCTTGAGGGTGAAATACAATTTTTAACTTGGTCATGAAAAGCTTTCTTTCTTTAACAACAGCTTTGTACTGTGCCTGCAGCAGGAAGGTGGAGTTTTCAATAACCTGTGTTTTATATAGAATGATTTTTTGTGATGCAAACCACTGCTGAACCCTCCCCAAATATTACACTACCTGCTGCCGTGGGACAGCGCACAGTTTTCAGGATGAGGATTTGGGTCAGTAATATGTATATTACCAGTTCAAGACAAAAATGCAGCAGGAAAACACCCATGCTTGAGCTCCACACACTGACCTATGGGAGATGCCAGACAAGACCAGACACTTCCAGTGGCAGAAGGTGACAAAGTAATGCTTGTAGGTGATGGGCCATGAGACTAAAATGGACACAGAGGGCTTTTTGAAGTGTTGCACTTCTAAAAGGGCTTTAAAAGTAAGATTGCTGAGTGCATCTGTGAGGGGCACAGTGAGCCCCCAGGCTGGAAATCTGCTCTTGAAATTGTCCTGTGGGAAACCTGGGAAGAGCCAGTGGAACGTCAGTAGTACTCCTTCTGCTGTGCACTGACGTAACTGAGGCAGAATTTGATTCTAGCTATTGAAGTGTGATGGACGAGCGTTATTATCTGCCTGGAGAAACTGGGAGACAGTGGCAAAGTCATCCAAGGACAGCCCTTGAGAGTTGGCCAACATCCCAAAGTTGCTCTGTAGCCTCAAAAGACAGCATTTTTTCATCTGAGCTGCTTCTCTCCAAGCAGAACAGGAAAAATACCTCTTTCCTGTTTGATACACCTTTGCTTCATGCTGCTTCTGTCTTTTCCAGGCCACAGCTGGACTTAGAGTTAGCTGGTGATGGGAGAAAGAGAAGTGAGAGCTGTGCCTGAGTTATGACCTTTTTGTAGGATATGAGAGGCTAGACCTTAGGAAAAGGTCTGTCTCACTCTAGGGCAGAATTTAAATGACCCTTCTCCCTCTTTCAGATAAAAGGAGCTGATTTGAGCTTATTTCAATGTGTTGAGACTTCTCTTTCCTCAGGTGAAGACAGTGACTAAGCCATAAATGGGCAGATAGGAGCCTGAGCAAAGAAAATAAGTCTGGAAACAGGGAGAATTATGGAGTACCTCTGTTGGCCGGGCTGGTTTGGTTCACAGCCGGTGGAAGGACACCCACACAGGATCATGCTGTCTGGGGAAAAACAGAAAAAAAAAAGAGGGAGGAATTGTGTAAATAAAGTAGAATCCATTCCTGCTGCAGAAATAGTATATGAAGACCTTTTTCTTCGAGTTCTGAAGATATGATGCTGAATAGTGATGTGTCCTTTTCCTTAGATCCTGGTTCAGTTTTGCCTCCTCCATCACTCCCAAGAAAGCTACCCGATTCATCACATTCATCAGTTATCATGCACATAGGATTAATTTCCAGAGGCCAGTGCTTTGGCTGATGTAAATCAATGCATCAATCCTTCTGGAACAACACCAAGATCTCAGCTGAAAGGAATAATGTGTCCCTGAGGTGCAAAACTAATTACTGTACGCCTGTTGCTCTCTCGCAAGGGAACACTCAGGAATTCAGGTAGGCAGCAGTAGGCATAAGGCACAGGCACAACGTTCAGCAACATTTTGAGAGAAAATAATTTTCCAGCTGCTTTTTGGACTAAGTCTTCTGGAAAATTCACTCGAAATAGTTGCAGTGGGATTTTCCTGCCTTGCCCTGCTTTTTGAGGAAGGATACTAGAGAGACCAGAGTAGGGCGCCCTGTTTTATTTGTTCTTAGAAAGCTGGCTTTTGGCATAGAAATTCAGCAGAAGGAAAGCAAGAGTAGCAGTGACACCATCTTGTAACAGAATTTCATGTACTGCGTCAACAGTGTATTCAACCTCTGAACTGTCATTTCAAAGAGGAGGAGACAGGAAAAACATGCAGGGAAACTCAATAAATGCATCAGGTCATTCAGCTGGGGGATTTCTTTTCCTACCCAAATAAAGAGCCACAAGGTTTTTTTTAGAGAGTATTCCGTTTGAAAATGCCAGTTTGGCAAGGAGCATTTCTCATCATTGTCCCAAGTGAGAAAGAAGAATATCTGTTGGCTGACATTTGGCTTAAAGATCAGCCACTTCCACGTTTGCTTGTAAGATTCAAAGGGATCACAAAAGAACTTGATTAAGCAACATCATGGATACTTACAGTGTTGGGAAAATGGTTCCAAAATGGAAATTTTCTTAGACTGCACTATGGATGGGATGTCTTTGCAATTCAAAAAGCTTCTGCAATGAATGGCATTAAATGAGAGTATTTTGTAAGATCCAGGGCTGAGATTCTGGTGTGTATAATGAAACCCGATGATTAAGCTAAAACTGGTGTTTGTGCTTTCCAACTCTTGCTGTTCAATGATCTTTTTATTCTTAAGGTTGAGGGTAGAAAACAATAGGTTATATGTTTCAACTCCATGCTCTTTTCTGCTGTATCTGTTCTGAATGCCTACATAATTTATAGGGACTCTTGGCCACTTGCTTCTGCTTGCATCTGATTTATTCCTAACAAAGGACAACCTGACAACATAAATCTCACATTTGTGTATGCTTGTGTGTCTTTAGTCATTCCTCTCAGGGTTTATGTATATGTAAACTTGCAGGATACTTAATAGAGTATTTCAAACCAGATTGTAATAACTGCTTGTGGTCTGCTCCATTAGCAGACAATGTTCCTCTGTGATTCTTTCTCCTCATTGTGAGAAGGTGAACAAGCATTGTCAAGTATCAGTGTTACCATTGATTGTATCTACCATACATCTTCGCCTGGCACTTCAGACAAAAAGATGGAATTGCCAAATGTGTAAGCCTTCTCCTGAGGTCTTTAAGTACTGGAAGGGCAGCTGGTGGAGATGTGTAGAGAGCAGATAGTCAGGGATGAGGGTGAGTGAGCATGGGGGTGAAATGGCAGTTGCAGGATGTTCCTTAGCACTTCATCTTTGTCCTTGAGCACTTGAGAAAGCTACTGAGTAAATATCATCTGGGAGAAGTACAATACAGGCTCCACAAAAGGTGTTTATAAGTCATGGTGCTCAGAGAATACAGTGGGAGAATGAAACCAGAAGGAACTTGTGCTTTCTGGTGGGAGAAGGAGGTGGTTTGCTGGGTTATTAAAATCAGTGGAACTGGCAAGTTCTCTTTTGGTCCTGTCTCTTAGCTTTGTACCAACTTGGCTGACATTGAGTTTCTTACTGACTGCAAACTACTAAGGCTGTAAAATGCTGCTGTGATGTTCTGGCATAGTCTTTGGTCCAGTTTTAATGTCTTTTCCTATCACATTAGGTGATCTGGATGCATTTATTTCTTCCTTGTCAACCAGATAGCCAAATTCTGATTTTATAAATGTGTTCTGTTTTCATAGTATTTAAAAATCTGCAAGGAATTGTAAATACAGGTAGTATTTTGGTACCTAACTCCAAAATGATACTGCCCACTTGCATTTGGGGACCTGTGTGTTTATACTGCTCTGCACTGATTTGTTCTCTGTTCCTCCTGAACGCAAGAAGCATTTCTGAGGCTATAAGAACACTAGACTATCTCAAAAGGCAGCAGACACTTAATCATATTGGGAGCACCTGGGCAAAAGCCGTTGTTTAAAACAACAGTGTCTAAACTAAAGCAGTAGGTTTGCAGTTTTGCCAGGTTCTTAGTTTTTTTATTGGGCCAGCTAAAAGCCACGTTTGAAGTTGTAATAAACCTGTAGGTTATCTGGCTGCATATCAGGCTGCGTCATCAGACCAACTGGCATTTGCCTTCCAGTTCCAGAAATGCTATTATGATGATGACATGTGAAGGGGAAACAAAACAATTAGTGTTTCAGACCTGCCGAGCAGGCACTCGAATCAACATACCCTAACTCAAAGGGAGCAAGTCTGACATGGGGACCATTCAGCGTAAATAGCAGCAACAAAGGAGCAGTATGCCTTTGTTTTTTGATCATGGTAAGTTAACAACTGCTTGTTAGTCCCAAGGTGTTCTCTTCATCCCCAAATCCATTTCTTCGGAAAAGGAATGTGTTTTGCCTTTATTGCTGACATTTAATTTATAAAACTATAAGTGCAGTTTCAAACTGGGTGTATTTAGTACTACGACTGCGTTAGTGCTAAGAGAGCATTTGCTCTCAGAAGAGCAGAAAGGAGCATGATTGGCTTTCAGGAGCGCCTTGCTCTAGGCATAACCAAAGCACACAGCAAGAGACAGCCCTGATCACAAAGAATGTATCTCTTAATGCAAGGGATGAAAGAGAAAAGCAGACACAGGAAGAAATGCTGTTTGGTTTGCAACAGAGCTCATTTGATACCAGTTCCATAGGGTTAGCCTCTAGATGATTCAGTTTCTTACAAAAGGTACTTTAGGGGTCTAGGCTAGACAAAGTTGCTGAAGGTTTTCGCAGCTGGACTGTACTCTTGGTTTGCCAATATCAGACTTATTACTAGTTTGAGGGCCAATAGAAATAGCTGTGATTGCTTTTAACGCGATTTTAACTCTCAGAGCTTATCTGAGTTCTAGAAGTAATCTTCAAGACTTAAATCCCCTATAGCCTGTGGACATGGAGGTGGCAATAGATATCTTCAATGGACTGATGGACCAGATAGCTGCTGCTGTGAAGCATGTAAATTTCCACAGCCCAGTAGGAGGAGTGTGTTCATGTGTGGAGAGAAGTGCACCTGCGATCACATTCCAGTAAGCAGTTGACAGACACTGATCAGTCACATACAGCTTTCCTTGTACCAAAGTTACCCTTACTGCTACTTGGAGTGGAGGGAAAAGGAGGCAATTTAAATAATTTTTGGTCATTAAATTATGATAAAAGACCTTATTCTTCCCAGGCATGGAGCTCACAAAGCTGTTTAGGAGCTGAAGGAATCAATCGAGGTGATCCAAAGATAGCAGAACAAAAGCTCTTGGCTGGTGTAATTAGCTAAGTACTGCATGTTATTCCTTCAGCCCCCTCTTTATTAATCAATCAGGACAGTGAGCGATGATACATGTTTCAGACTGAGTGAAAAATAGGTCTTACTCTGATTCACTAAGACTCACCTTCCTGAGTGAATTTGTAAGGCCAAGGAAAGATAAGCAAAAGGGCAATCTGAAAGCTAAACATGGGGCTATGCCTTAGGAATGTCTTGGTTCAGTTGGGTGTCAGTTTCAGGCTGTTTTGTGCAGCTGGCAAATCCCTCAATCTGCCCCCACTTTCTCCTGTGAAATGGGTAGTTTAGCACTCCATCCCTGTCTATGCTTTGCCTGTTGCATACTGCTGTAGCTCTCATTTTGGTCAGGATCTCTAGGATCCACTATTTTGCCAACAGTAATGATCAAGAGGCCACCACCATCACTGTAGGCAGAAACTCCATATTTTAGCTACCCATGGGATTAAGGCACTAAGCCTTGCCCCAATAAGGGTGAAAATGCAGGAGAGATTTGAACTGCTGGGCTCAAACTGCTAAATTTGAACTGCTCTGTTCAAATCTGTGGGTCTGTCCTGGCTGCAAAAAGCAGATTCAACAAAAAGAGGGTCAGCTGGCTCTGATTTTAACTCAGCCTGAGGAACAGATGTGGGGTTTTTTACTGTAACTGTTGTTCTGTGCAGCTTTCCAAAGGGCCAGCACTGTACATTTTTGATTATTATGTTGGCAAGGGTGAGAGTAAACAGCAGCAGCTCAATATCAGTGTTCGCAAAAGTCTCTGCTGGGACAATTGGGAAGTCAGACTGGCAGCCTTAAGGTTTGTTGTCCCATTTCCCTGTGGGTTTGCTCTTCTCCTGCCAGGCTGTTTGAAAGTGATTTGAAGTCTTTAAAGTTCATCCAAGCTTTTCACGTGTTGAAAACAGACTGTTTCAATACAGACCAGGCAGTGCCTGGTTTTAATTTACTAGATTAAAGACACTCCCTCTCAGAGAGAAGATGTCTTTAAAAATTACCCTTCTGTGAGATATCTGTGGTGGTGCTTGGTGTGAAGAAAGCTGGGAAAGATCTTGCCAAAGTTTTAGATCATCATTTAGATTCTGCAGGTTTTTAATGCATAGGGTCAGTGCGCAGCTGACAGTTATGCTGGTGAATCACTGCTTGCTGCATCTTGGATTAAGCCAGGCCTAGCATGGACAGGGGGTGCTTCCTGAGGTAGTGGATCAGGCTGTTATAGAGGGGAGACTGCAGACTTCAGGGTTCAGAGTGTGGGTTGGCTTTGGATTTGGTAGCTACTGACCATCTTTAGTTATGGCAGAATGAAATACCCATTCCAAACCCTCTGAGAGTGGGAGGACCTTTCTCTGAAAAATGCTTCTCTATAGGTTTCATTCAAACCCCGCTACAAGGAAAAGATCTATATTGAATTTAGCAATCCTTGGTCACGTCTGCAGAAGAATTAGTTCAACTAATTCCAACCAGCCTGAGCAGTGCCTGCTGCAGTATTTGTGCCCTGAGGTTTTGAGCGTACTTTTTGTTCTTTCCTCTTGGAATTTTGACGCAATCTGAAAGTTGTCCGCAGCTTGTTTGACTCCAAGCTGTTGTTGTAAATTTGTTTGCCAGAAGGGACATTTTCATCCTTCACAGGGCCTATTTTTAAGATTCCTGAAGTGAGAATGATATCCCAGAGAACTGCACAGGATGCTGCGGCATCTGATCTCAGCCGATCTCAGAGGCGCTGCAAGAGTAACTTGGAGCTGAAACAATTGTCCATATTCATTGAAGTGGCAGGGAGGCCATAGCAAAAGAGAATATAGTTACCTTCATCGGAATTTGGCCAGCATCCCAGCTACCACTGATGCCTCTGTTCTTGCAGGAATGTCCTGGGATTTTCATTAATGTGTGATTCAGCTTATAAAAATATTTGCCTGCTGCCTTAGCCCCTGGAGCTGTGGCAATTAAAGAAATGCTCTTTAGCCAATGTTTAATGACTGGCTTTAGCAGCATATTCCCTTCCTTTCTAGTTATTTCTGCTCCCATCCCCTTCTTTCTCCTCCTATCCTCAGGATGCAAGCATAAAGTTTCCAGTGCAGTGTGTAAACAGTGCATGTAGTGAGCCCCTGCGCCCCGTTCATGTAGCATTCTGAGTGTAGTCTTCATGTAGCTGCATGGACACAGAAACATGCTCTGTAAAATCAGTCAGGTGGGTGTTGGAGGGAAACCACCTCTGAAAAGGCCTGATCCCGGCTGTCAGACTGACTTACCTTCCACCAGGGAATGATGGATGCTCTTGAGTGCACCAGGGTCAGGGCAGTCCCAAGCACAACTACAGGCTGGGTGGAGAATGGCTTGAGAACAGCCCTGAGGAGAAGGACTTGGGGGGTGTTGATTGATGAGAAGCTCACCATGACCCAGCAGTGTGCACTTGCAGCCCAGAAACCACCTGGACTGCATCACCAGCAGTGTGTCCAGTGAGTCAAGGGAGGGATACCCTCCCCTCTATACTCCTCTCTGGGGAGACCCCTCCTGCAGTCCTGTGTCCAGCTTTGGGGCCCCCAGCACAAGAGGACATGGAGCTCCTGGAGTGAGTCTAGAGGAGGCCACGAAGATGCTGTGAGGGCTGGAGCACCTCTGCTATGGAGACAGGCTGAGAGAGCTGGGCTTGTTCAGCCTGGAGAAGAGAGGGCTTCAGGGAGACCTTAGAGCAGCTTCCAATGCCTAAAGGGGCCAACAAGAAAGCTGGAGAGGGGCTTTTGACCAAGGGTGTGTAGGAACAAGACAAAGGGGAATGATTTTAAACTGACAGGGGAGATTTAGATTAGGCATTAGGAAGTTCTTCCCTGTGAGTTTGGTGAGGCACTGGCACAGGTTGCCCAGAGAAGCTGTGGCTGCCTCATCCCTGGCAGTGTTCAAGGCCAGGTTGGACCGGGCTTGGAGCAACCTGCTCTAGTGGAAGGTGTCCCTGCCCATGGCAGGGATTGGAACTGGATGAGCTTTAAGATCCTTTCCAACTAAAACCAGTCTGTGATTCTGTGACTGTTCCCATCACGCAGAAATCAGGAATATGATTTTTCAGTCACCTCTGGGACCCAGCACTACATGCAAGAAGAGACCAGCAAGTCAAATGATGTAGGAGTTAGGTCACTTTGTGTGCTGCCCCAGTTCAGGTATAGAACTGGAGTAAGCCTTGCAGCGCCCACAGAAAACATACCTTTATTATCCAATTCTTTCCTGAGATCAAGGGCCTTTTGCTGCCCATAGTGTAACAGGTCATTTCACATCGCCCTTACTAGTGGGAATCTCATAGCTGTTTGTCCTGTCGGTTTATTTTCAATGACATTTTTGGAAACAGAAGAGCAGAAAAAAACCTCAGAGAACTGTGAGAAACCAGGAAATGGTACGAAATGGAGGAGAAGGCAGGAAGAGAATGCACATTTTCAGTTTGTATTTGAGATGCTTTTGGTGGACTGTTCCCTGCCACATGTGGCAGAATAAGATTTTGAAACCTTAATTTAGAAAAGCATTTACATGTCATATGATGGGAGTAAGTCCTGCTTTTTGATGCAGGGTAAGGTGTAAATATAAGCTTCCACAAAGTTAGCAGCATTTCTGACTGAATATTGAGGTTTGTCTTCACACAGAAAACAGTTTCAATAGATGAGCTTAACAGCAGGAGCCCTCTGGCATGCAGGAAGGAGGAAGATAGCGGGCAATGTGCCTGATGCTTTTACAGGTATGCTCACCTCATCCATCTCCATGGCACTGGCAGCAGCACTGTCACTGAAAACTTGGACCTACCTCAACCTGAACTACAGCTAAATTCATTAATGTGTCCAATGCAGCTAAAAATAGTTTTGCTGAAAGTATTTGGCTTGATAAATGGATAAGCTTGGAAATGCAGCTGTAAATCCACTTCCCTAAGAGGGTTGATAAGACAGTTCCAAGGAATATGTGGGTGGCTACTTCAGAGAATCCAAGCAAGGAGAGGAATGGGTGCTGTGCACCTACCTTAACGAACTTCACTGCTGGTAGTACAGTGGGGACTGGCCAAAATAGAGAAGAGCCTTACTGTCTGAGCTGTTCACTTGATTTTCTGGGGCATATTCTGGAACCTGAGCTCTGTGCTCAGCTCTGCTGCTGGTGATCCTGATTCAGCTAAGGTCAAAGTCACCCCTGCACATCTGTATGAGCTACAGTGGTTTGGGAAGCTTATGTCTGCTGAGAGAACTGTTGAGCTGAGGAAAAAACTGCTGCCCTCATGAAAAGGTAAAGGTTAGACCTTAGGAAAACAAACATTGTATTTTATAAGGACTAGGAGCTCTTCCCATGCATCATCTGTCAGGATACCTGTAAAATAAGCATCGAGCAGGCACTAGCATCTTTTTCTTTATTATTGTAACAGTGGCTTTAGTGACCTTCCGCTTTCACCCATATTTGAAGGGGTATTTTTAAGGTGGAAGAGAACGAATGTGCTTTCTTACATACCCTAGCAAGTTTTGCATTATTAGTGTCCAAATTTACAGCATAAAATTCACAAGAAAGCTCCTGGATTGATACGAAATGCCTTGCTAATCACTAGCTAAGCCTGCTCTTACTGCCTTCCTTTCAAAACTGTGCCAGCATTTTCTTGAGCTGGCAAAAAACCTTCCATGTGCGGGTTGAAGACACGCAGGCTGACGCAGGCCTCTTGGGGACCAGTTAAAGAATTGACATAAAGCACAAACAAAATTAATTCAGTGCTTATTAATATGAATGTTATCCAGCGTTTACTGCCTAAGGTGTTTTCTGGACAAACTGATGGGGAACATCTGAACCACAAATTAAGGATACTATCTGCAAAGGTGTCAGCGAGTTGCAGAGCAAAGAGACCACAGAGATGGCCAGTGGAGTGGGAAGGACTGAAAGTTAGCAGCCAGCCAGGCAAAAGAGGTCAGGACCCCTTTTCTCTCATTTGGTAACTAGCCAGAGTACCTGCAGCATTCCCTGGTGAGTCTGGCTGGGTTTTCAATATCTGTATTGAGAAATAAGGTAAATGCCTCTGTTTAACAGTTTATTCTTGCTTTTCCATACCATAAAATTTATTCATGTGTCTGCCTTTGAACCTTTCAGACTTCCACTCTGGCTCCAGTGCAGAAATTGCAACTGCTCTATTTTCACAACAACAGTGAACAGCGTGAACAGATTAATTTGCCCCTCGTGCATAGCTCGTATTACTGAAAACAGACCTACCCGTAGGTTTGGAGGATGAAATTCTGATTTAGGATTGAGCTGCCACGATTTCATTCCTCTTCTCGCTAACACTCCACAAGCTGCTGTTTTAGGCCATCATTAGAAAAGCATCCCTCAGTGTTGAGCGCCGCAGCTACAAAGAAGATAGTACAGAGCAAAGCAGCTGTCCTTTGAATTTCGAGCTGCCACAGTGTGGCAGCAGGGGACAAGGAGAGTCACTGCAGGGTTGGAACAGACCAGGCCAGCAATCCTCCCTCGCAGAATTTGTTGCTCGGTCTCCCTGCTGCTCCCAGTAAGATCACGAAGTCCTGCAAGACATCCACAAGACCTGAGTACGAACAGGCTTTTCTGTTCCATGTGGACAGCGTGGTAGGACCCTGTTTAGGAAAACGCTTATGCACATCTAAGACTGCACACTTGCATGAGGGTTCGTGGTGAGTAGGTTCTCAAATGTTCAGCCAGCCTGTCCTGGCACAAACCCAGGGGATCATGTGCACGTAGTTGTGCACAGCAGCATGTAGACGGTGGTTAGAGCTACAAGGACACTTGGATCTTTAAGATATTATTTCTGTATGAAATTGAAACGACTCTTTCGCTCCCTCCTGTGCTTTCAATCATTTTCAAGTATTTGATTATAGTTTTTTATTATCTGGGGGTTATTTTGGTGTCACAAAAAATGTTGACAGGGAATTCCTTTCATGGGTTGATTTGGAATGAGAAGACTCTTACAGATGGCGCCATGAAGTGGTCTTCACATGGACACTGGTCTTGCTGGTAGCCATGCCTTTGTATGATGTGCTCCCACACTCTGGTGCATGTGGGATCAGAAGCAATACATTCATGATGTACAAATGCCCATTTTTAAAAAATAGCTGCTGCACGTGGACCTGAGGAGCAGAGAAAGAGTCTTCCTTTTGTCTCCAAGAGGCTATTCCTTCAAGGAAGTGCTAAACCACACTGGAGGTGCAGTGGCGACAAGGGGCCAGGGAGGTAGGGGAATCTGTAGGCAGGGAAAATGAATCTCCAGGGCTGTGAGTCTGGCATCTTTCATGGGCACTAAATTTCCTTGAGAAGACTTTTTAATAATTATAGGAGGCTAGGGGAATAAAGAAAGGGTTTGCCAAGTGTGATGTGGTGACAATGGCTTGGACCGTAAAATTCCTCTTTTGTCCCAGCACTGTTGGCCTGAGCCTCGCGCTGCTGCCATCCCTAGTTCGAGGGGAGTTCTCGCTGTGTTATTGTGGTGTGTGTGTGAGCATCGTGCTGCTGTGCCCTAATGAAAAGGCCCTGCTGCTTCTGGAGAGCCTGTTACCATTTTCTTTTCCTTACCTAGCAGTGCAACTCCCTTGCCCTGAAGGACATGTCTCTTGATGTTGAGCTGTGTTTTAATTGCTGCCAGCTGCTCTAAGCTTTCATCTTCAAAGACTCCCTAAAAATACTGATGTCTGATTCTCATTAAAATGAGCAAGAAGTGGATACCTAAATCCTTAGGCAGCTGTTGAATGCCTGGCAAGAGCTCCAGTCAGTTCATCAAGCATGGCTCTGCTGCATCATCTGTTTTGTTTTCAGATATAGACTATTTAGTGGTTATTAGTTTGCATTAGTAGGAAGGAGGAGCATAATGAAGAAGTGAATATAGGGCAAAAGAAAGGATAGGAAATGATAGCACAAAGGAGAGGAAAACCACAGCAAGAATGAAAACTATGGAGGTAAGTGGAGAACCAGAATTACAGATGGAAGAATGCCCAAGAGCAGTTCCTCTTGGTTGTAGGAAAGAGAAAATTGCCCTGAGAGAAACTGGCTCAATGCTGGGGCCATGGTAGAAACATTAAAGAGAAGAGAGAGTCTCATTTGGCATCGTTACAGCGTGACCTGGCAGTCAGAGCAGAGAGGGTAACTCCAGCACTAATGTGTGATTCTTTCTGTGACCCTAGAGAAGTCACATCAACATTGCTTCTGGTTTTGCTTCTCTTAAATTTAAGAACAGTACTTCCTGCTGTCTTCCCATGGTGTTGGAAGGGCAAATTAGCTAAGGGAAGAAAAGTTATTGAGGACCACTACTACTATTATTATGGCTGTGTATCACAGGCATAATGGAATTATTAGTATTGGGGAAGGGAAATAGGGGAAGGAGAAGTGACAAACATCAAAAGCAGTTACTGGCCATGCTGGGGCCAAGGATCTGTCTCCAGGAGAGATAAATACTACCTGTCCTGATAGCCAGAAAGTCCCAAAGGTTTGCCTAATTTACGGAATTACCTGATTGCAGGGCAGATTTTCTTGGCATTTCTGTTTGGAATTCGTATCAGCAATATGGCAAGGTGGGACTTTTAGAGCCTGCTGGGTGACTTCTTTCTTCTTTGAACTGATCCCTGGCGTGTACACCTCAGGTGTTTTCTCAGAAATGTTTTCCAGCTACCTCAAAAAGACACAATCCAGAGAAAGTCTCATGGCAGCTGGTCACCCCATCCAGCTACAGCCTCCAGGGATTATGGCAATATAGGGGATAACAGCAAGTATAGAAAAGGAATACAAAAGTCTGGGAAGACGTGTGAGGCATCTTGTGGAAAAGGGCACAAGGCAGTGCTATGTAACAAGGATTGAAATGCAAGTTTCCAATGTTGTCATTTGCTCCTTGTTTTTAGAACAGACAGGAGGGAGGTTAAAGAAATAACTACATTTCCTACTATGGCAGCTCCTGTGATGGTAGGTTTGGCTTTCACCAGGCTTGAATTATTGTTCTTGGAGTAGGTAATAAATATAACTTTGCGGATGCATCTCCAACTGGTTTGTTTCCCTAGATGGCGAGGACAGGAGGAGGGAGGGTACATAAGGTCATGCTGTGAGAAGAGAGCATGCAAAGCAAAAGAAACTGCCACCAGCAAAAGCATAATAACACGTTTCCATGCCTATTGGTTTGCACCCAGTGCAGAAGGTGACATTCTTTCAGGTGGGGCAGTTCCTGAACGTTTTACATTCTGGTTTGTGAGCAACAGTTAGTCCATGACATCCCTCAGTTTGGGGGATGCACTGCAACCATCAAGAAGGGCTGGCTGGAGATGGCAGGGGGGGTCTGTACAGGTCCCTGTGGATAGGATTAGGGATCAGTTCATGTCACTGACTACAAATCCTGGGGTTTTAGGGTGCAGGTGGTCCCTTAACAGTATCTTACCTCAGGTTTAATAGTCGCAACCATTACCACAGACCCATCTCCAGCTCTTTTGGAACATGACACTGGGTGAGAAATTCGAAGCACTAGACTCAGTTCATCTCTGCAGGTAAAGCTGCAATGGCTCCTGCTACAACGGTCGGGATAGAGATAATGACGAGAATGATGAGTGGCACCCTGTACACCAGGAACATGATAAGAATAGTGGTGTGCAAGGAGACCTGGGTTTGCCAGTGCTCCTCAGCTGCCACGCACTTCCAAATTTCACTGCTGTGATAGACTTGGTAGCCCTGCAGTAGCTTTGAGGCAGAGCTCTCTCATGTGTTGGGTAGCCACATATTTGGTTGCCCCCAGCCTACGCTGTAATGGCTTGCTGTCTAAATGTCATAGGAACTGGGTTTTAATTATTGAAACCTTGTGAGAAATGTGAGAAAGGACTGTGAAGC
The DNA here is from genome assembly GCA_017639245.1 of Myiopsitta monachus. NCBI lineage: Eukaryota > Metazoa > Chordata > Aves > Psittaciformes > Psittacidae > Myiopsitta > Myiopsitta monachus. The sequence goes on from CM029917.1 coordinate 47,362,459, forward strand.
TGGGGGCAGGATAGCAAAAGCAGGGTGAAAAAAAGAAGCCCTGGGTGTGTTTGGGGCAGAGCAGAAGACCTTTCCAGCAGACTCTTCGACAAGCAGCTATTTTTAACTCTCACATCACAAAGCGAATATTAATTCTCAGACGTGTGCAGTCATTGGCTTTGTGTGCTCTGGAGAGGGGTGAGCTGTATCGGATACAACAGAGTAACAGGACGTGAGTTCTTGTAGCCCCTTGAGCTGAAACCACCACAGTAATAACTGTAGACCAAACAGGATCAAGTTAACGCGCTCCAGGCCCCAGTATTTGTATCACCTGGTAATATACCCTTTGTGGCATGCACGGAATGGATTGTTTGCAAAAACCAGTGAACAAAGAAGCAAAGCTCTCTGATTCCCACGTGCATAGGGAGGGTGTGTTCTTCAGGCAAGACTCCGCTGGGATAAAAGCTGGCTTTGTGCAAAAAACAGGGCAAGAGCAGGAGGAAGCCATCCCTCAGGTTGCACTCTGAAAAGGGCTGAGCATCACTCCACAGCTGCACAGGCATTGCCTTTCCGCAGTTGCTCTGGCTGTGACTTAGGTGCACATCAGTGCTTTTTTTTCTTTGTCTTACCTTATTGCTGTGTGCTGTCAACAGCAGGAGGGAGTGCTTTTTTTTCTTTGTCTTACCTTATTGCTGTGTGCTGTCAACAGCAGGAGGGAGAGGTAGGAAGAAGCATAATGATAATATTGGCTCCGCTGGCATGGAGCATCAGGGAGCTGAGTGGTGGGAGAGCCAGGGAAGAAGCCATCTCCTGTCCTTCCGCCACCTTTTTCCTGTCTCCCTGGGGTAGCAGGACTGCTGCCACTGTAAAGTCATTTTGCCATTGGTCCCTGGGCATGTCACAGCTGGCTGAAAACAAGCTGACTTACCCCCTGTCCTGCAGGTGCTTTTGCTTCTCCTTTGTTCTAGGTTCAGTCCATGTGTTGCAAATGTCACGGCGGCAGGCTTTGCTGCCGTCACAGCTTTTCCACATCTATTTCCTGTCTTTCTGTCTGTCTAACCAGTTATCCTGGGTTCAGCTGTAGCAGTCATTTTTCTCCTTCTTAGTATTTGGTGCAGTGCTGTGCTTTTGACCTTAGCCTGAGAACAGTTCTGATAATACACTGATGTTTTTAGTTGTTGCCAAGTTATGTTTACCCCAATCAAGGAATCCTCAGCCTCATGCTCTGCCAGTGAGGAGGGACACAAGAAGCCGTGAGGAAGCAGAGACAGGACACCTGACCCAAACTAGCCAAAGACGTATTCCATACCACAGCATGTCATGCCCACTATGTAAACTGGGGGCAGTTACCCAGAAGGCCCAGATCACTGCTCAGGTTGGGCTGGGTATCGGTTGGTGGGTGGTGAGCAGTTGTATTCTCTTCCCTTGTTATTTCCCTAATCATCATTATTATTGGTGGTAGCAGCAGTGGTTTGTGTTATACCTCCGTTACTGGACTGTTCTTATCTCAACCCGTGGGAGTTACATTCTTTCGATTCTCCTCCCCATCCCTCTGGGAGCAGCAGGGGAAAAAGGGAAGGAGTGAGCGAGCAGCTGCATGGTTCTGAGTTACAGCTGGGCTTAAACCAAGGCACCAGTCCATTTACACTGTAAGGTTTGTGGCAGGAAGTGTCCGCGACGATGTGTTTGCACTATGCCCCTAAAAGAGGGACCTCATATGGGTCTAGCTGTTACCATAAAGCAAACACGTATTAGTTTGTTCCACAAAGCAAACACAGATTATTTCCTTGTCTTGTACGTATGGAGAACAGTGGAGCAAATTCATTGTTAGTTTTGCCTCTTGTCACAGAAAAGATCCTGGAGACTTCTTGAAGGTCTGAGTCAAGGCCGTAGCATAGGTCCATCTTCCTTTGTGCAGTAATTGAAAGAAGATTTGATTTTCCCTGGCCCTTATACTTCTAAATGTAAAAATCTCTGTGGGAGCCTTACAGTTCTGTGCTTAAGAAGGTGGAAAATTATCTTAAGAGCTAAGCCTTATTTCCTCCACTGGCTTAGGAATTTAGAGTCACCAAGAGGAGTCAGATGCAAACTCACCCCTGCATGTCTTCTTATCTCTTGTAGCTGAAGACAGCAATCTGTTTTCCATTTGCTCTTTCCCGCTTTTTGCTGAGGGGCTGACTGCTGAGATTAACCTTGCTCCCAGGACAGGAAACAGTCATGCAGGAAATAGAACGGTGTGGAAGTGTTGCAGCCTCCGTGGGAGTCCTAGGAATGACCTTGAATCCTCCCCGCTTGTCAGTAACTTGCCTCCATCCTGCATGGATCACAGTGTCATTTCTGCAGCTGGATTGCTGCTTTGATGCCCACAGCCGCTTTGCTTTGATGCTTGTCTTCAGTAAATTATACTGGAAAAGACCATGGTCATTTCCAGGTCATCCAGGTTTGGAGACTAGAGGAAAGCAATCTGGTTACTCCTCTGCTCCTGGCTGGGTCTTCCTCTGAGGAGAAGACAGACAGGTGTGCAGCCAGGCTTAGGGTCAGGGATACTCCTGCTGTCCTGGGGTAGTGCAGGTGCAGGCAGGGAGAGAAGGGACTGTAGAGAAGGGGTGGTGCTCAGTCATCAAAGGGTAGCAGATTTCCATCTGGATCTGTAGCACTTAGCGGGGAACAGGCAACACCTTGCTGCTGCTGCATATGCTTCGTTTTGGCTTTTGGGAATACCTATTAAAGGTGAGGTCCTGGTCCCCTTTGTGTCAGAGGCTCTACAGCATTTTCCCTCAGCATTCTGGACAGGCGCCAGTTTGGGTAAATACAATTTGCTCGCCTGAAATCCCTCCTCTGAAAAAAAACTATGAGCAGTTCTGAAAATCGAGGCACCATATTATATATTTCCCTAGAGCATGAGATGATGAATTCAGTGGAGGGGCAGGAGAGCTGATGTTGTCCTGACAGGTAGGAAATAAATCGTTTTGTCTGTCTGCAGACACACACACTTCAAAAAGGCTGTGAGCTATCTGTTACAGCCTGGAACAGCCTGAGTTCATGCCTCTTCTCTGTACAGGCTCAAATACTGCTGAGTTTCTCAGCCACAGCATTAAAATGAGAGCTGGTCCCTGCCAATGTGGTGACTAGATTTACAGTGGTGTTCCTCTGATGTAGTATCTGGAAAATAAGCCTGGGGATGCCAGGAGTTGTGAATGGAAGGGGCTGGAGTTCTTGCTAGGTTTCTTGCTCCAAGCTAAGTAAGTATGTTCATTAACTGCTTCAGGCTAAGTGTGGGAGAGATACATTGTTTGGCCTATGTTAAGTAACAGATTACTTTTTTGGAAGTTCCAGAAGGAATTCCTAGCCTTGCTGCCCCTTCAAACTGCGTAGTTTAACTTGTTCTTCTACTGAATAAAGTTCAGCCTCTCAAGGTGAATTCATTCCATGTGAACCCTGTGTGACAGCCTGGAATAAATTAGTCTCTGCACCACTCTGCTTTGTAACTGGGAGCAGAAATGCTACTGTCCTATGATCCAGAGCACCATGAGAAAAAAAAACCTTCCTTGCTTCCCCGCAGAATAAAACAATAATTTGGAAACACTTTATTTTGCTTGGAGTAAATGTCAATAGCTGAATTCTTTGGAGATGCATGTCTGCATCAGGGATGGGGAAATCCAGCAGAGACGTGGCTCCAGGGGCAGACCTTTGACTTAACTATTTTTCGATTGAATTATCTTAACTGGTCTGTCTCTCTGACACAGGGGTTGGGGACAATGGGGAGGAATTTCTGTCTGTTGCATGGGAAACACTCGCTGCCCCAGGTTGTGACACAGCTTTAGGTCTGAATGAGGAGAGCAGCATATTCTCAAGTCATGTAGCAGCTCTGTAACTTGGTTTTTAGGATTGAGAACTCTTACTGAACTCCACAGGGGCTGAAAAATCTGCATTTCCAACATGAAGCCTGAAGCAAACAGCTACTTAATGAGTTTACTGAGCAAGTGTGTGCACTGCTCTTACTGGATGCTGCGGTGGCTCTTTTACACCTTATAGTGCACAGGTAAATTAAAGACTCCAGTCTTAATCTGTTTGGTGCTCCAGCTTGGGCACTGAGAAGTGGTTAAAACCTTGACTGATGAATCTGTCATGGTTTTCCTGTTTTCTCTCTCCAATGCACATCTGGTTTAACCCTTTCCCCTAAGTTGTATCAGTGCTAATGGCCTTGTGAGGAAGAGATGAACCACAGATTCCCTGGAAATGCATTGTTCCACTGGAAAGAATAAAAGTGATTCCAGTAAACTACGTGAAAACAAGAGGTCTAAAGCAGAGAACATCTTTCTGTAATGCTGCTTCTGGGCAAGTCATGGAAACTGCCTCTCAATTCTTTCATGAAGTAAAATTTTATCCTCTCTCACCCTGTCACTTCATATAAAATCTTTTTTGGCGGTTCAGGAATTCTGGACAGCCATCTCCAGCAGTTCATTTGTGATGCTTCCCTGCCCATCATTATAATATCTGACATGAAAAGGGCAGTTGTTTGCCATTGCAATTGCTGCTGCTTCTGAGAACACCCAGCTATGCATGTTTTTTCCAGAGCACCTCCTGGTGTCCCTCAGGAGTTGCTGTGTGGTACGACTTTCCCTTGTACAACTACATACAGTGTGCATACATATTTGCTTGTTTGCTTTTTTTTATTAAGAAACTTCAGCAGGTTTACAGTTTAGGAATCGCACTCACCATTCATAACATGAAGGACACAAAGATGGAATAATCCATCTTAAAAGCCACAGAGAATTTGTTGTTACAAAAGCTCCTCAAAGAAAGGGAAAAAAGGAATAAATAAAGAAAACTTCTTTAGATACTCAAGAAAGGGTCTCAGTTAGACAGCATTCTCTGAACCTACAGTAACCATAGCGAACCAAACAAAAGACAGTAGTAGTAAGTCTTATGTATCCTTGGTGATCTGCTTAAGCAACTTCTTGCTTTTACAGTAAGCCAAAAAAAAGGAGAACAGATGGGTTCAAAGTCTGCTGCAGGATCTATTGAATGATAAGAAGCCTCCTCTAATGCAAGAAAATGGACTGGAGTGTTAATGCAAAGTAGGACCAGGGGTGGCCTTTGGGATTTTCAGGAAAGGGCAGCGGGCATGGAAGGCTTTACGGCAGCAAAGACAACTGAAGGGACTTGAGCTTGTATCAGCCTGAGGAGACAATTGAGGCATTCTGGAGTGAGTGTATTTCAGGAGAGGCCAGCTTGGCAGAGAAGATCTTGGTCTCTGCTTCTGAAAGAACCAGCTAGGTATGTCTGTGGAAAACAGAAGGAAAGCAATGTATATGGGGGAGATGCTGAAGTCACAGAAATTTGATGGGATTTCACAGGAAGTAGGTGGTTTCACATCATGTAGATGGTTGGTGGGACACCATCTGGAAGGGGATATTTCTCTGTTGCACGGTTCTGTCTGTCACGGACTCTCCCCAGGGTCAGGGCCTGTGAAACAGGAATTCACAGAGACAGCCCCTGGAATGAGAGCTAAGATGTGGATTATCATCACCCACAGAGAGCTCACACGTTATATTGACAGGACAGACAAAGACTGTAAGGACTGCGTCCATTTTACAGGTGGGAAACTGAGGCACAGAAAGCAAGTATCTTTATGCTATGGACAAATGTTCTGCTGTACAGATGCTCCTGCTGGTTTTGAGGAGAGGGGTTCTCCACACGTGGCAGTGCCTGGGCAGCTGTACTTAAGACCAGCCATTGAATCCAGCTTCCTAAGGTTTAGCCCAGCTCATGAAGTCCAAAACCAGCCTAGATTTTAGGTATTCCTCCACCATAACTCCTTCATTACTCAACTTGGCAGAGGAGTTGGCTCAGTCCAGCCCAAAAGAAAAAAACTTAAGTCATTGGCAGGCCCCAACTCATTCCTTCTATACCCACAAAGTTTGCTGGCTGCATATCGCCTGTTTTTTCTCAGCTTAAATAAACCATAAGAGGTCTTACTGGTTATTGATTACATTTTTCATGCAAGTGACTGTTGAGGGTGGTTTTGACAATGCTGTGACTGCTTGAACTACTCCAGCACAACCTGCACGCTTAAAACAACAGGCTGTATTGCTGGCTCTGCCCTTGCTGCCTGACAGCACTTAGAACCACTTGAGCTTCAGGAAAGACCTGAAGAGTTGCCTTCTCATTCCTTCTCACTTGGGACCTGGTCCGCAGCTTGAGATGGCTGCTCAGAGATGGTAACTGCATGCAGAAGTGGCCTGCCCTAGTGTTGTTTGTCTTCTTTGCAGGATCTTCCATCCTTAACTACTCCGTGCATCACAGAGCCAGCACAGTCCCATCCTTGGCTTTGTTCAGCCTTGCCCAGTGTAGCAGGTGTTCATGTAAATGGTTCCACGTACACTGAGGTTTGTTTGCTTTGTTGGTAATTGTTGCACTGGGTAGAGATAGAGCTTTGTGTTTATAGTGCAGCTGGTTTTGTTTGAATCATTCAGTCCTTTTCTTGCAATGTCACCACTCCTTAAACACAAATATTTTTAGAGGCATTCAGAGAGAAGAAATGAATGCGGAGCATGTGAGATAGCACCTTGTTTCTGGACTTTTGTTGGAAACCTGGGAGTCTTTGGACTCTGAATGGCAGTGCCAGGTCACAGGCCTCTTGTAAATGTTTTCCTCCAGGAACTTTAAGGAATTTGAATCCAGGGAACTCCAGCCAAATAGATGACACAACTGTATCAAAGCAATAGGCACATGAGAGGCTAACAGATTATTAACAGATGAGGTAACGGTGTAAAGAATGACAGATCAATCCGTATCTCCATTGATATTCCCTCAAGGTATGTAGGTAATATGTTTTTGATGCTGCCATCAAAAGCTCCTAAGCACAAAGATGTGGGTCTTGGTTTAGGTCTCTGTGAATAGTTTTAGCACACAGGAGCAAAGCAGATCATTCTAAGCCTCTGGAATTACTCACAGGTGACTCTTTACTCATGCTAGTAAACTGTCCTTAAAGGCATTCTTTGCTAGGGCTCTGTGGCTGCTATGTGGCCTTGCAAGCTGCAGTTTAGGAAGCCTTTGACATGGGCAGAATCTGGAATACCTCAGGATTTGAAGAAAGATTTCTTTCAGGGCTGCTTAGAATATTAGCAACCTCATCAGAGCTATTGTGGGGTTGAGTCTTGCCTAAAAGTCTTCAATTTCGCATTACTTATAAAAGTGATTATGGAAGAAGCCAAATTTTCAGTAGAAGCGAAAAAGAAATGTCCAGCTCACACAATTGCAAAGAGAACCTTAAAGCAGTGATCCTGCGGAGTTAAAAAACCCTAGAATATAAATATAATAGAAACTAGAATATAAATACGATTTGGATTACTAGAGGTTAAAGCAGGGTTTTGTTGATTTTTTAAGGTCAAGGTTCATCAAGAAGGAAGTTAATACAAATGCATGTATTGATGCATCTGATGCGTGTCTCAGCCTTTGAAGTAGTTGCTATTTGTTACAGGAGATATTTTTCTAGGAATGCCTTTTCTCTATTGTATGTGATATAAAATAACAAAGCAAAACCAAAAAAACCCTGCTGTTGACTGTATCACAAGTTAATCTAACCCAAAGTGTCCTGCTCTATTGTATTCCATGGAAACGATACCAACCTCTTTTCCTCTACAGGAGCAAACAACTGGAGCAATGCTGTATCTTTATTTTGATATTTATTTTTGATGCAGCAAGATCTAATGTTTCATCTCGCCCTTCCTGGTAATTGTGATACAAGGCTCTTTATACGAAGCCTCATTCCTGTGGTTTTATTCATTCTTAAGAAGAAAAGAAAAAAAAGCATTCATCAGTGGAATGATTTCCTGGTAGCATGTGTGACAACGATTTTTACCTGCCTTTGTGGAGGGGTTCAGAGAATTTGTCAGCTAATGTTTGTGAAAGTTAGACTGGAATATTATTGTCCAGGAGAACAGGCTGGCTTTGCCTGTCAGAAATCACCATTCAGCACTGAAACTAATGTTCAGGTAAACCTCTACATCTGCTGAGTTACATGTCTGGGTTATGGCTCAATTACACATTACCTGGCATGACTTGAAATAAAAGTAACTTGCGTGTGCAATTTCACTGCTCAGGAAATGGTATCCCTGCAAAGAATAGCCCTTCCCCTGTCTAGCTCAGAGTCTTAATCTGATTCAGGTACATTGCTGTGTTTCAATAAGATATCTGGGAAGGTGAAGGCCTGAAGGAAGAGATTATCCTTCTGAAGGAGCACACAAAACAGAGGGAAGTGCCCTAGGATTCTCCTTCTACCTTTGCCACTGCATAGCTTTGAGCAGCTTGCTTACTTTGTCCTAAAATTAAAATAATTTTCTACTTCCTTTAAATCCCTACAGGGGTGCTGCATGCCATAGACCGCATGCACCTATGTGCATCTGCTTTGTAGCTGGCCAGTAAGAAGCTGATGTTTGTTGGTCAGCTAGCTGTAGCACAAAAAGGGAGCTTGAACAAAAACATCACATCCAAGCTCTTCTATTCCCAGCTTTGCCCTTGGGCTTGTGCCTAGGTGCTCTCATTAGGAGATGCTCCATGGTCGTTGTGCTGGCATTCACTGCTTCCAAATACCAAAGACTTTTCAGGCTTATTCAAATCGGTGCTTCTTGGCATGATTAATTTCTCTGCTGATCCCCTGCTTTCATCCATAAGAAACATAGGAGAGGCAAGCACAGACCCTTGAAGAAGCTGGCTGGCAAAGGGAGACAACATTTCTTAGTCAGAGAACTGAGTCTGGGGCTGATAGACTCATTTCCTTCAATAGAAATACAGACTCAGGTCTGCATGTGGTAGTCAAACTGCGGCAGGTATGTCTCACTGTTTCTTTCTCCTCTCTTTCTTGTGTAGATTGAAGAAGGAGGTAAGGCAGACTCCCTGCCTTCCAAGCTGCAGGCTGGTGATGAAGTGGTGAACATCAATGAGGTGGAACTGAGCAGCTCCAGGAGAGAGGCCATCTCCCTGGTGAAAGGGTCCTATAGGAAGCTGAAGCTAGTCGTCCGCAGGTAGGCAAGGCACAACACTCCTTCCCACCCTCTCTCCTGCCCTTGCAGGGTATCACAGTCATTCCCCTCACATCTCCAGCTGAAAGCCTCTGACTTGGCCTGGTCTTGGCAAAAGCCTTGTTTTAAGCACACAGGCGTGAGCCCAAGTAAACGTTTGTTTGTCTCAGGCAGCATATCTATGACTCCTTTGTCCCTGATACCTCCAAGCATGTGAAATGCTTACTCAGCTTTCTTCCACTGCTCCCCTGCCACATGACAATCCAGGAATGCCGGTTCAGTGACTTACAAGCAGTCCCATCTTCCCTCAAAGTGCTTGGGGTTCTCTGTGAAAGGGTGGCAGTTGTGTACCTAGCTCTTGCCTCATTTGCTGCATGTTATCACTGTTGCTGTGATACCAGATTTCCACTGGCCTCAGCAAGATTCGGAGCTGTTTCATGCAGGTGAGTGACAGAGCGGCTGCACTGACTGAGAGCAGTCTGACCAATATTGTTCTCAGGATATGTTCTAGGGGAAGAGCAGATATGTCAGCTGCATCTTTTGAGCCACAGCCTTTGTGGTATCACTGAATGAGTTGTATCTCACACCTCACATGCTCTGCATCAACACGAAAAATAACTGTGTTTCTTTTGGGGTCAGGACACAGAACCTTATTCTTGATGTGCATATTGAATCAGAGATGTTTGAGTCTGGAAATGGGGGCATTAAAGACCTTTATACAAATGTTTCTTTTATGTTTTTTACTGTGTGCATGTCCCAACAGTTTTTACAGTGTCAGTTATGGGATAACTGGTATCACTTTATAGATAATACTTTATCTATAAAATCACTTTATATAATAGGATATATATTATATATTTATATTTACATATTTCTATTGTTTATATAATATATTGTTATATTATATATAATAATATATATTACATATTATTTCTAAATACATAATAATCACTTTATAGATAATCACTTTATAGATACAGAGCTCTTTCCTGAATTTGCATGCTTAGTCAGAAGAGAATTTGGGTCAATATCAGCATTACTCAGGAGCTCTCATTAACCAAACAGAAGGTGTCAGTTTGGGTTGCTAAGTTGGAACAAGTAGTATCTGGGCAGTGTTGTCCAAATAGAGCAGGTACAAACAGCTCAGATACCCTGCTGCTCTCTGGAGTGTGTATTGTGCATTTGCTGGCTATGTTCTGTTATTTACCTAAAGTACTTTTAGGAACTGACAATGAACTTAGGACAAATTCTGAATATTCATGTACAGAACTGTTATATGCTTTGTAAATGTTGGTATTTGTTTGGTATTTGTTAAATACCAAAACATTGGTAAATGTTTTTTATTGTAAGCCTGTGTAGATTGTAGTCCAACTCTATTGACTGAACAAAATCCTTAATTCAAACTGACTTAGCAAAATTGTGAAAATAGAATCCTTTTGCTACAGCTTAGTTTCATTTTTGCTCAGATGAGCTAGTAAAAGAACTGGTTCTGCTTAGTGTGAATTGAGAATTGTTTCTGGCATTTGATCTGTCCACCTGAAAGGTAAAAAGAAAAGGAAAGAGAAAAGAGCAGACAAACAAAGCCTGGAGTCCCATTGCAGGTGTGTTATCCCAGACCTCCTCTCCAGTGCACTTGGATATTTTCATTCATGGCATTCCTCTGGTGGAGACTGAACCCTGCCCGTGCTGCCTTTAACAGCCTACAAACTGAGAAAAGTACATTGGGAAGGTTGGTTCCTTGTGTCTTAAACAAGACACCAGGATTCAATAAGCACTCTCTCTGCCTGGATATGTATGCAGACACGCATAAATATAAGTGCACAGATGCACATATATGTGTACATGTGTACATGCATAGATGTCTTTATACACAGGGGAATGACATACTCAAGGTCAACAGTGTCATAGCCAGGCCAAAATTCAGCACTTCCTAATATTTCCTTAGGAGGTCCCTGAATAACAGAACCTTAGAAATCTTTGGGGCCTCTTTCTTCAAGCTGAAAGAGAACACAAGCAACATTTTACTTTCCTTTACTAGTTTTTCACATGCAGAAGGAACCGTGAGAGGCAGAGCAACCCCAGTGGGCATCCATCACATTGTTCTTGTTATGGTTGATGAGTTACTCAAAGAGGAGGTGATCCACCTCTGCAAAAATCAACAGACAGCAGTCTTTTATGTTCCAAAATTACACTTCACAGTGTAATGTAATAGTTTCTCTCTCCACTATTTTGAAGTTCCCAAGACCTTTTCACCTTTTCTTCTCCTTTTTAATGAGTATGCAAGAGTATTTGATGTTTTCCTCATTTGGAATACGACAGTGGGTTTGAGGAAAATTTGTTTCAGAGCTTTTCATGATTTTATTTCGTCACTACTAGAAAGATCAAGCACCTTAACTTTAAGAAGTGTTACATTCACATACTTGCTAAGGTACTTTAAGCCCTTTATGCGTGTTTAAAGCTCAGTGACAATCCATAAACTTCGAACTGGAAAATTGCAATTAGGAGCTAAAAGCCCAGCCTTCAGTTCAGGTAATTGGACACAGTCCCAGCTGACCCTGCAGTTCTGGCATGAAAGCAGCAAAAGAACGGAGAGGTGAGGTCCTGACTGCTTTGTGGGCAGTGGGTCATAAGCTGCTCTGAATTCTCTCCATGTCACCAAAGGTGGCCTCCCGACAAGGTAGAAGGCACAGATTTTTGTCTCCAGTGCTAGAGGAAACGTGGATGAGAGGGGACAAAAGAAGGATCCCAGAGAATGGTGAGAAAGAGGAAAGCAACAAGGGGAAAGTGAGCTTCTGCATTAAATAAAAGCTTCCAACAATGTGAAATCAAATGAGGCAAGATGCAAATGAAACAAATTAAGGGAAGCAGCTCAATGAGAACCTGATCCATGTGGCACCTTCATCTCAGGGGGGTGCTGCTGGGCAGGCAGCATACCTCTGTGATGAAATGTGAACAAACACAGGTTTGCAAGCCAGGCCTAAGGTAAAGCTACAGGATGTGCAGATTGTCTTTCCCCCAGACATAATGAGTTTAACCATCAGGACTGGTAAAGGAAGCACTAGCGTGCCTCACACTTCGGATTGGGTTTTGCTGTCTGGCCAAGAAGATGATGTTTTGCAGCACTATATCATCTGAAAAGAAATATTTTTTGGAGTGCTTGAGATGCTATTTTGTTGTAAATTGTAATGTTTTAGTTGAAGTGGATTAGCATTGCTTGCTGCAAATACCAGCAACTGAAAACTCCCTGACCAGTCATTTGTGACCTGAATTTTCAGTCTGTGATTTCAGTATCATGAGAGCTCTTGCTTAGGGAGTGACACAAACTCAGACTGACAGGGACTTTACCCCTTAAAAGTCATATGCAAACAATAACAAAGTCTGCTTGGTGGAGGTGGCTTGGTTCTTTCCAAAGCATATTCAAGGTCATCATGTTTTTGAAGGTTTGGTTGTATGTTTTTCAAAATTAAACCCCAGGAGCTCTATGTAGCAATGTTATGTGTTACTAGACACAATGACGAATGGAAAGCACAGATGGGTTTTATTCAGATGTATTGTAGCAAGACCATCAGAGGAACAACAGAATACATTCAACCCACTCTGTACACACGTGTAGTCCACGTAGCATACTCAGGTTACTACTTAATCTTGTTTTTTTATTTCAGGACAAAGGTAAGCTTTTAGTACCAGTGGCAGCAGAGCGAGCCTCTGCTTGTGTTCCTAAGCAAAAATTGATGTTACAACACCTTGTTAGGTCTGTAGACAGACTGAGGCAATGATGTGTCATTTCCCTTGGAATGCCATTTGCAAAGCTCACAACTGATGTGTTATTCATCAGCCTGTTGATCAGTTTAACAGAAGAAAAGAGTGGGAATAGTTTCAATAAAGGGAATAGGAAGGGAAAATCAGAGGAAATTCAGTATAAGAGGAAACACTGAAATAAATAGATGAGAAAAATTACCTATTTATTTGACAAAGATAATTAATGTTAATGGATATGAATGGTTACAAATAAATAACTAGTGCCAGAGAAGTTATTATAAGGACCACAGTCTGCCTTTCACTCCTGGGCAAACATCCTGCTGACATGAGGAAGGAACTTGCAGTAGGACAGACGTGAATTTTCTGCTTCCTTGCTTATGGATTTACAGTAGGGCAGAGGCAGAGGATGGCTGAATGGACTCTAGTGATAAGTAAATTCTGTCCCTGTTCCCTCAGACGATTCTTATTTGGGAGACAACTGTTAAAGGATTTTTCATTGATGCTCTCTACTTGCATTTTGTTTGTCTCCTCCTCAGCTCGAGGGCACCCAATGGCAGTATTCAAACATTAACCTTAATCTGCCTTTGTAACAGGGCTGCTCATATCCCACTTGTTTAAAAGTCTGTTCCTAAAGCCAGCTCCTTTCTTTATGGCCATTCCTTGCTACATCGCTGGGCCTGTTTTGCCCATTCATTTCCAGGACAACAGACCCAAACGTGTGTTCATTCCTGTAGACTTCAGGTCTGCAACTGGTGTACTATGAAGAAGCTTGTGGATACTCCACACTTCCTTGTGCTGAAGCCAGAATAAGGCAGAGTAAAAGCTTCTCTGCATCTCAGGGAGCTGGAAACCTTACTGAGTGTACCTAAGGTACATCTTCCAGTCCCTGGTAAGCTGAGTTACAATTTCCTGCATTGCATGCCTTGCTGGCAAGGTGAATTTAGTTTGGTGGTCTGTTCTAATCCTTTTTATGACATCTGGTTATTAAAACATTTAGAATTGTACAACAAAATTAACTGTTTTCCCCTTCCTCACCTTTTAATATAGGGCTTTTCAGAACATTTTCCTCTGCTGGCTCAGAAAAAAAAGCGCATTCATTTCTTTCTGATGTATTTCATAGCTGAGCAATCAGGCAAAAAGTGTACTGCTGCTTGAGTGTCCCGCTAGCCAGATCAAATTGCCACAATTAAACAGAATGAGGGAGGGGAACAGCCTTTCGAAGGATCACAAGAGAGACAAGATAGCACTGTGCAACAGAAAAGGACAAGCAAGTATCACTCACTGGTGTTCAAGGCCAGGCTGGACAGGGCTTGGATCAACCTGGTCTAGTGGAAGGTGTCCCTGCCCATGGCAGGGGATTAGAACTGAAGGAGCTTTAAGATGCCTTCCAACCCAAACCAGTCTGAGATTCTATGGTTTAATTCTGTAGTGGGAAATTTGCCTACCGTCCTCAGCAAACTGCCTTAGACAGTTGATCTTTAACCAGCCGGAGTGTTTGAAAGCTACAAGACACAGAAATAGGCTTAGTTGTTAAATTGTGAAAGGCAGGTTATTTTTTTCAGTTTGTTTCTTTCTGTCACTTCCTCTCCAACTTCAGTACCTAAGCAGAGTTGAGTGCAGTTAAAAAAAGACTGAGGCCTTTTCAGTGGTATCACTTCAATCTAATAGCGTTGTGCATGCTTGTATCAGCTGAGGATAAGGTTCAAAATGTGGGCATTGCCTGGTCTGCTTTACAGTGACCACAGTGGCCTACAGCAGTTGCCAAAAATAGTCTTTTCCACAGGTCAGTGAGCAGGAATGGCTGTCATACTGTCACACTGTTTACACAGTTTTACATTCAACATGTTGGTAACAGCAGCAATTAGATCACTGAGGCATGGTGGCAAATGTAGCTGTTCTGCGAATATCATGCTTGAAGGGAACTACAGGTCATGGGGACAACAACTCTCAGACCCCCTTTCTAACGCAAGCACTGCTTGAACTAAGGCCTCCTACAAGCCATTACTTAGAGTTGCTGTGGCATTCACCATTGCCTAGTGCAGGGAAGGCAGAGGTGAAAACATGAAGTCATGACGACAGGGTACTGTGAAGTGATCCTGACATGTGTGCTTTGGTCCCTGTTCTTGGTGCTATAAAGCAGCTCCACTGACTCGAATAGAGTTCAGATGAGTTTCCTCAGGCCAGAATTTGGTCCTTTGAGTCTTTAAGCTCTCGGATCCAGCACCAGCCTCGGTTAATGAGCGCAAAGCACTATTAAAATTTGCTAGTGGAACAGCTATTAAAACTTTTCTGCAAAGAATTACCAATGTTTTAGGCCCTTACTCTGCCCACACTGAAATGCAGGAGTCCTGCAGAGCTCTTCTGGGGTGTTATTCTTAGGGTTCAGGCCAGCACATAGTTTCTGACCTGGGATGTGAGGGGCTCTGATGGTGACACTTGCATTTACAGAGCCAGTGGGATGGCATGAAGTATGTATCTCAAAGGAGCCATGCTTTACCGCAAATCTGTACACCTCCAAGACACACAATGTGTATGAATCCTCTGCTTATGCCCATCAGCAGCAGTTTGAACAGAGATCTGACGCTTTGGGCTTGGTGCCAGCTATCACTGTCATTGGAAGGGGGTTGGACTGGATGACCTTTGATGGTCCCAAACCATTCTGTGATTCTTTGATAAGATAGATACTGCAATTAAATTGTGTGGCTGACACTGCTCCTGATACTTATGAACTGAAGCTTTATTTATGCCTTTACATGTCCCAGGGGTGTCTGTTTGCCCAGTTCTCATAACATCTTCTATGTAAAGTGAAGGACATTTGACTGTATCATCTCTCTCTTTCAGGGACAGCTCTGCAGTGAGGTTTAAGTAGAGATACATACATAACAAAGATCAGTATTCAAGGCAGTCGATTTTCTATTTTCAGTGTTAGTGGTTGGTGGGTTGTGTCTGCCCCAAGCTCAGCAGCTCCTTCAGTTCTTTTCCATCTCAAAGAGACTTTAGCTAAAAATACAAGCCAAATAAAGGAGGAGTGGGGATAGAAAACATTATCCTCATTTTTCCTGTTGTGCTAAAAACTGTACAAAAAGAAAGGATTAAGCTTATCCTTGGCTATAACCATAATCTCTGTGTTCGTTTTCATGCTTCCCTACAGATTCCCTGTGTCACTTGCGTTATTCATACATTGTTCTCTTGACACATCCCTGTCCCTGGGCCCCCTTGCCTCAACGACGAGACCTGGGAGAGATGCTAGGGGAAGTAGGCTGCAGTCCTGAGACCAGGAGCTCCCAGAGGGGAGCTGGCTAATTCAGGAGCTCAGCAGACTGTGGATTCACGCAGGGATATCTATAACTGAGATTTTAGACCCTATCGAAGTGTTGAAGTGTGGGAGGAAGATGTCAGTACAACTGCCAGCTGAGCCTCAGGGCCGAGTCAAGCCCATGGAAATTGGTGGAAGATTCCCACAGACTCAGAAAAGCTTTGGCTTAGACCCTCACTGAGCCATGATTTCCCTCATTGACCAGGAGAAAATGGGCTATTCCTAGAGAGAGGGGAGGCTGCTGGCATTTTTACAAAAAGCCAAGTGCCAACACAATTCTTCAAAGAACTCTGTGAACTAATCCTTTCCTCTTATGACACTAATGTAATTTTGTGGTGAATTTGATGGCATGCCAAAAAACTGCACCGAATAAATCCAAGTTTTGTTAATGAAATTAATTAGAATACGCATTGGCTCCCACCCCACTCTTGTAGCAGTGCAGGAGCATGATTCCAAATAGCTGTACTGCGGTATGGTTATTATTTGTTCAGGGATGATGACTTGGGGAAAGGGAGAAGAGAAAGGACATGCACATGGAAGTTTTCAGACTGACAGCTCAAGAGGGCAAAGCTGGCCTTACCCCGGCAGAGGGCTAGCAGGGTGGTCTTGTGACTAGTGCTGTCGTATGTTAGGTTGCGAACTCCTCCACAGTTTTCCAGTGTGCCTTTGGTCATGTCACCTTATTTCTCAGATCACCAGCTGCCAGGTATCACAGGTCATAGAACCACAGGCTGGTTTGGGTTGGAAGGAACCTTAAAGCTCACCCAGTTCCAGCCACCTGCCAGGGGCAGGGACACCTTCCACTACAGCAGGTTATTCCAAGGCCCATCCAACCGGGACTTGAACACTGCCAGGGATGGGGCAGCCACCACTTCTCTGGCCAACCTGTGACAGGGCCTCAGCAGCCTCACAAGGAAGAGCTCCTTCCTGAGATCTCATTTCAAACTCCCCTGTTTCAGTTTGATCCCATTCCCCCTTATCCTGTTACTCCATGCCCTTGCAAAAGGTCTCCCTCGAGATTTCTTGTTGGCCCCATGAGGAAGCTGCTGTAAGATCTCTCTGGAGCCTTCTCTTCCCCAGGCTGAGCAAGCCCAGCTCTGTCTCCATAACAGAATGCTCCAGCCCTCAGAGCATCTTCACGGCCTCCTCTGTATTCACGCCAACAGCTCCACATCCCTCTTGTGTTGGGGGCCCCAGAGCTGGAAACAGGACTGCAGGGGGGGTTCTCCCCAGAGCGGAGCAGAGAATCTCTGTTGTGTGAGATTTTGGGACTGGGAGAGGCTTTTTCGAAGTTCATCTTTTAACACTAAGAAAATCAGCCTTCAGTTGGAATCTCATATGAGGAGACATCTCCTCAGGTGATGCAAAGGTATACGACCAGCCAAAGCCCATCAGCTCCTAGCTCATTGTTTTTACAGTATTCCTGAGGCTTGAACAGCCTGTTCCCAGGTAGGTAAAGGCTTTAAAATGTCCTTGTTGGGTGAAGCTCGTAAGTCTAAACATCTCAAGCATCGGTATTTTCAGTAGAGGAGTTTCCTGTGCAGTTCCTATTTCTAGGAAGGGTTAATGCTAAACAAGGTGGAGACAGCTAAGAGGTGAACAGAATTGCATTTTGACATCACTGGCAACAGCCTTACTGTCTGCAATTTAATTAGCTACAGCTTAGGACTGCCAGGTTTTTAGGGAATTTTCCACAGTAGATAGTAAATATGAAGAAGACCTAGATACAGTTTTTGACAGAAAGTCCACTGATGGGGAAAGTTGGAAAATGCCATGGAAAAACAAAAATGACAGCCTCTATACCATGTTATCCCCTATGGGACATTAGAGACTGACCCCTCACCTGAAGCTGCGTTAGAAACACAGCAATTTCTGGCCACTGCCACTCTGCATTAGCTGCTGCTTTCACCAAGTGCATTTGGATTAGTTTGCCTTCTCCAGGCAATAATCAAGCTGGGGTTTGATTTGTCAGAAAGTGACACTGGAAAAGCTGGGAAATCTCTGCCAGTGCTGTACAAAGTGCTTCTTAGGCTATGAACCTCCTGCTTTTGGAATTTCCTGAGGATTTAATTTGGAGTTGGAGCAGATCACAATAGTATGAAGATTTGAACAAACAAGCATGTGTTCTCTGACTGATCTGTGCCTCACTTTTCTACCTGTGATTGTCTCTAGGCTGACGTTTTATCAATAGGGCAAATAGCTGGACTTTTACAGGCTTTAAATTCAAGAGCTGATTATAAATATTGATTGATAAGACATTTGTTGTGTGGTAGCTGGGCTATATATTTATTTTGCTCAGCTACACTAGTTACCCAGGAATATAAGCCAATTTCTCAAAAGCCTTTCCATGCTTTTCTTGCTTGATCCAAAGTTTCCTCTGGGAGGGAGGTGGTGTCAGGAAAGTCTAATGAACTTTAGTGTAATCCTACTGATACTACCTGCAAAGTGTCCCTGCCTGTGCCCGTGGCAGGGGGTTGGAACTAGACGAACTTTCAGGTTCCTTCTAATCCAAACCAGTCTGTGATTCTATGACATGAATTGAGTTTTCCTGGATTTCCTTCAATAAAACAGATGTTAGGGTGTAGTGGTCACTGTAACTACTTTCCATTTTTTCATGAATGGACTCGTGTGGGTCATACAGTTCCCTTGGAACTGTTTCTCCTTTGTGGCTGGATAAATGGAATATTTCAGTCAAAAGAATAATGAAGAGCAGAAACTGCACAGACGGCTTCAGCTGGCCCTTTATATGCATAAATGTTCTTGGTTTAGCAAATGGCAGCCTAACTCCCTCATGTAACTGCAGAGTATTCACCTGTATGCACCTGATCAATGAACCCTGGCTATGCCAATTCCCTGTAATATGGAATTATTTTCTTTTCCAATACCCATTTCTTCATCATACTGCCTGCTTTGACTTTGGTATTGGAAGGGAGACAGGGCTGGTCTTCAGTACCCGCATGTAAAACATTTTAATGTGGGTTATACCTGCAGAAGTACACCATAACTTTTTTTCCTATTAAAAAGTGCCTCTGCTAATTAAAATCTGAGCTATTGGTTAAAAAAATAGACCTTTCAGGAGGTGAAAAGAGCCAGCTAACTCAGCTCAGAGCTACCTCTTAGTCTTCTGTGCTCGGCCTGGGGCACTGGCGCTGGCTCCTTCTGCTGATAGATATGAAGACAGGATGAGAAAGTTGGGGCTGTTCAGCCTGGAGAAGAGAAGGCTGCATGGAGACCTCATAGCAGCCTTCCGGTATCTGAAGGGGGCCTATAGGGATGCTGGGGAGGGACTCTTCATGAGGGACTGTAGTGAGAGGACAAGGGGTAACGCGTTCAAACTTAAACAGGGGAAGTTTAGATTGGATATAAGGAAGAAGTTCTTTACTGTAAGGGTGGTGAGGCACTGGAATGGGTTGCCCAGGGAAGCTATGAATGCTTCATCGCTGGCGGTGTTCAAGGCCGGGTTGGACATAGCCTTGGGTGACATAGTTTAGTGTGAGGTGTCCCTGCCCATGGCAGGGGGGTTGGAACTCGATGATCTTAAGGTCCTTTCCAACCCTAACTGTTCTATGATTCTATGTTTTTATGCGGCATTACTCCTGGCCTGAAATGAAACAATTTGCTCCCCACAGAGAAAACATATTAATCTATGTAACATATATTTAATAAATGTTTTCAGCATTCTCTTGGATGCCAAGACAGCTTGGCTGGGTAGAGAGTAACTGAACTTCCCTGGTTGCATCAGGCTGACACCCTCTGTATCAGAATGGGGCCAGTGTGTTGAGGGCCACCTACTTTTCTGTGCTGTTTCCATGGACTTCATGGAGAGCCCTGTGCCCTCAGCCTCCTCCTCTGCTGGAGCTCAGGCTGGGTGTTTTGGCGGAGGAGAAGAGACAGTGCTACCCACAGGGCTGATGGTTGGCAGAAGGTTTTTATCCTCCACCCTTACCTCCAATTACAATTTTCAAATTCAATTGGAGTGGTGAATTTTGGGACAAACGCTGTATAATTCCTGGCTGGCGGAAAACAATTCTTTATTGGATATAGTTTCTTTCCCTCGAGGTCTCTCCCTCCAAAGCCCAGCGTTAAGTGTAAGAGGCGGCCGACCCCCAGCCTACCGGCAGCCGGGGCAGAGCTGATGGCACTTTCACTCAGCAGCGGCCCCCGGTCCCTTTCCTCACGGTCTCTGCCCCGTCTGTCAGGCCTGCTGACGACTGCTTGGTAGGAGGGCGGTAATCCGAGCTGCCGCTGCTGAGCAAACCTCCTGCTTTTTACTGTGGGGTTTGTGCTGAGGTGCCTCAGCGCGCAGCACCTGTATCTGCAACTCCTTCCCTCGTTTGCTATGCTCCCGATTCTCCACTTCCCAGGGCAGTAGTGCCGTTCCCTCCTCCCAGGACTGCACTCACCAAATGGCAGGCTGCCTCCGTCCCAAGGATGGGAATACCTGAGCCTTGGCCCCGTGCCTCTGAAGGTAAGCGGCCTCTCAGCAGCTGCAGCAAAGCAAACCGGGCAGGGCTTTGTGCCTGCGGAGGCAGCAGGATCTTGTGGCAGGGAGAGAGATCTCTGCCTAGGAGAAGGAGGACGGGAGTCTGAAGGACCCTGTTGGTCCTGAGCATCATGAGCATCATAAACTTCAGAGCCAGTGAGTGTTCAGGCAGTGCCGTGGAAGGGGTTCAGCTGCTGTTGGAAGCAAGCTCACAGTGCCCAATGAGCCAGCGCTGAGCTGCTGCTTGGGCTCTGGCACTGTGAAGCTGTTGAGCGATGTAAGCAAATCTCTTGGGCTTTAGGCTGGAAAAGTGACAGAAGCTATGGAGCAGTGGACTTTGGAGAGCTTTTGAGCTGTACAGCGTGTTTAAGGCCATTCCCTCCCTCAGAGGGTACTAATAATGGACTTGGGACACTGAGTCTCATGAGCAGAGGGTCTGACTCAAAATACACACTGTGATGGGGCAGGTGATTTTTGTTTTTATAGTCTGGAAGAGTCTCTGCTCAAGGCACTTTTTTTGGCCTTCACCCTTTATATGTTGAGAATTGTTTGAAGTGGGTGTCAAACCAGGCCAACGCTTTGTGTCAATGTTTAATAGGGAAGGGCTAGCCATACAATCTGGGGTATATTCTTGTTTGATTAATACAGTAACATTGCAGGTAGCAGAAAGAGAATGTGAAAGAGGCTGATTCTAGGAGATGGCAATCAGTATTGCCTGTACAGATTTAAAGTCACCAAAACCCTGTTGTATATTCTGCATACATATACACCCTTTTAGATTGGTTGTGACTCATAAGGTTAAGTTCATTGAACTTTGATTTTGATTATTTCCTGAGACATTAACTCCTTCAGTAAACCCATTAGATGATCTTTAAACTCATTATCTGCTTCATTGCTATTAGGAGATCTTTAACTTCAGGTTTGCTGGTTTGTTTGTTTGGGGTTTTTTGTGACTATCAGCCAAACCTTTAGCTGTGTGCTTGGGCTGAAATTGTGTTTTTTCTACAGTGTGGTTATTCAGTTGTTCAGTGAAAGCTGGCAGTGTGGGTGAAAGCATGTTGAAGTGGTGCTCATGGAATATGGGGGTTTGTGTCCCTTTGTAAAATGGAGCAGTTTTTGGCTGTAGATTATCTGCTGAAGAAAAGCAACTTGGAAGAGCCTGTTCTGAAGCAGAGATGCAGCTGCAACTTGTGGGTGCAGCACATTACCTTGCAAAATATGCACTCATTCCAATATTTGAAGAGCAGGGAGATTCTGAAGGCTCTGAGGAGACCATAAAGCAGCTTCCAGTGCCTAAGGAGGCCAACAAAAAAGCTGAAGAGGAGCTTTTGACCAAGGGCCTGTAGCGACAGGACAAGAGGGAATGGCTTTAAACTGACAGAAGGGAGACTGAGGTGAGGTCTTAGGAAGAAGTTCCTTCCTGTGAGGGTGATGAGGCACTGGCACAGGGTGCCCAGAGAAGCCGTGGCTGCCCCATCCCTGGCAGTGTTCAAGGCCAGGCTGGATGGAGCTTGGAGCAGCCTGCTCTAGTGGAAGGTGTCCCTGCCCATGGCAGGGGGTTGGAACTGGATGAGCTTTAAGGTCCCTTCTAACCCAAACCAGTCTGTGATTCTATGACTCTATTATTCTGGCAATACAACTAGAACTGTTTTCAGCAGCAAATTCCCAGTTACTTTGAATGGCCCCTAAATTTACTCCTTTTGCCTTGCCTGACCCAGCTCTTTAAAACAAAATTCAAAGAAGTATTTGGCCAGGGAAAGACTGTTCATATGCTCTTAGCTTCAGTCCTTGGAGCGCCCCACTGGCTGCTCACAAGCCAGCTATCCCATCTGAAGAGGACCTGTGCATGGTGAGGGGGTGCATTTTCCTGCTTTGTCTCAGGAGCCCACTTTTCCTAAAGTACCTGCCATCAAGAGAAAAACCAGTTAGCATATGAGCAGCCCTGGAGATTCCCAAGGCAGTGGAGCTGACAGATCCACAGGACATGGGAAGACGCTGTTTTACAGACCAGATCCCATCACCCTGAGGCCTGGCCTGATGCCTGCATGGGTGGGCATGTTCCCAGACTGCAGAGATGGACGGAACCTCTTGTCCTTTGCTGGAGGACCCTTGTTCACACATTGCGAGGCTGCAGGGAGCTCTGCAAAGGATGTGACTCTCTCCTGACAGGGGGACTGCAGGCAGGTAGTATTGCAGCAAAGCATTCAGCTATAAATGTGGACAGTCAATATAGCATGGACAGTCATGTACAGGCAAGGGATTAACTTGGGTCCCAGTCCACTACCTGCTTGAGTGATTTAGCATCTCCTGTGGTCTTCATATCAGGTTGTATATGAGCAGACATATATTTCTTCTCTGTTCCTAGGAACAATTTGAGCAGAGTGGTTCAGTGCTCTGTAGTATTCAATGTGAAGAAAGGTGACGTATACAGTATCTGAAATTTGGAGGGATGCCTGAATTAAAGAGATTTCGTGATCGCATCCTTTGAGTGAACTGAAAAAATCATCTAAGAGTGATATTACTGTTTTCTCTGATCTGTTTTATAATCTCTTGAAGATAAGTCTTTCTGAAGCCTTCAAAGGGTTAAAGACAATACCTCGTAGAAACCCAAGTGGCTGAAGAAATACCAGATATTAACATTTATGTCAGTTGCCAAATCCTGGACATTTCTTTCTTCTTTTTTAGAAATGACAGCCTGCGGTGACCATTTAACAATAAATGGTAGCAACTTGGCTGTTATAGGGCTGCCCGTGTGCACAGGCACTCCAGGGCTATGCCAGCATCTCCTTTGTTCAATAAAAGTAACAGCAGGAATTTGATTAAAGACTGATAGAAGAGGGGGGGGGAAGGGTATTAGGGGTGTAAAAGAGAAACATAGGAAAGATTAAAGAAAGAAAGAGCCACCTGGAAACTTCATTCCTCCTTTATTTCTATCTTAAGCTCATAAATACCAAATCTAAACCATTGTGTGTGTGAGAGGGAGGAAAATTTCCTGCATGCCTGCACAGAAAAGACTGCACATGCAGTGGCACAAACTGACTTTTAGCAGAAGTCACACTCTTTTTCTCGAACTTAATGCTTGCTCCTTGCCTGCATCAGAAGGAAAAGGAGCCAGAAAATAACTTAGCTTTGGATGGACAACATTTAGGAGGGTCAGGCAAGTCAGAGCTGTAAAGGAGAGTGGTGAAAGATTTTGGTTGAACCTGCTGCAGAGCAGCAAGGCCATTTCCCAGGCTGTCTCGGAGCAGCCCTGCAGCATGACTCCTTTTCTTAACAATGACTCAAGAAACATTCACGTGCTCTGGTGAGATCATTATTCAGATTTAATAAAGGGGTTTCTGGGGACCACTATTGCTTTGAATCAGATGTCCATTGCTGCAAGTCAATTAGATGCTTCTCAGACAACTCCTCCTGCCAACCTTAATGACTATTACGATCCTCAGGAAGACTGGAAATCCTTATTTGCACAGATTCAGGAGTGCAAGTGGCCGGCTGCACATGTCCAGCACTGCTCCTCATCATAATTAGCCTGCAGCATCTGCTGCTTTGTCTCCATCCTTGTTGCAACCCCCCCCCACACACAAAAAAAGACGAACAAACCAGTGACTCCAGCAACCAAATGCAAATGAGCCCCAAAGAGCCCTCTTATGTGGGATCAGCAAGCAACAGGCAAATCGCATTCAAATTCCCTCAGAATCTGAAGTAACACGTCTGTTGTTTGGGTTTAGGAGACCAGAACAGTAGGATTGAAGTGACAAAAGTGCGTGCAGGAGTGATGGTGGGTTGACTTTTCTTTAGCCTGGCAGTGCCCTGGGAGCTGGGAAACACTTTGCCTCTCAGGCAGGAATTTTCAGTGCCCAGAGAGGAAGGCTGGGAGCATGAACTCCACAGCAATGGGCACTTCTCAACAGGGGGTTGTATATCTGGGGGGCTCTTCCAGGTAGTCATGTCCTATGCTAGGCTAGGTGAAGTAGCAAAGGAGAATGCTGTACCTGGAGCCTGTTGCTGCTGCTTCTGGTGTCTGTCTCTTTTCTATACACCTGGATATCTCAGCTGCTTAAATCATGCTTTTTCCCACCTGATACTTCTCTTACTCCATCTTTATGTTGTTTTCCCTCTGCACACTTTCTCTCACACCTTTTAGCTGTTAATAATACTCGTTAGACAGTGAATCCTTTCTGGCAGTGACCTTGGCTCTGAACTGTCCTCCCTCAAGTGGTTTGGATGTGACAATGTCCTCTGCAGCAAAGAGCATGGCTCTGCCTCAGGCCAGCCTTCCTCACCTCAAGCCGTGATCCTAAAGGCTGCTTACCTGCTCCATCCAGGCAGAAGGACAACACTCAGCCCTGGTCTGGATCAGTCCTTAGAGGGCTGTTATAGGGTGAGGTCTGTGGGGTGTTGAGGGGAGCAGCCAGCCTGTGCCTAAGCGAGGGGCCGGAGGTATGTGGGGAATGTGAATGGTATGCTTGAGTGGACAGCTTCAGAGCCAGGCACAGGGATGGCTCTCCTGCCATCTGTTGTGAACCCTGCAGGCCCATAGCAACAGCGCCTCAGGAATGGGGCTGCTGCTTTTTTTTTCTCCATAGAGAAATTCTTCCTTGTCTTCTTCCCTGCTTTTGCATACGCATACTCATGAATACGTAGGGAAGGGGCTCGGATTCCTGCTACAGAGCGATGCGTGCTGAAGGATAAAAGGGTCTTTTAGAGCTCAGCTTGTATTTGGTTTGGGGAGACATTTTCCTTTTGGAGCTGTGACATTCTAGGAACACAAGCTGAGGTGTGTAATGTATTGTGAATTGCTAAAATTTCAGTCTATTCAAATTAGTAGTGGATACGTATCTGCCATGAGGTACACTTAGTAAAGTCTACAGTGGATGTGCAGCCACCCCATTGTCCTTCTTGGTAAAACAGAGACCATTTCTGCCTTATTATTACAGAAGCCAAGGTTAAAACTGCTGTAGATAACCCAAATGCATTGATTTGTTGTGCCTGTCACCTTCCTCAGGCCCCAAAGCACTTCTAGCTAAGGGGCTTTGCTGCATAGGGAAGTGGTGGGACCAGATTCCCAGCAGCTACAGACAGCCCAGCATCACTGGTGCGATGCAAGCTTTAGTGCCAGGGAAGATTTTGGCACAGAAGAACTCTGTCTCCTAAAGACAGTAGTGTATAGCCGGTGTGCTGCTGGGAAGAGTTAATGCTGAAAGAGCCTTTACTTGAGCAGCAGGGGTAGGACCTGGCTGGCTGTGTCTGTCTGTCTGCGTGAATGGTTTTACTCCTTCCCTTCCCCTGGAAATTCACTCCTGAAATGCAGATTTCTGTTCTCCCCACACCTTACCCTTCTTTCTTGCTGTCAAGTGACTGTGGCCCCATTCCTGCAAATTGCTCAGCCTCTAGCTGTGACTCAGCAAAGTGGATTTTTTTAAGCAAGTGTTTTAATTCCTTTAATACAAGGAATTAGATGTTGTAATTTCGTGTGAGAGTTTCAAGAGAATCAGAAGTTAAGCCTCTTTTTTTCCAAACAGTACCTTGATTTATTCAGTGTTTCTATGCCTAATAGCCTGAGATAAATACAGAAATCTTCAGAGAAGCCCCCATAGAGAAGAAGGAGTTGGGGAGCTGCTGAACTGAAACAAATCCCTCAGATGTTTCATGCCATTTGCAAAGAAGTGTCTTGCAAGAGGAGAGAGGGAATGAAAACCAGCAGAGACACCCCCTCACCAGCACTAAAGGCTGTTTGAAGCTATGCACACAGCTCTAGTGGCTTGATCACAGGAAGGAGGGTACAATTTCATTGAAAGCTGATAGGTACATGGGGGGAATGAAACTTTCCCTATTTCAGGTATTTATTATCCCTTGACAGCTGTCAGTTTGCAGTAGGTGGTTTGCCTTTCTGTCAGCTCTCTGAGAACTAGGTGTTTGCCTAAGCTTGTAGGAAAGGGTAAAAATTCTGCTTTCAAGTGCAGGTATCATTTAACCCTGATAAGAAGGCAGGTAAAGCATTTCTTCTGCAGGGTGGCTGTGGAGAACAGGGGAGCAAAGTCTTTCTTGTCTTACCGAGATGGGAAAAAACAAGTCATTAAAATCTGATACCTACCCGCTTTTAATGAGAGAAACATTGTTCAAAGAAATACTCTCAGCCCTATCACCACCGAACCATTTTCTGGAGCCATTAGCCTTTCACCTCCTCATATGTTTTTCTTTTACTTTTTGATATCGTTCAGGGAAAATGGGAATGCTTTTGCAACAAGAGATTTGGGCTTTAATTTTAATCAGGAGCTTACTCAGTCATAACCATGCTCTTACATCCTTCCCTTCCAGTAAATGACCTGCAGATGAACTAGGGGAGTAAGGTGTAGAAAACAACACTTAAAATCAGGCACTTGGTGTCCTCAGTCATGCTTATTTCTTCGTGAGTGTGTATTTTTATGGGCTCCACAATACTGCCTTCATCCTTAGTTTCTTCTTCCTCCCCAGGAACTCTTTTTCAGCAGCTGGGGACCATGAGCTGTTAGTTGCCAGCTTGAGCTACAGGCATGAGGTTGTCAGTACATCTGGCCTAGGTGAAAAAGCCGAAGAACAAGAGCAAGCTATGAAGGATGTAATGAGCTGCACTGAGTAGACACAACATCTTACTTAATTTAACTGTACCTTAGCATCAAGTTCTACCTTTCTTTGATTTCTTTGGTTTGCTGTATTCTCTACTTGAAAGCGGTCATAGTGTAGAATAAAGATCCCTCATCCATGCATAGATGCTCCCACGCTGCCAAACGTAAGCAAAAGAAATGAGGTTGGGTTGGTTTATTTTTGGGCAATGGGATCTGTAAAGGAAGGTTGTTGGTGGCTGGGCACTATTAAGGTTCAACCTCATTTTCTCTTCAGTGTTTATTACATGTTTTGTACTTTGCACCATTCTGAAGTACATTTTAAAATAAAACCGGAAATGCGGAGTAGGTTCTTTACTGAAGCAGGGTGCTCTTGCCGTTTATGTGATGTACCGCTCTTCCTTCAAAGCTGCAGCTTCTGACCCAGGAGATTTGTGGAGCTATCTGCTTTTCAAGTTTCTACCTCTCATGGTTCAAAGCCTATAAGACAAAATTCTGCATGTACTAGTTGTGACAAGTCAATGGCTTTTAGCCTGCTCATGTGATTTTGGGAGCCTATTTATGCTTTTACGCAGTTGGAGCATGATGCCTCATCATAATGCAAGGGCAGAGGTTTCTCCTTCCTGTAAAGATCACTTGCTCCTGTGCCACATTACCTATAAAGATCTCTTAGTACCACATAACCCCTGAAAATCCAGCCCACAGGATCAAGAGAACACCCCTCCATCTCAGTTTTGGGAGAGGCTGCTCCTGCGGAAATCCATCTTTTCACAATAGTACAGCAACATGTATCGTGTTACAATAACTTCTTTGGGATGGGAGGGGTGTATGTGTGAGAGAGAATGAAAATGCATCGTTTCCTTTGGCATTGTGTCATTGCACTCTTCCACCCTGAAAAGTACTGAAGTTTTGAGACTGGAGAGAAGAAATGTCTGCAGAAGAGTAACTGCCTACTGAAGGCCCTGCTGAAGAGGGAGTTCTAACTCACTGTCAGCTTGTCTTTCTTCACACCACAAGGAGCTGGCCACGAAAGTTGCTAAATCTTGAGAAAATTGAAGTCTCTGATCTGCTTAGTTCTAGGAACGGCTGCTGAGTGGTTCAAGGGAGAGGCTGTGGAAGTTGCCTGTTCCTTGCATCTAACCACTCTAGAAATGTTTCCCTATTCGTGGCTTCATCAGATATCATGTAATGCTGAACTATCCTACTGATTCACCCAGGCTTTTGAGTTTTTGCTGCTGCCAGTGGCTGGAAGAGGAGGTTCAGAAAACAGCGCCTTTAACACTCCTAGCGGACAAAACCCTTATGACAGGAAAAGTCATGGTGATTCCACATGAAGGCTGGGCAGAACTTCCAAGTCTTTCCTAGCTGATCCAGCTGGAGACAATGACAATCACCAGGTCTGCATTAGTCTTTTTCTAGCAGCCTGGTTCCATCCAAGGGTTCACCCACCATCTGTAGTTAAACACAGACGCTGTGCCTCAAGCTTAGGATGAGAAGATGATCTGTCTGTATCCTCTGTCTGTATTTCTGCCCAGGAGTCCTTTTCCCTCTATAAAATTCATCTACTGTTGTTGCTGTACCTACACCATAGGAGGTCTCTAGAATCCTTAATGATCTTGAATATTTTCTGCCTCAGCCTCAACATGTAGCATGAGATGGTCTTTGATGCTGATTTGTTTTCCCCTGCATGTTTTTAATTCTGACTGTCATCAGTTTTAATTCCAACCCAGTTTTATTTCAAAGGTTGTCCATCAGCAGTATATGAGAAAAGTTTCTTTGCTACCAGTGAAAAAGAATGTGAATCAGAAATGAGATAAAATACATAGGCATTTATTTCAGTGCTGCTTGTCTGTATTTGATTTCTTTTTCTTCCTTTTATCTCTGGATATCAAAAAGCAAAAAAATGCTGAGAATGTCAGATCCCGTTGAAGATATACTGACAGAATAGTCAGAGCAATCCACGGCAACAGCTGTATTGCCCATAGACCTTCAAGCAGAAAATTGTACATCATCTCAGACAATGATGGCATTACAGACTGACACAAAGTTCACGGTGGGAATCATTGCTTGAGTCCCCTCGTTTGTGTGCACAAGAACCATGCTTATAATATTGCTGTAACATAGCACGTTGCATCTAATTTAAGCAATACTGGGGCTTTTGTTTGTCTTACAAGGTCTAACCTAAAGACAAAGAACGTAGTCCAGCCTGAAGTTTATGAGACGTTACCATTTACGTTCACACATACACACTCCGTCAGAGGAATTTATGTCCATTACGATGTTCTCTAATGAGTACAAAATGAGACCATTACGTATTCACTGAATTAGTTTGACAGATTTTCATTTAAATAGAAAAAAACTTCTAGTCTTTAGAGAACAAAAGAAGGGCTTTGTTTCCAGTGCAGTTTTTGAATCTGCATTGCTGGAGCAGGACGTTGGGGGTGACAACTGGAGGGAGATGATTTAATGTGAATAATTCTCATCTTTTGATTTCATGTTGCCATTTCTTTGCCGCTTTTCCAGTTCCTCTGGAGCACCTTGGGGAGAGCTGCATGATGTCGCACTTTCAGTTGCAGCCGGGGAAGTCCAAGTGAGAAATTGGCTTTTCCAAAGTGTGAAGGATGCTTTGAGATTTGAGGGGATTGAGGGAATTCCAAGAATATTAGATTGCTGCTGTGAGCCAGAGTGAGCTTTAGTCTCCAAACCTATTAGCTCACTCTGTCTCACTGTTGGTCTAGTTCTTTGGCCTAACGTTTTTAATAAATATTGGGAACTGGAATGATAAGCTTGCTCACAGATTTATGATGCCATTCTAACAGCTCCATGCATTAGAAAGACTTCCAAAGTAGAACATGGGCCTTGAAACACAGCAGACAAGTAATGCTGGGGCTTGATATTGATGCTGGGACTCCACTTGATGTGTGAGCTTATTCATTTGTGCTCTTTAGTTGAAAATGTTTTCTCAAATGCCTGCTTTTGGAGATTGCCTGTGATTCCATGTCTCATAGGATGAAGTGTGAGAGAGCACCATGCTCTTAAGCATCCTGCAGTGAGCAGTGTGTTGGTGAGGATCCTGGAGCTCGTAAAATCTTTTCTCATCTTTGTAGCTGTCCCCTGAGAGCATCAAAACCCAGGTGAAGTTTCTGTGGGCTCAGACCCATCACTATGACATATGATAGCCTGGATTCTTCTTGAGCGTTTCTGAAAGAACTAATACAAATACAGCTATGTCTGTAGCTGTACAGCTCACCTGCTGTAAGCTTAGTGGTGTGGAGTGGTCTTTATCCATGGATGAAGTGTGGATGTTCATGAATATTATGTGCAGTGTCTTTATCTGTGCATACAGGCATTTTTGAGGCAGGATTAGACAACATGTTGGTGAATAAATGCAATTGTCTGAACGTGGGTTAGTGACCCACACTTGGAGTCACCCACATGCCATAGGAGAAGGAAACATTAGAGAGAATGTGCTGCAAAAGCACCTGCTATCCATGTGGAGAAAGACTGGCATTTCAGCAGGAATCGCATTTTGAACCTGTTTTGGAAAGGTGTATTTTGTTCATCAGCACTCTGAGCCCTCAGCATTGTAGGTCTCTACTTATTTTTTTCTGCTCTGGACTTAGCAAAGAAAGTGTCTCATCCTTATGTTGTGGACTTACATATTTCCCCTTTGTCTCTCACTTATAAGCAGGCATGATACCATGAAAGGAGGCAGATAGCTACCCACCCCCATCCCCAGCTTTCTGACTTTTATGGTATTTCCTTAATAGGACAGTTTTGGCAGTCCAGATTTTTCAAAGTGGGGGAAAGCTCCTTCCATCATTTGCCCCTGCAGATTTCTTCAGGCCGAGTGGGCAGCTCTGGCTGGCAAAACCTGCTCATGGAAATGTCTGTGCACATTTCAGGGGCACAGGAGTTGCACAGTAGCATCTTTAAAGCCTCCTCCTTAGCGTGATTGCATTCTTTATGATATTTTTCTGTAAGCGCCAATAGGACCCTGTGGGGAAGAAGCACTACAGGTTCTACCCTAGCAGTTGTCTCCTGCAAACGAGATGCATTTGGGCTAGAGGGAAAATAACGTGGTGCATATATGCAAATATGAGTCAGAGTGACTTGGGACAGAGAGCAAGCCACGAGGTAGGTAGTTCACAAAACTGCGTCTCTGGAAATCTCATCTCATTTGTGGTTGATGCAGGCTAAGAGTAAAACTTCTCTTTTCATTGTGCCACATTTCTGTGTGGGGGCAGATTTGTTTGTGGAATTATTTCATTAAAGAGTGAGCCTAGCTTCAGGAAATGGCACAGTTCCTTGCCTGTTATTAGCAAATACATAAAGCATGATCCTAGGTAGCATTTCTTCTTTATCCGGAGAGGAGCTGAAGGAACATGTCTTTGCTCCAGAAGCTGTCAGGCTATGTCAGATGCTGCAGTGGCTTTTGGTGGCACTACAATGTCATTGGTTAGAGATCTTTCTCATCTAAAATACTTTAACCACATGGAACAAGATAAACTTTGCTATACGATCAGCTCTCCGGAGCAGCAGCCACGCTAATGCTTGCCACAGGCAACCCCTGTGTGCTCACTCCAAGTAGTGGCACCTTAATGCATGTTCTCCCTTTGCACTTATCTCCATAGAAGAGCCCAGGTGGTGAATAGGAGGTTTTGTGAAAGCTTGGATGTTATCATGGGACACCTTCAGAAAACAGTACGTCCTTTCCCAAGTCCCTTACTGGCTTTGTTTCTTCCCAACACAGCAACTAGTTAATCTTAAATAACCTCGGGCTGGGCCTGGCCCTGAAAAATGTCTTCACTGAATTTGCATAACAGAGACCATCTAAAATACAAACCATTTTGAAAGTTAATAGTATTTTAGCAACATATGAATGACCCTTGCTAAAAAAAAAAGGTTTTGCTTTTAACCTAGTGCTCTGTCTCTAGTGTCATTAACAAAGGGAGCTCCAGAGTACATAGAATTGGCTCCTTTCAGTTATGTACCTGGCCAATAGTACACCCTGGAGACTGATTCTTGTTTCAGTCCTGCATTTTTTAGGATTTTTCCCTAATATCATCTTGCGTCAGCAAGTTCTGTTTCTCAGAAACTTGGCCATCAGAGAAAAAGAGGTGGGTTTTTTTTCATTTTAGTTATAGGATTTCTCTTTGGAAACGTTTGCAACAGCCATACCAGCCTGCTCTGTACCTTTTCTTGTGCCCCTTCCACATCTCTTCTATCTGCAGTCTTTTATCCTTCAGTTCATTCATCTTTTTGTACTGTATATGCTCTATTGGCATCACTTCAGCTGTGGTTTTCGTTCCTGAATTGGTTGGGAGATGCAGCTTTTTTCAGTGATTCCTAAAGGAACACTTGCTTAATTTTGTTCCTGTTTTTTTTAGAGGCTACATATTGGTCTGGTCATCTCTATGATAAGCACTAAGCATAACAATTTCCAAGGACATTTCTGTACTTCTTAAAATTCAACTTCAGGTGTCCCCCAAAGACCCACGTGTGAATCCAGCATATCCAAACCAAAACTCCTTGGATTATGGAAGATTTGGATTGCTTTAGGCTTCGATGACACACCTAAGGTCTGCCATCTAGTACAACAGGTTAGTGCCCTCAAAATGTCTAAAGCATCTAGTTGATTCATAACAAGCCATTTGTCCCCCTTGCCTTGTCCTTCCTGGAGATTGCCAGGTTGGCTGCTAAAGTCAGGTAAGAACCAACCTTTTCCGTGACTTTGCTGTGCTGCAAGCACAGCGCTTCTTGTGTTCCATTCGGGATCCAAATGTTTTCGTTCCGGGTTGTTTAACTCTTATCTTCCTTTCCTGGCACAGACCTTTTTAAAATGATCTAACAAAAAGGTGTTTGGGCTTAATGATGTATTAGTGCTATTGGAATTTGAATTTCAAATTATTCCTGTCAGAGAGGCCGTACTTGTGGAAGAGGATCAGAGACTGCTCCTTCTAGTAAAGCAGACAAAGCAGGAAATGATCAGCCAGCCCTTAACAAACTCATAACTAAACATTTGTTTTGAGCCACAGTGGAAGAGACCCAGACTCATAAATCAGCCTATTAAGCCTTCAGACATAAGATTTTGTAACCTCCTAGGCATTTCTTTTTTCTGATGCTGATAAGAAGTCTTTTAAGGGTGCAAGCTCTGTGATATCATTAAGGGCAAGAGTGAGTGATTTTGCTCCAGGCCTTGAATGAAGGCGGTGACTGACCTTACCCCTCCATGCCAGCAAATTCAGCTCTGAATATTTATTACACATAAGCACAAACTGAAGTGAGGTACCAGTTCATCGGGAAACAGATGTAGTCATGTGTAGAATACGTGCCATTCCCTGAACTGTTTAAAGGAGGTACACTGAAAAAAGCAAACCCTGCCAAAGCCAAATAAATTATTTCAGAGCAAATAAATGCCCTCAGTTAATGTATCCCTTGCCCCCGTTCTTTAACAACACAGAAGCAGATTCTGATCCTTCCTAGAATTATATATTTTTAAAGAGATCTTGATGGATATTCTGGACTAACCTTTTCCGGACCGTAACTGTTTTCCAGGAACAGCTGGCAGAGCATATACAGCCAGAAGTGTTGGCTGTGGTGCGTGTCCCAGGAGCTCAGCCTTGGCTGTGAAGTAGGACACATGCTCTTAGATCTTTGTGTGCCACTGCTTCAGCTTCTTGGAGAGACATGAGGACCATGACTTTGTCCTATTTTGCTTCCTGGATTACTAGTTAGGTGCGTAAGAAGATGTCAGGAAGTGTTCTTGCAGGGAGAAATCCCTTTGAAAAAGGTTTTCAAGGGCTGGGTCTCTGTCTAGCACTGCTTATGTGGGTAGGACCTCCATACTGCCTTTTAGTGATTTTAGACTCTGAAGGTTAAGCATAGCCCAAGCGAGTGGGGAAAGCATCTATTGTCTTTTTGCAGTTCAGTTCTGCACCGTGGAGGACAGGAGGCCTTTTGGTGTGCCTGAGACTGAGCCCTTCCAAAAGGTCTGTGTGCAGTCTTAGTACATGGGCATATCTTGTGCTCTGCAGAGACGGCAAGCCTTCAGGTGAAGGTTTATGGGCAAAGAAAAATGCAAATTGTCTGCGCTTAACATCATTTAAATTTGGGAGTCAGGCAGCTAGTATTGTTTTTCACTGTTTACCCAGCTCTGATTGCCTTGAAAGCTTGAGGAAAGAATAATTAACCATCTTTTTGGTTATATATCAAAATATATTTTGGTTTTGAAGATATATACCAAAAAGATATATACCTCTTTCCTCATACAGAACATTAAAATAAGGGCCTGTAGTTACGTTGTATAAAGTCTGATTAGTAGGTGTACAATTTCAGACTCCTGTTGAGTTGCTATAATGACAGGTAACTGGTTCCTCTTGCGAAATTCTGTGCAACTGGGTGTTTTGTTTTGTGCAGGTGCTGGCTAGAGGCAAAGAGACAATGCACAGGCAGCTTAGCAATGCAAAGGTATGCCACTGGGCCCACAGCAAATGGGGTGAGATCTTGTGATTTTGGTGAAGTGATGTCCATTTACCCTAGTGTCTTTCTACCCATTGAACAGATTTCACATCAGCCTGAATTTTTTAGCAATATATTACTGGCTTCTCTCTATTTAGGCTGGAGCTAAAGTCACATTCTGTGCTCTCATTCTCCCTGCTTGCAGGACTGGCTGGTGGGAGAGCAGAATTTGAATCAGATTGCCCCTGCTAAGCAGAAAAGAGTTTTCACCTTTATTTGGAAGTGTCAGGGAGAGATAAGCTCAAGTATTAGAGGGCTAGGATGCCTGGTGTTTCACTACTGCTGCTGGCACATACTCACTGTGAGATGAGAGGCAAGATGCTTACTTTTGTGTATGTGTATTTCTCTGTCTGGGAGGTGTGTCTGATGGTCCTTCCTAAGGTGAGGGATGTTATGAGGCTTAATTACCATGCGCAAAGCACCTTGCAAAATACATTGCACCACTGAAGGTATGAAATGTCAACTAAAAGGGAAAAATAAGGTCTTTCTAATTTTCAGATGAATGTCTTTGCCCTTCAACTTGGTCACTCTAACTGCAGCCGAGGAAATTTTCCTCCTAAGTAGATGGTGAGAACTGTTTCTTAGCAAAAGAAAATACCGCCTTCCTCAGCCACAGTCACCCAAGAATGAGCCTTTGAAACTAAAAAGAGAAACAGATTCTTCATTTTTCTCCCTCCCACCCAGCCTGTGGGAGCCCCCACATGTTCAGCCCCTTGTGTCCAGGAGCAGGAAGCCACCAGTTACAAGGAAGGGCAAGCGGGACATTGCTGATGGTGATAAGAATCCTAGAATGATTTGGGTTGGAAGTGACCTTAAAGCTCATCCAGTTCCAAACCCCTGCCATGGGCAGGGACAACTTCCACTAGAGCAGGTTGCTCCCAGCCCCGTCCAGCCTGGCCTTGAACACTGCCAGGGATGGGAATGTTTGAACTTTGTGCAGCTGGAAGGATGCCATGACTTCAATGCCAGGCGGGTGGTTGTGATGTCTCTCCAGGGCCTGGAAGGTAGAGGCTGTGATCACAGACCAGTGTGTGACCTCTCTCTCTTCTCCATGTCCTGACTGGTCTGGTGCCCTGAGCACTACAAACTTGGCTTGCACTTCCTCCATCTCTGAAAATATGAGTAACAGAGCACCCCAGGTACTGTAGCTCTCCATAAGTGTTATAAGCTATAGGATTTACCAAGTGAAGCTTACACTGTTAGCAGTCTGCTCCTTGCCATCCCAGTAGACTTTCAGCCTACTGGGATGGCAGGGATAGTGGCTGAAGGTCTTGCACCATTACCCAGGATCTCTGCTGAGAATCACTTCTACACTTATAATTCTGGCATTTCCTGACCCCTGAGGATTCTGCATCTATGAATCGATGATTCTATCGTTCTGCAGTGCGTCAGCTCTCTCTGGGATTCACCAGAAATTAAGAACACACCACAAGGCATAGGAGGTAAAGCAGCTCTGCCACAGGGGAGAAGCTAGGGAAATGCAGCTTTGTGCCTTCCCTTGTGTCTACCTTTGTTTGTTTGAAGTTGAAGATAAATCATAAGCCACAGGGCTGGAAGCCATTTTACAGCTCATGGTGTAGGAATGGGTGGGTGTGGGTGCATGCATTGCTTCAGAGTAAACCAGAAGTAAGCAGGTTAATTTTGCACGCTTGTTTAAGTGAACTGTGCTGGGAAAGGAGATGTGAAGAACAACACAGAGTTTGGTTTTGCTCTGCAAATTGTCCATGTGTCTTTTGGGATATTTTGTTTGTTACATGGTTTACACAGATAAAGCAGAGCTAGTCGCTAGGAGCAGGTTGCAGGTGAGACTTGTCCATTGATGGAAGTAGTGAAGCAAGGGCCTCATCTCCCACACGTACTGTTTAAGGAAGCAGCAGTAAGTGCTGGCACGACCCTGTGAGTTGCTGTGAACAGGACAGAACAGCCTGAGCAGCTAATGGATGTATTACACTGAGGTGGAACAGCTCTTGTAAGCAGTTTTTCCTCTACCACACTTGTTTCTCCCAGCCTCTCCTAAGGGTGTTTCTTTGTCTTTTCATCCCCTGTGGTGCAACGCCAAGCAAGGACATTCCTACACAGCACATCCAGCCTGCAATGTGTGGGGGCCACCAGGAAACCACCAGCAGTTCTTCCCAAGGGCTTTTGCCTCACTGAGAAGGACAAATAAGTAGAGGAAAAGAAAGCTAAACCAAAGGGATGGACTGGCAAATGTGGAAAAGTCACAATGGACAAAGAGGCAGTGAAAATACCAGTATGTCTGTCTCAGCAGTTGCTGGCGCTAAGGCCTCTTCTCCTCCTTCTGCAGGTTTACATGGGCTACCCTTGACTGCAGTGGGACTAATCAGACAGTAAGGATTGCTCATGTGAGTAAAAGCTTGCAGGCCTGAAGTGCCAAGTGTTGCTCACACTCACCCTTGTTTTTCCCAGCACTGACTACGCTCTGGGAGATGTGCACAGGAGTATTTTCCAGGGCCCTGAGCTTTTTAGCAGCAGTTGCAAGGTTAATTTGAGCTCTCTTACCACCTTCTGACCCACAATGTGTTATGGGGTGTAAGATGCTGTGTTCTCCTTCCAGTTTTGTCTGAGCCTCTGAGGAATGGACATCCTGGGGAGGTAATGTGCTGTCCAGGCAATGAAGGAATGTCCAGCAACGTCAGCTGTGCTTGACGTTCATGACTGATCCTGAATTTCTGTTTTAGCAGATGGTCAGGTGAAGCAACTCCTTTATGATGTCCTGTATCTTTGTTTCATAAACGGCTTAGTCAACATCATGACTGGTTCCTACCCCGTGGATACTTTCTATCAGGTCTAGCTCAACAATGCTTTGTTGAAAAGAAGTGGCTGAAATGAAGGGATTAAGACAAAACACTTTTCAAATAACCAAACATGCATGTGAACTGTGGGCAGTGAGATGTTCTGGATACAGCACTGACCTCTGACTCGGGATACTTGCTTCTAATCACTGCTAGTTGTTATCTACATGGTTGTACCTGATAGGAGCTCTGCTTCTGGGTTAGGAACTGACAGTGCTTGCTGCCATAAAAGCAGAGCAAAAGGCAGAGTCAGGCCCTCAGGCAGCAGAAATCTCCCCATACGCCTTGTGGTATCAGGTACTCCCTGTGGTATCAGGTTCTCCTCATACCATTGCAGCTCTGCAGCCTTCAGGGCTGACCCAGCAGGCCACATTCATATGGGACAGAAGTGTATTGCCTGTGAAGTTACAGCCTGGAGTTAGTTGGCTCAACTATATTTATTTTATTAGGTGCATTTGGTGTGAAGTGTTTGTGTTTGAGAAGCACCAAGTGGCTGCGCTGAGAGCTGCCTTGGAAGAGGCCACTACAGTCTGGAACTGCTCAAGAGACTTGTGAAACAGATGAGCTTAGCAAGTGCTTTCCATCCACCTGTAAGACTCTTCTTGTTTCTGTTTCATGATAAGAACCAAATGTGATGTTTGACTGGTTTTGTGATGATTGTACTTTCCATGTCATTTCCAAAGAGCTAATTCACAAACATACAAAGAGATGCTCTCAGCTTTGCTACTCATCTCCAGGGTGACACTGGGTTTGTGCTTTACCTTTTCTTAAAGAAAAGACTTACGCATTTTTTGATAGTTAAGGTGTACATAAAGAAGATCTTAATTTCATTTCAAAGCCATTAAAATATTTTCTCTCATGGAACTTAACGAGCAGACATCTTTCATCAGACTTACCCCTCTGTGTGTGGGGAATTAGGAGAGTTTGTAACAAATGGCTTCTTTAAAGAATGAATAAGGGTTCATAGTTACAATAAGCTGCCTAAGAACTCTGAATGATCTTATCTTTTTAATGAAAATGACTCTAGTGTGAGCATTATGGCAGCTCTGGGTTCATGCTGTCACATTTCAGATTCCTTACTCACATTTGCTGTTAGAGCCAGTGTTCAAAGGTGGGTTCACCAAGGATAAAATTTACTTTGTGAGAAGATTTTTATTTTTCAGGTTTGATACCATTTCAGCTTCCCTCCCGGGAAATGATGAGTGCAGTATAATAGCTGCTGAGATTGCTTGCTGGCTGAACAAAACACTCTTCATTCATGCTGGAGGGAAATGCTTCATGGCCGTGCCTCTGTAAGACACGAATGAGTAAAGTCTGTAAGAGTAATCCAGGAGAAGCATTCACTGATTGCCTTCAGGAAAATTTCACTGTGATGATGTGCAGCCATGGAGCCCTTCCCTGTTCCTGAGCTCTGCCACTGGTTCTAGTGATCCCTCCTTCTCCTTAAGCAGATACTAAACATCTTGCTAGTCCTTCTGGAGCAATAGAGAGAGATGGGGTAAAGGCTGGAAAGAGGGTCCTTGGGAATTGTCCACACATCTTATGCCCATGCCTCAAAAAAAATCCCCTAAAAGGCAATTACTTGACTGCTAGCCTGTGTGTTTCAAGGTTAAGCCAAGCAGGATTCCTGATGTCTCAGGGCCTAGTCTCTAAGAGACATCCTATGGATTACTTGCCTTTATCACTAGACACATTGGTAGGTCCAGGGGATGTTAGTGATGTCTGTTCCCTAAGAGCCAGGGCAGGATTTGTTCCTTAGGTCAGGGGTCCAGCTTGCCTCTTTGCCAGATTGGAAGCACAACCTTTCCAACCAGTTTGTCAGCTCAATTATTTAGCAACCTGCTTTGTTTATGCTATAAAACCCAGCTCCTGCATTGAATGTAGATTGCCAGAGGGCACAGGAACAACGGAATGAGCTGCTTTAAATCTTCTGCATAAACTACAGAGATGTAAAAGGGAGGTTTCTCTCTAGCTGATAGATTTATTCTCAGCCGCATTCCTGTGACCTCAGTGGAGGAAACAGGCTGAGCAAATGGGGCAGAATACAGCCCATGAAATGTGGTTAGAATAGTGAGGGCTCAGAGCAAAGGGCAAAACACGTTCTGCATGGTTGGGGGATTGAAGTCAGACTGGCAAACAACAGGGACTTTAATTGCCCACAGATTTTTCACCTGACAGTGTTTTTAAACCCGTTTGGACTCTAACAGAAATGAAGGTGAATTAGAGGGAGGTTTTCCTTGAAACCTGGGCTAAAGAGGCTTGAAGATGTTAATACTCACCTTGGGCTCATACCCCCTAATTTTAGTGAGCTGCTCAAGGCCTGGAGACCATGAGGTTTTCCTTACTCACTTTACTCACAAGTATGCAGTTAAAGGCAAGCCCAAAATGCATGATTTACACTTCAGTCTAGCTCTGGTCTGTCCCAGAGTTTGGAGATTGCTCAGCTCATCATTTCATTGCCTTTGTCACTTATAGGGGATATTCACTGGGCTGCTCTAGCAAAAGGGCAGGCTGCCTGTAATTGGGAGTCTAGAGTGCAATGCAAAGTGCAGGCAAACCACTCCAGCAATGCGTTTCACAGGCAGTGCTGCCATGAATGTGATCAGCAGATAGGAAGGCTTACCAAAATATGCGGTTCCCAAGTGACTGAATCCTGTGCACTGCCAAATATTCTGGTTTGATCCAGGAAAGCTTTTAAGATCATGATCAGCTTTGAGAATGTGAGTAGGTGCACTGCAGTGATGTGGATTACCTCTGTGCTGGTGCGGGAACAGCACTCGCAGCCTTGCAGGATCAAGCCTTGGATTGAGGGCCCGTGTGCTGGAAGAAAGAGAGAGGTGGCACTCCTGTCACAGAGTAGCACCCAGGAATTTAGGGCAAAAGCACATTGGGCTTTTTAGTTTAATGCCGATATGCCTCATGTCCTCAAACTCTGCAAGCCAACAACAAAGGAGGCTAAAACCTCTAACACCAGTTTCTGCTATTTTCTGACAGCAATGTCAGGCACAAACCCAAATTCTTTCTGGGTGTCAGGTAAGTCAAAGACTGTGGAGTGCCCCAGGAGGGGATTCTTGGGGATTTATGTTCCATCAACAAGACGAGTGATAATTAAAGCCTGAATATTTCTGCTAAGCTGGGAAACAAAAAAGGACCGTCTTAATTCCTTAAATTCCTCATGCCAGGCCGTAAAATATATTCCATTCATGCCTGTGTCTTGCTGCTTGTTCTCTCTGTGTCTCTTTCTTCAGCTTTCAGCCACCTGTTTGTAACCAGCATCCTTCAGGTTCTCAGGGCAGCTTTCTTCTCGGCTCTCTCTGCCCTTGGCACTGTTGCTTTGACACTGAAGCCTTGTTGTCTGCCAGAGACAGTACATTAGAGCTCCCTGCCTTGCCCAGCTCCCGTAACTTCATTCCTGGAAAGTTTCTGAGTTTCCCGGGTGATAAAACATGAGCAACATTTGCTCTGACCTAGATCATTTCTGAAGGCATTCAGCCCTGTTTTGTTATGAAGGTTACTCAGGGTGGGTGGTGGGGCATGAGAATTCCCAGGAATGGCAATTCCTGAGAAGTGTCAGGAAGTCTCTGCCTGCACCTTTTACTCTGTGGGATTGTTTTGATCAGGTTTGGAGTGGATGCTGAAAAATACATCTGAAAAGCTGGATGATAAGAGACACCCACAGAACAAATCAGCATGTTTCAAGATTGCCTGCGGCTGCCTTCCCCCAGCCCTCACCAAAAAGGGGGAGAAAAGGAGGAAAGTTAAAAAATCCCAAGCCCCGGCTCTGTATGTGTAGCAGCTGTCAAACTATCACAGATCCCTACTATTATAGCTTGGGTTAGAATAATATGATAGTGGAGCGTTTGCTAGGCTTGTAAAAACCTCCAGTTATCCACCGAGGACCAAGCTAATGAATTAAACAGGACTGTGTTTAAAACTGTTAAAAAACCCTATAAAATGACCCCAAAATACCCACCCAGTAAATAACTCTGGAAAGTTGTGGGTTGACTGCATGGAATGTTTTTTGCCTTTTTTTTCTTTGCTCTGCATTATTTATCCCCTTAAAATTAATACTGTATGCTTGATGGGTAGCTCTTCAGAGGTGGCTTTACAGAGGCTTACAGGGCAAGTTCACTAACAGTTCTCAAACAGTTACTTTGGAGTCTGATTCTGTTCTCATTGA
Organism: Myiopsitta monachus; assembly: GCA_017639245.1. NCBI lineage: Eukaryota > Metazoa > Chordata > Aves > Psittaciformes > Psittacidae > Myiopsitta > Myiopsitta monachus. The sequence goes on from CM029917.1 coordinate 47,404,138, forward strand.
TTCTGGAGTAAATGGGAAATAATTGTGTGCACTGCATGACTGTTTGCCTAGGGAATAATACGGCCTTGAATATCTCATCTTTGTGTCACAGGTCACTCCAGCTACTCTCAGTCATTTTATCTGTTTTTTACTACATTTCTTGTGCAGAAGGATCTTCTGCTGGCATCAGTGTACTGGCTTCAGTGGTGACATGGTGCATGTCTGCTCCCAGCACTTGCTCATGGGAGCAGCATCACTTCCAGTAGAAATCAAAAAGCTTCAGTTTTGAACTTTGGAAGTGTTCAGTCTCAGGTCCCATCTTTAAAGGCAATAATAATTAAAAAGACCTCTTTAATGGCTTAAATAAAATACTGGAACTGAACCAAAGCCGTACTTCTGACAACCCTCTGAACTTGGGGGAGGCTCTGAAACTTGCATTTTCACTTTTTTATTCTTGTAAATATTATCTATAACTGACCGTCTATCAGTGGTAACATGGGTGGATCTGGCAGTGCCGAACCCACCAGACAAACCAGACACGGTGCCTGGATCTCTGTGACAGAGATCTGGCCCCTCAACCCTTTGGAAGTGGGGGAAAAACACATGGAAATTTGGAGACTAAAAGCCAAAATACTTCCATCCTAGGTAGCTTGCTCTTTCAGTCTCTTTAGTAAAGCCTGGGTTTCATGATGAGATGTTATGTCACACATTTCATCACAGTTTATCTGCAGAAAGAGAAGCGGTAGGCCATCATGAGAGATGTTTCCAGACCAAACCTGGTAACTAAATGTCCTGTCTTCACAGGACAGTGTGGTGTCATTTCCCAGTCCCACCTAGTTGGATGGCACTGGCTTTCTTCATAAGAATAATCACCATATTTGCTCAAAACAAAGCATTTACTTTTTGTTTGTAACTTCGTTTCCTCTCAGAAACACATGAAAACTTCGTAACTGGATCATTTAGAGCCAGATCCTATCATACACATTGGCTTTGCCTTCCATGAACCTTTCCAGCACATTGGCAGCTCCCTGCCAGCGTGGCTGAAGGTCATTCTGCAGCATCTCTGTCATCAGGAAACAGGAAGGTTCAACCTAATATTATGCCAAATTAACAGACAGGGTTTTAATGCAACATCAGTTACGTATGAGTACTTGCAAAATGCATCCTGGTCCTGCTTCAAGGAAAGCTCTTGGGCGTGCACTTGAGGCTAATGTAAGTACAAGTGCTTTCTTGTGTTGTGTCTCGGAAGTGATGAATGCCAAGTTGCCTTCATTTTTCCCCAAACCTGCTTTAAACATTAAAAAAAAACATACAATTGGCTGTAATAAGTAACTTCTCCTGTGTAAATTTTGTCATAGCGGCAGTAAAGCAGACTGAAGACAGCCATCAAAGAAATCTTAGTAGGGGTTTTACACTGTGGTATCCAATGAACTGGTGAAGAACTTATATGATGTGACACTGTGAAGCTTCACATTTCATTATTAAACCTCTTCAAGAGACGAAGGAGCTTGGAAAGCTCTCTCAGTATCACTGTTTTAAACAAAATACATCACCCAAGTGGATAGTTCTGCAGGAGAAGGATTTACGTGAGGTCTGGTGGCTAAAGGCAACTCTGGTTCTGATCTTTGGAAGTAACAAGTTCTTTGCCACTGAGATGCCCTCCTTGAGAAACCACTTTGCCTCCAAAGAATCAGGATTTTACTGTGCTACTGATGGAAGGAGGTAGAATGTTAGATGGGAATCTGTGCCCTCTCAACAAACACTTGATTTTCTTTTAGAAGCAAAAATGCCGTTTTCCATTTGGTTACGGTTTGTGAGTCTGCAAACCCGGTTTCTGAGCAGATCCCTGTACAAAGCAAGGTGGGTCATTGTCCTTTTCAGACAGACACCTCAGCCGCCAGCATTGAGGAGAGCATGTAAGCCTGTAAGTCTTATTATAGTGGACTTCAGATCATGCTGCAGATGAAGCATGTGCGCAGGATGTAGGAATGTGCTCCATGGCCAGTGCCAGCTCCAAGCACCTTCCCCGGTTAGGGTTCAAAAGCAGAAGCTGATAGTTCTTTCCATGTTCAGGATGACAGGGAGGTTCATAAGGAAAGATCATGTTCCTATTCTGTGCTGCATCAACATTAGAAATGGGACTTCTCTACGCAAGGGTCCTGAGTGCTGGTCAAGATAGGTAACTGAATGAAGAGTTGTGTTAAGTAACAGAAAGGTTTCAGCTAAGTGTAAAATACTGACAAAGGTGCTCACTGACATGTCTGCCTAAGTAGAATGCACTTCTGAAAAAGAGGTGACACAGCATTTATAAGAGATCATGGTCCCTTTCTCTTACCATGAGAAGTGTCTGAATCAGAGCCTGACCGTGTGTTCTGCAGGCAGAATAATTTGGATTAAGAAGCTAAGTGCAGCTTTTCTTTTGCAATAAAAGGATGTTTACACTGCCTTGAGATGTTCTATCTCTTTCTCTGTGGTTGGAGGGCCTTTAATTCCATCATTGATAACTAGCTTTAGTTAATTCCTTGGAGTCATACAATGCCTTTCCTGGTCATGTCTTGTGTATCAAGATCCACATTTTATTTTCAGCATCACGGTTACCTTAGCCACTGCTTCTTATATGCACCATTCCTGGAGACATTCAAGGCCAGGCTGGATGTGGTGCTGAACAACCTGATCTAATTGAATTGTCCCTGTTTATTGCAGGGGGATTGGACTAAATGTCCTTTGAAGGTCCCTTCCAACCCAAACTATTCTATGATTCTTACTTGACATCACAAGGGCTTCTCAACTATTTCAGAAATGATGCTCAATGAACTTTAAAGAACACCATGTGCTCAGAGATGCCCAATATTAGCATCACCCTGCCCACCTACCTGAATTGAAGCCAGTGGCAGAGACAGATCCTGCTTTTCCTCCCACATTTTATGAAAGCTTGCAAATTCTGACCGTAGAACATGAGTTAGAGGACATTTAATTACCCTTTCAGGAGTGCTGTTCACAAGGGTTTACATTTGAGATATGAGATGTGAATCAGTACCCTTCCATGTCTGCCATGTCACGTCTTGTTTAATTGCAACATTACACAAAGCCTCTGTGTGTGCATGGACAGATGATGTTAATACAACCAAGACAAAGGCAAAATCTAATGCCTACAGTGTTTGAGGAGAGCTCACCCAGCAAACCATCTTGTTGTGAAGTAGTTGCAAGGCCGTAGTTGGCATCCATGGTCATTGTTAATCCAGGGTGTAGCTGCTTTTAGCATTAACAGGTTCAGATGTGTATCCCATGAGGAGGGAGAACCCACACTTGGTAATTTGACAGAGCAATTGTCTGCCTGGCAGTCTAGTGAACAAATGTAATTAAAACCTTCCTGTCTCCAGCACAAGGCTTGTGAATCTGTCTTGGCTGTCCGTAATTAGTGATACTGAGTGGGTATATTGGTTTTGGAATAAGATTATGGTACTTCCCTTTCTTATGGTCCTACTGTTTTCATAGAATCACAGACTGGTTTTGGTTCGAAGGGACTTCAAAGCTCATCCAGTTCCAGCTCCCTGCCATGGGCAGGAGCACCTTCCACAAGACCAGGTTGCTCCAAGCCCTGTCCAACCTGGCCTTGAACACTGCCAGGGATGGGGCAGCCACAGCTTCTCTGGGCACCCTGTGCCAGTGCCTCACCACCCTCACAGGGAAGAACTTCTTCCTAATATCTAATCTAAATCTACCCTCTGTCAGGTTAAAGCCATTCTCCCTTGTTCTGTCCCTACGTACCCTTGTAAAAAGTCCCTCTCCAGCTTTCTTGTTGGCCCCTTTAGGCGCTGGAAGCTGCTCTAAGGTCTCCCTGGAGCCTTCTCTTCTCCAGGCTGAACAAGCCCAGCTCTCTCAGCCTGTCTGCATAGCAGAGAGAGGTGTTCCAGCCCTCAGAGCATCTTCATGGCTTTATGGTGACATGTTCCTTGGGATGTCTGGAGGAGTTCAATATCAAAAGTGACCAGGGAAGGAGCAGAGCAGGAAGCAACATAAGCAGGTTTAAGATCAAAGGAGAGCACTGTCTTTAAAGAAAACACTCTGAATTTCGGCACCTCTTTAATGAAGCTTAAGGTAGACTGATCTCCTGTTACAGATATGATGAGAAGACATAGACCCCTTGCATGAGGAGGGGAAAAGAACCATAAATTTAGCAAATACACACTGTCCCAGGACAGCAAGAGGGCAGGGCAAAGCTCACTGCCCAGAGAGCCCTGTTAACCATCCTAACCCTCACCTACAGGCCAAGCTTTCAATCAAAAGAGATCGTTATCTTTTTCCTTCTTTTCCACAACGGTGTGAATGGCTGAGCAGGACTCTTTGAAGTAAGCCCTGTCTGCAAACTGCTCTGTGCTTTTGAAACTCAGGCCATGAATTTAGGCACCTCTTTGTAAAGATCTTTATCTATAAATTAGCAGTGCTTCAGCTTCCCTATCTATATGACACGTCAAATGATTCCTTCTTTCTTTAGGGTCTCAAACAGGGGGAGTGGAGCAGAAACGCCCTTATCTTGTGGGAAAACGTTGTTTAACTTCATGTGGATGGGTACATGATGGACGCTTTTTCAGAATATAATAAGGAATGTAATACTTTTCGTAATTGTTTTATAATACGCTCTATGAGAAAATTAATGATTTGATAAAACGGCATAAAATACGTATAGAAAGGTTATCCTGTGATTCAGCAAGGTGACCTTTTCTCATAACAATTCCCATATCTGCCTTTCTCTGGGTTTCTTCTCTCTGGTTTCTCTGTCATTTCTGCTGGGGCTCCTTTATTCATTTCATCAGATTCTCCCTGACTTTTTCATCTCTCTTCCTCTATGGGGGAGGTGAGAAGCAGCAGCAGGGGAGGAGGAGAGGGACCTGTGTGACAGCAGCTTTTTCCCAGTCATCAACCCTGCAGTATCACTCCATCCAGGGAAGCAAAGGACTTTCCCAGGACTGGTTCTCATGACTAGAGGAGGAAAGGCAGCATCTGAAGAGGCAGCATCTGGGCCAAGAAAGACCAGGCTATTTCCCAACCACAGCCTTTAGTTCCCAATGTAAGGGCTGGGTGGAGAGCACCTGTAGGTGTGGTTGTGAAACTGGCAGTAAAATGTGTTTCCAATCTCTCTTCATGAGTAGTAGAGATCACACACAGGGTAACTGATCAACACCAGAGAAGATGTGAAAACTGCTGGTATTGTCTCTGTTTCTTTGTATTACCATTTCCAAAGGAGCTGTGACACCATGTAGAAACTGAAATAGGAGCTTTCATAGTCATTTGACAGAACGTTTAAGGCTTTGAAGGAAGTGTCAGTATGAGGCTGGAATATATCATCACTCCTTTGTGCAAGTCTGTGAGGCAGCACTGATCTGTTTGAGCTCTGACAGCTCAAGATCACTGAAACACAGGGCCTGCCATTAGCTTCATAGCAGATGTCTGTGCTTTTCTAAGATGCAACAAACAAGCCAGCTTTTCCATCTTGCATCCCTTCTGCTTCTCCTTCACTGTTTTAGTCACATTGCTCTCCTTTACTCTCATCAGCTCAGTGCCTGCAGCCCTGAGTTACTGCAATGTGAACGTCTAACAAGCTGTGGCTGTCTGACCGCTGGCAAGTGGAGCTCTGTCATTATTACTACCTGCCTGTTAAAAGGGTGAGCCAGGCTGGCTTCTTCTCTTTCCCTGCCCCTGACCTGCCATCACATCCTTCAGCACTGATGGTGAAGGTACTTCACACTCCTCGCAGAGAACGGCCTCCTGGCAGAGCACATGATGCAGACAAATCTGCATGCCCTTAAGAAGATCCTGGCCTTCTGGACTGCATCGCAACGGTGCGTACCCCAGCTCCACAGCTTCGCTGCTCCTGTGCAATTTTTCCAGTCAGTTTGGCATTTTACACCCCACTTGGGCACACCAGGTCTTTTGTGAATCATTCCCTGGCAGACCTTTTGCTGTGGCTTCCTCGTCTGTCATGAAAACTTTTGCTCTCTTTAGCAACAGTTGAAGGCAATTCACTGCATCTTGCTTTGTCTGTCTTGTTTTGTGAGGGATTGGATATTCTCAGACCTGGTGAGCTGGGATGCTGCATTTTGCTGTTACCTCTCATTTCTGTTTCTTCTTCTTCTAAGCATGAACCTGTATAGGTCAACACAGTTGAATCTGTTGTGCTGATACAACCAGCTGTGCACAGCAGTTCCAGCATACTACAAGCCCTCTAGCAGCAGCCTGGGAATGGTGCTGTCCGTCGGATGCTTTGTTTTCTTCCTTTGCCTCATGCTCAGTCCCTGCAAAGACTGTACAGTCTCCATATTGTGACAAGGCATGTTTCTGTCATTGAATGTCTTGTTATAGATGATAAGTTGATCAGAATAGCATCATATCACAGTTGGGCATATTACAGGTGGGCATTGTGTCATTTGGACAAGTCATGTGCTCACTCAGGTTACATATTTGATCAGCAATAATATGAAGTACATGATATTTGTTCCTTTTCTGTTGGTCTGTTTATTCAGGAGCTGCGTATGCTACTGAACCATAGAATCACAGGATGGTTTGGGTTGGAAGGGACCTTAAAGCTCATCTAGGTCCACCTCCCCACCATGGTCAGGGAAACTTTTCACTAGACAAGGTTGCTCAAAGCCTTGTCTAACCTGGCCTAGTAGTTGAAGTACTAGAAACTTCAGAGAGATCTATTTTCCAAACTCCACACTGAATTTCCGATCTTCCAGGTGCAACTCTAAAAAACAATCAGCTTTGCCTTTGCAGAGACACAGAAATGACTATGGTGGAGCGACGTATTTTCACCCAACAGGAGTTAGGACCTAATGATACCACGTATGGAGCAGCCTTGCTTTATAAGAACAACACAGCTTTTAATTTAATCTTGACTTTATAGAATTACAGGGCGCCTTCCTTTTCTGCCAGGGCACTCTGTCTGCTGGTGTCACCGTGACTGGTACACATTGCTCTGAGGTATTTCAGAAAGTGGCCTCTCCTTGAGAGTAGATGAAGGGCATGGGCTTGTTTTCAGTGGTGCTGAACAAGTATTAAATGGTCACTTTCAGAGCTCTGTTGTCACGTACTCTTGAATTACTCTGTGATTCCTGAAGACATTGCTGTTCAAGTGATTACTTTTCTTGGGGCCCAAGTGATTGGGAATTAAAACTGCTTGGATTTTTTAAGGTATTTAAGATCTATGACAATCCCAAGGAAATCATTGTAAGCTGTAGCTTATACATACTTGAGCCTAGGTATTTTTATTTAGATGTCTAAGATTTTAGGTGTTTTACTAAGAAGTCATTCCCTACCAGTTAGAGACTCTGGTGTTTCTCTTTCTTATTTACTTGAAGTGTTAAGTGTGACTTCCTCTACTTGGCCTCTTCCAATGTAAATAAACCACAATTTCTTTCAGTGATGGAAGCTAGCAAGATTTAAATTGCATGACAGCACAGGGTGACTGCCATCATGCTACCATGGCACCAAAGTTGCAATGCTGATGCAGTTCCTTAGAGACTGATGCTAAAGGAAACAGTCTCTTTCCACTGTATTGAGCTTTGGCCTTGTTTTGCAGGGAGTCAGCCACATCCTTGTTGTTTTCCTTTCCCATTCTTGAGCTCACACCTCCCACCTGCAGATGAGCAGCCCAGGGATGGTAATTGTTCAGTGGCAAGCATGTAATGCTGAACACTTCTGTGGTGCCCAGAGCATGGGGCCAGCTCTTCCATGTGATGCCTGGGAAGAAGAGGAGGAATTGTTCCCGGCCATGCCTTGTTGTACTGCCTGGGACACTACTGGTGGGAAGAAAGCCTTCAAGCCAGGCTTCACCAAGTAATGCTGACCTAATTGGGAGCAGAAAGAAACCTTTGACATTTGGCACTTGCCAAATTCTCCATCCCTCAGTTTGGAGAAATAGCTGAGCAAATTCTGTTCTCCTTAATTTCATCAATAACACTCAACCACACGATTTGTACCTGGCGTTGTTTTCATAAGCACAGTGGAAGGTTTATTTAGACCTGATGACTGGCAGGTGGTGACTTGATCCATATAGGGGAAGCAGAACTTTATCCAACTGTAAAAGGAAATGGAGGCACTTCAGAATTTTAGTCTGGAGGTTTTGAAAGTTAAAAAAGTAAAGGTTAATTTAATTGTTCCTGTACACATGTGGTAAGTGTAGTCCTCATTTCAGGAAGTAATTGGTAAGATGTCTCATAAAGGGCTAATAACAGGTCAGAGCAGATGGAGTCATCGTTCTGTGACGAAGCTCCGTATCTCAGAGTGGGTATGAACAGTAACTCCCAGCAGTGCATGACACAGACTTTACCACAGGCTTGTTCCTGTTTATTCCAAATTGGCAACCCACAGGATTCTAGTTCTTGAGAGAGACTTATATGAGCTCTGGCTGTGGTGAGACAGAGTGAGAAGACTGTCCTAAGGGATCACACGGGACAGCAAATCAATTCATTCCATCAGCGTCTTGAAAATGTCTCAGACCAAGTTCATTGCTGGAGAGCAGACTGAAGTAATGTGTTTCAGTGGTTACATGCCACTGGTCAGTGGCAAGTCACACCTCTTACGACAACATACGTGACCTACAAACCTGGTAATGATGATTTGTGGATCTGAATCCACCTTTACTAGCTGAGAGTTTTTCACTTCTGTGGCTTGTAGATGTGCTGTGCTCCCATTGCTAAATCGTTCACAGTCAAGGTTCCCTTTTTGGTTTTATTGCTTTGCATAGTGGTTACTTGTGAAACAGCATGTGAAAGAAATTGAATTATTCTTCTTACCAAGACTTCGAGGGATCCCAAGTGTATTTTGGCATTCAGACCTTTTAAATTTGGCAAGCCTCAGGCACTTGTCTTTCCCTATTTATTAAATAATATTATTCCTTTCAGGAAACAAATTAGAGTTGACATGAGCTCTTGTGACAGAGGTAGGGTCCATGTGTACGTGGGGCGACTGAGATCACAGCTCTTACCTTTTGCCAGAATTAGATCTGAATCAGAAACCTCACACTCCTGATACCTTTCCAAGCATTTTTCTTTGTTTTCTCTCACACCATTCAAAACTGTTCTCTCTGTTTCTGGGTGACGTCATGGTGACCCTGGTGGTCAGGGTGCTGGGATCTTGCCAAAAGCTACTTATGGTGTGGTGACCTCATTGTCATGAGCTTACATCAGGGTTGTGCAAGCTGTATTTAATTACTAGCTGATAAGAGTCAGTGCTCCTAACTCGCTCTTATGTTAGATTACAGACCTCTTAGGGAGAGGGTGGAAGAGGTGGCAGCAGCAAAAACATACTTCTAAAGTAGAACAGCAATTAGGCAGAGCAAACCAAAAGGGAATGTTACATGTGGAACGTGACATGGTGTGTATAATTAACATGAAACTGAGCCCACAGAGGTTATGATGCAGTTGAGAAGGTGGCTATATTAGATAAACTAAAGTCTCAGAAGTTTTCACCAGCAGGACACAGGCTGTGGACTCTCAGAGGGTTTATAGGAGGCAGCTGTGGCTGGGAGCATCTCCCTCTGTGGCTGTCTCAAACAAGCAGCTGTCTTAGAACTGTTGGAGGCTGGTTCTGTGTTTGATGGAGCTGTTTGCAGGCCTGTATCTTTCCTTTTGCCACATGAATCACGGGCAAATGCATAAGGATGGGACATATTTTCTGTGCTTGGGTGGTTTTGTCTTTCTCTACTGGTTTCCCTGAGCTTGGCCAGTAATGCAGTGTAAATCATCCCTCACTGAAACAGGGAGAAACAACTGAAAGCCACCTCTTATTAAATGTTAGGCTACTGACTTGTGCATAGCAATGCAAGCAAAAACTCCATTTGTTTCTTAAACCTTTACAAAGCCACTAAAGCAGGAGTGACCAGTGACCTAGAAATACAGCAGCTGCATCTCTGGCAATCACTAAAATAGCTCCTCAGTGACCTAATTTCTCCGAGCAGTGGGCATCACGCTGCACAAGCATGAATCCTTCTAGTAAACTAATCAACTTCTTCCCACTGAGGATTTGGGGAGGTTGCAAATGAAGTGGTACACTGGGAGGAACTATGAGGTTTGTAACTTCCAACTCATCTGAGTCCCAGTTTTCAGACTCAGGCCAAATTAACCAGGACACAATTAAAACTGCAGACATCGGAGCTGCTGGATGTTTTGGGAAGTGCGACCTAGTATCTGTTGTTTATTCCCAAAGCTACTGTGAAGTTTGCTTTCCCAATCACACAAATATCCCAAGGGAGTGTGCACTGTAGGCTTTCAAGGTGCAAAATCCACATGAAAGCCTACCCTGATTTACAGACTTTGGGGCAGTTTCTCAGTGTTTCCTCCCACTTAGCCTGCAGTTTGCAGAAATGATGGAGTGTGGAATAGAGCAGCAGTTGCTATGCAAGCTCTGTCATCTGTATACTGGTGTCTCTGATTTCCATTCTGCATCTCTGTTAGCCTTGGTAATAGCCTTCCTTTTTTACACATAGCTATTAGCCTGACCTTATCTCTGTAGTTAACAGTATGATATGTTACACACGCACTTAGGAAGCCCCTGAAGAAGCTTTTCATCCCAACTGCACACCTGAGGTTAGACGCTATTACACGTAAACCCTTGGCAAATCTCTCCCAGAAGCTCATTTTGTTTTAATTATCTTTTTTGCTTTCCCATTGTGATGTACGTAGAGCAACACTGACATCCATTGGCTTCTTAAGCTAATCTTAAGTGCTGTACACACAACAGGTATTTACTCAAGGTGGAGGGCTTTACAGGAGGCCTCCAGCTTCTCATTTAAACAGGAGATGCTTGCTCTCCAAAACAGCAGCCTCATTCCTCCTGTAGCAACCTGTTTGAACCCTCACTTCAGATACTGACTCCTGTGAAAAAATGCAGCAGTGAATGAAAAACTTAAAGCCTCAAAGAGGGTGACTAAAACCAAGCCAAACCAAATGATGTTTCTGAGTAGGAGATGTGGAGGATTCTGATTTCATTACAAAGAACCTGAAAACAATTCAGTTTATTTTTAACCTTGTCAGTGAATCAGTAGACATTTCCTCCAGATGTTCCATTGAACAGAACCAGTGTCTGTAGCAAATTTTTGACCAGCTGAAATCCCATTTCAAGGTCAAAGAACACGGCTTTTAGGAGGATTGAACTCACAAGCCTGTGGGCCCGTTTTTGTTGCCCCAAGGCACAGTGCAGCTATTGCTGTTTGTATCTGCAATGGAGGTGCAGCTTCTCCCTTGTGACTGAGACAACCTGAACTTTAACCAGCAAGGTCAGCACAGGGTTTTTCCCTTCCAGCATCACCAGAGATAGAGGGGAAAAGGAGTTATGCTGATTCATGTTGTCTGATTTGGAGTCTAGCTCATAGCTCTTAATTAGAAGGGAAAGTGTAAGTGCTATGCATCCTTCTTTGGAGCAGTAATAAGTGAGGAGGGGAGCTAGAAGTGCTCAGCATAAGGTCTTCTGTTCAATTCAGCGATCTTGAATCAGGCATCATGTCTACAGCACCTGAGAAGAGAGATCTTTCCTTTGTTTAGATCATCAAGTGATGCTCAGTGTATCAGAGAATTGCAGACTGCACTTTGTGGATGAGGGGACAGTGAGCAAGAGGGAAACTCATGGAGAATCTTTGCCTCCTGTCATAAAATCATAGAATCCCTCCAAACTGCCACATGCTGGAAAATGCTTTTGTATATCTGATGTGGTCTTAGGCCTCAAAGTATCTCTCCTTTGCTTTCCTATCTCTTGCATTGCCACTTTGTATGGTCTCACAGCTTGAAAATCTTTCTGCTGGATATTTTAGATATGCATCATGAACAGCACAATCCAGAGAGTCTGTTCCCTTTCTGATACTCTGTCTTCTCCCTGCTGGACTTTGGTGACTTCTCTGCGGAGATATCTGGATGGTTTTTTTGCTTTCCCACCTCCCTCTGAAGTGCTTTTGTGCCTCTCCTTGGATGCATGTCTGTAGCAAATGCCAGTGCATTGTTGCTGTGCTTTCAGGGACCGAAAGGAGAGCACATAATCTCTTTTTTTCAGGTCTCTCACTCTCCCCTGGCTGATTTCCCTCTCTGTCAGAGTTGCTTTGCAAGTCAGCCACATACAGCATTTGGGTTTGCAGGGCCTGATCTTCCCAAGCTGTTACTGAACACTGGAATTTCCCTGGGTGTTGACTTTCTGATGTCTGTTGAGTTCCTTTTCTCATTCCTGCAGTGTGTGGTTTCACAAGGAGTGGCTGGCTCTTGGCTCAAGTTTCTCTGACTATACTTCGTATACATTTTCCATAATCAGGGAAGAAGACCAAGCAGTGCACAAAATCCTGCTCTTTGCAGATAACAAGGGATAACATTGTTGTGCTAACAGGCATTTGCATAAGAGATAGAAAACAGCCCCATTCATACCCTTCTGTGACAGTGCTGGGTCTTACAACTGCTTTGAAATATGAGGTGGATTGTTGCTCAATTACATAAAGCAACCAGCATTGCCGGAGCTTTTTGCAGGCTGCAGGTGCGCTGCACTTCCTTGTCTCAGATCAGCCTGCAGCAGGGGGAGGATGGGGACAGCATTCCTGCCACTGCTTCAAAGCTCCCGGCATCCTGCGGGAAACTGCGGCCTGTTACTGGCTGTCTGGGGTACAGGTTTCAGAGGATGGAAAGGAGCACCTCTGCTGTGGAGCCAGGCTGAGAGAGCTGGGCTTGTTCAGCCTGGAGAAGAGAAGGCTCCAGGGAGACCTTAAAGCAGCTTCCAGTGCCTAAAGGGGCTACAGGAAACCTGGAGAGGGGCTTTGGACAAGGGCCTGGAGGGACAGGACAAGGGGAATGGCTTTAACCTGCCAGAGAGGAGACTGAGATGAGATCTGAGGAAGAAGTTCTTCCCTGTGAGGGTGGTGAGGCACTGGCACAGGGTGTTCAGAGAAGCCGTGGCTGCCCCATCCCTGGCAGTGTTCAAGGCCAGGTTGGACAGGGCTTGGAGCAGCCTGCTCTAGTGGAAGGTGTCCCTGCCCATGCCAGGGGGTTGGTACTGGGTGATCTTTAGGGTCCCTTCCTATTCTAACCTATTCTAGGATTCCTTAATTTTATGAAAATACTGTATTTGTGCTCCTGAGTAGGCTTAGACCATTCTTACCCATAAAATAAGGATGATTTAGCAACAAATAAAAATCAAAATGTTTTTTGGTAATGAATAAGCCAAAAGGTGGTCTTCTTTCTAGAGAAAATATTGTCATTTTACTGAAAAACAGTACCATTGGATATACAGCACCTGTACATGGCAAAGACTGCACCAGCTGGTTTTTACACCTGGGAGACCTGCATTTATTCAGTCTTTCTGGTGAAGACAAACAGGGTTATCCTTCTTGAGTGTGCTTGTGGCCTGCAATGAAAGGAAGGCTTTCATTCCCACTACTAAGAGGACCCAGAGCTGATGCTCTCCTATCACACAGGGACCTTGTTCTGCCTGTTTGTCCCTAATTAATAACATCCTGTGCTGACTACCTGTGACACACAGCAGCTTCCCACTCAGGTACTTTATTTTCCTTGTTCTGTTACACCAAACTGAGGAAATGCAGTAGATTTAAGCCAGTAAGGAAGCTGCCTCTTAGAAAATGATCTCTTCCATGCAATTCTGCTAAGAGCTACTTTAGGACTTGTGTGGTATCTAAGGTGGCGTGATATGGCCCCTTTCTCTGCCACGCCTGGGATACCCCCATGGTTATGGAGTCCCTGCCATGGGCTTTCATGGCTCTGCTGTAGTGAAGGGCCACTGGATGATTTCTTTTGCTGAGCTCCCACTGTTTCCCTGCTCTCACGCACAGGAGCTGTTTGCATGTTTTCAGCAAATAATTCTTTATTGCTATCTTGGTGAAAGGAGGAAGGCAAAATGAAGCAGAAAAAACAGAGAACATCTTGTGAACCTGCAGTTCTCAGATCTCTCCGATAAGGACAGTTCCGAGTGCGTGAGAAGTTTCCTGCTCCGAGATTTATTTACTTCGGAAAGAAAAGCCACCTTCATCTCATTATTTTATGTTCAATGCAGGTTTTAATTTGGTGAGAAAATATCTTCCCCATAAAGAACCTATTCTGCCTCATTAACTTCTATAAAAAGCACCACCCCCAAGCTTGAAACGTTAAAAGAAGCATAAATTAAGGCTAAGTTTGTTGTTTGCCGGTTTAATCAACAAACAACCTTAAAAGGGACCCACAAAGGGTTCTGTAAACTAAATTTATTAGTGAGCAGGAAGACAGGCCTTCAGCTGCAGCCTCCTCCTCTTCCCAGCCCCCCACATTTGGGCATGGGGGGGTTGCAGTGACTGGTTTTGTGTGCAGTGTTTTAGGCAGGTTGTTGTGGGCCCATGGATCTCTGTCAGACTTTTGTGATGCAACTGAACTGAAGTGGCTTGAGACAGTCTCTGTGAATTAGGTCTTCAAAGCCTCCTCCTTTTTCTTCTTCTCTGTACAAATGTCCTTTTTACCTCTTCTTTTCCCTAAATCTGTCAGTAGCTCAGAAGGAAAAAGGAGGTTTTCACAGCAAAAAGGAACTGCCATTCTGTCTGCCTTCCTTTCACCTCTCCAGGACGCTAGAGGAAAAATAGATCCACATCTGTTTTCTGCCCCTGTCCTCCGCTTAGTGTGTTTAAGAATCCTTCCTCTATTTCCTCTCCATGCTATCACCATGATCATCATTTACATCTTAGCGATATGTACCACTCACAGAGTGGTGCTCACAGTGACTGCGGTTCCAAGAGCCGGGGAAAAGCTTAAGGACATAATCTAGAAAGTTTCAGTGCAAAGGATGGGATACGTGGATAAAAACATTAAAAATTCCCTTTCATGAGCTGGCACATGTGAATATATAATTTCTTTCCAAATTGTCCTTGCCATAGAGTGAACTTCCTTGCAAACATCTTACATTCAGATTCATTTCAGTCTTGAACTGATTTTTCACTGATTTTACTTGGGAGAAGCATCCATGATACAATTCAATAATGGATTATGCTTATTACTTCAGGGTTCCTCACTTAATTCTTTTCACAGCTGTCTTAAGTCTGAGATATGCAGTGTAAGAGAGATCTAAGAAAAATCACTTTTATTCACTGGAAAAATGATCCATTAGGGAGCAGTTTGTGATACTTCTCTGCGCACCTCCTCACTTTCCAGGAGTCAATTCGAATCGGAGATGACCCAAGATGAGGAGTTTCTCTAAACTTCCCCCAGTTTTACGGGCTTGAATGCAAACCATCCTGGCTCTGAACAACTCGTGACTTGCATTTGCAAGATTGAAAGGCAACTGGGTACATTTTGCAAAACCTGAACCTCCCCTGGTGGAGTTTTGCTCTGCTCTGATTGACGGCCCTGGCTCCAGCCCCTCCTCACTCTCCTTCATGGTCTGTGGGTAGGTCAGCGCTGCAAACAACTCCTCAAAGGAAATCATCCTCCTTCAATGCATCCCATGCCTTATTTCAGAAACTAATTTCCTCTGGCCATCCCATGCCTCCCCTTCCTGCACTAGCAAACGTGACACAGGTCTCATGTTTCACACCAGCTGCCTGAGAAAATGCACAGACGTGTCCAAATTTACTGTAGCCTGGCATCTGCATTAGCCAGCAAGCCAGTGGCATAAATCAGAGGCACAAGACAAGTTCTTTTTGGAGCATTTGACATTGTGCTTTCATCCTCCAAATAAGATCTTTTTGCCATTGCTGTGAACCAGCTGTAGCTTGGCTCTGTGTCCAGCAGCTTGTCTTGTGAGAAACAAGAGACATGGAGCTGTTGGAGCAAGTCCAGAGGATGGCCATGAGGATGATCAGGAGGCTGGAGCACGTCCTGTATGAAGAGAGGATGAGAAAGTTGGGGTTATTCAGCCTGGAGAAGAGAAAGGTGTGTGAAGAACTCATCTGAAGGGGGCCTACAAGAATGCTGGAGAGGGACTTTTCATCAGGGACTATAGCAATAGGACAAGGGGTAACGGGTTCAAACTAAAACAGGGGAAATTTAGGCTAGATAGAAGGAGGAAGTTCTTTACTGTGAGGCTAGCGAGGCACTGGAACAGGTTGCCCAAGGCAGTTGTGAATGCCCCATTCCCTGGCAGTGTTCAAGGCCAAGTGGAGCACAGAGCCTTGGGTGACATGGTTTAGTTGTGAGGTATCCCTGCCAGTGGCAGGGGGTTGGAACTGGATGATCTTCAGGTCCTTTCCAACCCAAACCATTCTGTGATTCTATGATAAGAGGACAGGAGGTGTGACGTGACGGGGAGCACAGGGATGTGAGCTGTGTGCTTTTCCAGTGCCATCACCAGGGCACATGGGCATGCAGCACTCCCCTGCTTCTCAGGAGACATCCCAGCTTTATTTGAACAGGAAGAAGGAAGTTTTCTCACTTACCCAGTGGCCCAGGAGCATGCTGTTCATTGAGCAGGGCAGCACCTGGCACCCAGGCAGCCTGGGGACAGGGAGGTGGAGAACAGGAGCCCTGGCTGCTGTTGTCTTGGGCGGCATTGAGCAACACTGGGCCTGGGTGCATGGGGGTGAATACAGCCTCTGAAAAACACATTTACCATTCACATTCTCTGTAATACCTGGGCTTTCTCATTCTGCCAGTTAGCCTATAGATTTCCTTCATTTGCAGTTGGTCCACTGGGTCACATAATATTTCTTTCCCTTGGAATTTTTTTTCCTGTTCATTTAGGGGTTTCAGGATTTGTTTTGTGTCAACTAGAAAAAAGCAAAAGAGAAAAATCTCCCGGTTGGATGTCCTAAGTCCCTTGTTTCCCCACAGCACAGTTATTCCTGTCATTTCTTGTGGAATACATGGGGAAGGGAGGTATGTGGAGGGAGCTCTCCATCGAATTGAAAAACGTGCTTGAGTGCTTTGCAGGTCTGGCGTGCTTATAGCCACTTACCACCCGTACACGTCAGTCCTGCTGATATGCAGTGGCCTCGGCTTAAGTAAATTTGCTGGGTTTATTCTCATCTCCATTACCAAGTCCATCAGTGACATGAACTGAAGGAGGTAATAGCCTGAAAGCCTCTGTGTCTCTTAGTAATGCCCCTAGACTGGATTTGACAGGATGTGCAGCTCCTGTTGTGTGGTACGCTGACCAGAATGACAGATTTTATTCCAAGTGGCCACTGACAGTGAACAAATAGATGGTACCCAAAGTGGGCTGCTGTAACCTGACCCTCATCATCACAACCATGGATTGACTCTCCCCCTTACCATCCAAAGCTCTTGTGATGGCTCCTGCAACCAATTCCTAACAATTACTTGCAAGAACGGTGCAAACATAGCCCTAGGGTGTCTTCGTCTACTCCCAAGGGCAAACACAGCCAATGCACATCAAGGTGGTGTGTACACAAGTTCTTCTTAGTCTCTCACCCTCTCCAGCTCAGCTGTTGGCTGTGACGTGGGAACAGAAATGAAATTGCCTTCCTGCTTTCAGTCTGACTTCCAGCATTGCCAGGTTGGAAGGGGCAGTGAGATGGGCAAGGCCTTCACCACACCCACTGAACACGTATCCATCTCTGCCATATTCCACCCGGCTTCTAATGCAACTTTCCACAGTTCGGAGAAACATGTCAGAAAGCCATGTAGGCATGGGAGAGTCCTAGCTCCAGATTCTTCAGTTTTTGTTTTAAGTCAAAGGACATAGGTTTTCAAAATGAGAACACCAGCAGGTCTACGAAAAACCCAGTATACCCATGACTGTAGTTTGTTGAGGGAGACTGTAGGAACTCTACTGTTATGTTTAAATAGGATTAAACTGCCAGTTGGAAACAAACAGCAAGCAAGAAAACAAAATCCTGCCAAAAATGTTCCAAACTGCCTCTGAGTCCTCCCCCTCATCCTTACTCCTTGCAGGATGTGTCATTTGATACTGGTGTCACCAGAGTCACCTGCTGGAGAAACCATGCTTTGTTATATATATTCTTTCATTTCTTCGTATGGAAGGACTTTTCTTCCCAGAATAAGCACCGAAGGGCTCAGCAATTGGCCTGGTCCATGCTGGGAAAAAGCCTATGGAGGTAGTTCAGTGGGAGCTGAGCTGTGCTGGAGCAGTGGCCCTCCTCTGCGTGTGTGACACAGCAGCCGCTTAAGCCCATAGAGGACAGTGTGACTGCTCCAACCAACCAGTGAAACCCTTTTTCTGTTGAAGCAGGATCAGGAGAGAATTGCACCATGGCCAGGGAGCAATTTTCCAAGCTGGTGCTTGGTGGAACAACCAGAGATCACCTGGCAAGATGTGAACATGGCTTTGGATGTGAGCAGAATGCGTTCAGCTGTGTAAGGGTGATGAGGACACTGCCACCACCACTCAGCAGGACACTGGTCTGATGATGGTACCTAGGGTCACCTCATTACCCTGCAGCCTGGTTGTATCCTGCAGAAGAATTACATATTGCAGTCTAATCCAAAATAGATGTAGTGTCATTGATGCAGGAGAGACACAAGATCAGCTGTGGACACTGAGCTCCTCTTAGATGTGGCTGTCCATCAGCAGCACCACAGCTCCCCAGCATGGATGTTGGCCTGACCCACTGTTACCTGTTCACTTTAGAAGACAAGCCGTGGTCACATTGCAGGGTGGCATGGCTGGAAGTTATGTTGCAGTTTTGTCAGCAGAACGTGCTTGTTACGATCCCCCACAGTTCATTCCCGCTTGGGCTAGCTGCCTGCCATCTGTCTTAAGGTGCTACCTGTGCTATCACAAGTACATAATACCTAAATAAATACTCCAAGGTTATGGGAAGCCTCAGGTTTATGCTACGGGCGGTAATTTTCCTGTTATTGTTTTTATCACAGAAGGACAAATGTTCATGAGCTTTTATGATTACATCCCGAAAAAGGACTTTGTTTCATTGCCTGGTAACTTCTGGGAAGCTGTTTACAGCTCGGTGTCTTTGAGTTGCTGGCCAAGATGCAAAGTACACTTCAGGTGTTTAAAATCTAAATAAACCCATCTGGAATCATTTCATGAAGCATTGGAGGCTGATGGTTGGGAGTTGGCAGGTAGGCTAAGAGCAGTCAGCATGAAAAGTAGAGCTGCTTGAGCATAATCCACCCTGGCATAGATGGGCCACGCAGTAGGCTGGGAGGAGGATCCTTTCCCACTTGAATTAAGGGCACATCTCTGTTCCCCCATCAGTTAATTTTTCCCTCTATAAAATAGGGATGCTTTTGGATGGACATTCCTGGATAAAAAATTCCTTATGGTCCAGATATGCATGTTGTGAAGAGCAGCTTTTCCAGCACCTCCTTCAGTCACCTCTTTGGGGTCAAAAGGTATTTTCTTTCCTCTGGTGAATATGCATCATGCTCCCCGATGGACTTGCCAGTTTCCCTTGTGCTTGGTTCTCTGGTGCTCCCAGCAGCCCCAGAAGTACAAGGCGTTACAAGTACAGATCCCTGCCTTAAACTTCAGTTCCTTACCAGTGCATAACACAAATCATTCCACTGCTTGAAAGGGGTTTTTTTCAGTTATTCACGGCAAATATGAGAAATTACAAGGATTTATCTTGTCTCTGCCTGTCATCTCCCTTTATGAGATACAGCAGTACAGCTTCACCTAGCTTTTCAATTAATTTAACATAGCTCATTTGATGATTGAATGTCCAGTTCTTCCCTGGGAGGCTGCTGAGGCCCTGACACAGGCTGCCCAGAGCAGCTGCGGCTGCAGCATCCCTGGCGCTGTTCAAGGCCAGATCAGACGGGGCTTGGAGCAACCTGGACTCGTGGAAGGCGTCCCTGCCTGTGTCAGGGGGCCGGAACTGGATGAGCTTTAAGGTCCACTGACAGGCCGGCCCGTTCCACGGTTCTGTGACTCCTCGCGGCACACACCAGGCAAAGTCCAGCCTCGCTTCGGAGGGCGCCCGCTCCTCCTTCGGCCGCGAGACCCGCGCCGCGAGCTCGCAGGGGCCGCTGCTGCCGGCGGGGCGGTGCTGGGGGCGGCGCCCGCGGCGGCACCTGCCGGAACCCGCCACCACCGCCGGGCTCCGGCGCCCTCCCCCGGCGCGACTCCGAGCGCGGGAGCTGCCGGCGCTGCGGGGCGCGGTGAGAGCCGGCGGGGTACCGGGAGCGGTGGGGGGTACCGGGGATGCGCGGCGGCCGCGGGAAGCGGGCGGCGGGGGGGAGCGGGGTGCCGGCGGCGGCGGGGGGGACGGAGGCTGGCGTGCGGGGGACGGGGCTCCCGGGGACGGACTAACAAAGGCGGCTGCCGCGGAGCCCGGCTCGCACCGGCGGAGCGCCACGGGGAAGAGCGCCCGGGGGCCGCCACCCCTTCCCGTTCCAGGTGCTATTGCCTTGTTCGTTGTTTTGGAGCTTCTGGGTGCGGGGAGGGAGCCGTCAGTGAGGTAGAGGGTGTGGGGTCAGCTTCCCTCTGTTCACACGTGAGTCCTCAGACCGATCCTCCACGTACGATTTAAAGCCCGTCTTTGCTCCGGTTGCACGCACATCGTCTAACTGTCCTGTCTGTCTATCTGTCTGTCTGTCCATCCGTCCGTGGGCTGCTGTGTTTGAAGGGTTTGGTGGTAGCCGTTTAGAGGAAATTGCCAGGCAGCTGAAGAGCAGGTCCTGTGTTTGCACCCAGTATGGTAGTTGCATGTTTCCTAGTGAGCTGTGTAGTGTTCATGGAGGTAGTGCTGCTGGCAGGCACCTTGCAATGAGATACTGGGGCTGAAGCTGAGAAACGTTATCGCCCGGTTGGAATGACACACAGGCTCCTTAAAAATTGCTCGGAACGGAATTATATTCAAATGTAGAGTTGTCAGCCAGAAAACTTCTTTGTGGATTTAGGAGGAATGTGACCCACAGACCTCATTTGCCCATTTGTCTTCACTCCAGTTTTCTCCTCAGTGTCTTCTGCCTGGAAGGTCCAGAGGCCTTTTTTCTCTTGTCCCCTGCTATAACGCCTATTAAAGGTTGATCTCTGCATGTTCTTCTGCCTATACCCATCCTTAAATCTCTGATTCATTCAGTGCTCCTTGCCCGTTAGGTGACACTAGCTGCACCCATTGAAACGTGAATTTTTCACCCCAAACCAAGCTATGTTTTGCCCAGTGAGCAGTAGAGTGACCATCAGCATCCCAGTGTATTTTCTCAGCAGTGGAGTAGAGATTTTCTTTGACTCCAACAGGAACAATGTTAGGGAAAAATCAATTCCCTAAGCCTCCTTTTACTAAAAGAGGTGAAGTCCAGGCCATCTTGGAAGAGAAAGGGGCGCTTCTGCAGGTCCATATTATAGGGATTTAGAGGACTGGAGCTTGTCAGCCCGTACTGAATGGTGCTTGGCACCTGTGGTTCTTGAATGGAAGTTTCAGTTCACTTTGACTGAAATAAGAATTACTGTAGTTTCTGTAAGGAAGTTCAGGCTGCCATTTAATAATCACAGAGGCTTTTCTTCCAGAGGTCAGCAGGCCAGAAGTTTAGGTACAAAACATTGCTGAGAAGCCAATGACTACATATACAGTCAGCTCCAGCCTTCTTGACATTCTCCTGCAAAGAGGTGTGCGTCCTGCCTCTGGGAGACAGGCAGGCTGGGTTTCTGCAGGAGCCAGGAGCCTTGGCCAATGAACCCATGTTCAGCAGATGGCAAACAAGAAGACCCTGGATTTTTTCATGAGAAGTGGTGGGATGTAGAGTCCTTCTCCCTCTGTTGCACTGGCCTAGGTCTCGGCAGCAGCCGGAGAAAAGCTGAGCTCCTTGTGGGAGGATGCTGTTGGAGTCAGTGAGCAGATGGACTTGAGAAGGGTGCTGGTGGGGAAAACATCCTTCCTGCATTTGTTTAGTTAGGGTGGACCCTACTTTAATGTTAAGCCCTCTCACTGAGCAATTGTTGTTCACCATGCTGTTTGCAGAGCACCTGGCACAGTGGGACCTGATTTATTCCTGGGCATCCTCACCTCAGTGGAGGTATAAGTAAATAGCAGTAAAAGCAGGATAAGACATCAAATAGGGTATTTTATATGGCTTTAAGCTGATAGAGGGTAGATTTACATTAGACATTAGGAAGGAATTCTTCCCTGTGAGGGTGGTGAGGCCCTGGCACAGATTGCCCAGAGAAGCTGTGGCTGCCTCATCTCTGGCAGTGTTCAAGGCCAGGTTGGACAGGGCTTGGAGCAACCTGGTCTAGTGGAAGGTGTCCTTGACAGTGGCAGGAGGGTTGGAACTGGATGAGCTTTAAGGTCCCTTCCAACCCAAACAGCTCCATGATTTTATAATGCCACTCTTCCCTAGCCCTGCATGATCCTCACCATAATTTCTAGCTTGGCTAATGTTTGTTTAGGCAAAGAGTTCTCATGGCCAGCCCTGGGTATTTGGTAACCCTGGCTCCCTGTCTGGCCTTTGGACATCCAGGTGAACACAGCAGTACCTCTGCTTCTAGAATGGTGTTACAGGTATAGGAGAAGGGGTGAAGGCTGAACCCCTCTTCTGAGGGTTCCAATTCAACAACACTCAATTTTAAACCTGGAGTAGGCTGATTTGACCCTTGGCATGGGTTTCAGCAGAACTACTGTGTTGAATTCTTGGTGCTCACAGTGGCAAGTTGACTTTAATGGATGTGGGAGTAGAGATCAGCTTATGGACAGCAGCATCAGGCTCACTATAGCCAAACTACCCAGTGTGTCATACGCTCAAGTCACTGGTAAGGAAAAACCTGTTGTCATGTGGAAATGGAATGAAGCTGGTTTTTGCTAGCAGCAGACCTAGCCCCAAATCTATGACAGGTCAGACAGTTGAAACTGTGTACTAATTGCCCTTTACAAACACTTATCCATGAATATCCCCAACTGAAAGCTTATTTATGCTCTGGATTCCTGCAAGAGCAGAGTTGGAGTCTTGAGTCTCACCACACAAAGACTACCTTTATATCACCGGATGTAGGGACTAGTTGCAGAGTGGGGATAAAGCCTGTTGCACTGAATGAACAATACTTAGAGCCTGGCTTAACTGCTGTAAACCAGGGCAGAGACAATGACAGTGTTTCCCTAATTCTTGTACCAGTTTTAGACGCTCCAAAAGCAGGATTTCACAGGCTCCCGCTGCCCAACAGCTGCTGGGATGACACCATGCCTCATCTTGAGAGTGACAATCAAGCAGAGAGTGGGTCATCCTTCTCCTGTCACTCAGCTGTCTCTCTTTTGTGACATTCCCAAGGGTCATCCCTGCTATGGAGGAGACCAAGAAGGACACAGACTGTCCATTTGCATACTCATCTTCAAAAGCATTTCCCTTTTCTTGGCAAGGGCAGTGTTCAAAATAGATGATTCACTCCTTTGTGATACCCAAGTGGAAAGAAGAGTCGCATAAGAAAAGGCCCTGCATGTGTTTGAAAGTGATGACTTAAGGGGGTTGTTACCAAGTTTAACTTGGTTGAAGAGCTTGGCTACTGGTGATGTGATGCATGCTTGCCTGTATTCAGATGAGAGTCACTTCCCTAATCCTTTACATTCTAGTTGTACCAGGGCTTGACTAAGTGGCACTGTCCTTTGGGTTTGAAGAAAGAGGGAGAATTTCAATCCTGAGTTGTTCTTGATGGAAGAGGGTTGGGTATTCTTGGTGTAGCAGTGACTGCTGTATTGGCTTAGCTCTGGTGGTAAGGAGAAGGATCAGAAGGGTCAATCTGTGCCCTTGAAAGAGGAATGTGATGAAAATGAAACCAGCCCACTTCACCCTGGTTATATTTCATCATGTTGGGACTTCAGAATGCCTTCAGCATCCTGGCAACAAGGGCAAAGATTTGAGAATTGTACAAATGTTAAAAGGACACGGTTCCTATGGGTTATCAATGTATCTGTCTTGTGAAAAAAAATCTCATCTTTACTATTCTTTCAGCAACTTAAAACAGCCTTGAAGAAAAGTATTCAGGCAGACAATAAAAATAGCCAGGCCAAGTGCTCTCCAGCAGTGACCTGATCCTGTCTCGTGTGTTGCAGAGAGCGCAGATTCCTTTGCAGTTACAAAGAGGCTCCAGGCTGGAGACAGTCTCCATTTCAGACTAATTTAAGTAAAGTACGTGATGATAACTGATGGCCAGTGCACAGTACAGCTACAGTGGGGACTGGGCCCCCCATGCAAGATGGCTGCATGCTCCTCATGCCACGGCAGCTGGAGTTTCCCTGGATAGATGGGAACAAATATGTGCTGCAATGCGTAGCTCTAAAAACTAAGCTACAGCCCTGGTGGAGAGATCAAGCCTGAAGTATATTTGTCTTAATATTGCATTTTCCCATCTTGGCAGGAAACCGTCTTGTTGCACAGCTCACAAGTACTTTTTAAGTGGATTTCCCAACAATTTGTTTCTTAAAGTTATGTATTAGTCCTGACTGTTCCAGGCAGATTGTTAGATCCCAAGTGCAGAGGATAAGGAATCGGGTAGGAAACATTAAAGAGAAACAAGAAAATGCTAGGTTAAAATGAGGTCTAGCATTATCATATCAACAAACCCCAAATTTTGCCTGTATCTCAAGCGAGGGGCAAATACAAACGCAAATATCCTCACTGCGCGCCATCAGTCAGAAGACCTAGCACCATCACTGTTTCACCCAATGTGAACTTTGTGTGACGAGATGCAGGGGAACCCTGGGTCTGTCTCCAGGCTTTGGCGCAGGCACCTTCAGCAGTGTCATCTGGCACAAGTTAAACTGGGCTGGTTCCCGTCCTTGGTTTGACTGCAGCTGCTCACTCCAGGAGACAGTGTAAACCTCTACCCAAGGGCGAGAATGATCCATAAGGAAAAGGAGAAGCTGTGATATTTGAAGTGGGTGTTGCAGCCAAGGAGTTTGCCTTGTGAAACTATCATTTTATTTATTTGACATCTTCTGCCTGGGAGCTCTCTTCCTCCGTGCTAATTTCAAGTACTTACTGTGCTGCAGTCCGGACCCCAAGGCAGTGCTGCTCTGCACTGGGGAAGAGAGCCCTTAAGCCAGCAAAGCCCCTGCAGACCAGAGAGGTGTCTGTTGAGAGGCAGATTGAAAGGAGAAGGTTTTATGGGGCCCTGTAGTTTTGTTTGAAGGATGCCAGATCTTTAGGCTGGAAACTGTTGGTTATCACTGTGTGAAGCAAAAAAGGAGCTTAGTTTCTAAGTGGCTAATGACTTTACTACCTTGTTTCTGTCAAGGGTTTTGCAGGGGTGATTCTGATTAATGTCATGTCCTTTGCCCAAGGCTATCCCCTTCCTCTTCCATCTCGCCAGGCTCAGCCTGACACCTGTTGATTAGGCTACTTGTCCCTGATTTGTGAAGAATAATTATTGACACTGATGGCTGTTTAATAGGATTTGGGTTTGCTGTTCACACTGTGAAAGAGTTTGGCACTTCTAACTCAAATGACAATTTGTGTTTGGGACTGGCTTCACAGACTCCTTAAGACATCTTAAGCGACCTGTGAGGAAAGTCCCATTAAAAGCTGATAGGCATTTAGGCTAAGTGGGGTTTTCTGGGTTTCTCAAGTGCTATGAAAGGTTCTATATCTACAGAGTAGCACCTTCATGTTCTGCAAACCCAAGAGGAATTGGGCATTTCCCTGGAAATCAAAGCCAAATACTGATCTGTGGTGCAGTTTCTCTTCAACCTAGGAGAGTTAAAGCGCCTGGAGGTGCTTCATCCCATTGGTACTCGAGGGCAGCATCACTGGCCTTGACCTGACCTTCTCCAGATGAATATGTAAGCTTCCCCCAGGCTCCACGGGTGCTAACTCAGCCCTGCAGCACATTCAAACATCCCAAGTCCCAACTTCGGATCTTGCTTTGAACCCAAGGAATGATTTGGGTGTAGTCTCAGGATTGTCAGACCAAAGCCCAGTAGACAAGGTGATGGGGAAGAGTTATCCTGTTGGCAGGGCACATAAAAGAGCTCCCACACAGGGCTGTGTACAATACAGGAAAGATGCTTGTAAGTATCTTCTGAGCAGGAGAAAGGCAGAGGCCTGAAATTTTTGCATTCCCCAGTCCTGTGATTAAAAGAAAAATGTTCATGACTTCTTTACTCTTAGCAGTTGTTCACGATTTGGTGATGATGTTATCAATCCCATTTCTAAAGCTGCATGAGACTTCATCATGTAGGGAGAGATGAGTTAAATCTTTACTTAGCTGTGCTGTGCAAGGACAGACAATGTCTGAGAGACAGCGGAGACCCAGCTGCTGGCCACTGGGAAGGGTTTTGTGGCTCCAGTGTAAGCTTCTCATCCATCTCCTTTCAGTGCTAAGCATGAGACTGGAGCCTGCTTATCTTTTCCATCCTCACACTGAAGCATAGCACCAGGTGAGAGGGACCTATCTCTCATCTGATGGGTCTTGACACAGCTGTGGTCTTCACCCTGTTCCAGATTGTTGGATGGTTCTCATCTCTGCCAGACTGGCAGATGATAAAATTTATATGAGTGACCAACAGGTGTTGATTTATTAGCTTAGCAGCCAGCATTTCTATACCTTGCCTTGGGCACAAAGAATCACAAAGTGCTCAGAGGGCAGAGCCTTTGCTTGGAACGCTTGTAACTCAGATGGCTTCAGGTCCGTGGCCTTCACTGCCCAAACTGATTTGTAGCTGCATTTATGGCTGGAGTTATAAAAATCTATGATATCACTGCTGCAGAGGGACAGTAACCGCAGCAAACTCATTGTACTCCTTAAAAATACAAATGCAAGGAGGCGATCAGCCAGATAGCAAAGCTATAGTAACCTCACTTTCCTCCTTGCTTTTCTATGCTGCAGTCCCTGAGAGCTACAGGTCTCTGAACTCTGTACAAAATCATGCTGCAGGTGCTGCAGAGATTGTGTTTTCTAAAGCAGCTGACCAGCTCCTTGTGTCCTTACTCAGCCTATACTCATTTCTCACTTGAGCAACTCTGATGAAGTCCTGAGGAAGTAAATGGATGCTGTGTTGAGTAAGGGATTCAGGAATTTGTCCAGGAAGAGGTGGGTGAGTGGGATGGAGAAGCAGCTCCTAAGAAGCAGCTCATCTTCTGGGGATTAGGCATTGCTGCACCCATGAAGGAGATACAGGTCTTGAACACTCCACCCCTCATGTTACTGCGACTCAAGTCTGACATACCAGGAAATACTGTGAAGTAATCAGGTGAGAGAGCAGAGAGACAGCTCAGCTGCAGACTTGATGGTGAATGTCCCCCACGCCTTTGGCAAATGTGAACATGAGGCTTTCTTCTGCTCTTTCTGAGTAGAAGCTCGGATTTTCACTCAGTACCCACCACTTAGGTGAGTATTTCAGGTAACAGAGCTACTGTTCCAGCGTGTCAGTAACATCCATATTTTCAAAGGAGAGCTACTAAGGTAACATTTCAGGGCTTAATTCCTTAAAGTACGTGGGCAAGCCAGGAAGAGAGACCCAGCTGTGCTGGCAGAAATGATTAATGCCCTCGCTTGCTCATCAGTGCCAGAGATCTCATGCATCTGCCACTGGAAGAGTGCATGTAAGCACTCCCTTAATTTTTAGCTTTAAACCATTTAAATTGTGGGTCTGAACTGACTTAGTTTGGTTTATCTTTAACATATTAGGAAGTGCTCAGGCAAACCAGTGCACCAGTAGATCAAGTCTGGCCCCAGCTCCTGCTTGCTGCTGGGAAAGTTTCCTGGTGAGGGCTTGTCTTGCCTTTCAGTCTGCACCCCCTGGCCAGGTCCCAGGTGGGACATGCCTTGCCTGACAGTCAGGCCTGTCCCTAGGATGGTGCTTTTCTATCTGGATAATGTCACTGTTGGGAAGGGTGAGTGTGAAAAGAATAATTCTGGGCAAAAAATACCTTCTGTGTGTTGGATATCTCTCCCTAAAAACATCGCTATTTTTTCCGCGTGGAGAGCTTGTAGTCTTTTCCCATGGAATCATTTAAATTCTCTAATCCAAAGATGGAAACCAGTCCTTATATTCATATAATGAATATGACTTTTGCTTCCTTCTGATGGCTGCCTTTGTAAGACCTGCAGTTATTTTGGGTTTTATTTACACTTTGTCTTTAGAGCCGGCTTGTGCTTTGTTTTGTACGTTGAAGTTAAATGTTGTAATTTATACAGAATGACTTTTGATCAGCACTGGTGTACCCTGGAACCTGTAAAGGTGACGTGATTGTTTTACCTGTGTGTGGTAGTCATGGTCCTTAAAGGAACAGATGTGTTAATGATACTTCTGCTTGCATGAGTGCTGGAGTACATTGTCTTCATTTTGGGTACCTCTGACTAGCAGATCTGAGCACTTCTGCACCTCAGGGAGAGTCTATCCCCATCTTTTATAGCCAGGTCTGAAAGACTGTTCCTCATGGCTTCCCAGTCCTGAGCAGTCCATGAAGAGGGGTGATGCTCTGATTCCCCAAGCAAATCCCACAGCATCTGGTATGACTCGGTATCTCTGAAAAAAATCCAAGAGATTTTCAGTAATAGTCCAGAGCAAGTCTGTAGATAGTCCTGTTAGTCATGGGGTGGAACAGAATGAAAATTACATTTCTCTGTGGTTTTACTTTTGTTTTGAGTTAAAATGATTCCATGGGAAAAGACGACAAGCCCTCCATCCTGAAGAAATAGTGGGGTTTAGAGAGAGATGGCCAATAAGCAGAAGGTGTTTTTCCTAGAATTATTCTGTTTTCTGAAGGGGGTAAGCTCCCTGACTACAAGGTGCAGGAAGGCATTTCACTTACAAGTAGAGTTGGGGTGTAGGGATTGCACTCCACTATCGTGCAGTGCCACAAACCAAGACAATTGGAACCTCTCAGTTCCCACCTCCTGAGAAGGTGAGGTCTCCCCTGAGCAGGCAGAGGGCTCAGGAATGACCTTTTGTTATTTATCAGTGTGTACAGCCAAGGAAGGATGGGCCCCAGTGCCTGAGCAGGCTCTCTTGGTGGTACTGTGGCACAAACAGTAAGCTGTATAACTGTAAACTTCTGTTACAAAAAGCCAGGAATTAAGTAGGGATAAAAGCTAATTTCTCAGCCCTGCGGATTCTTCTTTCCAGCTAGGGTTCAGGTCTTTTTGGCAGGAACCATACACTCTGACCACCGGCTTGGCAGCACAAGAAAAGACTCTGGGCTTCAGGGCTGCGTGCCCAGCTGCTGGCCTGCACGCTGAATTCACACACCGAGCTACTCATGCGAAGCGGGGGAAGGCCCACAATTTAGGGTGTCTTTAAAAGGGTGGCAGTCTCTGGGGTTGAGGTCTGGGTGCAGTGGAATGCCTATTGTCATACCTAAAGACCCAAGTGAACACTCCCTATTGTGGACCCAAGTGCAGCTGGCACAAACCAAAAATGTGCATGTGAGTGCCTTTCTAAGTGCCCAGTAATCCTTCAGGGCAAAACGAGGATTACGACTCTCTCACGGACAAAAAGGGAGTTCATTTTCTCAAAGGTCCCTTGGCCAATACCAAATGAAGTGAGGAACCCAAATGAATGCGAATAGTCCTTTCAGACCTCTGCTTGCAAACAGGTACAGAGCTGAAGCAGCTTGCGTGTGTGAGTCTGTGCAAACACGGCGCAGCCAGATTGAGGGATTGAGGTCAGGTCAAATAAAACCCCATCCAATCGCAGAGAAAATGGAGAGCTAGAAAAACTACTATCAGAGAGGATTAGACAGTATTGCCTTGTCAAAATGCAGTCTTCTTTCTCCAGACTTTTTCTGGGTGGACCTGAAGGTCAGTGCTCATTGTTTAAGTCAGAGTTGCATTAAGTGAAGAGCCCTTCTCAAAGCAAAGCTGTGTCTGAATTGTTTCCAAGTGACTTCTCAGCCGTTCTGTTTCTTTGCCCTGAAATACCATGTGCTTGGCATGACCACATAGGAGCCATGAGACTGAAAGAGATGGGTGCTTGAATGTGAGGTGTGTCCATCTAAAATTGGCCATCCCAAGAGAGCTCTGTCATTTCTTAGCCTTTAATTTGTCTTCAAGCAATGAGGAAGCAGCAGGTTTGGGTTGGTGTGTTTTTTGTCCCTGAGCATTACTGACCCATCTGAATCCAATATGTGGATATTATTGTTTCTACTTGAGACTGGGATCTCACTGCAGCATTCTGGGAAGTATATTCCATCCCAAGATTCATATGCTCAATCAGCCTTATTGAGATTTCAGAACCTGTCTTGCTCTGCATTAGGATGAAATAGTCCTTCCAGGGGTTTTCACAGATGGAGCTTGTTGTGCTTTGAGTTGTTCCTGAAGCAGCCTTGAATTCATTATCTACCTTATTAGACTGTGGACTTGAATCTGGCTCTTGCCCAGGTGAGTGTCTTAAGTAGCAGGCTACAGATTTTACCCAGGAACTGAGAGACTTTTCCCTGCAAAATCTTTAATCCAAACTCTGCAGGGAGAAGTTTCAGTTCAATTTAGAGGAATTCTTCCGATGGAAAAAATTCCTTTGTTGACATATTTCCAGCTGTTCCCGGCTCTCTGTGTGGCTTGGGCGGCCCCATGAGCACAGACTGACAAACCTGTCAGCTAAGACCCACATGTGCTCTGTCCAGGAGAGGACCTGGCCCTCTGCTCTGACACAAAGGGCACTTCCACTTCAGCTAAAGGAGCTTCTGAGAGCCTGACAGCTATGTGGATTATGAGCTATTTCTGGACCAGCCACAGGAGGTAACAAAATAAGCAATACGTAAGCAATCCATTCTTTTCACTTGAGGTGGAGCAGGAGGACCTGCAAAGCAGCGTGCCCACTGGTGAGAGCAAGGTGGGTGCCTGGGGTGAATGTAGTCAATCTCCTCTTCTGCAATGCTTCCCAGGGGAGCCCTCTCTTTAACAGCACCAAGGAGGCAGGAAGAGGAGGCTTGCGGCTTGTCAACATGGGTGAATATTGTGAAGGCAGAGTTTTCATTCACAGGGAGAATCCATTCCTGCTTATCAGCTGCTGAGAGCTTGCCTGGAGCCTGCAGAATGAGGATAGCCAGAGGTGAAGCTACACAGCTCCCTTATGTCACTTGGGTGCCCTGAGGATAAACTGGCAGCCCTAACTCCTTCAGCTCCCTCCTCACAGGGCTGTGGGAGTAGAGTTCTGCTTTGTTGCCGCTTCTCCTTTCTTTCGTGGCTGTGCTGTGCTGTTGGCTGTTTCTGTAGTTGAGGAGGGTTGCCTCTTGTGTTCTGATTTAAGACAAAGGAAAAAAATACCAGGAATTGCCTACTGTAAAGCTTGGAAGAGTCGCTCCTTGTTTTAATCTCAATTTCAGAAGTGTCAGTGTGTGAGCAGTTATTTTTGGAGGAAAGCTTTTAATTCTGGTAGTGTTTATAAACACTTCTCACTCCTGAATTGTTTAAAAACCAGAAGTTAAGCTCCATCCTCTCTTCTAGGAATAACACTAAACTTAGAAGTAATGAGACATTAAAAATTACTGAAACTATTAACATTTGGAGGGTTGATCCTCTGGGTATTAGGTCTTCTATTATTGTGGCACCAAGCCTGCTGTTAGCTTAAAATAAGTAATCATGAATCCAAGAGTTGGAACCATTGAAAACCACCCATTTTGAAAAATTTAAAGGCAAAAACTTCGATTACTTTTAAATATAGTTCCAGGTGCTGTGCAGGGATGAGTGCGACTGTATCCTCGTCTCATACCTGGAGCTACCGACAGCTAAGCAGAAAGGCTGAGTACAGGATGGTAGTGCAGACTGAAGTGTAAGGTTGACGTGGTGGAACACAAATGCTCTGAGTAGTCAAAACTTCAGAAGTTTGATTTTGTACAGCTTCCCTGTGTAAAAGGTCTTTCCTCTTTGAGTACAGGGAACTATTTTTTTATGAAACATGGAATTTAATAATTATAATTCAAGAGTATTCCTTGAGAATAATATCTCCACAGACCCTGGTTGAAATTGGACAGCCAATTCAGGCATAATTGTTGGGGGATCTGCAAGGCAGAGGCATGCACCCCCACTTAATGTCTGGTCTGGATTTAGGAGACCAATCTGTACTGGAATGTGTATAAATAAGGATAAGGAAGACTGAAGCAAGTGAGAAAGAAGAGTCAAAAGGTGAAGATAAATGGCATGAAATGTTTCAAGTATGCAGGTAACCGGAGGTCAGCACAGGAGGGAGATAAGGCAGCCAGAGGAGGTCAGTCTTAAGTGGTCAGAAGCAAAGGATGTCCCTAAAACAGTGGATGAGTTCTGCTGGGACTGTGGCAGCTCAAGAAGGGCATGAGACATGGGATGGCAGCAACAGGCAAACCGGTCCTATCAGGCCATATTTTTAGATATGGGAAAAGCTGAGCAGAGTGTCTTTGCACAGCTCCTCTTTGACATGTGTGGTATTCAATACCGAACGCACCATGGAAGCAGCAAGTATAAATAACAGTTCATAATTAAACACAAACTTTGCAGAAAAGGAAAGATTTCAGAGGCAGCTGACAGCCTCAGGTGGGAGGTAGAGGGGTTTTAAATAGACTGTGCTAGGTTTCCTGTCTCCCACTTGCGAGCTCTAGAAACAACGTGATAACAAAAAGAACAACTGCAGACCACTCCTTGCTGGAACTACATTTTAGCTATGCAATTGTGAGGCACTTGGCAATATCCAGAAATAAAATGCAGCCCTGAATTTAAGGAGCATCCTGGCAGGCTGGGTGCTGGTGCAGTGAGCCATCACGCCATGCCATCCCAGGGACAGCCTGAGCTTGACGAGAACAGTCGCCCTGAGGAGGAGGTGTGAGTGGTGGCAGTCAAGATGCAAGGTAGGACCTCAAGGATGGTCTTTGTGCAAGGGTAGCTGGTTCCTTGTTATGATTGAAGAATTGGAACAGGCTGCCCAGGGAAGTGGTGGAATTGCCATCCCTGGGAGTGTTCAAAAACCATGTAGGTGAGGCCCCTAGTTTAGTGGTGGACTTGACAGTCCTGGGGATAACAGTTGGACTTGGTGGTCTTAAAGATCTTTTCCAACCAGGTTGATTCTGTGATTCTATAAGAAGTATCTTTATAGACATAGGCCGCTGCTGAATTGCTGCTGAGCTCCATCCCTGAGGCATGCATGCTTCACTGGTGGAAGGATCCTCATCTCTCTGTTCTCCACTGAGCTTGATTAATGGTGTTATTTATAGACTGGCTGATTAGTTTTCAATGTCTTATTGAGCCTGCTCCTCCACACAGAGCTCAGTCATTATAGATTTTTAAGAGGCTCAGGAAAAACTCCATTGCATTTCCTTCTTATCCCTGAACAACAACCCCAAGCCCATGCAGACACTAATTAAGGCTTCTTTGTCTCTGAGAGGTAAACCCCAAAGTTATGCATGCCAGCAAGCATGGGTTTCTCCCTGGGCGAGGGGAACACCCAAGCTGCTTAACCTCCCACTGCTGATTGTGAGGGTCTGATCCGTGTTCATCCATATGGGAACACTTGGAAGTAACTTATGCAGAAAGCTCTGCTTGCAGCAGAGTGTAGCTCTGTGTTGTCTCTTGCTTTCTTTATCTGGTTTGAGAGCTGTTTTGATTTGGTTTGTGATTTTTTAAACAAATAGACTCCTATGGAGACAGGCTGAGAGAGCTGGGCTTGTTCAGCCTGGAGAAGAGAAGGCTCCAGGGAGACCTTAAAGCAGCTTCCAGTGCCTATAGGAGCCAATAAGAAAGCTGGAGAGGGACTTTTTACAAAGGCACATAGGGACAGAACAAGGGAGAATGGCTTTAACCTGACAGAGGGGAGATTTAGATTAGACATGAGGAGGAAGTTCTTCCCTGTGAGGGTGCTGAGGCCCTGGCACAGATTGCCCAGAGAAGCTGTGGCTGCCCCATTCCTGGCAGTGTTCAAGACCAGGTTGGACAGGGCTTGAAGCAACCTGGTCTAGTGGAAGGTGTCTCTGCCTCTGGCAGGGGCTGGAACTGGATGAGCTTTTAAGGTCCCTTCCAACCAAAACCATTCTATGATTCTGTGATGGTAAGTGCTGAAAGATCATTTGGCTGTGGTGACTGGGAAGCTTTAGGCTCTTACCCCTCTACATCAGTTTCTCAGGCTACTGATGACTCTTTTTAATGTACTTGCTGCAAGGGCTATTTCCCAATTCTAAGTATTGTAGCTAGCTACTTCAGGGATAGCTGAGTGAAGGCATGAGCAGCTTTACACACCGGAGGAGTACAGCTGTTATGTAGCCTGGGAGAGCCGAAATCTGTTTTTCAGGAACTGAATAGGTAAGTTATGACTGAGCGCTGCCAGAAGTGTGTCAGGAAAGCTCGCTGCTGATACAAGGCATCTGCTATGGACATAGCAAAGATCTACACTTATCTGTGTCAGTATCTGCTTTCAAACAGGTTGAAGCAGCAGTCTGAGAATTGCCTGAAAGAAATCGCCTTGACTCTGTAAGTGTTTTGGTGGTGTGATGCTCCCTCTCCTGAGAGATCTGCTGTTGGATCTCTGTGCTGAGATCCTTTCTCCTTGAGTGGAAAACAGCACAACACTGTCAGTGAGACATTAGGCTTCAGCAGGATATGCAGCACAAATTTGAGCTGTGCTTACATTCTCCGGGGGATCTGGAGAAAACTTTTGTCATGGGCATCTCTCCAAGGCAGCATTGTAGGGGTGGAAGTGCAGCTCTTTGTGGCTGGGACCGTCTCTCCAGTGTTGCTATACAAAGCCTGGAACAGAGGACTTTGTCCTCTAAACACTATAGCTCTAAATATATTTTGCTTGCAAAATTGTGTACATATTTGTTGATATAAATTCTGTACAGTTTTTTAACTTCTCATTTGTAGCAGGCCTTCTGTCCTTTATCTTGCAGTGAAATCTCCTCTGAAAACCAGTAGGTTGTCATGGTAAACTCAGTAAGCAAAGGGGACTGAAGCAGTTAATGATATTGGCACTTTGCAGGGCTGCAGAGAAGGAAATCATGCTCCTGGTGTACAGCAAGGCTGATACAGGAGCAGGGAGACGAATCTCTCCTGTTGGATGAGAGGCTTGACATCATCGCAGAGGAGAGACAAAGCAGACCAGGATTTGGCACACAGAAAGAAAAAGCAGGATTTGGGGGTAAAATGTAGATTAAGCTAAGCAGGGCAAGCAAAAAGCCGTTCCAATCTAGGTGAAAGTGCTGCTGTGCTTCCCTGGTATATCTCATCCGCAGTGTGAGGCTTAACATTCCTGCCTGGCACGTGGGGGCTTGGGGAGGGCGCAGGGAAGGGAGGACTGAGCTGAACACAAAGAAGGCTGGTCTCTCACCGGAATGGCATTCAAGCCATCTCAGCTATCCAAAGCCCCAGCTGCTGGCATGTGCATTCAGCCTGCAGACCAAGCACACAAGAGGCAATTACAGCTCACCTCGAGCCCAGGCCTGTTGTGGGTGAGGGATCCTTTTAGGCCTGCTTTTATTCAGTGTGGGGGTTCCTTCAGCAAGCAGAAAGTTCCAATCTCTCCCTTGTTTTGGTGCTAAAAGTGGGAGCAAATGGGAATACTGGTTCGTTTCAGGCTGTCCTGTGCCTGGGAGAAGGAAGGAGATGAAGCGATGGTACGCTATGTTTGTGTGACTTTTGCATGTACGGGATGAAGCAGGGTAAATATTTGTTAGCTAAAGTACCAGCAGAGGGGAGGTAGGCTTCTCTTCCTTGCTCTCACTGTGTGGACCTTTCTCTTGGCTTTTCTCTTGTGTGTTCAGATCATTCCCTGAGCTGTCATAAGGCGTTTACATGCAGAAAGGGCATATTTCACAGAGGAACCTCTGACTTCTGCACCTGGGGATTTAGAATCCCTAAATGCAAATGGAGAATAATGAGGTTTGCACAGTGGATGCTGCAGCTGATTGAACTCTTGTGTGCTGGGAAGCAGCATTGTGGTACCGTGAAGCTCCTCCAAAATGACTGTGAGGGACACTCACAGGGGATGATCATTTCCTAGGTATAAAGCAGAGCAAAATTTCACTCTTGCAGCCTGCCTGGGTGACAACATTGAGAAGAAAAGGGATACATGTGGCTTTGACATTTTCGGCTTTGACATTTTCTTTGCTCTTGTCCCCCCTGGGTCTGTGTATTGCCTTCTTCCCTAAAATCCTCATCAAATGTAGGGTTCAAGGGCTGAGGTTTTTGTGTGTTGATGTTTACATGGCCTTGGTTTCTTCTGACAGGGACACACATGCAGCAGAGGGATGCGCTGACCTGTCTCCCAGCCCACTCGGTCCGGATTGTGTGACCACTGACTTTCAGCCCAGCAAAACCACATGGTCAGGCGGAGCTAAGTTACAGCTGAAGACCAGGTGAGAATGTGTCTGTGTCCCTGTCTCCTGTGTTTTGTGGCTGCTGCTCTTGGAGAACAGCTGGCAAACTCCACCTCCCTCTCATGGGAGTGAAGGCAGCAGTACTGCTGGAATGGAGCACTGTAGAACCCCAGCGTCTGCAGCATTAGGCGGTAGAAGAAGTCCAAGGCAGTTTCTTAACCTCATGCCTACATTTTTTCATGGCTTCCTTGCCCTCAGCATGGTGCCAGGGAAATAAATTCACCTTGTGGGCCTTGAGTCAAACATCAACTGGATGTCTGAATCCTCTAGTGTTGTGACAGAGCCCGACTTCCTTCCTTTGTCCATACAGCTTAGAACCAAATCTTCCAGCATTTACCCAGCTTTTGCTGGCATCAGAAGAGCGTCTTGCGTCACTCAGATGGTAATCTGGATGACCATGGATTTTTGTGTCTCGGTCTTCTGGAATTTGCACCATGACGTCGTAGCAGTGACTTTTATTGACAGCACTGAGTGTAGGCCAGACTTATTTGAAGTCATCCAGAAGCCACACTGATGTCCTATAGCTGGAGGAAATGTGGCCTGGCACCTGTTAGTGAGCAGCTGGGAAGGGAATGCCACATGGGAAGTCACATTCTGATTTTATCGCCATAAAGGAAGGATGCACTTTTGGAGTAAACTCACTGACCTCAGTGGTGTTGCTCCAGGTTTTAGCCACTGTAGAAAGTTATGGATGCTAACCCTGCATGGCTCAATGGAGGAATGGAGGAATTTCCCCTCCAATGGAGGACATTCATTCATCACCCCAAATTCCAGAAATCGACCAGACTGCTGACAGCCTGGAGTTTTCATCGCTTGGGGTGAGTCTGCAGAAAGTAAACAGATGGAGAAATTACACCCAGTCATGTGGCCAAAGCAAAGGCTGCTGAGTCTGAAATACCCTCCCACACTCAAATTCTTATACATTAAAGCAACTTCCTGTTGGCAACCAAAGCTTCAGCTTGAGTTAAGCTGAGATATGCAGGCACAACCTCTGACTGCTGGAAAAGTAAAGTAAAACAAGGGCTCTGCAGCCAAATTAATCCTACACTGAAGTTTGGAGCTTCTGTGAAGAGCTGCTATTAGATGGACAGGCAAGTGGGATTTACAGACAGCATATGCTGAATAACTCGTTGCTATTGCAAGGTGGTAGACGTATGGAAGCTCTTTTCCCAAAGTTGCTGTGGGTCACATACCTCAGGAATGGCAGAGTCCCAATCTCCACTCAGAGATGAATCCCTCCCTGATAAAACGACCCTGAGGGGGGAGATTTTTGCCTGCAAAACCTGCTCCACCCAAGAGATGGAGGTAAGCAATACAGATTTAGTGAGGTTACACACATGAATACGGGGGGGAAGAGGTGCGCCTTTTCTCTTCTATTTGCAGCCACCTAGGCCATGCAGGGTTAGCATCCATCACTGCCTGCAGTGGCTAAAACCTGGAGCAACGCCACTGAGGTCAGTGAGTTTACTCCAAAAGTGCATCCTTTCTGCATGACGATAAAATCAGAATGTGACTTCCCATGTGGCTCCCTGCAGGAACAGTGGGAAGGTGGGAATTCCCAGCTAGGAGTAAATCACAGTTTACTCTGGCTAGTTCACCTGACTAGCTAAAAGTTTTAACTCCCCTTGGTACCTTTTGCTCTTTTTTAACTTGAAGTACCTCAGCAAGCAGTCTGTAAACATATCCCTTCCCCATATGTGTGTATATAGGTA
Source organism: Myiopsitta monachus (assembly GCA_017639245.1). Classification (NCBI taxonomy): domain Eukaryota; kingdom Metazoa; phylum Chordata; class Aves; order Psittaciformes; family Psittacidae; genus Myiopsitta; species Myiopsitta monachus. The sequence goes on from CM029917.1 coordinate 47,441,981, forward strand.
CATACATTCAGCACATGCACCTAAAGGACTCTCCTCTCCCATTTGTCATTTCTACATGAGCACTTTGGTGTGTAGTTTATTAGTGTTGTCTGTGATTTATAGCCCTGTAACTCAGAGAAGAAGCCAGCTACGGTCTGAAAGCTGCCCTGAAAATCCCCTTGGTTACCTGCCATGACTCATTGTCCACGTTCTGTTGGGATAATCGAGCTCACAGGGCAGCGTTCCTGCTGCCAGCCACCAAGTTCCTCCTAAGCACTGAACGAAAAGAGGAAAACACATTCCTTCCATTGTTTCGAAGTCTCTCCTGTTGCAAGTTGCTGTGTGTTTGATATCAGGGTGAGAAAGAATCCAAGCTATGCTTGTTTTTCTGTCTTTTTAACAAATTTACTGGCTGGAGAAGAATGAGGAAAAATTATTTGAATTAAGCCTGTTGGGCCAATTCATCAATCCAGGTAAATCAGTGCAGCTCTGTGGCTTCTGCAAAGTCATAGGCAGGGGAAGCCACTGTAGGATTTGGCTGCCTATGCCCTGGGAGATGATGTGAATGCCTGGAGCAGACAAGAAATAGGGTCCTTCTCAAAGACTCTTAAGTCAGTCAGCTGTCTCTTCCATGTCTGTTCTTGTCTTCCTCTCTTTCCAGCAAAGGAAACAGAGTAAAATTGTAGCAAGAAGTGGAAAGCTGCAGAGTCTCTAATACAGCGCTCACCAGCTCCTCATTCTAGCCTACACGTGCTCTAAGTACCAGGCAGGAGCCTGTCTTGGCTCCCACGTGTCTAAGCCGCAGCCTGGTGTGGACAGCACAGATGGACTATCCTGGCAGCAAGTACTTTCTCAAAATAAACCTCTGAAATACTCTTTCTTTCGCAATTAAATCATACTTAGAGTGTTTGCTTGGTAATGCTTTCTTTCAAAAAGAAAGCTGTCAGAAGATGCCAGTAGGACAACATCTGTGAATCTGGTAATCAACAAGAGTGAAGCTTGTATATATCACCTCTCACACTAATAGCCAAGGCCCCACTGTTCCTATTCAAGCCTGTTGTCTGGTTAGTGTCAGGGAATGTCAGTAGGACTCTTTCTTCGTGCAGGGCAAAGTTCTCAATCTAAATATTGCCTGTCAAACATATGCTTAGGCGAGGGAAAATGAAGCTGCAGCACCCTGCCCAGCTCCTGCACGGCACTCTGTGGTAGGCCTGTGATTTGGGGTGATTTTATGTAAGTCACTTCACCTGTCGAGGCCTTTGTTTCCTTTCTTGGAAAAAGGATAAATGCCCCTTTCTTGGATAAGACAACCAAAGAAATGTGATAACCCAAAAGTGTGACATACAAGACCAACAGCCATTAATTACAATGTTTGACTGTTCCTAAGTTCAGCTGAGGAGCGACCATTCTCATAGCTGCCATCACCTCTGAGTTATCCCAACATTTCCTTCTGCAGCCTGGGGTGGAGAGCATTTCTGTCAAAAAAAAAAAAAAAAGCCAATTTGGTTCTTCTGCAAACTCTGCAAATTTTGCTGCAGCACTTGTGCTTTCATGCACCCTCAGCCATCCACATCTTGTCCCATACCAGAGGCAACGTGATGAACGCTGCTGTGGCCTTAGTCACTCCCATCCACAAAATAATCTTTCTGCACCGTTTCTCTCTGCCTGCTTTTGGTGAAAGCAGGAAGAGGAGGATGAGAAACGGGCTGTTTCCTGCATGTGGAGTGGAGAAAAACGGCAGGAAAAAATGTGTACATCCAGACACGTGGCTGTCATCTCTTGCTTTCTCACAGCACGTTTCTTTCCAGGGGTATGGTGGGGAGTTTCTCCGAAAGACCTGGCGATGGTGGTAGGAAATCTGAGCAGAAACCTCTAATTCTCCGCTTCCTCACCAGAGGGACTTCAGGGAGCCCGGTACCTGTCTCCCAGCTCTGATGTGGCACTCAGGGCCTGAGGCAGCCCAGGCATTCAAGTGATGCTTGTCAAAGGGAAAAACAAATAACATCTGACAGATCAACTGGAAGCAACATGCAGGCACGACATCTGCCTCTGCCACTGGAAAAGAGGCTGGAGAGAGAAATGAGGCCAGATGGGCCTTGGGTAGAGGCCTGAGCTTGGCTGGGGTATTTTTATCAAGTTTCTATCATTTTTTTCTTAGTTTAAGACTGAGACTGCTAAAATCTGTGAGGTAATCTGAAGAGATTTCCTGGGGGGGCAGTCGTCCTTTAAAAGTTGCGGAGATTAACATACTGTGGAAAAGAAGGTTGTTTCTTGGTATGAGGACATTCACACATTTCACCTAAGCCTTATGGGGTGAGGGGGTTTTAGTCTGAGCATAAAGAGGGGTTTGGGAGAGGAGACTCTCCCTGTCCTATGTGGGTAAGAAGACACGCTTGCCCAAGGTGCATGACATGAAATATTTCATATAGTTCAGGACTTTTTTCTGAAGAGTCCTTTTTTCAGTCTAACCTATGGAGGAACAGAGCTCACTCCAGGTGTCTCCTGCCCCATAACTTACCAGATGGGCTTAGTTGAGCCTAAAAAGAGAGATCCAGTGAAAGACACACGAAGCTGAAACCATTAGGGTCCAACTTCTTTCAAATTGGCCTCATCTGTTATGCTTATTTTTAGAACCATGACTGAATGCTAATTAAGAGCGACATTGCTTTGAGTAGATTGTGGCCTTGCTCTGTAGAAACCCTAATAGGCTTCCGAGTGCTTTAGTTTTTCCTTCATCTCCTGCTCAATAGCCAGGCACAGGGACTGCAGCAACGCATTAGGATGCCTGTAGGACATATCCCTGTTATGCTGGTGGCCCTTTACATGTGTCAGTCTTGGAGAGAGGTGAAAATTCAGATTGTTGTTTCTGCTTTCTGTTGATGCAGTACACCATCACCCTGGGAGCTTACACATGAATTGCTATGATCAGGATCTCTCCGTATAGAAAGAGCCTACTGCACCACGCAGCCGGGTACAGCTCGGGCGGTACTACCTCTGCCACATTGTTATTAGTGTAACTTCTTAGTTACTTATGAGTACCATTTTAGTTTAAAAATATCACCAGCTTGAACTCTACCACTGTGAGGGTGACGCGATAGGGATGGGCAGCTGCCTTTTTGGCTTGCTTTCTTACTACTGGATGCCTGGGATCAGGTCCAAAAGGTAGAAGCTTTGCACCTGCATTCCAAGTATTTCTCCTCTTCTACAGGAGAAATTCCTTCCTTCCTACTTCCCAGATGAATTGGCCAGGCCATCCCTTCCATCCCCACCAATCTCCCACACAGTCTCCTAGGCCACATGGCTGCTGGGGGTGGGGGGGAAGCATATCCACAGGGATATGCTGCACATTTGTCTGCAATGGCACAGTGACCCTCTTGGCCTTAGTTCTCGAAGTTTTTCCATCTTTCTTTGACAGGTTAACAGCACCAGCTAGTCGAACTCATCCCTGCAGGTCATGGAGAATGTGTCCTAGTGACCACTGCTCCTGCCTGCATCCACAGGTAGATTCTGCTTCTTGGGGAGAGATACTTTTCTTGAAAGGCTTTATCTTCAGTGTTCCCTATCTCTGCTGAGGAGGTTTTTGAAGCTTGCTTGGACAGAGGGAAAAATGAGCATCCGGTCAGTGGTAGAAGAATAATTCTTCATAAATGGTCTCTATTCAGACATCTCAAATGATGCGTTTGACAGACATGAGACTGATGAAAACTCAACTCTCTACAAGCTCTGTGGGTGTGTTGCAGTAGAAAAGGGTCTCTTTACTGAGGTATTGATGACTCTGTGTTGCTAATTGATCAGCCCCAACATCCCCTCCCTGACTTGCACTCATGAGCTTTCTAAAAGGCTGAGTTACATCCTGTTATTATCTGCGAGGGTAAAATTCAGTGTGTGTTTCCTGAGGGAAGGTGCTTTCCTTGTGAACCCCTTCTACCTTCAGCATCTTCCTTTGATACTCTTATGCTATGTCTACTCTACAGAGCAAGTGTGGCTTCGGATGGTTTTAGTTTGTAACCTTAGGAAAAAGATAAACCAGGCTTTCAGTTGCACTGTGAAGAAAGCTTTGGATGGCTGTTCTGTAGATGCTGATTCATTTGTAGAGTTAGTAACAAAGTATCTTTATGAAGTTCCATCACTGTTTTGCATAGGAAGCATTAAAATAATCTAGGGATTACAGGGAAGAACACGCTCAGCTCTTCGCAATAAGCACTAGCTACAGAGCTATTAATGGTAAAGGGCCTCAGGAATGTCAGTATGGTCCTTGCAGCCCAGACGGCATCAAGCCTCTGCCAGACTTCATTAGAGGAGACTGCTAATGTGCTGGTCACGTTTCTGTCTGAAAATGCTGTGGCTTGTATAGCAACAAGGAGCATCCAGATAACAGCAGCTGGACAAGATTAAAGACTGTTCTTTTCCCTTTTTTTCCAGTTTACATGGTGAATTTGGCAATATCTGGTGGGTAATCAGTGTTGCTGCTGCCGTGGAGCCTATTTAGATGCCAGCACTGCACCAAGGTCCTCTGCCTTCTCTGGTCATATTTGCTCCGAGGCATTTGTTGGGATGCCCAGGTTATCTGATCACTGGAGGTGTCCACGAGGAAACAGGGGTCTCTCTTCCAGCTTTGGCATTTACAACAGAGGGATCACTTTCTCCTTTATCTGAACTGGAGAATTTTTTAGTACTAAGATTGTCCAGACGTTTGTACAAGTATGGTGCAGGTGCAGCCCTTGAGGAGCTAGTGCGAAGGATAGGGGGATGTGGTAGTTCTGTTATTCTTGTTGTTGTTATTATTATCACTATTATTATTACTGCAGTTCTGCATTTTGAAATCCTACAACTGCCTGGAACAAAGTGTGAGCTGTTGCTCCTGGTTTTGTTGAAGGCAGCTGAGCCATACCAAATTTAAACCACTGAAAGATCTAGTGATTTATTTGTCTTCACCAAGTCAGGAATTTGCAAGCTTTATCACTCAGCCAGTTTTGCCTGGGATGAATCAGGAACTCATGTTGTGGGCTTTACAAAAATGGTTCTGCCCCACTTGATTAAACTCTTTAGAGTTTAATCTTGCTCTGGTTTTTATTGCTTCCTAAGTTGCACTCTGCATTAAACCACGTGTAACCAACAGCCGTTGCAGAATTGGCAGATTAACTATGTTCAACTCCCCTTCGATCTGTAATAAGAGATGGCTATTCTCCTTTAGAGAACACTGTGGAGTGAAAACCGTGGTGCCCACTGTCTTGTTGCACAGCAGTTCCAGTACTTTCCCCTAATTAGGCAATAATAATTATAAAGAAAGAGAGTAGATTTAGATGAGACATCAGGAAGAAGTTCTTCCCTGTGAGAGTGGTGAGGCGCTGGCATAGGTTGCCCAGAGAAGCTGTGGCTGCCCCATCCCTGGCAGTGTTCAAGGCCAGGTTGGACGGGGCTTGGAGCAACCTGGTCTAGTGGAAGGTGTCCCTGCCTGTGGAACTGGATAAACTTTAAGGTCCCTTCCAACCCAAACCAGTCTGATTCTACAATTCTATGCTAAGCTTAAGGAGGAAGGGTGAAGCAAGATGCTATTTTCAGGTGCTACAGAAGGCTGAAGCTATGAACGTCTTGACATCCCATGAACAACCCCCCACAGGCACTGGCAGTATCAGCTGTGCCTTGCTTTTACACCCTCAGAGCTGCGAGGAGAGTCTTTTGGTTTATTCACTGGAGACAGGATCGGACCCAGTGTTCTCTGCCTCTCAGTGCACATATTTGCACAAACACCCCCCGTACTTCTATCCTGGAGATGCCCTGCGTGAGTCTGCAACATGAGCTGGAAGATCATGTGTACTGCAGTGCTTCTTCTCTTGGCTTAAGCTTGGCTAAGATTCGGTTACCCTTAATCCATGTTTCCAGGATCAGGTAGGTGTGGAAACAAGGCAAGGTTATCCCGCACAGAGCTGGCATGGCATGTCTTCTGACTGAAATTCACAGCTTTGCTGTCCATATGTTGTGTTATTACAAGGATATTGACCGAAAGGATTTAAAATACCTGTGGCTCAGGTGACTGGCTGCACAGCTTCCTGCAGCTTTCTGCTGATCAGATCAAAGGATAAGATGCTTTGCTGTGATCATTCAGTTTGATTTCACAAGTAAAATTAATGCTGGGGGCTTGTTCTACTCTAAGGTACAGAGAGTCCTTAAATCTCTGCAGCGGAAAAGGCAAGAATGTGGCTTAACAGTTTGTCAACTTCCCATCCGGCAGTGTTCAGCTTCCTCATTTCTCTGGGCAAGGAACTTAACAAAAGAGCTCTGGTTTAAACAACACCTACACATGTAATGGTAAAACAGTGCTCAGTTCAGCTTGCCCTATGTATGCCTCCATTGCAGCTTTCCTTAAGACAGCCCTGTCACAACAGATGTTAAAAGGAAAAGAACGTCACTTTTTCTTTCCTCTTTTAGCTGCTGATGAGAGAGTGACCTGTGCTTCTGAAATCTGTATGGGAAAACTACTGGTGAAATGGTTCTACCTCTCACTTTTTGCAAGCGCTTTTCCATATCATAGAACGTCACCCAGTGCTGGCATTTACTTGTAAAAGATCTGACCCTAATAATCATTTTTCACTTTGTGCATTTCCTGTACCATTTCTTTTCACAGTCTTAGGCAGTACTGAATAGTCTTCTTTTGGCGTCTGGTATCCATCTGCAGAGGGCATTTTAATCTGTTTACTGACTGATTCAGGACACGCTTTACTGTGACATTTTCAGTGAGACAGAGACTTTAAAGATGTGTCATATCCTCCTTTTGCATTTATGCTTTCTAACTAGTGAAGTTTGTCCTGCAGGCTGTCACATTTGGGACTTCAGTGGTACACAGGCCTAGTGCTGTTCCTTGTTCTCACAGGGAGAATTAGGAGCTGTGGAGATGAGGGCTAGAGCAGGGGGAGAGATCGTCCCTGGAAAGCAGTGAGAAGATTAAGGACAAGCCCAAAGGCTGCGGGGAAGCAGAGTCTGCAGCATGTTCAGGGTACTTGATTGCTAATCTCCTGCTTTGACTTTCCATTGCACCATTATGTGCTTTAAATAAGGTTGTTGGTACTTTTTTTTCCTGCTAAGAGCTGATGGAGGCTGGCCTGAGCCTTGGTGATTTGGTGACAGCACACGCTGCGGGCGGACAGCTGAAGGACGCATATTGTGGCAGTTGGTAGTCACGTCCCTTCCTGCATTTTTATCAGCACTGAAGAGAGATCAAAACAGCATTGTAGAGGCTCCCACCCCCTCATGGTATTGGATCCTTTAGATGACTTTGCCAGCTGCCACTTGAAAATTAAGAGAACCTTTTGAGAAAAGCGCTCCTTCAGCATCCATCACAATCACGTGTGGGAGACCACATGTAGCCCAGCGTGTAAACTCATCCCTGTGGGTGGGCCCCCAGGCTTGTCCCAGGTGAGGAGGCTTCTGGCTGGGAGGTAGAGGGGAAGATCCTCAGCATTTGGCAATAACTCCTTCTGCCTTGTGTGCCCATGCCTCTTGTCTTGCAAATATTGGGGGAGTGTTGTGTGAATGTCAGGAACGGTGTGTGATTACTGCTTGATTTGCTGGAAGAGGTGAGAATATAGCAGTGAAACAGAAGTGAGCATGAGCAATTTTAAACGTGGCTGTTGGTATTACTTTACATTTCATTTACATCTTCCATGGAAGAGCTGGCCTGTTGCTGATGTGCAAAATCCTTCTGCTTTCACCTAGGCGGAGCGAAACTCCAGGCCGGCCTCATTCCTGGCATTCAAGCAAACTTGCAGAGAACCAGCCCAATCCCAGCATGATGCAAATATCTCAGGGTACGCTTGGCACCCCTTGGCATCAGTCCTACCACTCCAGGTAAGCACTACATGGCTGCGATCCTGTGCTTCTTGGGCAGAGAGGTAAAGCAGAATCACATCATAGAATCATAGGAGGGTTTGGGTTGATAAGGGACCTTAAAGCTCATCCAGTTCCAACCCCCTGCCATGGGTAAGGACATCTTCCACTAGACCAGGTTGCTCAAAGCCTCATCCAGCCTGAGCTGATAGGTTTACAAACAGCCAGGTAGTCAGGGTTAAGAGTTAGAAAGGCTTTGGTTCTTGTTTGGTTACCCAGATAAAGTAAGTGGCTGTGTTTTCCTCCTTTAAGTGCTCTATGAGGTGATTAACAGATAGGAAATTAATTACTTTTAAAATCCTCCTTCCCACCAGGATGGGAACCCACTGTCAGGATGTTAATGCAGCGTTCTATGGAACCTATTACAGGAGCTAGAGTCTTGCTTTGCATCCCATGGGCTGTCCCTGTGTAGAAACACAGCATGTTTTTTTCCCCAGCAAAGGAAAAGAAATCCAAAGTAAAAGTTAGCCTATAAAAAAGAAGAAAAAACAAAAAAGAGGAAGGAAGGGGTGTAGGTACAGGGCATCTGTGCCTGTCAGCAGAGCTAAGCCACTCTCGGGAGCAGCCAACTAGTGCAGCACCAGCAGTACTCCCTGGGTGAGAAGTTCAGCAAGGGATTTCCTGGTTTTGGCTATCACTTTCTGAAGGGGTCAGCTCTATCATAGCTGTTATGTGCCTGGCTGCTTCTCTAAGAAGTTAGCACAGGGGTTTATCAGTCCCCAAAAGACTAAACTAGTAACCTTAGTGCTGTTAAAAAAGGTGGTACGAGGCCACTCTGGTTTTGGATGTGGGAAGCAGTGATGAGGCTGTTTCTGTGAGGCCACGTAGTGTGATGAGCATGGGGAGGAGACAGACCTCTCAGCTACCATCAGCAGTCCCAAAATGTACTGGGGGTAAACCCTGGGACAGCTTGAGGGGGTTCAATTTTAAATTCTGCCCTTGGAGGATTTTCCCTGGAAAGGCAGAAGGGTTTCAGGTGTGGGAAACTCTCCTTATAGCCACTGCATTAACACGTTTCTTTTACAGGCAAGACTGAGCCTTGGCAGAGGGGAGGAAAAAGAAAATAGCATTAAAAAAAAGGGAGGAGATGGTTGTAGAAGAATGTATGTTCATCTCTGGGCTTCGGCACAGATCATGCTGTAGCAGATTAATTTCCCACCGAGGGGCTTTGCTTCCCAGCCACAGCTCCTGGCAGAGCCTTTGGCAGTGCAGCTCAGTCTCCGAAGAGGAGCGCGGGGAGCATCTAGTGGCCAGCTGGCCAGGGCTGTGCTGGGCGCTGCCAGGGAGATACTGACGTGAAACTGAAATAGAGTGGTGCCTTTAAACGGGTAGGCCAGCTTTTCCCTGAGAGTTGCCATATCTCCTTCTGCCTGTGCCTGTGTTCCTTTGCATCCCTCTGCAGAGCTGCTGCATTTTTCCCGTGCAGGCAGGATTCCTCCTGCCTTTCCTCTCCCTTAGCAGCCTTCCCCTCCCTGTCTGTCCTTTGGGCTTGTGGGTATTAATCCAGCTACAGGCGGAAGTGACTGGTTGGGATACAACTGGAGGAAGCTTTAGGCTTTTCAGCAGATGCTTGCTGGGAAGGGTTTTACCTGCTGTCTCCTTGATTTCCAGGCTGCTGTGCATCCCCAGCTCCCCCGCTACACGGAGCAGGGTTAGGTTTGTTATTCCAGTGGAGCAAAGCAGGTAGAAATGGAGCTTGCCTTTCCAGCTTGCATTCTGGCAAACCCAGGCTCCTCTCCATTCCTGCTTCCAGCTCCAAGCCTTGCTCTGCCAGCCTTTGCATGGGACAGCAGTCTTTCCTTTCATGGTGCTTTCCTGTGGCTCTGCCAGCACAATGCACATAGTTGCACAGGCAACTAGAGAAAAACAATGTCTAAGGGAGTGGAGCTGGGAACAGAGGGAAGAAGAGTGAAATCCTCAGGCTACAATCCCAAATCCTCAGTGCATTTGCTTGAATCTGGGAGAAGAGATTATCCGGGGGAAATTGCCTCCCCTGTAAAGAGGGACTGTGGCTGGCACAAGATGCTCCCTTCTCACTGATTTCTGAATATCCTTCTTTTCGAAGGCAGTGAGTCCTCTTCTGACACACGTGTACCTCAGAGCAGGAGCCAAGATGTCCTGCATGTCCTCCTGTGTGAGGAGGTGGCTGTGAAGACTTCCTGGGGAATTCTCAAACCCCTTCTACTGTCGCACCTCCCACTTGCCTCCACGCACAACCACATGCATCTCTTCTCTGTCTTGTCAGTTTAGTTTTCTCACAGCAAACAAACTGTCCTTGGGACAGCTGAATTTCCAGGAAGCCTGCCAGGACATAGCCTTCCTCTCCATAAAAAGAAATGAAATGGGGAAAAAAAGGAAGAGATTCGATTCTCCCCAGAATGCCTCTCATGCTCCTCTCCTCCTCCTTGGTGGCGTCAGGGGCTCATTCAGCCTTCCAAGTGCCTTGGATAGGTTTGATGGGTGGGGTTGATCCTCCCTGGCTCCAGTGATGTGTACCATCTTTCTGTCTGTATTTCCCTCCCACCCTCCTGTGGTAAATAATTGCTATGTGTTGCAATGTCAAGCAGTTCCTCGTTGTGAACTGGGATGACTGCAAACAGGGGATGGAGTAAGGCCCAAATATGGCTTTTCATCTCAAAACTAAACATCTTGCTTCTGAGCTCACTTATAAGTTGTTGTGCCTCTCCTCTGCTGGCAGTGCGTTTTTACTCTCCTCTTGCTCTTCCCCAGCTCCTCCACCAGCGATCTCTCTGGCTATGAGCATGGCTATCTGAGGAGAAGTCCTGACCAATACAGCTCCCGGGGCAGCATGGAGAGCTTGGACCACTCCTCCTCTGGCTACCACCCTTGTCACCTGTCCCCAGCCAAGTCCACCAACAGCACTGACCAGCTCTCCCACCTCCACAGCAAGAGAGACTCTGCCTACAGCTCCTTCTCCACCAACTCCAGCATCCCCGAGTACCCCGCTCCACCATTCAGCAAGGAGTACTCCTGCTCCACAGACAGCATGCAGCCCCAAGGTGGTCCGCACGAGAGGATCAGGCAAGCTGACATCAGGTATGTCAAGACAGTCTACGATGCCCAGCAGGGGATCTCCAAGGAATATGAGGTGAAGTCCTCTGCCTTGTTTCCAAGCTGTGAGGCCCAGGTTTCACTGGATGGTTGTGGCCACAGCAGGCTCTTCAGCCAGCACAACACAGCTCCCTCCTGGGCTCAGCCAGGCCAGGGCTCCTTGGACAGTAAAAACCAATCCCCCAAGGGACCTCCATTGCCTCCCACCCGCAGCGACAGCTATGCAGCAATCAGACATCATGAGAGGCCCAGCTCCTGCACTGGCCTTGATCTGAACAAGCCTGGTCGAACCCAGCCGAAAGGGACCTGGCCTCCGCTTGTCAGCACTCTGTCTCAGGGGACAGTGCTGAAAACCCCCTTTGGAGAAGGACATCTGCACACTGTGGTGGAGAAGAGCCCAGAGAGCAGCCCCACCATGAGGCCCAAGCAGAGCTACTCGCAGCCAGCCCAGCCGGGGCAGCCCCTGCTGCCTACTGGTGTCTACCCAGTACTCTCCCCAGAGCCACACTATGCTCAGGTGCCCCAGCCTTCTGCAAGCAGTAATGGGATGCTTTATCCAGCTCTGGCCAAAGAAAGTGGGTACTCTCCACCAATTCCAGCCTCTTACGATAAGGCCATAGCCAGTAGCACCCAGGGCCTAGATGAGAATGAAAGCCAAAGCACTACAAACAGATCGACTGTCTTCTACCAACCCCTAGCAGCTGAGACAAAGCTCGAAGCTGCAGCAAAACTTCTTCAGCAAAAAGCTCCTAGCATGGCAGGCCCAGAAGTCTGCCAGACCACCTCAAGAAGGGAGGAGTTGTTACCTCCTTACAAAGGAGTACACAGCAACCGAGAGACCTGCACAAGTACTGCACAGGCCTCCAAACACAGTTTTCAAGCTCCACAGCCCCAGCTGAGGGATACTGGTGAGAGAAGAACCCATTACCAGCCCAAAGAGGACTGGACAGCTGAATCCCAGGAGGACAAAAATGGCAGTGCACAGATAAACGAGGGAGATGCTGCTGCTCACCACCAGTGGTGTCACAGCAAGGCCCAGCAGTATGGCTTCTCCTCCTTGCAGAACATCCCAGAGAGCTCCAGGAGGCAAAGCAACTCTGAGGCCAGAGATGTGCAGCCAGGTGAGAGTTATTCCAACACTAAACTGTCCTTCTTGAGCAGCAGCAGCAAAGAGAAGGATCACAGGGGACAAGGGCACAAACAGTGGAGTGATGTGGACCCACAGGCCTTTGCAAAGCAGGAGGAGGGAGGCAGGAGTGTCACTCCATTCCATGCTGCTGAGCCAAAGTGTGAGGAGGCCCCTTCTCCACAGCACCCAAAGACCTCTGATTTTGGGAGGAGCCAGCTCAGCTCTAGCAGCACCCAAAGCTTTCCCTATGTCAAACCAGATGCTGGCAAGTCCCGCTGCTCAGTGCTGGAAAAGGTCAACAAGTTTGAGCAGCGAGAGCAAAGCACTAACCAGCCGCAGAGCACTGGTATTCCCAGCTTTGGCCAGCACTACGGGCCGAGCAGGACCAGCCAGCCCTCCAGCGTGAGGTGCTCTCTTTACAGCCTGGAGGACATGCGGAGCAAGTTCCGTGAGCCCAGCCAGCTGCCCTGCGAGCTGGGCAAGGTCTCCAGCCCCTCCATCAGGAATGGGAAGCTGGAGGAGGCTGACTGGCGCCCTGTAGAGCTGCAAATGGTAGCTCTGGTGAAGCAGGCAAGACCCAGTGAATACTACAGCCTGTGTCCTGAAAATGAAGCGCAAATAAGGGCGGCTCAGCTCACAAGGAGTAAAAGCACGTTCCAGCTGGGAGCCGAGCCTGAGAAGGAAGTCCTCTGGAAGGATAACATCCACGATGCCCATGGATCGCAGCTGGACACACCATTTAACAGAGCTTACAGGAACAGCATTAAAGATGCTCAGTCCAGGGTCCTGAGGGCAACTTCCTTCCGTCGCATCAGCCCCCCGTTTGGGAGCACACCCAAGAGGATGACACAGAGGCCTGCTTCAGCCCACATGGGCATTAAGAGCATGGTGCCATCTCCACACACCCCGAAGGAGAGGCACAGTATCACCCCAACAGAAGGCAGCCTGTCCGCCCTGGACTACGCCAAGACACAGCACATCCTGCGCATTGGGGGCCGAAAGCGGCTGACAGCAGAGCAAAAGAAGCGGTCTTACTCGGAGCCAGAGAAGATGAATGAGGTGGGCATCTCTGATGGGGAGCCATCGCCTTTCTCCTTGCAGAAGAAAAGCATCCATTTTGTCTTCCCAGAGAATACGGTGGCTGATCGGCGTAAGATCTTCGAAGGGGATGGCAAAGCTTCTTCCACAGCCAGCCTCTCCAAGCCGGAGCTCAAGCAGCTCCAGCAGAACGCCCTTGCTGACTACATTGAGCGCAAAACAGGGAGACGTCCATCCTCACAAGATGTGGGGCTGCTGAGGGAGCGCTCCCACAGCTCCTACCTACAGTCATGTGGCCCAGACAGCCAGAGCCTTTCCTCTGCCTCCAGCATGAACTCTCTCCAGGACCAGAACCTTTACCGCCGGAGAGAGTCCATAGAGCGGATATCCAGGACAAGGCAGATATCTTCGACTCTTCCTCCTGGTCTGATGGGCTGCTTTGACATGAGTGGAGATGAGAAGAAGACAGGGCGCCAGGACAGCTGGGTTACAAGCCGACTGAAAACAGAGAGGTGCCGGGATTACAGAGCCAAAACAGAGCTCATCAAAGGCACTCAGACAGACCCTTTGGGCATGCAGGGCCAACCTCACTACAGAAAGCAGGAGCAGGCCTTTGAAATACCCTCCACTGCCAGGAAATCTGGGAAATCAGTGTCTGTGGAAGACTTGCTTGATAGGTACGACAATCAGACATTCCCTGTGCATATACGTTCCAGATCGTCTCCCACAGCAGATAAGAAACACCAGGTATGTGGAAACGGGATCACGCATGCAGACAAGAAGGGCTCTGAACCAGGGAATGTCGGGATGTGGGATTAACAGGCTGATGTTCAGTCATGGCAGTTACTCCATTCATTAGAGAGAGGTCAAATACATGCTGAGATAGGGACACTTGTGTTTAAATTACCAGGGTGCTGTTTTAACTGCCTACTGGTGAGGTGCTGCTTCTATTCAGTTTTCTTAATGCTGGGGCTATTTCAGGGATTTCAGAGATGCTGAGATGCAGTTCCTGCTGATCTGGATGTCCCATCCCATCCTGTTTTTACCTGTTGGTAAAAACAGCACGGAATCCTCACAGTAAAAAGCATCATGGAAGAAGCACTCAGCACTTTGTGGTGGGCTTTACCATTAAGGTGGTGATAGGCTGCTGCTGCTCTTTTGCCTTATCCAAGTTCACTGGTGGAAAGTAGAGAGGACTAAAGGCTGCTTGAAATCATCTTTGCTCATACTGTGCCTGACGGTGCTGGGAAGTGTGCAGCAAAGGCTCTGCCAAAAACCATTATGTTCTGCCTCCAGTCCTTGAGGGAAACATTGCAGAGAAAACTTAGTGGAGACCCTGGCCGCTCATCCCATGTACCCTGCTTGGCAGTTGGAAACATTGCACTGATGTCACAAACAGGGAATTTGACTGACTGATGATGGTAAATACTAGAAACAGGCTAACTTCTTAAAGAACAACTGCCTAGGCCAGCTCTTCAACTGCCTGAAATCTCTTTAGACCTATTTAGGTAGCTGCATCTGGTCAAGCCACATGGATTTACAGCACTGTAGGTCTGTTGCCCCATCCATCTTTCCACACCAGGCTTATTCATCATGGGGGGAGGGAGGAAACAACCAAAGGAGCCGTCCTCCCAAGCTCACTGTGTGCTTAGTTCTAAATGTCCTCCTTCAACAGACCTCAGATCCCACGCTACATTTTTAAATAGAGAGAATTCAAAAAGCAGCTTGTGAATATCAAGTGACCAGAATGCACTTCCACAACCACTCCTGTCTTATCCCATCATCAGAGTTTTTCTGCACCTGCCAGGCATCAGTCTCATCTGTGCCATTTTGTCACACTTGCCAGTCATGAAGTCTTGTTCAGTAAGAGGACAGTCCTTAAGAAAGGGTTTGGGTGAAGGCCAAGCTGTGACTCTTTCTCTGCCTCCTCAAGCAGCCTGAGCAGCTCAAAACCAGCCATCCAGAAAGAGAAATATCACTAAAACATACTTTTCAGTGACAGGCAGCCCTAGTTTGTCTTTACCCAGCCCACTCTCTTGAGCAGGGGACATACAGGGTAGTTCTGGAGATCTTTATTTCCCCCTTGTTGGCTCATTTTTAATCTTGCAGCCAAACCAGAGATTCTGCCTGTTGGAAAGTGACTTGAGGAAGATGACAAACAGCCCTGCAGACCCCCTTACAGGAGGAGAGTGGAGGAGGGGAGAGCCCTTTACTGCTGTTTGACAGTGATGTAGCTGTATCCTCTTCTGGACTGAGAATTTAGTCCTATAGGCAGCAAGGCACTTGGGAAAACCCTGTTCTTAAATCCTAATTCATGAAAGCATGTTTGACTTCCAATATACACACCAATCCATAAGTGTCTGAACAGGAAGTATATGTTTTAAGTGCTCATTTCATTAGGTTTGCTTCTGATCTGTCTCCAATACAAAACCACAGCTACGAAAGTGGGGGACAAAGCCAAAGAAACAGGGTGATTTTTTATTTGTTATTATTTTTTTGGCGTCGTTTCAGATTTTCTGGTGGGAAATGCTTATTTCCAGTGTAGCAGCAGATTTCTCTGCCTCGCTGTATATTTTTCAGCATACAGTGTCTAACATTCCTTTCAGGCTGCATATAAATCACATTGCAATGTCACTGCAGGAATTTGTTTAAAGATATAAAGACATTGATAGTCGTGGAATTATTAGCTCTCAGTCTTCAGAACACATTCTCAGCCTTCCTTCCTCTCTGCTTTTTTAGTTTGTCTCAGCCTGTGTATCTCCCAGCTCCTGGACTCCTAAATCAAGATCTGCACTTACCCTCCCTCTGCCGCAACACTAACCAAAAAAAGCAATTACTGAGGGTTCAGGGAAGGGGACCCTGAAATGCTCTCTGCTGGAAAGATTGTATGGGAGAAAATACCAACCCCTTCCAAAGCAGGCTTAACATTTGCTTTCATGTCTCATAATAGCCTGATGTCCTATGGTGAGAACTCTAGGGCAGAGAGAGTCGGATTCACAAAGGTATTTCAGCTGCAACACTTATCTGGGTTTAGAAGGTACAAATGCCTAAAGAGGAGGTAGTTCCTGTGCTTTGGTCTTCCAAAGAACCAAGTGCTGAACGCTGTGAGGTTTTTCAGCACCTCTGTGCGTGGCTGGAGTTTCCAGCCCTTGTGTCATTCAGTATCTCTACAGAGTTTCTGTCCTGTTTTGGCACTGGGCTTGGGCACAGATTGTTTACTGTCCCAGTTAAGGCTGCTTCAGTGATGTCTCAGCTTCTTGATTGCCTGTAGAACAAAGTTGAGTACCCAGGTCCCACTGATACCCTTGAGCATGTTTTTAGAAGAGGCAAGGACTTGCTGAGGGGTTTTAAGAAGGTATGTCTCTGAATAAGTCTGCCTGTTGGTCCACAGTCCATCCAGAAAAAGGCAGGCAGGTCCTCTAAGCAGGAGTAGAGTTCTCTTACTATGAAATGTCAGTGTTTTCATACATTGTTTTCGCCTTCTGCTTACTGTTAATATTGTCTTTGCACTCCAGGACCTGCTGAGAAGGGAAAGCAGTGAATTTGGCCCCATGATGAGAGATCCATTCTACGTGGTCAGCGCAGGAGCCAGGTAGGTACATGCTGATGTCCCCTTTGTCACTCAGTGCAGAATAAGCTCCTGACATCCCGCTGCCAGCAGCAGTTGTCACATGTTGTCTATGTAAACAGATGGGTCATAACAAACTAGAGAAAACATCTGCAAAGGCACAGTTCTGGGTCTGTGTGTCCAGCAGAGTTAGGAGGAGTAAGTTGCTGAGAGCCTTTGTTTTTCCACTACATACATTAATTCACTATCAAGGCCTCCTCATGTCATTTTGGAGCATGTTTGTACAACGAATTTCCAGTTGTGTAACTTCCATAATGTGTTTGATCTGCTGTTAGAACTCGCATCCAGATTCCGTCATAACTGACAGATTCTAAAGGAAAAAATATCCCAGCATCCCAGCCTGTCTCATTTTCTCCAGTCCAGGATGCTGCCTCCCCAGAAGCAGTGAACATTTGCATGGACTAAAATCAGCAGATTTAATTTATCTTACTGAATCGGGAGCTTGTGTTTAGGCTGCTTCCCTTTATTGCAGGCATGATACTTTGCTCAACTAGAGGGGAAAGAGAAATGTTTTTAGAAATAGAAAAGTGTACTCATAAAACTCATAATATTGGGACTTTACATAACTGTCCACTTAGCAGTGGATTGTTTTGAATTTAATTAGAACTGAAGTTGATCTTGCTGTATTTACATTTGAATAATAAAGAGATGTTTGCCTTAAGGTCTGAGCGCTCAAATAGCTAACTCGTATTACAGTAAAAACCATCAAGAGGAACTCAATTATTCACAAAGGAGGTCTGTTGCTCATAAGCTCTCAGCAAATGTCAGCCCACTGGGCTGTCACAGGGGGAGTTAACACTGCTGTCTCCAAAGGTTTCACCACACAAGAAGTAGAGGAAGGCTCCTAGTCTAGCTGCATCTTACTGCTGACTGGCTGGCCATTTTTACCCCTAAGAAGACATAAATGCTGTTCTAGAGGGACTCAATCTGCCTTCAGGCTCATCCTTTTATGATTATTTAAAACACACCCGTTTACTTTCATTTGGAATAACTTTTTCCCTTTTTTTTTCTACTAAGAGAACAATACAACTGCTTTAGTTCATCCTTCCTCCCCATTTCTTCTAGAGATGGCATTTCATCATGCTTCTCAACAACTACTTGTGGCTTCTTTCCATCCCCCAACCTATTTTCCAAGTGACAGGATTGAACACCCAGACTGAAAATAAGTTTACTGGGGCACAAAATGTCGGTTTCTCATTTTCATGCTTCACTGCGCAGAGATTATTTGTATTAACAGTTTTATGATGTTTCTGCTGCATAGGCATCCTGCTTGCTCTGCAAACCCATTTCTTCTGGGAGATGGGATGTTGCTTTCCTTTCCTAGTCAGTATTGGATCTCCCAAAAGATAGGTTGAGAGGATGGAAGAATACAGGAAAAAGCCCTGGCTCTGAGGACCCAGGGTCCCACTACACAGGCTGCAAATCACTCCCTGCAAGCCTTGGCTGCTGCGTGATTTTTCTTATGTTACTGCTACAGAAATGACCCGAAAGAGAATGGGTGGGAGTTTGGGGAGCCAGAGAGCTCTGATCGTGCACTGCTGAAGCTGGTAGAAGTTTTACACTTAAATCTCAATGAGAACAAGACCTGAATCCTCTGCAGACTGAAAAGGGGCAGGTAGACAAAGACCTTACCTATGTGTCACAGAAGGAGTTCCACTATTAGGATGCTGTTGAATATTCCCCTGCCCCAGTGTGAATATTTCACAGTCTGGTTCCTAGGGGATTATTATAGCATCTTCAATCCATCCCTTACAAGATGCAGTCTTTGTCTGTCCTGTGGTTGTCAGCCCCGAACCGCTGTTTTCTAGCTGGTCTTCTCACATCTAACCATCACCATCCTGTTGCTGTCTGCAGCTTCTCCATGCATGGGCTCTTCAGGGGAGGCAATAGCAGGCAGAAATTATGCACTTAGGGTTCCTTGGGAAACAGCTGCTTAATGAGCTGGAGAAGAGATGGGACCATCCCTACCACCTCTCTTGCTCAAGGAGGAAAACTGTCATGTGGTAAAGTTAGGGAAACCCTCGTCAGCCATCACTTGCTCCGATCACACATGCTCCATGACTTACAGTCTGTGCTACTCTCCATGTGTCATACAATAACTGTCTCATAAGCACTGTTGGGAACAGTTGTTGCTCCACCAGTTTTAGAGTCCACATTTGCTTCCACAGTAGGAAAGATCTTTCAATTAGAGAATTACCATCTGGCGTTTCTGACAAACACTGAGCATCCGAAAAGAATACACATTGCTACTGTCCAGGAACCACAGACAATACCAAGAGCAGTCTGTCTGGGAAGTTTCCCCACCCTCAGGCAAAAGCAGCCAAATTCTATTCTCAGTTACACAGGAATAAAGCTGGAACAACCCATGTCTTTGGCAGTTATTCTTAATTTGTACCCGTACATCTGAGAGCACATTTGGGGCCCAAGCCTCACACATCACAGATTGGTAGTGTTGAATTATGTGAACAATGCATCTCAAGAACAGAAAATAGACTGGCAGTAGAGCTTTATTGTATTTTATTGGTTTATGGTATGGCCTCATGTTTTTAGCCCATCTATGCTTGCATCTGCTGGCGCTATTATTACTGCTTCTAAATAGCCACATGGGCAAGTAGGTTTGGCTATGGATTCTGAGCAGGGTCCTCACTTCAAAGGCCAGACACTGTTTCTCAGACTCACATGAAAACATTTGAAAAGACCTGGAAGGAATAATTTACTCTGCTGGCTTTGCAGCCTCAACATCCATTTGCTGTTGAAGTGCATTGGCTTTGGGTTCTGTACGCCTGCCTGAGTAGAGCTCTTTTTTCCTAACAGGATTACAAGGTTTTGAGAGCTGGGAAGTTTTTTATTCTTCTCTGCAGTCAAAATAGTGCGTTTTTCAGCCTCACTTTGTTCTCAGAGACAGTCAAATCATTTTGATGGCGCCTTTCCAAAAGGAGCAGATAATGTTATGGAAATTCTCATAGAATCCTCAGACTGGTTTGGGTTGGAAGGGACCTTTAAAGCTCATCCAGTTCCAACCTCCTGCCATGGGCATAGGCACCTTCCACTAGACCAGGTTTCGCCAAGCCCCATCCAGCCTGGCCTTCGACACTGCCAGCGCCCATAAAGCTGAAATCCTTTAAGTTACCAGCAATTAAGAACAGAGCTTGATGGTAGATCATGTTAAGCAGTCTATCTTACAGCAGTTACTACTAGCCCCATCTGTAACAAAATTCAAAGCAAGGCTGCAAAGGAAGCCAGGCATTTAGGTTTCCCTACTTTTCTTTCTATTAAGTTATGCTAATGTTAAGTGATGCTTGCTACATGTATGCACACATGTGTGAACTGGCATACACTGAAAATAAAGATGGAGAGCGGGACTGAATCTGGCTCTGTGTCCCTAGCATTAGTATTCTGGATTTTAATAGCAGTTTCAAATCTAACTGCACCTCACCTAGGTCAGCAGGCATTGACTCGGGCCTCTGATAGGGTTGCATAATTTACTTATTAAGGAGATGCACAATAGCTTTTCTTGCTCATTCATTAATTATTGATCTTATCATGATGTGTCTCTTGGCATTTAGGTCTTTCAGCAAGCAAGAAAGAAGCCACTCAGAAAAAATGGCGTTCACCAGTTATTATCCCCATCCTCACCACAGCAGCGAGATGGTCACCGGATCCAGTACACTGAACGAGAACAAGCTCTCAGAACTTTCCAGGCCAGATAGCAGGACTTCTGTGTTAGTCTCATCCCCAACAGAGGCAAGGAGTCACTATCCTGAGCAAAAGCAAGGCTTTACATCCTTGTTCCTTAACCTTACTCATGGATCTGGCCAGTCCTCCCCCAGTACACCCACCCCAACTCCCTCGGACTTCCAGAGTGCAAGTGATGGCCAGGATCTGAGACAGGACCATGCCAAACGAAATGCTGTTCCCCCTGAGGGCAACAGTAATATTCAGGCACAGTCTTTGGATGTCATCCAGGATAGATCCTCCAAGACTCCCACAGAAGAAATCATGTGGAGAAGGAAAGCTGGGCTACTCCACAGATCTGTTCCACCCAAAGTGGTGTGGGCTCATTCAGTCAAAGACAACAGCTACCTGAGGGCTACGGTGTCTCCTCCAGTGGCTGGGCCACAGTTCCCCCAGAGGTGGCAGTCCCTGCCGACACAGAGCAGCACTTCTTCCGACCCAGAGACTCCTTCTCCCCAGGGGACAACCCATCTCCGGATCTCAGAGTCAGGGCTGCAGCTCACACCCCCACCGCTGCTGCAGGATGATGAGGACGATGAGGTGTTTGTCATGCCTTCCCAGCCCAGGGCAGTTGCGCCACCCTTCTCACCCACCTCACCGCCATCCCTTCCTCTTCCTGAGCTGAGCTCTTGCACTTCTGCCAACAATACAGAGGAATTCCCACCTCCTCCCCCTCCCGTGGCCTGTGAGGGGAATGGGGCAGCTGGAGACAAATCCACCAGGCTCACAGAGGACACCAAAGTGAGGTAGGGGCGGGGTGGGGGGGGGCTGGAACGCACCATCTTGGGCATTGTAGGGTTATATACAGCATGATATGTGGGGCTCCAGAGAAATGGGACTGAGGTCTGTGTGCCATGATGAACCACCCACAGCTGCTAGCTGAGCAGGCGCCTTCATGCTTCTTACTCCAGCATGAAGAGTTAAAATGGCTGCAGACTCCTTCTAGTTACTGGTTTTTGAGAGAGAACTATGAAAATCCATGATGGTTTTTCCAAGCACTTAGAGTTTCCCAGAATACATTTGAGACCTGGCACAAAGTAATGCTGTTATGAAACAGTGACCATCTGCCAAGGAGCGACAACACAAATATGTCACAGTCACACTGAATAGTGATTTTTTTCCTGAAGGATAGGACTTGGGACTTAGCGCACAGCTGGTTTAACTCAGCACAGCTTCCTTCACTCCCAGGGAGCTGCTCTGATTTCGATCCAGGAAGAATCTGACTAGGGCTATAGTACTGATAGGCTTTTCCAACATGAAAAGGATAAATGAGTATAGACAGCTCAGGATGGTACCTCCAGCTGGGGAAATGCCATGTCCCCAGTCTGTGAGCAGTAAACGAAGTAACTTGTCATAGAATCACTGTCTGGTTTGGGCCGGAAGGGACCTTAAAGCTCATCCAGTTCCAACCCCCTGCCATGGGCAGGGACACCTTCCACTAGAGCAGGCTGCTCCAAGCCCCGTCCAACCTGGTCTTGAACACTTCCAGGGATGGGGCAGCCACAGCTTCTCTGGGCACCCTGTGCCAGCGCCTCAGCACCGTCACAGGGAAGAACTCCTTCCTAAGATCTCATCTCAGTCTCCCCTCTGTCAGTTTAAAGCCATTCCCCCTGGTCCTGTCACTACATGCCCTTGTCAAAAGCCCTTCTCATTCACTAGTTCTTTCTATGTTGTAATGACAAAACAGCAGTGTCCAGGTTGAAGGGACAATATGCTTATGGTGCTGGTAGCTTCATACTGTGGGCTTTTGTGTTGAAATGAGTAAGACACAAAAATAAATGAGAGAGAAGGAAAACTTACTTGTCTTCGGCCTTCACCATGTGTTCACAATGGTCCTGTGTGTGTGGTAAGTTTATGTTCATCTCACAGAATTTTTCTGTCCATAGCAGCTTCAAAAGCTTTCCCAAAGCCCTGGCTGAGCGGGAGATAACAGGATGGGGCACCAGTGTCCGTGAAAATAATTGTCCCCTCTCCCCATCTGCATCAAAGAGGACTAGCTCTCCATCTGCTGTGGATAAACAGCACCAGTTACCTGCTGCTTCCGAAGCGCCTCAAAGTACTGATAGGCAGCGCATAACTCAGTCTGAAGGAAACCACAGTGAGGCAGCAGTCCTCACTGGAGACCTGGAAAAAAGCAGCCTGGATTCCGGGATACACAGTGCAGCATCTCCAGTGAAGACAAAAACCCCAGAAGATATTAAGTCAGAAGCTCTAGCAAAAGAAATTGTCCATAAAGACAAGTCTCTGGCTGATATCCTGGATCCAGATTCCAAAATGAAAACAACCATGGACTTAATGGAAGGGCTTTTCCCCAGTGGAACCAGCTTGCTGAAGGAGAACAACATGAAGAGGAAGATGACGCAGAAGAAAGCTAACAGGACAGTGGATGA
This sequence comes from Myiopsitta monachus, assembly GCA_017639245.1. Lineage (NCBI taxonomy): Eukaryota > Metazoa > Chordata > Aves > Psittaciformes > Psittacidae > Myiopsitta > Myiopsitta monachus. Next base: position 47,464,836 of record CM029917.1, read on the forward strand.
AGATGACACGTAAGCCCTGCTCCTTTGGGTGGTGGGCTAACACTGCAGCAGAACTCACTAACTGCTTTTAAGGACAAGCCAGTGCTGAATTTTTCAGGTGGATGCTGGTGGAGAGGGAGCTTCTCTGCTCCCAGGTGGGAAGACTGAAAGCCCTTTCTCAGGAGCTTGGCTCTGCGTGTGGCCTTTGAGCTCACCTCTCCAAGCTCTTTGGCAAACCATGCTGAGCTTGGTAACAGGGCTTGTTACTTGTCCTACTTGATTTTGTGTTCCTTGATTTTGCTCTCTTAAACCTTTGTAATCTGAAGCAATTCAGTCCACAGCACAATAACAGGGATATGAGAGTAAAATCAGTACTAAAACAGTGGTAGGCAGAAAGATAACGAGTGGCCAAATTTTGGAAGGAGGGATGGAGGCACCTGCTTATTACAAGGAGATGCAAAGTTCAGCCCAAGTTCTCCAGTGTGGATTTTATAAGATAGATACTCCCAAGTGACACCTGGAGAACTGTATAGAAGTAAGTTGTAATGCATCGTGCTAGGTAAGATGGCCAGTGCAGCCATCACCAGCTGAGGTGTACTGATTTACCTTCAGCAAGGATCTGGTCCTGTATAGTGTTGTTAACCAAGTCTATGTTTAAGGAGAGGATAGGCATGAAAGCAGCTGACATGCACCCTCTGATGGCAGGAATTGGCCATTTCCTTTGTGGATAATAACACTGGCAAGGTATCAAAGAGGAAATGCTGGAAAACCATTGATCTAGGCATGGGAAAAAGGCTCTGACTGAACTTCTCCTTTTTCTTCACTGTGGTGTAGGAGAGAAGAAAAGGAAGCTCCTGTAAGCCTGGTCACCTGTCCTGCATATTACAGTGTTTCAGCACCCAAAGCAGAGCTGCTGAATAAAATCAAGGACTTGCCAGAAGAAGTAGGTGAGGAAGAGGAGCTGCTGGACATAAATGAGAAGAAGGTAAATTCAGCACACCACCACCATTTGCTAGTAACTTCCTGAAACAATAATAAGCCTTGAAGTAAATGCATTTCTATTTGAGCTCAGGTTTTGGCAGTCCCAAGTTACATGAGGGCTGGGTGTGTTTAGGCCCCCTGTGAAGGTTTGTTACGGTGACCCAGATTGAACAAAGAGAGAGAATCTGAGTACTCACAGTAAATTTGAGTACAAATCTTGCACAGCCCTGAGGCAGGTCTGTACTATACCAAATGCTGAGTACGCAGGTTGTAAGAGGCAGTCCCTATCCCATAGCAAGGAAGGAAAAGGGAGAGATGAAGTGACTTTAGCACATACAGCTCAGGTTAGAAACAGGAACAAATTCCAGCTAGTGACTGCACTGAATGATGATGTTTGCCCTAGGATTTTCCTCTTCAGTGAAGCCAATTTACCCATTTTAGCTGCTATCTGCACTCACTGCTTCCAAAGAAACATTGGCTACTCCTTTTCCTCCACACTTTGTTGTTTCACTGACCTGCTGAAAGTGATGTGCACCTCAGCAGCTCAGTCAGCACAACCTCAGTACGATGGGTGGGAGGAGAGAAAGGCAGGGAAGGAGAAAATCTTTTCCTCTGATTGAAGTTCCATTTCACTGAGGAATGGCCCCTGCAGCTCTTGCTGTAGGCTTGGGTGCTCTGTCTTCCAGGGCTTTTGCAGGGCCTTCTAATTTGCCCCTGTGGTTGTCTCACATTGGTTACCTGGTAATTACAGATGTGTTGTGAAGCCCACAAGTCCCAAAGAGCCACAGGCAGGTAACTTGCCTGTCTGTGCCTCCCTTCACATGCCTACATGTCAAAAGCAGCTGTGCCTGTAAATTTAAAACATCCTGCATTGCACCAGACAGGGTAGCGCAGCCCATATTCCAGCCCATATTTGTACAGCAGCAGAGTTTGAAACATACTAAAGGCTACAAATGTTTGTGCAAGTCCCATACGCTGTGATGAACAAACATGCACTGAAATCAGGCATGGATTTAAAGAAAGTCTCTCAAACCCAGCCTCTCCATCATAGTGCAGAGAATTCACATCTCTAGCACAGCTCCACATTTTCTCTCCAGGTCCTCATCCCCATGCCACATGTAAAAAAGCAGAGAGAAGATGTGATGCCCTGTAGCCCTGACTTGGGGAGCTTAGTCTCTTTTCCATAGTGTCTGTTTCTGTTCTCAGCTTTTATCTGCTAAGCGCAATCTGCTCCCTACCAGGCTTCAATGCAGTGACAGCTAGAATGGGACCTCCATCAAAGTGCTAACATGAATAAGGAGTGCTAAGCTCTTTCTTAGCTAAGAAAAGAAAGCTAAGACTTTCCCTATTTTGTGAAGCATTTGAGGCACAGTCAAGTCTTCAGGAGCTGTGATACCATGCCACTGGAATGGATATGGGGCATTCATCATGCCTGCCATCTCTTACTTCCGTGGTCCTACATAGATTCTACGTAGCAAGTCTGCAGAGACAGATCATGCACATGTTGCCAGTTAGTGCTGCTTTAATTATCTGGCCCTAGCCATCGGTTGTAGAGCACTCAGCTTCAGAGGTAATCAGGCCGATCATCTCTTAGGGTGCTTCAAAACCAGCTACCTCCTTAAACCAGCGTGAAAGGTAGAGAGCAGTGAAACAAGAGGTGCTGCCCCATGGAGTCAGTGGACATGCCGCAAGCATCTGACAGGCTTGCAAGTAGATGTGAGCCTGCCATGGAGGATGAGTCCCAGGGCTCAAAGGTTACATTTGCATGGAGAAACAGAAATAGATGGGAGTGATTAGGCCAGACAGCAAGATCGGCCTGGTATGTTTGTTCGTGGTCTGTGTGAAAGAACATTTGCATAGACATTTTCTGAGAAGGCAGCTACTCTCAGAGGTCATTTGGATAAACCAAGCTCATTTCCATTGTAAGTATGCAAAGGAGCTATATTGGTTGGCATTTGGGATCGAAGGAGACTCACTGATTAATGAACACAAAGCAAGTGTGTCACAGCCCTGTACAGCTCCCATGCCTTTAGAACAAAGGTATGTCACTCCCAGCAGTCCTAGAGCCTCCTGCTATGGCTGGAGGGCAGATTTGAGCAAAGCTCCTGGAGGAGGGAGGAATGACTTATCATCTGAGTAGCTCCATCCGCCTGAAAACCTGTTGAGGTTAATGATGGACTCTGTTCAGCCCATACAGTCCTGCTATAGAGCTTTTCCTCCTGGTATAGTAATCATTGAAAATGGATAACTTCCTTTGCTCCCCAGGATATGGCCCAGCAATCAACTGGTGAGGATCTTGGATCTCTCTTTTGAAGGTGGCATTAGGATCAAAGGCACAGGGAAGGACAAGTGTTGGTCGCAACCTGTCCCACTGAGGGGAGAATGCAAGGAAAGGTTTTGTTTTCCCTTATCCTAGCAGATGGGATTTAGTACCACCTTTGTTCTTCTCTTCCCCAAACTACCTCTGAACTAATAGTGTGACTTAGCAGTCATTCCAGCATAAATCTGGTTGATGATGTTTATTTTAAAAGAATAATATGGTTTATTCAGCCTTTCATCTATGTGGAAGCTGGCAGTAGACTGCAGTGCAGCCGCAAAACCATGCACTCAGAGGATGCACGCCAAGTGTTCCATCTAGTGGTGTCTGGCTAAGCACTGCTGCCGATGTCCCTGCTGCAAAACCAGCCTGTTAAAACCTGCTCTGACAGGCCATCCCAGGGATCAGGGCCAATCCAGACTAACCCCAGCCTCACCTGGGTTTGAAGATCCTTTCTCCTTTGGAGTAGACTGCTTTTCTACATGGAATGACCATCAGTTTTGATGGAAAGAAGACTTTGAGAGTATTTTCAGGCAACCCTGTGATTTATTTCTTTTTCATCCTTCAGTGTTCGTATGCAGAACAAATTAAGATAGATGTAATGGTGTCTCAGCAGTGCATAAACTGAAGAGACTGAAAATACCCAAGCCTCGTACGAAGAGCTTTTCCTGCTCTCTGTGCTCTGAGTTAAATGGAAGCAAGAATTGCAAGTCTCAGGCCATACACATCTGCTTTTGCATATGTCTTTCCCCTAAATCCTGACAGAAATTAGGATCTCCAGCATATGTGCAGCACTGCTGTTTCTGAAGTAACTGAACTCTGGGGGCCTCCTTTTCTTTGGCAGTGAAACAGTTGCCAGCATTTTCACAAAATGGGTGTCTGCCCTCCATGTCCTTGCTCAGTCACTAAGTAGATTCAGAGCATCTTTGGTGTAGGTGCGTGCTTGATTCCTCTTTCTGTGAGGCAGTGCCTGCGCAGGCAGGAAGCTTCGGTCATAGTTGAATATGAGGCTCACACTTCAACACAGGGCAGCTGAGTAAAGAAGGAACAGTCAGTAGTTTCAGGAGGAGGAAATATGTAGCAGTTCCTTTTTTCTTACTAAGCCGTATGTAAGTGTCAGCTCAGGCTCCTGTCATGCCATTAATACAGCTTAAATTAAGTTTTTTTGGCAGTTGTTTTGCACAGTTCTGAGCCATATAAAATATAATATCCAAATAAGACATTTCAGGCTGAGGCAGGGGGTGGGGAACATGCAGGAGATGTGGCTGTAGCTCTTTTCACTCGGAGACTTTAAAGAACCGACATCTTTCAGAAATAGGAAACTGGGTATCAAATACGGTGCGTCAAAGCAAATGTCTCCCTCAATGGCAGAACAAATATTTTCATGCAATCTGATTGGGTATTCAGGTTATCAACTAGATGTGGAATTTTAGAGTTTTCTCTGTTTCCTCCTTAATGTCTTCTTTGTCAGCTGTTGCTGACTTGACCCTGCTCCTCAGGAACTGTAGCCATATCCTTTTGTTGTTGTCATCCATAGATCCAGGGAGATTGTGGTAAGTTATGAATGTGGCAATGCGTTTTTCCTTCTGACAGGCTGAGCTCATCGGGAGCTTAACCCACAAGCTGAAAATCCTGAAGGAAGCCAAGGAGGGCTTGCTTGCAGACATCAAAATGAATAATGCTCTTGGAGAGGAGGTGGAGCTGTTGATCAGCAAGCTATGCAAACCTAACGAGTTTGACAAGTACAAGATGTTTATTGGCGATTTGGATAAGGTGGTGAACCTCTTGCTCTCCCTCTCTGGACGCCTGGCCCGTGTAGAGAATGTTCTGAGCAGTCTGGGGGAAGATACCAGCAGTGAAGAGCGGGTATGTATCTGCACACCCATCTTGGCCTTGTATGTATCTTGGCCTTTTTCAAGGTGCAGGACAGCAGCAGTCACAAGAACATGCTTGTATAAGCGAGGATCTCCAAAGACTCACAGGTATCTTAGTGCTTTTGTATATACAGCAGCAAATGCAGGTCGGCCCCTGGGAATCTTGGTCCCAATTTATATCAGTGTCTCAGATCCTGTGGCTTTTGTCTCAAAACAGAATGGCCGTGGCTGGGACAGCATGTCTGTGATGATGCCTGGAGGAAAGGGTGTATGGTGTTGTGCACTATGGAACAAGCCACTGCCCTTTGCCTCAGTTCAGGCTATGTTTTAACATTCTTTGTGTGGCTGAGAGACAAAGCCAGGTTTTCCTGATAGTTGCTGCTTTCAAGCAAGTTTTACTGACTTTCTTGGAGTATTTTCTGTCCCACTTTGACTAGGGCATTGTCCTGGTTCAGTGGGACTCAGGTTTAATCTGTAATGGGGAATTCATCCTCCTCCCCCAGGCTTTTGACTGAGTGTCTGGGAGCTTAGCAGCCATCTCGCCTCCCCCAGAGGTGGCAAGTATGGTGTTGGGAGGAAGGAGACGGGAGATCAGTGATTTTGGTGCTGCTGATACTGAAGTGCTCTCTTTGGCGTGTGCAGAGCTCACTGAACGAGAAGAGGAAGCTGCTGGCTGGCCAGCATGAAGATGCCCGGGAACTGAAGGAAAACCTTGACCGTCGAGAACGGGTGGTCTTGGAGATCCTGGGCAACTACCTCTCTGAGGAACAGCTCCAGGATTACCAGCACTTTGTAAAGATGAAGTCCGCACTCCTCATAGAGCAGCGAGAGCTAGATGATAAAATCAAACTGGGTCAGGAACAGCTCAAGTGCCTGATGGAGAGCCTCCCCACAGACTTCACGCCCAGGGATGCAAAGGCAGCAGCTGCCCTAGCTGCAGCACTTGCTACCTCTGCCGGGATGGGTGGTAAAACACCTCCAGCGGTCTCCTCATTCTAACCTTTCCCAGGTGGACCTGGGATACACTCCTCCTGCTCAAGTGTATTTAATGCAAGTACTTGGCAGATGGTTCTCTACAATGACAATGAACAGAGACAGGTTTAGAACAAGATTTTAACAAAGGAAAAAAAAATAGCAATAATAATGGTTTTATTTTCCTTTTCTTCCACCTCTGCTTCCTGGAAACGTGAAACAGTGTGGAGGGAAATCTCCTCCTGCCAGAGATGGGGAAGAGTCTCATGAGAATTGAAGACATACGTTAATAAAAAACATGACCTCCTCTCTTCCCTTTCTTTCCTGCCTACCTGGCACCTCATTAAATAATGAAGGATCTAAAAGAATGAAGCCTTAAAAATAAAACCCAACCCATTCTACTGATATTATTGATATTTATATTTTTAAAAGAACAAGACAGAATGTGTAAGTTTTTGTACATACTCTAATCAGTTACTTGATTCTACTTTGCTCTGTATGTAGAAAAGACATTTAATTTTGTATTTTGTGAAAACCTTAACAAAAAGAGGGAGCCCCAAAGATAGTCATGCATTAGCTTGCAACATCTCTTTGTGGTTTTGTTGCTGTTGTTGTTTTTTAATGTAATAAATTGCTACCAGAAGAAGCTTCAACCTGTTTCAACACATGCTAAATTAAGTGGCCTTGTGAAGGACCTTTTGACCAGGAGAACATAATCTTTTTATTAACATGAAATCTGATGTTCTCTTCCTACCCACAGAAGCCATGCACATGGAATGATAATATTGTGCCCCTGGTTAGATAGGTAAGAGCCTACTGTAAGGATAATTGGATTATTTCCTAGATAGGGCAGTCTGGAGTAACCAAATTTGCCTGACTGAACTTCACCACAGCTAGAGGACTGCTGCCTGTTTGCAGTCAGTAAAATAGATGGGGGAAGGCCCTCTTTTTGTGCTTTCCTCTCTAACAAGCTACATCACCATTTAAACAGAATGCCTAGGAGCTGCACAAACAGATTATCGCCATGGCTCATGAGCCAGCTATGTATTGCCTCTCTCCAAACCCTGCAGAGACTTTGAAGTGATTCAGGCTTCTCCTTTCTCCAGGATGTTGCATCGTTCATCCGATTCTATCTTGCCACTAGGACCACTGCAGAGATTTTAGTTATGTACTTTTTTAAGTCAATTCACTGTGAATGTCAACTTTAGGATGTTACTGAAAATAACAACGTTCATTGCTTTCAGTGCTGGTTTTAAAGCCCCTTTATTTTTTTTAATAGCTGATATCATAGTTCTTCCACAGACAGTTTGGCAAACTGAAGAAAATGCCAAATTAAAGAAAGCGCCCTTCTGTCATACCAAGCATCAGCTGTCCAATACCCAAAAGAAATTTTACCTGGGTTTGTAATGCTTTTAGAAGCAGCAATTACATGTGATGACGTATCCTTTTCATTACTTCTGAGACTGAACTCTGTTTGGGCTCATACAGCATTTCACGAGACCCCCTAAGCAGGGGAAGTGAGTGATTCTTATGCCTTAACCGCTGAATCAAAAACAAAATTAGAGGGAAAGTCAAAAATAATTATTTGTTTGAGTGGAGATTCAGGAAAACAGTGGGGGAGCTCTTTCAAGCCAATCAAAATATTTAATTTGTCCTAAAAAAGAAATCCTACATAATAGTTTAGTTTATTAGATTTAAAGGTTGCTTTAATTTAGATCTTTGTTTTCTAGCCACCTTTTTCCATCCTACGCTTACCAAAACAACAGGTCTCATTCTTATAACTGAGACATGTTTGGGATACTGGAATGGTATACCCAACCTCCTCCCACCCTGCCACAGGGACAGCAGCTGGTGCTGTTGGCTGGCCAGCCTGTGTAGACTACTTCCCTCTGTAGGTGACAGTGGATGAGGCTCTTCCCCAGGTCAGTTCAAAGAACCTGAATCAAATACCTTCTGAACAGTCTCCAGGGAAGTCCATTTGCTGTTGAAGTATCCTGTGCCAGCTCCCTGGCCCATTCAGCCAGCTACGGTCCAGTGCTAGCGCAGGGTGAAGTGCGCAGTCTCACTTCGTTGGCTTGAGGAAAACTCCTAGTAGGGACAAAGTAGTTACACTTTTGACATGCATTGCTAGTTCAAAGTAAAAGCTAGTTGTACAAAAGCAATGGGGTTCCTCATTGCTTGTTACGATTCATTGTGTTTGCACATGTATTTGGAGCGTAGCATTTTTTCCTGAGTCAGCATTCTTTAGATAATTATCTTCAATTTCCAGCCTGTGTCTGAGGGAACTCTCAGGAAAAAGGCAGCTATAACTCATCTTTCCAAAGCCTCCTGCTGAAGCACCAGAGGGCTGGCGTGCACTTTTCCTGGCCTTTGAAAGTGATCAAACTCTATTGCTGTGATTGCACCCAGACCTAGCACAGGGGAACAGAAAAAGATGAAGGCATGCGCTTGCACCATGATGGTATTGCATGAGTTCTTGAAGCAGATCTTTTATATCTAGCTTTCAGTAAGTCCTCACATGCTTTTAGCGACATGCTACACCTACAGCCTGCTCTGCCATGCCATGTGATACAAGCACTGTGAAACCCAACTTACTATTTGGGGTTTCACATTGGAGCCCTCGGGCAGTTGATGGTAACAAGGAATTCACGTCAAAGTCTTTCCTCAAGACTAAATCTAATAAAGAGTGTTTACATGCTAGGGCCTGCTGCTTGTAGGCTTATACACAACATCTATTGTGAAGGTTAACTATAAAATCAATTAAACACAGAGCACCAAAACAGTTTATGCGTCAGGCTTGATCCATCATCTCTACAACTCAGCTGCTGTCATAATTGTTTAGGCTGGTAATTAAGAGAAGCAAGCAAACCAAGCTGGATAGCATTTCAAAGTCACTGCACGCAAATCCTGAATATTAACATCAGCAGTGATTTGTCATTTGCGGAATGGGAAACAAAGCTAGCTCTTCTTAGAAGAGCCTATACTTCAAATCCATGTGAGCAAACCAGGGGCATATCCAGAGACCCAATCTCTATGGTTTCTCCATGTGTTACTCAACCATCCACCAAGCCAGTGTTTGCATCTGGGTTTGATTCATGTTAAGAGCTGTTTTCTTCCATTATATCCCTTCCACAGGGCATGTATGCTGACTGTGGCATGGCATTATGGTTTGGCTGCGTTCCTGCAGGACTTCTGCTCATGCTTCTGCACATAAACTTGTACACCTCTTGTGTACTACAGGGGTTTTCTAGCCATGTGTTACTGAACGAACATTGCTTGTGTCTTGCAACTGGATGTATTTATGTGGCCAGAGTGGTCTCACATAAACCTCTGCTGCCTGGTTTAGCCAGACTCTGCTGACCCTCTTCAATATAAACTGAGGAAGTAAGCAGAATTCAGGGTGTTAATTACTCCAGAGAGTGCTTGCCAGACACTTATACGCACATTGCTTATACTGCTGCGCGTGTGTGTACAGTAACACAACCTTTCCAGCTGTAGCTCTGGCTTTTGTGCAGCTTGCTGCGTGTTAGCCCTAGAAGTCTTCACAAAAAACCTGCTTTCTCCTTGCCTGATGGAAGGGAGCTGTTCTTGGAGGGGGGCTGTCAGCATGGCTCTGCCCAGGTTGGGATTTGGGAGCAGGAAAAAGGATTTGTTTTCTGCTACACCGTGAAGAAAATACGGTACATGTGAGCCGGGGAGGTTTTTCATCTGTGATCTGCAGTTTCAGACCATGCCTTTCTGCTAGGGTTGCTCGGTGAGAGAATAACCTTCGAATTAAACCAGAAAGGCCAGCAGCATTTTAATTCCTTTGAGCACTAAATGAAGTTTTAGGACTGAAATGCAAAAAAAAAAACCAAACCCAACCAAACAAACAACAAATTGCCGTGTAATTCAGATGGGGAGACTAAGGGCTGGAGAAAGCCTGACCCAACACTGAGGAAAGGACACAGGTACCCGCTTCTGCACAGCTTGTCGTGCCGCAGGTGTTTTACTGAGCTGAAATAGAACTGCAGTTAAAAAATAGATCCCTTTCCATAGCTAGCACTTGAGGGTAATCAGGGCTAACGAGGGACAGCAGGGTTGGGGGCAGCTGGCCACAAGCCCACTCACAACACCCTGCAGGAGGATGCATGCCCCAGTCTGAAGCCTGCTAAGAAAAGGTGGGTACATGTGTCTTTTGCATACGTTTACACGGTTTTTCCTCCTGTGGAAGGCTTTGCAGCCTGTGCGTGCCTGCTTGCACTCCCTGCGGAGCAAGGGCTGGAACTGACGGAGAAAATACCCCAGTTTGTTGGAAGGTAGGTGCGCTGGAGGGTTGGTTTCCACAGGGATGTCCTCAGAGGGAAAGCCTCAGCATGTGGGGAGGTGATGGCACGCAGATCCAGAGGATCTCAGCATGGCATGTGGGATGCCTTGGCTCCTGTCCACGTAGCATTGTCTGTGCCTATCTTGCCCCAAGGGCCTGGTATCGCTCACCAGCAGCATCCAGCCTTGTGCTCAGACCTCTGTCATACTATGGGAAAGGGCAATTTCATGGTTAATGTTTCCTGTGCTTTTACACCAGAATGGGGGCCAGGTATGAGGTAGGTGCAGCTTAAAGTTTGAGGGCAACTTCCTGAAATTAAGTGACAGAAGTTCTCCTTGGTTTGTAATGGTTTAAACTAGGACCAAGGGAGCAGGGGGAGAGTCAAAGAAGGAACATGACTGTGAGTACACTGACTGCTCCTGCAAAGCTGGCTGGTGGTCACCTTCTCATTTTGTATAAGAGATGCCAGTTAATTTCTCATGTTTATTGCTCGGAAGAAATTGTCTAGCTTGTAAATTCTAGTGGGAAGTGACCCAGCTGACTTCCCTTTCTCACTACAACCTGGGGTGCCCATAAGCTTCTTTAGCACATACTTATACCGTGCACACTTTCTGGGTGCACAATGCCCTGCAACTGTTTTTTGAGGCCACAGTGAAGTGTCACATGCATGCTTGTGTAGACAGAGTCCTTGGATGGCCTATTTCTGTCAAATAAAGTTAATGTGAAGTGCTCAGGGAGAGGTTATTTCTTAAGAAGACAAAGCTACCGGTCTATCTTAGCTATCACTGGTCTTTTAAGTCCTGCATGAGATCTTATTCCTGTCACATCTGTTTCCAGTCTAACCTCTTCTGCCACTAGTTATTTGTTATTCCTCTTCCTAGACATGAGGCTTGTATTCATAGAATCATTTAGGTTGGAGAAGATCCTTAAGATAGAGCCCAACCATTAATCTAACACTGCCAAGTCCACCACTAAACTGTGTCCCACCTACACATCTTCCCAATACTTTCAGGGGTGGCGACTCCACCATTTTCCTGGGCAGCCTGTTCCAGTGTTTGACAACCCTGAAGACCCAAACCCTAATACCCCAATCTAAATCTTCATGTTATAACCCTCACAGCCGTTTCGCAGGGTTTTCAAGGCCTAGTTTCCCCTTGCTATGATGGTCTAAGGAAATAAAGCGTGTCGGCTTTGATTCCCAGTGAATAGCCACGGATGGAGGCCAAGTACAAGCTTGCAAGATTCAAAGGCAACTCTCTTAACAGGGATCAGTGACATTTCCCTCGCATCCCAGTCTCAGTGTTCAGGCAACCAAGGGACAGATTGTTCCTGTAGGCTCCTGTTGGGATGCATTGCTGGACTGCAAGTCTGCTACACATTGCAGGATTTAAGTTAAAAGGCAAAAATGAACCCACCACCCTTAGGCCATGCTGTGGTGCCTCTGCTCCTCCCCAAAGCAAGCAAGGCTCCGGTTCTCCCAGAGATCTTAACAAGCTCAGTCACCCCGCGCTTCAAGGAGAGTGCACTTGGCTGGGACAAGCCCCTGGTTTACATTTACTGTGACTCCCTGCCTGCAGCAGGGCACAGCACTCTTGCTTCCCTGGGGCTGTAGCAGTGAAGTCTTGTCCTTACCCTAGGAGCCAGCCAGGGCACTCTGCACATAGCCCTGCCGATTTAGCAGGGTCACTTAGTAGGAACAGGGTTATTTACAGCACTGGAACACGGGAGAACAAACCTCAAGAGGCAGGAAGTGCTGGCAAAGGCATGCTTCCTTCCTACCCTTTCTCCTGTTTTGTGGTCTCCTTCGTGACCCCTGCCAGTGACAGAAAGCAGGATAAGCCTAATTAACCCTTGTGTAAAGTACAAGATGGGGCAGTCCCAGGTGAAGGCACGGTTTGTACCCTGAGCATAGCAGTCAGGAACACTTGTAACTGACCTACCTAGTAAGCAGGACTGCCAGTTTAACAAGCTAAAAACAAGATCAGCTTTACTCTTGTCCCTGCCAAAAGACACATAGATCTCATCTAATCAGGGCAGCTAGGAACAGAGACCCAGCTGTACGCTCTCCTGTGCCTCTGCAACATAAGGGCCTTTACTTTTTAAAGGCTTGTACAATTACTTAGCTTACCTTCAGTTACTCAGAGAGCCTCCTGCTTATTTGCACAGCCTCTTGCTCTCCTGTAGCTGCATCAGCTCTGGCAAGCAAAGAGGAAAAGCCCTGTCTATGCGCAGCCACCAGGTCTGCACCCACAGGGTGACTGGCAAGACACAGCTACAGCTCAGACCCTTCTGGCAGAGCTGCAAGAAGGCCTCCATAACAAGGGTTATCAGGCAGAGGAGATAAGGCATCAGTACATCAGCAGGCAATCCACCCTCCAAAGCCATTTCCCCCCACCCCAATACTCTGGGGCAGCTGCTGTAGCACAGATCTGGCAGTGCTGCTGCCAGGCAGCAGTTGTGCCAACAATCAGGCAACAGGCTTGCAGCCTGTCAGCCCCTCCACAAAAAGCCTTCACATGGCTGAAACACTCTACAGATCAGTATTGCCCCCACCCAGGCAGCCAGCGCAGCCACTCAGCTGTTCGAAGGAGCAGCAAATGCAGCCCTGCAGACACATTAGCCATCCGGAGTCAAATCCCACCTCTTCAGCAATGGAGGATCTCACCAGCCCTCAGTGACCGGCCAGGGTGCCCTGGGGCAGCACCCACATAGCTGCAGCAGTCAGTGAGCCGGCCCCAGAGCTGGGCAGCCTGCCCAGGCTCCCAGCACTCCACAGTTTACCATTCATCAGGTCCTCAACTGTTGACACAGCCCCAACTCCAGCCCTGGGTACATGGCTAGCAGGCAGCTGGGCAACAGCAGCAGCAGCCGCCACACTCCAAGGCATTGCATGAACACAGCAAAGAGGTCTGGAGCACAGAACACTGTTTACTGTTTTAATTTGTCTGCCTAACTGCAACTAGTTGTGCTTGGTGCACTCATGATTTCATGTCTAGTAAACTGCACCTAGAGCCTAGAAGCCAAGTACTACAGACACTGTCCCACAGGCTCCTGACATGGTCTAAGCCAATAACTTCACGGGAAAACGCAACACTGGGTCTCTGACAGTGTCAAGACCTCACTTCATGAAACAGCACAGACAGCTCGGAACATCTAAAGACCTCAATCCTGAATTGTCTGTGAGGCCTCACCTTCCGTTCCATGTCTTCCCACTGGCAAGTGCAGTCAGCCTGACTTGCCTACTCTTCTCTACTCCTTAAGTACACTAGTGCCATCCTGCTAAGCATGCTCTTGGAAAGCAAAGCTATTAGCAAGAGCACAAGCCCTGTTCCCTGTGACCCCCCAACCCCAGCTAGGGGAGGACAGCAGCACTCCTTGGTCACACAAGGCACAATGCATGTCCAACATGCACTTGTTCAAGCTTTCCCGGCTGGGGCTAGTCAGAGCTTAGAAACGAAACAGCCAGGAAGCCCTCACTGCATCAAACAGGGTCAAGGGAGCAACTACTACTAAGGCAGCTTTAGTCACACTAAAACATGCTTTGCCTGGCATGTGGTCTACCTCAGCAGCAGCTGCAAGGCCACAGATGAATACATACCCCTTCCCAATGCCCACCCCTGTAGCGCACACAGGAGCAAGCAGATTAGAGCAGAAACAGCAGAGGAAGAAGCCATTGCAAGTTTGGGTTTATTTCACTATGCAGGGGGGAGAAAAAAGAAACAACAACAAACCAGCCAAGCTATAGCTGATCACTGAACTTAATGGCTTTGACTTTGAAGTCTCCCTCTACAGCCAGGTATTCGATTTTCTCCATGCCCAGCCGATTAGGGAACTGGAACTCAGCATCAGGCAGCTTCACTGTTACCTCTGTTTCATTGAAGGAGATGCAAATCTGTAGAGAGCCACAAAAACAAAGGTTAATACATCACCACTCGCAAGCCTCACTCCCCAATACCTGCAGTCTGGGTGCAGGACAAGATGCGGCTGCTGGTGTCAAGGCCATGCTCACTAGCTCAGCTTCCGCCCTGCCCATCATAGGCTTATTTGCTCTGCCCCAGCATCAGCTCCAAGCTTCTGCAACAAAGGGATGAGACAGACCCACTCTGAATCTCAGGTCTGTGTTTTAATAGCTCTTACTTGTGTGGCTTGCAAAGGAAGGCCAGAGTGGAGCACTTCATACATCCAAGCTGGTGGGCATTGACTTGGCAAGAGCAGGTCTAGGCAGTTGGGTTTACTTCCTCTGTTGCTTATTCCCTTTTCCATACCTGCTCCTTCTCCACCACAAACTTACAAAGCAGCACTGGAAAACTGTGCCCTTAGCCCTTTAATGCTGTGGGCAATGCCTTGCCCACACCCCTGGGGCCTCACCTCAGTCTTGTCACCATGCTGGAAGGGAAAGTCAGCCTTCCTGTCCTCCTCACCCCACGTGCCATCCTGCTTCGAGTTGCACACAATGGTGTTGACATCCCCGTGACAGTCAAAGCGAGGGTTGAAATGCAGCAGGAGGGTGCTGCTGTCCTTCCCCACGTTCACAGCAAACCTGGGGAAACAGAGAGGTAGTGCACAGCCACACAGTGCTGAGGAGCTGAACGCTGCAGGAGCTCGGGCTGTATCGATGCATTCGCCATCTCACTCACCCTCTGGCATCAGACAGGATCTTCCCTTTGACTTTGATGCACTCTCCAGGCTGGATGTCCAGCTGAGTAACCGCCAGTCCCTGTAGGGCCAAAGCACAGGCATTACTGTGTCCAAGGCAGGGCCACGGCACCAACCAGCTCTGGCAGACCCAGACATACTTGTGGTTTCATGTGAGCAGAGGCACTGGTTCAGGGCAGCTGCTCATCTCAGCCCTCTGCCAAGGAGCCCCAGTTCACAGCCACCCCCCCCACTGGGATCTCCCACCCCATTAGGCATCCCAAGCTGACAAGGAGGCAATTCAAGCCAGTGTAACAGGAGTAAGGTACAGGCACCGATTTACCAGCTGCTGCAGAAGATATCCTTGCACACAGGCTTGCACTTTCAAGACAGCAGGGGCCTTTAGCATAGGATTAAAGTTAGTTACAAAGCTTTTTTAATCCTAGATCTCTCCCTTCCCTAGGAGCAGGAGCCACCAGAGGAGTTTCTTGCCTTGACCTAGAGCAGCCTACGCAAAGAGAGGTCCAGCAGAGCCCACTTCTGGCTGCAGCCCAGCCAATTAAAACAGCCCCCCAGGAATCCCTGAACCGCAGGGAAGCTTGCCTCAGAACCAGGTTACTCACTCCCCCAGCCACATATCCCCTCTCCTCCCCCAAGGAGCTCCTTAACATCCTCAGCCTCCCCCAGCTAACAGAGGGATGTTGTCCGGTGAGGTCAGGCACAACTCGAATCACGCTTTGCTGCCTGTGCTCCTGGCCCAAGTGCCACAATGTTGAGCTCCACTTAACTGCGCACCAGATGAAGCAGGAAAACTAACTTCAAATTAATTATGCTGTTGTTCCTGCCTGGCTCGCGCAGGCCCGTGCCGTGTGTCCTCGTGTCTCCTCCCTGCTCTGCGCACGCACACACTGCTAGGGTCAGAAACCCTCCAGTCACTAAACCTCTTACCACAGCAGCACCAACACTGCCTTCCGGCTCTATTTCTAGTGCAGCACAGCCTCAGTGTCCAGGGGCACAGCAAAGGCAGGTTAGGAAGGCAGGGGTAGGTTAGAATACACTGCTTTCCTCTGCTGTTGCATGGAGGTAGCTTCATCCTCTACCCAAAAGTCATTATTGCAGAACTAAAAAGAAAGTTCAAGGGGAAAAAAGGGTATTCAAACTGTAGAGTTGCAAGTGCCCCCAAACATTTAGAGTACTCAAGGTACATGCATTACAACAGCTTCCCCACTTAGATAACACACTAGAGAACAGGAGAGGAGAATAAAACCCAGCTGGTCAGCCCTACCTATACCTCCCACAGCCACGTATCAGCCTAGCGTTTCCTCTCAGCTAACCCTTCTCTCTGGCACCAAGCCCGAACCCCCAGGCAGCCATAGCCCTGCTCAGCACACGGGTCCGGCGTGAAGAGGGCACTCACTTGCTCCATGCCGCAGACACCAACCCCACGAGGCAGGACGCCCCCGAGCCCCCTCGCCACAAACGGAGTGACTCAGCGCTGAGCTCCCGCGGCTTAAATCACTGGGGCAGGACCATCACATGATGGAGGGGGGGCGACGAAGGAGATCAATCGCAGCTGGGGGGGCGGGAGCTTTCCCAGCCGGCTCCCAGCGCCGGGCCATCTCTTGATATTGTTCTCTGCAAGCCGTATGAGTGTCATTTTAAGAGCTAGGGATCGTTTGCTTCTGCGTGATCCTAGCAATCCTTACTGTAAGCCCTCCTAGCTGCTGCGCAACGCACGCTGGCTGTTATCCCGGGAGCGCGAGTGTGGTTCCGTGCCCGCGGCGAGGTGGCTGCTCTTTGTTAAGTGATCCCTGCCTAAAATCCGGGTTAGAGTCCTCCCTCGTGTTACTGCTGCAAAGCGACCGCCTCTGAGAGCTCATGCGTACACATCCTTCCAACCCAGCCTCGTGCCCGTGAGGAGCTTTGGATCAACGGGAGCCCCCATCGCTACTGGCAGTCGAACGAAACCCAAGCGTTTGTAATCTTCTATGCCAGCGGTTAGAGAGTGCCTGTATGTTAAGGGCGCTCGTGTGGGGCACTGCTAGGCCTGAGAATTCAGGCTGCAGGTTTTGAAAGGCACCGCGATCGCTCGCTCCATTCCAGCTGCAAAACACTCCGAAGGGAAAAGAGAAACGCTTTGTTAGCGGAGGAAGCGCCGGGCAGGGCTGAGCGCAGCCGGCGAGAAAGGAGGCTGCTTTCGCCTGTCACTGTGCTCCCTAAAAGCACACAGCATGACTGCCCTGAGGGTCTTTGCAGGGAAGAGACCTGCAGAGGGTGGGAGCGGCTGCTTTGTGCGTTTGTGTGACTGCATCAGCCGGATGCCACTTGTAGCTTTGGATCGGCTTCAGCGGTGTCCTCAGGCCTCCGTGGCTCAGTTTCCCTCGTACGTGAAGTGACATTAATAACGTGCAACTTCAAAATCCCGCTTGTAAAACTTCAGCCAGAGCTGCTGTGTCGCTGCTGCTTGTGGTTAGGCCGGGACTAGCCTGGGAGGTACCTATCTGGAAGGGCCGCAGAGGGCAGCCTACAAAACAGCGCAGGAGTTTATGGCTAGGTAGCGGGAGGAGACACTCTGCCCCGCTGGAGGCTGCTGGAACTTCGTTAGAGCGTGTTTGCTTTTACACCAACAGCATCCTGACTCCTGACAGCATCCTTTGCTCCAGATATCCCCACACCCAGTGCTGAACATTCATGGGGCATTTCAGCATCCTGAATGACTCTGGGTGAGCCAAAGCCAGTCTGCATTTGAACTAGAAAGTCACAAGCCTGCACTGGAGCCCTGTGACTAGGCTGTATAAAAGAGGGCAAAATGCTGACTGAAAGTACAGTAGACAAAATCCCACATGTCTCTTGCAGCCAACTAACTCCTTGGTCATCCAACGCATGCACGAGGTCCACACCTGAAGTTGGGGGTTAACTGCAGAGTTGGTGCAGGTAGCAAACACCACTGAGAACAGGCCCCCTCCATGGACAGCTTGGAGAAAGCCCACATAATTCCACCTTAAGCTCGCCCCAGTCTCTAGCACGATGTTAGCTAGGATCGCGTGTTAGGCAGGCTTTAGGCGCTTGCTTTCTGTGCGGTTGTTCCCTGTTCACTGCCACATGTGAGGGGTTGAGCAAATTCTGTTTGGTCGCTTGGGTTTTGTGTTTGTTTTCCATTGAGCTCTGTGAAATCCCTGCAGCCTCCTCTCGGCCTTTCGGTGCTGCGGTGTTTCTGGTGGAAGACCTGCTGGTGAGGGCAGTTGGGGTGCTGGGGCGTGCAGTCCCGTAGTGTTGGCCGCGCCGACTCCCCTTCTGGAACGCGTGCTTCTTACGAAGCTGCTCTTCTGGCCTGAAGTCTCCTCCTCTGACCCTCTCCTTCAGACCGGGACATGCCTTTCTAGTAATATGTGGAGGCTGCACTGTTTGTTTTCCTTGAGTGCTCTGCACTGGCAGCCTGGTTGGTTTAGCAACAAAGCCTTTGGCCTTGCCTCTGATTTAAAGCACTCCTGGTGTTAAGCCCTGTGAAATCAGTAAAGTGTTTGTTCTCAAACTGTGATGCTGAGATGCCCAACTCCCTCCATTTTCCCTAGGGATTATACCAATGGTGGAAAAGCAGAATAAAGATCTTCCCCTTTTCAGTCTCCAGTGAGAGAAAATAAGGTCTCTCCCTCCAGGGGAGACCTTAAAGCAGTCTTCCAATACATAAAGGGGGCTGACAAGAAATCTGGGGAGGGACTTTTGACAAGGGCCTGTAGGGACGGGGCAAGGGGGAATGGCTTTAACCTGAAACAGGGTAGATCTAGATTAGACATTAGGCAGAAGCTCTTCCCTGTGAGGGTGCTGAGGCGCTGGCACAGGGTGCCCAGAGAAGCTGCGGCTGCCTCATCCCTGGCAGTGTTCAAGGGCAGGTTGGATGGACCTTGGAGCAGCCTGCTCTAGCGGAAGGTGTCCCTGCCTGTGGCAGGGCATTGGAACTGGATGAGCTTTAAGGTCTTTTCACTCAAACCAGTCTGTGATTCTTTGATTCCATAATTCCCGAGGGTCTCCTTCCCTTTCAGAGGGTGTGTAAAGGGAGATGGGCCACAAAGTGAGGCAATGCTGCCCATCCCCACCCCATCAAGGGTGGCCCCAGCCCCTCTGTGTGACACAAGGGAGAGGACATCCTGCACTGCCCACAGGGAGGGGTCTTGGCCCTGCCCCACTCTGCTTCCTGAGATGGGAGTTTTGTGCCTAAGGAATAATGTAAAGCTCACAGCAGGCAAGGCAGAGGATTAGGGTGTGCTTCAAAGGTGGGGAAGAGAGAGGTGCTGCCCTATGCAGGCTGCTCTTGCACCCCAGGAGCAGCAGGTGGTGTTCTGAGAAGAAACCCAGGGCAGAAAACAGCATGCAGAGAAGAGCCCAAGTCTTAACCTGGACTGTAGTGAGGGCTGCAGTATGTATAGGCCCTGAGAGAGACTAAATGGGTGCATGCAGTGTATGTGTTCTCATTTCCAGGAGTTGTGGCTCACACACACTTTTGGGGGGAAGCATTGCACCCACCAGGCAGCTCTGGCAGCACCAGGAAGAGATCTCCTGCTCATCCAGACAGTGATGCCCAGAGGAATTCACCCCTGTGGGGAAAATTAAGAGTACCTTCCCAGCACCTGCTGGCCTTGCAGGCTTGCTTGAGGGCATAGGGACCTGGTGCTGGGCAGGGCCCAGCAGCCCAGACTCTTGTTTCATGTCTTGGTTTTCACAGAGAACCAGCCTGTCTGATTTTCTTGTAACTGTCTCAAAATGCCCCAGATTTGCTTTAGTTTAGCTATTTTATGTGAATACCAAAAGGATGCAGCATGCTGATTGTTACTCTTTTTAGTCTGTGAGAAAAAAGACACCCTCGCCCTTGGCAAGTCATATCCCTGAATAGTCACTCCTGTCATTAGAGATGCCTTAGCCCTGGTTTTGGAAGGTCTAAGAACACACCTCTGCTAACTCAAGGACTGGGGTATATTCTCTAGCCTGTGTGACACAGGGTGCAGAGGCCAGTGCTGCTGGCTTGTCAGTGTCTGTGCCTGGTTTGTCTTGCACTGAACCCACACAGGACGGCTAGTTGTTGGTGCTGCGTATCCTACATTAGTCATTGCTGTAGCTGGGAAAGGCCTTACTTCTTGCTGGAAGAGTGGATAGCAGCTTTCTCCTCCATCGGAGGTGGGATCTGGCCCCAGCTCCAGCACAGCTGTGCTGCGCATGTGCCTCCCTGGGAGGGCACCACTGCACCTCAGTCTCTTTGCCAAGGAAAGGAGAAAAACTTCAATTCATTTACGTTAGTGCAAGGGTCAGACTGGTAAAATAATGACAAGGAGAGCTCCTCACCCTTTTCTTGTGAGAGCAAAAGCTTGCACCTTGGTGTAAGTTCAGGGTTTTTTGCACTTTCTTTAGGAAAGATTTGGGCTTGTCTCTCCAAGTCCATTCTCGGTTCATCAAGCCAAGACAGCATCTTTCTCTTGCACTGTCTTTAGGGAATACTTGTGTCAGCATTGCCTGGATGGGATCCTGGTCTCAGCACCAGGTTACTCTTGCAACCTAAACATTATGCTGTTATAGCATAAGAGATATACACATTACATATACACACACAAGGCTGTTTTCTACCTCTTAGACTGTCTGGGGACTTCAACTTAAGCAGTCTTCTGCTACCACCGTCGAAGTGTCTGATTCTGCCTGTTTCCTCTGCAGCATGTTAGTTTGTCTCATCTGAGAAGCTTCTGCCTTTTTGCTTGAGCAGTCATAGCCCCTTGAAGGTTTCTGTTGCACAGATTCTCTGGACCCTTCTGCAAAGGTCCCTTCTAAAACAGTGCTCTTACCACCATGGCATCTTCCAGCCCTATCGACAGGGCCAACTTCAGGATTGGTCTGGTCTATATGGGAATAGAGCCAGACTCCCTGCACTTGAAAGACAAAGGCTGGCTGGGGAGCCACAGTCCAGTGTGGCAGGAGGCTGAGGCCCTCCCACAGCCTCCCAGAGCACTGCTTTGGAGGGAGGTTTGTGCCAGGAAGAAGGGCTGACAGTCCAGCCACCCTGGATGCCAGCTGGGGTTGCGTGGCCACATGTCACCACAGCATTTTTATCCCAGAGGGTTCCCCAATTTCAACTCTCCCTTACATTAAAAGGGAAGCACCTTTATTCCAGGTTAATTATCAATTAAGTTAATTATAAAGAACTTCTTGCACTATCTCAGAGTGATGAAAGGAGTTTGCTGATGCTCTCAGTGGAATTTAAAGTATGTCTCATCATTTTATTTCCCTCGTTAACACTGACCCAAGCTGCCAATCCCTGAGTTTCTCTCATCTCTCAGTGGATTACATTTAACTAGAGCAAATTGTTAGCTACCCAGGAGAACTGGGGCTTTGTTATTTTGGACTCATTTCACTTTGGCACACACAGCCCCATACCTTTTAATTTTACAGGTGGCAAACACCTCTCCTCCGAGTTTATTGCTTCATCTCAAAGGAGCTGTTCACATTTGTTCCTCACTGGAGGTCCCTACTTCTCTAAACTTACCTACATGTTTTCCTCCTTTCCTTCTCTGTGCAGCTCATCAGACAGCAGGAAGATTAGTCTCTCATCCAAAGTCACTGTGCTTGCAAGAGTGCAGTAAAAAGCAGTGTGCAGCCCGGCTGCTGTAGACTGCCAGGCCACTCCTTTCCCCATTGCTTACCATAGTATGAGACCCGTGTCACCTGGGACAGACCTACCCCTGTTCCCCTGTGAGACCATGCCCCAGACAGCACGGTCTGGAGCTGGAACCTATAGCAACTACTACAGTGTGAGTCCATAGCAGAGACCACAGGTTACTGACCCTTCAAGCGCATGTTTTCCAGAGGTCTATCAGCTCTGGCAGTTCTAAGTACTTATTTTTCTTAACAACATTGTTTACTTCACATCTATGACCACATTACAAACTAGTAGGGTAGCAACACTTTCAAAGCCTTTTATATTCCTGTGGTCTATCTCCAGACAAGCTGGGTTTGATTTGTAACTTAGGATCAGCTGGATGGGGACTTGTGGGGATTGAAGTTCTTTGCATGGTAAGACACGAGGAAAGCTCAAAGGAAATGCACCTGCATTACCCTTCCCAAGGTACCAGGTAACCAGCAGTGGAGCTGATTAGCTGGGTCTGGAGCCTATGGTGAGTGGAGCAAGAAGAGAGAGATGGCAAGTAACAGAGCCTGTTCTGGTTCAAGATAAAGGAGTGGTGTCTACAGAGAACGAGCATTACTGGAGCATGCCTTTAGGTAGTTTTTTGTCTTGAACTATGGTGACAGCACACAGGCCGGGGGTCTAGCCTTTGTTTCATGTCATAGTCACAAATCAGCTTTCACCATTTAGTGCCGTCCATAAAGGTAAAGCTCCTAGGTTTTGCCAAGAAAGTCATAATGCTCTTCTGAAAGGTGTGCCCCTTCCCGGGCCAAAGGCCTGGGTCCATACTGACGCAGTAAATACATCAGGAAGTATGGCTTCCTCCATTATTGTCTGACACAGGAGTGGCCTTAAGCAGGGCTGGAAGGCAGAGGCAGCACTGCACTGCTCAGGGTGACGTGCCTTACTTAGTCCTGCTAAAGTCAGGAGAAGGCACTGACTATGGGTTCCTACCCCCCCCCCCCCAGCAGCTGACAAAAATAAGATCTGTTGCTCCTTTTATGCTTTCTCCTTATGACTTTTTAAGGCTTGATTTTACTTATGTCACTACACAACACCTGCAAGGTAGAGGTCTCCCCTCAGACTGAAGGACTGTAGTTTCTTGGTTTGGATCTTTACTCAAATCAGTGGCAGAAAACACCTCACAATCACTTTGAACAGGGTGGGACCAAGCCTTCTGCATCAGCCCAGAGTCCACAGAAACATCCCAGCAACCTTAAGCTGGACTGATTTAGCAGAGCTCACTTCTAGCCTGACATATAGCACATACAACATGCCATGATGGTTTAGAAACTCAAGCCATCTGGAGATCTTATGCGCAAGAACATGTGTGTGCCAGAGTTTGTCTCCTTCAGGCCACCCACAGTGAGAAGGGATTGTATTAAAGCTGGCTCAAATTTCCCAAATTCAATTTTAGGCAAAAAGAAAACTGTCAGCAAGTATTAGAGAAGTGCCTTGGAAAGAGCCCACCAATTGAAATATGTAACAACTAGCTCTGAATAAACATCGACACTGTATATTCAGAGGCCCAAGATACTGAAGGGCCTTCAAAATGGTACTTCTGGGGGTGAAGCTCCTTCCCCTTCCTGCTGCCTGCTCTCTGTGTCTTACCAGCCCGATTTAGGGTTTACCTGAAATAGTTCAGGAGGGCTGCCTTGCTTCAGGAACAAGCTCTGATCCTCTCTGGCTGCTAAAGTGCAACAAAATAAAATGCACTCGGGTTTAACATTAATGTTACTGGATCCCTTCAGTGCAGCAGCTGTAAAATAGTATCAAATCCAGGCACATCATTTGATTGTCTCCCATTCAATCAACAGGCAATTTCTCACACGGCTGGAAGGTGACGTCTCAGCTGACAGCTAAAATAAGAACAGCCAGTTAGAAGTGCACACATAGATACTGAGAAATACACTTACAAGTGGTAGGTAGTAAATTCTGCTTGGAAGCAAGAGCATCATTATGGAGCACTGTGGGCAGAGCAGAAACCCTGCTCCTAAATCCCCTGGAGGCTGTGGTGCTCTTGCTTGCAGCTCCGGGATGGGTCCCTAAAGAGGTTGGGGCACAGCATGATGAAATGAGGCAGCAGCGGGGAGCCCTGGGCACTGCAGGATGAAGGGAGAAGGAAGCCGATAGGATTTCTCATCCTGACAAGCCTCCAGAAACTGGGAGAGCTGTGACACCAAAGGCCTCAGCCATGACTCATAATGTGGGCTCCAGCATGCCCTGGAGTCCCGTGGGAGAGAGCCAATGCAACTGGCTGCCTTAACTCAGCTGCCACCACATCAGACAGCAAAAGGTGGCAGACTCCACTGAGCCATCCTCTGAGGCATTGCCTTCCCATGGCAAATGAGAGCCTGCAGTGAGGTGTGCTCAGCACCAGGGGAAAGAGACAGCTGCCCGTCAGAGCTTGACTGCACATAACCACCCAGGGCCTGTGGGCATCTCAGCCCAAGGACTGTCAAGCAGCACACCTGCCAGAGTCCGCAGGGATCAATATCCAAAGGAAGCACCACTAAATGCCCTCCCCTTCAACCGCAGGCAGGAAGAACAGGATTTTGCAGATGCTCTGTCTGTATGCATGGACATGCAGATCCATCTCTAGCACACACGATCCAGCAGCCAAAAAGCCATCCAACACAAAATCAGTAGGCAAGCACTATGAGGAATAGCAGCCTTGGGCTTGTTGTGAAGCAGCAATGGGAATCCATGGATGTTTGTTTACATCATTTATTCAGTATTTATCAAGCAAAGAGACAAAAAATCCAAATCAGATGCAAATAACTCCTGAACTCAAATATCTGCATCTTCCTTGAGCACACCAGTCAGGGGATGACTAAACCAGTTTTATTGTTTATGCAGAGGAAAATGTGCAGCTTCCCTTGAGTGTGCCCATCTGTGTGTCTTAAGCTGGAGGCAAGACTGCCAGGCTTACTGACCTCCTGGAGGTGGTATTGGTTAAAGCCACTTCCCTGGTAGCTGCCTTGCCACGGCAAGAGAATTTCACTGCTTTCTTTCCCCCTTCTAAAGCACTTAAACCGTATCTAGTCAATGAGATATTCAGCTTTGTACAGTGCCCATCTTTTTGCTCATCTTTTTAGGGGAACAGATGTGTTTTGATATATACATACTATGTGTAACGAAACAACATTGCATGTCCCCCACCTCCAGAAAAAGAGGCTTTATATATAGGGATTTCTGATGGGGTTTGTCAGCTTCTTGTGCTTGCAGTGAACTACAGTCTCCTAATGCTATGGTACTTCCCTTGCCTTTGCCTTGGGCTGTGGTGACCAGGACTCATGTGAGGAGAACAAATTCCAGTTAACAGGCTTGTGGCTTATAAACCTCCAGCACAAAATATGCTAAAGCAAGATTCAGGCTTTGCTTTCATTGTCACTGATACCATGACTCACAAGCAGAGCTGGAAACTCAGCTGATGAAGTGTTTTCATACAAGCAGATATCTAGGAAGGAAAAGAGCAAGATTATGTGTTAATGGATTTGGACTGTTTCATACATGTTTTCTCATATATGAGTTAATCCCATCCCAGTATTTGTATTTTAAAGTCTTCAATAATATTCAGCATGTTCATAGCAAAGGTCTTCCAGCCTTTGGGGTGACTTGATGCCACTTGGCACAAACACAGGCACTGAGTAAGGGACACAGCCTTAATCAGACAGAGGATGTAGCGCAATTTGGGGTGTCAAGTCAGGGTCACAGTACAGGGGCCCACCTTGCTTGCCCAGCCTATGTACATGGCTGTATGGGCTAAACCAGAGGTGCCAGCATAGCCAGACAGGGATGTGAAGCAATCCACAGCAACGAGCAGGCTTTCCTGGGTAAAGTCACAGGGAGACTGAAGTTGCACAAGTCAGGAACCAGTGATGGTTCAGAGAGGGACTGTTGCTGCCCCCAAGTTCTGCAGAGCCTATACCAAAGCCCTGTGGGCTGCAAGTGAGCAGGAGCACTTGCTTTGCCCTTGGGCTTTTGCTCTGGCGCCCTGCTGCCTTTCTTAGCCACTTGCAAACTGCCTGGTCCGAGGACAATTCCTGCCCTCATCCTTAGCAACTCCCCATTTTGTTCTAGGGCCCAGAGAAGAAACAAAGCACAGTGCTAAATGCTGATTCCTGGCAGCCAAGGCCAGGGTGCCGAAACAGCAAGGGTGCTGTAAGCCCTTTAAACAATGGATGAAGCCCCATGCACTCATTTACCTTTGATAATAGAGTAGGCCAAATCCTCACGCTTAAGATACTATCACCACACAGGTTCCAGTAACACTAGGGAGATGAGGAGGGGGAAGCGCTTGTTATTGGAGGGAGCACAGCTCTGCATCCCTGTAGCAATAACTCTCCCCATCAAGGCCTGTGCAGTATTTCTTGTCATATGTCAGTGAGGCTCAAAACCTTCCCATTTCCCTAAGCAATCTCTTCTGTTTACCAGTGGCATGCAATTCCCACTTGGACTTTGGACAACCTGCAGTAACACCAGCTCTGTGCCTGGCTGTGCATAGTTGTTTGCTCCCTCCCGAGTTACTGAAGGGCAGCAAGCCCGAGAGACACACTCATGCAAATTCTTCCGATTCCCACTTTGACTGGAGTATTCTCAGCTACGTTGAAGCCCTCTTCCAGTATCAGATTCATCAGAACATTCCTCACGTCTACAGCTGTGTCACAGGAAAAAACTGAAAGGAAATATTTAAACCAGTCACTATTCTGACAGAGGGCCAGCAGCCAGGAGTAAGCTGCTGCGACACATCTGGGAGGGTTTTGGTTCTTGCTCCCCGTGGCAGCATTAGAAATGCAAACTGAGACCAGTCCCCACAGCCTGACGTGCTCTCATGGAGAAACTTGTGAATAGTTTTGATGGGTGTTTCCTTCCCCACAGAAACTGGCTTCTTAAAAAATTCATTTTAAGTAGCTTGTGGCTTTTAAACGCATAGAGCAGCTCTGCCTGGGAAACACTATCACACAGAGACAAAGACATCAGAAATCTTAGTCAGACCAATCTGCCATGAGCAGTTGTGTGCTTCCCTTCAGTGCCATCAGAGCTAAGAAAACTAATAGCAGGGTGAAAGTATATTCCAGACTTTGATTTGCTTATGTTTTGTTAACAGGCTGTACTGTAGGGAAGTCCTGATAGACCTTAGGAGCTTAAGTGTTTTGGCTTTGCCAAAGTACAATACAGATTCGAAGCACTATGAGCCATAAACTCACTTAAACCATGCAGAGAGAAGTTTGCTCTACTAGGTCAAATTAACTGCTCCAGTGAAAGAAACGTAACGCATGCAAGGTCACACCTCTGTGCCTTTACAGACAAGCTCTTGCACTGGAAGGTGCTGTGCTTGGTTAGGTATTCCACACAACCGTGCCTCAGCACCAGGCCTCTTACCCATGGTATTTAGTGTACCAAGTGGCTAACCTGCATAAGGCTGTGACAATTCTCCCAGCGCCAGCCAAAATCACCCCATAGGTTACATATGGAACTATACCACTCTCTCTCCACCTCATAAGAAAAACTTAGGGTTTACTCATCTGGGGTTTTTTTAATCCTTTATAATACCTTCCTTGGTTTGTTCTCCTCCTGGCTTTTGAATTCTTCCTCTTCTTTCCATTGTTCTATTGCATAAAGTCAACAGTTAAATGCTTTGTCCTGAAAGTTCTCTACCCCAACATTCAAGCTTAAAGCTTTCCTTATGAGTAAGATAAAAATCTGTCAGCTTTTTCTTTTCTTCAAAATGAGCACAACTGAAACACAGTGCATCTGCTCAGCCACAAAACAAAACCCCCAAATCACCTCAGGTCTTGTACTTTCTATTTTGCCATCCTGCTGCTTTCAAAGGAAACGCCAACAAGACTACCGTCAGGAGATGGTAGAGTTGGTTAAGATGGTAGATATGGTTTACCACTGCATAGTAACAATAAAGCCTCTCCCAGGCTTCTTTTAAGAAGGTTTTGCCCAGCGCTGAAGCTATATAAGGGGAGGGGTAGTTCTTTTTTTCAGGTTTGGGGGTTATATCTGATTGGGGATGTGCAGATAAGGCAAAATGTTCTTAGGCACTCTTAGAAATCTTTGAGATGCAACTATTACAGTGCATTTTAATGAATTATTTGGTTTGGTTTCTTTTTCAAAGCACAGAATTTAATATTTAAATTTTTTTTTTACGTGTTGGGGAAAAATGGTTTAGTGGCTTGCTTGGGTATGTTATCATTAAATGAATTTGCTAGGATAGCGTGAAGTTCATGTCTCAAAACTTTTTTCACTTTTTTATGAATAGTAAACCAAGTTTCACCTGTTTAAACAGCCTCATGTTGGGGATTAGGGATGTTCATTTATGTAAACCGAGAATTCAACTTTTAGTGCTTTCCAGTGTGACACAGCTCCCAGAGACTACATTTTCCCCCTGAAGGACTAGCAATTCTCATTTTAATGGGGAAACCTGGGCTGGAGAAAATTGTACAGCAAATTGGAATTGGTTCTTCTTGTGAAACGCACCCTGCTAACCTGCCATCTGCTACTGCTGGCTGTAGATGTAGTCATGAGAAATTCCAGCTTTAACAGGTATTGAGGTTGTCTCATTACTTGTTAAGTGTGCAAGGCATTCTTCTCACTATGGAGTTGTATATAAACTATTTAAATCAAATGGCATTTGTCACTGTAGAAAAAGTTAATTTTGTGTGATGGACTTTGATGTGTTCTTTTAGTTCTACAAGTTCTCGTTCCCCCTGCTTCAGAAAGTGCTGTGATCTGAAGGGTGTCCTGGCCATTAGCTTACGTTAGTAATGCTCTGCTGTATTGCTCAACTGCTTTGCCCAAGGCACTGTTTTAATTGCATGAAAGCCCCTTGGGTTGTTTGAACTGGAATCCCACTGTTGCTTTAGTGCTTGGTCCTTGCCTAGAGGCTTGTAAAAACCCAAACTGAGGCATGGCCATTTGTTACCACCTTGCTGCTGTCAGACTGGGACATTCTGTGTACATCTGGTGTGTTTGTATATGGGAAGCTCCTCTCAGATGGAAAGCTTTGATTTGCTCAGTGAGAGGAGCTTCAGGTCCTCAAATTATAGCTTTGTCAGAAAATGGGACTCCCCCTTCTGTGCTGGGTTTACCTTATTCAGCACAAATGATTGCTGGTTTAAGCGCTAGTCTTGCGAACTCTTTTGGTTTAAGAAGCCATTTGATTGGGCTTAAGTGAAAAGGACCCTATAGTCAAAGGACAGTTGGTGACTAATAAGAGACTTGGTTAACAGCTAAGCAATCACATCAGGCTGCCAGCCCAACTTCTGTTAGTAAAAGCTGTTGTATGAATCTAAAGAGAGCCACAATTTGGGAATGTAATCAAGACCTTAATGAGGCCGCATGAATCCGGATCAACATCCAGCTCTGCTGTGCTGTCTGCTTTTAGCAATCTAATGACTAGGTAGGAAAGGATGTGCTACAGGAGCAGGGAGGTGGTAAGAAGGGTGGGAGTGTGCTCACAGGGTTACCTTTACCACAGCTTTGTAAGGCTTAGAGGTCACAAGCTTGACATTATGTGATGGGCAAAAGCTACTGCATAAATAAATACACACCACCTTTGGGAAATGCGTCTCAGAGCACAAAGCGGTTGGTTAGAGATAAGCGTTGGAGAGCAGGGGATGGACTTTTGTCATCAGCAGCCATCAGGTGGGAGGTGTATTTTCACAAGCAATGAGAGAAGAGGGCAGAGTCCTGCTGTGCATTAATCCATGGCACATCCTGTGTTTCAGGGTGGTGCTAAAACAGATGCCTGGACTGGGTGTGAGGCAAGGAGCCACATCCACCTGCAATCAGGAAACAGCAGCGTGCACGGGTGTGGACGGGGCCAGGCAGGCTGATGAGTAAGTAGTAAGGAAGTAGAGTGCTTTGAACAGAGATGCTCAGGCTGTGTGTGTGTGTGTCCAGGGGTGGATTATTCCTGGGGGACTGGACCTACAACGCCTGCATTGCTCTGCCTGCCTGATGCTCCAGGGCAGCAGGGTGATTCCTCTAGGCATGGCTGACAAAGGATCTGGCCCTCCCTTCCACCATGGCCTGGAGATGGGTTTCACCCTATCTATTGCTATTTCAGCAGAAAACTTGGAGGATGAGGGTTTCTGTGGCTTAAAAGGGTGGTTATTCCCACAAGCAGTGACTGGCTGCTTTTAAAAAGAGTGGTGTAGGAGCTGTGTAGTATTACCAAGTAGTCCAAGAACTCCTAAGTCATCCTAGGGTAATAAACCAGAGTGAATGCATGTTAGATCCAGTAGGGAAAGGTCTTTTTGCAGTTCCAAACTTCCTAAGAGCTGCTTTATGATTTAAAAATTGGAGAAAGCAGCTTGTCTGTGTCATGCCAACAGGCGAGCGCAGGGTGGTCACAAAATCATTTCACACCTTGCTGTTAGACTGCTGAATTGAATACTACAAGGGAGAGAAAACTGCTCTGAAAAGATGACAGACAAGGTCTGCAACAGCATGCAGGTAGAAAAAAAGCACTACTTAGATTTGCGTCACGGAGGAAGGTCATGGAAAGGCTGTAAAATGAGAATCCCAAGGTAGCACCGTCCTTCTCAGTCTTTGTCTTAACGACACTGAAGATAGTAAGGGAAAAACCTGACAGCTGTAGACAGCTCTGGAGCAAAGGCATATTCCCCATCAGACAGCTTTAGTCAGCTCACAAACTTCTTTCATTTGGGGTCTCTTCCCTGAAGCTTGCTGTACACAAAGGCTCTGGTGGCATCCCTAATACCTGTAATCAGGTTGCTTTTAAGAGCTCCCAGCGGAGGCTCAAGGAAGGCTGTAGTGAGCTCTTTCCCAAGGGAGCCTGGTGCATGATGTGGCAATGGCTCTGAATGTGGTAGAAAAGACTGGATTTTACCAGGCAACAGCTGCTTTGCATGTTGGTGCTGATCTAGGCTGTAACCTCTCACTGGGTCTAAGAGGGAGGGAGATACATAGAATTGATTTCTCCTGCTGTGAGGGAGTCCTGGAGGGCTCCCCAGGAGCCCATGCCAATGGCTCAGAGGTTACATAGGAGTTGAATTTCTCGTGAGTTCAAGCTCATGCTATCCTTTCATAGAGGAACGATCATTCACAGGACACTGCCCTGGTTTACTGAGCTCTTTCCTCTGTGAAAGGAGAAAACCAGGCTGGGAAAAGGTTGTGGCCACAGTGTCAGGCAGAGTAGTTTCCCTTCTGCAGGAAAGACTTCCTCCCTCAGACAAACCCCAGCCAAAGCAGAGACCTCAATTAGTGCCTGATCAAAGACTCGAGGCATTCCCCAGCAGTATGTTATGCAAGGGTCAGGTTCTGCTGCCCGGATTCCCGTTCCTCCTCGAAACTGCAGGCATTCAGGCACATGCTCCAAATACATGAGCAGTCCCACCTACCACATTGGTGTGCCCCAGAGCATCCTACTGGAGCAGAGCCAGCAGCCCCAGTTTAACAGGCACTGCACCCACTGGTCCTATGGCTGGGGTCACCCAGCAGCAGGAGCATCAAGTGATGCATTCCTGCCTCATGTAACTTAGCTCTCTTCCTGCCTCTATAAAGGGTCTATTGGAGAGCAAGATTAGGTGCAAGATTAACCTGTGGTATTTGTTTTACTGTTTAAAAGTTCGTTTATGCTAATTCAGAGAGCAGAGTACATTACAGGACCCATGTAATCCAGTGAGATTCCTAAAGCCACCTTGTTATTTGCAAGCTCTCAGGATTGACTGCACTGGACATCTCTTCCCTGCACCTGGATTCCAATCCCACCCACTCCCAACACATAAACACCTAACAGGAATTTCAGGGCTGGGGTCTCTGGGGAAATGCAGCTCTGGTTATGAAACTGCCTTCCTCCTACAAGCTTGGGACCTGTACCACAGCCCAGCTCCTTTTCTGCCTAACACAGATTCCTCCAGCAACACTTCCATCCCCAGGCATGGGAATAGGTTCTAGCCACTATGCAGGTACCGCTTCCTAGTCCTGCAGCGTGAGGAAAAGGACTGGAGGTGCAGGTATCGGTGCTGCCGGGCAGTCACAGGGAGCAGCAGGGCTGTGGTGGTGCCCTGCATTCCTTTCTGCAAGGGCTGGTCTGCACAGTGGGCTGAGAAACAGGGTAGGAGTGCTGCACCCTCCTCTGCTCAGGGCTCCCCAGCTGCCACCCTCTGCCATGGCTAGATGCTCTCTGAGGATTCTTTCTGGAAGGCTGGACCTCCATCAGCTGCATTTATGAAGCAGGCTCATCCTTAATCCTGCTGGGATTAAAAAGGGATGCAGCCATAGCCACTGCCCAGAGTTTAGGCAGTGTAAACAAGTGTTTTGCAAACCCAGGACCAACAACAATCTGCTGCTGTAAGCAAAAGCGAGAACTGCACCCTGGTTGGGGCCAGGCTGTGAGCTTCACAGCAGAGTCTGACACCCCAAACCCATGGTTCCGCTAGCACTGGGGATTGTGGCTGCCCCCAGCAGCTGGTGCCTGCCCTGCGAGGCACATAGGACTTGCCCTACCCAGGGTCCTGTGTGCTTCCGAAAGAGTTGTTTGCATCCTCCTACTAGGTAGAAAAGCAAGAAATGGCGGGAAAGGCAGAGAGGCTCAGACAGCGGTTCATTGGATTAATTTAAAGTACATTCTTCAATAGGTTCAGTCTGTTTCACAGCGTTTTCCATCTGCGTGGCTCCCTTGCAGGGTCCAGTCTCCACTGGCAGGGATCCCAGGGAGCCGCCTCTCAGTCACTCCCGCTGCCGGTGCGGTGAGATGCTGCCCCGCGGCCGTGCTGCGGTCTGAGGCAGGCAGGCAGCGCTGCCCTGCCAGCAGGCAGCGAGGCCTTGCTGACAGAGGACGCGCTGCGGGCCAGGGGCTGAGTGGGGAACATAATTGTGCCAGCGGGGAGCCTCCAGGAGCTGCCAGATCTCCCCCGAGGTAGCGCTGCCCAGGTATTCCCAGGGCCTGCGCCCGCTGCTGTCCCGCAGCTGTACCTGGCAGCCCAGCTGCAGCACCAGCACCTTGATGACGAGCTGATGGCCGTGTATGGCAGCCAGGTGTAGCGGCGTGTACCCGCAGCCCGAGCGCGCGTCCACGTCCAGGGCCAGCCCAGCCTGCCGTGCCGCCGCTGCCAGCTCCTGCAGGCCCGGCCCGTCGCCGTGCTTGGCCAGCCAGTGAAGGATGGTGAAGCCCGACATGAAGTCCCGCTGCAGGGCCAGCTCCGGCTCCTCCAGGAAGAGCCCCCGCACCCGCGCCCAGCGCCCCGCTGACACCGCCACTAGCCAGGCGTGCTCCCGCTGCCCCAGCGGCACCAGCAGCCCCCGGCCTGCGGCGTGCCGAGGGGAGCTCTTGGAGGGCAGGGTGCGGGGCTGCTGCCCGCAGTCGCCTGGCAGAGACAGGGGGCTGCCCTGCACCTCCAACAAAGCAAGCTGGCACCTGATGCTCCTGAAGACAGGCGGAGGTGCTGGGGGTGTGCTCTCTGGCGCGTGGGGCCCTGCGGGGCCCTTTGCTTTCAGTAAGGACTGCGACTGGGGTGGCCTGGCAGGGGGTGGCTGGGTGGAGGGCTGCGGTGGGGACTGGGACTGGGGTGGCCTGGCAGGGGGTGTTTGGGTGCAGCACTGTGGTGAGGACTGGGATGGGGGTGGCCTAGCGGGGGGCAGAGCCCCAGGATGTGATGGCAGAGGCAGGGTTTGACATGGGTGCAGCAGCAGGGCTTGAGGTTGGGTTGGCCCATTGGGGGTCAGCACCCAGGATGAACTCAGGGGGGCTGGACTGGTGAGGAGATGCTGCATGGACCGGGACTGTGCCGGGGGCAGCCTGGTGGAGGGTAGCACGTTTGGGCCTGATGGATGCTGTGGGGATGAGGAGGTGCTGGCAGGGAGCGCCTGCAGGGACTGGGACAGGGGCAGCACCCCTGGGGCGGACAGCAACGGCAGGGACCGGGATGGGGGTGCCTCGGCGAAGGGAGGCTGCTGGGAGCTGGGAAGGGCCAGCTCGGTGGCGGACAGCGCCCTAGGGCCCGATGGCAGCAGGGGGGACTGGGACGATCCGCTGCGGGGCAGCCGCCCCGGGCCTGATGAGGGTGGCGGAGCCTTCAGTAGGGGCATCTCGGTGGGAGGCTGCGGCGGAGGCGGCGGCTGAGTCCGCCTGTCAGGGGGCAGCACTCTGTGGCCCGGCGGCAGTGGCAGGGCTCGGCTTGGGGGAGACCCTCCAGGGCGTTGTGGTGGTAGGGACCCGGATGGGGCTGACCCAGAGGGAGGCAACCCCCGGGACAATGGTGGGGACCGGCACCGGGACGGTCTGGCAGAGGGCGGCTGTGGGGTCTGGTATGGGGGCAGCCCGGCGGGGGTCAGCGCCGCAGGACCCGTCGGCAGCGCCAGGGGCCGGCAGCGCGGGGGCCCGTTGGGGTGAAGCGTCCAGGGGCCCGAGGACAGCGGCTGGGTCCGATAGGGGGGCGGCTGTGCGGGGGAGAGGAGGGGAACGGGAGCGGAGAGGCCCGGCTGGGGGGAGCTGCCCGGGGCGCTTCGGGGCAGCGGCGGCGGCAGCGCGGCGCGCTCGGCGGCACTCACAGCAGAGCCCGCCGCGGCCCCGGGCAGAGCAGCCCCCCGCGACGGCTGCCCCCTGGGGCTGCCCCCCGCCCAGCTGCCTCTTCTCCACCGCCTCCCCCGGGGGGCAGCGCCTCCCGTCGGGGTCGCGTCGGGGCGGTGGCGGCTCCTTCTCCTCCTGCTGCTCCTCTGGCGGCGGCAGCTCCTCGTCGAGGAGGTCGCGGTACCTGCGGCGGAGGACGATGTCCTTGGAGGCGCCGGGGGCGGCGCCGGGGTGGACGGTGGCCAGGGAATTGACGAGGCTCTTGAAGTATTCGCGGCGCTCCCGCTGCTGCGGCTCCGTCAGGGCTGGGTCGCGGAGGAAGCGTTGGAAGTGGCGAAGCAGCGCCGTGTTGGGGGCTCGGCCCCCGGCCTCCCAGAGGAAGTCCAGCACGGCCTCCTGGCTCAGCTCCCGCGCCATGGGTCGGACCTTCCACCTCTCGGTACTCCTCCTCGGTGCTGCACGTCGGTGCTCGGCACTGCGCCCAGGTGCGCAGCGCTGCCGCGCCGGGGAACCCGCCTCCTGCCGCGCCGGGGCTCTGCGCCTCCTCCTCCTCCTCCGCCTTCGCAGCCGGGCCACCACCCCCCGGGTGCCTTTGCCCGGGGTGGCGGCCCGTGGGGTAGCGCGGCTGAGGTGACAGCGGTGCGGGGAAGGGAAGGAAGCGGGGCTGGAGGAGCCCTGCTAGTGCTCTGAGTGCGAGGCCAACTGCTGGCGTGCGGTGAGGAGGACGAGCACTCCATCAGTCATTGTGTCAGTGAACAGACAAGAGGAGATGGGCACAAATTGAAATGCAAAAAATGCCGTTTGTGCGTGAGGAGAAACTCTTACAGTGAGCGTCGTCAGGTACTGGAGCAGGTTGCCTGGAGAGGTTGTGGTCCCCATCGTCAGGAACATTCAGGGTTCCACTGGATGCAAATCTGCTTTGTGTGACCCTTCCTGAGCAGGGGCTCGACCGGAACATTTCCAGAGGTGCCTTCCACCCTGACCCACCTTGAGAGTCCATGACTTACCACAGCTGGCAATGAAGATATGTGAATGTGATGTGATTCAGGGTAGGTGTTATTGCAAGTGTGGGGGATTGTACCTGGGTACGACAACCACACACAAATACCAAGAGAGCCTGAAGTCAAATTATATAGAATCATAGAATCATAGAATAGTTAGGGTTGGAAAGGACCTTAAGATCATCTAGTTCCAGCCCCCCTGCCATGGGCAGGGACACCTCCCACTAAACCATGCCATCCAAGGCTATGTCCAACCCAACCTTGAACACCGCCAACGATGGAGCATTCACAGCTTCCCTGGGCAACCCATTCCAGTGCCTCACCACCCTTACAGTAAAGAATTTCTTCCTCATATCCAATCTAAACTTCCCCTGTTTAAGTTTGAACCCACTACCCCTTGTCCTCTCACTACAGTCCCTAATGAAGAGTCCCTCCCCAGCATCCCTATAGGCCCCTTTCAGATATTGGAAGGCTGCTATGAGGTCTTCACGCAGCCTTCTCTTCTCCAGGCTGAACATCTCATATCATCTCTGTTTTCACTGCGTGGCTGAGACAGGTTGGACACATATTGTACTGGAGTGAGTATCTAATGTTGTTCTGTATTGGTAATGCTATTACCTCATGGTGTGTGTTACAGCTAAGGATGGAAAGATCAATGCCCAAAAGTGTCTGCAACCTTCACAAACCCCAGGCAGATAGGTGGTGGGTATAGGCTTGTGAATTCTGTTTTGGTAACGCAGAGCTTTAGGATAAGTTTAAAGGTTCAGACCCTGCAAACACTATGCAGGATGGATGTGTGCAGCAATGTTGCTCCCAAGTAAGGTGGCTACATGGGCCTGTGCTTATGAATTGCTGACTCTGAACCCTTAGTTCAAAGGAGGATGACTTGCACTGTGGTGCTGCAGGACGGCTAAACTGTAACCTCTGGAAGCAGCCCTGAAAGAAACTTCGAAGTTTCTACGTTAGGAGTTACAGTTTAGGCAATATATCAGAGAAGTCTTCCTATGTGCCAAGATTTGGATTGCTTGGGTGGCATGGGAGGAGAAATTGCACTGCATGCTCTGCCACATCTCCCTCTTGGTTCTCCTTGGGGTGTATCCTGTAGGAGAGTATGGCTGCTTCCCATCAGGGGTGTTCATCTGAGCAAAGTGCTGGAAAGAGGGGAAGGG
This sequence comes from Myiopsitta monachus, assembly GCA_017639245.1. Taxonomy (NCBI): domain Eukaryota; kingdom Metazoa; phylum Chordata; class Aves; order Psittaciformes; family Psittacidae; genus Myiopsitta; species Myiopsitta monachus. Next base: position 47,501,278 of record CM029917.1, read on the forward strand.
TCATGTTAATATTTCATCGCTTTGCACACGCTTTTGGTACAGTTTGTCAAGGTATAAATACCTTTCTCCTTTGATGATGAGCCCCGAACTGTGGTCACTACTGTGTGTGGCAGCAGCAGTCTCTCAGCAGAAGCGGTTGAGATGAGATGAACGGAGCATAATGATATAATTGTAATCACAAATAAGGGAGGAGGGTAGATTGTGAAGATAAAATACCAAGTAACAGTGGCTAATGACAGCACTACTATGAAAGTGGTGTTTGGCTAAGGTGTCAGCAGGAGGCTTTCCGTGGTATTGTATATTCATTTAAACATCCTTGGAGGTATTATCATGCTTACTCTAAGCTTAGCTTTGACTAAAAAAAAATAGAGGTTTTTCTACTGGGAAATGTCAGCTCTCACCCTGGAAACTTTCTCTTGCCAGTTAAACATGCTCAGGTAACATTAAGATGACTATTGAAGTACCTGCAGGACTGAAACGGATGCCTTTGCCTTGCTGAGGTTGGAAAGGCCTCACTGAGCTTGTTGAAGTGAAGTGGGTTCACCTAACGTGTCACTTGAAAGATACTACTGGTTGGATAGCTCAGATTCTGGGCAGTAGTACAGCAGTTGATTGTAACCTGTTTGGTTATGCCTGTCATAGAATCACAGAATGGTTTGGGTTGGAAAGGACCTTAAAATCATCTAGTTCCAACACCTCTGCCATCTTTTGCCCTCTGAGGGCAGGGGTGCCTCACACTAGACCATGTAGCCCAAGGCTCTGTCCAGTCTGGCCTTGAACACTGCCAGGGATGGAGCGTTTATCACTTCTCTGGGCAACCTGTTCCAGTGCCTCACCAACCCCACAGTAAAGAACTTCTTCCTTGTATGTAACCTAAATCTCTCCTGCTTAAGCTTGAATCCATTGCCCCACGTCCTATCACTACAATCCCTGGTGAAGAGTCCCTCCCCAGCACCCTTATAGGTCCCCTTCAGATACTGGAAGGCTGCTATGAGGTCTCCACGCAGCCTTCTCTTCTCCGGGCTGAACAGCCCCAACTTTCTCAGCCTGTCTTCATACAGGAGGTGCTCCAGCCCCTGATCATCCTCATGGCTTTCTCTGGACGTGCTCCAACAGCTCCATGTCTCTTTACCCTTTCGTAGGCAAGTTGTGAGCAGTGCTGACCACAAAATGGAGGCAGGATCAGCACTACTGCAACATTAAAAACAAAAAAAGTCAGTCCACCACTTAGTCCTGTTGTTGTGCAGGAAGATGTTGACTTTAGGGAGCTACATAGCTGTGTTTGTTTCTAATAGCTAACAGTTACTCGGAGGTGCTCTCAGCTTTTAGCCTTTTGGCTTTTTTGTTCTGTAAGTTAACCAGAGCTCTGTGTTTACTTGTGGATTTTCTCATCCTGTGTAATGTTACAAATGGTCCTGCAGCTGACACAAAAGGTTATTAAAGCATCGATGTGCCCTATCTGCAAAGTGATGTAAAACAGCTTTGGAAAAATGGAGCCCCCCACAGGGGCTCTAGAACGAGATACTGGGAATTCCCTTTGCTCAGGTATCAATTTCTTGGCAGCAGCTATGAAACTTTCAGGAGCAAGGGGTCTGCTTCTTCCTGCTGAACACGAGGAATGCAGAGAACTATGCTGTGATCTGGAAGGGCAGCAGAACATTTCTTTGTCTTGACATTTGTTTTTTCCCTCTCTTTCAGCATGAAAAACCATCCCCAGGAAGGTCTGTATGCATGAATATCATGGAGAAAACTCGGCCACAGCTCTCCCAGCTTCAGGCTAAGGAAGGATGAGTCACATTAGGATTTTGCATATGCAGAAGATCTTTGTGTTAGTTAAGTTACACTGATGCAGGAGTATCCTGCATGCCTCTAATTCACCAAGGGGAAGCTATCTGCCTCACCCAGGAGATGCAATAAGGGCAACTCTTTAAATAGGATCATCAGGTTTCCACTAGAGGCTGCCCTGGTCCGAGCGCACTTCCCAGTACGGGCACACACAGCACCTCCTCACCTGGAGCCATGCATGAAGGAGGAATTTGCTACCAGAGCAATAACATGAGTTTAATACAGCAGCCTCCCTGGGATATGAGCAGTAGCGTCTAACACATTAGTGTAATAAACGGCACTGCATCAACCATCCTTGCAAAATCTTACTGGCAGAAACCCCATTGGTGTTTTTTTGGTGAAGCAGCTTTGGTGATGATGGCTGCAACTACACCCAGCTATGGGCTGCTGCCTGAGGTGTAGACCCTGAGCCCCAGGTGAGGAGCACTGCCAGGTACTGCTCATGGGCTTCCTTAGGTTTCTGTTCAGAAGGGGGTTGCAGGAGCAGGCATGGGTCACCACGCTGAAACGCCAGCTTCAAAGCATGATGGAAGAGCTGTAAGAAGGAAATGCTTGGACTTGGTAGTTCTCCACCAGCCATGTGTTTCTTCATAGTGCTACAAAAATGGCTTTTGAAGTGAAAAGGTAAGAGCTTCAGGTTGAATGGTGTATAAATAGTTAAGTGTTTTGCTGAGGTCTACTTATTTACTGTCCTGGGTTGTTTCCTTGTAGGAGGTGCTCTCAGCTTTTAGCCTTTCTTATTTTCATTCTGTGGATGTTCACATAGGGGGGTAGCTCTGATACATCTGTAATTCAGCATGTCTTTCATGAGTGTGGCAAATTGGGTCTCTATCTTTTGTAGCCTTTTGGGGCTTTATGCCTTGCAGGGCCATTCACCCCTGCCTTGGTTGAGGACTTGAGCAGATGTGTTGAATTTAGCCCTAAGACTCCCACCTTTGCAGGTAAAGAGGTATGTTACCATGCTCAACATCAAGATATTAAGCATTTATATATATTTATGAAGAATGCCAGTTGGAGCAGCATGGAGCTGGCTATACTTCACTTTACCCCTGGAAATCACTTACTGGAGGGGGAGAGCTGTGGCTATAGTGTGGTGTACCTGGTTTGTTTAAAAACAAAGCATAGGTGTGTTTGGCAGCAGGAGAGAGCTCATAGCAATGAGAGGAATGGGGTGCTTGGTTTTGCCTTCTGTGTTGTTATATGAGGGCTTTAGGGGTTCCTGTTGGCAAACAGCCTCAATTGGGGTAGCTCCTGTTTGAACCCCTGTTACAAATATCTCTTCACTGAATCCCCCTCCTCCTTTTCAACTAAACTGGTAGGAGCAGGACTTTCTGGCCATCCCTTTGATAGGGTCCCTGCAGCAGATGCTCTCTACTTTCAGCTGTACCCCATTGCTGTGGGGCTGCCGGCGTTGGGCAGCGTGACACTTTCGGGTGGAGGGGACGGTACAAGCGGCCAGGCTGGGGGGGGGCGGGGAGGGGGGGCGAGTTTCCTCCCGCAGGCCAGCCGGGCTGGGGGACGAGCATCGCGGCCGAGAGAGGGATTTATTGCCATTGCTGCCGGGGATCGAGTGCACCCTTAGCGCGGCCCACTGGGGCTCCAGACGGCTTCCGAGGGTCGCCGCCAGCCGGGGCGGTGCCGGCGTCCCCAGGGGAGGGCCGGGGGGATCCCGCCTCGCCGCCCGGCCCCTTTGCATTGCGCATGGGCCCTCCCCGCCGGGTGGCCATGTTGCAGTCCTAACAGTCAGTGCAGAGCGGCGGCGGGCCGGGGAGCGCAGCGCACGGCACTGCACCGCACCGCACCGCGATGGCCGTGGCGGTCGGGGAGACCTGCGGTGGGTGCTGCGGAGGGCAGCAGGGTGGGAGGACGGGCGGTGCGGTGCGAGGCTGGCGGGGCATTGCCCCGGGGGGGGCTGGCGCGGCTGCGGTGCGGAGGGTCGCGGGGTGCGAGGCTGGAGGTGCCACCGCCCGCGCCCCCTTTCCCAGGGCCCGGGGTGGTCGCGCAAAACTTTTATCGCTGCGGTTTGGGGCCGCGGGTCTTTGTTACAGCGGGGCCGGGCCCGGCGGCGGGCAGCTCCTCCCGGAGTCCTCCGCTTGAAGCGGCGGGGAGGCACCGCGGTGGTCCCCGGGCTGCTCCCGTCGGGGCTGGGGCCGCGTTCGGTGGCTGGCCGCGGGTGTTTCTGCTCTGGCGATTCCCATTGAAGGGAAAGCTGGGGAGTGGGGAGGGTTGTGCCTCATATGCGGTGGGCAGCAGCCCTCGGGAAGAGGCTCCAGACGCTCGATTGCGGCGGGAACAGTGGTGCAAATCCCGGCGTAGGAGTCTTCAGAGGCACACGCGTGCTCCGCATCTTCCAGCGTGACCGCGTTTCTGGGGATGTGGTGGCCGGGAGGTTTTTACATCCATGTTGAGAAAGACAAACGATTTCACCTATAAAGGGAAGGGCGGAAAAACCCAACCCAAACCCCTCCAAATCCACGAAAACTAACAGATGCTATTCCCGGGAAGGGGGAAAAAAAATAAAGATCTGCCTTGCATCCAGCTTGCAGAAACGTGAATGAAACTCTGCCGTGACCAGGCTGAATGCGCTTTTGTGCATCGTCGGCCGGGGGAGGGAGAGAGACTTGACCGATTTCCCAGTAACTTTTTCAGTACTTGTGTGTGAAACAGATGTTGCCCGTGAGCAGAGGACTTGAATGCGGCTCCTTCTTGTAATAAGCACATGGTCTGTATTCAAGATGTGACCAGAGTGAGACAGTTTCTCTCGGCTTTTATTATATGTTCATGGATCTGTGGGGTTGTGTGGATCTTCTGATGTGGCAAAGCAAATGTATGAAGATGGGGTTCGTGGTGTTTCTGGAGGTGGGAAGTAATGCTGCTAAGCAAAAAAAGAGCTGATGTTTGTTAACAGAATACCTATGAAGTATTCCAGCTGTTTGTGAAGCTTCTTTTGAAATGATTCCCTGATCTTAAAATATGAAGCATGCTTGGAAATAGAACTTTGTCTTGCAGTGTAAGAAGATGCACTGAAATTGTTACTTGAGGCAAGCTGAAGGGTATTGCCAAACAGAGACGTTTTGCTTTGTGTGGAGCAGCAGCCCTGCAACAGGAATAGGCTTAGGAACATGCCTTACTGCAAGATATGGTTGATGTTTGTTCTTGAATATGTCTTTTGCGTTATTTTTCTGTCATTATATTAAACTCAGCTTCTCACAGTTTTGGTTAATTGAAGTTCATAAGCAATCTCCAAACAGCATCTGCAGACGGTTTCACACCAGTCAAACTAAATTCAGATTTGGGTGCCACTGAGCCCAGTCCACTGGGACTGACTGCAGAATAAAGCATCCTCTGGTGTGAGAACCACGTGTGTGTGGGAGAGGGAAGGCTGAGAGCACTCAGCTTCCTCCCAAGCAGCTGGTGGGCAGACTTTCATCCTCCAGAATCAAATTGCTGCTTTTGGAGAAGAGAATTCTCTTGTCTTGGAGTGATAAGACAAGAAGGGACAGTGGGCTGGTGTTTGGTAGAAGTTGGGGGTATTTTGTCTCGGACAGCTTCTTATCTAATCCTCTCTGCTGCTGCTTTGCATGCTGCTGTTGCTGGGGGGTGGTAGGGAGTTCGACGAAATAGTTAATTATATGTTAAAGCAAGACTGATGAATGTTGGCCTATCAAACTTTCAACATAATAATCCTATTTTTATAAGGGCCCTGAGTGGTATGTGTCTTGTTAGAGGGTAGAATTAAAGGAAGGGGGAAAGAAAAGAGAAGGAATGAAACGAAAAGCAAGTCAGTTTGACTAAAATCGATGATCACATTCCTGAGTCACAACCTCTTATGTCCTGGCAGGATATGACATTATGTTAATTGTAAAAGCATGCATAGAAAATAACTTGAGTGAACTGCTCTGAAGTGCCTGTGTTTAATTGCAGGCGAACAGGGCGTGTTTTGGTGGGATGGGCGGCTTTCATTTGAGGGCCCTGATCCCACAGATGTGAAAGCACATGTGTACTGCGCTGCCTGTAATTTCATTTGGCTTAATGGAAATGGATCTCGGTATGCAAATGCAAAGGCATGCATAAGCAGAGTTTTGGCATGATTGGTGCTGGGAGCTGCCATGGGACCTCTCAGCTGATAAAAGCCATGCATATGCTTAAACATACGTCAGGGTGGAAGGATGCATATGGGCTCAATGTGAGATAAGCCACTTGCACTCTGCAAAATGTTGAGATGTGCTGGGCAGTAGACTCCCTTCCTTCTCCTGGGTTAATTCTCAGCAACTTCACCAGTGCTGGATGGTTTCTCAGTAGTTTGAAGCATGGAAGAGGGCTCTGTCCTCCATACCATTCTCTTTATTTGTTTATTCTAAGTGCTTACAGAATCATAGCTTGGCCTAGCTAAAGGAGAAAAACTAGTGTTTACTCATATGTATATACTAATTTGTTCTCCCCTCCAAGTCAAACAAAAATTGATGGAGAATGAAGCTGGAATACAAATTTTACACAGGAAACATAGAAAATGATATCTGAGAAATTAAACCAGCACAATGTATTCTTCCATCTCTTTTAAAAACACTTGATGATGAGAAACTGTCAGTTTCCATGGAGTGGAGGGAATAAAAGAGGGAGGCGAGAAGGTAGAGCAGGGCTCATGGAGCTGAAGGCTTCACGTGCATTGTCTTTCTCTGAGTGGCAGAGACCCTCGGGTCAGCAGGAGCTGTGGGACAGAGCCTTCGGAGCACAGCCACCATGGCTGATGGGTTTAGACAATGAGATGAACACTAAGAAAAGGGTAACCCTTTGTCTCTGTCTGCTGACAGGTCAGCAGTGCCTTGGCTGCTCTTCAGCTTCTCCCTTTCCAAGTTAACTGCAAGGATGTGGTGGTGCTGTGGGCTTGGGTGGCACTGCTGGGGCTGCTGAGGTGGCCAGGGGCATGGGGTTTGGCTTCCTTGCCTGCTTTCACCTGCCAAGTGTGGCTTTTAGGACCTGGCCTGGCTCAGCTGCCTGCACCAGGGAAGCAGACCTGGGTGGTGCACACAAGACTTTTAGTTTGTGAACTCTTCATTTCCTTTGTTCACCTCAGTGCCTTGTTTGCAGTAGGAAATTCTTTCAGGCAATTCTGGTTGCTCCTGTTGATGTTAACAATGGTGGGGAACCTGCCTTCTCCGTGCCTTGTTTTCAGCACACCCTCGGTTGTGGGGCAGGTTATGTGTCCAGCCCACCACAGTCTTGGAACCTCTAGCTTTTCCAGCATGAAGTGAGCTGACCTGGAGTCAGGATCTGATGGAGATACTTGGAAAATCCTTAATTTGTGTGGATGAAATCATGGGGGTTGATGTCAGTGTCTGTGTAGGGCCTCTGAAACAATGGTGGGGATTGATTAAGCAAGCAGCATGAATCTGAGAAGTAAAATATTTATTCAGAGCTGAGGCATGTTTAATATGTCCCCCTCCTACCACTGCAGCCCCTGAGAGAGATGGCTTTGCTGGCTGGCTGCCTGCTCTGGAGCCATTTGAGAGTTGTCACTTCTGTTGTGCCCTTGGGGAGCCTCTCCGTCTCAAGGTATTGGTGAGGGCATGGGCACGATGCTGCTCAGTAGCTTATGCCTTGCTTTGCAGGAGAGGTGCCAAGGGGACAGGGTCTTCTGTTGGCTTGGGAAGTGCTTCTGCCTTGTCCATCCTCTTTGTTGGCTTGGTTGAGCTCTAGGCTTCAGTCCTATAAGCTACAGTGGCTCTTACTGGAAAAGCTACTGGAGCTGTTTCAGCTTAGAACAGTTAGGTGCAGCCAGGTGATGGTAAAGGAAACAAAAAAGCTTCGCAGTAGTGTTTCAAGCTTTTTTTTAGGTACACTGTCTAGCTGCCTTTGCTTCCAGCTCTGTGAGCAGCTCTCCAGACTACTGTAATAAGTGATGCGTAATAACGGTTCAGACAAACACCACGGGGCTGTTGGCATTGGGCATTAGTGCTGGTGAAGAATGCTTGAGATTGGAGTCAGAAAATGAAGTTCAGCATCCTGCTGTCTTAGCTAAGAGCAGCAGTAACAAAAATTTACCCAAAATGTTCTTCTTTTTCCCTATAAATGCTAGTTTGTGTGCCACCATGTGATGCTTTCAGTAAGGTGGGAATAACATGATCTTTCTTGGCTACTCCATTACATGTGGATGTCTTTCCCCCTCCTCTACACCATGGTGCTGCTTTAGATGCCAGAGCTGTTCTCATCTGCAGCTTGGGCAGGTATGGTTACTGTGGGTGTAGGCAAGGCCTGCTTGGCCTTGATGAGGCAGACAATTAAGAGCCATGGGAAGGAGGAAGAGCTCCCTGTAGTTTTGCATTAGCAATTCTCAGCCCTTCTGCAAGCTTTCTCCCTGTGACTGCACTCTCTGCTTGTCCAGCATAAGTGATACCCACTGTTGGATGAAATGCAGTCCAAAGGATATTATTGGCATTTCACTACTAGTACAATTATCTTGCTGAGCTCTGCAATTCATGTATCTTGAGCTATCTTTAGGACTCCTTATTTTAAAATCCAGACTGTGCCAGTGTTCAGGAAAGTGGCCTTAGGATCTGAATTCATAATTAGAGCCTTTGAAGTTGCTGAAAATATGGAGGAGCTGAATCTTTTTCTTGCAGGCTTAGGCTTTTTGTTTTCTTTAGTAGCATCCCGCATAAGGTGATGGCACAGAGCAGACTACTGCTGGTTTTGGGGGTGGTTCTTATTTGTGTTGGGGTTTTTGTTGTTGCTTTTCCATCTCAGTTTACAGCTTCTTTAGAGCTTTCTATTATCTAATTGGATTTTCTGTTACCGTTTCTGCATCCCAGATTTATTTTCAGCTGGGATCTAGCTGCTGGAAATATGTTATTGAAGAACAACTGTAGTTGTGGTTTATTTCTTTACCAGATCTGGTCATGAATACTTGGCAGAAGCTAATAGAGAGACTTATTTTAGAAGCATTTTGGGTTTGCCACAGATGTTGCCTGCTTTGCCAGTGGCTCCTGAGAACTGATTGCTGTGCACAACAGTTGTTCTAATATGAATTGTTTCTGCAAATCTGCATGCATCTCGTGTCTAATTCAGAAATTATACTAACCTCTCTCGCATGATGGGAGTGGAAGGGGAGAAATAGTGTTTTGAATCCTGAAGGGGATATTTGTACATGATTTGCAAACTTTTGGGGCTGTTTGTGGATCTGAAGGTGTTGAGCAAAGTCTCTTTTGCCAGGGGAATAACTGGGTGCTAAGTACAGAGTGCTGTATGAGTCCCAACAGAATCTATTGGTGGGATGTGTTGTAAGCGCCAAGTGTGCAAAATGCTTTGCTTAAGCACATTAACATGGCTTAAGTTTCTGACAGTCTGGTGGTGGCAGCCGCTCTTTTTGTCTGTAAAGAAAATGAAGGTGGGAAGAGGAGCGAGTTTGGTAGACGGCTTGCTAGGAGACCGCATGAGCTTGTCTTTCCCTCTTCCACAGGGCAGCACTGTGACTGACTGGCAGGGAAACACAAGAGCACAAACTGCAGTAGAGATGAAATTAGAAGCCGGCACTTATTCTTTCAGAGAGAGGCTCCCACTTGTAACCACAGCCAAATCTTTGCCTTGTAAAGCACACAAATCTTCTCCTTTCAGTCCCTTTGAAAGCCCACCTCCTCCAGCCTGAGTCAGCCTAGGAGCTCTTGGCGGCTTTCAGATGAATGAAGGATAGCAGGCTGGTAGTCCTGGCTCTGTTTTTCTGGGACAAAATTTGGCAGGCAACAGCCAAGCTTGAAAAAAGGAAATTTGCAACCTGGAAAGGTGAAGGTGTCTGGTTATCATTGACACTTGTTCTTGGTATGTATCTGCAATAATATGGATTACCCTATATCCTCCAGATGTGCATAGGAAATGCACAGGGTTGCCAGTAAAGAGGCTGTTCATAAGTATAGTTGGATTTTCGTTTCTTTGCTTCTTCATATGATGAAAGATTTTGCTTTTTTTCGTGTATTGCCTTCTGTTTTAATTGGTAGAATTAAGTTTCTTAGATATCTGCAGAACGAACTTAGAAACAGCATGGCTAATGATATTTGAATAGTCTCTGGTTTTGTTTTGTTCCTAGTTTGAGATGTCAAGCCTGATATTTTGAGAAGTTTCAGTATTAACTGGAAACAGTTCATTTATTCTCAGTTTTCACAGCTAAAAGATTAGGTTGGCATACTGTGAGCAGGTATATTGCTAGCTGCAAGTGCTTGCAGTGATTATAAGGTTTAACACAGCCATCTGGGACTGAACATATGCACTTGCCAAATCTTTGTGTCAGGACCCCAGTAGGAGCAGAGATTTTAGTAAATAGTCTGGTGACTTGCTCTGGTGGTAAATTGCACCACTTCACCATCGCATCCTTGGCTGCTGCTTTCTGTTCCCCAAATCTGTGTAATGGCCAGGTTGAGCTATGGAAGGTCTCATTGTGCTTCTTGATTCATGGTCGGTCACAGTTCTGTGCTCTGAAGTTTTCTGGCCACATGTATGTGCAAGGGGGTAGGCACTGTGGGGGATTCATTTTTTCCTGTGGAAAGATCATTTTTCAGACCCTGTGTCAGCAGTTTTATCTGAGCACCTTTCCCTAGTTGTGGCCAGGTAACTCACCTTGCTGCTGTTTTTAACAGGAGAAACAATGAATCAGTAATTATGCTTTTGTTAGTGTATAGAAGCAGAAGATCAACGTTTTAGTTACATTTGAAAATGGTTTTGTTCATTTTCTGTGTATTGCATGTAAGTTCCAAGCCAGGAAAAATCCTTAATGCTTCTAAATGAATGCTGTCCTGTCACAAAGTATCTTTTATCACAAAAAGCGCCAGCCTAGTCTCACTCTGTTTCATCTGTCTCATTAATATTGAATATGTGGCACTTCAGTATGGCAGCGAAGCAAAGCAGGGAATTTCAGCTAGTATCTGACAACAGCAAGCTGAGATTAAATGACATCCAAGTGCAATCTGCTATATATAAATGAACTGGCATTTTCCAGGAGCATTTGGCCCAATTTAAGCTGGTTTTTTTTCCCCTTGGGGGTTCAGTGATTGCGGCACAAGTCCCTGGTGTCCCATGGAGGTAGAAAGCTTCACCAGATCTGGGAGCTGCTTCTCACTGGGGAGAACCTGTGTGTAAGTGTCTGCTTCCTGCTTGGGGCAGCTGTTCGGGGAGGCAGTGGCATCCCCTCCGTGGTGCTTTGAGCCACAAAGAAGCTGGGCAGAAAGCTGAAACTAAACAAGTTATTTTGAAGCGCCTTACCTTCTGGGACGCACAGTTGATGGTCACTGAGCAATTGGAACCATTTAGTTCGGCATCTGATGTATCATTGCCAAAAAGTAGTAGTGTCAGGGGACCTTGGCTTTTGTGTTTCTGGATAGCTGCATATTCATCTTGCTGGAAATCCCTTTTGCCATTCAGCACTTGGAGTTATACAGTTATTAATTATTAGAGCATTAATTACAAGAGCCACTTGGGATGAGGGCTTGTGTAGCTGGCGTGCTGCAAGTGTTTCAGCTCCTGATTTGCTGGGCAATCTTGGGCAAATGCTTTTGTTTCCTCCACATCCACACGTAAAGCAGGTGATAATTCCCTTCCTTCTGTGATCAGTGAATTAATAGCACGGCCACAGTCACCTTTACAAACCTACCACTGTTGCACCAAATCCAGTGGGATCTTGTGGCACAGAAGCATTACCAGATTAATGCTTTTAATTAAGAACAGTGTCGTGAAAATAACTATTCAAATAGGGTAATATGTGAGTTATTTTTTTTCAGGAAGAATTAAAAAGTAATTTCAATAAGGAAGAAACGTTTAAAAGGGAGCAATGGGAATAACTCCACTGACCTTGTTTCTCTGGGTTTATGTAAATGCAATTGAGGGCAATTTTTCACATATAGCATTCCTCAGAGATGGTGAGTTTCCCTGTTGTAGGCCAGAACCATTTAAACGTGAAAGCCAGAGGTGCATTGGTTTTGCTGTTTAAACAAAAACATTATTTGAAGTTGTGGCCTGATGTGTGACTAGTGTCTGTTACCAGCACAGCTACCTCCCCCCAAGGTTTGGCCTCACCAGGAATGTTGCTCAGGAAAGCATTTTTCCATGGGATGTGCATTACTTGGTTTTGATGTAACCTAAGGAAAGAAGTACTTTTTAATAGCCTAACCAAGCAACCTAATGATTTCTTCCAGTGGGATGAGCCAGGAAGCTGGAGGGATGAATCCAAGCAGGCTAGCTGTGATACAGCTTACATGCAGGGAAGGGAAGCATAAAGTTCACACAGGCTAAAAATTGGTTGATGTTTCTGGTGTGAAATAGGTGGTTGGTCCCTATGTAAAATATACAGTAGGGAGGCCCAGGAGAAGAGCATACAGATGCTGTCCTCATCCACACCAGCTGTCGTAAGCAGGTGTTTTTCTGAACCGTGTGTGCTGAAATGCATCAGCAATGGAAAGCTGTTCAGGGCAGGGAGCCTGGTATTTCTGGCTGATGCAGTGCCTTGCAGAGGAGGGTCGTGGCCCAGTGTCTCGGGTGAAGTGGTTCTGAATGGTAGGAAGGAGGATGGAGATGGCCGGATTGGTGCCATCCTCCTGGCTTCTATAAAAGTAAGAAGATTGTGTAAGTCTGCTCTTGAGGCTTGGGGTCCAAGGAGATGCAAGTAAAGTCATCATGCACCCAAAGGAGGACTGTTCTCCTGCCTGCTCTGACTGTCCTGAGGTCAACACGCACTGGCCTGCACAGGACCAGGCTCTTGTGCTGTGTTGTTACTGTGGTGTGTGGAGTGGGAACCTTAACGCTGCATGTGGAAACCCAGTTCTTTCTCCTGGTCAGTTGCAATAGGAAGGGGGCAAGAGCTGGGCATTGTCCTTCCTCTTTGAAGGCTTAAGTTCCCAGACCAGTTATTTACCTATCAGATCACAGCTACTCTGGGATGTAAGCAACCCCTGCAGTACTGTTTGTGGCTTTGTGTGTTACTTACCACCTTGAGCAATGCAGAGGTGAAGACTGCTGCATCTCCAGCCTTTGCCGCGCGAATAAGGAGTACGCAGCAGCGCATCACTTGCTTTGGTATTTCTCATTAAATAACTTGAGCCAAGGGCAAAAATGTGCACCGCACATGGGAATTTTGCCCCAATTTTGGGTTAGGCAGGTCTGCAGCAGTTGGAGTCATAGAGCGTGTTAGAGCAGGGAGCTGCTCATGTGAACTTATCTTGCCTAGTCCTCTGCAGGAAACGCTTGCTCGGAGCAGGCTGAATTTGCCTTTGGGTACGTTTGTCTTCCCAAATCCTTCAGTTTGGCTCCATAAAGTTGTGACAGTATTTACCTGCTCTGTCAGGTCTTTGAAGCCTTGCTGCTGCCGAGAAATGAAGCACAGTGCAGTGAAACGCACTCTTTCAGCCGGAGCCCTGCTCATCTGTCAGTCATTCTTGCTCTGTGCTTGACTTGTACTCAGCTGTTATGTAGTATGTGCTGGCATAGTTGGCCAAGCTAAACAGTTCAGTGCTTTGCTTACAGAGGGATACCTGATGTGCCATGCTGCTGATCCTGCTGCTTCCAGGACAAAAGAGGCATTGAGATTGAACCTAGAGAATAGGCTCTGGTGTGGACAGCCTCTGCACTGTGTTAGACCCTAGCTAATGGGGCCGTGCACTGCCTGGTGGTCTGCTGCGAGGGAGAGCAGCCTGTTGTGAGCTGCCTCTGCACTCTCCTGACAAGGTGGTAGGATGAGAGGTGCACTTGATCACGCTTCTTTGGAGTGACACCTCTTAGGGGAGAAAGAGGATGAGAAATCTGAGTAATGAGTCTACAAAGCTACAGCAGGAAGTAACTGCAAGCTAATGGCAAATCCTCTTGCTCATTACTGTTACTCAGAGAAACAGCCTTGCAAAATGTTCCATTGTTTGCTTCCAAAAGTTATCCTTGAGCGATGTATTTCAACAAAGTCTAGTGCAGTATGTCTTGTCTGTAGTCAGGAGGTTGCAAGACTTTGAATTCTACCAGGTACATGTTTAGCTGCCCGAGCAGCTGGACTGGTCAGGTGGGTAGTAAGTACACCAGTGCATTTGTTCTGTTGCTTTTCGGAGTATATCACAGAACAACATTGCAAGCGTGGGTTTAATGTACCTCCAGTATGTTACAAGGAGTGGTGTGGGTTGCTACAGCACAAGTCTTGACAGGAGGGCAGAAGTTAAGTGTACGTCTGGATCAGACAGCTTTTGCTTTCCTTCAAAGCGTGAGCGTGTCTGGGGTGGACAGTGAAAGCAGAATGTGGTGACCAACATGAACTCCTCTGGGGATATGGATACTGGCTCCAGTTTAACTTTTTAGCTGGGCTGCTAGTGGATGGTGTAGCAGCCTGTGTGTGGAATAACTTCAGATTTTAGAAGAACACCATTCCAGTGAGCACACGGGTGAATGCCAGTGATCTGCAAATCTCTGCCAGTGGTCTTGTGAGCAGTGGCCTGCTGCAGGAAAAATAACACTGGATTAGCTCAGGGTGACTTTTGGGAGTGTTACACTTAGTTCCTAAAGACTAACCCTTCTGCAGAGCAGCATATTCTGAAGTAAGCAGAAATGTATTAAATATGATTTGTCTTCATGTGTAAAACAAGAAGTGGAAGCAATGCAGGGAGATCTTTTCAGCTACCAGCTTTTCCCAAGCAGCCTTTGCAATATCTCTGTCATTTGGGAAGACAAGTCCCTTGTTTCAAGCACTTGGACTCCAGGCAAATGCCAGGTCACTTGATCTCAGAGCTCTAAGGCATCCTGGTACCATTTCAGACCTATTATCTGGCTTGGGAGCTTGGTGCTGGGTGCCTTTTCTGCAGCTGAAGAAATGGAAACCTTGCCTTGGCACCAAAGCAGAGAGCCAGATGTGAACCCTGCAGCGCTGCCCTGCCTGCTTCCAGCTTTTCAGTCTCCTGCTTTTAATTAAACTGCCACGAAGATTGCAGAAGCCAAAGGTCCAGCTCACAAGGGAGCTTTGGTATGTGGACAGGAAGCGTTTGACAGCATGTAGTGTTGGTGCTTGCCTTCCACTCATGGTTTTTGCTCTTGCTCACCTAGCTGCTCTGGCAGGGCTGAAAACACCACTTAAGTCTGGCATGTTCTCCTCATGTTGGTTCTAATAAGGAAGTGTATCCTTGCGCCTGAGGAGCGCTTCAGATGATAGCTACCCCTCTGCAAGCCCTCGGAGTCTGTCTCTCTGCAAAAGTTCGTGCGCATCATTTAGCTGTGAGAATCTTTGTCCCTTTCAGAATGATTACAGAAGGAGACTTGATGTAGTTAATCTGTATTACCTGATTAGTTTTTGCACCTTATGCCTCCAGATGAGCTCACATCACAGAGCAGTGCTTGCATCTGGGCAGTTGGAGTGGTTGCCTTCTGCAGGACTATCTTCCTGGTGTTAGGGCCCAGGAATGTTTTGTAGTTGATGGGCTGAGCTACTGGATGGAGGAGATATGGCTGTCAGACAGGAGGATGAAACTCCTGTGTCAGGTTTGTTTGAGGAGACTGGATATGGAA
Source organism: Myiopsitta monachus (assembly GCA_017639245.1). Classification (NCBI taxonomy): domain Eukaryota; kingdom Metazoa; phylum Chordata; class Aves; order Psittaciformes; family Psittacidae; genus Myiopsitta; species Myiopsitta monachus. The sequence goes on from CM029917.1 coordinate 47,516,632, forward strand.
ACCTGCCGAGCAGAAACTCCTCAAAGACCCACAGAGGCTGGTAGGTTGTTATTCCCTGAGGAGGGCACTTGGAAACTTGGTAGCTCAGCCTGTGGTGTCAGCTGCAGGGAAATGGCTGGTGCAGAGTGCTGCCCGTCATGCTCTGGGACTACTGGAGCTCTGCAGAGGCTGTGCTGGGAGCTCACTGGTGAACAGTGAGAGCAGCAGGAACCTCTGCCTTGCTCCTGTGGAGCTCAGTCACCAGCTGGATGCAAGTTCACTGATCTCTGGTTGAAGACCTTGTGTTCTGATAAACCATGTACTCCTTTTTAAATGAACATTGGCTGTAATGCACAGGGCTTTCTCTTGCTTTTTCTTCCCTCCTATTTCCAGGCTGAGTGTTGCTCCGACTGTGTGTGTAAGTGAATGCCCTCCTGCCTCTTGGTGCAAATGCTGGTCTTCATAGTGGACAGGTTGAAATACAACGTGATCTTCAAATGTTCCGGAGCTTTGATGTAGACCATGAGATCACTGAACATGTGGCTCTGCCAGGGGCAGCACTGGGATGGACGGCTTAGGAAAGAAAAATAACTCTAGGGAAGATGTTTCTGGAACTGTGGGGGGGGGGACACACACGAGACCAAAACCCCCCTTAATGATGGTAGTAGGTGTGTGTGGGGAGGAAAAATCCAGTGACTAGAAAATAAGTTTCCTTCTGAGATGAAAGTCTCCATACTTTGATCAAGTCAAAAGATAAAGTTTAATGTTATATTTTGGAATACATTCTAAGGGAAGTTCTGTTTGTTGTCGAGAGCTCAGGGATTTACCAAATGAAAACTATGCCTGCTATGTCATAGCTCCTGAGTGCTGGCCACAGGCCATTGGACCCCCTTCCTCTTAATCACCTGGAAAATGATAAATCACTGATACAGCCCATAGGATTACAGGCCTTGATGATGAACCTGCTGGCCAGATTATGGACATGCAGTGTTATATCAGAGGGGTCTTAGATTAGTCATAGGAAACCATGCAGAGTGTAGCTATGTCTATTAGTCATCACTAAGTGAATTAATTTGATTAAGTGTATATGGTGATGTTAATATATGTCTGCTTCCCACCTGGGTTTATAAATCAGTTTGCTCTTCTGTCCTGTTAAGTATGTGGCCGCAAAGTCTGTCATCAGCTCACTGCATGAGTGATCCTGCAAAAAGTTCTCGGCTTGTGCAGCGGGGCTGATTCCCATTGCCAACAGGAGGGCAAAGTCAAAAGTAAGCCCACAGAAGACAGAGCCATTTCCTTTCCTGCCAGTGTACCCTGGAACTCTTAATGCTGGGAAACCTTAGTGGTTTATATCCCATTAATGTGCAATAAGCTTCCTGTGGTTGGTTGGTTGGTGGTTCTTTTTTGCCTCTTCCCAACCCCCCACCTCTCCCCCCTCCCCTTTTCTTTTTGTGTGTATGTTTTCCTGATGGAATAAACTCCCTCTGGCTGGAGCATTGGGCCCCTAAAGGTGACGGTAGGTTTTGGATCAAGGTCTCACAATTATTGTTAAGAATAGGGTTTTATGGTTACAGGATGCATTTAATGGGTGTCTGGAATGTAGCCACTGGTGTAAGATTGTTTATAGAAATACTATTAGTATTTTCCTTTAGGGGTTTGTTTTGTAGTAGTTATAGAAAATGATACTTAGTGTTAATAAAACTTAGCAACAGCCAAAAGAGAGATATTTTGCTCTTGTTTACTTCCTTCTGCTATGCATTTATATGCTGTTCCCATTGAGCTGCTTTGTTTTAGGGTATGTATGGTGCTTTTTCTAGAGTAAAAATTAGAATTGTTCATCAAGAAAAGCCAGGCTTGTAAAAACAGACCAGTTGGCTGAAGATTCAGGGCCTGGCAGCATCTGAACCTACTCTCAGGAAGGGAAGTGGGGGACTTTGAGGTTTTTTTTGTTGTTTTTTCTTTTCATATTGGATGGTCTTGAAGAGATTTCCCCCTTCCCAGCCCCAGGAATTTAATGTGGCACTTTTTCTCTTGATGGCTGTTGATGCAAAACTGGTGCTTGTGGGAAGCTGAATGTGGGATTAGTTTTATCTCTTAAAGAGTGAGTTTCCTCCCCTGCAATCTAGATACTGCTTCTTGAAAACGTTCTGGGGGCATTCACTAATGCTGCTGAGCTGGGAATACATACAAGCAGATTGCAGGCTGTAAAATACGAAACTGGTAGCTCTGAGCTGACTTTGCTTGCAGAGGATGGGGAAGGAGGAAAAAGGGAATTGCAAAGAGGGGGTCATGGGCAGGTTTTTCCACATATAGCCGCTTAAGCCAGTTTTGCATCTGGCTTTATTTGCATTATTAGGGTTAAACTAATAAATCTGGTTTAAATCCTTGATGATGGGAAATTGCTGTTTGCCAGTGCTGTGTTGCCAAGGAAAGGCTTTCTCCAGGCTGGCTGCCTGGTCTGCATAACAGATTATAAAGCCTTGCTGCACATTCATGTTCTGTTGTTATCAGTTATCACCTGTGACTTAGTTTTTCTTTTTTATATTAAGCCTGTCATTGGCCTTTATTACAGGCTTTAGGTATTCCCATAGTCTAGTGCCCAGTATAAAAGGGGTAGTTGTTGGGGACGTTGCATCAGTTTCAGTAAAAAGTTGGTTTTGTTGGCTTGCATTTGTGTACAGACCATTTTATTTCCAGTGTTGAGCTTAACCTCACAGGAAAGGCAGCATCTTGCTCTCTGGATTTCCAGGGAGACTGAGGAAGTGCTAGCCTTGAAGTTGCTGTTGAACTATGTATGACTCTATGATTGCTTGGCTCTTGCCCGTGCATGGGGGCCTGGCTGGGTGTGCTCTTGTGTTTTGCTATGAAGTTGAGGCCTGAGTTACCCCCAACTTGTGTTTCAGTTGCCTCGGGAAGCTGAGGTGACTGCAGGAATTGAAGTTCCTGATGTGATGATCTGAGCTGGGCCTGGTAGGAAAGCTTGCCCAGCCTTTCAGAGGCTCAGAGCTGCAAGCTAAAATCAAGCCAGGAGGTAAGCAAATTCTGTGTGTGTTGGGGGAGAAGGGGGATGTGCCTGTGCTCCAACAGCTCTGGATCTTGCTGCATCTACTGAGCTGTAGGGTGGCCTCATTGTCTTTATAGTACATTCCCAGTTGTGCCAATTAAACTGTATTTTATTCCTCAGGAATTCCTGTCTCGGCAGTAGAGGTCTTTGGAAAATAGGTCTTTGCAAAAGGAACTTGTCAGACCAGCCTAATGTTAGGTGTCATTGATCCTTGCTGTGCCAAGTTCCCAGGCTTGCCTCCTGTGGGAAAACCCTACTCTTGTTTTAGGGTGATGGTGTCTGCCTGGGCCACTGTTGGAGGCAAGGGTGCTCAGAGGGCCTGGGGACAGTGAGAACAGTGCTGCCGTTGGTCTGCTTTGTGAATTATCTGAAGATGTTTCTATGAAGAAGCCTCCCCTTGCTGAGTGCCTTCAGAGGGGTTCAGCCTCAGTAGCAACGTGCTCCTTTTTATCCCTGTGACCTGCAGCCAATGAAGCATGAGGTGAGAAGAATCGGGGATGCAGGAGTCTCTTGCTGATGCTGGTGGACAAAACCATGAAGATCCCCTTGAGTTGTCGTGCTGTGTCCTGGCACAGGGCAGGGAGAGGCAGCACATGGTTTTTCTGCCTTGGCTATAGTGTCTGCAAAGCCTCATTCTGGCTGACTTGTTCCAGATGGTAGATAGCCACTTTAATTTGGGCTGCATTCACTTGCTTGCTGACACAGGCTCCTCCTGAGGTACTTAGCAAATGAAGTTGATAGCACCTGTGATTTGCTGTGTGCAGCCATGGAGGTCTGATGTCCTAGGGAGGACAGTGAGAAAAAGTCATGTTTTCTCTGTTGCTAGCTGGGGCTGCCCAGGCTGACTCCAGCGGGAGGTGGGATTTCAAGTCTCTTGCTTCCCTCTGGAGATGTAAGCTTGGGGGACCATCTCTGTGACTTCATAGCTAGCTCCTCTGGCCCAAGTGAAAAAGGAGTCATGGAAGCTGGATTTCCTTGCTGGTCTGTTTGCAGTGGGGGCTGAAGGTGTATTTCAGAGGGGACATCTTCAGCTGCAGAATGGAGTTTGTACTGTGTAAGAGGCCTCAGTGGCCTATGTTGTAGTGGGAACTAGGAGTTCTGTAACATCTTTCACATTGTATTACTTGTAATGAGTCATGAGCAGCTGGAGTGCAAGGAAAGCCTTTTTTCCCTTTTCAGTCTGTGGGAGGAATGGAATAACATAAACTTCAGGGCAGGAAATAGTATGGGGCAGAGTGGGGCTCTCAATGTTTATGGAGCTGGTTTAGATCTCTGCCACAGCCCAAAAACTGGAGCTGTAAAGATCATCCTTGATTCCTTGAGACTACAGAACTAATCCTTTCTTTTGGTGCTGTAAATGTTTATTTAACCCTATCTCTTGTGCGTTGATGGAGTTCAAACATTTTTGAATGAATGTTGGGCAATTGCCGGTGTCCTGTCCAGGGATTCTTTATGGCTTGGAGCATCACCAGGATTACAGTGGTCATCAAAGCCTTTGTGATCCTGGCCCTTCACGTGATGGATGTGGAGGGGACTGTGGGAACATTCTTGTGTGCTGGCTGCATGCAAGAAAAATGTTTTGTCTTGCACTGCCTATGGAGTCCAGAAATGTGGAGTCTCTGTAGCAGTCTATCAGTGCAGCAAAACATGAGCCTGATGGAGCGTGGCCTTCCTAGTCCCATCTCTTCTTAATGATACCAGTGTGATGACTGTGCTGTGGACCTAGATCTGATGTGCTTTCCTCTGGAAGATCTCTGGCCAATGAATGTTTTTTGGAAAGACAGCAGTCTTTCAAGCCAGCCACAGGAATTTGAAATGAATGATGTGGAGGGAAGGAGGTGCTCCACCTAAAATGGGGAATTGCTCCTTGAAGCTATGTCCTATTTATGCAAATTTTTATCTAGGCTTTCCCTCTTAAAAGCAGTAATAGAGACCTGCTGAAGGCAAGTGGGGAGCACTTGCTGTTGAGTCAGTTGAGAGCTTGAAGTCTAGGGACTAATCTTTCAGAGCTAAATAATTCAATAAGCCTTCACCTTTTCCTCTGCACGCAGATTCAGTTCAACTTAATTCCTTTTTTGCTCCCGCTGAAGACAGAAAGCTGCATGCTAAGGCAAGCAATGTTATTTGTAATGCTCAATATTCTTTGATTGCTGACCTGTCCTTATGAATGATGAATGACTCCTGTGGCACCCTAGAAGACCTTCATGTACCATTAGGGGCTCCGCACGGTCTGTTTTCCTTTTCTAAGCAGATGCAAAGGCTTTGACTTAATGCTCAAAATTAAGTTGACAATGCCTTGAACATAATAAAAGCTTTGTTTTCCTGCATGGTGGTTGTTGTCTGCATTGCTTTGTCAGAACTGTATTCATCTGAGAGTAGAAACGCTGGACTTGTCTGAATCTGAAATGTTTTCTCTGGCCTTTCATTTAATATCCTTAGTGTCATATATGTATGTCACATGGATTTAAGAAGGGCTGGTCTGAGCCAGCTCTTTCAGTCCAGTTGAGTCTAGATTGACATTTCCTTGCTAGTGCTCAACCAGTGAAGTTTCCCTGAGGAATTCTAGTGTGTATCTAGCCCTGGTTGAGCCCCTAAAAGTCCTGGTTTGGGTTGCACATGTAGCTGCATTATTCAGGTCCAACAGTAACTCCAAGCCCAAAGCAAGTTGGCGGTGCACTGACCATGTGAAATCACATAGCTGAATGATCATTTTGTTTTTCAGGCAAGACCTGTTCATAGTCACTGCTGTAATACCAGGGCATTGGAGAAACTCTGTGTGTGTGCGTGTGTGTATGTATGTGTATAATATGTAAGTATTGTCTTAGGATTTTGATATGAAGGCAATTACTGTGATAAATCTGCACTCTTTAGTCCATGCTCAAGAAAACAGGTAGATAAATTAGCTGAAGCTTTATGCTTCTATATACACACCTCTGTGTGCCTTGCTTGGAAATGGGTCTGTGCAAAGCTGTGTGCAGGCCAGCACTGTGCCGTGGTGTCCCCACCTGCCTCTGAGCCAACCAACAAGGCCACAGCATTAATGCAGATCCTGGTAATAGGTCTCAGGGCTAATTAAATATCCAGAGCACAATCTGGAGCACTTTTCAGTCCTGGAGCCTGCTGCATAGGAGCTGACAAAATGTGCCCTTGATGTACAGCTCTGTTTTTTTAGGGAAGAAAACATGGGGTTAAAGAACTGCAAAGCCAGCCCTGGTCTTCTCTGCCTGCACTGCCTCGCAAGGGCAGCTGCTGCTTTTAGTGTTTGGAGTGGCCCTTAATTTGATTCAGGTATTGGAACAGTGCTGCCTTGTTACAGTTTTATAAGCAAGCCTTATGGGCTGTTTTCCTTTCTAAAAATCTCAGTTTTGCTCTGGCTGTGTTCACACCCCTAACGGGACTGGAGTTGGTGGAAGCTTGGGGAAGGTTTGAGGAAAACTTGACAGTGGGGTCAGACACTCAGTTCCTGGGTCTGTGTTAATTCTTTCTTCCTTCTGCCCAGGATCAGCGTCCGAGAGAGCTCCCTGCAAACGGCCTCTGTGTTAGTGTGACTGGGAGTCTCGTACTTCCTCTGCGCCCAGTCCCATATTGTGCTGTGCCTCCAGCTAAAGGCTTTTAGCAGAGTGTAAATCCACTTATTTAACAGCCTGTGATGCAGCTGTTTCAGTTCTATTTTAAGTGCATGACAGTGGAATACAGAAGGAAATGGTTGTTGTTGCCTTTTTCCTCTCTGCTGTCTTGCTGGATGAGAATGGTGTCTGTGATGGTGTGGGACTGTGTAGCCAGAAGGGCTGGAAAAGGGGGAGTTGGGAAACCCAAAAACTGAAAGAGAGGGGGGGAAGTCCCCACTGAAACACATTGTTCAGGGCTGGTGTGAAGGATCTTCCAACTCTCAGCTGCATCTTGCTGAGAGCAAAAGGCTGGAGCTGCTAAAAGGGATACATGTGCTGCTTTTGTCCACATGTGGCAGTTTGGAAAACAAAGACATGGAAATTGCAATAAATCATGCACCGTTTTTTGAAACAGGAGGAGTGGAGTATTTCAAACCTGGGGAGCCTGGCACTGAGTAATAACTCCCACTTTATTCCATCGACCTCATACAGGTGGTCAAAAAGGCAGCGGGTTGCATGTCATCCTCCTGTCAGGAGAGAAGCTAGCCAGAGAAGCAGTGAGCATCTGGTTCTCATTGGGCTCTGCCTTTGGATGGTCTTCATTCTTGTTTGTCACATTATGTCTTTCTTCCCCCCTCCCTTCCCACTTCCTCTCTCCTTTTTTTCCCTTCAGTGAGTTTACAGGCCTTGCTGGAATGCACATATGGTCCTTATCATCCTCAAAGTCCAGTTCTTTATTTTTTGCTGGTTAGCAGTTTGTGACATCAGGGGCTGCTAGAAACATTAGTCACTTTCATTCTAAATAGAAAGGTCCCTGGTTTTTGGAAAGCTGTGCAGAAATATGTCTTTCCTGTCAGTTTTTGGCATAAATGGAACCGTTAGTGCTCTGAGCTTGTGCTGACCTTTAGCCAAACGTTTTGGCTGGAAGAGAAATGTTCATTCCCACTTCTGAATTGTCAGATTTTGCTGACTTCCCTCTGCCCAGAAAGAATGCGACTGTATCCTCTTTCCCTTATCCTCCTGCGGAGCTGCTGCAGCTTGCCAATGTAAGCAGCTCCCCTCACCTCCCTGCCAGCCTGCCTTGAGAGTGGCGGCTCTTGGCTGTGGGAGCGTTGCCTTGCCGCGTGGCAGTGGCTGCCACTCCCAATTCCAAGCTGCTGGAAACCAGGATATTCGGCGCTGGATGTCGGGGAGATGGGCTTTGTGCTTTCTACCTCACGCCGTGTGCGTCCTGAGGGAATTGGGATTGCGGCGGGCGTTTTGCCGAGGTGGGTTTTCCTTCAGTAGGTACGGGCTGTGTGAGCTGCAGCCGGGTCGGGGCTGGCTGTGATGTCTGCTCACTGTTCCCCTGCAGTTACCTGAGGGGGCCAGCCCTGAAGAGAGGCTCCCTAAATTACCTGCACCACTGTAAGTATGTCCATCACCACCCAGACTCTGATGGTGTTTCCCACTTGCCCTGTCTCGCTGGCAGCCTCCTCTGGCTGGTGGTTCCCCGGTTCAACCTCATCTATCTCTAGAGCAGTATTCTCTGCAAGGAATGGCAGCACAGGACCCGTACCTCCCTTCCCTATCTGCTGCTGCCAGGTGCTTTGTTGGCCAGATTGCATCCAGCCTTCCTCCCATAAAATAACCTTTTTTCTTCTCCCAGTTGACCACGATTAAAAGGAAAAACCAGCACGTTTAAGGAGAGCCTTTTTGTGTTCCCTGTCACCTCCATGGTGACTGAATGAGGGAGCCAGCTGTGGCATAACGCTGTTGAGGGTGTTTCTTGTTCCTGGGAGTAGGGAGACCTGGCTCCCTGCTGGTGTTGCAGACACTGCTGGGGCAAGGGACTTAGTGAATGAAGCACACTATCCAGAAGCTGTGTGCCCCAAAGCAGCTACAGCTGATGCCAGCTTTTATCCAGGAAGAAGATAGTTCACAGAGGTGCAGCCCTCGGAGACAATAGCTGCAGCAGTGAGTCGCTGGGGGTCTGGTGGTAGGGTTGGAGGCCTTGGCTGTCCAGCTTGCTTGCCTCTCATGAATCCTCATGGCTTGCTTATCACATTAGTCTACAGGATGAGAGCCTGTCTTCCAAAGGGGTCTGCTCGCCCTGTTGAGAGAGGAGGGAGAAAAGAAGAAAGACCTCCCAGACTTCAGGAGCTTTTGGAGGCACCTGCCTGAGTCTGCAGACAGCATGGAGACAGGAACTCCCCCTCCTCTGCTGTTGTCACAGTGGCTATCCTAGCCTAAAACAACAACCCAGTCTTTCCTTTCTTGATTAAATGATTGCTCTTGGGCTATTTCCTTGTGGCATGACTGCACTAGCTATGGCAAGGAGGGGGAAGGAATTGTTCTTTCTTTTCATGTCCCCCAACATACTATTACTCTTTAAGTTCCCTGTCCCAAGAATTACGGGTTTGACCATCACTGAAGTCTGCATAAGGAGGAGATGGGGATTGTGGGTGCTGGGTGCTGTGGGTTTGGCTCTGGTGTAGGCACTGGGAATACTTTGTGCCCCAGTTCTTATATTTACACAGGGAGAGGGTATGATAGATCCATCTCTTGCCAACTGCTCTTCGCTTCTGTGCTCATCGCTTTTCTCTGAGCTGCCTTTTTCTCTGAGCAGACTAGAATATCAGAGGTCCCTGGCTTTGGATGCAGCATCTGAGGTTACTGCAGAAACAGGGGAACATGCCCCTAGTAATAGGGCAGAAACGTAGCTGGCCTGAGCTGCTGACAATAAAAGCTTTCAGAAGTTCTTTAAGGTGCCTCCAAAGTCATGTAGCCTCAAATAACTAAACACTTGCTCCATATTTGTGGTTGAGCTCAATATTTTGCATACCAGCATTTTTCTCCTCTTGAATTTGAGGCTCACTTTTTGTTTTCTTTAACTCTTGGGAGGCCGTGTGAAAGTGACCTCCAGCTGCCAGCAGCAGTGGGCCAGGAAGGGCTGAAGGGGAGTTGTTTGCTGACAGCCTTAAAGCAGATGGGGCTCAGCCAGGAGCTTGCTGGGGTTAAGGGTATAGCCATCAACATGGTTAAGTTTTAAGCGAGGAGAGCAGACCGGGGCAATAACTGCAGGTGTCCTTGTGGACCTTCTCTCCTTTGCCCTTTGGGAGGGATGCTCATTCAGCCAGGAGAAGAGTAAGTTTGCTTTATCTCTGATGAGCTACCAGACACCTTCTGAAGTGTAAGGACATGGCTCGTGGAGAAGTGACACACTTCTAATCATGGGACCTACCTTTATTTCCACCTCCCCATCTGCACGCAGGCAGACGTGTTGTAATACTGCATTGTAGCTGACTCCAGTGAGGAGGGTAAGTTTCCTGCAAGCTCTGCCAAGCCACCGTGGCTTAGGAGGAATGAGCTGAAACTCTCCTTGCATGTGCCTCATCAGCTAAACTGTTTTATAAAGCTTCATTGAATTACATCCAGGCAAACCCACTGTTTGTCACAGAGCATCCGTTACAGCATGGCTTGACCTAAAAAACCTTTGCCACCAGGAGCTATGCATGAAGAAAACCAGACCTGAAGTAGACCTGACATACCTCTGAGATTGCAAACCCTTTCTTCTCTTTTGCAAGGCTTCCCCCCCTTTAATATTAAAGAGCCTTAGGATATAGGATCCTGGCAGTTAATCTCTTTATAGTGGTGGTACATAGTGGACTCTGTGCCTCTGGAGGCCTAGCTCTGCTTTACTTACCCTTCCCTTACCCTGCTAGAGTTAAAACCAGCAGCTGTGATAACAGTATCTGAAAGATTGTTGTTGACCCAAGAAATATCAACTGTGGGATGCCTCATAGGTCACTCTGTGAAGAAAAGTAAAGGGATCAGCATCTTTCCCAATAAACAAGCATTCCTTTGTTCATGTTGCTGTGTAGGTTTTGTAAGGGTTAGCATACAGCTCTGGAGGTTCAGAATCTCTTCCTGCTCACAGGGATGGTATGTGAAGAAGGAGGGAAGATTTACCCTGTAGTATGGGGTTCAGTAAAGGAAGCATGGCTATGTTGCAAGGAAGAGTTTAAACATAGAGACTCCTTTTGATGTCTTCAGCTCTCTGACACATGAGAACATCTAGACACCCAAGTCTAGCTGTGTGTGTGTTGCAGACTGGCTGATCTCTCTAGACCTCTGGGGAGCTTCAATTTTACCCACACTGATCTTGTTCATTGCTTCTGAAGCTGCAAGCAAGGGGTGGTGCTTGGCCAACAGTTGTTCTTGTAAGAAGTCAGTGCTTCCAGATACAGTGACTTGTCTGTGCATTAATAAGGCATCTCTTCAGGCTGTGTTACTGTGAGTGACAGCTGAGGAGTTGTTTTAGTCCAGGACTGTGTTTAGGTGCAGGACTGGGGAAAGAGAGAAGTTGTGCTGAACTCAAAGCCATGCTGAGCTCTCCTCATCTTCTGGGGGAAAATGAGGAATACCCTTGGGAACAGGCAGGATGACAATATGCCTTTCCACCTGGGGTGAAGTGCCTGGACAGTGCTATTGCTGCCTTCTGTGGCCAAAGGAATAAATCAGTGCTTGTAGCATCGCTCCTCTGGCTTGTTGAGTGCACACAGGGGCTCTGGGCTCATCTCTGTGGAGCAGGAGCCCTGGGTCAGCCTTTGACTATGCTTCAGCTGGAGGTGCCCAGTTTGCAGTGGGGTGAGTCACCTGAGACCAAACCCCAGCCCACTGACTCCTCTCAGGAGCTATTTCCAGCCAGAGCAGTGTGGCCATCTGACCTAGCATCCCGTTGTTTTTAAAACACTTCTATTTTGCCAGGCTGAAAGTGTGAATCATTTGCCTATTCTACTAATTATACACTGAGCAATCATGCTTGTTGCTCTCCAGCAGAAGCTTCTGTTCCGTGAGGATAAAACCTGAGGTCATGAGCTACTCTTGAGTTTCCAGTGGTTTCAGTCCTTGCCCCCTCCCCAGGCAGGCCGAGGGCTGAAAACTGGAGCAGTGTTGAGCTGATAAAGCCAGAACTGCCAGTCAGGCTAATTGATAATTTCACAGCTTGTGAAAAAAAGTTGGCATTGAAAAGTGTAGAGATACTTTTTGTTTCTTCCACTGTTGATGTTTACCACTTGGAGGAAAACAAAAAGGAGGGGAGGGAAATGAGAAGGTATGCAGCAAAAATAACTGACACAGATGCAGGAGATGAGGCTGACTCCTGTTTCTGCTGAGTAACTGATGATGAAGCAATACTTGCTTTCCCAAAATACATCAGAGAGAGAGAGATGGGTGCTCTGCTAAGAGATGTTCAACACCCACCGCTTTCTGTGAAGCCTGTGAGTCATGGGCATCTACTGCTTTCTGGGATCTGCTCTGAGCTCCCTTAAATTCATCATAAACCCAACCCACTGGTGTTTTAAAAATACCAGTGTTCCAAACATTGAAATTAACCCATTCACATCATGCATAAATCCTAGGGTGGTCTTCCATTGCATGGGGTTTTCCCAGGAAAATCACTGTTGCAGGTAAATGAGGTGATGGTCTCTTGTTATGTTGTTTTTTTTTTTCACCCAGTCTGAGTGAAGGAGGTGACATCTCTTCATCACCTTCAGCTTCAGTGGTAGGGTGCTGGTGAATAGCTGTCCAGTACATGGAGGGATGGACATGGACAGTCTGGTGTATTGGCATTAAGCCTTCAGACAAGCCTGGTTCAGTTGTTCAGGCTTAGGGATCTACTACAGGTGTCAAGCTGTGTGTGCCAGTATGGCAAAAAGGAGCCCTTTGTGCCGTATGGTGACATTTTTACTTTGAGATGTTGCCTTTCTCAGAGAATTCCATTTCTTTTCTTCAAGTCTGAGTGGTATGTTCATCAGCGCTCAGCCCAGAGGTAACCTGTTTCTTCTTGCAATCGATGGCTGTTTGTGGAGGGAAGTGGAGATGCTCAGCAATTGTGCAGTGCATGAAAAGCTCTCCTCTGCTTTGGATTCTTATTTTAACAACCAAAGAGTGTCTTTTTTCCATGTATGGTTCAAAGCCCACTGATTTTGTGGGAAAGAAGCTGGTATTTCCAGCATCTTTAAACCAGGCTGAAACTGCCCACGGCTGTAGTTTAGGTCAACAGTATGGCCTTGGAGGAGTGACTGCTGGAAATGTTTAAGTTTGGAGAAAAGTTAGTATCTTATGTTAAAAATAACAGAGTTTTGGAGAAAAATGTGTAAAATATCAGCAGAGCTGCTCTAGGTCTGTCAAGTTGTTGGTGGGTTTTTTGATTGATTTTTGTTTTGTCTGTGCTCAGGTGTTGGCGTAACTGCAGATTGCCAGGGAAGAGATGACTGGGCTGCCTTCTTTTTACAGGCCTCTCTGTGAATTACTGTGCCGTTATGGAAATGTCCTAAATATAATCTTGGAGTTGTTTCAGGTCTCTGTTCTGCCAGGTCTGTGCTGCCCCATTACCCTCCACAAAATGGCCTTGGGGTGTCATGCTGTGGTGATGCCGAAGGGTTGCAGCAAAAGTGCAGGGAGGATAGGGTGAGCCCAAGAGAGCTGCTCCACCCCCTTGGCGAACTAAGCCAAGGAGAACCCACACTTCACTGTGGGTTGTCTATTCCAGGTGTCTGCCTAAAAAATATGTGAAACCCTATGGGTATGTGACACTGAGGCCTTGGAAACAATGTGTGAGTATTGCAAATCAAGATAGAATTGTGGTTTATTAGGCATGTAGAAAAAGTCTGGTGGTGTTTGCATGCCTTGGAATTGGGGATGTTTTAGCTCTTGAGCCCCACAGGGGAGAGCTGGATAGAAGTAAACGGAGAGCATGTTTGGGAGGTGAACCTAAGACAGGAAGATCCTGCATCTCAAACTCCTGCGATGTGACACAGTTCCAACAGCACTAGGCACAGCCTTCTTCCCTGACAGGGGCATTGCAACCCTGCTAAATGCCTTCCTTCTTGGTTTTACAGAACGATGACCTTAGGAACCTGTCCCTCTCTGGCCACGTGGGCTTCGACAGCCTCCCTGATCAGCTGGTCAACAAGTCAACATCGCAGGGCTTCTGCTTCAACATCCTCTGTGTGGGTAAGTCATCCTGTGCCACTGGGCTATCAGCTCACATGAAGGGGTGCGCAGGTATCCACAGATGACCACCTTCTTCCTCCTGCGAGGGGTAAGGTCTGAGCCAGTGGGGACCATAGTGGCAGAGAAGTTGACAGTTTCTTACCAGATTTGCTCTAGGGTCAACTCTAGTATCCCTCTCTTCCTTTTCTCTATCCTGTCCCCTGAGTCAAAACATGGAAGTTTTTGGCTGTTAAAATCTACCTTTGGAATCATCCTGTGGTCCTGCTTTCCTCAAGGGCAGCCCATAAGGAAATAGAGCTAACTTGGGAACTCAATATATTTTTAAAAGAATGTGAACTTAAATCTGTCTTTCTCTGGGTTGGATGTTTCTCAATAAATTGCTTTCCTTCCCTTCCAGGCTTTACCTGCCCATCTTGTTATATTCTTAGTTTCTCCAGTTAGAAACAATGCCATATTTAGTCTCCAAATGATGTACTTGAGAACAAAACCTGCCACCTCTTCTCTGCTATATTTAATATGGATGCTGCAAGTTGGTGTTATAGCCTGAGTTACTGCATTACTTTTCAGAAGGTGAAATATGGGGATGCAGCTTCTTCTCTTGGCTGTAGAGATACCTGCTGTCTTGGTATGCTCTTTGGATGCTACACAACTGGAAAGCCGTTGCTCAGCCCGAGGGAGCTGTATGCCAAACCAGCTTGGAACCTTGCTGGACCTCTACAAGACACCCCCAGAACATGGTTCAGTAAACTGACAAAAATGGTGGGGTTTACTCTTAGTTTGGCAGAGCAGCCTACAAACATCATTTTCCCATTCACTATTCATGTAAAGCTTGCAAGGGAGTATTGTCCCTTCTAATTAGTTACACTAATTAGCTGGGGAAAAAAAACCCCAACTCTCTGACTGTTATTTTTCTACATTGAATTGAGAATTTTTGTCTGCAGCACAGGATGAGCCATCTGAAAAGAAACCTGGCAACAAACTAGACTCCTCTCTCTACCTTTGCATGTCTAAGAACGAGATAAGAGAATAGTTGTACTTCTGCACACTCAAGCCACCAACCTCCACGTGATTCTCCTAGCAGCATGAAACCATTTCAAATTCAGCAGGGAACAGCTTGATTAGCAGGCAGCTCTTTGATCAAAATGGCATCAATTAATTGCCTTTTTCTCTTGCAGTAAATATTCCTCTCTTAACATGACTTGATGTGTCTCTGTTAATTTGGTCCACCTCAATTCTTTTTTCTTGTAGAATGTGCTGATCAACCATTTTTCACCCCAAATTAAAATTTCACACAAATTGCTGCAGTTGTCCAAGGAATAGAAATCTCCCCCTTTAATGAAACTCCAAACTTTTGAAATTGTGCTTTGAGAAAGGACCCGATTAACTTTGGCGTTGTAATTGAGACTTTTATGTGGGGTGTGCACGGATAAAATGCTGCAAAGCCCATCTTGCGAAGCACTGCATTCCCATCAGAGCTCACTAAAACAGGGAGATTCAGAGATGCCATCAGTTTATGACTGATCTTTCATTGGGGTTGTGTTCTAGGTGGACTTAAATTTTGAGCTATAATGTCAAATGAACTGTTGAATATCACAGAATAACAGGCAGTTGCTGTGTAGTGTTTGTTCCTGTGCACACAAATACTGTATGGCTTTATGAGTCCTTTTAAGTGGGGGTTTAGCATATTTTGAGAGAAAGATTCATGCTAGGAGAGCTGCACACAGCCCAGAGATGCTTATGGGCAATCCCAGATGCAGGCTCTCCTCTCCCTCCTGATACTTTGCATTGCTTTTCTATTATTCACTCCTACTAAGATTTTGGGGGGGGAGGGGGGAGGGGTTTAAAAGGTAGGGATGCCTGACCTCCAAATGTCAAGAGCTGCCCACTGCAGTACAGGAGGTCTGTTCCATGTCCCAGCATCTCTTTGGCTGGAGCAACTCCCTGTTCACACCATGGGTAGCAGTAGCAGTTTGAGAGTGTAATTGCTAAACAAACACTTATGACTTAAAAATGGGATTTAGGCTAATGCTTTCATCGTTGTTACTAATTACGCTGGGGATTAGTGAACCTGTAATAGTTTTAAAAGCTGGTATTTAAAGAGTGCTATTTTAGATTTTTAAAAAACTCATGTATATTTCTGTCTTATATTTTCATTGACCAAGTCACACTGTGGGTTTTTTTGGATGCTCTTGAAAAAGGAATGGAAACTGAGGGAGAGAAAAAAAAGGCATAAAAACATGCAGAAAATCGGATACCTCCTTGGGAATCAAACTTGGAGTTGAGACAATTTGCAACTTCCTTCTGTAAAGAAAGTTATATCAGAACTAGGTCTTTGCCTGTTCTATTAGGGAGAGAATTAAGTATTTCTCAAGGAAGAGCAGCTTCTTGCTGTCCTGAATCCAGATGTCACTTGCAAGCTGGGAAGCTTGGGGCTCTTTCTGCCATTAAGCAGGACGGAGCCTGCATCAGCTGTCACTGTTATGTGTTTTTACTTACTTTTTTCTTCCTTTTAATTTAGTATCTTTTCTTCAGGGAGTCCCATAAGCTTTAGCCCATCCTCTCCAATTTCTCCATATCCCATGGGAAATGTTAACAGTAATAACAGAAATGACTCTATGCCTCTCTGTGTGTGCAGTAAGCCCACAAATTTCTCTTGCCATTCCCAGACCAGCAGCTTAGCTGTTCACCTGTGGGAGGTGGCTTCTAGATCTGAAGGCATTTGGTTTATATTGGTGTCTGTCAGGGTAAAGTGCTTTTGCATTAACAGGCCCTTACTTCAGATTCATGTCCCCAGCGTGTGGTGCTTTGCTCATGTACGTCTGCAAGGTGCACTGCAGAGACTTGGATGCTGTGACCTGAGGAGGAAACTAGTCAGAGCCCAGAAGGAGAAGCCAGAGCTTTTGTCACCTCCCAATGTCCACAAAGTCCCTGATTACATCCTTGGGCATTGGTAAAGATGGGGTCTGTCTCAAAAGACCTCTGTTCCTGAGGGGATTCTTTTGTTTAGCCATGTGCACATGGCCCAGTTCCATTGCTGCCCATGTGGAATAACTCCTCAGACTGGTGCATGTGCCTGAGAATGAGATGAGGAAAAGCAATCAGATCATACTAACGTTGCCTTTGTCTGCTCAGGCGAAACTGGCATTGGCAAGTCAACGTTGATGGACACTCTGTTCAATACCAAGTTTGAAAGTGAACCTGCGACACACAACGAGCCTGGCGTGAGGTTGAAAGCAAGGAGTTACGAGCTCCAGGAGAGTAATGTCCGTCTGAAGCTGACTATTGTTGACACAGTTGGATTTGGTGATCAGATTAACAAAGATGACAGGTAGGTTTATTTGTCAGGAGAAGCAATCCTTGCGCTGGTGTGGCCTAAGATCAGAAGGGCCTGATCCTATGTGGGGAGCAGGTCCCTCAGCTGTTCCTGGGGGTGTTTCCTGATCCAGGTGTGGCAGCTGGCATCGTTCACCACATGAGACAGGTAGAAGTGAGGAGAAACTGAAGTGAAGAACAAACAGATCAACTATACTACAGAACTGAAGCTGTCTCCCTTTCTAGACTCTGTGCAGCCTAGTTGCAGTCTCTGTTTGCATTGAAACATGTAAATATTTGAAAGCATGAGTTCAAATTGCAGTTTCATCTTTTAGGGAGACAGAACTCAGATCATAGTTCCTGTTCACACCATCCTGGGATGCTCAAGTCTAAGTGGGTTTTACTTTTAGCTGAAAGCTGATTGTCATGTTGTATACATGAATTAAATACTCTGGGCAGCCTACGCAATCCCTCGTGTCCATCCATATGGACTTCTGCTGTAGTGTTAAAAGTTGTCATTCTGTGATTATGGCTAATTCACTAATTAATGCATTTTCTGTATCTTGGAGCCATACATACCCTTGTTGGACTAATCCCAGCTCCATCTGGATGGTTGTTTGTGATTCTCTTCTCTGCACCTTGCCAAGTGAGGGGCACACTGGCAGCACGTGTGCTAACCAAGAGCTATTGGGGCACTGTGTAGATAAGACAGCATCAGCTCTTTGAAAATACCATCTTAACATCAGTTTCCCCTGGGATGCCCATTAGCATGGAGATCAGCAGGCTCTGCTTCCTGTTGTACAAGGAAAATGCTGTAGATTTAAAATATCTTTTTCTGTAATGCTTGCTTGCTGCTTGACCTGATGCCAAAATGCAACTCTTGTCCCTGCTTTGCTGCTCCTGCTCCTATCTAATGCTGCAGAACCAAACAGTGAGGGGCGAGTGCTGCACGCCAGGCACTGCCATATGCTCCCGGGTGAGAACAAAAGCTGTTCAGAGGAGGAGCAGGTGCTCTGAGCCGGGATGCTCTGCAGCGTCTTACCGCCAGGTCATTTTGCATTTGCCTTATTCAGCACACAAGCAGAGCCAGCAGTATTGGTGACAAACCCCCTCTGACTTCCCCTCTTGGCAGTTGGAGAGAGGAGCAGCCACAGCAGGCTGTGGGGAGAGCTTTTGTCCTCCTGATGTGCCCTGACACACATGGCTGCAGTGGGTGGGGTTTATTCTGTGCTTCTGATTTGAGTCCTCCCAGTCCTTGTTTGCTGTGCTTTTCTACAGCGGTTTATCTAGTAGGATCTCCCAGTGTAAGGCTTTACTGCTTTCTTTGCAACATGCTTGTGTCTGAGGCTTTTGGGGTCTCATTGTCAGAGGCAGAATAGCCACAACCAAGGAAACCAGAGTATCAGTGATGTTACAAACCCACCTAGCAATATTCATTGTACCCTCTCTGTCCGCAAATTAACAAGAACTGCTCAGTACTGTCTTACTCTGTCTCTGATGTTGGCAGCCCTCACACAGCACTGCCTGTCTTCTGTATAACTTTCACTTGTTTGTCTCAGCAAGGGTTTTGAGCAACTGCTCCACAGCTGAACTGGCATCTGGAGCAGAGGGGCCAGGCCAGAGCCTTACTGGCTGCCTGTTAGGGGGTGTTTCTGAAGAACCTGGAAACTGCTGATGGTCTACTTCATAGAATCATAGAATAGTTAGGGTTAGAAAGATCAGTGATGGAGCATTCACAACTTCCCTGGGCAACCCATTCCAGTGCCTCACCACCCTTACAGGAAAGAATTTCTTCCTCATATCCAATCTAAACTTCCCCTGTTTAAGTTTGAACCCGTTATCTCTTGTCCTGTCACTGAAGTCCCTAATGAAGTCCTTCCCCAGCATCCCTATAGGCCCCCTTCAGATACTGGAAGGCTGCTCTGAGGTCTCCGCGCAGCCTTCTCTTCTCCAGGCTGAACAGCCCCACCTTTCTCAGCCTATCTTCGTACGGGAGGTGCTCCAGTCCCCTGATCATCCTCATGGCCCTCCTCTGGACTTGTTCCAACAGTTCCATGTCCTTTTTATGTTGAGGACATCAGAACTGCACACAATACTCCAAGTGAGGTCTCATGAGAGCAGAGTAGAGGGGCAGGATCACCTCCCTCGACCTGCTGGTCACGCTCCTTTTGATGTAGCCCAGGATACGGTTGGCTTTCTGGGCTGCAAGCGCACACTGCTGACTCATCTTCATTTTCTCATCAACCAACACCCCAGGTCCTTCTCCGCAGGGCTGCTCTGAATCTCTTCTCTGCCCAACCTGGAGCTGTGCCTGGGGTTGCTCCGACCCAGGTGTAGGACCTTGCACTTGTCATGGTTAAACTTCATCAGGTGGGCATCAGCCCACCTCACAAGCTTGTCAAGGTCCCTCTGCATGCCATTCCTTCCCTCCGACGTATCAACCGAACCACACAGTTTGGTGTCATCAGCAAACTTGCTGAGGGCGCACTCAATCCCACTGTCCGTGTCACCCACAAAGATGTTGAACAAGACCTGTCCCAACACTGATCCCTGAGGGACACCACTCGTTACTGGTCTTCAGCTGGACATTGAGCCATTGAGCACAACTCTTTGCGTGCGGCCATCCAGCCAGTTCTTTATCCACCGAGTGGTCCACCTATCAAATTGACGTCTCCTCCAACTTAAGAGACAAGGATGTCGTGTGGGACAGTGTGGAATGCTTTGCACAAGTCCAGGTAGATGACATCAGCTGCTTTGCCCCTATCCATCAGTTCGTAGCCCCATCACAGAGGGCCACCAAATTGATCAGGCAGGATTTCCCCTTAGTGAAGCCATGCTGGCTGTCACCAAGCACCTTGTTGTTTTTCATGTGCCTCAGCATGCCTTCCAGGAGAATCTGCTCCAAGATTTTGCCAGGCACAGAGGTGAGGCTGACTGCTCTGTAGTTCCCCGGCTCATCCATTTTCCCCTTCTTGAAAATGGGGGTTATATTTCCCTTTTACCAGTCATTGGGAACTTCACCTGACTGCCATGATTTTTCAAATACAATGGACAGTGGCTGAGGAACTTGATTTGCCAGCTCCTTCAGGACCAGTGGATGGATTTCATCAGGTCCCATGGACTTGTGCACGTTCAGGTTCCTAAGATGGTGTCAAACCAGATCCTCTTCTACAGTGGGCCTAAGGTCTTTATTCTCACATTCC
Source organism: Myiopsitta monachus (assembly GCA_017639245.1). Taxonomy (NCBI): domain Eukaryota; kingdom Metazoa; phylum Chordata; class Aves; order Psittaciformes; family Psittacidae; genus Myiopsitta; species Myiopsitta monachus. Next base: position 47,536,797 of record CM029917.1, read on the forward strand.
CTGCGTCTGCCTTGCAAGACTTGGGTGGTGTGGTCAGAGCATTTGCGGATGAAGACTGAGGCAAAGAAGTCATTAAGAACCTCAGCCTTCTCCAAATCCAGGGTAGCCAGTTCTCCTGACAGCTTCCGAAGGGGGCCCACGTTGTCCCTAGCCTGTCTTTTATTTGCAATGTACCTATAGAATCCCTTCCTGTTATCCTTAACATCCCTAGCCAAGTTGAATTCTAAGTGGGCCTTAGCTTTCCTAACCCGGTCCCTAGCTTCCCGGGCAGCATCCCTGTATTCTTTCCAGGCCGCCTGTCCTCAATTCCACTTTCTGTAAGCTTCTTTTTTCCTTTAAGTTTCCTTAGCAGGTCCTTCTCCATCCAAGGAGGTCTCCTGGCCCTCCTGCTGCACTTCCGTCTCGTTGGGATGCAATACTCCTGAGCTTGCAGCAGGTGATCCTTGAATGTCAACCAAGAGTCTTGGGCCCCCCTGCCCTCTAGGGCTATATCCCATGGAATCTTACTGAGCAGGTTCCTGAAGAGGCCAAAGTCTGCTCTCTTCCAGTCCAGGGCAGTGAGCTTGCTACACGCTCTTCTCACTGTCCTGAGGATCTCGAACTCGACCATCTCGTGATCATGGCAATCAAGGCTGCCCTGGAGCGTCACATTTCCAACCAGCCCTTCCCTGTTGGTGAGGACGAGGTCAAAGCATTGGTCTTGGTCATGGTCTCCTTGTCGGCTCCTCTGTTACTTGCAGAAGGAAATTGTCTTCCCCACAATTGAGGAACCTCCTGGGTTGCTTATGCCAGGCCGTACCGTCTCTCCAAGAGATATCAGGGTGGTTGAAGTCTGCCATGAGGACAAGGGCCTGCGAGTGTGAGGCTGCTCCTGTCTGTCTGTAGAGCACTTCATCCACAGAGTCCTCCTGATCAGGCAGTCTGTAACAGATCCCCACAGTAATATCTCCCGTAGCTGTTCTTCTGTTGACCCTGACCCACAAGCTCTCTGCTGACTGATCACCTGCCTCCAAAGTCCCATACTCTCCAGCCTATCCCTAACATAAATAGCAACTCCTCTTCCCCATCTGCCAGGCCTGTCTTTCCTAAAGAGCCTGTAACCTTCCATTCCAACACACCAGTCATAGGAACCATCCCACCATGTTTCTGTGATGCTAATGATATCACATCCCTTAGCTGTGTACACATGTCCAGTTCCTCTTATTTATTCCCCATACTATGGGTGTTTGTGTAGAGGCTTCTGAGCCGAGTTCCAAATGAAGCTGACTCATTGGCGGGAGCAGCTGAAATAGCTCTGCATTGCTTCAAGCATTTATTACAGGTGCTGGCAACTATCTGGGAGTGTTGGGATGGATCTATGCCCCCCTCCCCCAGCACATCTAGTTTAAAGCATCCTTGACTGGTCTGGAAAGTCTCCTACCAAAGCAGATCTACCCTTTTGTCAGATCAGCTCCACCAGCCCCCAGTAGACCTGGCCTACTAAATTGAGTCCCTTGTTCAAGGTACCCAAACCCCTGACTATGGCACCACTGTTCTAACCATTTATTAACCTGCCAAATCCGCCTGGCCTTTTCAGGGTCCTCCTCTTTAACCTGGAGAATCAATGAAAAGACAATCTGCGCTCCAGAGCCCCTAACCACCTCTCCCAGGGCTCTGTGGTCCTTCTTTATGTTCTTCAGGCTACTGCTATTGATATCAGTAGCACCCACATGGATCACTAGAAGTGGGTAATAGTCAGTGGGACCAACTAGAGCAGGCAGCCTCTCTGCAACATCCCTGATCCGCGCTCCTGGTGGGCAACACATCTCCCTTGAGACTGGGTCAGGCCAACAGATGGGTGCCTCTGTTCCTTTCAGAGTAGAGTCCCCTACTGCTATGAGCCACCGCTTATTCCTGGAGGCACGAGCAGTGATCCTCTTTACTGGTGCATCAGGTGGTTGTTACATGGCAAGGTGTGTTTCTTCGTTAGCACCCTGCAAGACTGTGAAGCGGTTCCGGGTAGATTTGGGAGGAAGCCCCTTGCGCTTAATTGTCCTCTTCCTCCTTTCTTCATTGTTTTTTTGGGTTTGGTTTCTTTCCTTGTGTTGTTTGTTTGTCTGTGTTGTTGTTGTGTTGTTTGTTTGTTTGCTTTGTTACTAGTTCCCAACTTCCAGGATTAGTGCCCTCCTTTTCTGGATGTGTTATGATGGACGCTTGTGGCCCCTTCACAGCTTGGGCCGAGGGCAAGCAGACCAGCCCCCCCTCAGCTTCCCTGACGCCTTGTATCTGCTGACAGTCTCGGGAAGTCTGCCCTGTTTTAAGATCACAAGCAAGCTTTTGGACAAGCTAGGTTAGGTGGTGGTCTCATGTTTGAATTTTCTTGTGTTAGCTGATTCTCAGGGACGTGGGCAGAGCAGCAGCTCAGACTTTAATGGGAGAGACTGCAAAACACGTTGGTTTGCAGGGTAACAGCCTTGTGTGGTTTCCATGCACATGAAGTCCAAGGTCTCTGCCACTTTATCTTGCTAATACATCCATGAAGTGCTCCCTGTGCACCGAGTAGGAACACACGCTTGCTAAGGAGGATTGTAGGTTGAGTGGGGAGGGTCGTAAGAGCAGCACTTGTCCTATAATGTACCGGGCACCCATGAAGCTTCCATCATAAAGTGTCTATCAGTGACCTGTGTCATCCTACCAGTGAATGCCCTGGTTTTCTCTGTGCCATGTTCTCTCTCTTCAGCTACAAGCCTATAGTAGAATATATTGATGCACAGTTTGAAGCCTACTTGCAAGAAGAGCTGAAGATCAAGCGATCCCTGTTCAATTACCATGACACCAGAATTCACGCCTGCCTGTATTTCATTGCACCAACTGGACACTCACTGAAGTCCCTAGACTTGGTCACCATGAAGAAGCTCGACAGTAAGGTACTTGTTGCCCGTGTTATGACCCTTGTGTGGCCCTGCTTGTGCTTCTATGGTCTTGCCATAGGCTTAGTTAAACCTGTTTAGAAGAGTGCTGTCTATTTTTAGCAGCAGGGAATTGCAGAGGTGCTGAATGAAAACTTTATCTTGGGCTAGCTGCTAAAATGAGTCATTACTGAATGATCTGTATGTTGCAGAGATTTACTAAGTCTCTTCCACTCCCATCTTGGGTTAGGAAACATGGCCGCTTGCTCCCCAGCTCACAACTGGAAGCTCAGTCGGCTGTTGAAAAAGAGAGAAAAGCGTGTTTTCCTCCCTAAATGCGTAACTAGAATGAGAGGTTCAAGTTGAACTCTGCTAGTTCTAGCACTCAAAGATGTGGTTGCCATCTCTGTTTCACTTTGTCCAACAAATCAATTAGGTTCTTGTACAAAACCTGATTTGGTAAGTGTGTATGAGATAAGTACATCTAAAACACTTCAGGTCATCTTACTAATCAATGAAAACCAAATCAAAATGCTGTGTCTGGGTGCTCAGACTGCATCCAGCTAGACACGAACAGAGATTCAATATTTCATGGCAAATGTTGTCTTGTTCTAACCATAATGTGATAAACAGGAAGAATCTGAATAAATATGTTAATTGGCACGTGGTTTTTCAGTTACCCTTATGACTAGCAAGAATGAGAGCCAAGCTTGATTTCAACCATGGGGTTGTATTAGCTACTTACAAGAAATTTAATTTCTTTTCATCTAGGGAAAATGACTGAGGTAGAAATGCAAAACCTGAGTATTTAAACTGAGATTTCCCTGTTCTTCTTGACATCACGATTAAGCAATTTAAATCAGTCCACCTTGCACCTTTGGCTCATTTGATCTTAACTCTGCAGAAGACGAATGATGACAGTGGTTCTTTATTTCCTAGAGTGGCCTATCAACTGGGTTTAATGGAGTGATGGAGAAGGATCCCTGCCCTATTCAACTTAAAACATGGTTATGGAGGTTTACCCAAAGCAAGCTGATCGGCTTTCATGTTTTATCTTTTGGCAAAGGGGGCTATAATAACTCCAGTCCATCCTCCAAACAGAAATAAGTGATAAAGCATATGAGGATTTTCAAGTACTGTAGTTCAAATCCCTTCGTAAAGGTCAATGTCTGTATCCTCCTCACTAGCATTTCAGTCTGATGTTGCAAGGAAAAGCATGCCCTACAGGATCTAGAGCAGAAATAGACCATTTTGTGGGAGCAGGAAGGGAAAGGAAGCGGGGTTCCTTGTCCTAGTGCATTCTTGCCTTCTCCGTGCAAAGCAGATGCTTGGGTGGTGCTCTCTGCATCAAGCCATTCAGCTACACTGAGGGTACCATGCTATCTCCTCCTCGCTCCTACCGGCATCCTGCTGCCAGTGTTGCCAACAGCCTGCCTAGGGAAGAGTCAGGAACTTACCTTCCGTTTCTGTGTTAACCCCATCATGGCATTCCTTTGGATGATTGCCTTAGAGCTGTGCAGGGAGAAATGAATCTTCCTCCCACAGTACAGCCGTGTCCGGGAGCATGTGAGGGTGTGTGGGTGGAGGAAGAGTGCCTGTGTTCCTGCCATCCCCCACTCTGTGTGTTGTGTGGTTGGATGTGGACCATCTGCTTCCATCTCCAGAAGGGGAACAGCAGCACTGCTGCCCACGTGGGTGTCCCTGATACGCAAACACCCACGAGAGGCTGTTGTCTGAGTGTGTCTCTTGCAGCAATACAGCAATACAGCCCGCTGCTGCATGGAAGTGAAGTGCCGAGATGGCAATTTCCTTCTTTGGTTCTTTTTTTTCTTTTTTTTTTTGGAACAGCTTGTAATAATCTGGGGCAGCATTTCCTGTCCAGCCAATTTGGAGGAGGAGGGGAATACAACAGGACGGGAAATAGCATATTGCCAGATTAAGTTTGACTTCTTTTTAAGGCCATCGTCACAGCTGCCTTAAAAATCCTGTTTAAGGCAGCGGTGCTGTCAGTAGCAGCCCCAGGGAAGATCTTCTGCTGGGGGGACAGTGGCTGGTGGCCCTCAGGGGACTGTTGATGCAGGACACCTGCATTCCCAGTGATGCAATGTGTGCAGGTCTGTGTGTGAAGGTGCTGTCTTTGTCTTGCAGGTCAACATCATCCCCATCATTGCCAAGGCAGACACCATTGCAAAGAACGAGTTGCACAAGTTCAAGAGCAAAATCATGAGCGAGCTGGTCAGTAATGGTGTCCAGATCTACCAGTTCCCGACAGATGAAGAGACAGTGGCTGAGATAAATGCAACAATGAGTGTATGTTTCCTGGGGGGAGAGGGGGGCCATAGAATCACAGAATGGTATGGGTTGGACAGGACTTTGTCCTGGGTTCAGCAGTAGCACTCATCTAGTTCCAACCCCCTGCTATGGGCAGGGAAGCCTCATGCTTTTGCTTGCCTTGGTTTGTGTGGGCCCATCCTTGGTGGTAGGGCACATTGAACATGTTTCTTTTGTCTTTAAAACTGCAGCCTAAGCACAAAGACCAGGCTAGCCAGGCGGCTTTTAGAGCTGGAGATACCTGTCACATTGGGCTGCCTGGCCTGCTATGCTTCATTGTCTGACAAATGATTCTCCTCTGAGCATTTTTTCACATCCTTCCCCTGTTGCAGTATTCCCATCTTGGGAAAGGAAGAGGATGGGAGGCAGGGCCCCGGCACAGTCAGGGCAAAGGGCTGGGGTTTGGGTTTCCTGTCCCAAACCACCACTTGTTGTGTAATGGGGGGTGATTCACTTCTGCCTTTGTTTCGCTTTCCGGTGAGAGTGGGGGCACTATCAATGATGTTCCAGCTCCGGCAGGACTGCTGGCCATCAGCATAAGCGCTCTGGTGTTCACCTCCTTTCCTTTCCTCTAGCAGTAGGTGTGGGATTTGAGGGCAAACAGGGCTAGGGTAAGATTGCTTTAGTGGAGTTTACAGAGGGGAAACAACTGTTTCTCATGGGCCTAACTTGGAGTGCAAGGAAAAGAGCCTCAGCTCAGGGTTTCTGTCAGTGATGTCTATCCCAGCAGTGCTTATAGGGCACACGGGTGGCTTTAGTAGAGCACATAACACCCAAGATGAGTGCCAATCCTAAAGCAAGGGCAAGCACAGGGTTGAACAACCATGTTTTTACAGGGAATGGTGGCATTAAGATCAAGACATTTCCTTGTGTCTTCGAGGCTTTTGTGACTTCTTTTTTGCCTTGCACAGCTGCATGTAGATGGGCAGTTGGCACATCCAGCTGGATATCAGACCCTCTCCAAGCCTTTGTATTGCCTCTTTTCCCTGCCTATATTGTGTTCTCAGCAGGGAGCAGCTGGCACAGAGAAGATGTGCCTGTGCCTGGGTGCACCATGTCTTTTGCCTTTCTCTGGTGCCACCTGGCTGCATTGAAACTCCTTTGCCAGTTAATCATATCTCCTCTGTCACTCGGCTCCTTCCTCTCCCTGCCTGGCCTGTGACCATGGCTTGGCCAGCACAGCACCCAGTCTCAGCCCTTTTGGGTGCAGGGAGAGCACCCTGGGTGTGGCCTGGTGGCAGACCAGAGCTCCCTCCTGGCAGCAGCCACACTGCTGGGAGCAGATCCCAGATTGTCACCACCACACCCCTGGAGAGACTGGGAGCGTGCAGAGCTCCATGACTCATATGTGTCAGCGCAGGGCTGGGTCGCCTCCTCTCTTCCCCTTGCTCGCAGCTTTGCCCTCTTTAGGAGGAAGCGCTAGCAGCTATTTCTGGCAGCAGAACCACCCTGAATTTTTAGCCTACCTTCCTTGGGAGGATGTGTTTCATTTTGTCCTTTTTTTTTTTTATTGTAGAACAGTTATTTTTTTCCAAATGATAACTCCATTTCAATTCCAGCACTCAAATTCAATTCTGGTTTGTAAGCCGCCTTCTGTGCTTAAGACAGTCGTGCTTTGTAATTACATGAAAATTGTGTACGTCTCTTATTTTTGAGACTTTAGGACTTTGGACTTTAAGTCTGGTCAGGTTTCTCATCCTAGTTGTCCTGTTGCTCTTTCTAAAGCACCAGATGAATAGCAAAGGCATTTAAGCAGCTTAAATCTGGCACAGCTGCCACAGTAAACAGCTTTCTTCAGGAACAATCTCTGGCAAGGCAACAAAGGAAATCCCTAACCTCATTGTCCCTTTCCTTTTGTAGGTCCACCTTCCTTTTGCTGTAGTTGGCAGCACTGAAGAAGTGAAGATCGGCAATAAGATGGCAAAAGCCAGGCAATACCCCTGGGGTGTTGTGCAGGGTATGTTACCGAAAGCATGAATAAGACCTTGTCATCCTGTCTCATTCTGATGAAAGGTGCATTGATCTCTGCATGGTCCTTACCAAAATCTGTCTTGAGAAAGGAAGATCACAGCCCTTAAGAATTCTCCTTAACATCAGAGCTTTGCAACCTAGATCTAGACACGGAGGGGGCTTGGTGGCGGGGTGGTGACGTCAGCCTAGCTGTCAGCTTTGGGAGATGTTAAATGATTAGCTTGAAAAATAAAGACTTGCCGTTTTCTGTTCCTTATGCTTTTCTGGCAGCAGAGAAGTGTGAGCGAAGGGAAGGCTGGGGCAGCTGAGTGGGTTGGACCTTGCTCCCAAGCCTGAATGCAAATGTGGTTGGGGGTTTTCCAGGGAGGTCAGCAGGTGCTCTGCTGACTGCACTGGCTGCTCGGTATGTCTCATCCTGGTATCCTTACTGTAGACGTGCAGCTAAAGTATGCAACCCCCCTGAAGTCAACCAAAAGCTCCATTTTGTTGGAGGGCAGAGTTCGGCTTGGGCAGCGTTTGCAGTCCAGGCTGTACTGATGCTGCCGAAGACAGGGCTGATGTTTGCTTTCGCAACCAGCACTGAGGAGTGCAGGGTTGAGCTGGTGGTGGGTCAGCTTGTGGCTTCAGCTGTGTGTCCAGCTGGAGGATGGCCCAGCAAGCTGCAGGGGAACAGCCACAGGGCAGTTCTGCATAACTCACCAAGTTTTTTCTCAGTCATACAAGCTGACCCTGAAGCAGCCTCAGACTTGCTGTCTTCAGCTGTGTACACCGGAGAATAATACTGGGAATAACCACAGTTAGGAAAGATGTTGATATGTTTGACAGGTCTTGGACTAGACATGTATATTGCTGGGTTCTTGCTGTTCCCAGGAAGCTAGAACCAGATAGTCCAAGAGATTTAGTTGGGTACCAGGGAGACTTTGAAGATCCAGCCCTGAACAGCCCCTTTCCAGAGACAGATGCTGTGGTGCAAAGGGGAGCAGCTGGAGTGCTTCACTGGGTCCCTGGAGGCGTGCTGCAGACTGGTCTGTTAGCAGCAGAGATGCATGCAGCTTGCTGTTGCTTCCTAAAGAGAAAATTTCCACCTCTTGTATTTAAGCAGACCCAATCTGTTTGCTTGCACTCTGGCTGCAGGCCTTTTGTGGGCTGGCCAGCTTGCTGTCACCCGAGGGCTGACAGTGGCATGCCAGACTCTACTTGGCATAGAAATTGCCATGTAAAGCCACTATTTACTCTGTGTGCTGCTTCTCTTCATTGCCAGGAGCAGGGATACAGGGCTCCTCTGTAAGGTTTGCTGACATGGAAAAGGTACAGCATCTCTGATGGGTCTTCTCATAACTTTTCCTTTCACCACTGCTGCAAACAGGCTTCATTGCTTGCCCAGGCCTCCATTGTTGACGTGGATTTAGACTGGATTTGAGTGAAAACTGAAATCCTATGTGCAAATGGATTGTCACCTTGTTGGTGCAGAAATACGTGGAGAGATGGAAGCTCTGATACGAAGGGAAACACAGAGATCTTGCAAATCTAGTGAAAAGCCTTGGACTGGTGCTCATGTGTTGGCATGGGGTGGTTTCACCCCAGTTCAGTGAGGCGTTTTGGTGCAAGCTGACTTGGGGTTCTCCTTTTGTACCTGAAGAACTCTCAGCTTTGCTCGACTGGAGCCCCATGTCCAGGGAAAGGAGGGGGGACATGGCTCCTGGGTTTAACTTCCTCTCTGTCTTTTTTGCAGTTGAAAATGAAAATCACTGTGACTTTGTGAAGCTGCGGGAGATGCTGATCCGAGTGAACATGGAGGACTTGAGAGAGCAGACGCACACCCGACACTACGAGCTCTACAGGCGCTGCAAGCTTGAGGAGATGGGATTCAAGGACACGGATCCGGACAGCAAGCCCTTCAGGTAGGAAAGCATAACTCAGGCCTTGTACAACCAGGGAGACTGGAAGTTTTGGGGTTGTGGATGTTTGCAAGAGCCAGGGAGGGAATAGCCATGGTCACTTAGAGCAACTGAGATCTAAAGTGTGGCTGGGGAGAAGATCTTTGTGCAATGCAATCTTGCCCTCAGGACCTGGAATTTGTACAGAGTCATGGGAAAAGCTTGGGTGTCCGAGAAAGCCAATTCTTGCCTTAACGCTTTGCAGCAAGGCTGTACAGGCTTTCTAGAGCCTGCAGAACGTCACCAGGGTGTGGAGGGTGATGTGTTTTGAGGGTAGCATATGACTCACTTGAGATCAGCCTGGAAGGTTTAGGACAAAGAAACGTATGTCCGTGGATCTGCCTGCACCCTGCTACTGAAACTGTGTCAGTTTCTGGATAGTGTTCCCTAGTAAGTGCGTGCCTTTCCGTCTCTCTCTTACCTGTTATCTGTCAGCCAGTACTGAAAGTGTTGAAAGGATTGATTTCTAAATGCTCCTCCTGTCACTCCTTGTGGAGAGCTGTTCACATTGTTGACTTGTCATTTTCTCAAGCTGGAAGAATCCCATATTTGGGGGTGGGAAGTTGATTTTGGGGGGTTCTTTTCTTCTTCCCTCTACCCGCCTCTGCTTTCCTAAAACCTATGAACTGTCCAGTCTGCAGTGAAGCTTACGCTCATCTTCCTACTGGTAGTACTATGAGCTTCTTGGAGACCTGGGTTAATCTGGTGAATAGTGACTTTGTTAATGACTTCAGAAATTGGGCATGACACTTTTTGCCTATGCAGGGCAGGTTTTGAGATGGTCAGGGGCTACATTAGTGCCCCTTTCTTACCCTGCAGACTCAACTGTGTTTTGCAGCCAACTTGGTCTGCTGCAAGTCAGGGCCATGTACAGTTGCTGGGCTCGAAAAGCTCAGCTGTGTCTATGTGAAGATGAAAGTGTCACATGTTGAGGTGTAACTGGTTACCAAAGGGGATATTCTGGCATAAATGTTCTTGTTGACCCTCCTAGAGCTTTTAGTAGCTGGTCCAAGATGCGCTGTGAAGAGGGTGCTGTGGTCTCATTCACAAGGTTTGGCTTATTACTAAATGCAGAGTTTGTGCTGTCAGCTTTATTGGGCTGAAGCCCAAGCCATTAGCTAAGGACAACAGCTGTGTGGGAATTTGGGAGGGAGTGTTTGTTTTCTCCTTTAATTTCCTGTTTCCTATTCCTCCCCAGCTTTTCCCCAGTAATTGAGTCCAGTGCCTTAGCAACATTCCACACTCTTTTCTGCTCCAGGAGAAGGCAGTCAGAATTAAATTGATCAGTGTGGATTTATCACCATACCACATACATGTCAAGAATTGGTGTGCCAATCCCTGAGCCAGCAGCCATGCTGCTGGCTTCCACAGGTAACCACGGACGTGGTTCATCTCTGATCCTCAACAGGAGAAAGCTAGCTGGCTTCAGAGCAGAAGGCAGAGTGGGGGCCTTGTGTTCATATTTCTGGGAAACAGTACTCCATGGTGAGCTGAGCAAGGTCTGCACTACAACACAGAGTTCGCATCAGTTCAGAATTTGACTTGCTGGGTTTATGCAGCTGCATTTCTTTTACAGCACAGAACCTCTGCTGGAATCAGTCAGGGCCAGTTCTATTACTAAAGCCCAAGTGTGAGGCTTTATTGGATATCCTTTCTGGAGAGCAGTGGCTTAAGATGGGCTCAGCCCTTCCCTTTGAGGAATCTGAGGAATTTCCATTGCTTCCTGTGCACGAGGCCTCTTTTAACCAAGCTATAAGTAGAAAGGAAATTAAAATGTACAGAATTTCTCCATCTGGTACGTGCAGATTGAGAACTGTTCACTCTGGGTGCCTCTTCCTCCAATAAACAAACAAAATCCGTGATCCCAAGCTGTCTGGACGAGGCTGATGTATATCTGAAATGAGGAAAACAGGAGGTTTGGTTCTTTCTGATCTTCCTTGTGAGACCAGGGATCAAAGGATGCCTGTCGCCTCGGATGGGCCCTGGGAGCCACAGGGACCGCCGCTCTTCAGCCAGTTTGCATCAGCCAGGAGCTGAGAGCCTTTTGTGAATCTCAGGGTGAGCAGGGCAAAAGACCCCAGCAAACCACCGGTGCTGTCTGGATGCTTGTGCGAGGTGTGAAAAAGGGAGGGTGGCGTGGCTGGCAGGACCTCGACGCTTGTCCAAGCTGCAGGAGGTGAGGAGGGAGCACCAGTGCCCCTGTAGACATCTGCTCTGTGAAGTGGGTCCTCTCTGTGGGCTGGTTTCTCTGCTGCTCTGGTTAATTTTCTCAAAACATTTTTTTTTTGGTAAAGGATGTCATTTGTGAGGGCATCATCCGGTGTGTGGGGGTGTGCTGGGGAATCGAGTTACTCCTGTAATCTAGGTTCATGTGGTTGTGTACTTAAAAACCAAATTCCCTGGTCGTCTTTGGAAGAAGCTGCAGGGATCCCAGTCGCTTTGGACTGTTATTCCTTAGGGCTCTAAGTGCTCTTCTCAGATGCAGCCTGAAGCTGCCAGGCTGGTTTCTCCAAGAACTTTGTTTGTCTGGAAGTCCGTCACTTCACTAGAGAATTAAGCTTGCTGCCTTTAGGTCAGAGCTGAGTTTGAAGCTTTAAGCCGGGTTTAGCATTGAACCTGGAAAAATTTCACAGCAAAACCCTGACACCGTCATTCCTGCCAGCCTTTTCCTGCTTGCCCATCAGCTGGCATTGTGGTTTTGGAATGAGCTTTGCAAGAGATCCTGTGCAATACAGGATACAATGAGCAGCGTGTGGAGTTTTCCGTTTTGGTCTGAAAGGCTCTGCTGCTCCCTGGTATAGTGTGTCACTGATTTCAGATTCAGTTTTTGCTCACGGAGCGTTCAAGGTTAATCTGCCCTCAGGGTTTTCCTGGGCTGGAGCCAGACCTTTCAGAAGGGTTTATGAATTTAAGTTTCAGTGTCCGCAGTGAGAGGATTAAATCCAAGACTAAATTTTAGGGATCTTTGGATTCAAGTATCCTGATCTCTGTCTGCTGTGAATGTTGTGGTTCTTGATTTAGTTAAGAATCCAGAGATCCATAGCAGTGTTAAAAGAGTTTCATCTGTCAAGTTTGGTTAAGGTGTTCCTTAACCGGAGGTGCAGAAATGCAGTGTATCTGTGTGATATCAGTGGAGTTCTCACTTAAAAAATGCATTTTCAAAAAAGCATCTTGGGGGAAATAGTTGTCATTCCCACACTATCATTATGGAGGAAATAGCCAAATCCATTTAAGGAATAAAATGAAGAGGAATGTAGTGTCCAGAGTTCCTAAGAGGCTCTGAAAATCTCAGAGGTGCATGGACAACATATTTTGTGTCCCAGATCTTTTCTGGGGAAAAAAAGGAATGCCAAGAAGTAGAGGAGGAATAAAGGAATAAAGGAATCTAGTAACATGGTTATTTGGAGGAGGAATGCTGCAGCTCGTTCACAAAGGCTTGATTTTTTTCTCCCTTGACAGCTAAAGGAGAAAGAGAGGTCTCCCAGCGTGGCTTGATCTAAATAAAGCCCCTGATCTGAATCCATTAGCAATGAGTAGTGAACATGAGTTTTGCTGTGTGTCAGTGTCGCGCTTAACGAATTATATAAAGCCATATTTCACACTCTGATACGCGCGTGTCTCTTCCACACATCTTGCACTTCAAATGATGAGATTAGGGACAAACGGTGGGAGAAGTGAGAAGGTGTGACTCAAACAGATCACAGGCCATGGGAGCACCAGGGACTGCTTATGTCGTGTTTGCCTATTTTTAATGACAGTCATCATCCCTGCTGAGTGATGTGCAGGATCCTGAGCAGCGTGCGTTTTTTTTCCTTGCCAGTTTATCTCCCGTTGCTGCCACCTAGCAAGCTAGCACTGGTTTTGGTGGAGGTGATCGTGCCTCTTGTAGCCAGGGACCTCTGATGGTGTTCTGTGACAAGGCAATGTGGTAAGATCACAAAAGGCTGGAAACTCCTGACTCTGCTTGAAACACAGCTCTGACTATTTGTTTTTCCTGTGTTTTTAAAAGTCTCCAAGAGACTTATGAAGCAAAGAGGAACGAATTCCTGGGCGAACTCCAGAAGAAGGAGGATGAAATGAGGCAGATGTTTGTCATGCGAGTGAAGGAGAAGGAAGCAGAGTTGAAGGAAGCAGAGAAAGATGTGAGTATGTTATAATTTGTGGGGCTGTGTGTGAGGGTTTAGGCTGGAGCTTTCTCAAGAGAGCCCTGAGAAAGCGAGGATCCAGGTTTCAACATGAAGCCTGCAAAGGTGCTTGCTGTGCATAAACAGTCTCGAGAAGCAGATGTGAACTTGCTTCCCAGCCGTGCCGTGGACTGGTGGTGAGACCCCATCACACAAGTCCTCTGATGCTTTTATGTGCCTGTAAAATGGAGCAGGAGTATTTCCTGGGTTTCGGCATCTGGAGGAGGATACATACGATGGAGTGAGTGGGAGGTGCTGCAGAGTGACAGCGGCTATATGCCCTGCGGAAATGTGGGAGTCCCCTCTGTTCCCTCACCTCTTCAGTCCCACCCAAAGGAGAGAATATTTGCTGCTCAGAGTGATGCTGATTTGCAGTGGATCTTTAGCTGTGGTACAGCCTGTGCTGCCCTTTAGCAGTCACACCTCTCTGGAGACTTCCAGTAAGTAGAAAAGGACTTCCCGTAGGGTCTAAGTCCCACTCAGCATAGTTGAGGGAGGTGACAGAGTTCTTTGAGAGCTGCCCTACCATGGCTTGCTCAGTGTGTGTAGGTCAGCATGGTTACCGTGGGACAGAGAAAACGTAGATGTCTTGCTAGTGGAAGGAGCTGGGTTTTGGGCCTCATGAAGGAACGTGTACTTGTACAGAGGTAAAGAGCCCCAGAGAAGATCCTGAATGGCCACGTTTTCTTGCTTTGCTTGAACATGAGAGCATCTGCTAGATACAAAGTAATGAGGGATGGGACATGGGATGTCACCTCCGTATTCCTGATCCTATTCCATATTCCTACAGTAGCTGAAATTCCTGCCATTCATGTGTGCAAGTGTGTGTTGACTGCAGGGCTTTTCTCACAAAGTCAGGCATGCCTGGGACAGGCCAGTGACTTCTTATTAATGCAGGGAGGCCTCAGTGGCAGTGGAACTGCTTCAGGCATCATTACCAGTAGCTGGGGTGAAACATTCTTCTCTTCCTGTCCAATTCTCATTGTCTCTGTCCTGGCAGCTTCATGAAAAGTTTGACCATCTAAAGAGGACTCACCAAGAAGAGAAGAAAAAAGTGGAAGACAAAAAGAAGGAACTTGAGGAAGAGCTGAACAACTTTCAAAAGAAGAAGGCAGCAGCTCAGCTTTTACAGTCACAGGCTCAGCAGGCAGGTTCTCAACAAACCAAGAAAGACAAGGACAAGAAAAAGTAAGCGGATGTCACCCACATCCTTTGTAGGGTTTGTTACCATTTGGGAGGTTGTTTTTTCTTTCTTGGTGCATGTCTGTATTTGCTTTTCACCATTACCAGACTGGAACCTGGGCTTTGATCAGCCTGATGAAATAAAGTATTTTTTTCTAAAGGGTGGGCCAGGGACATGATCTTAATTTTTCTCTAGAAGAGTACCTTCAGATGTTATGTCAGTCTGACTGGTATGGGAGAGCAGTCGGATGGTGGAGGTTTGACCTGTGATCTGTCCAGCTCTGGGATGTTCGGGATTTGGATTTGTCTGCCTGAGCCAAAATTATTAAGGAGGTCTCTAACTGTCCTTTGTTTCACCGAAAAGTAGCCACCAGGTCTTATTCTTTAAGGTTATAATTGTAAATAGAAGTAGATTAGAAACCAAAACCACCATGTTATTTTCACATGGAAAATCTTAGTGGCAAAAGTGGATACTTGGGAGCTTGCTTTAAAAACAAGAAGTTTTATTTGTGGGGTTTTTTTAAAAACAAACTACTATGGTACCATATTTGCAGATAAATGGCATTTGTGGTTGTATCAATTTGACATAATAAGCTAAGAAAGCCATACTTTTTAGTAAAGATAGTGGCACTATCTTTTGCTGTTTTATATTTGTATGCTAGGAATATAATCGTATACCCTCCAGTACCCTGAGATTCCTGCAACTTAGTAGGCACCAAGTGTATCTGTGGATAGAGCCAGTCCCATGGTCAGTATTTGGAGGCAGGATTTTCAGCTGTGCTCTGTTTGGACTTAACTCTGCTTCCACTGAAACTGGAGGAACATTGCCATTGGCTTGGGCTCGGAGTTCCTGCAAAGCTCCGCTGAAAACCTGGAGCTCTAGATTAATCTGAATTGGCGTTACCTACTTCTGGCAGCCTCTACGTGGAGATGGCTATCTTGACCTCGCCATCGGTGCAAAAGACCCCTGCTTTACTACATGATACTGGTTACTTCACTGTACTTTTAAGAGCCAGAACACAAGCTCCACTTTGATGTGGTATGTACAGTGAAGCCAGACAGATGTTGCAGAGGTGAAGTTTATATAGCACAGCAAGACAGGTTACTGCGGCAGAGGTCTGCTTTGAGGCCTCCTGTCATAGTTTCCATTTGCTTTCTCCCTCCTGAGTAAGGGAATACTCATGCAAGTCCTTTCTGGGTCACCTGCGATGACAGCACTAGCTGATAGCAGCAGTTGGGAAAGCTGTAGAGATGGTGATGCAGCAAATCTCACTGGGAAAGGCTTCTTTAACCCACATATAAAAATGACAGTTCCAAGCTTCTCTTAATAGCAGGTAGTGAAGGAGTGCATTCCATAACAGACTGGCAGAGTAACCTACCCTATTAACATGAACCTGTCGCTGTTGAAAGAACCAAAATGCTAGCAGGGACGTGGTATTGACACTTGTGTCTCCCTTGCTAACCTGGGAACGTAAGTCAGGTCTGAGCTGTCTTACAGCCTGTTCTGTTGTGTTGCACATATAGTAGTCTATTTTTGTACTTTGGGAAGTTACGCTGATGCTCACTGCGTGTCCCCTGTCTCTGCTGCTGGGTTGGTGCCCACCATTTGTTGCTTGCCCTGGGTAGGTGAGGAGAGGCCCAGGGCTGGTTCCTCAGCTGTTACAAATTGACGTAGCTCCTATGGAGCCCTGCTGCTTTATGCGAACTGAGAGCCTGGCCTCGGGTACCTGCTGAAATACAGAGAGCGCTTGTGTGCTGCATGCTCTGCTTGGGTAAAGAAACCATTACGAGCTGATCATGCTGAGCTGTAGGAATGGTGTTGGCAGCTAACGTCCAAGCATGCTGAAACACCATTCTGCTAGGATGCCTGTAAATAGGATAGGCTGGAACAGCAGTCTTGTCCCACTTGAGAGTTCAGACATGGTGACCTCTTTCTTAAAAAGAATAGAAAAGTTTGAAGGCCCTTTTTGTTACCTCCTGCACAGAGTTGGTAGCTTAACATTTTTAATAACTCTGTGGTCAGTTTTTTCACCTCTTAGATATAGATACAGATATAGACCAGTGCAGTATATTACAGCCTGGGGAGCTTTGCGAGGTTTGTGACTTTTGGTAGTCAGTGTTGGCTATTATTTGGTTCTCTGAAGCTGGCTGGCACATGCGCAGTCTTGTTGGTGTGATACATGGATGTTTGTAGCAACCATGACAAACAGTTTCTTGCTTTGCTGATGCATTCACAGAAATCCAGTCATGAGGAACGTGCACGTGTTTTAGTGTGTCTTTTCAGTGTCGCTCCACACCAGGTGCTGTAACCGCTTCGAGTATTCTGTAGTGTCTGAGTTACTAATGGTGGCTTTAGAGGGAAATGCTGATGCTTCTGCCTTGTAGCACACCTTGGGTTTTCTAAAGGCTTTAAGTTTCTCCTTGCACTCTAATGAAAAGCAGTTTCTATAGGTAAGGCTTTCAACCTTTCTCTGTGCTGACATGGACTGTGGTGGTTCCTGTGCAGTTGCCAGAGGAAATCCTTGCCATGCACGATCCTTGTAGCCTCCCCAGAAGTAATTCATGGGAATGCCTTTTTCTCAAGGTGGGATCTGATTTCTCCAACTTGGACAACAGAAACTTCCTTTCTGCTGTGTACGCCAGAGGAAGGCTTGGAGTGAAATCTGCTGCTGGCCTAACTCCATGAAGGAGAACTTGGCCCTCCTGATTTCCAGGCTGTTCCTGGAGGAACAACTTGTCTTTAAATACCTTTTTAATTATTATTTTTCTTTGTAATCCATTTCTCAGATTCCTATAGTTTATGTGGTTTTCCATCTAAAATTGTTGCAGCTCTGGCCTGATGACGGAAGTGTGTTGTCTTTAGGACAGCACATCCATGAACCTCAGACACTTGTGTATCTGTAGAATAAAGCATACTCAAGTACTTCCCTGAATGTGGGGCTGAACATTACTTATCAAGCCCCTGCTCTAATTTTGGGGAGGGTCTGTGCTTCGAATCTGAGCAATCTGGAGATGGTTCCTGGCAATGGACTTGGCAAAACCAAATAGGAGCAGCAAGTAGCTTTCTGGTGCTTGCCTGTTGTCTGGTAGATAGCCACATGCATGCCTCAACATGTGTCGTTGTATTACTTGCTCATTTTCCAACCCCTCAGGAGCTGGGACCATCTGTTTGGGCTCTCTGTTTGTTACAGCCTGCTTGTGAAAATAAGATGAAAAACTTGTTTCCAGTCCATCGTGACTGGTCTGCCCGTCATGGGCCATGCTTAGTCCCAAAGCAATCTCAGAGCTGTAATACACGTTATATGGCGCAACACCCTGTAAAAAGAGAAGCTTGTTGGTGTCTGAAGGATCTGACATGGTTCTGAAAGCCGATGTGCTGAAGTGCTGGGGGACATGGTGCTGCCCAGATGTGAGATACCCAAGTCTGGGTACAGGCTAAGCACACAGCCTGATGCGAGAGCACCTATGTGAAGCGACCCAAATCAGACGCCTGCAGCCGTACCCCCTAGCCATGCACGTTCTTAAGCTGAAGCTTAAAGACACCAAGCATGGTGTGGTTACAGGCTACAGCCTTGTCTGACTGAGGTGGTTGGTTGGTCAGGAGTTCTGCCCCCTTGGGTTTTCTTTTTGCTTTTGCTTGTCATAGGCTGGAGTAGAGCTCAGCCTGGAGGTTTAATTTCTCTGTAATTCCATAATCCACCTGCATGCCCACCCACCAGAGCGGGTTGCTGGTGTCGGCTCTCGCAGCTTCCTTGGATTTTGGTTTTCGGTTTTGTTTTTAGTATTATTTTTTTCAGTTTGAGTTCTACTATTGCTAACTTTTTTGTTTTTTGTTCTTTTTTTTAACTTGCAGTGCAAGCTTCACATAAAGCCTGTCCAGCCAAGGATGTTCCTGCATTCACCTGCTTTTGCAGTAATGTGTCTCTGCCATCTGTTCTCTTGCTTTTTTTTTTTCCCCTTCCCCCCCCCCCCCCTATTTAACATGAATAACTATTAACTCATCTAATAACAGAGTGGGAACAAGAAGGAAGAAGGATTAGGTACAGGACCGTATGCAACTGGAAGTTCAGGGGTGGGTGGAAGGCAAGGTTATGATTCCATGTATTTTTCTCATCAAAACCAGCAGCAGGAAGTCATTCTTGGCCCCAAATTTGAGCTGGGAGTCAGGGCTGGACATCAATAGCTCGGGTGAGCGTCGTTGACTGAATCACGTCCTCAGTGCTGCTGGCCTGCCCCTCTCACAATAGCAACAGCTGTGTGCTGAAGGGGTCCCTGGGTCCACAGAAACCAGCCTTGGGGAATTACTGCTGTATGAGCCTAGTCCCTAGTGTGGCTGAGCCCTGGAGTCTAGTCCAACCCATGTTCCTTCAATAGCTAATGTGTTAGAACAACAGGAATCCTGGTATTGGGAGAGTGGGAGGGGGTATATGTGTGTAGATAACAAAAGTTTAACTGACCTTGCATGCCATTACATTTGCATGATATTTTTGATTAGTTCCTGTTCTTGTTGTCTGACTTGATCATATTAGTTGGCTTGGATTTACTGTCATGTGCTGGCGTGTTTTTACAGCCGCCCTTCCAGTTCAGTGTAGTAGCTACCTGCTGAATGCTGCAGTGGGAGCCCAGCAGTGCTGCAGGTGCCTGGGAGAAGGACCATTTCTCATTACTGCTTCCAGTGTTTGACCGTAACCTTTGAAACCTCATTTTAAATAGTCCCTGGTTTCCCGTGTGCACCATCTTCGCAGCCCTAATGGAATCAAATACCTGGGTGGGGAGAGGACATAGCATCAGCATCCTCATAGACCCTTCAGAAGGGTTCCTGCATGTCTTTGTAAACAGATTTGCAAAGCTGTGGGATCCAGAGTTTCATGTCAAGGCAATGATGGTGCCTGGACACACATTCCCCATGCTCTCCACCAGCCCGCCTGCAGCAGGGACAACATCCCATTCAGATGTCCCTTGAATGTGCAAAGGAGACTAATCATAAGGAAATGGGTCTGTTTAATGTGTGTTTTCTATGCCGTTGCTTTTCGGACAGAGTCTTTCCGTTCATTCCCAAGAAGTGGCTAGCCCTGCTTACCTTATGACTTCGAGATATCTTTCTCTTCTGCTGATGCACACCCAGCATTTCCACTGCTCCTAGCTAGGTAGCCTCCTGTTTCTGTAATGCACTCTTACAATAACTCTTTCCACCTGAGTCTCATGCATTGCAGTTCTTTGCTTGGTTCTGGGATGGAATTTTTTGCATCTTTGGGAGACGGGAGAAGGCAGAATTATCACCTTTTCTCAACTGTTGCATTGTGAAAACGTGCTTGGAGGCCAACTGATGGGCTGTCTTGCTTTTTAACCCTCACTGCTTAAACATTGGCTTTGGGAAGAGCATATCTAAATACAATGTCATGGACAGACAGCAGAGATTGATTGGAGATAAATAAGCTGGAAATAAAATAGTTGAGCCTTTTCTCTTTTTGGAGGGGTGCTTGTTGGTCTGTTGGGGGGGTTTTCTGACCTCCTGGTCTATCAGCCACAATGCCCTTTTTGTCAAGTTAAATAGGTTTGCTGGGGGATTGTTTGGAAAAAGTAAATGGTGGTTATGACTTCTGGCAAAGCCTTAAAATCTTGAGTTATCACGGAAGAAGTTGGGGCCTTGGCCTGAGGTTTTTTTACGGTCACATCATCGGCACATCATGGAATGCTTGTGGCAGTGTGCTTTGCTTCAGCTGTCTGTGTGCATGTCCTCTTTTTAATTACCAGTGTTTTGTGCCAAGTAGAAAACTTCATTCTAACATGTATTTGTCCTGCTTCATTTAACAGCCCTTCAAGGGATGTTTAGCAGGGGAAATCAGCTGAGTCTAGCTATATATATATTTTTGTCAGAAAGCTGTGGCCAAGTGCATTAATGTACTTTTGACTGAGTTTCTTTCTCCAGCAAAAAGCAAGCTGCTGTGGAGAAACTGGGACTAAACCATAAACTTACAGAAGTTAAAGGTACTGTTTTGTTTTTCTTGCGAAAGGAGATGTTAATGACATTTTTCTTCCTTCCTTAAACCCTTGGGCCATGTTTAGCTTGTTACTGCTGCACTTCTTTCTTTTCTTATGCCTTTTTTCACAGTAGCCCCTGATTCTGCATGGAGTAAATGATACACTCAAATCTAGTTGGATGTGCTCTCACCTTTGCATGTAAGTACAGTAGTAAGAGACTCACCCTTTCTGCCTCACTACTGATACAAAACCAGCTGTGTTTTTCTGGGAGGGTTCTTTAAGTCCGCTTGCTTACGAGTGGCGTGGTTAAAACTACTCCTAAACCTCCTGCAATAATCTGCTTCTGCTGAGATGTTGAAATGAAGCCATAGGGAACACAACATCCAGCTCCTGCTGACTGCTAAAGCAATCCTCCACAGTCCCCCTGCATGCAAGCCAGCTGGTGGAACCATGGGCGTAAGCCTTGCTTGAGAGGCACTGCAGCCTTTAGTGTGCGTTAGACAGTGATGATACCTGGCTAATAATGCTGTGCATTCCTGACAAGGTGGATTTCAAACCTCAGAATAATATAAAGGAGCAGGATAGCACATTAAAATGTGTTCCTGGAATGATGGTGTTCCCAGGGCATGGAATAAACCCCAGAACCTCACTGGGATTGCACAGTTACTTTTCCAGGAGGGCACTAAGTAGGAAGGTACCCTTTGAGTTCATGGTCGTTAAATGCATCACCTTGCATCTCCTGTGGTGTGTGGTGCTGCTGAGGAGGGGAGTCAGCGATGGCTGGCATCCTCCCTGGGCTCCTCTGCAACTCCCGTCCCTCCCTGTGTGTGCTTTTAACACCTTGAAATCCCATCAAGGAGACTTGTATCTCTGTGCCTCTCTTTGAGCATGTCTTTAACATGACCGGTGTTTCTGCGGGTAGCTTTCATTCTGCTTCTCCTAAACCGTCCGGGTGAGAACAGAGATGTCTTTTTGTGTGTGGTCATATCACATCTGTCCATTTGAATCCAGTTGCCATTTGCCTTCTGAGATGTTATGTTAAAAGAGTGCGTAGTGGTCTCTTCTCTGCAGACCCTGGTTGTATTTGCAGTGTATGATGCCCATGATGCTCTCTCACCAGCACGTCTCAGCATGGAACTGTACAAATATGAAGGGTTTTTTTTTTAATTAATGGGAAATAAAGCTGTGAGCAGCAGTAGAAATATTGTATTTGTATACTTTTTTAATATCCCGATTGCCTTAAACTGTAGATGTAGAACTTTATTACCTTGCTATTTGAAAATAACCCATGTTTGTAACTAAATTGTGTAACCTACATACAGTGTTAATGCAAATTATATGTATGCATCTGTTAGATATTGTCACTTTATTTGATGTTAAAATATTTCGGGTTTTGAATTACAAATTGAATAATAACCTTATAGCATAAGTTCAGTTATTTCTTGTCTGTGCTTTAGGTTACATGTACAAATAGTGCCAACACTTGAAGTGGGGAGGGGTAATACATTTTCACCCAAACGCTTTGGTCTTGGCATGGCCATTATGACTTAGTTCTGATGCTGCCATTCTGTAATGGAGTGACAAGAGGGGCTGAGGAAGGGTGAGGTTTCCCAGCGGGTTCCCATCCCATCCTATCCCTTTGAGATGCCTTGGTAGGGCTGTTCTGGTGTTTGTCCCTTGCTTTTTGTGGCAGTTGTCAGCTTGTTCTGCACATCAGCCAGTATCTTGGGGATGTCCGGGTGCCTCTCTAGTGCAGTTGGTTTGTATGACACCTCCCCAGTGCACTCTTTCCTTCGTGGCTTTCTTTACAGTGTTGTTCCTCCTTTGTTTTCATTTCTCTCCCACATTTCTTCATTTCAATTCTGAACCACTGTTTCTTACCTTTTCTGTTTTTTTCTCTTTTTCTGTAGCTTCTTCTTTATGTAACCGTCATCTTGCCAAAGCCCCCACACCCCCCTTCCCAGTGGACAGTAGGGCACTGGAAGAGCCTGCAGCTACGGGCACCCTCACCAGGAGAAGAGCCATCTCATTCCTCCATCACGTCTGCCCTTCTCTCCTTCCCTTTTTGTTTCTCACCTGTGCGTCAGAGGGTGTGCTGTGCTCTGTGTCTCTGTGCGGGATCTATCCACTGCCAGCGCGTCTCCGGCAGAATGGAGGCTACCAAAAGTGACAGAGGTAACGGCTGGAGGAGAGAGCTTGGCCTTAATGTGAGATATTGCACTGGGTTAGTGGTTGGTTTGGTTTTTCTCCCCGTTTTCTTTCCTTTTGCCATAATACGCACACGTTGCTGATGACAAATAGAATGACAGACTGTGGATGAGGTGAGTGTGCACAGCTGGAAGACTTCATTTCTGCCTCTAACAATCAAGTCTGACTGCTCTGGACACCATGACTTCATCACAAGTATGTCCTGTGCTCCTCTGACAAGTGCTGAAAAGAAGCCCTTAGATGTAGGTGACTTGTTGTTTTCAGAGTGTGTTTGCACAAAGTGGAGATGGCCAGTGTTGGATACTGGTGTGTTGAGGAAACCTGTTCTGGATGGTCAAGGCCTTACTATTTTACAGCTGATTTGCTCTGTAGGAGTGAAGTTGGTATCTCTTGTGCAGCTGAGCTGTGCTGACTTGTACTTAGATTGCTTGAGAGCTTCATTTTGTTTTCATGGAGCCTAGTTATTGATTATTTTTTTAACAGTCCTGAATGTGGGATAGTTGGTAAGCTTTTGAACTCGCTTATGTTGGAAGTGAATTCAGTGCAAAAAGCTTCAGGAGTACCAAAGGATTGTTTGAAGGTAAAAACAGAGCTTGTAAACTTGGGGTGTAGTGACCTGTAGCTGGTTTGGGACAGACAGAAGGACACAGCCTGATCCTGTTTGGGTGACTTTTCATGTGGGGTGGTGCACTGTTTGTTAACTGAATACTAGTGATTTCTTCTTTCCATCTGTGAACCTTAATGAAGGAATTCACCTCCTTTAACCTGCCATGGGAAAGGTACTGTTAAGCAGTCTAGGTTTTACCTCTTCCGGGCTGCGCGGGCAGTGCCAGCTGACAAGGGTCTCTGCTCAGACCTGTGGGACGCAGTTACCTCGCAGCACTCCAGTGACAAGGCTCAGATGATCAGCAGCTCCCACCAGCCAGGGGCCTGGTTTCCTAAAGTGGCAGGAAAGTCATTTATCCTGGAAACCTTTGCAATGAACTGAGTGACTTTATAGCCACAATCTACTAAATTCTGGCCTTGTGCATATGCTGTAATGATTTACCTGGTGTGTCAGTGGAATTGCTGACCATTGCCCAAACTGAACAGACATCAGTATTTGAACAAATGCAGCTTAGGGCAGAACTTGGGCTAATACCAAAAACGGAGCCTGCCCTGCTCTCTGGACTTAAGGGATCTGGGGTGACACTTGCTCTGCAGTCGTAAGTGCTTACCATGAGATAACCACATCTAGAAAACATCTCACATTCAGCCTTCTGAGGACAAAACATAGTGGCCAGTGCCTCACACGCATGAAGGTGGATAGGGTTTACTGAGGAGATGTCTTGCCTGGTTTACAAGTGCTGTGTCCTTTCTTCCAGTGTTGGCAGGGTCAGGGACCACCACCTCAGGCTCGGGGGCCTTGCTGTGGCTCGTCTGTGCAACCCCCCTCCATGGAAGCCTGCCACAATACGCTGCAGGTTACTTGCCCAGAGGCCAGCCCACCCACCGCATGGCTCCTGCAGCATCCTGCATGGTGAGACCCTCCCCAGAGCCCCTGTTTGGGGAGGAATCCTTTCCTTATGCGCGTCTCATTCCTTGGACCTTTGTTTCCATTTCAAATCTGTAGTATGGGTTTATGTGGTGGTAGGAGCCTAGCCTCTGAAATCCCACCTCTGTGCTGTAGCCTCTCTCTTGAAGTAGTCGCCTGTTACTTAGATCATGATCATGGATGAGCACAGAGCTACTCTGCTGGGTTCTGCCTCACGTCAGATCACCCATGTTGTGCTGTTGACAGTGGCTTGGGACTCTGGCTCAGCTGTGGGCGGCTGGGCATCATTTACTGCAAGTAAGAAGAAAAAAAGGTGGCTTGGTGGTAGTTTGTTTTTATCCTGTTCCTGAAGAGAGGGTACCAAGTGCTATTCAGCCCATCATCTTACCCATGTAGCTGTCCCCTGGGACTCTCTGAAACCTTGTAGTAGGAAGTCATGACCAAATCTGCAGGTTGGGAATGCTTAAGAAGTATCCTGATTGACTCCCATCTGCTGGGATTTCGTCCAGCTTTTGAAGGAGACTTTTCCACTTCCAGGATGTTTCTTCTGCCCTTCACAAGCACTGGGTTGCGGTGGAGGAGATTGTTCATCATCAGTGGCGGAACTCAGGGCACCAGTAGTGCTGCTGTGTCAAGGCCTGCAGAGGGGCAAAACTCCATTGTTGGTTGACTTCTAAATGCCCAATAGACATCTTTTAAAGCTTTCCATAAGGAGAAGCAGATAGGCACAAAACAAATGCCAACACTTGCATCAGTTGCCTTTATTTTGCAGCTCTAAAGTTTTCCTGCACTGGTGCCTTGAGTGCTGCATGCAGCTGTGGGCTTCACGTCTCCAGAAGGACACAGTGGAGTTACAGAAGGGCGCTGATGATAAATGGGATGGAGCAGCAGCCTGCCCCATGAGACTGCAGGGGCTTGGAGGCCTCCATTTGGAGAGGGAAAGGCTGAGATGAGAGGGATCAGCCCTGCTGTGAGCTGGAAGTTGCAGCCGATGTCCTCTAGAGGTCCCTTGCAGCCTGAAGTCTTTTGTGATTCTGATACGGGGTTGTGAGCGTGGTGGATGCTGAGCCGCGAGTCGCCACGGCTGGCGCCAGAGGGGCACTTGGTTAGGAAGAAGTCGGCTCAAAACCATGGAATAAGTTTGTTACAGAGCCGGTAGTAGACTTCTGGAATTTGTTGTCCCAGGTTGTTGAAGCAGATAGTGCTGGAAGGTCTTGGGGTCTGGATTTGGGGTTTTTGGTTTTGAGTGGGTTTTTTTTAAGGTAAGTCCACTGGAAACCAAGCCATAGATACTCTAAAGAGGGAAAAACCAGGATGAAACATCTGACTTCCATAATCTGGTGGTGGTGGATACTGGGACGGAAGGAGGGAACATTGAGCAGAAAGCATGGATGGGCAGCACTGCACGTGGTGTTTGCAGTGAGATGTGAGTGTGGAGCAAGGGGCTGAGCTGAGCAGTGTTGAGAGGCTTTCCCACACGTTGGTGATGAGGGGAAGGGATGGTGACGTGCCCTTTGAGTCACTTGCATCATGGTCAGGGGAAGAGGGGTCAGCATGGGGAGGGACAGCGGTGTCAAACCTGCTGTTGCACAGCCCAGAGAGGTTATGTGACACTT
Organism: Myiopsitta monachus; assembly: GCA_017639245.1. NCBI lineage: Eukaryota > Metazoa > Chordata > Aves > Psittaciformes > Psittacidae > Myiopsitta > Myiopsitta monachus. The sequence goes on from CM029917.1 coordinate 47,562,630, forward strand.
GGTGTCACCAAATGTCCCCAGCAGAGTGTTTTGATATCTCTCTGAGGCAGGGCTGTGGAGGAAATTGCAGAGGTCACTGTCATGCAGTTTGCTCCAGAGCAAGCTCTCCTGGGGCGTTAAGGGAAGATAGGGTGTTGCAGAGAGTAACAGCTGTGCAGTATGTAAAGGTAAGCTGGGATGACTGCTACAAGTGCCATGCACTCAGGTGCTCCCTGGTTTGGGGACTGTGGTGATGCCTGTCAGCACAGTCAGCACTGGTTTGATGAATGCAGCAGGCTCATCCCAGTGCTCCTGAGGGAGATGACACAGTGGGGAACTGATCCTGCAGTTTAAAACTGGTTCCCCCTCTGGCCAGCCATTCACTTGACCTGTGCCTTACAGAGGGCAGACCCTGTGGTCAGCATTGCTGTCAGGTCCATGGTGTGAAGCATTGGGGTGCCACGAAGCTTGCGGGGAGGCCACATGAATGTGAGGAGCCCTGGGCATCAGGATATTCCCCTGTGGGTAACGTGGAGCACTGCCAGCGCTCCGGGACAGTCACAGTACCGTGTTAAGGCAGTGGGTGGGGATCCCGTCTGGGCTGCATCATCATTGCCTGGGTTTTTTTTTGTGGGAAGGGAACATGGGAAGTGGGAAGCCCTTTTTTTCTCTGGCAGTGCGGGTTATTTCCAAACCTGCTGGACCTCGCTGCGTGGGGGAGCTGATCTTGGTGGGATGTGCCTCATTTTCAAAGGCAGGTCAGTCTTTGAACATCACTTTTTTAGCTGTGAAACACTGCAAACCTACACACCAGACCTGTATTCCCTGGGCTCATCACTGCCTGAGACACAGGTGGCTGCAGCACCAGCAGCAGGAGAGCTGCAAGGCTGAGGACCACGAGATGTTGCTGTAGTCCCCTGTGGAGGCCTATGTGGAGGTCCTGGCCTGGGCGATGCAAGCAGAGAGCTGGCCCAACAGGCATTCTAGGGCCTGTGTGAGGACAGCAGGTCCCTGCAGCGGTAGGTTCACCAAGCAGGGGACAGGTTTCATCTGCCTGAACCTTGTTTTTTGTTGGTGGTTGCCTGTGTCCATTGTGCCAACAAAATGAAGAGGTGCCTGTCTCCCTCCGCAGTCTGCTGGGGCTGGCGGTGCCTGTGTGTGTCTGGGATTCCGGAGCATGAAAGCCCCTTGGCAGCAAGGGAGGGGTTTGAGTCCAACCCCATGAAGTCCTTGCCAGCCGCCCAGCCCAGGGAGGGTGGGAAGGTTTCCACGCAGTGACCCCTCCCAGCACCACACTTAGCCCTGGGAGACCTAGGAGTAACTCTGTTTATCAAGTGTATTTCTAACAGCAGCTGATACTGTAAAATGAACTTTGTGACTCTCACAAGCTGCTTCCCACCGGAGAGGATGCCCTGCCCCTTTGCTGCAAACAGCAAAGTTGTTGCTTTTCCCCAGAGTTGTCGCTTTTAGGGAGAAGAAAATGCTGAGAAGGAAAGCAAGCTCTTACCTTCTTTCACAGCGATACATCTGTTAAGGAGCTGCTCCTGCAGCACCAAAACCTCTCCCCTTGGGCCCAGCTTCCCTCCCTTCTGTTCCAGCCAGGCCCCTGCCAGCTGGCACAAGCCAACACCTTCCTTTTCCCAGCCCTGTGCCAACCCCTCTCCTTGTGCATGTTTGCAGAAGGGTTTGGGCCGTGATCCTCACGAGAGCCTGCGTGTTGATACTGGTGAATACAGGGTAGGGGGAATGTGTCTTAAAGTGGGAGGAAGGAACCTGCAGAGCGGTAGAACCCAATGGAAGATGAGGCTTAAGGGTGTGCTGGGTGAAGCCCTGAGACTGCCAGAAAAGGTGAGGGAGTGGTTATACCTTAGGGAGGATGGGTATGACTGGAAGGAGGATGGTGCACTCTCCTCTGGGAAATGTGGCCTCTGGAGGTGGTTTCCAGGATGCAGGTGGGAAGAGAGCTGAAACCCAAGGGAAGCTGTTCATGGGGGGCTGTGCACCGTAAAAAGGATGGCACCTCAAGAGGCAGGCAGCAGGAGGGGCCAACTCCCGAAGTGCACAGGACCAAAGCCAGCAAGAAGGTGTCAGTATGACAGAACGTAATCCCTTCTGTCATCGATGAGCTTCCAGAAGAGCAGGAATTCAGTCTGTACCCCCACCAAGACGCTTTGGCATAGGTCTGGCATGGTGCAGCTCCCTTCCAGCCTCCAGGTAAAACTGGTCCCTGAATCGGGTGAAAATCACACACCCAGACTTGGAATCCAGGACAACTTTCTTTATTGCTACCAGAAGGCTTTCATCAGTACGAAGGCTCCAGATACAATACCTTCTTCAGGGCTGTGGAGAGAGCTTACAATTGGGACGGGTCATTCTCAGAAACAGAGGTGCAACATTGAAGAGACATGATTTTAAAGGTTGTACTCTTGGTTAGAAGTTACATGAACACAAAACTTGAGAGTTAGGGTCTTTGCTTTAGGGTTTGTGGCTGGTATGACGCACCTTTCAAACCTGGGGTGTACGGAGCTGCTCCAGCACCTCACCCAGCATGGCTGGTCACACGCCAATCTTACAAACACATGGGGGAAAAACACTCTGCACAATTAAAGGCTGATGCTTGATGTAGAGAGTGAAAATACGCACAGAACGCAAGGTTCCTTGGTGCAAAAAAGGGAAAAATACCATTTTTGTTCAAGTGATGCAAACTCCATTAACTGCTTTCTGTGCTGGAAAACACGGAAGTCTCTGTGCAAGGCACAGAGCCCTGTGGCTGGCTGCTCTAGTGCTCTTCACACTCCTGGGATTATTCCTGAAGTATGGAGCAGCCTGCATGTGTTGTTTTTCTCTTGTTCCTGACTAACCTTTAGTTGAAATCCAGTTTTAAGATATTTTAGTCACATTTAAACACCAAAGTGCTAGCAAAACAAGAAGGGTCTTCTTCTTTAGAAAGAAAAAGGAAGGATGATGTGGAGGTTGGGTGGTACAGAACATCATGCACAAGACTGGCTGAGAATTAAAGGAGGAACAAGCAAAAAAGAGCGAGGAGCAGATGGAAACAGACCAGAGAGGTGTTAAGTTGGCTGGGAAATCTGCAGGAGTGATGGGAGCTCTGGGATGTGGAGAATGGGTTACAGGACACAGGAGCAGAAAAACAGTGGAAGTGGAACTGACAACACTAGAAAGGAACAATTTTCTCTACTTTTTTTGTTTGGTTTTTGGGTCTTTTTTAGATTTTTTATTCTTTTTTGTGTTTTTAAGTGCTTAAATAGTGGAACTATAATTAGCCGCACAAGAAAAAAAAAATCAAAAGGGTTAGGATTTTTTTTTTTTCCGGGTTTTTTTTGGCTCCCTTCAGTCCAGCCTGAGAAGGTATGGCCCCTTCTCCTCCCACCGAGCAGACAAGAGGCCAGGTTCTGCACTCTTCTGTGGTGGAGCGGGTGGTGTGCGCTCCCAGCTACATCACAGACACTGGCTGTAAAGGTGGACAAGGGGAAACGTTGCCCTCCTGCCTCGAGACATCAGCGCCACAAACAGAGCCCATGTTTTCCAGAGCCATTACCTCCGGAGCAACGTCTTCGTTGTAGAGACGCTTGATCCCATCATAGAAGTCATCCACTTCCATCTCTTCCACTTTACGCTTGGCAGAGGCTTGTTTGCAGCTGCTGGGAGCTGGCAGATGCTGGTAGAGTGCGGCTGTACCTGTGACTGGCACTTCTGGTCTGCTGTTGTCCTTGGAGAAACCTGGTCCTGGGACAGAGGAGGGCTGGCATGGGAACGCTCCTCTGTTACAGGTCACAAGGGTATGCTGGAGGGGACTGTAGACATATACAGGATTGGGCAGCAGAGAAGACTGCAGGGTGGAAAGGTGATGTGCCACGAGCTCCCGGCAGTGGATCAGCTGCGAGCTATCCATCTGGAGAGGGAAGACAACAAAGAAACCAGCATTGTGGGATCACTGAAATGGACAGGGAATGCTCCAAGCCTGAGCTCTGCCCTGGCTGACAGCCCACTGCCCACCCCTTCACCTCACTTCTCAATACACTGGGTGCAGGCAAAAGTGAGTAGTAGAGGACCAAAAAGACCCCCCAACATGACGATTTTCTAAGATCAACTCCCCCTGCTGCCTAAACCTCATGGGAATAGTGGGGGGGGAGAACCTTTCAGATATTAAAAGGTTTCACTGCATATTTTTAGCAGCTTTTCTCTTTCCAGTACTTGTTGGACCACCACTGATGCTTAGAAAGAACTAAGAGGAATTAACTAGGATTTTCTCCCCAGTATGTTACTTGCTCCCTGGAGCAGAGAGTGCCCATACACATCAGGGCATGCAGCTCCTCCCTTTGTCACCAACTGGATGCAGTCAAGACCAGGGCTTTGTGGAACTCTCCCAACAAAGCCCTTCAGGCTGAAGCACAACTATCCTCGCAGAAGCAGGCAGAGAGAGTGAAGGATCTGAAAGCCCCACTGGCTGGATCCCTGGAGTTCTGAGCCAGGCGCAGCCCCCGGTCCCCCCCTCCTGTGATGTGCTGTGCCAGCATCCCCTCACCTGTGCTTTCTGGAGCAGCTCGATGATGACAGCCAGCCAGTCGGGGAGCAGCTTCTCCAGCTCCAGGCTGACAATGGCCAGCGCCAGCATAGAGCCCTTGAACTGCAGCAGCTGGTAACAGGCCATGCAGTGCAGCAGCTGCTTGGTGAGCGCCGCCACGTGCTGAGAGGGACTCAGCTTGGGCAGGATGGTCAGTAGCTGAGGCCTGTTGGACACCGCAACTGCGTGGAACTGAGGGGGAAAACAAGCACGTGAGGCAGCTGGCGTCGCCAACGGGCAATCCCACAGGCCAAGCTGGGGCAGATCTCACGAGCCGCATGCGATATGTTTTGGACGCACAAGGATCCTCCAGCTTAACCTTTAAGGCCATTTCCACACCATAGAAAACACACTAATGCATTGAACCCATCAAGAGCTTGGTGCAGCCTCTCTTGTTGGGACCTGCCATCACACACACCATCTGCCTGGAGACTGGGCTTCCCAGGGCTCTGCAAAAGGCTCTCCCACCATTCTCTGACTACACAGGTTTGGCACTTCAGGTGTCCTAGAAAAAACTCCTTCTCAATGAAGCATAGAGGAGGAAGTTCAACAGAGAACCTGAGGACACTTTCCTCGCCTTTGTCTTTGTCTCATCCATGAACCTGGTTCCCTGGCAGTGCCCTTCAGCAGCTGGAACAGAGTGCACCCATTGCCCAGCATATGTGCTTCCTCCATGTTGCGCTTCGGGCCTTCATACTGCCTGGCATTTAGCTTTGAGAAAAGCCATTAGAAGTTAAGACTTAGGTGCAAGGTTTTCAGAAACCTGGTGTGTAGCTTAACATGCCTTAAAATAGGCCAGGTGGTCAGATGGCAGGTCTGCACTTTGGAAGTGGCACACAGAGTGTTAAAAGTCTCTTCTGGAATTCTCTGGCAAGGCTTTTTCTGTCAGAAACTCCTTGTATGAAAGAATTCTGAACACATCCTGAGATCTGTGTTCTGTTTTTGTTGAGGTACCTCCTGAATCATTACTTACACTGACCAACAGCAGAATGAATGTAAATAGCCCCTTACTTGTCCTTACTTACAATATGAAGGAAATCCAGTGGCGTTGCCATGTGAAGATCCCAGTTCAGTTTATCCAGGATAATCTTCTCCATTCTGCGAATTTCAGCTGGAGAACAACCACAAAAGCTATCCCGAGCCAAAACCTTCAGTACTGGAATCCTCTGTAAAAGCCAATGCAAAAGAAGAAGCGAGAGAACCACTCATTACAGAAATCACACAAAATGCTTCATTCCTGTCCTGGCAAGCACCAGGCACCATGTGCAAGCAAAGGCAGGACTGGAGGGACATGTACTCCGACAATACTAAGATAGTAAGAACAGAAAAATTACCTCATCTTCCTCAATGGTCTTTGCAGCGAGAAAGAAGCAGCTGATTGCAATACAGTTCAAGTACTTTGGACGGGCCTACAGTACAGAACAGCAGAGAAGTTGTGAATGTGATATGAAAAGTACATGTAACCCTTCTAGTTGGGACAACCAGAGCCCCAGGGTCTCGCTGCCCGTGCAGCGCATCCTGGATCAGCAGGCTGACCTCCAGCTATGCCACCGGCAGCAACAATCCATGCTCATGATGTTAGGAACAGCAATCTGCTGGCCCTGTGGTGGTAACTGGCGCTCACTGATGTGCAGCGCTGGAGTGGAAAGAGCTCGCTTTGAGTGAGGAACAGGAGGAGAAAATCAGAAGGGCCAGACTGTCACTTGCCAAAAATGCTTCAGCTGTTAGTGCTGCCAGGGATCAGGCACAGAATGGGAAGGAAGAGGAGAGAGGAGAGGAGGAGGAGAAGAGAATTAAAGCCACTGTCCTTGCCTAGGGAAGTATAAAACACCATAAAAATCACCACTTGGGTAATTTCATATTGCAGTTGTCAAAACTGTGGCACGGGGATTATCAGAACAGATGGTCTCTTCTACAGGGAGTTGTTTTAGGCAAAGTAAATGAAATTTGGAGGGGAAAGGGCGATTTTTCTTTTCATGGGCATCAAAAACTCCCTTTCCAGGCCTTGGTTGGGGGTGAGGTGGGAAGCAGGACACATGGGCTGGAGGCATTCAGACATTCCCTGTGGTGGACCAGCTACATCGCCTCTGCACCCAGTATCCTGCGGGCAATCCTTCCTCTCCTGCTCGTGTTAGGAGATGCTGAAAGCAAAGGTAAGTGACTGCACTTATTGTGAACATGTACTTGGTGCCTGACCTGTTGCCATGACTTATTCCTGCTTGGTAAATTTTAGCAGATGCAGCAGAGCTATGGGGTGGTTGATGGGTGAGATGCTGCATGTTACACTCACTCATGCAATGAGCTGTCAAGAAATCCAGAACGCTGTTTCCAGAAAGCAAAAGAAGAACACAGGACAGTGTTGAAGCTGAACATCTTTAGCTACATTCAGCCCCAGTTACTTAAAAAGGACCACGCTGTGCCTACAGCTTTGGCTTTCCAGTGTTATTTAAACTTAAATACACATAAAGAATCCACACTTGGGGGTGGGGGTTCTGTCTGCATGCATCTGCTTGTGGATCCAGGTGTCACTGAAAGCAAGGAGAATAAGTTCCCCTCCTCTGAGGGTTAAGAAGTGTTGTGCAGGAGTGCCTTAGAGGCAGCTAGCCTGAGCTATTTCAAACCGCGTTCACAGTAAAGGGCAGACTGGTTGTCTAAATAAAATCCCACATGGTAGCAGCTGGTAAAAAAAACCCGGAGTTAAACGGCATCACAGGAATGGCAGCTTTATGGAGAGGAAAACAGGGAGAGAGCACCACGCCCTGAGCTGTTTGAACAATGCTCATCCAGACAGAATACTTTTCTCCATTGCCGCTTGCTGCCTGAAGCACCCAGCGGACTCCCTGCTCATATACTTTGTGATTCCTTGGCTGCTGCAAAGTACTGAAAGAAGACTATACTCGAAGGCATTGGATGCTGAGGGATTTAAATATATTTCCCATCTCAGTCTTTCACTAAATCAGCTATTTTACTATCTTCTTAAAAATAAAAACTTCCATGGCTTGCAACTAAAACATCAGTATTTATTAGTATTTAAAGGGTAGATTGATGATGTCACTTGTGTTCCAGCAAACTAAGTCACACTTCAATGTAAGTGCACAGGCTGAGAAAACTTGCTGCTGAGACCTCCTGAGCTCTACTGCTTACCTGACAGTGTTGGTGATGAGACTAGAGACACACAGGTGAGACTACAGATTGGCACGGGACGTATCTGAGCAAACATGGTAAGAGGTAAGGCAACCCAAAGCCTGACTTGACAACTCGAGGTTGGCAATTCTGGGTCGATCCTATTTGTTCAGTCACTTGCATGCATGTGAAACAGCCCCAGCTCACCACATCTAACCCACTTCTATGGTGGACTTAGAGGGACAAGGAGAGCAGCAGATCCCAGGCTGCAGACAGCCAAAATGCTGATTTTGCCTTTTTTTAACAGTTTCTATGCTGTAGCAGCCTTAAACCCAAACAGGCATATACATTCTTCATTCCCAGCAGGAGTGAGAGTCTACCACTTTGATGGCCTGCACCCATGCTTGCTCATCTATCTTTCTCCTTCACATCTCTTGACCAGACATCAGCCTTAAGCTGTTAGTCTGTCCAACTGGCTGTTAGAGCAGGTCAGGAGGGAATGACTCCCCCAAAAAGCCACCCCCTCTGGCAGGATCTGCTTCCCCCATTTTTTAATGTTGTTTTTAATTTCCTCTCCCAGCACTAGCACACCTGCCAGGCCCAGGCCTGTCCTCAAGTAGTTCTTTGTTTCCTCCAGCCAGTTCACCACTACCACGTGCTCCCAGCAATTCTGGGTGCTACATATGAGATGAAATGCAGTTAAAAACACCAGAGGAATTAAGAGGTGAGCAAGGACTTCCCACGACTTCTCTGTCAGAGGGCACTGGGCTGAGGTTTCTAACTGCAGGCATTTCCCTTAGCTTTATGAGTCAATTTAGGGTAAGGTAGAGGCCATTTGCAGCCTCTTTTTCTGATGGCTTAAAGGAATAGGTAAGGTGCTGAACTCAACATTCAAACCAGGTTTGAGTGAGCTGAGGAGGAACAGTGCTGCTTTTCTCTTTGGTTAATGTGCAGTTAAACTAACGAGCAGCATTACATGAAGGAAATAGGCCTAATAAAGGGCCTAAAGAGGGAAAATACTCTTGGCAGGTGAAAAGCACTGGGTCAGATCCCTGAACACTGCGTGTTCTCACTGAAGTAATGGCTGCTTTCATCAGGTAAAAAATTACTATGGAAAGAGCCTTTGTCCAAAAGCTCCAGGTGGCAGCGTGTGCTGCCAGTTCCACAACCCGAAATTAAGCTTCTGGAGCAGTGCAGGTACGATCCTACACGCGTGAGAAGGGAAAAGGGTGTGAGGCCAGAGGGGGAAGTGAGCGTTTCCGTATAGCCGCACCAGGAGGACTGAACACAGAAATAGCTGAGTGGGTGGTATAAATCTATTCCAGTTTATGTATCTGCAAATATTTACCTTTACTGCAGCTAAAAACCTGTCCAAAAGGCTGATGGCCAGGGCGAGCGTTTCTGGATAAAGGTGGAACTGGTACTTGAGCTTGGCCAGCCACTGAATGACCTCATCCCTCTGCTTTGGAGAAATGGCTACATCCTGCTGGAGAGAAAAACAAACCATTCTTAGACAAAAACTCAGCAAGTCAGAAAAGACCAAACATTTTACCTCCACAGGAGTTTTCCAAAGGCTCCTTTGGAAAGTGGGGGGGTGAGCCAGCCTGAATCACCACTTTGTGCTTGCAGTTACTTCCCCCATCCCAAGCAATTTGTGCTGGAAAAGACAACTTTCCTTGCATCACGCAGAAGTTTCACTGTATACTGGGGAAAAGAGGAAGGATGTCTTGTAGTTTCTCCAGCACTGACCCAGTATTCTCCAGCTTAGCACAAAGAGATTTGTTATTAGTTTTAGCCTCCTTAGGACTGTGCTGATACATGGACATGCCTGGCTTGAACAAACCCAGATGTGCTGGAGGAGACAGGCGGGAGCTCAGCTCCTGATGAACACAAGAGGGGAGGGATCAAGCTTGTGTTTTGGGAAGGAAGATTTATTTTTCCTTCACATTACAGGGATATTTTTAGCTCAGTGTATGTTAAAAGAAGAAATTTCCAAACAGCTTCCAAAAGATCTTTTGTAGTACAGTTGACTGTGCCCTGGTTTGCAAAGCAGGTACAATTTCACCTCTGTTTGTGTTGGGGTTTGGTTGGTGTTTTTTATAACTTTTTGGCTTACCACTGACCTGTTTGCACAATTGCTGAATTTCAACCACACACACATACTGGCATAAAATCTTTCTCTCTGACTTCCTAAAGAAATATTTACAGCTTTAGAAGACCCTTTCTCTTCAACCAAGCAAATGTCTGGTCTCACTTCTGTGGGGAATAATTGGGCTGATTGATTAGCAAGGATGTGTCCAGAAGTGAGTGGTGAAACGAGACACATTTCTTCTGCCATGCTTGGGGGCCTGTGCTCTTTTGGCTACTGCTGAGATGAGTTTGAGAGAAAGAAACGGAATGAGCAGTTACTGTGGAAACGCAAGGTGAGGGCTTGTGCAAACACCCATCACTTCTGGGCTGGGCTGCAGCTGTCCTCCCAGCAATAACATTGAGGGAGGGAAAGAGCAGAACTGTAGAAAATAAAACCACCCAATACTGAGGCAAAATGAGTACTTCAGGCTACACCCATCACTGAAGTACCTACCATGGGCCTTACAGAGATGGTTATGGCCTTTGCCACACATCTACTGCCCTGGAGCCAAGAACACATGTACAAGCAGAGTGTTCTGGGTTGCCGGCTGGGCTTAAACCACAACATAGGCAGAACTGTCATCACAGTCGGGCCTCCATGAGGACACCAACTTCACACCTTTGATTGTTACTCACGGTGTGACATCTCTACTCTGTGCTCAGCTGCCTCACTGGTGCTGAGCACCACCGCGTGGGACCAAAGAGGGGGATGGTGGCAAGGCTTAAGCACTGAGCTCAGTTCTGGGCTCTGTGGCAGTGGGGAACAAAATCCTGCCTTGTTTTCCCTTCTGAATGCCTGACTGTATCTGTTTTGAGTTTTCTCAATTCCAAGAAATAATGATACTTTCTAAAATTATTATTGCAATGTAAGGGTGAAACCTGAGCCCCCCCCTCCCGGGGCAGGACACCCACTGTCTGCAGACATCACGCTCATTCCCAAAATGCTAGTTAAGCATACGCTGGGAGTATAATGACTGCACCACATGGCCGTAAGGGATTTATTAAATGCTCTGCTAAGAACATCTCCTAAACAGTGGGACAAGGACCGAGAACGTATCTGGGGAGGAAAAACAGGCAATGCTGTGTGAAATCCTGGCCACGCTTCTCCTGTGGCAAAGTGAGGCCTGCACAGCTGAACAGAAAATGGGCAGAGAAAGGAGGGGTGGTAGTTAAGATAAAGTTCCTTGTTGCTTTATTCATTGCACCCATTTTTAAACAGAGGGAGACAAAGCCATACTAAAGGGCTGATAACCCCAACTAGGTTTGGACAACGCAGACTTAAAAAGGTTTCAAGCAGCTTAAAGGATTAGTTTGGGAATGCAGTATCTAGGGGAATCCAGTACCAGCTAAAAGCCAACCTGAAAACAGCCCATCACACACAATACACTTGGACTTTAAAAACCTGCTTCTGGCTCTTAAATCACCAGCCTGCAGCAGGGGATTTTTCCCATCCCCTTCCATTGCTGCCAGATACCAGCAGAAGTGGGCATGACAGACCAGGCAGGGTCTGTCATGGCTCAATGCTGTTTACCCTGTGCCTGCCAAAGCAAAAGGTTAGGACTCCTCCTAAAAACAGCATGGGCGGGAAGGGTGAGATTGTTTTCCTGTGCTGCCTTCAGTCCTCCCAAGATTTGTCCTTCTATCTTCTCACACTTCATGGGCAGAGCTTCAGACTTGGGAGGTAACTTGAAATGGCAAGGCCATAACATAGAGACTAGCAATGGCACACTCAGGCCCTGGTAACAATTGTCCCTTCCATGTGATGAAGAAATGGTGTTCAATCTAAACCACTGAAAAACAACAGTGTCTAAGCAAGACAGAAAATCAAAGCAAACAAAATGAGCCCCCCCCCCCCGAACACCATGTTCCTCTAACTGCAAAGTAAACTCATACCTGGGTGTACAGCTTCAAAATAAAATCTGGCTTCTTACATCATCCCAGCAACACAAGGAAGAAAGGCAGCACAATACAACTAATGAAGCAGTGAGGTCCCTGTTCTTTAGTTATATAAAATTGAAAGCAAAACCGAGACACCACAGTGGCTGAAAGCAAGAAAGTCCCTTTGGGCTGGAAGGCAGAAATTCCCCTGTGGCGTGGAGGTACCTTCCTGTCTGCCTGTGGTCAGCTCTTGTTTTGTCACCTCAAATCCACCTTTTCAGAACTTCACCCCTGGGGTGGCAGAGTGCACTAGCCTAGCATGACAGCTTTAATCAGGGAAAATTAACCCCGCGCCCAGCAACTGCTGCTCCTTTCCTTCCCTTCCATCCTGCTTAGCCCTGCATGGCACCTCCACGGAATAACAGAAGAGGTTTCCCAGCTCTTTTCCTGTCTTCCACCTGCAGAGAACACAAACACCTCCAGTCATCAGGAGACAACCTTGAGACTCTTAGAAAGTGCAGACTAGAAAAAAATGTTATCTGTGAACTCAATCCTGATTCAATTTTATTGCTGCCTAATCTAGGAAAAACACCTTACCTGGTGATTTTTTTTCTTTACTGTCTGCTGTCCCTCTCTCTCTCTTTTGTTTCTGCCTAGTCCTGCTGTGGGCTCCAAGAGGTGACCTTTATCAGTCTGGGAGGCTTGTGGGGAGACAGATGACTACATGGCAAAGCAGAAGAGCTGGGTGTATTCGCTTCACGAGGTTGTACAGAACTTGTAGGTCAGTCCCCAGTTTGCCCACAAGATTAAAACACCAACACAAGGTCTTCCAGTGGAAGAACTGGAAATAAACTGAGGTCTCCTGATTCCTCAGAAGGTACAGAGAACCAATGAGAAGACACAAACACCCAGAACAGGCAAAGAAAGAGAGACCACATAAGCAACACTGTTTCTGTAAGAAAATAAAAGCAAGCCCTCAGTTCGCACACCTGTCTGCTGCAAAGTTACTTGGTAACACGCACTAGTCAAACTTTGACCAGTTTTACTGCTTGCTTTCTCAAGCCTTAGTCACACCAAGGCTTCTGAATGTCACCTGGATACTGTATAACCAAAGGGGGGGTGGGGGGTGGGAATTGAAGGAAAACATAAAGACCAAATACATTCCAGTAGCCCTGGGAGGGTTCCAGACTCAGCCCACCTATTACTTCAGACTGAAAAGCCCTTGTGAGATCTGGCATTGATATACTGCGAACACTCAGAGCCAGTGGCCTACATTTAGAGGGGAGAAACTAAAAGAAATGTACATGCCAGTAGGAAATGGGAGTTATCAGATGAAAAGTAAAATGAACAGAAACATCACATACATTACATTATCAGGGCAAACATTCCCAACAGGTTCTGTATCCTGTACTAAAACCGTAGTCTTCCTGTTTCTGTAACTATGAGTTTCTTTGTTCCTTTCAAAGATTTCAACTCTGATTCGTATTTAGAAACTGAATTTGTTCCAGTTTTAAACATAAGAATCAAAAATGACTCCTTGACTCTAGGAGTCAAGACTTAAAGTTTACTCCCAAAAACTAGTTACAGTGGTACCTCCAATCTGAGCATTAGACTTTCGTAGCCGCACTCCCATTTTCTGATTTGCAAACCAGATGACTCGATTAGAATCCTTTCTGCAGTCAGCCTGCCTTTGTAGCAAGAAATGGAAAGTTACACGTGCTTTGGGATGCCAGATCTGATACACAGAAAGATGCAAATTTCCTGACTGTCATGGGAAATAAACAACAGTTTCATACAAGTGAGGTTTTAGGCTACTGCAGCTGTTTGCAGAAGCAGGCAGGAGATGATGAGGGATATCACAGCAAATGAGATAATCCACACTAAACATCCATGACTTGCCACACTGCCAAAACAAACACTCTGGAAGTGGGGGAACACAGCTGGAAAAGTTGGGTGTCACAAATGCAGGCACAGAGGGAAACACATGAATACAGATGCAAGATGGCATGAAGAGCCAGGACCTCCCCAGCACACACAGCTGTGTTTATGTTCTCTTTTAAATCTGACCTTCACACGTTACACATTTCAATCCAACTTAATGCTTATTTCCTGCTAGATGTTTAATAGTATTGCATTCTAGCTGACAAAGTCAATGTCTGAACTGACATGTAGGAAAACATATAGAAAAAGGTTACAAAGGCAACAGTTTTGGGGGTGGGAATTCCAGGTGTAGATACTCCTGTCTCCTACTTAGAGACAGGAAAAACACTACCAAGCACAGACCTCAGTGATCTAAGTGCAGGGAAGGAAGGAAAGAAGAGATCCTTCATCATCATGATGTAACTGAACACTACAAGGACAAATCTGGTATTTCCCCAGGCCAGACTTGAGACTGCTGTTGAGCACAGACTTTACACTGGCTTCAGCCATGAGGCTGTTTTCATACTTGATCCTCTCTGACTTTATCACAGCAGGCCGCAGAGTTGCCTCCCTGGTTTCATACTCAACAGACCACCAAAAGTCCTGTTAACTTCTGTAAGTGTTTACCACTGAGGACACCACTTCATGAGGTGCTGCAAATCTCAGTCACAATGACACTGAGATCCCCTCAAGGTCCCTGCCAGCAGGACAACTGCCCTTCACCACAGAGACTGGGGAAGGGTCCTTCTGCTGCAGTGACAACCTGAATGTGGCACAGGCAGGGAAGCCTTATCTTCAAAGGGCATGGGAGGGATTCCTGGGAAGGCTGCCTAATGCAGGTAGTGGTTTCCAAGCCACCAAAATCCACCTCACCAAGGCAAAACCTCAAGAGCCTTGTCCCTGTGAAGTCTTTGCACAAGATTCTGGTTTGGTTACACACTTTGAGTCCCTAACCTATCTTGTTATACTGTAATCCTATCTCCCTACATTATAATCCCTAAGCCAGAATGGAATAACAGGCTGGTTTACTATAAACCAGGGTCTCAAATTATACGTGCCTCAAGTCAGCCACAGCCACAACATACTCAACACCTCTGACAACCAAGTTACTTATTGGTGAACCTAAGTGTGGGTTAACAAAACCAACACTGAGCCCCTTAAAAACATATCTGATCCCGTACAACAGCAATCTCTCTTTCGCCAGACAGAAAACACACCCACAACACCGATTGGCTCTGACAACCGCTGACAGGCCTTGTGTGAACATTTTACATGAATCAAGAACAGCGAGGCTGGTTCTGAGTCCATCTGTGTGGTGATTTCTGCCCAGCCCAACACCCAAGTAGCAGAAACTGTGACAACCAACCTCACATTTTGTTTTGAGCAAAACTCTGTGGAGTTTTGAGGTTATCAGTGAACTTAGTCCAAGAAAATGAAGCTGCTTTTAAGAACTGCTGCACAGTTGGTGCCCACTTGAGATGTACACTAATTATCCACCCAGTTTGTAAAACAAGTTTAATTACGACAATGCATGTACATGCTTTCGCAAGCAACAGCTGAGATCGAACACTATATGGTATGTGTTCTGTACCCCTGATTACAGGCATGTCCCTGAAACACAAAAGTAACCACTTATTCCACAGTCTCATTTCTCAGGTCTCAAGCAGAAGGTGACTTCTCATGCTAGAGCTTCAGCGGTTCACATAAAAATACATCAGAGGTTGGTCTCGTGCCTTTACTAAGATGAATGATGTGAAAAAGAGATGTTACCTGATTGGGCTGAATTTTCGGCACATGTGCTTTCCACATTTGAGCTTCCCTAGAGATTGCCTGTCTCCAGAAGGAGAGACAACCTCTGGCTCTCCAGGGGTCCTGAAAACTTCATGGTAACCCTTGGATCCACCTGCCACCCAACTGGATACAGCTACCTGCAAAACCAAAGACAGCCTGGTGAAACACTGAGCACAAGAAAGCACTAAAGCTGCAAGAAAATGGAACAGTGATTTGGAACTTGGCAAACCTACTCAAGGAAACCCAAACCCAGACTGAATTCAGATGAAGCTGAGCCAAAATGGTCCACAGGTCTCCAACACCTATGTGAGCTCAAGAGTCCTGCCACTTTGAGGTTTTTTGGTTCTCTGTTACGTAGATAATTAGGCAAGACCTCTCCTGCTTCAGCAGCAATAAAAAATTGGGGTGTTTCATGAAAAATACCAGACAAGAGGGAGAAGCTGTATGACAAATATAAAGGGGATTTCAGTAAGAACTGTTTCACCTGCAATGGAAATGTACCAGGGAGTTCAAAAAGGTTCCTCTTGTATCTAATCTGAAAATATGACAGATCCACAAAACTTCAGGGCACAGCTCTGATTTTAGATAGGAAATGTGTTTTTAAAGAACTGACAAAACCAGTGACAGCCATTGAAGAACGTAACTGACATGACAGGAAACTTGTAATGGTTAACAGATTCCACCACCTGCTTTCAAATGGAGAAGACTATCTGATTGAAAAGCTTATTCTAATTGTTCTAATACTGTCTACCAGTGCCCTGGCCACAGATTCCATGCCAGTACTAAATCACTTAGGCAAAACAATTCAGCCTGAAGGGTAAATCCATGGGAAAGTTATTTAAACTTTCAATTCCTTCTGTGGGCTCTTACGAAACCCGCAGCAGGTGGATATTGGCCAAATGCTAACCAGGCGATCTGAGAAAGACCAGTTTGTTAATACAAAAGTTTATGCTGTATTTACAGGAAATGTAGGGAAAGAACCAGAGAAAATAAACAAAAGTCACAGTGAAAACAATCAGTTTATTACAAATAATAGCAGCAGCTCTGAACAAGCTCAGAGTGCTTTCAGAGTTAAGGGAAACTGTAAAACAAGTATTTCTCAATTTACAGCAGTTTTTAATGGGCACAGTTCACACAGAACCCGCATGAGGCACAAAACCACACTCAAGTCCCACTTAGAGACAAGCAGGTTTTAAGTAGCAAATAAAAGCCAAGCCTCTCAGACCTGAACAAAAACCCCTTTATATAATTTTTTGATAAAACAAATGCTTCTCCATGAACAAAGGAGAGGCTATACTGGCTTGGCATACCCCTGTACAAGGTTTCCAGCTTTGTAATGACTCAAGGTGATTTGGGCCATATACAGATTTCTCCAGCTGGAGGAAACAACTTCAATTCAGAATTCCTGAACAGGCTCAAAATGCTCTGCAGTGTCTCAAAACCACTTCCCATCAGCTTCCAAATGGCTAATTGAGTATCACCATGGACTGAAAAATCCCTATTAGAAGTTCCTCACTTGACAAGAGGGGAACTCTGCCTGGGAAGAGGGGACATTATAGTCCTCTGAACCGTGGCTTCTTATGTGCATTTACTCATTTCTGCATCTTTTTTAAACCTTGAGGCGATCCTAACGTCACTCCTACCACTGTAAATGGGATTGATGCACATCCACGGCCTTCCCCCCACCCCACCCAAGATCATTCACTCAGAGGCTTAATTGGCATCTCATTATCCTCCCATCAGACACCACAGGTTTCCCTGTGGGCTGCTGGGCTGGCTCCCAAAGACTGGATGCCCCACCATTTCCAGAGCCATCAGTGCTTCCAAAGGAGGTGCATAGCCCTGGGAAAGGAGGACTGCAGTGCTGAGGGCTGCTCCCCTGCACTGATGGAGAAAAGCAGTTCAAATTGCAGGTGCAGGTGAAATAATTCCATTCCCCCGGGGCATGTGGGGGGATCATTCAGCAAACAGGGGTTGAGCTGAGTGTAGCCTTCATGCCTTGCCACTCAGGGGCCCCAGAAAAGAGGTTTGTTTCTCCAGGCCTGTGCATAGCAAAAGATGGGTGATTTTTAGATTTAGTTTTTGTTTGTTTATTATTTATTCGAGCCTGCAGATTGTCAGTTGCTACGTACCAGGTGAAATACACGGGTCTGGTCCTAAGATGACCAGACCCAAAGCTTGACCAAGCTAGCAGAGACCAAAGCCAGGGAGGAGAGCTGAGCTCCAAGAGCTGGGAGACAGTGAGCTCCTCTCTGCATGCTTGTCAGAAAGAAAGCAATAGCTATATTTAGCCTGACCACGTCTCCTAATATGAAATATTGATGGTCCTTTCCTGGTTTTGCAGGAAAGAGAGAGTAATTAGCCATCTCTCAAATCACTGGAGAAAACACAGGAAAAACGTCAGGCTGAGACAAACGTCCTCACACACATTCTTTTTCTGTTGTGACTGACAAACTTTCCCACTGTATTTACAACACAAATGGGTTTCATAGGTCTCTGGGCCCAGGAAAAGATCTTTTTCTTACCCTGGTGCCTTTTTAGGTTGGCCCAGAACTGCCTTGACAGGTCAGTGGCCCCTGCAGAGAGCCCCTGGAGCACCCTGACATACCAGTGGCCCTGCAAGGGACATTTTTAGTAAGGGACGATGGCAACTGTTCTGAGTTGCCAAGGGGAAAGGAAAGGGAAAAATAACCTTTCCTTTCTGAACTGGGGAGGTGATTCAATGAGGGCTGAGGCATAACCACCTTTATATGGAAAAAAAGGAGAATGACGTGCTTGAAAGTTTCCCTTCCAGCAACAGTGGTGCACAGACTTCCAGCACCAAAAGCAGCCAGGCATCACACCAAGCACCCCGAGGGCTGAAAGCAATTTGCATCTAAATTTACATAGCTCTTAATCAGATAAATGCACATCAACAGCTTCCTAAAATCCAGCACTTGGAAGTCACCTGAAGACTGTGGAGAGACCAAACTCTCTTCTCTCTGCTCAGATGGAGATGATAAAACCAGAGCACAGTGGAAAAGCAATGTCCAATAGTTGGAAAGTTAGTAAATGAGAAGTGAGCCAAGTCAACACGTTGGCTTTTTGTCGACATCTCCTACGAGTAAGGTCACGAGCTGCAGGCTGGATCCTGCTCTGAAATTACAGTCAGAACTTTGGTGTGAGGTTTTCACTTGTGAGAGGCATTAAACATCACCTGCTTATTCATTAATAATACCCCAACTCAGTCTATAAAATGTAACCCATCTCATAAAGATCTCTCTTTTTGATCCGAGCTTATAGCTAACTTTACTTAAAGAGGTACTTTCAAGTTTCCCTAGAGAAGTTTTACACTGCTGAATGCTGCAGGCTACAGTTTTCAAAAGCAGTTTCATGTCTGCAATAATAGGGGCAGACAGCTACCAAGTCTTTTTGGTTGGGGAGGGGGGTGTGTGTGAAAAATAGTCTATTTTTTAATTTGGGGTGGGTTTTTTTTGCTTTGTAATCATTTGAACTGACAATAAAAATGCCTCCTGTGTCTCCTGCGTCTCCTGCTGACAAAAGATACATTACAGGAATTATCCACACGCTCCTAAGACAGTTGCTGATTTTCCCCTGCTATCCCGATTTTGTGCAGAAGCCCAGGTGGGTATCCTGAACAAGAGGGGCAATTCCAATCCAGCTTAACCACCATACACGTTTCTGCAGACCTTTTCAAGCATTTTCAGCTTTAGCAAGCAATAATACAAACTTAACAGATGACCTGAAAGCAGACTTTTCTGGCTGGGGGAGGCAGGCGAAGCAGAAGGAAGAGAGGAAGGAGACTGAATTCCTCCAAACTCCAGCCAACCATCTGTGATTTCACACGATCAAAACGTAGTTTGCACTGCTAGAAGAAACTGTCTAAGTGCAAGTTGTGATTAGAGATTTCAAAGTTGGGGGGGGGGGGGGGGGGAGAGAAGGTGGAAAAGGGGAATGTGGACGGATGTGAATTTCAGTAGCTGGGGCTTTCTCTTAGCTTAACTCTTTCCTCAGCCCATGTCAGTAAAGCAGTCTGAAAATCTATGCCAGACAAAGGGAAATACCTACAGTGGTGTTGCTTCCATCTGAGAAGAAAAAAACAGCAGGCATCAACCAATTCTACAATTTTGCATTATGCCTGTACCACATAATAGTTTTAAGAAGATGTTTCTGTAGTTTAGAGTAAAACTTCCCATGGGTGCCTCATTACTGGAGATTAGTATCTACCTCTGTCTTTTCAACCTGCCAAAGCAAAGCCTGATGTGATAGCTATTAAGTGGAGGACCAGCAAGAGTTAAAATCAACTAGTTTTAGTTGTAGAGAGTAAATCTTGCTGCAGCCCACTACTGGAAATAACTTGACAGATACGTGAGACAGTATATGAATGACCTTTTTGAAGTTAAATGACTGGAAAAAAATATGTTTGGGAATATAGTTTCAAATTTCATCATCTAAATAAGCACATGTATTTGAAGCAATGAACTTACTTCTATGGAATGAACACCAATACACACTAAACCAAGAATGCATTCCCCCATGAGAAATGCATTACTATTAAACATAAACATGACAGGTACGTGTGTGATATTGCACCTTTAACAAGCAGCATGTTTGCTTTGTGTATAAGCCAGCCCACAGACCTAAACTCGGAAAGAGGTAATTTTATTCGGGCTGGGGAATGAAGAGGGTCCTTGCCACTTGTCTGTGTGACTCACCCCCAGCTAACTCCCACAACCTGCTACAAAGGCAAGTCTGTGAGATATTTTGGCAGCATCACTCAGACAGGCTCATGTACATCACACACTTGCCACTTCTCCTCCTCCAACCAGATTTTTCCTGGGAGTGCAAATAAAGTTGACCTCATTTTAGTGCCCATTTTCCAAACTGAAGTATTTTTCCAAACATTTTAAAGAAGCCTGCCAGTTAAAGACATGGGTCTGCAACTGCAAAACAAAAACACAGGACGATGGTTTGATGGGAGGGAAGGAAGGTGGTTTTGAGTCTCTTTTGGAGCAGAGAAATCCCAGGGCCTATTCCACAGCAGTAGCCCTCTGGACAGGCCTAGACCAGCAGCAGCGCACTCCCCTCACCATCCTCTTCTGTTTCTATTCTGTTCAAAAAGGAAAGCTCAGATGGAATTTGTGACAGCACCATGAACACTCTGCCGGTGGTAAAGGAATGCGGTAGAAAATATAAAATCAGTTTCTGTTCCTCATGGTATTCCCTAACGGCTGCAAAAAAAATAAATCAAGGAAACAGGTGGAGTAATTCAGGGAAAGACAAAAAAAAAGGCCAGCATGAGGCCTTTTTTAAATCAGAGGGAAGGTGCCACAAAGCCACTGGTGATGGCAGTAGTATAAAGCTGCTGTCTGACTGTTGTCACTCGGGGGGGGGGCTCTGCACATTCAAGCCAGGGCTGTTCTTTTTTTTACAGCAACCATCGCTTTGTAAAATCTATGCCTGCTGCCCAGCCTGCTCTCTCCTACACCCAGGGACCACAAACGATGGTAGTTCTAAGAAAGCTCTGCTGTACTTCATTCACCAAGCCTCTCCTGGCTGAAACCAGGGCTTGGCTATTGAAGAGAAGCTTAAATGACATGTTCCAAAGCAAGGACTTGTAAAAAACAAGGCAGAAGATGAACTCCTGAGCGAACTTTCAGACAATGTCACCATTCTTCTTCCCTCCTGGTGTGCTTTCAAACCCATGCCTGCCCTACCCCCTTGTCTCTGGTTGAAAATGCCAGAGGAGGTTGCATTTCCTTGATGTCTCTAGCAACTGCCAGGATCAGTCCATCCAAGCAGCATTTGCCCAGGAAGGCCTCTGGTCACCAGCAGGGCTTAAATTTTCCATGCCACAGCTCGGGAGTGATGCAAATGAGCTGTTTCAATCCCAGCTTTGAGGCAGCATGTGGGAGCATACCAAGTAAACTGTGGGCAAAAGGTAAACTCGGAATCCAGTCCTAGGAGACCAGATCCAGCTGCACAACGTATGCGTTTGATGCAGAGGAGATGAAACTCAGTATAATTTAACAAGTTCTGCTTCGAGATTCTGGTTTGTTTGAACCTAAATATCAAAGGGAAAGTTATTAACTGAGGGAAGCTATTTGCTTGCATGGATGAAACTAAGCAAAACCAAGCCCCTTGCAAACCAAAACCCCTCTATGGCTTTTTATGAACACTTGCAAAAGAAATGCCTACATTTTATACTCTTTCAACACTCATCATCTGGCTCCTGATATGCATGCAAGATGCCTCCTGAAGATGTGAACTCCTCACAACATTTATTAAGATCACCCAAGGGACTTGGGCTAATATTCTGGTAGGAATGGGCCCTGCCAGTGGTCTGCACACAGCTCTCAATGTGCAAAATCACCGTGCTGGCAAGTCAGGCACTGATTGTGTGCACTGGGGTACCACATCAAGGGCGTGCAGCCCTTGTAAGGGACAATTTGCAGTCATATGCCAAAAAGATGGTGCCACCTCCTTGTTCAGAACTGAAGCATGAGAGAGATAAAAAGCAACGACAAGTGAGTGTTTGCTGCTTCCAACCTAAATAATAGGGAAATCCAAGAAAGGAATGGCTGAGCCCTGTACCAAACTCTGTACACTGCTCACAAAGGAATGAGCACAGCTCCCTGAAACGACCAATAAAGGTTTGTGCAGCGGTTTCTGGGTTCTCACTGGGACATTCTGGCTCTTCTGGGGATAAGGTCCAGGATCACTGGGGAACACCTGGGAACCCTATGAGAAACTTGAGGGAGCTGCTACTGCTAAGAGAGAACAAGGTACAGGGAGCCACAAGACGGAGATTTGTGTGGATGGGTGTTGAGCCAACTGAGAGCACATGGGTGAGGATTAAAGAGAAAATGGATAAGGGTGACACTTGTGGGTAGATAAACAAGTGGATGAGGCCTTCTATAGACAGCTGGAAGCTGCCTCATGTTTGCAGATGCTGGCCCTCATGAGGGACTCCAACCACCCTGACATAAGTAGGAGAGACAACACAGCAGAGCATAAGTAACCCAGGAGGTTTTTGGAGTATGGAAGACACCTGAGTGATAAAGAAGCTAAAGAGATGTCTTCCTGGACCTCATACCCTCCTGCAAGGAGAGGTTTCTGGGGTATGTGAAAGTCAAAGGCTGCCTTGGCTGTGGTGACCATGGGATAGTGGAGTTCAGGATTCCAAGGGCAAGGAGGAAGGTAAGAAGCAAACCCGCAACCCTCAACTTTACGTGAGCAGATGCTGGACTCTTCAAACATACGCTTGGAAAAGTACTGTGGGGCAAGGCCCTGAAGGGAAAAGGGTCTCAAATGCTGGCTATTTTTCAAGAATCATCACCATATGGCTGTGGAGCCTCCATCCTTCGAGATACTGAAAAGGTGTCATGACATACAGGGCCAACTGGTTTTGGGTGTCCCTATGCTTGAGCAAAGGCGGTTGGACAAGATGACCTTCAGAGGTCCCTTCCAGCCTCAACCACACTCTAGTCTCAAGGGCTTTAGGCTTGCACAGTTGCGAGGGCTCAGCTGTTTGCCCAGAGCAGCTCATCAGTTCTTCAGGCAGCAAACACTGACAGCAGAGCAGAAAGGCTTAAAAAAAAGAAACAAAGGGGGGGGAAGGGAATGATGACCAAACCTGGCATTATGTAATGTCTCTCTGCTGATCTCCTAAAAGCAACACATGGAGAGTATGATGCACTTCCCCCATCACCATTACTTGGTGTAAATCGATGGCAAAGAGAAGGAAGCTGCTCTGAGGAAAATAAAGCTCCCAAAGTATGAATGAGCAGTAATTTCATAAAATAGGGCCAGATGCCTGCAAGCTCATAGAAATGAACTCTCTACATGCAAGGGCCAACAGGCATTTGGATTCCAAAGCATCACGCACCACCTTTTGAGTAATATAATCCCCTGAAACCAAGTAAATGCAATGCCTCTATGGGCAAAGGCACAGAAACAGGCTTCAGCAGTGGTTCTCTTTGTCTTTCGGCAGTAGTTGGTCATTAACATAAATGAACAGCAATAAAACCAAACAAGTTTATACCCAGTTCAACACCCACATCCAAAAAACATGCTGCTACAATGGCTTGATTCCTCTTGACACCAACAAAAAAGGATGATCTGAAAGCCTAAATGCTCACCAAGCACTTTGCAGATTCTGATTGGCTCCAGGGTAAATTATCAGTGATTACAGCTAATATCAGGATACAGTGTGAGGCACTAAAAAGAGACAATTATGAGGAATTACCTGCTATTGAAACAATAGATCAATTATGAGGTACAGCATAGTAGCTGCAGAGCAGCATTCTTAGGCTCTGAGGGTACTGTCTCCTCTTTCTCATCAACCAGAGAGAACCCACAGTTATAAAGCTTAATTATCCTCCAGGAGCTGGTGCTTGCTGACTAATTACCCTCTTGTTGAAACAATATGGAAAAGATGGTAATTCCAATTGTCTGCAAAAACAGGATGGCACAGACGTGGTCCTGGCTCTTCCCTAAATGCTGGTCTCTCCTGCCTAGCAAGTATACATGTAACAGCCTTGATAGCCTCTGTTCCAGAAAACCTACAAAGAACAGTCCTCAACCTAAAATAAACCTATGGAGAGAAACTCTGGGAGGTGCAGGAGGCTGATAAAGAGAGACCAGTGTATCTGAGGCAGCACACAGGGGCAGCTGGAGTTCTTCCACTGCTCCCACTTAGGAGAAAAGGGGGGTTTTGCACATCAGTGCAAGAATGGACACATTTGCAGTGCTTTCGTAAGTGGAGACAAAGCTGCATTTGCTGGTCACATTAGTACAGCAGCTGCATCCTTAAAGTTTTTCAGCTGCATGGCAGCAGTTAAACCCCAAGATTTACTGTCAAAATTATTAGGAAGGTAAAGGTTGAAGTCTTTGGGAGCCAAGTTCTTGGCTGACAGATGACTGTAGTCAAGAGCCACCCCAGCCAAGAAACAGGATCTTGCTGTATATGGCAAAATACCACCAAAAAGGTGCAAAAGGCTCTGGCAAATGGGTCCATCCAGCACCTCCCATCATCCTGGTGAAGAAAATTTTGATGTCTGGGCTGATGAGCAAAATGGAGTATCTGCAGTAACATGTTGTTCATGAGTGAGCTTTTAGATGAGTTTACTGCATAGCAAGTGCAAATACCCATTTTGGTTAATAAATCAGTGTTGATAGTACTTGCAGCTTGCAAACACACAGGAAGGGAACATTTCAGACCATGTGTGCTTCATGCTGGGATGGGAGACACCTGAGATTTTCCTTCCACCTCTATGACTTCACCTTCTGGTTTTGGCATGTGAAAACAGCTATTGTTGTATACTGAATTATCAAAGCACCTAATCTCTGTTCTCAGTGAACCGACATTCCCCTTGAAATCCACCTCCTTAATGGAAATCTGCCTGCATTTCCTGCTGCTTCATCGGAGTATCTACCACTACTTGGTAGTGCCACAAAGTCATAGGAGCAAAGGAAGACAGCCAGTTTGCTCCTGGACAGGTCAGGTCTGGATGCCTATTTTCAGGTGAGGCCTTTCAGGTCCTTCAACCATATTTCACTCAGTCTGGAGATAGAAGTCTTCTCCTTTACTCACATTTTGCTTGGACAACAGAGTCAAAGGGTGACCACCACATGGTGGTCAGAATATGATGTCTAGTTTTCCTGCTGCATGCTACAGAGCAGCGTGAAATAAACTGTAAATTGTGTATCCATCCACCCATGTCAGATGTATAATATACGTCAGCATGACAGTTGCACCAAATCTTATTCCCTAAGAAAAGTGTCACGTAAAAACACAAAGATTAAACACATAAATGTAAATGCTTCCAAAAAGCCAGTTCAGCATGAGGTCAAGATTAATTACTGTTTTAACCAGTGCATTGCTGCAGGTGTGCAAAGTAAAGCACCTTCCACACAGGCCCTGGGGAATGACAAGCTGCAACACATGAACACTGCTCATGTTCTCATTTGCTGCCTGCATGATGTAAGCTAAGAATTAGGTGAGTCTGGAAAAGTTGAGAAGGGAAAACGTAAGAGAGAGTAGTTATAGGGGAGATGCTCAAAGCTGTAAAAAGCTGAACACTTGGGTTCACTTACTGACTTGAAAACTTTCTCTCACAGCAATTGTACAAGCAAAGGTAGCAGAATCGAACAGCCTGAGAATCTAACAGTACTGGGACTGAAGTATATTTAAACTGAAATATCTGCAAATATTATGACAATCCAAAAATAGAAAAATAATATATTTTAGGAAGAAAATGATCAAAGTGTCAATTTAAGATGGCAGACAGATAGCCCTGGATACTGTGTTGCCCTTGAAAACATAGATCCTGACACCTGACTTGTCCATTCCTTCAGACAAAGCCATCCCAAGGCCTCTAAGATGTAGACATATGGACCACCAAGTTAAAGCAGTACCTGAAGCAACCCAAACTCCCTGTACCAGCTGGCTGTGCAGAAGAGCCCAGAAAGGAGGGCTGCACAGCCACCCTTAATGAGCTACACAGCTGGCCTGAGAGTCTGGCACGGCCACAATGGGGTGCCTTTGACCAGGGTCCTGTGAGGCTCAGGCTGCTCTCCAAGTAGCCTGCACCCAGCAAACCTTGGGCTGCGCTGAGGTGTGTCAATGCCCTCAAGTGTGTCCAGGAGTGGATGCTGACAAGGAGACTGAAGTAGAAATGCCCTGTGGGAACAATGCCCTGCTCATCAACAGCAGTTTTCATCAACACTGGTTGCAGCCCTGTGACACCCTGAATGTGAAACAGTGGGAGAGCCCAGCCCCAGCTGGCATCCACCAAGCCAGATCTTTTGTAGAGGGGATCCTGACTGAGCAAGGCTCTTTTCATGCAGTGACAAAAAGACAGAGGCAATCTCAGAGTATTTTTTAAAT
Source organism: Myiopsitta monachus (assembly GCA_017639245.1). Taxonomy (NCBI): domain Eukaryota; kingdom Metazoa; phylum Chordata; class Aves; order Psittaciformes; family Psittacidae; genus Myiopsitta; species Myiopsitta monachus. Next base: position 47,588,927 of record CM029917.1, read on the forward strand.
AAGGACCTGGAGTAAAAAAAGCACAGGACTTGGTAAGAATACAGAACAGATGCAGTGAAAGAGGCATCTAAGATCAGTCCTCCCGTCTCAAACTCTACACAAGCTCTTAAATTAGGGTGAAGGATAATCAGAACTATACATATATATACATATATGTATGTACCATGTGAAAGTTCAATTCCTGCTGGGGAAAAGCCAAAAGATCAGCTTCCCGCATCCCACGCCAAGGTCTGTGCACGCACAAATGAGAGCTGGTGGTCCTCCAGCTCTCCAAGCCAGCCAAACTACTTTAAAACAAAACCTGAATCATTTGCAGGGATCCAAAACCAAACCCTTGACACAAGATAATGTGATCTGCTTTTTGAGAGACAAACTACTCCCTAGCCTCACCTTGTAAAACCTGGGCTGTACATGTGATCCCTGAGCTTTAAATTGGGGTTAAATATTTAATAAAAATAACTCTTCCGTGTACAGGCTCTTGCAGCATGCCATGGAAATAATGTTTTGGGAGAGTGCAGATGCTGGTGCCAACAAGTTCTTTAAAATTCAGCCTCGACACAGCCCGCCTTCTAACGCTCTAAAGAGTGGGAAAACGCAGCATCGACCCTTTTTCCTTCTTTCACAGGGTGGAAAGGGGAGGATGAGGGAACAGTTTTTTCTGTGTTCAAGTTTGCAGGAGGCTTTTTTTGCAAGTCCGCTTTGTAGCACCCGCATGAAACAACCAGCGGTAACCTCGCTCCTCTGATTTCACCCCTTTGGCGACAGATTTATCGAACACAACGCCACTCTTCTTTCACGGAAACTTCTTCCACGGCAGATGGGGTGGGCAGAGAGGGATTTACGATCTCTGCGAACCAAGCGCAGTAAGACAGGAGAACAAAAAAACTAACTGCGTGCGCCAGGAAGAGCTACCGGTGACCAGGAGTCACACTGATGGGGAGGGAGGGGAGAGCACGGCGGGCACTGCACACCCGCGGGCAACACATACACAATGCACCGCTCGTGCAACGCACACACGCTTTGCAAGCACTTGTGCGCTGCACATACACACGACGGCGCCTCGCACGCTCGACCCCACAACGGGGAGCCCCCAACCTGGCCCCCCCCTCTCCGCCCCCCGTTCGCTCCCGCCCCGCGGCTCACCTCCCCTGCGCGACGGCGGGGTGCCCGGCGGGGCCCGGCCATCAGCACCCCATGATGGGGCGACGGCGGCGGGGCTCCCCCGCGGCGCTTCAGCACCGTGCGGGCCCCATGGCCGGGGCGGCGGCGGCGGCGGCCGGCGGGTTCATGTCGCCATGGCGGGGCCGCGGCGACGGGGGAAGGAGTGTGAGAGGAAGGGAGAGGCGGGCCGCCGCCGCCGCCGCCGAGCGGGAGGGGAAGGGAAAGGGGGGTTAAAATAAAATAAAATTAAAATTAAAGGGGAAGGGGGGAGGGGGAGCGAGAGGCAGCCCGCAGCCAGCCGCTTCCCGGGGGGAGCAGGGGAAAGAAAGAAGGGCCGGCGGGGCCGCCTCCCCTCAGCCCATCCCCGCCTCCCGCCTTCAGCACCACTGGGCGGGAGGGTGGCACCCCATGCCGGTGGGCTCCGTTCGGACCCCCCCCAGTCCACATACACTGTCCTCCACCGCCCGCGGGCGAGGGGAGAGGAGGGGAGGGAAGCGGAGGGGACTCTCTTCCCTCTGGCCGTCCGGCGGAAGGATCGCGCGGAGGCAGCACCGCAAAGAGCCGTGCTGTGTTGTGGCTGGGCGGCTGAGGGACGGGTTGCCAGAGCTGTAGGGTGCTGAGGGAGTTCCGAAGAGGTGCCGGGGGGAGTCTAGTGGCTCCCAGCCCCGAGCGTCAGTGTGGCAGAGCCGTGGGGCCGTGCCCGGCTGGTGACCGCTGTCATTGCCGCGCTCCAAAGCCCTTTACCCTTGCTAGCGGGGGTGGGCGCTCGGGGCTCTCGTCTGCCTCTTCTAGCAGCCCCAGATTCGAGGGAGGCTTGAATTCGCCCCCTCAGTGACACTGGCAGCAGGCAGGTGAAAGCTTTAAGGTTTCGTTTAAAACACTTTCAAGCAAAGGCGTTAATTTACAGACAGCTCCTTGTGCGGACGCGCAGTGAAGGGTCAAGTTCTCGCTGCTTTTATGTCAGTACCGCGTCTCCCGGCCTGTGTTTGCTAGGAAACAGCTTCCTGCCGCCTCTAGAGTTACCTTATTTAGCGCTGTGCAAGATATAAACAGGAATTTACCCTTTACTTGCTTTGTTTAATTAGTCTTTTCCCCAGCACAAAGGCCTGCAGGAGGGATTGATTCACCGTCTTTTTTTTTCTCCTTTCCAGAGGGCACAGTCTGGCAGTCCCACTGACACAGATGGCCCCAAGTACCAGGGAAGCTGAAATGTCTTCTCACAGCTCCATTTATTCCTTTTCACCTCTCACCTTAAGAACTGGACAGCTAAACTTGTGAACGTTCAAATCTTTTGTAATATAAGGTTTCTTTTTTTCTTTTTTTAATCTTTTCCTTCCCGGAAGGAGATGGGGGTGTGTTATAATACTGTGCAAGTAAAGACCAGGAACAGAATGAATGCTTTGCATGAAAATCCTGGCACTGCGAAGATGAGTGGCAAAACCTTGCTATACCACCAGAGGTTGAAATTAACAGATAAAAGCAAGAGGTTCAGAGCAAAGGCAACTCATGTTCTTTAAACTCTTTCCAGTATCTGTAGTTATTAGCTGTTCAGATAGCACACAAAGGAGGATTTCCTCTAGAGAGAATAAGCACGGTGACATAAATCAAGCGTAGAGAGAGCACAGATTTTTTTTTTCTATTTTATTTCCTGACAAATTAGCTCTGAACCAGTCTGCTAAAATTTCATGTGCCATAAGGTTTTTTAACCCTTTCTCTCATTAATTCTCAGGCCACACTTATAAGACTTAAAGGAAAAGCTATTTTGCTGCAGCAGCCAAACTCCTCTGTGCACAGGGTGAACTGCTCTTCGAATCTAAGCTTGTGGTGTGCTGCTCCCTTCCATTTCTCTTCCTTTTAATCTTGAAATAGGGTATGTCTTTTACAACTAAGAAATTGCAAAGAAGGGCAAGTCCCACTGGAATTTTATCTAGCTTTCACAATGTCATTCTAATTCTGCTGGGTCTTAGTGTTTAAGTAAGTCTGTAAAGTTGTTGAGGTTTTCCAAAATCAGTTGTCCCACCGGTCACTTGTGGCAGTGACCAATGAAAATAATTGAGCTGATGTAATTAGCTGGGAAGTTCTTGATGGAGGTCTGACTAGTGCTGTCCCAAAACTGTTCCACTCACGCAGTTTCAGCGCTTCTTGTATATTCTATTTGCTGGAGGGATTTCCATCAGGGCCCTTCCCAGAACATTCCACATGTCAGCGTTGGGAGCCTGAGGCAGTGCAGCACATCCTCAGACCAGTAGACTGGAATTGATGGCTTGGCAGGAGCCCCTAGTGCTAACATACTGCAACAGAGTTCCTTTTATTTGCCTTGTGCTGAATATGCCCTCAGCTGGATGGGCACGATTACAGTCCTTTGTCCTCTGTAATGGTAGGAGGGGACAGTTGGGGTGGCACCCAGCTGAATTGAAAGAAGCATGATAAACTAGTCAGCTACTGGATGGATACTTCTCCTCAAGGAAATCCTGGAGGCTGAGGAGCAAGTCACCTGGCACAGGCAGGACCTCAGAGCAGGTCGCCCTAGCAGGGTGGTCAGCAGGAGACAAGGTCTCCCAGGACCACTTCAGGCCTCTGTGAGGAGGTGGCCTAGGTCTGGGAATGACCTCCCAGTGGTCAACATAGCAGCACAATTGTACATAGGCTGAGAAGACACCACATGTGCTGAGCAAGCAGTACGCTTTGGTGGCAGGGAGAAGCCCCTGTTCATCCCTGGAGGAGGGTGGGAGTGGGGAGTGGAATGAAGCGTATCTATTTTAAAGAGACTTGACAGGACAACTGTGTTGTCACAGACAGCAGGTACAGTGGACTCACTGTCCAGCTGTGCAGCAGCAATGTGGGTTGCTGTGGTTACAGCAAAATGAAACACGTGCCAACCTGGCTCTCAGCACAGTGTGAAAGCATGCAAGTGGCCACTGCCTTAACGAAGTCTTGGCTCTAGAGTAGTGGCAGTCCAGTAAATATTAGACCAGGGACAGATCCACATTAATGGAAACAAGAAAATCCCACATACAAGGCATGTGTAGTACCTGCGTCTCAGCTTACGTAATGCCTGATTTTTCTACCAATTAGTAGAGGGAAAGAAGAGATGCTACAGGATTCACAGCCAAATCCCAGGATGTTGAAAAGGGAAGGACATGGATCTTTGCAGCAGACATTTCTATCTGTGCTGTTCAAACACCCTTCAGAGGGAAAAACAGATGCTCTTGTGGTTTGGCTCTGTGTTCTGCTTTGGAGACCTAAGTGCTATTCACTGTGTGACTTTTGACCAGTCAGTTAAACCCACAGATGCGAAGGTTAATACTAATTTTTATATCCACCCAACTTCTGTACACACAGAGACCAGCACAGGAAAGCAGGCTCAATGAGTTCACTATAGGTATGTAGGCAGCAACTGCAAAACAAGGATAAATTTACCGTTGTGTCAGGTTGGTTGTGGGGCTAAATTAAAATATTTTGTAAAGCATTTGAAGCTCCTGAGGGGCTAGAGATATGCAAACCTTTAATAATAATGCTGTTTGGCTTCAGCTTGTCAAGGGTAGTGTAGTGTGGCAGAGTAAGTCTTGTTATTTCTGTTTGTGCTTTGACTCCAACCATTATAGTATGTAGCTTGTCTACATCTCTTGCTAACCTCAGATCTTTAAAATAGCAAGCAAGTTTTGACCAGACCAGAAAAGGCAATGTTGATGTTGGTTTAAAGAACAAGCCAAATAAAATGTTAAAAATAAATTTTTAAACTGATCTCAGGCATAAAATTCGGTGGGCAGCAGAGTTCTCATTAGAAGTCATGTTCATCATGAAAGGGGAAGGGCCTGAAACATCCATGGGAGGGCTGAGTTTGGGCTGCAGGTAGAGGAAACCCTCACAGAAGTATCTGAGTGCTCATCAAAGCAATGAGAAGAGAGATGTCTGCTGATAGCACTGAAGAGATGTCCTACTGAGGCTTACTCAGGGCTTGGAAAGACTTCCTGTCTTTAAGGGAACTCCTTTTTTCAAAGACTGGAATGAACATTCTGCAAACAAGGATACACTCTGTTTTCTTTGTCTAGAGGCACAGTTTGCAAAACAGTATTGTGGAACATTGAGAAGACCAGTAGAAGAAAACAAGGAAAACCCTAAAAAAAAACCCCAGTTGATGCTGAAATTACCTGACAAGGCTTTGCATAGCTTTCTGGGAGTAAGTGCTCATCAAATAAAATTCATCAGCATATCAGAACTCTCAAAGAGAAATTAAATGGGTTTGAACTTAAGAACTTTAAGTTCAAATTTAAACAGGAGGTTCAGGTTAAATATAAGGAATAAATTCTTCCATGTGAGAGTGGTGAGACCCTGGGACAGGTTGCCCAGAGAAGGTGTGGCTGCCCCATCCCTGGCAGTGTTCAAGGCCAGGTTGAACAAGGCTTAAGAGAAACCTGGTCTAGTGGAAGGTGTCCCTGCCCATGGCAGGGGGTTGGAACAGGATGAGATTTAAGGTCCCTTCCAACCCAAACCAGTCTGGGATTCTATGACTGAACTGTTTTTGACCTTTGTGAAAACTGAACTGTCCAAAATCATTATTTTTGCAGATCTTACCCTTTCTGTGCCATAAATTAATCAATGTAATGGTAATTTTCCAAATATAGTGGAAGTCAGTACGTATAAATGATAAGACACTTCTACCTTTTAAGTACATTAGCTATGCTTGCTCTTACTGGCATGAAGAATTGCCCTTTGGAAAAAAAAAAAAAAACAAAAACTCTACTGTTTCTGAAGTATGTGGTAATGGAAAAAAAGAAACTAGATGCAGGCTTCTTAATTTCTTTCAGCTTCAAATGTAGATTTCCACTGCAGCTGGACAGACCATCGCTGGCTTCAGTTTCACAACCAGAATTCAGCTGTTCCATGCATGAAACTGAAGCTAAATTGTTGTCCTGGCATGGAATAAGAAGAAGCATCTGGCCAGTCAGAGAGCCTAGCAGCAAGCAAGTGCCCTTTCCAAAGTACTCTGCCTTGGTTTACTTTTTCCAAAACAGAGGAGGAAAAAAGCAACATAAATTGTCTGTCCCAATACTTGTCAGCTTTAGGAAGAAAAAAAAACCCAAACAAACCAACAAATGAAATAGCTTACACCCAAAGTGCCTGAGATACTTAAACCCATTTTTCAATAAAAAATGTAACAGAGAGAGCAGCCATGTCTACGTGTAGCCTGCACAGTCAACACATTGTGTAATTGTGCAATCTGTTCTGCCTCTTTTAAATCAATTATCAGTTTTAGTGCTCTCTCTTATCAGAAGCTATCACCTGTCATGCAGGGAGAGGCACTCTCAGGTATGTAGCCAGTTGGTTTTGATTGCAGGCCCACAGACTGCGTGTTAAAAGAAGTCTGTTGACAGCAGAAATCATTGTAAACTGAATCACAGGAATGCCAGATCCAGTTTAACATCTCCACGGCCTCTTCAGACTTCATAGCTGTTACCACGCTGCCTTCTGTCAGTTTCTCACAACTCCTTCCTAACAGCAGGAATCGAAAATACTTCCTAGGAAAGCAAACCCTTCTATCTGAGCTGAAGAAGATTCCCTTACTATCTGTTCCTACCACAGAGCTTCTTGAAACACCAAGATACGTTTCTGCTTTCAACCAGAACAGTGAAATACATGCTTATGTTTAGCAAATCAAGCACTTCTTTAACAGCTGGTGACTAATTTGGAAAGAACAATTTAAGTTCTTTAAGGTGTTAAATAAACCTTTTTACCTGATGTATTTTTACTAAAGAAATGGCCCCACAATGTGATTTTCTCAACCAGAACAGGTATTTTCGGTGGTTTGTTCTACTATTTGGAAAAGCTTCTCATCTATTTCAAATCTATTCCATTTAACTTGGTAATGGTAAAACCTCCAGACTATGTCACTCACCCTAGGGATCACACCTGTAAATCAGTCCTTTTTCCTAGGAAGTAGATAAATAGTGAGACACGCATGTTGCAAGATGTTGAGAAGGCCAGCAGCAGACAGGAATGTATCTACAGCATTTCCAATTTTCCCCCTTTTAGCACTTCCAACTTTACCCTTCTAAAATTTCCAATTTTACCCATTCATACTTGTAGTATTGGCAATGTGAATAAGATGGTGGAACAGCTAGCTGATAGCAATACTTCATGCACATTTCTCCTTAATTTTGTTTCATATCTATGATCTTCAAGCCTGAATCCAAATTACTATAGGAAAAAAATTCCTTTTAGTTTAACTGTCTGCATCCAAACCTTTTTGATCTGCCCTTCCAAAGGATAAAATGGTGCCCAGCTTTAAAAAAACTATTTTCAATAGTCATCATCTGCCATTGAGTTTAATTCTTGTATAATTTGATTTGAAGAGATGTGTTTTCTTGAATCACTTTCTGAATTACAATGTAATTTCTTGTGGCCTTTCTAATAGTGCTAGAAGCAAAACTGAGTGGTAATACATCAGTACAGGAGAAGCAGAAAACTACCTACTGCACAGTCCAAGATCAATAAGTAAATGGGCATTATAAATGCAAAAGTGTTAACTTAGTCATAAAATAGAAGGATAACTGAAGTTGGAAGGGACCCTCAAAGGTTTTCTAAGCCAAACTCCTTACCAGAGCAGGGCTAATTTTAAAGTTAAATGAGGTTGAATGGTTTTCCATGTTGCATGAAACAGGGACAGTGGGTAAGTGCGTGGGGATGAACATCAAGGTAAATCAAGGCAACAACAGCAGTGTACTCCTAAGCATACCGGCTTGGCTAAAGCAATTTTATCATGGTCTTCAGGAAAGGAGAAACATATAACAGTACCTCAAAAATTCATTCTCTCTGGCTCATTTAATACATTTAATATATTTTTCCCTTCCAGAACTTAGAAATTTATTTCTTTTCTCCATGTGACTACTTAAAGGCAGTTCACGTTAATTACCTGACTGTGGTTCTACTTCAGTGTAGACATCATCCTCATCTACAATTGTGTATTTTATGTCCTGAAGAGTATCGGCATTGGAAGAGTTTATAATCTTGAAGAATGCATGGTGTTTCTGTGCCACCTATATACCTGCCTTTTAAATGGCTAATTTGCTGCCCAGTAATATCATGACTTGCACTTTTTTGTGTGGATCAGGATCATGTTTGCTGATGCTCTTTTGGACAGAAGAAAGGTTGTTGATATTACAGAAGAGACATCCATTCCCGCTTGCTAAAAATCACCTGCCACCTCAGCTGGATACATCTGTCTCTGTTCCCGATCTTTGCTCCAAATCCTTGCTACTGGGGGCCCTGCTTTTCTTCCACCAAAGGAGATGGGAGCTTTGCCACAACTGCAGTGACAGCAGTAGGACAGCAGACACAGATTAGGCAAGGTGTTGGAGGATTTTCTGCACATTCTATGAGTATTTAGGGAACTGTGTGATACGTGATCCTAAAGACAAGGTTAGGCAGTTGGAACTTTTGAGTGAGACCCAGATGTTTCCAGACAGGCAAAGCTACCTTCTGACTGTACATCTAAATTATTTCTTCTGGCAAATATCAGGAGTATGTTAGTGAAATGTGCCTGCATATAGTAGCTTAAGATAGAGCTATGCTGGAAATGTTCCTGCAGCTGTTCCTTGGAAAACATCTGTGCTACTGTGCATGGAAATTTGTACATCTCCATGCTAGTACAGAGCAATTAATCTTGTGAAGCAAAGTATAAATCATTATTGGGAAATATGAGAAGGACATTATGCACCAGTGGACATTAGATGACTAAAGGTAGTTACCATTTAGAAAAAAAGGGAAAAAATTAAATATTTCATTTCTGGCATAGGAAATTGAGGAATATTGGCAGACTCTACAAGACTTCCAGAACTCTGATTGCTAGTTATTTGTGTAAGAATAACCAATCCACTGAATTTCACCCCTAGGGAGGAGAGACATTTTTTACACTTACAATTGGAGAAAACCTTCCATCTGTGATAATTTATGGCAGTCTCTGTTTGTATAGTCTGATAAAGGGAAGAATATATAGGTTGGCATGATTTCTTATTTACAGATAATGGTTACCCTGTGCAAAGTGGAAAAGGCATTGCCCCAGAGAACTCAATTTTAGCAAAAGACATACAAAGAGGGTAACTTAAGAAACCCAGGGAAGTAGAGAGATGTATTTTGTTCACAGCAAGTTAGATAACTAAGGGATTTTTGATTTCTTGAGGCTTTCAACTAAAGCCTGGGTTATTAGAAGGTGTGTTTACTGAAATGTAATGGCCTGTTGTATTCAAGAACTCAGGCTTGATAATCTGAAAAGCGAGTGTGTAAGTAAGAGCAGCGCAGCGTGGTGAGGAATGGGGGGGGGGGGGGGGGAGATATCTGACTGCTGGCCAGTAATTTGTCACTGACTGCTCCTGAGGCTGTCATGTCATCTCCCAACAGCTAGGGATGATCTTTGTGGTACAGAACATACATACTTGGCCATTTTACCTGTTTTCTTTCATGATAATGATAAATGCATTGCATTGCATGATGAAAAAACAGAAATCAAGATGGAAGTATCTTCCTGTTGTTGTGTGGATCCTTTCTGCAAAGGGTCTTCTGGTCTCTTGGTGTTTAATCCAAATTATATAAAATGGATTTGCACCCTGTTAAATCTGAAAATAAATTTAAAATAAACATTCACAGTCCTCATAACTGAATGCCTCCTAGAAAATCATTTTACTCCACAGCTGCCTGGTTTTGCAGTCAGAAAGGTGACTGCTCTTTTTTTCTTGGTTTAACTTTTAATGACTAATTTAAATTCCATTTATGCAAAATCCCTATGATTTTAAAAATGCCTTCTGAAAAATATGCACAACTACCTTTCAAAAACATACTTTAAAAAGCCTTAAGTGCAACACTGCCTGGAATTATCTTGTCAATTAAATAAAAGAACACACTTGAAATAAGTGACAAAAATATACAGTGGATGAAATGCACCTTCCAGTAACAAATTATTATGAAAGGAGACCTTTAAGCAAACTGCTAGTTATGTGGTCATGCTTAGAAAAGCACAAGGTTATTGAAACATACAGCTCCCTTTCAAGACAATTTAACTTGCACTGAAGGCAAATTATTGCCATAAAAGCACTGAAGCATGTTGCTCAGGCATTTGATGCAATTCTCTTGGCTTCTAAAAGGTTACCCTTGCTGCATGAAGATGTCAGTGGGATCAGAATTGAGTCTACATCTTCAGCTGCCATTGGCAACACTGCCTGCAACATCTTCCTACAGAAAAATTACATATTAATCTGATATTATTATCAAAAAAGATGGGAAGCAGTATTTTAATAGACTTGAAGATGTAATATAGATTTCTAACAATAGTTATAATGGAAACCAGTGAGACTGAGCTGGCTGACAAAGGAGCTGCAAGAGGACTAATACAGAGGACACCTAAACCCACCCAGCACAGAAATCATTAATAATAATTGTATTCACTGGGTAAGTTATGAAATGTGTCACAGATTTGGAGTCTTTTCTGGTTCTTTCTTTTTCTCACTCCATGGAGAGTGGAATTTGAACGAGGTGGAGCAACAACAACCTGTGGGCAACAAAACTGCAGTATCTTGATGTGGCGCTGGTAAAGTCATCCACCAATGCCTTCCCCTTCTCAATGTCTTTATGTGAGGGTTTGCACTGGTGGGGGTGTGGTTTCCTCTCCCTCTTCTCATGCTGGAGCCATGTCAAGGCCTGCAAAATGAGATCTGATGATGATACAGCAGTAGGATACATTGGACACTGTGCTGGCAGGCTTGGCAGTTAGCTCCTCAACACCACTCAGCCTCTTCAGCTCTGTCTGGAAAATGGTCTTCATGAAAACACAGGTAGAGAATCAGGCTCACCAAATTCACTCTCCAGGCATTTCCTCACTCTCTGTCAGTTTTAGGGATTGTGGATATCTGTGGTCACTGACATACCGACATGTGGGCCTACTCAGGGCCATGAAATAATAGACAGGGGCCTATTCATGGTGTTATTTCTGAAACAAAATCCTTTTGCATCTCTGAAAATTCTCAGTGAAGACTTGGAATTTCCTTCACAAATCAAGCAATGGAGTTCTTAGCTGTATTTTACAAGTTTTATGCTAGCTACTGTACAGGGAGTAATAACATTTTCTAGGAAAGATCTGTTGTCCAGTAGACTTTTTGATCTCTCTCTTCTAGCAACCTCATGATGCGAATCACAAGTTAGGTTTCTCTGTTGTCAGAGGTGTTGAGAAATGCCTTCTGAGATGGTTTAATGTCAAAAAAATCTCTGATGAAACCAGGTGAAATGGGTGGGGTTGAGAAGACTGCATTAAAAGAGCATAAATGGGGTGAAACCAGACCAAATATTAATTGAGGCAGTGAAAATGGAGGTATGAAGTAGTCCCCTCCAGCGCTTCGCAATGACATCTCATCTCCTCTGGCAGTCTCATGCGGCTCCTCTGGTGGTTTGCTGTCGTTTGCCTTCTTTATAGGAGGAAGTTTTGTCATTTAAGTTACACAGATGCACTTCCTCTTGTCTCAGGACTTTGATGCAGCTGTGCTGGTAGAGGGGTACTTACACCGATGTAATGATAAAAATATGGTCACTTCTTTTTTTGTTTTAGTAAACAAGGTATGTGTATTGCAGTCTGTATCAAACCAATGAAGTTTCCATTGATTTGTGTTTGGCTCTTGTCGGCTCAAAATATGCTCTGCTAAGTTTCCTGAGCCAGCAAGCAGGGTTTCTTTTTTTTCTGCACTCTCCCTTCCTAATTTAAACAGCTATTTTAAACTGGAGGTGTGGCCACTGAGACAGACACACAGATGCTGTCATTGCTGGCCTTGACATTTGCTCTGTTGCCAATTAACCTTTTCCCCCAATACCAACCTCCTGTTTACATTAACCCTTGATCAACAAGCCTTGTTCTCCTTCTATCTTTTAGGAAGCATGTCATAAATTGCAATAAATCCATTTATTTATGGATTCTGAACTTGACCAACTTCCATGAGCACAAGGCGAGAAGTGTGAAATCACACTGCATCATACCGAGGACAGGCACTGTACCTGTGGGAACTCTTACGCCTACTCCTACTAGAGGATCAAATGCCACTGTCCTTTAGGGGCCTCTCTCAGGAGAACAAGGTTTAAGTTCTGGCAGACTTATGAATCATTTCATCTCCCAGATTTGTTCCCTCACAGAGGGCCTGGTGAGGAGAAGCCGCAGCAAAGGTTTCAGTTTGGATAGCTTTTTAACATCAGGCACTGGTCCCACTACTTGAAAAAGGAACACAATCTGCAAAATATTTCCCAGATACATATGTGGGTGCATAGATATATATACATACTTACGTAGCCTTTCTGATAGGTAAATCTCTGTATAAAACCAAAATGTACACACCAAGGTTATTCTACTTACTTAAAGAACCTACTTTTACCCCCCTTGGTGAAACAGAAAAACCCCAACTGTCAAATCATCCAATTAACACAGAGATTTTTCTTTTTTTCCCATATGATACCTTTTAAGGAGTTACAAAAGAATAAGCAGCTCTCAAGGACGAAAGGATTCTAGGACAAAGCTCATTTAATGTGGGCTCTCTTGGTGTTTGATACTTCACCCATATTCTCAAATGAGCTTGAATGATGTTTGAAGAAAATGGTAATTCATATCATGAGCTGTCCTCTCTTCCACCACCGCTGAAAACAAGGATGTTGGCCAAACCAGACATGTTTTTGTCCCCCAGCATCAGGTGTGGTGTCCCTAATCATCACGTAGCAACAATTTAGTCTTATGGAGAGAGAAGTAGTCACAACTCTCTGACTTCTGCCTCCCACTTTTCAGCACTGCAGCTCCCCTAGTGCTGTTGTCCTGCATGCCAGGCCAATGGGATAGCAGCAGGGTACTTGGATTAATTAATGGTTGTAAAACTCATGGAGCTCTTTGGTTAAAGAGTTCAGGGAAATGATTGTTCTAACTGACCCCTGTTATTACCTGGGTGTCTGTCCTATTGCTGAGTGGGATGGCTGCTTGTGTCTAGAGTGTTAATTGCCACCTGTCCCTTAATCATGAAGGTTTGTAATCCTATTTCATATTGGAAATCCACATGCCACAAGGCCAAATTAATGTGTCTGATATCATCACCTGCTAGTCAGTACACAGCTCTTACCCATCCATAACTATTCTCCATGAATTGCTAGGCAGACATGCCAGGACAAATTCTGCCAATTGATACTGGAAGACAGTTTAACAAAGACAGATAAAATAATACCTATTTAATTTGATGGCATTGGAATGTCTCACATCACAAATATCTTTTCTTTAGTTTAAAAGTTGTTTTGCAGAAGTTAAGACTTCAGTTATTAGGATCCCAAAATATTTTGGATGGGGCTTCCTCCAGTTTTAATTCCTTTCTTTGCTGCTGTTTCCCACCAGCCTTCTGGTTCAGTGTAACTCAGGAATTCCCCTCTCAAAGGCTGTTTGAGTGCTACAGCATCTGTAGCTAAGGAATGTACAACTGAATTTTCACTTACTGCATCTTTAGGTCCGAAAGAATGTCAATAAGGAATTGCTATTCTGTAAAGCACATCATGTTACAGAATAGATAAATCATCTTTTCTCATTATACTGGAAATACTTCTCATTTTTCTCCCCACATATACACTTCCCTCAATCACAAATAAATGCCGTATTGAAAGAAAATTATTCCTTGTATAAGTAAAAAAGCCCAAACCCAAATAAACAAAACCAAACCAGATTTTATTTCAAGGCCTTACCACAACTCCTCCTTTGCCCACAGCACTTGATTTTCCTGCCAGGTCCAGACAGCATTGGGAGCAGACTCATTTTCCCTGTTTATAATCCCAAAGCTGATAATCCAGTGCTTACAGCAAGGATCCTTGGGCTTTGGAGGTTTCTTTTTCCTTGATCCTCCTCAGCTCTTTGCAACAAATCAGTGAATTGCAGGTGAACAAAGATGCATCAGGGATCCTTCTCTCCTAAATGTTGTAAATGAGCCCTTCTGTTGCAAGATTGTTGAGTCCATGCTCTTATAACAGATTTCACCTCCTCAAATTATATGAATGATATTTTTTGCAGTGTTCTATTAGGTTGAAATCAGTAAAGGGGAAGGAATATCTGTGTTGACATAGAAATCTGCATTGGCATTGTTGTGCTGTGTGTATTTACAAAATTAACCTTTTTTGGCCTTTTAGGTAAACTGAAACATACGTTCCACTATGTGGCTCGATACAACAGTCAGAGGATGAAGAACATCCATACTCCACCTCTGTGATGGTAAGATACGCTTCAGAACATGGGAGGAAAAAAAAACAGTAAGAGAGACTGGAGCTCTAAGCCTCATCCTGTAAACATCACCTGGATGATGCTGTGGCAAGGAATCAATTTGAAGTCAACTCCATTAACAGTAATCATCGGTGTTCAGACTGCAGCAGATCCACACCTTGTACTTCAGGGCCTAAAGCTACAGGAGTGATGGCCTGCGTCAGGAATATCCCAAGGAACAGTTGTGCATATTTATGGGAATTTAAGAGCACTTGTCATCAAAATAAACTTGAGGAAATTGTTGGCTGTTATCACTGGCATTGCAGACAGGAACCGTGCCTAGAAATAGAGATTGGCATAGCAACATTGCTGACTGTTTTGTAAGAGAAGGTGGCTTATTTTTCCAGGCTGCAACATTTAATAAACATTTTCTGTTTATTGAAACTGCAGAACCTCGTTAGATCAAACTGAATGCTAATCTGCTTGAGTTGTCATCACAGGCTTTTGTCTCCAGTGTACACACATCACGAGTCGCTGTGGTTGTTAGTTTTGTCCTGTGACTTTTGTTCCTTTGTGTTTCTCCACAGAAAATAGATCATGGAATGCATTGGAACAGCCACACAAATCCTCCAGACGATGATTTATTTTGCGAGATCCTGTTTTATCTCATCATTAGGGTCTTGGTAAGCTTGAGAAGCCCTCTGATACAGCCCTTGACTGGCTGATACAGGCAAAGCTGCCAGCCATTTTCCTCGGAGCCATCTTTTACCTGGGGTGCCAGGCCTTGGATTCACACTCCACACGAATAGACTGCAACTAGAGAGAAGCTTAGAAGCAAATATCCTAAGCACTGTGAAACACCAGACTGTAAATAAATCTCTTGGCTTGAAGGACAGCTTTTAAATCCAGACAGGCTTATTCGAACCTCATAGAACAATAAGTGTCCCACAGAGACACACTCAGGAGCAGAGCTACCTCAGCTCAACTCCCCCGAGCTCCGGGGCAGCAGCTCAGCATTTGCCGTTATCCTTTATTACAGCGCAGGGGAGCCGTGGGGAAGGGAGGTGTTTGACGGTGGCTCCTTCGGCCCAGGGCCCACCGACGGCCATCGGTGAGGCAGCAGCCGGACCCGAGCCACGACACACACCCCCCGCCCACAACCCCGTTCTGTCGGGGTCGCTAAGGCCCGGAGCTGTAGGAGGGGCAGAGCCGACCAATCCGAAGAGACTCAACCTCAGCCGGCGGCCAATCGCGGCCGGTAAACAACACACCCCGGGTGGGTGGGGAAGGGGCGGGGCGAAGCTGCGCTACCGGCCAATCAGCGGCGGGGCAGCCCGCGGACCAATCAGGACGGGGAAGGGTTTGGGCGGACTTTTTAAAACGGGTGCCGCGCTTGGTCCCTTTAAAGGAGTGACGTGAACATCTCTTTCTCCCTCCGCCGGGATTTAGCGCTCCCCCCGGAGCAGCGCCGTCTCTCCCCGCTCCTCACGGAGAGTGAGGGCTGATGGATATTTCCGATGCTCTCTGGTCCTCCGCACCCTGTCTGGGCAAGCCTAGGGGGAGCGGCTGCGGGAGGACTATTTTACTTCCCGGCGGCGGCTCACTGGCCGGGCCTCTCAGGGAGCGCTCCGCGCGGGGCCATCTGCGGGCCGCCAGGACAAAAACAAGGGGGCGGGGCGCGGCGCCCCCGCCTCCATTTTGATGCGGGATTGGGGCAGTGTTTGCGGGTCGGGGATGATGTTGTTCTCTTGGGCAGCGTCGTGACCCTGCTTGGATGCGGGGCCAGCGGCGGGGGCGACCCGCGTCGGTGCGGTGACGGGAGCCAGGCTTGCCTCGGCCTCCCCGCCGCGGAGGAAGCGTGCGGTGAGGGCCGCGGGGGGGGGGGGGCCCGGTGCCCCTTTATCACTGCCTCTGGTGAGTGTGGCTGTAGGGCTGGGCTGCCCCTTCTGTGGGACGGCCGGTCCTGTCCTTTTGTTCGTCTCCCCGCTGCTGTGGGGCTCCCCGGTGGGGAGGCTCCCTTTGTCTGGGGGAGGGTGGGGAGGTGGGCTACCAGCTGTTGACGACATGTTGTCTGCCGTGAAAGGTAAAGGATCCGGAGGCAGGGGAGAAGATGAGCAGCGAGGCGCTGTGGCTTTTCAAGCAACTGAACCTCCACTTAGAGCAGGAGGGACGGTTTCAGCCCCGAGAGAAAGGGCTCAGCCTTATCGAGTGCGCCGCCGAGGTGAGAAGGGAGACTAGGAGCTGGGCAGGGTGGGTGGCAGCAGCCTCCTCAGGGCAGGAAATATGTCTGTTTTAAATAAATAAACTCCGAGCTGCAAGGGAGGCATATGTTAACTTAGAGAAGTTAATTCTCTCTATAAATGCCACTTGCCTTTTAATTGTTTTATTCTGGGGGTTATTAATACAGACTGCATCATCAGAGAACTCCGACTTGAAAGGCAAATAAGATATCTAGGCATTTAATGTTTATTGATAAACTTCCAAGTGGAAGCCGCAGAAGTGCATTATTTTCATTTCGGGAGTTTTTTGTACAACTGTGTTGTACCGTTGCAGGAAAGGTGAGATGTCAAGTAGGGAATTCAGAAATGGTGAAGTGACTGGCTTTTCGTTAATAAGGTCTAGGGAAATGAACCTAGAAAAGCTCAAGTGCTCAGAAGCAGAAAAAAAGTATAGGTATTTCCGCATTAATGACCGTAGTTCCTTACTGAGTTTAGGGTAGGCTTACATTCCTGCAGATGCTTGAGTGTTTTTTGGAAATGCTTAACAAAGTAAGTTCCTGAAATCAGTCTCAGTGTTTGTTTTGAAAGCATATCTTTAATTGCTTAAATATTGATATGCAAGCAGAGAGGAGAATAAGCTGAGTTTTGTCATCTGTTTCCATAAGGTCAGGAGTCGCTGTGTATTCATGTGCTTTGTAACTATTGTCTTAAAATAACAAATGCAAATGTGATTGTGCT
Source organism: Myiopsitta monachus (assembly GCA_017639245.1). Lineage (NCBI taxonomy): Eukaryota > Metazoa > Chordata > Aves > Psittaciformes > Psittacidae > Myiopsitta > Myiopsitta monachus. Next base: position 47,606,291 of record CM029917.1, read on the forward strand.
GGGTTTTGCCCTGAGACTTAAGACCTCACTGAAATCCTTATAACTGGATGTGTTTTGAGTTTCAAGTATCTAAATTAAGTTTAAGAGAAATTAAGTATTTAAGGATAAAAGAATTGCTTCTGTTTGATCTAAGTAAGAGGTGACTTAGGGAGTGAGTGGTTGCAGTCATCACTGCTGCAACCGAGTAATTTTGACTTGGCTTTTCTTGTGACAGAATGAAAATACTCTATGTCCAAGGCAAAGGAATGCTAAGGTGGAAGATCTTTGGAGTTTGACCAACTTCTTTGGTTTTGCAACTGAAACATTTGTTTTGGCTGTGAATATTCTGGACAGATTCTTGGCTCTTATGAAGGTATTTTGGGGGGAGAGGACCTGGTATAGTGTCAGCTGGGAGGGAGTAGATGAGCTTCCTATGAACTTCCTGGTCTGACAAAAAGGGCAAGGTTGTGATCTAGGATGCAGCTGTGGCTGTTTGCACATTCTGTGCTAGCAACATTACTGAAGTCCTCCTTTGGAAAACCTGATGTTGAGTGCAGTTCTTACCAATAAAGACAAATAGTAGCATTGTTTATTTCCTCTGTCTGTAGCTTTCACCATGTAAATGTATAAGTCTAAGCAAGGAGGAACTGAGAAGGAGCAAATCATTTGTGTTGCAGACAGTTTCTAGGTACTGTGCTAAAGCTTAGCTTAGGACTGGAAATAATACTGAATGATCTTTTCATGGATGTTTTTGGTTTTGTGCTGCTCTATGGCAGATAGTTTGAACCTAAACTGGTTCCCCATTATGAAGTTGGTAGAAAAACCAAAGTTGAATCAGTTCTGTGATCTGACTGAGGTTGCACAAAACAGTATGCTGGTATATGGGGGAGACTAGCAGAGGCAGGAATGAACCCTTCAAGGGATGGGACTGCCTGGAACAGGCTCAGGCTGGATTTGATTTGGCTTTAAGTGAGGGTGAGTGAGCACTGCTGCTTGGAGATGGCAGGTATTACAGTTCTCACTGCAGCCTATTCAATGTATAGTGCTGTGGAACAGTTGCAGTCGAGGGTTCTCTGCTGTCAAGCTCATTTCCTCTGACATAGCTGTGGCAGATTGATACTGCTTTATTTGCTCTGCCAGCTGTGTTTGGCTGAAACTGAAGTGATGAAACTAGTTATGAGTAGGCAAGGTCTATGAGTTGGCTGACATCAGGTCTAGCTGAGATAAGCAAATCTTTCCATTGAACTTTGAACATACAGAACAGCTCACCTATGCTGGGTGATCTGTTGGTATTGCTGTTAGATAAGTGTGGTGTTTAAGCGGGGGGAGGTATTCATAGTGCTTCCTCTTATTTTTAGGTGAAACCAAAGCATTTATCTTGCATTGGAGTTTGTTGTTTCCAACTGGCTGCCCGAGTAGTCGAAGAAGAATGCAATATTCCATCTGCTCACGAGATCATTCGGATCAGCCAATGTAAATGCACTGTGTCTGACCTGAAACGGATGGAAAAGATAATTTCAGAAAAGTTGCACTTTGAATTTAAAGCTACTACTGCCTTAACCTTCTTGCACTTGTACCATACTATTGTACTCTGTCATACCTCAGAAAGGTGAGTTGAGTTGCACGCTGGTGGTGGTCTGTAAGTTTGCTAAGCCCTTTTTTACTGCCCTAAAATGCTTATGGCCTTGACTGTAGAGGAGGCAGCTCCTTAATTTTTGCTTCTTGACAGGTAAATGCTTGTTGACACACATGCTGCTTCTTTTGGGTGTTTTGCAGGAAAGAAATACTGAATCTTGACAAATTGGAAGCACAGCTGAAAGCTTGCAACTGTCGTCTAGTCTTTTCTAAAGCAAAAGTAAGTGGAAGTAGCTTTCTTTGACTTCTGGGTAGGTTTTGATTTATGTTACATTGAATGTTGGTGGTTTTTTGTGGTTTTTTTGTCCTTCTAGCCATCTGTCTTGGCCTTGTGCCTTCTCACTCTAGAAGTTCAGACTCTGAAATCTGTTGAGCTGTTCGAGATCCTTCTGCGTGTTCAAAAGCATTCTAAGGTAAATATTTTCTGTGGATTGTTTTTGCATTTTTTTGGGACTGCTGTGATTAATGCTGTATGGTGTTACACGAAAGGGACCCCTACTGTCAGTGTGCAGTCTTTACAGGTACTGTTTGGCACCAGCTGAAATAAACAATGAAATGGGTCTTTAAGCATCTGTCTGCAATTCTTGTAACTAACATGTTTTTGTTGGTAGAATGCCAATTGCAGAAAAACCCCTTTCTGCTTAGAGAATGAAACCAGGTAGTCATTTTGCACTGGAACATCTTGTCAACTGCCTGGCAAGCAGAAAGGTTATGGTTTAAAAAAATAACTCAAATATATAAAATCAGAAGAAATGTCAACTTAATGCTTACACAGACTTTAACAAGAAGCTGATTAACTTGTACAGTTCTAACTGTTCATTGTAAAGAAACTTCAAATAGGTTTGTAGGAATACAGTGCCTTCTGGGCTGAATAGCTAATCTTTTTACATCTGTTGCATTCAGGCATCTTTTTGCCTGAATAACATGGGATTTATAGCTTCTAGCTGGGTGGTGGATTAGTTTGTGATCTAGAACATGATTTTCACTCTTAATAGTCAAATTGAAACCCAGTTTCTTGAGAGGTGGAAGTAGTTCCTAAACCGTGAGATTATTCCATTTTTAAAAGGCATAATGTCTGTTTCATTGTTCCTTTGGAAGTGGTAATAAAAATGTTAGCAGCAACTGGCAGGCAAACTCTCAATTTAAACATCAATGTGAACATTTCTTGGCAGTGTAGAGGAGTTCACTTTAAAAACAGCACAACTTTGACTTACCACTCTTGATCTTGACTGATACTTTCCAAGAAGGCAAAATGGAGGAAGGGGTTAACTTAAGATCCTGCGTGTAATAGACTGAATGGGTTATCTTTTTGCTTTTCAGATAAGTGACAGTGACCTACTTTATTGGAGGGAGCTGGTCTCAAAATGCCTAGCAGATTATTCCTCTCCTGAATGTTGCAAGCCTGATCATAAGAAGCTAGTTTGGATTGTTTCTAGACGTACAGCCCAGAATCTACAAAACAGTTACTACAGTGTTCCCGAGTTGCCAACAATACCAGAAGGTGGATGTTTCAATGAAAGTGAGAGGTTGGTAGAGCTTATACCAGGGCTAATTTGTTTGGAATTCTCATTTTCTGGAAATGTTAATGGTAACTCTGTGTAACTAAGCTCATATTTACTACTATTTGGGTGAAAAGGCCAGTTTTGAAAATACTGATGGACTGAAAATACACCTTAAAAAGAAGTGGGGGAAAGAGAAGGGGATGGGGGGAAGAAGCATTCTTAAGGCAGGGATGATTACAAAGAATACAAGCCTTCTAAAATAATTTATATTTGATATCTTGACTGCTGGCTGCTTGGTTGGTAGGATATTTTTGGCATTAGAAGAATTACCTTGTTATGATATAAACTTCAGTGCTGAGAAGCATGTAGATCTGGGCTGTTAAACTAGGTACTGAAAAGCATGCAAAAAGACCACAGGATTGAGGAGTACTGTGCCATTTTGAAAGGGTTGTGCTTTGTTTGAATTACTTTTTCTCCTGTTCTGGTAGTGAAGACTCCTCTGAAGATATGAGCAGCGGAGAAGAAATCCTTAGCAGTTCTCCTCCGAGTGATCTGGAAGGCACCTTCTTCTTCGAACTCGAACCTAAAACAAAGTGGCAAGCTCTTAGCTGTCAGTCTTAGCATCAAGTCTTGATCGTATTAGGTTGAAGTTTTAAATGCACCATAGAATGTTTGGCAATAATAAGTGAGGTGGTAATGTGTGAACTGTATTAAGGCAAGAATTGCTGTGGTATATAAATGCCTTGGCTTTTTGTTGTTGTAATTTTAAGGAAGGCAAAAAAATCCCATTCAGGTCCCCAGTTCAGCAAAAAAAGATCATGTATAGTTCTGTTGTCAATAAGCATAAATGTAGTTCTGTATTTGTTGGTCCAAAATGCTTAGCAGCTAAACACACAAACAGTAATGGGGGCTGACAACATACTGGGCAATGTTAACAGGAGTGTAGCTAGTAGATTGAGGGAAGTAGGGTTTTTTCCTCCTTTTACATGGCATTCTCATTTGGAAAAGTGTCCAGTTTGAGGCTCAAGATGTTGATCAACTTGCACAAGTTCAACAGGGAGCTGCCAAGATTGGTAAGTGATGTGTAGGGCACAGGACCTGTGAGGAGAGGCTAAGCAAAATGAGCTTATTCAGCCTGGCAAAATGGACTTCTTGGATGGAAGTGGGACTGAACAGCAGGCTTTTGGTATGAAAGAGGAGTTTGTGGAGGAAGAGATTATTTCAGGGTCTTGACTGAGAAGCATGGAGCAAGAATGAGAGGCTTTCATCAAATTGAAATCTGAAGTTCCCTCCTAGTGGAAGGAGTTTGCTCCATGGCATCAGTTAAACATGGAAGCGGGCCAAGAGAGGCTGTGCAGACTGTCCTGGGGAGTGCGCAAGATTCGGCATTGACACAGTCCCAAGCTTGCTTTGAATTGAGCGTTGACCTTTTGAGCCAGGAGGTTGGGTGAGTGTCCTCTTGAGGGCATCTCCACTCTTAGCCAGCTTGATCTAATCCCAAAATACTGAGTAGGTTATGTGGAATAAGATGTATCTGTAGTACCAGACTGAAATGGTTTACTGTCAAATGCTGAGAGTACTTTAACACTTGACATGCTGTGTACCTTTTCAGCAGGATCTTGAGTTTTGTACTCCAAGCATATTTTTTTTTTAGCTTGTTTTTTGTAAACTTGAGAAATTCCTGTTTCCCAACAGGAGTATGCATGGCAAGAAGGATGTTTCCAATTAATGCTAGCTTTCACTGAAGGGATGGTATCAAGTGTATGGCTGGGAGTAGTTTCATATTTTCTTTAATACAGATGGTTTTTACACTGAAATTCACTTTGTCAATTTCAGTGTGTTTAAAATGCTAACTGTTAACATGTCAGTCCATACTACTAGCTTAGACTTACTGACATGGTAAATCTTGGTAAGTCTACATTCCTTTAAATACTTAACCCTTGTAGTTGTTTTTCAGTATATTCTTGTTATTGAGTCATCATCAGACTTGTTTGCATGCTTATATAAAGCAGTTAGTGCAGGAAAAGTTGATATTATGCAGTAATATCAGGTAAATGTGATGTTGATGAAGTTGTTAATGTAGTGGGTTGTTTTCAGGCCTTGCTTTATTAAAGCACAAATTGAAGTATGATTGGTTTCTCCATACTGAGGACACGGCTAGGTAGCAAGCAGACTAAGTAGCTCAGAACAATGGTGTGAAGTGTATTGGTGCCAAAGTAGAAATGAAGGAGCAAACAAGTGAAAAGCTGTTTGGTAGGTGCAGGCCTTCTTGTAGAAAGGTAAGATCAGTGCTGTGAGTTCATAACTGTTATGTGATTTCAGTTTCATAAAAACATGAAAAAGTTTACAAAAATGTATATGAAAATGTATATTATGAAATGTACAGAAAAAATTTAAAACAAATGAGCAGAAAATACTGTATTTTTTTACATTGTATGTAACTTTTTGTAGGTATGTTGCATGTAGATAGTAATTTATTGTTTACTCTGTATGTTACAAATACTGTACATCTGCAGACTTGTTACTGCAGGTCCTGCGCCTGGAAGCTCACTTCTGAAATGGAGTACTTTGGTTGCAGGTAACAATCCTCTTGAGTCTTGTTTCAGTTGAGAACAAAAATAAACCAAGTGCTGTATTTGTTAATTAGCCTGAGTTATGGTTGGTTACTCAAAGCTTTTGTCTTGCTTTTTCTTCTGTCTGGCTTGTATGGTATTGCAGCTGTGTGACAGGCTCCCCAGAAGTCCTGATGAGCAGTTTGCAAAGGGGAGATTTCTGCATGGCTTACTACTGGATGACTGGCAAGCAACACTACTCAGTGTTGCTCCTGTCAGGTTTAGAAACTTGTGTGTGAGGTATCTGCTTATCACCCAGGTGCTGTTGGGCTGATTGCACATTCGACAAGTGGGAGCTCCCACTAGTGGTTAAGAGTGAGGTAACTGCAGGCAGAACAGTCTAGGGTTTACCACGGGCTGGTTTAGGTTCTGACGGACCTTAAAGCTCATCTAATTCCAATCCCCTGCCGCAGGCAGGGACAGCTTCCACGAGACCAGGTTGCTCCAAGCCCTGTCCAGCCTGGCCTTGAACGCTGCCAGGGATGGGGCAGCCACAACTTCTCTGGGCAACCTGTGCCAGTGCCTCACCCCCCTCACAGGAACGAACTTCCTAATATCCAATCTAAATCTCCCCTGTTTCAGTTTAAAGCCATTCCCCCTTGCCCTGTCCCTACAGGCTGTTGTCAAAAGTTCCTCTCTGGATTTCTTGTTGGCCCCCTTTTAGGCACTGGAAGCTGCTATAAGGTGTTCCTGGAGCCTTCTGTTCTCCAGGCTCAACAAGCCCAGTGGTCTCAGCCTATCTTCATAGAAGAGGTACTCCAGCCCTGGTTTTGTGGTTACTGCTGTTCTTAATCTTCTGAATGAAACCTGGGCTTGGGATGTGTCTACGTCTTGGCAATCCATAAATGCCTGTGGTATTTCATCAAAGGCAAACTTCTGCTCGTTTCTTTTCAGTCTCCTGCCCATCTTGTCAGAGTATTTCCAAATGGTGCCTGTGTTGCAAAACCTAAGAAGTTAGGGGCTATAAATTATTATTGGTGGAAAGATGTTCCTACTCACTAAAAAGCTGGGGCTGAATAGGGTGCTGTGATGCCAACGGTGAGCACTGCCATTCATTGGAAGGGAGCATGCTGGGGAAGAGTAGGGACACTGGGACTGATGAAACAGTATTTTAATTGTATTTTTTTTTTCTTTATGGCTTTCATAGATGCTTTTTTTTAAAATACAGGAACACACTGCAAGGCTTCTCACAACTGTTGTGGGATGGGCACTTGATATCACCAAGAGTTCTCTATGAAATTTGCTTCTAGAATAACTCAGGTACCCCAGAAAGTCAAATATAGAGTGGAACAGTTTGCCTTTGAAATGTGCTGTAATACTTTGAGAGCAATGGCTTTCTTGCTGTCCATTGTGACCACTTTGTTGCTTCAGTAACTTTCATGTTCAATGTTCAGCTTCTACTTCAAAGGTGCCCACTTGAGTCACTTCAGCACAGCAACCGCTTTGCTGGGGAGCTGGCAGATAATGTATGTGCTGTGTAGGTGGGCTGTTAACAAAGGTAGGAAGCCATGGGCAATGTCCCTAGGTTTACTAGCAGTTTGTGGAATTAGCCTGTTTAATAAAGCTTGAGGTGTACCCTTCAGTCCCTTTCAAGTTTGTCCCAGCATGAAAAGAAATGTGCTTGCAGAAGCGTTGTCAGGTTTACTTCTGTGGTTTGATAATTTAGTCTCAACTTTGATTTTGCTGGGTCTGATAGCTGTGCATCTCTCAAAGGAGGTTCACCTGTCTTTGTTCAAAGAATGGGTCTTTTGGTGGTTGGCTTGAGTTTTAAAAGCAGAGGTGTGCATGGTTTTTAAATGCTGTTTTGGGCTTTCTTGTACCACAAGGTGAAACTTTGAACTTCTGCAATCTCAAGAGCTTAAGTACATGCTCATTTTCATAACTAACTGCCTCATTAGTAAGACTGGTTTGGGTGGGGACTGAGGGGGATGAAAAGGAATGTTTCGGTGGGGAAGAAATCCTCTGGGACAGCTGTATGGTTTTGGATGAGCTGTGGGATGTTATTCCTTGTGCCTTTGTGAAAGAGCATGTGAGAGATTTAAATGTGGAGCTGAAGGTTCACGTGGGTGTAGATGAGCTTTTCTGAGGGTATCTGGAGATGTTATCATTCTGTTCACCTGCTTTCCTGTGGCTGAACTGGGCCACAAGGGATCAGTACTGGAACAACTTCAGTTCCTGGTAAATTGTTATTCCATAATTAATGATAATGGACTTGACTGTTTAAACAGGAAACTTGACTTAGCTGCTTGGTTACATAATGTTCTCATGGAACCAGGTAGCTGTCAGGGCTCTGAAGCCAAATGAATGGTGAACTGGTAGATACTGGGGCAAGACTCAAAGTCAGAAACCAGCTTCTGCAGTTTCCAGTTTAATGGACATTGCATAGCTCCTTTAATGAGGGAAAACGTCACTCTTTGCATTTCCAGACATCTAACTCTCAGCTGCTCTTTTCAGCTCCCTAAGAACTTGATGCATGTGAGACAGATTACTCACAAGAGATCTTAAGGGTGTACTCCAAGGACCAGCAGAATGTGCTTTGCTAGCATGCGTACTTAGCTGGATCTGTTCTGCTGTGCACAAGTTAATGGATGTGTTGACACGTGAGCAGCAGTTCCACCATCACTGGAGAGAGACTGAACAGGAGGGAAAAATGTGAGTGGATGTGTAAGTCCAGCTGAGCAAAGCCTTTTCTGGGTGTTCTTGTTTAACTGAACTGCATACCCACTTCTTGACAGCAGAAGGCATGGTTTGGACTTTGGGTCTTGACTGTCAGGTTTTGACTTCTTGCTCTGAATTCCCATTGTCTAAAAGCTGTTAGAATATAGATGAGATAATATCAAACATAAGTGCTAACAAAACTGCTGTTACTAACTAGCTTTTTCACAAAATGGCCACTGGTTTTCCTCAAGCAGGGTACCAAGTAGTGTAGACCAAGAGTAGTGGTGAAAGTAAGTATGGAAGTCAGCAAGAGAAACTGCATGTAATAATAAAACATTAGTCTAGAAGGTGCTAACTCTAACTGATCTCATATATGAGCAGATAATATTACTTACAGTACATGTCACAGCTGTGGTGTGTCACTTAGCCTTACTACATGGCTTAATCCTGTGTCTAGTATAGCGCATATACTAAAAGGCAAAATTTGCCGTAACAACTGAATGAAATCAATTAGAATAATAAGCAATTAAAATCTCATCCTTAGTGTTGCATAAACATAGCATTTTGCCTATGAGTGATTAGTTATCTTGCCTCTAGACCTGTACTGTTCTGTTCCTGATTTGCAATCTCAACAGTTTTTGAATTAATGAAGCATTTCATTTCTGCTTCAAAGAGCGTGGGTGGGTTTGGGTTTGTTTTTTTTTTTCTTGGCTGCAGTAAGTACGTCTCCATCAGAGAGATGCTAACACTATTAAAACATGGAAATCAAGGAAGCATTCATGATGGGATTTCCAGAGCGCTAGGTGCTGGCTTCGTTCCCACCCTGTGAAGTCAATGGAAGAACCAGCCTATGGTGAGGATTCTTGTCCTGGAGTTACAAAGGCGAGTGCAGCTCCTTCCTCTGTCACACGCTTCCTCCTTGACCTTCTATGTATTTCTGAATCTCTCACTTCCTTTGTTCCCCCTCAATAGAACAAAGATAGGAATAGCTCCTTACTGTAGTTCAAGGGCTTTCAGATTGCGCTGGGAGGAGGCATTTGGTATTTTCCAAGTACAGATATCCTCCATTTGCTGGCAAGGTCTAGTGCTGTTCCTTGAAGGATTCCCTTTCTTGAGCAGCCACGTGTGTGCACCTAGAGTTTTGCCTGCTTATGCCTCACATGTGCATATGTGGACCAAGCTAGAGAGAGTTGCAGTTGTGCAAGTTACGTGACAGTGGGAATGCAGCGTCTCTGTTTGCTTTGCAAGGGCCTGTATGCTTGTTCTCTTTAGGATTTCATGTAGCTGTTGGTAAAATGTTCCAAAGGTCAGAGTTCAGTTTATAATCTCAAATCTCCAACGAACTGTGGAAAACATTACTGTGGTTTAAATAGCAGTCTTCTCTTGTTGAGTGACTGAGCCAGGCATCTAGAGAGTTTTCGTCATCTAGAGCTCAATATTAACTATGTTAGGGAGCAAAAGGACTTAAGGTGATGCCTGGCTTTGGCTTGCTGTCCTGCCAGGATTACAAAAGCAAAGGCCAATAGTCTAATGACTTGTGTCACAGGTGATAGGAAGCTTGGTGTGGTTTTACATGCAAACTTCTTGCCCAAGACACTGGCAAGGTGTCAGATGAAGAGGAGAGGAAAGCTGTTCTGTGACAGAGTGAAGCAGCTTCTCCCTCGCTGTATCAGGAGAGCAAGGGGACACTGCAGGTCCCAGCTGATGCTGTCTGCCCCTGCAGCAGCTGTGTGCTGTCCCTCACTCAAAACCATGCTGTAAGAAGCAATTTTAGAGTATTGCTCACAAAGCGGAGACCTTGGAATGCTACTTGCTGAGTTCAGCAGTGCCATCTTACTAGAGGCACTGTCTAGTGCATCCAGAGGTCACTTGTCTGATGCCTTTTGCTTTTTGTGCTTTTATTTTTCCACTAAATGTAAACCTGCCATTTTCATCCTGCTGTCTGGGCAATCAGGAAAAGCCACACACTCGATGCTATAAGTGCTGCTTAGATCAGTTGTGAAATCAAGAGTGGCTCTGTTGAAGGAATTTGGGTTTGTTCTGTTCTCAGGATATGTACTTTGATCAGTTACCTCCATATTGCCACTCAAATAGTTGTAGTATTCTTAAAAGCCCAAGTTAGGGCTTCACTCTTGTACTCCAAGCTCTCTAATTCCATGTTAGTTTTCTGGGTGTTTTCTTTAACATCTAGCAAGTGATGGTGAAGACACATGCTCTTCTTATCTATGTGTACACTGTGTGGCTCTTAATGCTTCTGAAAACATGGATTTCTGTTCCCATGTAAAAAATGTGTGCACTTTGTCCTGCCAAGCAGAGAGGAATGTGCAGTCATATAAGATGTCAAGTATTTGTTTATAGTTAGCTGAGTGCTAGACAGCTGTTGTGTGTGTTTATCATTTAGATGGGAGATGCCTTTGCCCAAGGTATGTCAGATGAGGGAATATTCTCTGAAACAATCCCTGGTGTGGACATTTGGCATGAGAGGTGCTGGGCTTCCATCTGAGGGTCTGGGTCCCAAGATTTTCTTATTTGGATGAATGGAGCATATCTGATGGATTTGCTCGAAAGTATAGTTGGTATTAGTACCATTTTATTCTCTCCACAACTCTTTGAATAAGGGGGCTCTACTGGGACTATACTAAAAACATTCTTTCTTTGATTTTACATTTACATTGCTTTCTTGGCTGATTTTGGGATAACTGATAGAGACTGAGTCATTCTGTTTTTATGAGCAGCCTATGGACTATTCATGAAGTGCCTTAAATACCTAAGTGGGGGGAAATGCCCTTCCACTCTTGTTCCACAGGGTTTGGTTCAGGAGACAAGGGTGAGCGCAGAGGAGAGCTTTTCCAGTGATGAGCACGACACTGAGGCTTTCTGTGTGGAAAATGGCTGGATACTGGTGATCTTCCATAAGATTCTGTCAGGAAAAGACCATTTTTTTTCCTTTGGGCAGTGTAGGATTATTTTGGTTTCCTAGAGGAGGGTTCTAGAGGCAGGGGTTAGATTTGTCTTTACACTCTCAGCCATACAGCTTTGCACTTACAACAAGGAAAAGGGAAGGGGGAGGAATATCGTGGGAAGTGTTAAACAAAGATGTTATAAGCAAGGTTCATGTACCAGTTGTGTACTGATGCAGTCACTGCTTGGAGGTAAGTTTGCTAAGGCTGTGGCCATGGTTTTCTAGGAAAGGGCAAATCTTTGCTCTCATCCATGGCTGTTAAGAGTATGTGATTTCCTTCAGACAGGAAAGGTTGGTTAAGGCGTTTGATTGGCATAAAGATTATATGGGCTGGACTCTTAGCTTTGTCTTGAGTTTTCAAAATTACTTTTGAGTAGCTCCTGTCCCATCCCATAGAAATTTAGCTAATCATTGTCCCATTTACAAAATGAGAATGATAATCTCTCCCTATCCTTTTATGTGCTTGCCATGTTACTGCAGTGAATCAAGCATTGTGTGTTTACTTGCTGTCTATGCAGTGTATCTTCTTTGCATTTTCATATAGCAGTCTCACCTGGTATCTTGGGGTACAGCTAAATACAAAAAGATCACCGTAAGGGATGTTTGGTTTTTTTGGCTATAGTAACATCTGGTTTCTTACCCTCTCATCTACTAGCTGATTTAATAAACAAGAGTTTACCTGTGGTGGTAGCTTAACACTCATCTCAAATCTCTAGGATGAGTATGGATTAATTCCTTCCAGGGGAATAACAGCAGCTTCAATTTACACTGATTTCTAACCTCTGTCACAGTGCCTCTGCTTCTCTGCTTTTTCCAAGTAACTAGGCACTAACACTTGACTCCTGAACACTACAGTCAAAGGTAATCCTTCTGCTTTTCTTCTCTGGATTGATTTAGCTTTTAGTCTACAGCTTCTGGTTACATGTGTTTTCCTCTTCCAGCTGTTCAGCTCCTCATCCTGGAGGTGAAATCTCAGTCCAGGTGGACGTCCACTGGGCTCACTGGCCCAGGGCCTCCTGCCAGGTTCAGCTACCACAGACATCAGGAACTGGGGCTAGTGCTATTCTTATGCCCTGCTTCCTTTCTTCCCCAGGGGCTACTTCAGCCTTCCTAGGACACTAGGATCTGAATGAGAGCAAAATCAAACCAGGTGACTGGGCTTAATGGGGCCAAGCCAGGATAACATTACCCTCAGGGTGCAGCAGGCAGCTTTCATTCAGCTGGGGATGCGGCCTGGGATGTTTGCAGATAAGCTTTGATCTCACCAGGCCATAGTTACAAAGCGGAAAAGTTGTTGGATCTTAGATGCGTAGTTGAAGAAAGAGCAAGTAATTAACCTGTCTGATGATCAGAGAATAGTGTTGTGGAAAGAAGGGAAGAGAAAGGACCTTTTGTTCCCACTTCACTGATGAGATAGGCTGGTGGCAGCTGCATACGCAGTATTCACGTATTCACGAATACAAGTTTGGGGAGTTAGATGCAATCAAGTAGGAAGAGGGACCAGCCATTCATGTGCAGAATGCTGCTATTCTGTGTCTGGATTGAGAAAATACTTCTTTGGGATATCATCTCTTCCTGAATGAACCACTTTGGATCCCTCTCTTCAGTCTCTGCAAAAAAGAAACAATGTCTTTCAGAGACAGTGACTGCAAATGGCTCAGCTGTGTCCTTTAGTTCCTTTAGGGTGACCTTTACTTCCTTTAATGGGGACCTTTAGTTGCAGAGGCTGCTGGGTGTGTGTAATATGCCTTGCTATTAAAAGCAATCAATGAATGTCTGGGCCTGAAGGAAGGAGCAGGCTGCAGCTCCAGCAGCACCACGCTGGAGTACCAGAAGTGAGGGGAAGCATGAGCCGCCACTGAATATATTGAGGGTTCCCCTTTAGGCAAACTAGGGTCACTTAGTGCTGCTTTTTGCCCTTCTTACTGTCCCTTTCATAGTAGCAGGGTGTGCTGTACAGGTGGGGACAAGGTTTTTTCTCTTCCAACTGCGTAACACTGAACTAATTTTTAAACTTTCTCCATCCTTTCATCCTTTCGCCCTTCTCCCTTTTAACATTGGAAGATGAGACAAAGCCTTTCTGCCTCCCTGTGTCTAGAATCCCTGGGCAGGATCCTCAGCCAGCCTTGTTGTTAAAGCACTGTTCTTTAAACACAAATTGTTTGCCTCCTGTAGGGCTGGGCTTTCCCCTGGTGCTCAGCGCTAATCTATCCCCTGCTGTCCTCACTGAAGTCTTTCTTCAGAGTCCCACCTTGACATGCCTGAATGCCACCATAAAAAATGCACTACACAATGTATCCATTGCACGCAAATGCAGAGCTGCAAGAAGGTTTAAGAGGGGTTTGCATTTAATATGTGATGCTCTAGAGGCCAACCTATAGCTGGCATATAGATCTCAAAAAAGGATTAGGATGGCTTCAGATTTCTATAGGAACAGCTAAAGGCTTGAATGTTAATTGAAGTCCTGTTTGCACTGTGCTGGCTATACTGATGTACACTCTAATCAGTGTTTATTTGGAAATTTTTTTGTACTGGCAGAGTTGTTGGAAAGAAACTATGTGTAATGGAGAATTAGCTAACTCTCTTAATCTATTTAATGGGCTTTGGCCACAGTTTCCAGAGAAGCCTGCCTCTGAATGCCCCTGTGATTCATCTGCTACAAAAGGTCCACCTGAATTCACAAGGCTGAAAGCCTTTTTGGTACAGCTTTCAGCCCTCAGAGGGTTAAAGCCATGCTGGCTTTGATCATAAATCATTTTCTGCTTCACTGGAGTTCAAGCTCTCATGTTATTTGCTTCTTTAGATCATCCCAGGCTAATCTTTTAGACACTGTGGTGTGTGGAGCATTTAGGTCTGCACTACCCATCACTTGATGGGGTTGCTCTGCAATCAGTTTATATCTATTGGCATTACTTCTTGAGCTTTGAGCAGGGAATAGCTCCTTTTTTAATCGGCAGTAGTAGGTGACAGTGCTCCGTATCTGGTATTTATCAGTCAGCTGATGTCCTGCGTGGCACACACTACGTGAGACAAAATGCTTTGTGGAATGTGTTGCTTCTCGGAGGTGGTAGGTTGTCAGCTCTGGAGATCATAGTCCTCTTCCAAGTAGCTGACACCAGCACACGCTTTTCTGTACTTCCTCTCATCCATGCTTCAAACCTGACCTCAAGAGGGTGTTTTTTGAGAAGCATGTTTATGGTATGGGAATTTACCCAGCTCAGTAAAGCCACTTTCCTGTCTGGTTGGGAAACCCCATGCATCTACATGCAGATCCAGTCTGGTGTAGCTGAGTGCGTTTCAAGCCCTTTCTTTCAGATACTCTTGATAACTCAGATGCAGTTGTTTTGCAAAACCAAGCCAATTTCTTATTCAGAGGAATAAGGAATTTTCCTTATTCCTTTGTATTACAAAGATTGGAGGCCTTTCCTTTCCTCCCTGCTTCCAAGTTTACATCCACACCCCACCCAAACATCTCTTGAGCTTAACTCCTTCACCTGTACCTACCCACTTGCCAATTGTGTTGTGCCTCTCTTCGTAGGAGCAGGTAAAGACATGACCACAAAATGCTCTTTATGGGATGTCATATTCACTTTGCACGTGTGTTGCTCAGCAAGGTTGACACCGGCAATGTCACATCAGCTCAAAGCCTGAGCAAAGGGCACAGGGTCAGTGTCCTTGAGAGGAGACGCTCTGGTGCAATCTCACACTGATACTCATGAAAATCAGTCCTTCTGATTTTGAAACAGCATAGATAGGTGAGCCTTCTGCAAGCTAAAAGCTGGCCAAAGGATGTCCACGGTGTCCTCTTGGAGAAGCACAACATGCTCAAGCTGAGATGCAGACATTCCCTGTTTGCTTATGCTTTATGCTAGACTGATAAGAGTGAGAGAATCCCTTCTGCAGGGAGATATTGAAGCAAACCCACAGGGCCAGTGTTTATATAGGGAAGAAGTGCTAAGTGACAGCTGTCACTAGCCTAGAAAATAGCCTGCTTGTGGAGGCAGGGGCAGAGAGAAGTCATTCAGCTATCCCAAGTGTTTAAATTTAGAGCAAGATTACTTGTTGAAAAGGGGCCTGTGGCTTGTTTGTAATGTTTAAATGGTGGGGATAATTTGGGAGAAGGCTGGGTAGAAATGCAGAGGCAGGACAAATGTTAGGGAAATGGTAGTCTTCTATGTGCAGTTGATGGGGAATGACAGGTAAATGCTTTCATATAGAGAAGCCTCTTAAAAGAAGAAATTGTAGGAAGACAAATGTTGAGAGAGGATTTCTTAGCTGACTTCACACCGGCTCCCCTAGGGAGTTGGAGGGCTCAGTAGAAACCAGACTTGTCTCCTAGGGTTCAGCTTCATTAGCATCAGCAGAAATGGAAGTTCCGTGGGTAAAACCAGCCTGTGAATAAGGGGAGCCAAGGAGCCGGGGGGAAAGAACCTACTTGACAGACAAATCATCCAGGTTAGAGGTCTTTCAAGTGCAGACTGAAGGGCACTTGAGGCTTGACAAGCCCCTGCATGTAGCCCAGGAGGGGATTTTTTTAGAACATTTTCTTAAACTGAGGAATTGCATTTCTCTGGTGTATGTGTGGATGAATGTTTTGTGATCCAAGCCTGGCAGCCTACTGATGGAGCGGGTGACTATAGATGTTGGATAATCCTGGTAGGGCTTTTCTGTCAAGAGTTTCCTGAAATTTTCTTTAGCTGTGAGTGTCACCTGTACTAAGAAAATGGAAAGTAATCTCCTGAAAGCCCTGTGTGGCTTCATTAGCTCTCTCAGGGAATTAGGCTTTAAGAAGAAAAAAAAAAAAGGAAAGAATAAGGGTAGTTTGAATATTTTCAATACCTAATGTCAGTCTTAATCAGTTCTCTGGTCTCTGTTTCTTACTGGATCACTTTAGGGCTGTTCTGGGTAGCCTACCACAAAGTGGCTGGAAGAGTGAGAAACTGCCTCTTTTGCAATCTGCATCCTCTTTATCATGGCTAGGGGAAAACAAGCTCAGAGCCGCATGTGTGCGGAAATACTAACGATTAGGAGAAGCCCAGCTGCAGAGTCTCTTCAGCCCTCAAGGCTGTGTAAAATGAGTCACTGGAAATGTGTAAAGGGAATGAAAGGAAGGAGGAGAACTTGTTAATCCTGGAGGTTTTGGTTCCTTGAGCACAAATTTAATGTTTAACTACTCTCTGGCTTGAGGGATTGACACATGCTAAAAAGCCTTGCTACAAGGAGGCAAGGGAGCAGCAGAACATAAATGAAAGGGAAATCCTGTGCCTCTGAAAGCAGCAGTGGTTTACTAAGAGATTTGGGGATTTAAGGAAATATATTTCCACTTCAGTACCACTTCACAGAAGTGACTTTCCACATGATGAAGAAAACCTATCATGCACTCATGGAATTCCCCTAGCATCCTCTCCTTGCACTTCCAAGGAAATGCCCAGCATTACCCTGCCCTTGGTGAGGAGGGTATTGAATAAGTCCCCTGTCCCAGTGTGCAGGACAGTGTGGTGGATTCTCCAGAAGATAAAAATCATGAATCATGCGCTTCTGCAAACTAACACACCTCTCCAAGCTGGTAAAATTTAAGCTTGGGAATTACTGTGGAGCAAGAATGACAGAAACTCATTGGGAAGTAGTCTGGGGGTAATGCGTCATTCATTTGCTTCTGTCTTTCTCTCATTAGCTGGTCCCATCTTCTCCTCTTGCTGCCAATCATCAGCATGCACTGCAGCAAGCATCCCTTGCACTCCCATTCCCTGGCTCCCAGGCGGGAATGCTTTACAAGGAATTGGGCAGCACATCAGTTCCCAGCTGAGCCCAGGTGTGGAGGCTCCCCTTAAAGAGAGCTTCCTGCTCACTGAAGGAAACCCAGTGGCCACATTTCTAAGTGCAGAACAGAGCTGTGAAGCCCCATCTGGCTGCAGAGATTATAGGGCTCATGCTTTGTTGCTCCTCTAACAGCTGCTGACAGCAGTTAAACTTCAATGTGTAAGTATGTGCTGCTTTTCCATTTGATATCCTAGTAGTTTGTGTTGGTGGCTGCTATTTAACTTAAATAAGAACTTGTTTATTCATGGAAATACACCTTGACTTCATCTTCTTTCGCATGCAAGTAGAAGTCTCTGTTTGCATGCTGGGGAGCCTTTTTCTCAGCTGGGTGTTCTCAGTACAATACTGTCCCTTGAAGAACACAGGCTTGTTGGTGTCAATACAGTTTGTCTTAGAAGAAGTTGAGTTGAAGCTTACCCTCTGTTAGAAAGTTCTGTGCCAACACCATGGTTTTCTAAATGCTAGAAAGTGGTTTTCTAGTGGAAGGTGGTCTTGGGGAAAGAAGGAACAAGTCTGTTTTCTCTAATGGAGCTGAAATGAGTGAAGTGTGTGCTGGGGAGAGCAGCTGTTCCTCTGTCTTGAACCCACAGCAACAGCCTTTGGGTTGCTTGTGGCTCATGCCTTTTGGTTTGTTCTTGTGAAGAGATGTGTTGTTTTGTGTACGAATCCAGGCTTGTTCCAAGGATGGAAGTAAATGAATAAGAAGAGAATGAATGGAGGAAGAAGCAGAGCCAGTGAATGGGCAGACAGTGCTGAAGCTCACATAGACGATGTAGTCCTTGCATCATTTCATCCCAAAAGACTTGCTGAAGTTCTGGCTCCCAGCTTGCAATGAGTTGTAGGGACCTCTTCACTGCCACATTTTAAATGTTTCCTAGAGGAAACATGACTATTTCAAGGGCTTCAAACTTCGTATCAATAAAATAATAACCCATAACTTGTCCTGCTCTGTTGAGAGGTCCTAAACTTTCTACAGTAGGGAAGCTGCTCTCCATTCAGTGAGAGACAGTGAGTAACATGCTATCAGTGTAGAGCATCTGAAAGTAGGAGCTGGGAAATAGACAGCTGGAATAGATTTGGGGTTTTAAGGCTGGTGAGCAGATGAAACAAGGGACTCATGCTAGGGTTGGGTTTTTTTTTTCACCAAGAACTGAAAAACCCAGCCAAACCAGTGATGGGCTCCTCTGTTGGGCTGTCAGATTAGTTTGCCTGCAAATCATGTCCCTGTCTAGCAGGATGCAATGGTCCAGGTATCAGTAGGGCCGTGCACTGCTGCCAGGTCACAAACAACCCCCTTCTGCCCTGAGGAGCAGAAAACCAGTTGTGAGCACTGCAAGGGAAACTGGTTTCATCCCCGTGTTGCTGCGGGGAAGAGAAATGATACAGAAACTCTCTGAAGCTTTTCCAACTGAACAGTGGGAGCTGAGGAGCTAAGGGGCAGGAGGGGAGGGGGAAAAGCAGAGTTCCTTTCCCGGAGTCATTTCTAAGCAGAGCAAGAGCTTGTGGTTTTGGGTTCAGAGGGCTGGTACTGTTTAAATAGAGGAGCAAGTGAGAAAATTACTTACTGCCCTGTGCCAGGGTCGTCTTTGGCTGTTGGGGTCAGGCCAGGGCTGTTTGGACTTCGAGGGAGGAAAAGTTCTGTATTTGGAGCTGTTCTGTTGTTGTTGTCCTAGGATCCTACTTTTTCCATACCAAACTTTCCCCTCATTTGAACCAACCCGTTTTTCTTTGTGAGAAGGGTGCCTACAGAACAGAAATTGTGGGGTTCGGCAGGTGACTGATCTTCTATTTTTGTAATGTATTGCCTTGCTGGTCAATGAATGAGCTCTGGAAGGAGTGTTATGTACAAAAGCTGCTGACGGCTCCCAGGCTCCTTCCAGAAGAAAAAGGTGGAGGGAGATTTGGTTCTTCATTGCTACTGGCTGTAGAAGAAACCACAACTACTTCTGTGCTTCCAAGCACTTGTAAGCTGCCAGGATCCATTTCCTTTCAAATACAGCAAGATAGGCAGCCTCTTGGAAAAAGCTGCCGTAGCTTGGTAATGAAAAGAGGCCAAGGCTCTGATGAGGAATAGGGATTTTTCTGAAAGCAAAGGAATTTGCGCAGATCAAGACTTCAAAGGGTCCGTTGCTTCCCATGAACTGCTGCAAGGTGTTGTGGAGAAGGTGGAAAATCCCCTAGAGTGCTTGAAATGTGAGGTAGGGAAGAGACTTTTGGAAAACCATTGCAAGCTGTTTGGAGTTGAGGTGGTATGTGCTGGACATTTTGTTTAAACCAGTGTAAGGTGGAGGCAAATTACTGTGTAGATCTTATGAGTGAATTGACCATCCCCAGTTTGGCATTGCTGCCTTAATGGGGAAGAAGGTAGGGCAAAGTGGAATATGAAGGGGTCTAGGAAAGTGCATAGAGGGAAGGGGTTCTGTCCTGAAGCAGTGTGTTGAGCCAGGTAGCTGTGCCTCCACCATTTTCTTGTGATTCTACTCAACTTCAATATGAATGGGATTCAGACAGCACCAATCAGTGACCGAAAGGCCTCCTTTGCCTGTTAAAATAATGCTGTCTAGCCTGATGCTGATCATCGTGTGACTCATGTCTTTAAAGGCAGTGTTGAAGGGGTTGTGTTGTCGTGTACCCAGTTATGGAGGTGTGGGGCGCTTGCTCTGTATCCTGATTGACTACCACTGTTTGGTATGTATTGCACAGGAAAGAATAGTAAGCTTGAATCATTTCCTCTGTCTTTCAGATGTTGTGTGTTGGCAAAGGACCTCCTGATGCCTCCTAGGCTTGATGATGCAGAAGCAGGAGTGTGGTGGGCTCCTGTCATGACCCATCGGTGTGGTGGAAACATGGGCTCCCTGCTTGCTGGTTAGCCAGAGGTTAGGCAGGATGGTGACTAACCTTAGGAGAGGCTGGAGGAGGAAGGTGTCAGTGTGCTGCTATTTAAGCAAACACCCTGATAACTTAGGTGGTTCAGAAAACACCTCAGAAACTGAGGAAATATCATGAGCTATCAGCTGGGTAGGGCAAAAAGCTGTGGCATTACCTGTGAGGAGGTGGTGATGGGTTAAGAGCATGACACAGATGTCATGCACCTTCACCTTGATTTGCCCTGGTCTAAAGGAGAGGGAGAGGAGGGGAGGAAAGCAGAGTTACCTGCCGTGAGCCCATTCCAGGGGATGTCTGAGGGGAGGAAGAAAGCAATGCAGAGCCAGTGATGGGGATGAAAGATGGCTGTCTCACCTCGGAGCTGTGGAGGCAAAATCTAGGTCTGATAGTGCAATGAGTCCTCGTAGTAGCAAAAATATTCCAATGGCATTTAGCACCATGACCTTTACACATTTCCACAGGCTGATTCAACTTCAGTATAGAAAACACTTGGAGTGAGGCAAGGCCCAATGTACATCTGTGGTGAAGCACACTATTGTGATGCTGTCCGCTGCATTACGTGGTTCCCCAGTCCCCTGTGTTTGAGTTCTGGACAGACAAATATCATGTACTTTAATATGACATATTAAACAGTTGGGAGGGTCCACTGTAGTTGCCTGCAAATGCTGGATGAGTGTTGCAGCAGATACAGTTTACCATGTGATAGACTTAAAGTACCATTTAACTATTAGTTTGTGTTGGCTTTTATCATGGAATGGTTTGGGTTGGAAGGGACCTTAAAGCTCATCCTGTTCCAACCCCCTGCCATGGGCAGGGACACCTTCCACTGGACCAGGCTGCTTCAAGCCCTGTCCAACCTGGCTTTGAACACTGCCAGGAATGGGACAACCACAGTTTCTCTTATTTCCAAAGCATTATAAATCCCAAATTTGAAGATGTTTGGCATGGAAATGCATTTTTCCCACATTCCCCAGGGAGCTGTGCTGCTCTCCAGGAAGCAGCTGAACACCCTCCAGCCCCATGGCTTTCCCAGTATTACCCTTTCCAGCTTGAATAATAATGTCAAACGGGAAAAACCAGGCTCAGGTGGGGCTCAGACATAACTGCAAGACAGGCTGGTTGTATCAACCAGTACCCAGGACTGAATGCTTTCGGAGTGGCAGTTTGAGATGCTACCTCAGCTCCTGTATTGCCCTTCTGTGGCTGCCTGGAAAGAGCCAGGTATCTTATCTACATACATTTCAATATGAAAAGGGATTTTGTTTTTACTGAACAGGGTCATTCAGTCAGTCAAGTGACATGCCACTTGCTCAGTACAGACTGCCACAAAACCGAGAAATACAGTACAAAAATGAAGACATCTTCAGTGTGTCATATCTGTGTCTTGCACTTCACAAGGGCAAATCTTGATAACTGTTGGAGTTGTGGACTTTGGAATAACTTAGTAGTTTCTTGCAAGGTTCACAGGCTTTGCTAGATGTTAGGGTAACAATACCCTTTCCCAGTCTCTCCCTCCTTCATTTTTGATCTCTGGAAGTCCTACACTGCAGGATTGCATCTGTGTTACCTTTTAGCAAATAAACATCCCACATTGTCTTGGGGGAAGTGCATCTGTGGGATGCAAAACTCCTTTGCAGTGAACGACCCTGGAGAAATTAGGAAAGAAGCTCACCTTGAGTTTAATTGTAAGTGTCTCTTGACTTTGAAGAACAGGAGTGATACAGGATCAGACATCTGAGTGATCGATAAGCCTGCTGCGTCACTCTGGTGCCCTCTTGCCTGTTTGCAGTCACAGATGTACTTTGGCTACACAGCAACCAGCATGTTGAGTTTGTTCATCTGGGCTTGCTTCTATTCTGTGTAACTGCGGGGGCACCTCTAAGGGGATGGATTTGTGCTGGTGGAGCTGTATAGGAGTGTCCCTTTGCTTCTACCCTCCCCAGAACTATGTGAGCTGTCCCTGATGGGCATGGGAGGTGTTTTCTGACTAGCCCTGCAGGAGGCATGGTGCTGTGTGATTATCTGTGGTGGTTTGCTCTCCAGCCTCCTTTTCCCACCTACAGGCAGGTCCTGTGCACTTGTCCTGTTGGGAGTGCTGTGTCTCTCCAGGGGCAGGGATTGCCTGCAGGCTGTTTTCCTTCCCACACTACAGACTTCAGCCAGACCCCACCAGTGCAGGAGGAAGGCAGCTTTCTATCTACATCTCCTCCTCACCATCTCTCAGGGTGATCACTGCTCTGTGCAGCAGTCTTCTTCCATCCTCCCTCAAGAGAAGGTCGCTTTACATTGTTGCAGGGTCTGTAGGGTCTAACCTGCATTTCAAGATTTCCAGGATGCCTGTGTCCTCTCCCCACCCAGAAACCTCCCCTATACTGTGCTTTGCTGCAGAACATCAAGACAAGCCAGTTCCACAGGTTGCTGCTGGTCTTGCCTGGGAATTGAGCAAATACCATGAACCTGTGTGCTTTGTGAGAGGAGGAAGACATTTTATATCATCTCTTCTTTATCTTTTTTCTTTCCCCAAGCCTGAGTTTTCTCTATTCATTCCCACCTCAAGAAAAGCAGTCATTTGGTCCTTCTCAGCTCCATCCCACCTTCCATGTTTGGTCCTTGGGGCACCACAAGGTGCTCTTTGTGCAGCAGCCAATTATGCTCAGGTCTGATGACACTGGGAAGTGACCAGTTCCAGCTTTATTACACTGGTCACTAAGAGAAACCAAAAACTGGGGGAAAATTAAAGTTGCTGGTTCAGAAATACTGCAGAGAACTGCTTTTCTTCAAGGGAGCAGCAGGAAACCCCTCTGTGATGAGAGCAGGCATGTATGACACCTGCAAAGATGTTATAACGTTGCTTGCACAGTTGGTCAGCATTGTGCGTGACCCACCTACAACCCAGACACTTAGCTGGATAGAAGCTTCCCTTCCCACTCTGTATGTCCTTGCTCAGCTGCTCCCCGATGCTGGTGTCTGCCACTCTCTAGTGGTGCTCAGCCGCAGGGGAGCCCAGATTTGCACATAACTGCTGAATATGGACGCGTGTGCAGGTTCTGGAAGGGGCTCAGGAAAGTTTAGGGCTCTGTTTGTCTGTAAATACACTCCTCTCTGGTCATCCACCACTGGACCCTGCCCACAGTGAGTTACTGGGCTACCTGTCTCACCAGTGCAGTCATTCTCAGGGTCTTCCTTCAAACCAGAATAAGCATCTTCCTATAAGAAGGGCAAAATCCAGTTATTATGGATATCAGTACATGAGGTGCACAAACCCTTTAGCTGCAACGGAATAAAACAGCAAATGTATCTCTGAAACCAAAGGAGAAAGCTTTTTACTGACTTGCTGTATGTGAATTTTGGTGTCACTGCAAAGTGAGAACCTATCTAGTGGTGTTGGTTGGGGTTTTTTTGTTTTACAGAGCTTATTTCTGCCATGGCAAGTCTGTCAGCATTTAATCTGCCCACGTTCCCCCATTCTCAGAGGCAGAAGGAAAGTCCCTTATTTTGTTATGCTAAGGTGATACGCTATGTTGGGAAAGCCTCTTTCTAACTGCATACCTTGTACAAACCTCCACATCTGCCCAACCGTAACTGCCAGATTAATGCCCTGTCTGCTACAGAGAGCATTGCTATCCAGTCAAGTGTCCTCAGTAAATACTGTAGGAAAGAAATCCCCTGTCCAGGAGATGAAAACCCCTTTCTAGCCTTAGTGTTCTGCTCCAGCTCACCACTTCTAGTTACTGCAGCATGGATGTTCACTCTGCTGTGCTGCAGGACCCCATCAGTGAATGGGAAGGTTCTGGGGGGACCTAGTTGTGTCTGCGATGAGCACAAGAAGGGGTTTTACCCCATTTGGTCACCTGTTCATCAAACAGGAGGGAGGGGTTTTGTCAGCTGAAATTCAGATCCTTAAATCCCTAAGCCATCTTAGTGGTCCATAGCTGTCTCCCAGGGGATGGATATATATATATAGATATATATACATATATACACGCACCAAGGAGCAAGGGCCTAACACTGAAAGCTGAGTTATTTCTTGGTTTATTTTGCCTTTTAAAAGTAAAGTCACAATTTCAGAGGTGAAAAGCGTAGTATAGGCAGCAACTCATTGGAATAAAGTGTATAAAGACACCCAAGTAGTCCTCAGGGAAAGGAAATAACTGACCTTTTAGCAATAGTAATCCTCTCCAAAGTACAGATCTAAAACACAGATGTGAAATGCAAGGCCCAACTCAATTTGAGTACCAATCCCATTTGTCCAGAACAATATGCAAGAGATGACCTCACTTTATTGAAAATGCACTTTAATGTAGGACGATAATCAGGTGTTTTTGGGGTGGCTGAGCTTGGATCATGTCACAGCCCTCCTCATCCATAATATTTCACTATTTCTCTAATTTGAAGCACAACTGCTATACCCCTTGGCATTTTCCCATCTTCTGTTGTTCAAACAAGGGGAAAGAGACCATTAAAAAAAAAAGGGAAGGAACTTTTTAATGTTTGTCAAAGTAGTTGGTGTTTTAAATCCAGGTTTTCCACCAGATATTGCATGTATTTTTTCTTCCAAACCATCTGTGCATTGCTAATAGGGACCAGCAAACTAAGGAAAGGAAAAGGCTGATTTCTGACAAATCTGGGTGCAGGGAAAGGGCAGACGTTTAACTCGTGTGCAATTCTTGAGTGCATTTGGCCGGAAAGAAAAGGATAAAATATTTACTGAAACAAAGGAAAACAGGTGTTGTTCAGATAACAGTAGTGTCAGGGTTTCGCTGATGTCCAATAAATGAAGGCGTCAGTGTAGTTCAACAGTATTTTGCTGCCAGAAAGGGTTTTTCCCTGATGCCAGTGTCTTTGTCATGGCCTGAGGCATGAGGTGCTCCCACCCTGCACCCACCTCAGCCCATTGTGCTGAAAAGGGCTGCCCTATAATACTGATCATCAGCCTGACCCACAACTAACTTTGTGGGACTGCTCCTGGGGCTTCAGGGCTCTGGGATTGGTTGTGGCACCTGGGAAAAAAAACCCAACCAAAACCCAAAGCAAACCCTGAATCAATCAGCTCCCATTGGCCCCACAGGGGAGCACTGAAATGACTCTCCACAGAGCCTGATGATGGCTAGTCCATCAGAGGCGCCTGCACAACCCTTGCCTTGACAGTATGGGCATATCAACACATCACCCGTAGCTTCACACCGCTATCCCACCTACCACACCCTGAGCAGATCAGCTCCAAGCCAAATGCCTGCACACACGTGCACAGGCACAGGCAGACAGGGCACGCAACACTACCAACAAGGCAACAACAAGATGAGAGAAAACTCTCAGGTGGGAGAATGCCTCCTGAATGGAGTGCTTCATCCACAGAGATGACCTATGGGATGCGAGGGTGATGCAAGGAGGCTCCACGGGAGTCCCAGAAGAGACAAATGCAAAAGACAGGTACCAAAAGGAACAGTCAAAACCGAGATGATGGACACACGAGAAGCCTGACTTTGAGACCTAGGAATGTAAGGACACAGGGGCAGAGTCCCCACCCTGAAAATGGATGCCTACTGAACAGAGCTGTGGAGAGAACCTGGAGCGATGCTCCAAAAGACAACTGACCAGATGCTCCCAAGGCATGAGCCCCATCCACACTTCTGTAAGCTTCTAAAACAAGAAAAGAAGAGCTAGACTGATGCTATGCCGACAAATACAAACCGCAAAAGTTAGGAAAACAAAGGTGGTTTCATACATTTTTGTATCTGCCTGGATCTCTGAAGTCTTTATTAGGGTGAGATTTATTAGAAAAAATAGGAGCAGAAATATCTTTCTGGAAAGATATGGGAAAATGGAATGAAATGTTAAGGAGAGTTCATTGACATTTTCAGCCTAGCTATGACACAAACTGAGAATAAGAATAAAATAACTCCCAGAATTGAGGAAATCTGAAGTTTATCCAGGAGTATGGGTGTTGGGGAGTCCTGGTAAAGCTGAAAATGCAGCTCCCATTAGGATTGAGTTAAAGGTAGGAGCCAGTCCAGTTAGAATTAAACAATACCCTCTGAAATTAGAAAACAGAAAAGGAACTAAGGAAATAAGAGATAACTTTATGAAATTTGGATTGTTAATAGAATATGAGTCTGAATATAATACTCCAGTCCTGCCGGTGAAAAAGCTGGATGATAAGGGTTATCATCCAGCACAGGATTTGAGAGCCATCAACAGAATTGGAGAGAATGCACATCTGGTAGTAGCAAATCCATATACCTTGTTAATGAAATTAAGTCACAATCAAGTACGGTTTGCTGTTCTGGTTTTAAAGGATGCCTTTTTCTGTTTACTTCTGGCCAAAGAAAGCCAAAAGTTGTTTGCCTTTGAATGGGAGAATCCAGACACAGGGAGAAAAAACTCAGCTAACCTGGACAGCATTACCTGAAGGGTTTAAGACCAGTTCAACCCTCCTTGGAAATCAGTTGGCAGAACCACTTGAGACTTGGGAATCACCGCCAGGTAATGGAACTTCGTTACAGTATGTTGATGATTTGTTAATAGCTACTGAAACTGAGGAGGACTGTATGCAATGGACAATAAGCTTGTTAAATTTTCTGCTGGAGAAGGCAGCTGTCATGCACTGTAGAGGACACCAAAAGGGTAACACTGAACAGGAAATTGGAATCAGTTTGGCAGATAATGAGGCAAGGCGAGTGGCAAACAGACATTGAGATTGTAGCTTTGATACCAAATAATAAACCTGAGACCCTAGATTTGAAACCGGAACGTATCAAATATTCTAGGGATGATAATCACATAATTGAAAACCTTGAGGGTAAGAAACGGATGGATGGATGGGCCTACATACCTGATGGACACCCAGTAATACCTTCCAACATTTTATGGAAATTAGTCTTAGAAGAACATAATAAAACCCACTGGGGAGCAGGAGCTTTATATAAATACTTACATAAGAAAATGGTGGGTCACAATTTGCATGCAACTATTAATCAAGTTACTCAACAGTGTGAAATCTGTTTAAAGAACAATCCGAACACTACAACTAAAGTTCAAGTAGGAACAATTGGGAAGGGTTGTTACCGTAAACGGTGGTCAGAGGAGCTCTCCAAGACTCAATTTGGAGTTTTAGAAAGCAGGCATTCTTTATTGCAGTGCTGGGAGCACCTGATACTTGGCCAAGAGTGGCTGTATATTTAGCATACTCATGCATATTCATAGCTTTCCCAGGAACTAACTATAATGTTTGCATCCTAATTAAGCAGGTGCTTTCTTGCTGAGTGAGGGTCTCTGGTGGTCGCTGATAGTCTTCCTCACTGTGTTTACTGAATGACCTCAGTGCTTGCGCACGCTTGCAAGGTCCTAGTGCCAAGTTAGCAGTTGGTACATCCTTGCTTCTGTTCTGTTCCAATCTCACCCCACACTGGGCGCCGCTCTGCTGTCTTGAAGGTTAGCATCCTTGCTCTTATTTACTGCCTCCTTAGTTATTATCAGTCCCAGGATGTTCCTTCCCCCATCAGCCAAACACTCCTTTCTCTCTACAAGTCAGAGTTAGAACAGTTTAGCCTATTCCACTATGTTAAAGGCACACACACTATTGTTAGTTTCAGATTTAAGGTTACAAGGTAATATTCCTGGACAATAATGGCAGATAGATAGATTTTTCAGAACCTCCAAGAAAAGGGGGTATTGGTACCTGCTGGTGTTAACAGAAACCTTTTTGGGCTGGCCAGAAGCCTTTCTGCTGCACAACTAACAAGGCAAAGGAAGTGACAAAAGCATCATTCAGTTAAATAATACCACAATTTGGAGTACCTGAGGTTATATCTTCAGAGAGAGGCTCACATTTTTGTGCGCAAATAGTGCAACAAGTTAGTAAAATCTTGGGCATTAATTGGCAATTTCTCCGTCTCGACCTCAAGTAAGTGGACAAGTCGGGAAGATGAACCATTGAATAAAACAACAAAACGTAACCCTATTGCAAAATAGACTCTTTGTCTGTATGAAATAACTGCAACAAATGTTGAAGCTACTCCAAAGACCTTATATAATCAGAACAGAAACTGTGCATGCTTAAGCTAAAGGGTAACTAAAGCGCAAGTGCTGAAGAAGGAAAGACCCCTGGGAGAGTAAACGACTATCGGGGGACTGAAGCTCCAGTGAAAAGTCAGTAGATGGCAGCAGAGACCGCGAAATAGCGAACTTCATGGCAAAGCGAGCAGCTCTTGGCATGGGGGGGCCATGATAACTAATTCCCGGGAAGTTTATGTGGAAGTATTAAGTACGAAAATATAAACTATGTCCTGATTGATAGGTTATTTCTCCTGCGAGGAGAAATCCCGGTGCAACCCCAGCTCTGCAATAAAAGAAGAACAGCTTAACAGTCTCCTTGGCTGCTAAGTGTCATTGTTCTTTGCCTCAGCGTCGAGTCGCAGAGTCATGAAGCCGCTCACCGGCGAGCAGTACGATCAGGTACTTTGGTTGTGGATCAGGCTGGTGACTAATGGCCCACTATGATATAGCAGCCCGGATTAACACGTCTTTGGTTTTGCAGGCATCGTGCAGTCGCCGTGGGAGTCGGAGGGGCGTTTGAGGTGGGCGTGTGCAGTCATGAGGAGGAGGACCACTGACTCCTCACAAGTGCCATGGCAATTTTGTCTGTCTTGGGCTCTTAGATCCTAGAGCTGATGAGAGAGCGCCACGGTGCCAGACTGGGGAATCATCGTGGAGTGCGTGAGCTGAATGTTCCCATTCCTTTGAGAGAGGTCACTGCTGTGGAAGAGGCTGTTCACCCTTGCTTTGCCACCTAACACTCCATTTGCATACTGCCTCTCTGGACAGCACTCTCAAGCATCCCAGAAACCAGCTCCAGTGCAACCCGCTCAGACCAGGGTCAGCTAACAGGATCAGACTGGGCTGCGCAGGAGAGTACCCAGGCAGGGTTTGAAAATCTCCAAGTATGGGGACACCATAACCTCCCTAGGCAACACATACCAGTGACTGACTGCCCTGCTAAAGCACTTTTTCCTTACGTGCAGTTGGATGCAAGAGCTTGGCTGGCTGGGCAGAAACTTGCTCCTGTGTAATTCACAAGCAGCCTAAAGGCACCCTGCAGCAGGGGTTCAGACGGGTGCCTGGGAAGCTCACTGAGCAGGCTCCTGGATTTTATTAGCTGCCTCTTACCCACTCACTGCCAAGGACTTCTGTAAATGGTGCAGCTGATCAGCTGTTATTATCACTGAGGTACCCATGGCCATGCTTTCAAGGGAGAAAGCAGTTGAGAAAGGCAGGGTCAAGCAACACAAGCTGGGCCGCTTTTTCTCCCACTGCCTTTTCCCCACAGCTATACTCCATGTCTCTATTTCCACTATTGGGAAAACACTGGTACTGGTGTGTGAGCAAGGAAACTTCAGCAGCTATGCAGCAAAGGCCATAAGCCAGCACCTGATGAGACAGCACCAGCTTTCTCTTTCTCCCTGCCTCCTCACTTGCTCCTACCCAGCATGAGCAACAAAAGCATTTGTATGTCCTCACAGAGAACGGGTCAGGGAGCTGACTTGCCTTACAGAGCACCCAGCTCGTTCCTCTTTGCTGGTCTAGCTCTGTGCAGACTATTTCTCCAGGGGTGTCCCCACATGGCTGCTCCAGTGCTAATGCTGGGGCAAGATGAGGAACAGAGAGCTGGGAAAGGGATACCTGGCTGCCTAAAGAACTCAAACACAGCACGTTTAGCACTAGTGGACCCAGATCAATTTGGCTTGTGGTAGATGTGATTTGACCTTCTTGAGACTTCTCTTTGCCATTCAAATATTTCTGGAAACCTGCTATCTCGGCTTTGCAGGCCAGCTTTGGAGCCAAAGCAGGAGTGATCTCAAGTACTTCTGCATCACACATTTCATGCTCAGTTGGCCTATATGCCTAGAAGAACTCTGGAGAGAAAGAGAATATTTAAAGTAATGAAATCTTGGCATTGTAATTATTAAGTATGCATTTCTTAGGATACCTTTTGTTGAGGTCATTGCTCTGGATAGTATTTTTGATTACAGGCAGTATCTCACATGTATCACCTTCCTTGTGAGCACGTATCGACATGTTCCTGAAAGGAGTATGTTAGCTTCTGTTAAACATGCCATGGAGGGTGAGTAGAAGCAGTGCTTATGCAGTAATACCATAGCATGACTCTGCCAAGCCATGCCTGTAATACACCAAATACAGGCACAGAAACTTGTGGCTTTAGTTTTCAAGAACCTTTGGATCTGACGCACAGTTAATGCTGGCTTTTCTTAATACCTATATGCAGCAGTGTCAGCAGCATCTGATCCTCCAGAAACACGCCCAGCAGCACAGACCCTTCAGAAAGAGCTACTGGGTCAGCACCCTGCACTCTAACTTACCTGTGGTACCAGTGTCCCCACGGCCCTGCTGGGGACCAGGCTGCTGCAGGGGCTACTCACAGCGTGGTCAGGGCTCGCAGATGCATCTTTCTGCTCATGCCACCCTTGGTGCCAGCCCTTCTCCTCGGGGTCCCAGTCAGGCACAAATGGATACCATCAGGAGACTGAAGAGCAGCTGTGGCTCCTGCTGCTCACTATTACTGTAAAACATCCAGCCTGTGACAACTTACATAGGCTGCTTCAGATACAGCCAAAGTAGGTGTCATGCTTCTTTCTGTAGTTGATCCTGGTGCTACCTGTATGGGCTTCCATCCTTTTTGCCACAAATCTTTCCGCTGATAATCACCCATGTGCTTTTTTCCTAGCAAGGACTCACTCTCCTTTCTTTCTCTCTGTACGTGTTTGAACTTGACTCAAAGATGTAGAAACTTTTTTCTTATAACCTTGATATTCAGTGTTAGATCCACATGGCCCTGCCTGTGCTCGTTAACCGCTGCTCTATCATCAAATTGCCTTTCCTTTTCACCCCATGCACTCTGTTGTGCTTCCTTTCAGGTAACCATTTTCTCCCCCTGCAGATCACTGACCTATGGGAAGATCAGTTCAGTTACAGCTAGGATGAAACCATTCTCAATTGCCCTCAACTGAAATCTTAGTTCTCTGACGTTTTGTACACCATCTACATGCGGAGTCTTTGTTTAGGCTAAATGAGACTCGCAGTGGTTTATTTCAGTTTTCACTCCACCAACCTTCTACAGTGATCCTTTCTGTGCCAGGACCAAAACAAACTGGTTTTCCTTCAGTCAAAACTAGAAAATAAGAGTCTGAGACAAATCTTAATAAGAAGGCCATTTTTTTGTAGTTGGAACTGGATGAGGATTTAAAGCCTTGTGAAACCCCACAATTTGGCAGCTATCCTGCCCCCCCCCCCCAGGGGGATAGTTTGGTACCACCCCTGCATACAAATATTTGCTTCCTACACATGTTTTATTGAAAAAGCACATTGCAACAATGACTGTCATCACACCTTGATCAGAAAGGCACAAGGATGTGCGAAGTGGTGTGGGAAATACTCAACCTTGCTGTGTTAATTGAGGTGGGTTTGCTAATTAATTTCTGCCTCAGTTTCCAGAAAAGTAAAAAAAGCCTTTCCTATAGCCAGGCAGAAATTTGGAGTCAGGGGAAGTTGGGACATGAAACCTTATATGCTTGTACCCAGTCTTCCATGCTCACTGGTATCCTTCGTGTTTGTGTGCGTGTGAAATGCTGGCTAAAGGTACTGCTTGTACCTGTAAAAAAAACACCTATTTTTTTACTGACCATCTTAAGCACCTTTGCTAATGCACACAGCATGGTAGGACAGGGGAAAGTCTGAAAGAAAGTGTATGAAATTCTCCCAAAGAACGATGTGTTAAGTAGCATTAAATGAAGTAGTGTCTAAGCAGGAAGAACTTTTGCTGTGAGACACACAGACTTATCTTTGGAAACAGGCCTTATGTGATAAAATTTGACATTTGAGCAGCTTCAAAATATGGCAAGAAGATACATTTTTTACTGCTAGAAGATAGTCAAGTAAACTTCATGAAATAAGTGCATTTGAGGGCAAGATTCATTACTTCTTACACAGAAGTACCTGTGCAATCAAACTTCTGGCTGCTCCCTTCAGACTCTCAGCACTGGAGTGTCAGAAGCCCCCAGATGTGCTGCGATACATCTTTTATTAGGAATGGGAGCATCCCACCCTTTGGGGGGCTGTCGTTTTCTATACTAGATATTTAGTCATGACCTTTTTCTCATTTGATGACAGAAAACATTACAGCTTGCAAGGTTTTAAAATTAATCTGAACGTTTTGTGTCTGTTATGATTAGCTTTTAGTGTGCCCCTATAAACACATTTCATAGATCAGCAGTTAATCCCTACATGAACACAGTGCTGGGAAACACCCACTTCGGTATGGCTGAGAGGGTCGATTCCTAGTGCTACAGTGCAACAGGGACAGGGACATATATGTCCTTTAGATAAGTATTTACAGTTCTTTCACATAAGAGATTGTCCTGGGTTCAGCTGTAACAGTTATTTTTCTCCTTCTTAGTAGCTATATTTTGATTTTAGTCTGACAACAATGCTGATCACACACCAATGTTGTGTTCAGTTGTTGCTATGTAATGCTTACCCCAATCGAGGACTTTCTGAGCCTCATGCTCTGCCAGTGAGGAGGGGCACAAGAAGCCGGGAGGAAGCAGAGCCAGGACACCTGACCCAAACTAACCAAAGGGGAATTCCATACCACAGCACATCATGGCCGGTATATAACCTCGGGGGAGTCACCCAGAAGGCCAAGCTCATTGCTGATATCAGGCAGGGTTGATAGGTGGAGAGCAATTGTATTGTGCATCACTTGTGTTTATTGTTTTTTTTTTCCCTTTTAGTTTTATATTCTCTTCCCTTGTTATTTCCCTTATCATAATTACTATTGGGGGTAGCAGTAGTGGTTTGTGTTATACCTTAGTTACTGGGCTCTTCTTATCTCAACTCATGGGAGTTACATTCTTTCATTCTCCTCTCCATCCCTCTGTGAGTAGGGCGGAAGCAGCAGGGGGGAGTGAGCGAACAGCGGCATGGTCCTGGGTTATCAGCTGGGCTTAAACCAGAACAGAGATACTTACGGAATGCAACATGTTATGTTCAAGTATCAACAGTGTACTGAAGTACAACTGGAGGCATACGGAAATCCTTAAATTACACCCTCAATGTTTAATACCCAAGCCCATGGTAACTGCCGGATACAGGGGTTAGCAGCACCTGTTCTTTCACTTCATAAGCAAGTTACTAATGTAAAAAGGCCCACTCAGCTTTTCAAGATGAGAACGTTTTCCTGCCTTTGTTTTTGCCAGGAGCTAATGGGATGGGCAGAGCACTTCTCAGCAAGCATCGCATGGCTTGTATGGAATCTTTGAACTGTTCAAGTATTACCCGAAGTATGATTTACAAATTTACAATCACTCGACTCCTGTTTTCAGATGATACCATCAGAAGGTAGCAATTAGAGTAATAAGCCTTTGAATCAGTCATATTATTGTCATAGTCATGTCTATTGTACTTCCATGAAGACCACAGGGATATTGGTCCTATGCACTGTGAGGCTAGGCTATCTTCACAAGTAATTATATGCCTTCTATGTACAAAGCAGGTGAAACTTTTTGTTTTAAAACAAAAAACTGGTATTTTGTACTTCTCTTGCAGTGTGCTGCCCTTTACATATACATAAGCAGGCAAAGACATCTTACACATTATGGATTTGAACTGTAGCTCCCAGTTAGTGGGTGTCTACAAGACCCATGAGACAGATGCACTTACCTTCTTTGTTAAATCAGGTGAAGTTGTAACAGAAAGATTCTGTTTCCTTTTTTCCTTTGGGCTGGAAGAAGGGGAGGGAGAGGAAACTGGAATGATCACCTAGGGGGAAATCATGTTTTGTTAACTTGCTCCTCCAAGCCTGAGCAACTGAAGTATTCTAAAAGACAGATTTTGTATTTTAGACATACCCCTATAAAGGAAAGATCGTGAAGGGAGCTTTAAACATGTAATGCACAAAACTGCACAGTAGAAATGGACATCCTGACAGAGCGTTGGCAGTTTGGCCTTTTAGATTGGTTTGTTGTTTTGTGTTGGCAAAGATGAATAAGCATCCTCGCAGACGCTGTCTGTAAAAGAGACTACAAAACAGCCATAGACCGCAGGTTTGTAGAACCAGAAGCTAGCATAAGCTAGGTACTTCCAAGAGCACGCACCTGTCTTTAGCACACTCCTTTATTCTATATTTGTAGCTTTTAAGGCCATTTAAGCCAACTGCTGAAGATGGTGTCGTGGTTTAAGCCTAGGCAGTAACTCAGAACCATGCAGCTGCCCGCTCACACCTGCCCCCCTGCCTTCTTCCTCCCCTTCCCCCCACCCCGTCTCCCAGAGGGATGGGGAGGAGAATTGAAAGAATGTAGCTCCCACAGGCTGAGATAAGAACAGTCCAGTAACGGAGGTATAACACAAACCACTGCTGCTACCACCAATAATAATGATGATTAGGGAAATAACAAGGGAAGGGAATACAACCACTCACCACCCACTGACCGACATCCAGCCTGACCAGAGCAGTGATCCAACCCTTCCAGGTAACTGCCCCCAGTTTACATAGTGGGCATGACGTGCTGTGGTATGGAATACCTCTTTGGTCAGTTTGGGTCAGGTGTCCTGTCTCTGCTCCCTCCCGGCTTCCCCTCCTCCCTGGCAGAGCATGAGACTCAGAAAGTCCTTGGTCAGAGTAAACATTACTGAGCAGTAACTCAAAACGTCGGTGTTATCAGTGCTGTTCCCAGGCCGAAAGTCAAAAACACAGCACTGCACCAGCTACCAAGAAGGAGAAAAATGACTGCTACTGCTGAACCCAGGACAGATGGTCAGAGAGATGCTGGTGGATCAGACAGCTCACATTCTGGTGTGTTACAGGAAGAACTGTGCCAGCTCCTTGGCAGTAAGCCAGGTAAAACCCATCCTCCCCATGCCATTCACTGTAGATGAGGGACCACCCCTGCACCATCATGGTGCCAGAAAGGAAAATTTCAGGAAAGACTTTTCCTTTTCTTTCAAAAATAATTAATGCCAGGTGCGATTCAATGGGAGCAATTACAACACATAGGCTGTTGTACTGGAAGCAAATGTCAATGCTGCTGATAAAACTGATGATCAGTGTTGTGGTTTGAGCCCAGCTGGTAACTCAGGACCACACAGCTGCTCGCTGACTCCCTCCCCTTTTTCCCCCCTGCTCCCAGAGGGATGGGGAGGGGAATCGAAAGAATGTAACTCCCACGGGTTGAGATAAGAACAGTCCAGTAACTAAGGTATAACACAAACCACTGCTGCTACCACCAATAATAATGATGATAATGGAAATAACAAGGGGAGAGAATATAAAATTAAAAGGGGAAAGGGAATTCTGTATCTATGAACACACACAGAGTGAACCTCTGTTCACGCCACTCAACAGCCCCAAGAGCAATGCAAACTACACAGCACATCCAGCATGTCAGCCAACTTTCTACAGCCAGCAGTGGCAGAAAGTGAAAAGAATTCTCAAGCTCATGGCTGATTTACACACAATGATTTACAGCTGACTGGTGTCTTAAAATCCCTTTGAAGCTAAATGCTAAGCCATCCTGAGTATCTTGTCAGTGCAACTGTGGACAGGGTGTAAGATATTCCAAGTACTATAAGTCTCTTCCAGAATGGAAATATGTGACAAGATCTAGATAGGCATCCCAAGTCAGATGGGAGGCATTAATCCACTTAACATTATGAAGGAAGAAACGTGTTGGGTTAGGTAAGGCTTTTTATCTCCAAGGATAACATGATCAAATTGAATCTTCGTTTACTTGTGGTAAACGAAATATTCATCGGTACACTGACTGTGAGTGTTACGCTCCTTTTATTCAAGTGTTACAACTGGGAAATTAACTGATAACTGGCAATGAAATTAAAAGCTTTTCATCTTTAAACACCACTTTAGATACTGTCCAAATCGAGAGCAATAAAAAAAAAAAAGACCAAATTTTTTATTGTATCATGGGGCGAGGGGGAATAGTGTCTCACTTCAGTATTTTCTAAGTGTCATGTTGTCACAAAACGAGTGTTTTAGAGTCAACTCTAAGAACAACTGAAGGTGTTAGCAAGAGCAGTTTTAGTATGAGTTACAATGGCACAATCTAACAGAATTCAATTGCAAGGTTCACTCTGTTACTTATATGGGGAAAACATACAAAGGAAAATGGAAGTAGAATCAAGTGAAAAAGATCTGTATGGAGAGTAAGAGGAAATGGGTAAGGTAGGCCTTCCTGTTGAGTCATGCGGTTCAAATCAGACCCCTTTGCTTTCTGAACTCCTGATGGAGCCTAGGTGTGGCTGAATCCAGTCTTGATCTCAGACACGGATGATGGTTCATGTCTAGTGGAAGAAATAAAGGAAGCAAGGAAACACTCCTGTTGAGTCACAAGTTCAGACCAGATCCGCTTGCTTTCCAAACTCCTGCTGGAGCCCAGGTGCAACTGAATCTATTGTTAGTCTCAGACTTGGTCAACGGTTTACATTTAAAGGGTTACAAGTGTCATTTAGCAGCAGTTTGCAGTTTTAAGGTGGATCTTATCAAGTGAGTCAACAGAGTTTTCTACATTGCTATAACAATCTATACATGCATATGTAAAGACATATAAAAGTATAGCTGTTAAAAATTTCCCTTGAGTCACAGAAATATTCATGTCTAATGGTTTAATTTCTCAGCAGGTGAGGGTTGAGTCTCAAGTAGTGGAGGACTTCAGCTCAGGCTCCATCTTTTGGTGATGTTTCTTCAAGTATCACCAACCTGAGAGTTTGCAAGCTCTGAGAGGTGTTCTACTCAGAGGGAGATGCTGGTCACCACCAGCAGAGCTCAAGGGCCTCACTTAGTGTCTCTATTTATAGGGCCACAAGATTATTTGCTTTAGTCCATAGTAAATCTCCATCCTAGCAAAACCCGAGTTGGCAATTAGTAGAATTTTTTCAAAACTCTAATTACAGTGGCACTGTTCCACTCAGGTTACAATGAAGGGAAGGAGTGTTCTAGGGCTGTCATGGAATGACTGATTATCCCCCCTCTCACTTGCCACTGTAGCCAGGGAACAGGAGTCCCTGGTACGACCCATGCCTCCGCCTTAGTCATGTAAGAGTTCCTGGTACTATCAAGGGATGCTTCAGCATCCAATTCATTACACAAAGGCCAAGGCCTGACAGGAATTCCTGAGATCATGGAGCAGCCCAGAGGATGAAGGGGGGGGGGGGGGAAGGGGGGATGGGGATGCATCACCACATGTGTCCACAACCACAGCTACTCAACATCAAGCTTTTGGTGCAACAAGCCGTGCACCACTATCTTACCCGTACAGGCAATCTATCACTGTTGCACCACCACATTCGGATTACAACCAGCAGATACCTTCCTTCATAGAGGATATATACAAAGTTCTATTTCCTTGTCCATTAAGTTCAATTAAAAAAAGTACAGTCAGTTGCTTGTTAACAGTACATATGTCACACTTCCCTGGTGAAGTTGGCCCAGCCAGCCAGATCTCATCTAACACCGCTGGAACAGTGGCCTTCTTTTCCTTACACTACTTCAGCTATTTCAGCTTTGAGGAAAAAAATCAGAAACCTACCTCTGCACGTGCAAAAGGCATTTATCTGTTTGTTGGGGTTTTTGTTTGTTTGCTTTATATATATATATATATATATATTCCATTTTTTTTCTACAAGGTCATGTGCAATTGATTTCCCAAGTCACCGAAGTCTTGAGCAGCATCCAAGCTTCTGCAAAGTGACACAGATATACATCTCAACGAGTTGCTTTTGAGTCTCCTCTTCAGTGTAGCCTAATCTTCTACATTAAGAGTAGCACACACCCTGAACTATCAGCTATGGACAGGCAATTAAAAGGGGGAAATAGGAATTAACATTTTCTACTAAATGAGAAAAAAAAGAAAAAGATCTGTCACTCACACAAAAGCAACCTTCCTAAGTGTCTCTATAACTTGTTTTTTGAGAAAGAACATGATTAGGGCAAAATCACAAGGTTTTCTTACTGTGACACACAACTTCCACCAGATGCTGTTCCAGGTAGTCCTCGGCAGGCATCACGGACAATTCAATGAGCTCTACCTGTCAATTACCCCCTACCCTAAATCCAGTCACCCTTCAGATGTGTAAATATAACACAGGAAAACACAAAATGCAAACATCAGATGAGTTTCACTGTACTGTTTCACTTTAGCAATAAAGAGGGGACAGCAGGGAGGAAATCACAGCAAAACTTAGCAATTCCAAAACCTCAAAGGCAACAAACCCATAAAATACTAGGAAAAGTATTTCAACATCAGTTTTGACAAGTTTAATAATCCACTGCTTTACAGGACAGTTATTTAAAAGCTAGGCTTCAACAGAGAAACATCACTGAGACTTAAAAGACAGTTTTCAAACTTCCACACCTAAGCCTTTGAGACTTCAGCAGCCAGGTTTGTTCAGTCTGTGAAGCACTAACAAGAAGTTCATTGTACATACCCAAGTGAATCGCTTTCTCTTCACACTGTACTCTGGAGCTGAACACCAACAGTCAACTTCCAGTGCGTGGAGGGTCCACAGGAAAAGCACAATGCTCAGTTGGATTACGGTGCCCTCCTTACCCAGGGGATTTGTCTTCGGAAGTGCTCGCTCTTACAGCACAGCCTCACATTTGCAATATGACCTCCAGCCAGGTATTTCTACTACTTGCATTGCAATTGCTTGGAAATAAACTACCAAAGGACAAGGCTACGATGAACAGATCAGGGTGAAGATCCCTACCTGAGCAGCAACCCAGACCTATGTGTAGTTCTGGACTACACATAAATGCACAGCTGCCTGTTTCCCATGAAGCACAACACACGACTACATAGAATTACCACTCTCCCCATGACAGATGTGAAAAATGAGTGCATATACACCACAAATGAAAAATAAACATGTTCCCTATTTCCAGCAATAATCTGGGAAATTTAAACCAAGTAAGAAAAAATAGAACTCTATTTATTACATTTGCTCCTTGGTTTCAGAGAAGTTAAAACAAGTGTCAATATAGACACAGCACTTTTTCTTCCATGAGTAAGAGAGCAAGTCTGGTATGGCCATGCAATTCAGAACCGCATTTTATGCCCACTCAACCATATTAATCCAAGTCAGTCCAAACCTGAACTCTCAGAGAAGGAAGGAAGGGAATCCGTGTTTTGGAGAAAACAGTTAAAAAACCCTACACTTTACACATTTTGGAAGGGAAAAGCAAGTTTCTTCACCTCAGTCCTAGCTGGGATTTGAAGAGATGGTGCTGCTTTGCTCTGACAGAAGAAGATGCCAGGATGCTGAGTGTAGCACTCTCGCTATAGGATGCAGGAGGTAGGTGAGGTGACGCACCAGGCCGGTCCCTGGAAGGCAGACTAACTGTAACTGCTTGCACCAAAACCAATTCTAAAAGTCACCTAGCTTGAGTCGCCAGAATAATTCACTTCAGCAAAAACACGACCAAGGAAAACGTTCAGAGATGAGGCACAGGACTGGGGGAAGAAGCAATTACCTAACAGTGATCAGCGAGCAGGAAAGCCTCCTCTGTGGGTACCTCCCCGTCCCCCTCTGAAGCCACCCCTCTCACCCCGGAAGTTAGTTCTGTTCCTCTCTCTGCCCCTTTCTCCTCGGCCTGCTGAAGTCCCTCCTCTTCC
The DNA here is from genome assembly GCA_017639245.1 of Myiopsitta monachus. NCBI lineage: Eukaryota > Metazoa > Chordata > Aves > Psittaciformes > Psittacidae > Myiopsitta > Myiopsitta monachus. Next base: position 47,646,042 of record CM029917.1, read on the forward strand.
TCCTCCCCTTGGAGCACCACCTCCCCGGTCAGACTTGGACTTGGGCGGGGGTGACTTGGGACGAAGTCTCTCAATCTCTTCAGTACAGCCGGTCAGGTGGGAATTTGGAGCGGTGAAGTACGACGAATACGTTTCTGCATTGAAATTGCTGTTTGTGAGGGTGGGTCCTACAGTCAGCCAACCTAGGGAAAAAAACCAGAGTCAACAAAAGCAAGAACAAAATTCAGGCTTCAAGTCTTGTCTTTTTCCTAGTCAATGAACTCTCAGGTGATGGGGACAAACACTTACCTACATGGCACCAGTGTTGAACAGAATTGAAAAGGTGACCTCTAGGAAAGCCAGGGTTGTTGGGAAGTGAAGATTTCAGTTTGATTACTTCTAAAGGCTTCTTTCATTTTAATTTTCTGGTGTTTCTTTTTTCTTGGGGGGGGGAGGGGGAGGGTGTTTGTTTTGTTCTTTTTTTTTATTACACATGGCTATGGGAACATTCATGCTGAGGTTTCACAAGAGTCCTTCCTACTTGTTCTTTCCACTTACACTGCCACAACAGTTTCCAGCCCCTTTAGGACCACACTAAACCAGATCAGGAAATTCATCTGGTTTAAAAATAACGTCCTCCTTCTCCCCTTTTAGAAAAAGGCATTTGAACTCGAATTAGGTAATTTTGCCTCCAGGAACCAGTTGTAACAGTGCAGCCAAGAGCACAGCATGCTGGAAGCACATATCTGGAAACCCAGAAACAATTCTGCTGAAGCCCACAATATGGAAACAGCTTAAAGAGTTCAGTTAACGTGTTAATGCACACTCGATGGAGACTTCCGCTTCACCAGATGAATCAAGGCAGGAAGACATTTACAGCAAGAACTTTCCTATTTCTTCAGATTATAAGCTAAAGTAGCAGAGGATCTGCAAATATAGGATTTAAAGTGTGCAATGCAATTCCAGGGTAGCTACCAAATTTAGAAAACACAAAAGTTGAATTGGACTAACATGACCCCATAGGAAATTAACATACAAGAATTCATACACAACAGGACTGCAGTAACACCTGAACAATGTCTTTCTACCAAACAAAACAGCCCCCCCTCCACACACACAATAGCCAACAGGATTAAGACTGACATCATCAGTCAACGAATAAAATACGGTTACCTTCCATCTGATCCATCTAATTTCTATGCATTTTTTATCACGCCAGGTGCAGTATCCAGTGTAACACACTGGGTCTTCAGACACTGGCAAGAGGACCAGTACTAAGCTCACAGGGATTTAAAATCAGTTTAGAGAAAGAAATCACACTTCTCAGAAGTGTAAACAGATGGCACATGGGGAAAAAAGAAATCTCAACTGAATTCGGTTATACTTGCTGATAAGTTAATCACACGAATAAGAAAAAAACACTGGTGAACAAAAAACTTTCTTCTGAAAAAAACTGGCAGAATAAATACTTGCCATACACTTTCCAAACGACAGTTTTGTGACAGACAGATCTTCATATAAACCAAAACTGTATCCCCTTGAGATCTATTGTCTCACCTAGGATATAGGTCTGGAAACCTCTTTAGGACCCTGAAAGGAATTTTACAAGCGGAGATTTCTCCTACTCTGTCTTGCACATGATAAAGACATGTTAATTTCTAGAGTTAGTGTGGAGTTTACTTCACTATTAAGTCCAAAAAGAAAAGCTTAGTAGAAAGGAATTATTCAGAATTTGAACTTAAAATACAGCAATTGTGCATTTCCCAATTCCAGTAGAAAAATATTAATTTCAGCATTTATCTTCAGTTAGAGATAACATGGAACAAACAAAAGAGTAAAGGTCTCAGTGTGAGAGCAAGTGTTTACTTCCAAAAATGAGTATTTATAAACCAAAACTTAACAGTAAGCAGTGTTAAAACTGGATCTGTGGCTAGGTCTTGTTCCTAAAGACAGTAATAACAGAAATTATAAACTGATTGTAACATCACTTAGTAGGGGTCTCTATGATGCTCCTGCAACACAAACTGAGGATTCACCCCAAGACAGACATTCTTGCTAAAAAAATTACCCATGTGAGATCTTTAGTTCAAGCCAAATTTTCTGCTATTTGATCATGAGGGTTAGAACATGAACTAGGGCAGAAACCACTTTGCTACTGTCCAGGTGTTGGGAAAACTGTCAGTCCCTCTTTTGCTGAACACTAGGCTGGTTATTTTTCTGCATTTGGAGGGTAGGAAACCTGGGAAATTTCTTCACCCAGTAGATTTTTCTACCTTCTGACTAGGTATCCACTATGGAGAAATTGCCAAGAAAGCTCATCCAGCTTTCTGCAGCATCCTAATACCATGGTGGAGGGAAATAGAGTTATATGCAGAAAAGCAAAGTTACTCAGCTGGTGCAAGTCCTGGCAGAAGAACCATGCGTTAGGATTAACCATTATTGTCTCAGCTTCCATGAGAACCCACCAAGTGGTCTCAGATGATGGAAGAGGATTATTAAATTGGAAGAGGGTTATTAAAGTAACTTAGAATTTAAGCATTTGACAAAATTAAGCATAACAGTTACCTGGCCGAATCGTACTGTCTCTTCCAAAAAGATGAAGACGTCGTCGTCCAAGACAGAAATGCTCAATGATGTGAAAGATCTCTACAGGTTTTTCTATGTTGCCAATTTCAGGCTCTTCTGTGATGATGAGGTCAATATCAACATTAGCATGGATGAAGTCACCATCTGTACTGCGACGCACAGTTCCCTTAATGCCCATGAGGCAGTGCTCCTATGCACACAGAACACATAATAGTACCTGTCACGTGCTGCAAATACTGCTGCAGAACGTACGCCTGTAGTTTTAGCACAATGGAGAGAAGCAAATTGTGTAAGAGTAGAATCTACTCTACCTAGAGAGAAAAGTCTGAAGCACAAATTAGAAGAACAGAATAAGCTGGAGCTACTAAAACAGCCTTTTGAAAACAAAGCAGAGACTAGTTATCTGGCCAAAAGATATTTGGACTTCTTCAATTACAGCGAAGTTAGAGCCTTAACTTTGGAAAGGCTGATAAATGACCACAAGGAGAAAGATTACAGGGTGATGGCAAGAGTTAGGGAATTGTTAATAATTATGATTAATACTTGTATCAGCATTCTGATCCTAACTTTATTCACATAAGCAATTTTCAAAGTTCTCAATCACAGAACAGCCAGCCAGGGAAAATAAGATATACTTTTTCATACTGTAACTCTGTTAACAGAAGTAGCTTTCACCCTTAGATTCCTTTCTAGAAGATACCACTGCATCAAAAAATTAAAACCACTATCAAACTGTCAATGACTGAATGTACATTCCGTCAGCATTAAAATGTTCTTTAGCTGTGATAAGCATTTCTTTCCTCTAAAACACTGTAGATCAATTTAAGTGAGTAGTGTGTAGCATCTACGAATGAGGAATCACTGTAATTGCTACAGGATGGAAAAAGGGTTCTACATATTTATTTCAGAGTGCTGTCTCTGGGATTATTAAACTCGGATGAGGCATTTTCCCCAGTATCATAAAAACCACTGATTCACTAAGTGCCACCAGATGGCTCTAAAAAAGGCTTCAGACAAGACTATGTAATCATTTCCAGATTTTCACGAAGGCTTTTAACAGTTAGCAAATAAATACGAAAGGCTATACGAAGGTGCCTATCAAATCTATTATGCTGATCAAATGCACCCAAGCAACAGGGTTTCTGAACCTTAAATTTAACTAAATAAAAAGGCAGAATATTGCTCAGCAAATTACCCATCCAGCAAAGCCTCGTGAATCTAGTCTTTGGAAAAATTAGCCAAAACATTTTCTTTCCTAACACATGGAATGTCATTCATCAATACCTTAGATTCTGTAACAGGTGGCATGGCATAAAGCATCCACCCAGAAATGCCTGAATTAAACATAACAGGATAGCATTTGCTGTTGTGATCATTGGTAAATACATCTTGCACAACAGAATATTTAGTCAGAATAAGCTAGCTTGATTTTCAACATTTGTTATGATAGTGACCTCAGCCCAACCCCTGCTCAATAAACAGAGAAATTCTCTAATACCAGAAACTATTTTCTTCAGTTAAACAAAGACATAAAGTCTCCCCAATACTCCTGTGTTAGTTTTAATCTCTCCCTTAGGAGTGAGCTGCACATACTTGCAATACTATATGCAATAAACATACAATATTTGTAAGTCTAAAAATAGTATAACTAATACAACACACTTGCAAACAAACTTCAGATTTATGTAAATGTAAGTCAAAGGAAGATTTTAGGTATCTAAAAGGGAAGCTTATACTCCTAAAAAAATGGCAAATCTGAGACAGACTTGATGACGTTTAATACTCATGAATGATCAGTGAATGTAGAATGAGTCCTGAGGTTAAATGACACAATTATTAACTCATCAGCCAACCCCCTGTATTCAGTATAACTGCTGTAGTTACACCCACATATACCCAATTCTTTATTAATCCTACCTACATTTTTCTAAGTTTCTTAAAAACATAACAGTTGAGTCTCTTAAATCAGAACACTTTTTCCCTTTTCTCTGCACCTTCTTCAATACATGTCCTCACAAAAATCCCCTAAGAAACTGTTCAATGTTAATTAAAGCAAGCTGACCAATTCTGTCATCTCTAGAAGCCAGGCAATGTGACTGAGCTATGGTCCCTACCAGTCCTGTATCTGGTTTAAGCTCTGGGCACATACTTGCAAGCATGTATTTAGGAAAACCGGTCAGTCTTCCAGAGTTATTTTTATGAAAACATCCATTTACAACCTACAGTTTTAAAGATTTCTTTTGATGTTAAATTTAGTAAAATTCTACTGCCAATTTTAGTTCCATTTGAAAGGTGTTCCTCCTCCAGCAAGTTTTGTCTAATCTGGAAAGGAGCTTGTATTTTATACAAAAGGTATTGCTGACAGACTTAACTGCTAATTTGCCATTCACCCGTAACCAAAATGACCTAGAAGTCAAACAGCCTGCAATGTACAGTAACATTTTCTATTCAGTTTCTATCTTCCCTCTTGGGATTTCACTCTTCTTCCATCAGTCTATGAATCCTCTCCTCAGCTACCTGCATTTCAACAAGGCTCAAATGAGTACCACACTTAGTAACAGAGATCTACCAAGCAGTATTAAATGTAGATGAAGCCTCTATACTTCACACTGACTGAAGTCAAATGGGGACAGAAGTTCATCATTCATCCTATGAATACGTTTATTTCCATATAATGCACATTACAGAACAGAACTCTGAAGTCCTCATGTCTGCGTTCCTGAAAGCATGTCACCAGCTGCTGTGGAGCACTGGGCATTTTACCAGCATAAAGGCACAGGATGGGGACAGAGGAGAAACTGAGCCAAACTGTTACCTTGGTTCTTTGGAAAACAGCCTTGGGGTCGAGAGTCTTGGTCTTTCCAGGATTGTTCTTATTCGTTTTAATCCAGCAAATGTCCTCACATCTTCTGTAGCCCCATTTGCGTAGACACTAAATATTACAGACAGATAAAACAGTTCACACTACACCAGATAACCTAAACTGAACACTCATATAGGTACTGTATTTTTCTTGAAGCATAGCTGGAAGAGAAATTTGTTGCAGGTAAATGAAACAGTTTACTGGCAGGACTGTACTACGGTTTGTCAAGCTGCTCCCCCCATAAAATAACATAACAAAAAAAAAGGCTTATGTGCATAGACTTGTCTATGTGTTGCTTCCCCCCTCCTCCCCTCCCCCCATTTTCTTAAATATCTAACACTGCAGAGATCACCTTACAGAACTCTGCATGTGTTTTTACCCAGTGACACCTAAACTTAATCAAAATCAGTCTGAGCAACATAGTGATCAGCTGCCTTGGTCCTGGCTCCACTAACTCCTGCATTCTGATGATTTTTCACATCAATGTAAAATTCTATAAATGGGAAGATAAATAGCCAAAAGCTTTTGCTACTCTTTTGTGGGGTTTATATTGGGAAAAAACCCTCACCAAAACAAATCAAACCCACACCCCTCACTCCCCAAAGCCTAACAAAACCAAAAACCAAACCTACCACCAAAACCAACTTAAGTGACTTTTTAATCCTTAACTCCTGTAAGTGTAGTCTTTGAAAGGGAGGAAATTGGGCATTAAGGATTCAAACTCATACACTCATTTGGCTACTGCTGTGTTAAAGAACTCTCCAGCTACTACAGATATGACTAAGACCGAAATCATTCTATCTGAAACAGCTACTTTAACCAACCTCACAATGAAAAGCAGATAAAGCAATCAGATTAGTAACTGCCTGTTGTCCTTATACAAATGCTATATTGTTTTAATAGAAAGCACTGCTCAAACTAAGCAAAGAACATTTCAGCACAGCAAGAGCCAACTGGAAATTCTTACTCCACCACCCAGAGCACAAGCAGGGCTACACTGGCATACAGAAAGATTACCACAAAATTCCAAGATCTTACAGAGGAGTAAAACTTCATGAAACTCACTAAGAATAAACTCACTCTGAAAACAATCAGTGCTAAGCACACAGTCTTATCTCACTTTATGAAACAGTAGCTTCTTTCTACTAGCATGAGTATTTCTGGCAGAAAACTATTGAGGGTTCTGTTAAGAAAAAAATAGTATTGTAAATGCACTCAAGATGGTAACATGCATACATCAGAATAAGACAGCAGCACAGCTTTCTAGACTGTAGAGAATATTTCCTCACATGGCCACAGTAACTTATCTGGAACATAGCAGTATCTAAAAAGTTAATGCCAGATACACTTAAATATATCTAATCCATTTAAAATCCTGTATCCTCTACCACAGTAACAATACATCTCTTAGCAGCTACAGTTAAGATTTCTATACATAAAAAGTCAAGGATAAAAATAAACTCCTAAGCCTCTCCCTGATTAATTGAATTAAAACATCATCTTACCACTCGACCAAGATCCAGACCCTCGCCTGAACCGCACCACAGAAACACAAATGACCTTGGGGCTGCGATTTCTTCAATTTCCAATTTCATTATCTAATAATAACAGTAACAGAAGTGTTTATGAAATATAAATTTCCTATTATATCCGGAAGAATATTAAATATGTGCTGAAGCATTACAGCAGAAACCATCAGGAAGCACTTTTATGAAAAATTTTAGTCTGTATACCATTCAGTCATCCTCTTAAAATTGTTTTCCAGAAAGTATATTGCAAAAGTTTATCAGTACCCAAGTGCACGTTTCCAACATAGCTGATGACCAGCTGAATTAATTCTTTTTAACAGAAATTATACCTGCATAGAAAATTCCAGACTTAAAAGACTAATACAACCCACCACATGATTCCCCGCCCCAAACCTCTGCTTCATTCTATCATTCCATTGGTAGCAAAAAGATTTAGTAACACAGTAATAGTGCTCTGCTTCTTTTCAGCCTTGGGGTTACTTATATGAAGCTGGTGAAGACATATTATTAAAAAAACCTCACCTCGATTCCTATTATTATATAGGGTGGCATTCTCTCCATTTTCCCTTTCAGGATAAAAAAAGCAGGAATTTGTCGTGACAGTGGCCAACAATGACAAACGAGTAATATTCTGGATGAAATAACTTAGATTGAAAGCATCTGTTACTCATTATGAGAAGATGCATCTGTAACATCAACTCAAGCTTCATTTTCTGCCATTGTGAAGAAAAACAATGCAGTAGAAGCCATTCTAAGAAGGTGTAACTCCCAGCTAAGAGGATGACTCCTACCCCAAACACTTCCAGTTTTCCTTTTAGGACAGAATGTTTTTCCCTGGAGCAATGCTGCCCAGGCACCTGTTTTACCTGATGTAATAGAACGGCTAATACAGAAGCTACTTATTCCTTAACTGTAAAGTTACCTAGTTTGAGTGCCTTTGTTTCCAAATTCATTCCTTAAAAGGTAGATTGAATTTTATTTTGTTTCCATGATCCTTCAGTTTGACTGATTCACTTCTGAAGTTACACATGTGTGGGTTTCAGCCTAAGGACAAACTAAACCTTGTTTAAAGTAACACCACCACTCTCCCCTGAATTGCATGGAACACAAGTAAGAAAATCTCAGTAGCAACTGCCTCCATCTACCGATTCACTTGTATTATGACAAATGTGCCTCTAATGCAGACGTAGTCCTGCATACTTGTCAAGTAGGGTCTCTAAAGAACATGTATTTATTAGTTGCATATTCCCATTCATGCCTGAACCTAAGAATTCCTGACACAGTTACACAAACATTTTCTTAATCTGCTGTTCCTCTCCACTCTAGGTTGTCTGTACTGCTGTGAGGGTGGGGTTGTTGGTTGGTTTTCTGTTTTTTTGTTTCCTTCCCTCCCCCCCCACCAATGAGTAAAGTGTAGATACATAGGGCAGAGAAAATTTACTGCTGTTTTTCACGTTACAAGTTCATTATTCAATGCTCAAGTGAAGGAATTCTCCAGTTCAATCTTCAAGGACAGGGCAACTTGGAAGAAGGCTTTATGTCATCATATTGTTATGCTTGATGACATCCAGCACTTCATAGCCGCCAGCCTTCACCTTGCTTTTCCAGGGCTCACTTTATTTAAAGGGCAAAGCTATGGAACGCAGTTATATTATTAATATATCTATATAATGTTTACTTCTTTACAAGCATCTACATGCACTACTACAGAAGGAAAATCTTTTCTCTGACTCAATTCTCTAGATGTTTACTAGAGCACAATAAAACAAGAGCAGCAACAGTGATCTCAGAAAAGATGACATCTTACACATTAAGATTCCTCCTTGTTCCCAAAAAGGGGCCAGAAATCAACATGACTTTGGAAAAAAAACCCAACCAAAACAAATCCTGATCTTTTGACATGACTAAACAGTAAGGGAATATATAAATACGAGTAAAAAAAAAAGTCCACAAGCAGGGTTTACCTATTTTGTTAGGCTTCTCAGGATTACAGTTGGCTTGACTGTAAAAGTTCCCTACCCAACCAGTATTCTGGAGAAAGGAGGTATGTCACTGAGGCATACCCATCTCTTTTGACTAGAAGACCAGCATATAAAAAGCATACCTTAAAAACATTTTTGAGAATTTCAAGCAACAAGGGAATATTTATGATGGATACTCTGAATTTCAGTAGCAAAAAACAAACAGAAAACTCACACATGGTAGGGGAAAACCCCACTATTATTAGATTTTAGTTTTCAACCAGGCTCAGGGAGAATAAAAAGGTAGATTTAATTCATTAAACTCCTCAAAAAACAAAGCCCAGCCCCCGTCTTTTGAGCACAAATAGTGTAGGCATGCATACAATATAAAACTTACTTTTTATAAGAATCTAGACTTTTTTTTGCTTAAATACGGGTATGAAATCTTCACAGCAGGAAAAATACTTACATCATCCCAGGTCCAGCATTTTTCATTAGCAGTAATGCCAGTCTCTCGGTAGTATTCTTCCAGTGGTGGTTCCAGGAGAATCACATCAAATTTGGACTTCAGTTCCCTAATATCAAAAGCTTCCAAATCTGCTTGTAAGTACCTGTTTAAGCAAAAGATGATCAATTGCATGGACAAGCTGTAACACTGGTTTGAAAATTATACTCCACAAAGCACCTCCGTGTGGCCAGTTAAGAGTAGGGTCTCCTGTGTAGTCTATATAGCTCATATGCACAAGTCCAGTAGAGATGCATAACATTCTCACTTAACCTAGGCTGGATGCTGGTGCATTATTTTTTAAGAAGTAGGCCTTCTCTAAGTAAACAGTTTTTAGGATTCTAATTCAGCAAGCAGGAAACAGATGCCTGCACAGATGGTACAATACATACAGGATCACAGAACTTTGTGTACATCCATGGACTATATAGGAGAAAACATCAACATTTAAGACTCAAACTCTCACTGCTTGGCTAACAGACTTTTGGTTTGCTTCAAGGTGGCCTACTTTTAGAATTGACACTCACTATATGTTATGTTCATAAGATTCTGAACACTGGAAATGTGGTTACTTTTCACATAGTAGGAGTGTATTTCTCTGTCCCTATAACAAAAGCTGAATCCCCATATATGATGATTTTATTATACACACTCTCAAACGTACTCTTACGACTGGCCTCCACACCTGCCCACCACTCACTGCTGCATCACTATGAAAAAAATTACACTGTCCCTCCCCTCGGTACCTTTAATCTTAAAAAAGCCGATTAGCAGAGTACCACCTCCCCCTTCCAAACAAACTGAATGGAAGAGATTATTATTCTGTAAGCATATTTGGTATTACCAGAAGGAAGTATTTGGTTACTATTTTTCCCCTGTTGTGCTTTAAGACTAAAAACACCAAAACGCATCTAACTTCAAAATGGCAAGCTGAGTTTTGCAGTTTGTGTCTCAGTTGTTCAGAGGTTTTCGTGTGACTATCATGAAGTAATGCTGTTTTACTTTGTACAGATTAGGACTACAGTATAACAAAAACATTAGGTTCAACATTCAGACAGGTTCAAATTCCTGGGAGTAGCACACAGCAAACTTAAACTGTGCCTAACCTTCAGCAAAACCTCAAGAGGTAATTCAAGCCGAATATGACAGATCACTTCCAGCCAGCCTCAACTTTCTTTGTCTTAAACTACAAAGTAAAATCTGATTAATGGATACTAAGATAATGGCTGAACATTATGCAAAAAAAGAGTTGATATAACATTAGTTGTTCTCCTAACAAGAGGCCATTTTTGTAAAGCTTTTCTTGCTACTATAAACTGTGTGATATCATGAGATCCACAATCACACTGTGTTCTTTTAGTTTCCAAATTAAAGCCTGCTGTCCAATCAACTGACAGCTCTATCTTAAAAAAACTAAAGCTTTAGATACTATGAATAATCACACACTGGAAAACCAAACCAGTTTATATACCACATGAAACATCTAGATTGAACTAGCAAAATCAAACTGATTTTATTCTTCTGAAATTTCAATTTATTAACTTGCATATACAAACAGACATAGAAAATGTGAATTCTGAGCAGGTGGTAGAAGACTGAGATTTGCAAAGCAGACAGCTAACTTCAAACAGGTCTGGAGAAAAAAGGTATTTTCCATAAGAACACTTACATGGGAGGAGTGTTAGATTTAGATATCAGCTCATCCTTCAATCTGATGAGCTCTCTAAGTTTTGGGTATTCTTCAAACCTATCTGCTAAGCCTAAGAAGAAGAAAACATGAAGTTAACAACTACTTAAGAGAGTAAATCTGTATCAATTAAGCATTGTCCAGTATTCTGAATAGGTCACAATGTTAATACTTAGCCTCGTTTTAATTTCTGTTAGAACAAACCAAACCCTTCAAAGCAGCCTTTTGTTTAATACTTCATAAAAGACTCCTGCCTTCACCCAGTTAATTATGGCTGCTACTGAATTGTAGCGTCTGTGCTCTAACCTCTAGAGCACAACAGTGATCAGGAGTTCGAAATCCCTTCTATCAGAAGGAAACAATCTTTCATTTAAACTCGAAGTGGCAGAATGATGAGAGGAACTTCTTTTGCTATCCCCTACATCCAGAAGTTCATGTTAAGATCTGATTAGCATTCATTTACAAAATACTCTTTTTTAACCTTTGAAGACTATTTCTAAGGCAGCAGCTGGGGTACGGCCGGTTCCCTTTGTCAACCTTTACATTGAGATTTGGTACTCTGGCATCAGTCATGAAGATTTGAACACATGTATTTATTGGGTTCCTAGACTTCGCTTTATGATGTTACTTTTCAAATCTTTTGTATGTACAGAATGCAAAAGGGAGAATCCTAATGAGGTTTTCTTCAGCAAGCTTTTTTAAAAAAGAAAAAAACCCCAAACCATCAAACTTTTCACAGAATCAACCAGGTTGGAAAAGACCTTTAAGATCATCAAGTCCAATCACCACCACCCCAGCACTGCTGAGACCACCACTAAACCGTATCACTGAGGGCCTCATCTACAAGACTCCTTAACACTTCCAGGGATGGCAATTCCACCATTCCCTAGGCAGCCTGTTCTGATACCTGGTTCAGTATATTACATTTCTCATTCAAAAATTAAGTAGAGACAGTATGTCTTGGTTATTGCTAGCAGTAGACTCAGCACAAACCAAAAAAGGTACCAGTCCTATCTCCCAATCAGTTCAACTAGTAGAGTTATTTACAGTTTCACATTCATTCAAATTTACCACTTTAAGTGGTACTATTCCATGGGGGGAGTGGGAGGGAAGAACACAAGACACACCGCCATCCAAACCCACAAGGCTTCATTCCTCTCCTTATTTTTAGTCCCAGTTTCTGAACTCCCAACCCTAGGACAGAAACACAGAATAGCTTGGGTTGGAAGGGGTCTTCAGAGGTCACCTAGTCCAACTCCCCCTGCAACGAACAGGACATCTTCAACTAGAGCAGGTTGCCAAGAACCACATCCAGCCTGGCCTTCAATGTTTTCAGGGATGGTGCATCCACCACCTCTCTGGGCAACTTGGGCCAGTATTTTACCACCCTTATTGTAAAGGAATTTCTGCCTCACATCCAGCCTGAAACTCTCCTCTTTTAGTTTAAAACCACAACCCCTCGCTCTGTTTCAACACGCCCTGCTAAAAAGTCTCTCCCCATAATAAGCAGCTGCATTACAAGTACAGCTTGGGTTAGGGGGTACTTCTGAGCAGACTAGACGCTAACTAGGCTATGAAGCAAAGACTCACTTCTGGTCCCTTTCGCTTAAGCGTGAAAGAAATAAAAGAACCAGCAGATCCTGGAGCCAATATAATCAAGGAGAACAGCAAGCAACAACAGCATTACACTGGTAAAAGTCAAATTGTTAGTATCGAACCTCACTATCTCTTATTCCATGTGCGTAAAACACTCAAAAGTTACTTTCATTTTTCCTTATATAATATGTAGCTTAAAAAACATGTTCTCCTGATTTCCAGTGCAAGTCAAATACTCCTGACCAGCAGAAACTGAAGTCAACTATCTCCAGTTAAGCAACAGATGTAAACCAATTTTCAATCAATATGAATGCAGTTGTTAAAAAACAAACAACAGAAACAAACAAACAAAATGAAAAACAACCAACGAAACAAAACCCACAGGTCTCTCCAATTCTACCAACAGCAACATTGGAAAGATACAACTGGGTGTTCTGAAACCACTCCTTCCCTACTGCTTTTGGTAGGGTCACGTCCAATTACAAGGAAGCACCTAAGCAGAGGTTTGATCATCATGTAGAAAATGTGTGCCAATGTGTAACCAATATGCAACTTGACATAACTCACGTCTAATAAAGGGTCTAGACTACCTGCTGCTGACACGTTCATTTCCATATTAACACTCTTGTAACAACCTGTCCTGTCCCTTCCCAATTCCTTCTGTGGCAGAGAAGTCAGAGCAAATAACATGGGCTGCTCTATCGCCATATCATCTTATTTCAAAGAACAGAGTATAAATATTTCAAGTACACAACTGTAAAGCACAGGGTTTTTTCAGATAAAGACATAACTGAGTCAAAACAGCCCATTTTTCATATGAAACACCTAGGTGTGTTTCACAGAAGCATTCACAAACAGAGAAGAATAAAAACTGTCTGCTTCAGTAAGGAAACAAAACCTGTTTGGACTGGCATCTATAAATAACGCACTTGCCCTGACAATCTCAAAATTGATAAAATACAGAGAACTGCAGAGGGAGGTGTGTTTTAAAAAATAAATAACTACCTGGCATCCATTCTGGGACACAAGACCAAACCGTACCTTAGTTTTAGGAAGATTAAATTTAGGCCTAATAAAATAAGACCTCAATAACAAGTTCAGTAACGGCAGGACAAACATAAACTTAAAAATAACATCCTCTAAATTCAGTAATGTGTTGGGCCTTCTGACGAGTTGTCAGCAGCTACATAATTTAGCTGGTAAATATTATCCATGTTGCTTACTGACTTAAATATAAGTATTTTCCATACTTTACATGCTACATGCATTCTTGGAGGCCACAGAGTCCAGGAAGCTGCTGAGCTCTAAGTCAAACTTCCAAAGGTTCCAAGATCTGCTCAATAGACTCATCTACTTCCTGGAATTACGAACAGCTTAGTTTTGAAAAAATCTTTCTGGTTAAATACCTTCAAGTAAAAGCAAGAGTAAGAGCAGCCCTGGTAATAATCACCTCCTAAATGATTGAAAATAAAATTATTCATATAAATACATATGTTGATATGTATGCTTACAGAGAGACAAAACTATGAATTATATATCTATATGCATTTTCAAGTAACTGTAAAGAATTACAAAGGGGAAGAAAAAGAAGTGCTATTGAATAGAACCAGTTTATATTCAAACAGATACATGACATACCAACATCTCTGATGAAGTTCTGGGGTCTGTGTCCTGTATCCACAAAGTGCTGGCAGTAATCGTTGTGCGGGTTTAAGCTCTGAGTACCCTAGAGAACAAAAGGGAGGTCAGTGAGTGCAACAGGGAGGTAAGTGGACATATGCACACAAATACTACATGTGTTAGTCTGATAAATGAGAAGGTAATAGTTCGTTGTTTTTTTTCCCCAAACTTGCCCTCATAAGCTACTCTAGTCAAAACCATCATTGTTTTTTTAGTTCAAATCAGGCCCACCATTACTATGGCTCATTGCAAGTTGACCCAGATCTTTAGTCAGGTTAATATCAGCACTAGTTAGAGTCGTATCTTTCACAGGAACCCCCATACTTGTGAATTCAACTTCATTACTTCAGCCTTCAAAGACAATTTCAAATACCATCAGTTGCAGAAATACTTTAACACGACCATGTCAGCTGTCACCACACTTCTAATTGCAAAAGCAGCTCACCTTAAGAAAGGTACTGGAATCTTTGTAAATCTCTTCTTCATAGGGCAGGTTCTCTTCATCTTGCTGCAGCTCTACTTCATCCTTGGAAATAAAACAGGTATGACAATTATACAAGATCATGCTGTTTCTCTCCTCATTATGATTCTGCTGCTTAAGGAAGGATGTGGGCTGTCTACAAAGATAAGTCTCCTACAACAGCAGATCATTAATGATTCCAACTCTAGTTTTGGAGGAGAAAAACAAATTACCTATTCCCAGAGGCCTGCTTCTCTCTTAATAAAGATGAGAGTGTGATTGGGAAAGGTGTCTGAAAGAAGAATAGAATAGGAAACCCTTCATTTCCAGACCCTGACAGTGTAGGCAGTGCTTTACAAGGGGTGGAACTTCTCATCTTTGTCTCTCCAAAATATCACCCTTGGACTAGGGCAAATTATTTATTTTGTTGAAGTTCTTCAGTAGTACAACCTTTGAACATCTAGATTCATTCAATCATCTCTTCTGTTCCAACCTTATCAGCTGAAACCACCTCCCCTATATAAATCTGTTCAAGTCACACTTTGCAGAAAGAGCACATGGTACAAGCCAGTATTTCATTGGGACTGCTAAAAGCAACTTCAAAAAATACCATTTTATAGTCTTAAAATTTACAGAAACCAGGAATTGTAATGCAATTTTTTTTTCCCCAGTTAGTTTGTCACTGACTGTTCATTTATTCCATTTCTGGAGTTCAGAGATCTGTTACACTGACATACTCTGAACAGCCAACACTGAAATTAGAACAGAAACAAAAGAAGAGTCACTTCTTCATGTCACTTTCTTGTCTTCCTATTGATCCTGAAACAACCTAGTGTATATATTATATAGAAATAAAACTGAAGAACCGCTAAGTAATATAATTTATCATATTTTAGTAGAATGCTTACACTCCTTCATATATTGCTGATTACAACACAAATGCTTAATCAGTTAATACGGTCCTCCATGTGAGGAGAAAAGCAGCCTCAAGGACAAAGTTGTTTTTTTTTTTTTTAAAAAGGACATTTTAACACACTGAAATAAAAGGAATGACGGAGAACCAGATTTTTCATGGAAAAGAACTCAACTTCTCCCCACTGACACACATCTTCAGTTGAAGTCTTCTTGCTTGACAAACCTGATAGCCTTCTGCTTGACAATGAAACATTCTTGGCTGACATGAGGCAAGCAGTCGACACAGTCTACCTTGATTTTTCCAGGAATTTTGACGCAATTTCCCAGAGCCTCCTCCTAGAGAAACTGATGCATTGCAGTCTGTGTAAGCGATCTGTGCAGTGGGTGAGGAACTGGCTGACAGCCTGCACCCAGGTAATAGCGGTAAACAGCTCCTTTTCCAGCTGGTTCCTTGTTACTAGTGGGGTTCCCCTGGGATCAATACTGGGCCCAACACTGTTTAATATCATCACAAATTATCTGGATGATGGGATCAAGCATACCCTGACCAAGTCTGATGATGATACCAAATTGGGAGTGGAAATGGGACACTTCAGAAAGGAGAGCCGCCTTTCAGGAAGACCTGGATAGGCTGGAAGAGTGGGTTAACAAGAACTTGATGAAGTTCAAAACTTTGTGGAGAAAAATCAGACTTCGGAATAATCTCCCCAGGAAGTGGTGGATTCCCCAACATTGGACATTTTTAAGATCTGGCTGGACAGGATGCTGGGCCATCTTGCCTAGACCATGCCTTTGCCAAGAAAGGTTGGATCAGATGATCCTCAAGATCCCTTCCAACCTGGGATTCTATGATACTATGAAAAGATGCTGAGAAGAGCCTATTATTACTGCTGCATTTACCCTGTGCTACATAAGCTTTATGCATGAGGAATGAAAAAATAAGTGTTCTCCCTAGTCTGATCCCTCCAGCTATGGAAATCTTAAAATAAGCTCTGTTTTCTTTCCAACTTGAAGCTTTGAACAAACTTCTGAAATGCCTGCTGTGATTAGTAGGCCACAGGTGAAGAACTTCCACAGGTATAGGGTTTGGGTTTTGGTGAGTTTGTTTTGTTTGGGGGTTTTTTGTTTTGTTTTCTCTTGTTTAACCAGACTAAAAACAAAACAAAACCAAACCCCAAAACAACTGAAAGCTTGACTTTTACTAAATACTGCTTATGCCATGATAAGCTTTCACATGTTCCCCTCTTCCATTTTCCTCTAAATTTCAGTCTTCTGATGATAGGCACTTGTTAGATGCCTACTTCTGAGCCATTCAAGTGCTCTTCATGCCTTAGTAAGCAATTACAAAAAAAAAAAAATGCCTTGTGACCACAAACAAGATTCCCACACCACCAAATTCAGCAGCTTTCAAAGGGAAAAAGGACACAGTCAACCAGAGACAGAATAAAATTAACCATAATACAAGATACAAACAAACACAATACAAGATACTAGGTTCTTGTACATTAACCATCCTTGTTTTCCAGATCATATATATTGTTGCCGAGTGAAGGAAACAAAAACTACCCACAGTATTCAAGCATATATATTCAATATATATATTCAATATCATATTCAATATATTCAAGTTTTTTCAAGTGACTAGAGACACATTCAGCAATTATCACAATTCAACCAAGGAAGATTTTTCAGCCCCCAGAATAATGACACGGAAGTACTCTAAACTTATAGGCCACTACTTGCAGTAACAAAGTAGCACAGGACTGTATCAAATTAAGCTGGCAGACAGCAAATTTGAATCGTAGGTGTTTTTTTACTTCATACAAAGTTAAAGCTCCGGAACTATTCGCCACAAAATGTTGGTGATACCAGACAGTTACAAAGGTTCAAACAATTGAGTAAATTCACCTGGGGGAGGGGAGAAGCAGAGCAACAATCACAACTTTCAGAAGGCTATGAAAAGCCCAGGAGTGGCAGCAGGTAGTCTAGTCCCATTATCTGTCACTTCCAAATACAGGCCAGGAAGCTCAAATAACCCTAGTACATAGAATAGTTAGGGTTAAAGGACCTTAAGATCATCAAGTTGCAAGCCCTTGCCATGGGCAGGGACATCTCCCACTAAACCATGTCACCCAAGGCTCTGTCCAGCCTGGCCTCGAACACTGCCAGGGATGGAGCGTTCACAACTTCCCTGGGCAACCCATTCCAGTGTCTCACCACCCTTACAGTAAAGAACTTCTTCCTTATATCCAACCTAAACTTCCCTTGTTTAACTTTTAACCCATTATCCCTTGTCCAATTGCTACAGTCCCTGATGAAGAGTCCCTTGCCAGCACCCTTGTAGGTCTCCTTCAGATACTGGAAGGCTTCTGTAAGGCCACCATGCAGCTTCTCTTCTGTAACACTGCAAATCAGGGTTTTAGACATATGAGCCACTACACATTGGAAATACTTGCCTCTTATTTTCCTAATAAAGCTAACAAACTTAATATTTGTCTGCAACACTAATAGTTAAGTTTATTACTACTTTTGTCTAAGGAGTATTAAACACAATCCAACGGGGCTTGATACCATAAGGATCTAGACTTTTTGTATCAGTTCATATTACAAGAGTGAATTCAAACAGGCTCAAAGTATTAGGGAAAAACTTCCACAAATACAGATGGGATTTTACAAAGTTTTTATCTCCTCACCATTCAGAAGTTAGCAAACATCTGCAGAACACACCTGACGACTCCAAAATAGATGTTCTACTTGGGGGCTTCAAGTTTCTTAAATCTATTCATCTCCTCACCTGAAGTTGGTCCCAGCTAGTATTAAAGTATTTT
This sequence comes from Myiopsitta monachus, assembly GCA_017639245.1. Lineage (NCBI taxonomy): Eukaryota > Metazoa > Chordata > Aves > Psittaciformes > Psittacidae > Myiopsitta > Myiopsitta monachus. Next base: position 47,664,631 of record CM029917.1, read on the forward strand.
TCAATTTCAACAATATAGCAAGAGACTGGCCACTTGCAAGTGGTTACAGCCCACCTCAGGGTAAGTCTTCTCCGTGCTAGTAGAGAAAATGTTGATTATAATATTCATATACTCTGTCAACTGAAGTGACTTATCCACATATATTTTACATAAAACAAAAAAAAGGTTGCTAAGCACCTACTTCGTGAAGGAGTAAAATAAACTAATAAGAACTGATGTGATTATAAAGACTCCACAAATAGTGCACAAAGAAAACCCTTCTTTGAGTTGGCAACTTAACTGGTTTGCTAAATAAGATATACAGAATAACATTAAGCATGTTTAGACTCGAAAAAATCAATCAGCAAAAATACATTACCTGTCATACATTACCTTTTTGTTCTAGTGAGACAGAAGATAGACATTTTTACCAAAACATTTATATGCCTATTACACAGATGTAATGCTACCACGGCCTCACATTTCAAAAATGACTATTTTTAAGCATCCAAGAGAAATGAAATAGTATATGAAATAATAATTTCATAAATGCATTGACCTTGATTCTATTTAACCAAAAAAGCAAGGTTGTTAGGACAAGTTAAAAAGGGAGGGGGAGGATATATACTGCAACAACATCACAAAATGAATCAGAAACACAGCTTTACCATAATCATGCCTTTGCTTAACCTCATTTCTCTACCACTCAGCTAAGACAACACATTAGATATGAAAAAAAAGCTGTTTGTAGCTCTTGGATGAGCATTTGAAGAAATGGAGGGGATGAGACTTTTACAACCACTTATTCTTCAGTGATAATGGAAATGTCTTGTTTTGGTTTTTTTTAAACTGAACGTTTTCTGGATATTTTGGATACTTAAAGTATACCTTAAGCTAAGCATATTATTTCCATTTCCTTGGGATACCTCTTTTCTAAAAGGTAATACCTCTACTTCTTTTTCACCTAGAACTGCATTCCTTTGCACCTAACAGGCAGGTAGGAAGACATCCTCAGTCTCCCTGTATTTCACCCAGTGGCCTGTGCCCCTTCTGACACAAAGAATTCTGGTTAGGATTTTTTTTGTGTATGTACCCACATTTTACCACTTCTTTCCACACAAGACAGCCATTCCCACTATCACCTAAGCTCATCTAGAAGCAGCACTAAATTAAGTCTCCAAACATTGGGTTCTGGCACACGTACAGTTCAATGCACCTAAGCCACATCTGAAGAGAAACACTTAGTGTCTGTGCCTCCTCAGATCTCTGCAGTGGGAAACATCAAGAGAGGACATGTATTTTGAAGTGTCTATAGACATCATTTTTATTTTTATTCATACACACACATATATGTATTTTGTAAATCTCAGAGACCCATGAACACCAGAGAAAACTACTTTCTTTTCTTACCTTATATTCTTCAATCTCTTCCTCATCAGCTTCTCCCTCATCCGGATATTTGCGTTTCGCATTTGGTGCAGAAGTATCATAAGCAGCCCTGTAAACATCCAAAAAAAGATCCTCGTATAAAATCATGTCTCTCTCCAGAGAGAACTTTGGAGAGATCTCTGACAATCTGCCTTGACTACATATTTCTGTTACAAGTTTCAAATTTTTCTGAAACTTTTGTACGAAATGTTGCTCCTTTCTCAGTATATTTGAGACCAGCACAGCTTTTTAAAGACAGGACTCCTGAAAACAGGTCTCTCAATTCCTCACTTTTCTGCTCTAAAAGGTACAGCTAACTTTTACCAAAGCAGTGCATCTACAAAGTTAAGCCTGACCACACAAGAGAATTACTACTTATTAATTCTCACACGTAATAGTATGTACTCTCAGACATGCCTGCTGCTCTGTAAGAACTTTTAAATTGCCCTGTGGCTGCTCTTAGCAAAAGCACAAAGGCTCTCAGCAAGCATACACTAAACTCACACCTCAGTTTTGCTCCACAGCAGCTTTTTAACATAAGAAGCAAAAGTTAACCTTAATTTCCAAACTATTAAACGTGAATGTCTAAACCGTACTCACCTTATTCAAAGGTCATATCTGGGTAATTAAAGCATTTTCTTTCACTGGTTTGTATTTTATTCAGTAACATAACAGTAAGATTTTTTTATTTTTGGAGCACAACCTCTGCCTACTTCAAAGGCTTGCATTACTGTTAACCCCCCCTCATTTCAAACAGAAACTGCACTGGTACTGACCTGCACGTCTCTCTTGTTTCAGCGATCTCCCGCTGGTCATCTTTACTGTTCAGCACGGCACCGATACTGTCTGCATTTTCAGCTCCTAACTGAACAACGGGCAAGGCAAATTCAAGCCACAGCTAGCACTGATTAAAAAAAACCCCAGGCAGTAACGATCGAAGCCGAAAAGTCCGCTCTTTAAGCCTGACTCACCCCCCCACCGCCCATGCTCGCCTGCAGGCTGGCTGGAGGCACCAGCAGCGACCACCTCTCCATCCTCAGCCGCGGGTCCAAACCGAGCAGCGCCCTGAGGCTCGCTGCTTACCTGTGCCCCCCGCCGGGCACCAGCGGCAGGGTCTCTTCCGGACGTACCGACAAGCAGCCTCCACAAAGGCCCACCCGCCGCCGTCAGCAGCACAGCCGCTGCATCTGAGGCTGACAAGCGCCACAACCCCTCACGCGGGGAAAGGCCGGCCCCCAGGCCCCCAGGCCCCAGCCCTGCAGAGCACGGTGCCGTCGGTACCTGCTGCGCCAGGAGCTGCCGGCGCAGCTTCTGCCGCTCCCGGATCTCCTGCAGCCGGCTGTTCATCCCCGCGCCGCCGACCCCCGCCGCCCCGCCTCGCCCCGCCCAGCTCCCGCCCGGGCGTCACTTCCGTCGCGACGTCAATGCCGCGGCCGGGAGGCTGCTGAGGCGGCTGCCGGGCGGCAGGGCGGGGTTGCCGCGAGAGGCAGCGTTCTCCTGCGCGGCGATGGCTCGCCCTGCGTGGGATGTAGTGGTCGAGCTCTGACCGACAGATAAACCGACGGTAAAGCATGATGTATAGCTAACAGACTGGTGGAAATCCCATTTCCGGGCTCGTAAGGAGTGGCTGAGCAGGCTGCTTGCCCGTTCTGACGTAATTTAAGTGCTTTTCAAGTATAAATGTTAAAGTTATTTTCGCTCGACCATTGCAGTTCAAGTTTTATCACTAACTCCAGGCAAACAGCTCTAAAAAAATCTTCAGGGAGCTCTTTTCAGCAGTTTAGTCTCCAGGGTATTTCACAGCCGTGACAGTCTACGGAATTATAGAATCATAGAATAGTTAGGGTTGGAAAAGACCTTACGATCATCTAGTTCCAACCCCCCTGCCGTGGCCAGGGACACCTCCCACTAAACCATGCCATCCAAGGCTCTGTCCAGCCTGGCCTCGAACACCACCAGGGATGGAGCCTTCACAACTTCCCTGGGCAACACATTCCAGTGCCTCACCACCCTTACAGTAAAGAACGTCTTCCTTATTGCAGTTTGTTGCATGTGGGGGGCTGTATCTTAGCTTTACATGCAGGTGGCTTTTCTTTGTCATCCTCATCTGAGGGCAGAATGCTGCTTCTCCTACACGTCTCTTGCCACGGTACATTCTTTATATCCAGTTTCAATATCCAATGTAGTTATTTGGAGGTTAACCTTTATGTTTTGTCTCCATCTTTCTGGTTGTTTCATGTTCCTGCTTGAGGGAGTTTAGCAAAATCTTCAAAGGATTTTTCATCTGAGTTTTGGTTTCTGTCCCACTTCCTCCTTTCTCCCCTCTTACGTCTTTGAATGTATATAATTTATATCGCATAGTGATTTTTATTCTGGCAGCTATTCATACAAGAATTGAAGTAAAGGCCTGCAGTCTAGGTTCAAAAGCTGTGCAAGAAACTTCAGTTCCTAGCATCTCACAAAAGGAAACTTAACAAAAGAATAAATAAACATGATAAATTATCTCAACAGCTAATGTTTGTGCTCCTGAAATAGACTGATAATTGTAATTTCCTGTAATTGTCAGGCCCAAAGATGTGGACAAGAGCTGAAAAATGACATTCTGTGCTCTGTTAATGGAGTGTGGTGTGCTTCTGGTGGTATCTTTAGTGCTAGGTACCATCATGCTTTCATGATACAAGCTGTTACTCTGTTTTTTTTAATATATGGTATATATGTCAATGACATAATGCAGATTAAACTTAAAATTGAGGAAGACCCATGAAGAAAAAGAAATTAGAGTAGTGCAGCTTAAGGCGGAAAGAAACCATGTCCAGCTACTCACATTTCTCAGAGACAGAGCATCCTAGAAAAATGATAAAGCTTTTAAATGTCAAAACCAAAAAATACCAAGAGGTGATTTTTTTATCTCCTTGGGGAATGGATCAGCAGTTATACTGGCCTATTTATGGAAATGTGAAACAAGAAATGCTATCTCATACTACTGCATGCTTCTTTCATATTGTTGGCTGTAATGAATACAGCAGAAATCCCTGCACAGTAACAAAATCACTTCCTCCTGGATGCAATATGATCAAGTTTATGTGAGCCTGCACTCTGTTTTTAGAACCGGTTGCTTAGATGAGCTAATCTTTACAAACACTGATGGCTATGAAAGATGTTACACTATAAACACAAACTGTTTCACAATAAAAAGTTTGTATTTTTGCAGAATGCACCTTGCCTTTCTTCCTCTCTGTATGCTGTGGGTTTGGCTCTCTGAGCCTTGTATGCAGTCTGTAGTTAAGTGTTTTTCTGTTGAGATAAGTATCTGGCCAAATTCTGGCAGTCTAGAGTCAAGAGGTACACATGCGCATATACTGTTCCATAATCCAAACTATTTTGGTTTGGGTTTGATCACTGATACTTGATCACTGTTTTGATTACACCACAATTTTCTGTGGCTTTTAATCTTACCATGGAATCATCAGAAAATAGAATCCTCTAATCCAGCCTCACATTCTAAGGTCGTCTCTGAAGTGGTGTCAAACGTACAAGTACTTAGGACTGGAAATGTACCAGCCTCCCTGGGCAATCCATACCGGAGCTTCATGGCATTGAGTTTTTCTTTTCCTAGTCTCAGTATAAATATTTGTTGCGGGAACTTACAGCCTCTACTCCATATGGACAGCAAGAGAAATGCATTTTATACTGTTCGCCACAAGCCTGCAGAGGTTTATTTGCTTCTCCTCTGCAACAGTCCCTACTGTTTGGGAAGACTGCTGTTGCCCTTCTTTTCACCTTGCTGTTTTGTACTTCCAATCTTTCTGCCTCTTGGAATCTCATCTTACCAGTCAATTCTTTCTCTGAATGGCTATTCCCAAACTAGGCATTCAGCTGCAAATGAAGCCTTCACCAGTGCTGTGTGAAATATAAATGTGATGCAGTATGTGCTGTAAGGCTACCCAACCTCTTCAGGGATCTCAGTGCAGCTTTCCTTTTTTTTGCAGCTAATGACTTCATTGAACAGCCTTCAACTCTGATCCGTCACTAGATACTTTCCTTCAGATTTATGAAGCCAATTGTTTTCTCATCCCGTTTCTATTTAACTGATTATTCCCAAGTACATTACTTTTCACTTCTCTTTATTAACGTGCATTCAATCTTTTTAATTCTTTCTATTGTTGGGATAATTTTGAATTCCAGTCCTGTCCTCCAGCATACTTGTACCTACTTCCAAATTCAAGTAGCTGTCTCTGAATGTAATAAGCAGATGTCCCATGCCACTTTAACTATTTATAGCAGTATAAAATATTTATAAAACAAAATAAAAAAAGGGTAAAATTTCACACCCATTTTTTAGCTTGCCCTTCATTAAGTACAAGAATATGTGTTCCTCGGAAACTCCAAAAGTATTACTAATGATAAGAGAATGCAGCTTTCATTATTTCTCTCATTTAAGGAAAAAAAAAAAGGCATTTCAGATTTTACTTGTATTATCCAGAAAAATCAAGTTGCTACTTTTTTTTTTTTTTTTTGAAGGATCAAATAGTACTGAATTTGGGTAATATTGACCAAACACCTATTTCAGTGGTGAGCCAGGAGTATGCAACACTTAGCAGAAAAGACATGGCAAATGAAGGTAACGGGGTAATGGGTTAAAAGTTAAACAGGGGAAACTTAGATTGGATATAAGGAGGAAGTTATTTACTGTGAGGGTGGTGAGGCACTGGAATGGGTTGCCCAGGAAAGTTGTGAATGCTCCATCGCTGGCAGTTTTCAAGGCCAGGTTGGACAAAGCTTTGAGTGACATGGTTTAGTGTGAGGTGTCCCTGCCCATGGCAGGGGGGTTGGAACTAGATGATCTTAAGGTCCTTTCCAACCCTAACTGTTCTATGATTCTATGAATATATCTCTACAGTAGTTCAGAACCCCTTTTTTAATCTTGATAGAAAATTGTGAATGAAAAATAGAAGCGGCAAAATCCTGCTTGTTTTTTGTTCTTTGTAAGACATTGCTTTCAACTGCATATACAATGAAATTCCCAAATTGTGTACAGTGGTGAAATCTTTTAAATCTGTGAACAGATTAAAAACAACAGATGTAAAACAGATTTCTGTAAATATGTGAAATTATTTACATTGCCAGTTAGTCCATTACTTTGAGATGGACAAACCTAAACAACAGTGACAGAGAAATTGCATCTTACTCTTCTGTGCTTCTTTGAGAAAATGTGTATTGAAACATGCTAATATGTAATTAAAAAAAAACGCAGTATTTTTTGATATTAATGGGACTTTTAAAATCTTAAAAGTCATATCTATTAAGTTAGATTTTAAGAGTGTACATCACAAGCATATGGAGAAATTACAGCTGTATAAACCAGCGGGGTTTTTTTGTTTAAAACAGGTTCCCTCCAAAATATTTTATTAAATAAATAAAACATATGGGCCAGATTACAGTTGTATACATATACAGGAGGGGAAAGATGAAAAAAGGAACATGTTTTGCTTTGCATTTCAATCTGTAGACCAAATGCCTTCATGGTAAGATTTGTGTTCATCTGAGGTACTTGCTGCTTTTCAAGAAAAAAACATTTAGAAATTCAAAGTGTATAATATGTTAAATATGGCTTCATGGACAAAAATATTCCTGCTCCAACAAGTATCTTCTTTTTCCTCTTTATATGCTTATTTTACATGTTCTAATAGGTTATAGTTACATTTTAATAATTGTGTAATATGTGCTTGCATTTTGCATGACTGCAAAAATACAGCTGTACCTCACTTTATCCTTTCTCATTCCAAGTAAGTCTTCTGTAAATGAAAATACATCAAACACTTGAAAGGCCATTGCATGTATGTAGCTCAATACTAAAGTAATCCCTATATCCCTCTGAAATTCTAGAGAAAAAAAGTCTTTCTTACACCTTGCATGTACATTGCTGCTGGATTTGGTTCAGGACACCGAGAAATTCCTGCAGGAAATATTAGAAATGCCTTGCTAATTGCTGCTAGTGGGTAGGTGATGCTTGGGTTAGATGAGAGCACAAAGCAATCCTGCTTGATTCATCTTTCTGTCGCTTGCGATTTTCACTGCACTTACACTTCACAATAATGAAGTGCAAAATTCTGAAACAGGTACTAATAAGAAATGCTTTCAGAAGATTAACTCTGAACAAAGAGAAGACCCCTGCTACCGTTCCAGTCATAAATAACTGGAAGGGGATTACTTACTTGGGAGAGAAGAACTTAGTTGAACAACTGCATTTATAAAGCTTTGTTTACCCCAGGAAACCTTCTACACCATGAATGTCATAGGAAATTGTAGAAGATCATGTATCTCTGCTTTGTGAACCAGTTGGCCTCATTGACAGTGGATGTTTTGCATAAGCAAGACTTCATCCTGCTCAGTGGCAGGCTTACTAATGTTCACCAATTTGTAAAGGCTGCTTTCTACATGAAGAAGAGTCCAAAATGTGTGTTTCATGATGAAGATGAAGTAATTTTTTTCCCAGCTTTTCTCTCAGATCTAAACCTAATATTAAATATTCCCATACATGTTTAATATTTTCACATAGGTGTAGTCTGCCCATTGATTTTTTTTTTGTTTGTTTTTTTTGGAGTGTTTTTTTCCTCCAGCATGAGCACAGAATGAATCACATACAGAGCTTCCCTTAAAGGACAGACTCAATGAATCAAGTACCAAAACCCACACATACCCAAGGTAGTCAGGTTTGGAAATTAAGTTCTTAGCATTTCTTAGCAAAACTTGGTTAAGACTACATGCTAACAAATACCATTTTGCATTCCATTAAGTCAAAATATCCTCTCTGGAATATTTAAATATGTTTATTTATAGAACGGCTATACAGACTCCCCTTTCACCTAGTTAACAGACTGCAACATACGTGATGCCACATTTGCTTCCTATTCTAAGTATCAGGAAATAAAGGAACACCTCTGCTGTATTTACACATGCTGGGGCACTCCTACTCTCACACTTGAGTCTCACTCCTCACTCAGCCACATGGCACCGCACACTTGAGATCTGCTCAATGATCCTTCTGAGAGAAAAACATGAAGTGCTTGGAGATTACTCACGGAAACAATATAAAACACAGCCTCAAACACAATCTCACATTGCAACTGCTCTAACAGGACAATGTTGTACTGATTATATGTTCCCAGGTGTTGCTGAAATAGTAGCAACAGCATGAATACATCAGGTCTCCAGTCCTCCAAAGTTTTACACACGGTACTCATGTAACCAACTTTATACATCACAGTACATACATGTGTACACACTAAAAATGAGGATAAGTATTTGCAGAATAAAAGCCTTTACCAAATGCAGTGCTATTTTTTCTTTTTTTTTTCAAGTTTTTCAAACCAGTATTTCCACATTTCATTGTTATTCAAAAATCCTATTTTTTTTTCTTTTTTTTCTTTTTCTGTTCTAAACTGCGACAGTTTTAAAATCACAAACACTCTGGATATGTCAAAACTGTCTCAGTTCAAACAGCACTTTTTTCCATTCACTACATTAAACAAGTGGTCACCAGTTTTGCAGGATTTACCTTTCAGGTTTAAGTGCAATTATTTCATCATAGCTGCACAATACATTGTTAGACACATATGTTCTGATGTATTGAATTGTTCCAGGAAATCAAGTCTCTTATTGCCTTGTTCCAGGAAATCGCGTTTCTTATTGCCTCATAATATAAACTCAGCTTGTTGTACAAGAAAGTGCATAACACTTTAAAAAAGGTTTTTCTATGATCTCATTACTGTACCCACTGTATTACACAGTAATGGAAAATTCATCAATTACAGGCTGTTCAGTGACATCCTGTGTAATGCAGGGTCACCCTATGGAGCTTATATATAATTGCAGACAAAAGGCCTATTCTCTTCCATATAAGCACAAACACAAATTAATTTTGAGCCATACTTGGCAGAATTTCAAATCTCTGCTCTCCATGTTTGTTAAGAAGAAAGAAATTAATGAATAAAAATGTTTTATCAGAGCACTGACTTATATCCTAAATGTATTGACCCATTACAGCACCCATTCTTTGGCCCATTTTGCACATAGAAATATCCTTTTTGTGAGGTCTTGCATCCTCTACTTCTAGTCCTGATTTCAGCCTGTGTCTGGTGCTGTTAGATCTTACTTGGTCCCACTAGGTCAATGCGCTTAACTTTTTCCACCGATCCCAGCGGTTGATCTACTGGCCACAGCATACTTGATTTTGTGAAGAAATAATAGTAAGAAATCATTAGATGGATAGTCTGAAAATAATTTCATTACAATGTATTGTGCCTGGCTGTTTGGTTACATTCTTTCTGCCTTGTACTTACTGGGGGAATTTCTCATCTATCACATTGCCTAAAGTCAACCCTTGCTCTGATTTGTCACATCTACATTGCTGTTTGGCTCTGACCTGGTCAGGAGGGAACGCAGCAGAGCAGAGAAAAGACTATCAGTGGCAGTAAGACGGGACTGACTCAGGCCTTTACTTGTCCATAGTATTTTAACTGCATTTCACCAACAGCTGGAAGTGCTCAGCTTTCCTAAGACCTATGCTGAAAGCATACTGCATGAGCTACTCAAAAATAAAGGTAAGCAGCTTTACTGAGCACAGGAAGAGGCTAATCAGTGAATTTTACTGCTGATTTAAATCAGAATTAGACTGATTCTCCAGCTGATTTTTAAATGCTTGGTATTCAATGTTTTTGAAATGCAGGACTACTATTTTTGCATGTATATCTCACACATCAGATACCCTCACCTACTCACAAGAACTATTTATTGAAAATTAGTCCTCTGATAACCTGTACCCTCACACAACTCATGCAAAAGCAGAATCAGCAACAGGAGAGAACTATCAAGGGCTTTTAGAAAACTATTAGGATAAAGGAAGCTTTTGTGTAAGTTTCCTTTTAAGCTTTGCATACATGAATACCCCATGCTGCTGCTGTATCATAGAGTCATAGAATAGTTCGTGTTGGAAAGGACTTTAAGATTGTCTAGTTCCAAAACCCCTGACATGAGCAGGGGCACCACACACTATACCATGGCACCCAAGACTCTGTCCCACCTGGCCTTGAACACTGTCAGGGATGGAGCGTTCACAACATCCTTGGGCAACCCATTCCAGTGCCTCACCACCCACACAGGAAAGAATTTCTTCCTTATATCCAATCTAAACTTCCCCTGTTTAAATTTAAACCCATTCCCCCTTGCCCTGTTGCTACAGGCCCTAAAGAAGAGTCCCTCCCCAGCATCGTTGTAGGTCCCCTTCAGATACTGGAAGGCTGCTATGAGGTCTCCACACAGCCTTCTCTTCTCCAGGCTGAACAGCCCCAACTTTCTCAGCCTGTCTTCATAAGGGAGGTGTTCCAGTCCCCTGATCATCCTCGTGGCCCTTCTCTGGACTTGTTCCAACAGTTCCATGTCCCTTTTATGTTGAGGACACCAGAACTGCACACATTACTCCAAGTGAGGTCTCACAAGAGCAGAGTAGAGGGGCAGGATCACCTCCCTCGACCTGCTGGTCACACTCCTTTTGATGCAGCCCAGGATACAGTTGGTTTTCTGGGCTGCAAGCGCACACTGCAGCCAGCTCATGTTCATTTTCTCATCGACCAACACCCCCAAGTCCTTCTTCGCAGGGCTGCTCTGAATCTCTTCTCTGCCCAACCTGGAGCTGTGCCTGGGATTGCTCTGACCCACATGTAGGACCTTGCACTTGTCATGCTTAAACTTCATCAGGTTGGCATTCAGCCCACCTCACGGGAGTGTCAAGGTCCCTCTGGATGACATTCCTTCCATCCACATAAATTAGTGTTGTCAGAAAACTTGCTGAGGGTACACTCAATCCCACTGCCCATGTTGCCAACAAAGATGCTGAACAGGATCGGTCCCAACACTGATCACTGAGAGACACCAGTCATTACTGGTCTCCAATTGGACTTCAAGCTGTTGACCACAACTCTCTGTGTGAGACCATCCAGCCAGTTCTTTAGTCACCAAGTGGTCCATCCATCAAATTGATGTCGTTTATTTAGAGACAAGGATGTCATGCAGGACAGTGTTGAATGCTTTGCACAAGTCCAGGTAGATGACGTCAACTGCTCTGCCCCTGTCCATCAGTTCTGGAGCCTCACCACAGAAGGCCACCAGATTGGTCAGGCAGGATTTCCCCTTAGTGAAGCCATGCTGGCTGTCACCAACCACTAATTGTTTTTCATGTGCATTAGCAGGCCTTCCAGGAGAATCTGCTCCAAGATTTTGCCAGGCACAGAAGTGAGACTGACTGCTCTGTAGCTTATCCCTGGATCTTTCATATTCCTTTTCTGGAAAGAATTCCTCTTTCCAGTCATTGGGAACTTCACCTGACTGCCATGATTTTTCAAATAGGATGGACAGTGGCTTCATTTGCCAGCTCCTTCAGGACCAGCGGATGGATTTCATCAGGTCCCATGGACTTGTGCACGTTCAGGTTTTTAAGATGATCTTGAACTCGATTCTCTCCTACAGTGGGCCTAAGGTCTTCCTTCTTACAGTCCCTGCGTCTGCCTTCCAAGACCTGGGTGGTGTGGTCAGAGCACTTCACAGTGAAGACTGAGGCAAAGAAGTCACTGAGAACTTCAGCCTTCTCCAAATCCAGGGTAGCCAGTTCTCCTGACAGCTTCCATTTCTCTGGTAAACTGATGAATATATGCATAGAAATACAGTGTGTGTTTGGGGAGCGGGGTGTGTGTTGGAGTGGTCAGATCAGTTCATACATATGAAGTAGTTAATATTCTTTGGTATTGGGTCTGTCAAATATCAGGAGAAAAACAAGCAGCTAACCCTGTGAAACTCTACACGAATGAAGACCTATTCTAGCAGATGATTTTCTACAACTGCTCTTGCAGAAGCTGTCAAGGTACACAGCACAGATTGCTAACTTTGGTCATGAGTGTTGTTCCATGGACTTCCATGGGACTGCTGTTCATAGGTACTACCTCTATTAGTAAGAGGTACAAATTAAATACTAAGATTAAGTATTGAGAACATTTTGCAAAAGGGGGAATTGCTGTGTACGTCAGCTGGAGTCAGTTCACCCCCTGTAATATCATCTTAATGTATTATTTTCTCTACTTGTCTGGAAAAAAACAAAACAAGCTTTTGTTTTCATATAAAAAAGCAGGCCTTGTTAAATGCAGATTACATACTTTAAATCCTGCGGTGTTGCTGCAGGAGCATAACTAGCACAGTTGTCAAAGATTTATTGTTTCCTCAACATTTTGTGAGAATTCTTTTCTGAAAAACTGGATACTGTAATGTCAGAGTCGGAGTTGTACATAGTGCCCAGATCCATTGAGACCGAGGGTCACGCAGATGATGAGTTTCCTGCAAGTGTAATAAAAGTAGTCAAGCAGATCAGATTGATTTTTTATGTGGCACTTGTAAATGCCACAGCCAAAGGACAAGCTGCAATATGAGCTCACATATTCATATACAGTTCAAACACAAGAGAAACCATATGGGCGGGACACTCATGAATGCTTTAGCCAAGACAGAAGCTGCAACCAAAACGTAAAGCCTGCATCCTGGAAAAACAAACTGCATCAGCTCCAGTATTTCTTAGAAAATGGCCCCTCCTACTCACACTGAAATTATTATCAATGTTTTTAATGGAAGCTGGACCAAGTCCCTCATTTGTAAATTCTAACGTAAGCATTATTTCACACAGCATTAACAGACCTAACATCATAGTGAAAGCTAGTTCACAGTTATTAAAACAAATTAAAGCTCGTTCTCCTTATATGATTACATGAAAAATAACAATCATAATAAAAAATAAAATGTTCAAGAGTGAATCTGTGTATGTGGATCATTCAACTAAACCTAAACCCTTGTCCTGGCAGGGAATCATTGTGACAATTGCTTTTTTGTTCTTGATGCTTCTTTAATAAATCTAATTACTTGCAAACCTTTTTCCCTCTGTAACCCCACTTTTTTTCCTCAAATCCTCCTGCTTAGTACCACTTTGCATCCTCAAGTGCAAACACCTCTACCCTACATAGGCAAAGAAAGTTCACTGCATATAAGATTTCTGTTGGCCCACACACCTAGGGGAGACACATGAAATCTGAATGTAAGTACCTTAAGTACCAGGCTCAAGCTTTGCCTGAAGCACTTTGTACGATTCATCATATTCATCTCCCTCCTGTGCTGATCAGCAGAACCCTTTCCCTTCCAGGCTGGGGAGGGGAAGGAAAGCTTAGGTCTGGGAAAATGAAATATTGCTGTGGCTGTGATGCCAAGAAGTGTTTACTAAGCAGTGAAAGAAGCCTGAACTGGCCAGGCTGAGCATGCTTTTAACTGGTCCCTTCAAAAGATAAAACCAACCAACTTGTCCTGACAGTTTTCAGACAATTCAAAAATGGCCATAATGAGTCACTTTCAGGTTAATATCTTGTATATATTCAAATATTTTGAAGATAAATTAAACTCTTGCCAGTCCTGACAGTTGCTAAACTAATGCATATACCTACCCCTAGAAGAAACCTCAGAAAGAACAATCTGTGCTCTTACATACACAAAAAAGTGCAACATACACATGTGACAGCAGTTACCACCTTGCTGTAGAAACCTCAGCAGAATATTCTTTAACCTTGTGATTAACAACTGCGATGCTGCAATAAAATATAAATCAAGGATGAGCAGAGCTAAAATGAATACAGGTAACACCAAACACTGTAGGACCTGCTTTTCCTTAGTCCCGGAGCTCTTTTGCTCCTATAAACAAAACCTTAAATTTGAAGTTGCATTTTGCACCTTTTGAACAGCTTGGAGGCTGTTAAAGGAAGGCCACCGTTTACTGGAGATACATGGGATCCTGCAGAAAACCAGAAAGCACACTCACTTTTTCTCTTAGACTCTACAAGGTTACGGGAATACTGATGTGCTCACCCAGAAACCAGACTGACACTTCTCAGCCAAAAATATAAGAGACAAAAAAAAAAAGATCCTATGGAGAGGTGAATTTACAGGCTCACACTACAAACAAATTGCCAAATAAAGGCTGCGCAGTCTATCAGACAGGGTGGGACTTTGCAAATATGAAAAGCAGAGATTCAAAAAAGCGGTAAAGTATAAAATAACAACTAACCCAAACTAACAACTGAATAATATGAGACAAAGAAGCAAAACTAACTGACAGCCATCCCGGTAGAAAGAGAAAATCGAAGATGACCAGGTCCCTTAGCCACAACCCCTTAGCGCTGCGAATAAGCAGATTACTATTCAGAGCACATGGGGCTGGCTATAAAGCTAAATGTGAAGACGTTTCTCTTCACAGCATTTGTTTCCAGCCCCTTTGTTTCCTGCAGACACGGCTGGTGCTCTCTCTCCATCCCCCTGCCTCCCCAGCCGCCGCGAGCGTCAGCTTTGTCCCCCTTTTCCTATGCTGCGCGTTCCTGCCTCTGGCCAAGGCTTTGCCCGGCCGGGCTCCTTCTGGTCTTTTGTGCGGCTGTCGGCGGGGTTCGGGGAGCCACAGCCAGGGGGGAGGATCGAGGGCAGAGAAAAAGGCGGCTGGTAGGGGAGCCCCAAGCGCGCGAGAGAAGCGGGGCGGGGGAGGAGCCTGGGCAGCGATGAACCCGATGGGAGGCCGGGGAGGACGCAGGGAGGTTTGGGGGGGCAGAGGCGCCCGGGACAGGCAGGAAGCGGGAGAACGCCCGAGGCCGGGCTCCGGGGAGCCGCGGATGGCGCGGTCCACTCTCGGTCCCTTCCAAAGCCCTGCTGGGGCTGCCGGAGGGGATGCTGCCCTGAGGAGTTGCGGCCGACAGCCCCAGACGCCGCCGCGGCTGTTGGGGCTGCCGGGCTCCCCGCGCCCCTCCGCGCCCCGCTGGCCCTGCCCCCGCAGGCAGCTCTGCCGGGGGCAGGGCCACCGGGGTACGCGGCGTGGGTGATTAGCGGGACGCCGAGGCCCCGCCTTCCCCCTCTCTCATCCCGGGCGTGATGAGAGGGGGAGATGGACCCGAGCCGGCGGGATTGGCACCATGATATTCGTCGGCTTGGTGGTGGCGCTGGTGACAGGGACGATCCCCGGAGCCCGCGAGCTGGGGAAGGTCTCCGCCAGCCTCCCGGCCATCCGCCACCCGCAGCCACCCTCCTCGGCCCCGCCGCCGCCGCCCCCCGCTGCGCCGCCCGCCGGCAGCTTCGCCGCTGCCCGGCGCCCTTGGCCACCGGCGGCGTCCGCTCTCCCGCGGCGGCGAACAGCGGCCCGGGCTCCGCGGGGCCGCCGCTGCTCCTGCGCCCAGCCCGGCGGGGGAGGGCTGCCCGGGTGCGCCCCGGGCGGCGGCCAGGGCCCGGCGGAGCGGGGCCGCGCCGACTGCGAGCAAGGTGAGCGGGGCGGGGGCGCCGGGCGCCGGGGAGGGGGTGAGGAAGCGCCGCCGTCGGGCGTGTGGTAGCGGCGGAGCGGAGCTGCGGGCGGACGAGTGGCTTCGCTGGACGAAGATTATTGGCAGGGCGGCGGCGTTCTCACAGTCCCCTGCCCGGTTCCCCGTCGTTGGAGGGAACGGGTAACAGGGAGCAGACACCTTTTGCCACAGTGACAGCAAACGCTTTTCTGAGAAGAGCGTTTAAACTTTTACGTCAGTAGATGCAGCGGAAGGATGAAGGTCCGACCCGGTTTTAGTCCGACGCTATTTAATACTAGGTAAATCTCGTTAAGAAGCTGCGCTTAAAATATTCAGTAGGCTCAGTTCGCAAAGACTGTCATTCCCCTTTTTCTAATCGGGCACACTTCTACAGGAAGCACTTGGGTCTCCAGAAGCCCGGTGGCAGAAGGAAAGGCAAAAGGATGCCGCGCTCTAAACGTGAACTGCTCCCATTGCATCTCTTTCTTTCTCCCCCTATCCCCCTTTCCCCTTTCTTGGGATAGAGGGGATTGCAAATTAGCACTGATGCCTAAGGACATCTGTGACCCTGTCAAGAGATCTGCTTCCCCCCGCCCCCAGCTAAGCTCCCAGTGACTGGAGTGGAAATTTTCAGTGCATAAGGTCTGAACAGCAATTTCAGTATTCATCCCTTTAGCCAGCACTGTTGGCGTTAAATATATACTATATTTCTGTACAGGCTGGTTTGGAATGACTTCACATTTGAATCTGGGACACCACTTAGAGTACTGCATCCAGCTCTGGAGTCCTAGGTACAGGAAAGATGGAGAGGGCCACAAATATAATCAGAGGGATGAAGCAACTCTCCTATGAGAATCGCCTGAGAATTGGGGTTGTTCAGCCTGGAGAAGAGAAGATTCCAGGGAGACCTTATTGAGGCTTTCAATTCATATGGGGAAAGACTTTTTGTCAGGGCCTATTGTGACAGGACGAGGGGTGATGGTTTTAAACTAAAAGAGGGGAGATTCAGGCTGGATGTGAGGAAAAAATTCTTTAAAAGGGTGGTAAAATACTGGCCCAGGTTGCCCAGAGAGATGGTGGATGCACCATCCCTGGAGACATTGAAGGCCAGGCTGGATGTTGTTCTGGGCAACCTGATCTAGTTGAAGATGTCACTGCTCATTGCAGGGGAGTGCGACTAGATGACCTCTCAGTGTCCCTTCCAACCCAAACTAGTCTATGATTCCATTCTGTGATTTTCTCCTGCATCTCTCTGGTATTATCCTACCTAAGTAAGAATTATATCTTATCTCTAGCTTTACTAAAAATAACGAAGCAGAATTTTTGCAACAAAAATAAGAAATTCTCTTCTTTGTTGCCCTTCCTTTTACATATCTTGTCATATCAGAAGGTCAGCAAGGGAGTTGATCATTAATATCAATAATTTTGTCCTTGTGGAAGTTTTTTGGGCTGTTTTTTAATTATTTACTTTCAGATCTCTGAAGAGGGTTGTTATCTTTCTTTTCCAAGAATAGCTCTAGAAGGTGTGTGAAAAAAAGCTGATAATTTGACCAATGTGATAATAAAACATATCAGTACAAAATATCACATGAAGAGCATCGAGAAGCATTAAGGTGCCTCCATATCGATCATTTATGCATTAAAAGAAAAACACAGCTTCCAAGTCAAATGTTGTATTCCTTCAAGAAGATACAAGGATTATGTTTTACAGATGTTTTCCTGGAAAGAATAGCAGGCAGCTGATGCCATGCAGGAGAAAATGGATAGCTGGACACAGGTGAAAAATAAATCTAGAAGCCTTCACACCCTTTAACTCATCTCAGTTTGGGAAAGGGATCCCACAGTTGCTTCTTTGATTTAGCTCATCATATATATAGCTTTTGTTTTCAGAATTCTTCAGTCTGGTTCTTACAGTCTGGTTCCTAAAATACTTCATGAGGACTTGGTCTAACATGTTACAATGAAGAAGAACATAGCATTGTATTGCTAAGAACCCAGGACTGCACTTACTAAATTCCAGAATCCCCTGTGAGTTCAGCACAAATGTGATTTAAGTAAGAAAATACCAAAAATTACTACATGGTTTGGGTTTAGCCGTGTTTCTTTTGTCTTTTCAGAATGGTGCTTTTTTTCCCCTAGAAAAAGGAAATCCCAGGTTAGCCCCTCCTAAGAGGTCAGATGTAGCTACTGAACAGTAGACAATACTTCCTTATTGAAAGGTTGTCTGGTCCTACTGGGCTCAGTGGTAAATTCTCAGTGACATCAACAGAGCAAACGTGTGTCCTAAAGTCTTCATGGAGGTGATATGAAAGTATTAGTGTGTGAGATGGCTTGAGGTTGAACATGGAAATAAATGAAGCCATCTGCCCAGAAATAATAAACATTATTGTAGTATTCATCATGAAGTGTGTTTCTTTGTTACAAGAAGCAAAGAAATGCAAGTAAGGCAATGCTATAATGCAGTTTATAGCTGGAGAAGGACAGACTATTCAGAGATAAACTCACTGCATCTACTGCTTTAGTCTGCTTTAGTACATGTCCTAATGAACACATGCTCAGTTATTCAGCACCTGCAATGACTAAATACAATACCATGTTCAAAGCCTTAACTGTACATCTCCTGGCTTTTCTAGCTTACATATTAAGACTTACCTGGAAAGTTAACTGGCTAAACTTAGTGCATGTGTATCTATTAAACTGCTTTATATTTAAACATTACTGGCAAATAATGATGATGATAATAGTAATACAAGCGTCTTTATAATTATACCGTGTGCTACCAGTCTAAAATCTGTTTTATAGGTTAAACAATTGATTTTGGTGTTTCATTTCCTTCCTTCTCAAATGAGAGACATCTGGGTAATATTATTAATTCACACCTTGAAAGCAAGTAAACCAAGTACCAACATGCATATAAAAATTATCATGATTAGCCAAGGAAATCATAGAGCAAAATAAATGAGTCTGAGAGTACTCTGTACACAGAGCCAACAGAAGTCCAGCAAAGTTTAGTATTTTAGTTACTGGTAATAACAACTTACCTGTAATGTACTCATGCTTCAAAAAAGAGGCCTACCTCAGTACCTAGAAGCAACCACTGCCCATAATGTTTATGTGGCATGTAGCTACAGTATTCTGCATGCTATGCTGTTTATGCTATGTTGTTACATATCCAACTTAAACTTCTTTGAGTCAAGTGGGTTAACTATTTTTCTGTATTTTACAAAGGGGAAACAAAACAAAAAAGGGTATGTGTCTGCCAGAGGTGACCCTAAGAAGCAGTGGCAGAACTGGAAATAAAAGCCACATCCCCAGACTGGCCAGATCGTAGTCTTTCCATTTAAGTTGCTTTTATTACAGGGTAATTCCACTAATACTAATCAAATGATGCTTTACTAAACTGAGTGAAGAATCAAGCCTCAGGCTTACAGTCTAACCCGCTAGATTTTTCTCCCCATTACACTGGAGTCCAGGCAGTTGATGGAAGGTCTTTTTGGGACTTGGTTTTGATGAAAAATGATGAAAAAATGAACATGAATGTCTATATTTTCCTTCAAAGAAGCAGTTGTCCTGAAACCATTCTTATTACAGCTGCACAGCATAAGCCCCCTCATTTTCTACGGCTCTGTATCACATAAGACAGTGGCAGATCTTTAGAGCCTGTTACATTTCTAACACTTCCATTTATTTTTTCAGAGACTTAAACCACTGATCGTTGGCATGATGAATCTCACTCTGCAGAGGAACCAATTCAGCACATTACACACTCAATATATACAATATTTATGAAACTTCTAATGCAAGGATCCTTGAGTGTGCAATACTGTGCTCTGCTGAAGTTCTCAAGATAGTTCTTTAAGAGTAGTTCTGATGGATGCATCCTTTTTTTCAAGGTTAGAATACCAGGAGAAAATAATTATAATTTTAGACTAAGAGTAGTGCTCAGCAAAATGATGGACAACAGCATTCACTGATCACAGTGAGCATCAACCATGATTGTGCTGATTTGCATAGTTTTTCATCAACGAGACAAATTTCTTTGATTTTAGCCAGGCCTGATCCTGGAAGGGAAAAAAACTGCCATTGATTTAAACTGGTGCTAGATTTGACTTGTACTGCAGGTAGCTTTTTACAAGTACCTCATGCAAACTGATTAATTAGTTTCATTCTGAAACTGGGATAGACTCTTCTACATGTATTATGAATCATCCAATAGCATTCTGAAATACTGTGAGTTACAATGTGCTTACATGGGATATATATATACAGCGTGTGTCGGTAGGAGGCCCTGGCACCTTATGTCAATTTGGACTTACCTAATTGACTCCAGGGCAACAGAGATGAACAGTCAGTGCAGGGCCTTTCTGTGGCACTATCTGACATTGAAACACCTTGGAAATGGAAGCAGAAATGAAAATTGTTGTTGTTTTTACAGATTTCCAAAATTTAAAGTACTTATTTTGCTTTGCCTTAAATCTGCAATTTCAGAGCACCCTGCACAAAGGTGAAAGGCACATACAGCGTCTGCATCTGATCCCTCTTTTCCAAATCTACACTTAGCCAAATCACAAACCTTTGGAAACAGGTGGTTATGAAGAAACTACTGGCACACATTTAGCCAACACTATAAACCCCTCTGCTGCATCACATACATGTAGAGCAGAAACGGGGGGATTTCCATTCTATTTGCAATTCAGCCACGGTTTTACTTATTGTTTTTCTTGAGGAGAGAACGCTGAATTTTGTCCTGGATGGTTGAAGTTAATCATAGCTGTAGATTTCAGTACTATCCTATGAGGAGAGTAGTGACTCAATGCAACCAGCATATTAGAATTATTATAGCATATATTTGGTTAACTCTATTAAAACCAGTAGGCATAATTACAGGTTTAATATTAGTTACATGTAAAAATGGACTTTTTTTTTAATCTCTAGATTAATTTAGTGGGTGAAAATCAAGAATATTTTAAAGTTGTTAAAAAAATTGCCTTTAGCAATAATCTTGTGTTTTCTGTATGACAGAAGCTGGTTCTTTATCCTATTTTCTTACGAGATGAACAAAGGTTGGTTATGAATGCTACTGCCCTTCATAAAACATTGGTGCTCCTATGCACAGCTGGAAATCTACATGAAAAAAGCAAACCAAAACATTTTGTTGAGATAGCAGATGAATTTTTTAAAAATCCCTCATTTATTATTTTCAGCTATGCCTCTTCCCACTGGTGTGGGCACTGTCTCTTCCAGTCATTCTCCCTTCCTTACCACTGATACCAGTAGTATGCTTTTCCACTGCAACTGGGAACAGACATCACCTGGGGATCTTTAGGGGTTGGCAAGGGAAAAGCTGTTTTCTTTCTTTAATGGCATGTGTCCACAGTGAGAACTCTGTGCTTATCAAATTTCTTTCCTGAGGCTTCTACTGGAGATGTGAAGGATTTCATATTTCTGTCATTTCTCTCTTGTGCTGTGTTCTGCTCTGTGTAAGGAATAACTTCTTCCACTGTTGTAATTGGGAATTCTGTAAATACAGAAAGAGAAGTGAGCCAAATTCTGCCATGGAGACCTTAAGAAGAGAATTTTATTCTTCAAGGACTCCCTTATTCAATAACTTGAATAGAAATATTGTGTAATGTGTATTCAGGAAACACCGAATTGATTTCAGTAGGTGTCATACAGGACTGTAAGGAATCATGTACAAAAATAAACTTATTTTTGGAGATGACATCTTTAAAATTGCTTTCTGGTCTATCAGGAATCACTTTACTATGACTGCTGCTGATGTTTCAAGTGAAAACAATAGTCTATACAAAAGTCTGGTGAAGAGCAGAAATAAACAGAATTCCAGACTCTGTCTGTGACAGAAAAACACAGGTAAAAATTCTAAAGGCAGACAAACAATGTGCAACATGTCTACACTAGTGACAATCCTGTATTCAGAATAACAGGTCACTCTCTCATATGAATTGAATAAATTTTGTTTGTAATTTACTGCACAGTAGGTTACTGCTGAGAAAGTAAATAGGAGGCAAAAAGAAACCTGAAACTACGTTTGAGGTTAATTCCTCGAGTTATTTGGCAGTCATTTGGCTTTGTGATTTTATAAAACATACTGAACTAAATTAAAACCAGGACACAATCTGAGTGAAAGCAAAGAACAAAAAGTGACTCTGCTTATCATCATCATCATCATCATCATCATCATCATTCTTTACATGTATATGAACACCTATACAATGAAATGCAGACACAAAATTAGTTGTTTTCTCCCATGGCTAAAATCCCTGCAAACTGAGTGATGATGGTGTAGCTTCTGATTTTAAGTAGATCACAGAACAGAGGCAGATGGATTAACTGAGATTTCTGGCAATACTAAAGCATGCAATTTGGCAATGTTTGATAAATTAACCGAAATGTATTCTTGTAGAATTTCTGTTCTGTTATGACTCTGTTCTGCTTTGGTGCAGTTCTACCTATGACCAGCTTTTTCATACCTTTACCAGCAGCACTTGGCTACCTTCATCAGCAGATCCATCTGGCATCCGAAGTAAAACTACTGTAATAACAAAATGCAAAATCTACTCATTTTCTTAGAATTCTGTGTTCTGTAGCTCTCAAGAAGGAAACTATTTCTGATTTTTTTTTGGACGATTCCTCATGGTTTTGTTTGAGAATTTGGTCAAGACCTCTCATGAATTAGTGAAACCACATCCAGTGTTTTTCCGTCTGAGAACAAGTATGAACAAATGCATTCCTTGGCTAAAATAAACTGCTGACATCCATGACATGCATAATGTTCACACTGGTCAGACCAAAAGCTATGCAACCCATGTGGTTGTTTTCTGATTCCCTTAAATTGGGTGGAATTATGTGGAAGATAGAAGTATGGCACTCCTATACATATATATATACTTAACTGCTCATTTGGGTAGAGGTAACCACATTTAAGTAATTATGTGCAGTCTATACACGGTTCTTTTTTTGTTTTGGTTTTTTTTTTGTTAGATCTTTAAGTTGTAGCATCAGAAGGATCAGAAATGTGATGTAATTTCAGTATAAGAAGGATAATGTTTTCCTCATGTAAAAAAAGTTACCTCCTTTTGTATATCACTGTATAAGAATACTAGATGTGCCAGAGCTTTTCTTAGAAGCAGCTCACTCAAAGAGCACAAAGATAGTAACACATAGAACAAAGGGAAAATGAGGTTCAGAGTCTTTTGTATGGGATATATTAACTGAGCCATAGAGTTATCTTGCAGGATGTTATTTTACTTTATTTTTAACTAGGGACAGTGAGACTCCAGGGTGGCAAGAATGAGTTTGAAGGTACAGTGGAGGTTTATTTGAATGGAATCTGGGGAACAGTCTGTGGGAGCCACTGGGACAATGATGATGCAACGGTCGTATGTCGACAACTTGCACTTGGGTAAGTTAAGTCTGAGTAAAAATCAGTCAACTTATTTTAATGATGCTTCAGTATAAAGGGCAATCTATTTTGCAAATCCTGAGGGCTCTCTGTGTTTGGTGATTGTTTTTTCTGTTTAAAGTTGTTGAATGCTGAAGTTGTTCTTCCCAGAATCCTTCACTTCCTTCAATTGCATTGTACGTCAAAGAGATTGCTGTGAGAATCAGTATTTCCTTTGAAAGCTGCATGTGGGATCTGGACGGGAGCAGACCAGGCTAGAAACTCTCCTTTCCAAGTGAAAAGTGTGAACAGGTCAGAAAAGCTTTGCAAACAAAAACTACTCTACCACACCTCCAGGAGATGTCCACATGGGCAGAAATATGAGGTCTGATCTGATCTCACTTGTGGAAGTGTCAATTAAGAACAGCTCCAGTGAGGTTACTGAATCTATAAAAATGCAAATGTATCCAGAATTAGACTCTATATGGGCTCCTAATCATAGGAAAATTCCTATGATGAGAGCATGGCATTCATTCCACCCTGCCAAAAAACATCTGGGACTCATCCTAGGTTTTTGTTATGCACATCTTCATCCAGTTAGATAATCTGTGTGGTTTACTTTCAGAATTGCACATTCACAACAAAACCCCCCCAAAAACAGACAAGTTTTGTAGCTTTACATTTTCATGGCAACGTTTTACACAGTTAAAGTGATAATATACATGTAAAGTAAATAAAAAATAAAGTACAAAATAAAGTACAATGCAGGTTGAAAGTCCCTGCATTGTCCTCATTGACTACTACTTCCCACTGCTCTTGGAACAGGACCCTGTAACATAATTAGTCATAAAACTCTAGATAATGCCTATAGTGATACTGCAATTGCAGTAGTAAGATAGAACTGAGGTAAGGAAGAAAATGCCCATGCCAAAAGGGAGTTTAAAAAATAAAATACAATCTCAGCTTCTAAAAAATTAATGCTCTTCAAGCTAGCAACCAGATTACATGAATATCCCCCCCCTTAGCACCTCATTCAGTTTTCACTTTCTCAATAAGCCACAAAGCATCACTGCCTTTATTGCCCTTCTAACATTTCTTTCAGTCACATACCAAAGTAGTGATTTTGTCTGCTACAAGCAGTAAGGGGCTTTTATAGCATACTTGCACTGTTACATTCCTAATGATTATTCTACTGTTTAAGACTGCTAGCCAGAACTAAATCTAAACTGTTTTGTAATGTTCAATATGGACACACCATGCCAATTTATAAAAATATGAGGATTAGATGAGATAAAAGTTCAGCCATCTGAACGCTGTGATTTTGCTTATGACTTCAGCTGTCAATGTGCAATGTCTCCTTTCCTCATTTTATGTGAGTTCTTTCTGCCTTCCATATCCTAAACATTTCAGTTGAACGCCACCACTATTAGCAAAAGTAGCTCAGTGATACTGGTGAATGGTTTGGTCTTCCCAATAGAAATGGCTTAAATCTCAATCAAGGCCAAAAAGCCACAAGCACACATCAGCTGAAAGTTTCTGTTACCATGAGTGTTTGGCAGGAATTCAGATCTATATGCCACAAGGTAAACTCACTAGGTGTTATTGGTGTCTTTCAGGTGCTTCTGTCTATTCATTTGTTCTTAAAATATTTGGACTTTAGTTTTAATTTAATCTCGTTAATGAAATTAAACTTTTTCATTTGGCATTACATGGAAGAACAGGTGGCTGAATGATTATCACTGTAGGTTCAGTATGGGAAGGAAAAGGAAGCTGTTCATAAATATTCTGGATGGGAATGGCTGAGTAGAGAATAATGGACATTACATCCTGATGTAATGGAGTATGAGGTGGTTTCGATGCCCCATGGTCACAACTGTATTACATGACGTGTGTGGGCAGAGCACTGGTATGTTTTAATGGAGTAAGGGTGAGGATAAGTGTCAAAGGTAAGAGGTAAAGCATTAGCATTACCTCTCCTGGCAACTGCAGTGGGATGGTACTATGGATTCACCTAGGAACTGTGGCCTCTGTGTTGATTTTTGTAGTTAAGAACTGGGAGAACAGGGAAGTGGCTGGCCCTGCAGCAACACTGGCCATTGTATTAAAATATACCACAACAAAATAGTGAGAACTGGGTCACATCTGTTACTTTTCTTTGTGCAGAAGACAATGTTGAACTGTATGAAAGTATGATGAATTTATACTGCTAAAGAAAGCTTTTTCTTCTCCAGGATTTATAGATGAGAAAATGTTCCACTTCTGCTCCTCCCACTCTAATGTCCTATCCTGATTATTTTTCTTACAGTGAAAAAGGTACAGCAAAACATGTACCATTTTCTGGACTGGGCCTTACTCCCGTTTACTGGAATGAAGTGCGTTGTCGTGGTGATGAAGAAAATATATTATTATGTGAAAAAGACATCTGGCATGATGGAACATGTCCTCAAAAAATAGCAGCTGCTGTCACATGTAGCTCTTCCCTGGGTAAAAAAACCCTTTTGGTTTGGTTGCCTCCTTACCTTATTTAAATAGAAGTAGTAGTAATTACTCTTTATTAAATCAGAAAAAAAAAATTAAGACTTCTTGGAAGAGGAAATTATACAGATTGCATCATTGCATCATTAAGTGTTTCAAATCCCTCTATGCTGTGCAAGCCTCAACTAGCTGAACTGCTTTTTACTTTCCCATAGTCTACAAGCAAGTTGTTGCTTTGAGATGTAGGCTGTGAGAAAGGGTGAAGCAGCGAGAATCTTCTACTGTAAAAGCAGGAATTTTCCCCCCCACATCATTTTTTTAACTTTAAAAAGTTATTCATTTGTTTACCAGAGTGTGTCTTTGATAGCTACATAAACTGCATGTCAATTTGTTAGGTTTTCTTGAACAGCAGGGAGGAACAGCAATTTCACAAACAGGTGATGCCTTCTCCTTTGGTACAGAAGTGCTGGGATGACATTCCTTCCTGTGAACGTGGCTGACATTGCACAAGGAGCTATAAAGTTTTTGCCCTATTCTGCATACATTTAAAAGAAGTCCAAGGCTTTCTAGCTTAAGACTGCTACCATACACATCACTCCCACAAGTCAAATTGATATTGTTAGAGAAAAAGTATTATTAATGTTTCTAAGATATGTCAGGTTATTTTAATCAATATGCTAAACATCAACTAAGCAGGTAATCATGCCATCAGATTTAAGATACTGCTACCCTTGAGGAAGGCTAGGCTGGCAGTGCTGAGGAGCTGGTAATGCCAGTTTCTTCTACTGTATATAAAATATGGATGGCCACAGTCAGTTCTGTGCTGCCTTTCCTCTCCTATTTATATTCCCTTACTTACTGCCAAAGGCAGATGCATTTTTGTCCTAAAGCATCACTATTCATGAGGAATATTTTGATAAATGACTTCTAAAAAATCATTATGGTCTTAATTGAGAAAACTATAGTGCGGAGAGACAGGAGAATCTGTTTAAACTAGCAGACAAGTTGATGGACCAAAGCAAGAGAAATAGTTTTGCTTAAAGACATTGGAAACTATAAATTTGCGAATTATACTTTTAGATTATAAGGGTTTCCTTCTGTTTATGGACATTTTCATCAGAAAACTTTGTTTTGCTTAGCTAAATTTATTAAAGGACTGTTGTCTGTTTCAGTAATGCTGAAAGGAAGTTTATCAAGTAATGTAGAGTCCAGGATATTGGAAACGAATTAAACTGAACCCAAGTTTCAGCAGACTAGATGAAGCTTTTGTGTTTTAAAGGTTTTACTGCAACTAGAAGCCTTTTTAAGTAATTACAAATGCCCTCCATTTTTTTTTAAGCCAAGAAATAGATGAAATACCAGCATTAATTGCTTGGAAGGCCTAAAAAAAAAAAAATAAAAAATCACATTTAAAATCATTCAGATGTTAGATCTGATGAAACTTTAAAATAACCTTTTTACATAATATAGCAATGATTTTCCATGTGGTTTTAAGCTGTTGTATTATTATAACTTTATGCAGAAGTGATGCTTTCAAGACAATTTCTTGCTGGACCAGAAAAGGGCTAAGGGTTTGAAAAGACCAAAAACCAAACCTTATCTCAGAAACAGGAAGGGAATAAATCAAAATGAGACTCCACAGTCAATGAGATTTCTCTGCTCTGACTGGAATTACCAAAGAAATGAGAAAACATGAGGATGAATTTCTACTTCTGTGGTAATGAAAGAATTGGGCCTCTCAACTTCAGATTTTACCTTCTGGGACCAAGCCTATACAGAGCCAATTTTGCTCATACTGGTAGAAATGCAGCTCTAACTGATTGATTGTAGTATTTGGCCTTACAGCCCTAAGTGCCTGTGAACATTCTGACCCTTAAGTAACTCAAACATACTTAATTAAGACAAGTATGGTTACTTGTCTGTAACCATGCTATTCTTCAGCTACTGAAGAGTGGCAGTAGGGAAACTCATTTTTTTTCAGCTTTTCCGTCTAACAAGAAAAAAAGTGTGGTTCTTGAGGGATGTCAGAGAAACCATTAAGTGATCTTTTTTCTTTATTATCAGGATAACATTTTGGGGAAGAAATGACCTTTTCCTATATTCTATGTTTGATCACAGCCCCTGTCTTTACTCCAGTCCGCCTGGCTGGTGGGAACAACACTCACGAAGGAAGAGTAGAAGTCTATCATGCTGGCCAGTGGGGGACTGTCTGTGACGATCAGTGGGATGATGCAGATGCTGAAGTTGTCTGTCGGCAGCTTGGCCTTGGGTTTGTTTTATTACATATTTTCTCCTCCAGCAGCAAAGCAGGAGCGTGAGTCAAATACATAGCTCAGAGTTGTCAAAAGATGCTCCTTTAAAATTGCACTAATACTTTGAAGCAGTAACTAAGTTTATTTACAGAAGATTCAGGCACAGCACCATTACTTTAAATTTGCTGGAACTCTGATTTATAGGAGGCAGTTTTCAGTGTCAGTCAGGGGCAATTTGTCTGTAAATCGGACAAAAGATGTGTCTGAGAATAAATGCTAACTTTCTAGTGAAAGTGCGCTACAATTCCAGTAAAGTTTCAATCAAAAACTGTAGGTGAAAAAAGCAAGTTCCTTTATTATTAAAATCCTTACATGCATTTTACTCAAGAGCCTAACAGCCTCCTTGCTTTGGAGTAAGAGCACTGCTTTGACAGAAAGGATATGTTTTTTGGCATGCCTGTGAGAATCTCTCAAGATTTGTGTAAGTCACAAGTCTCTGAAGTTTATCACTTTGCACATGCTGAGTAGAGATCAATTTGAATTTTTGACAATTAAAACTCATCAGTGTTTCTGTCTGACTAAGCATGGTCCATGATAGAGTCACAGCAGCTGAACAACATTTTCTTGCTCCTCTCTGGGGAGCAAGTCAAAAAATCACCCTCTGGGGGTGATTTTGATACCACACAGAAGATAAGTATTCAGTATTTGAGGAAAGATGCTTTAGAAGTGTGAGGCAAAGAGGAGAACTGCAGTATCAGAGAGGAATGAGATGGTGACAATTGGGATGAATACCATATGGGTTGAAAAGGGAAAGAACTAGGAGCAAGATATTAAGATGTATCCTAAGGAGGACAAGGGAATAGACTGGAGGAGAACAAAGCAGGTAAGTGCAAAGGAGACTGGAACAGAACTCTTCTGTTGCTGCTGGGATTATGACGAATTAAAAGTAGTGGCACTGAAAGTAGCAACTTTTGTGGCATTAGATGGTGGCCCCTAGAGGGTACTTATTTTGTAACGTGCACTGAGGCCTTGGACTGCTGATGCCATCTAAATTAGCTCTAAAGAATGAGTACAATGCAGTACTCCAAAAGCTCCTAGATCTCCTGGTGAGCTGTGGGGGAATCTACATGCTCCTCTGACATCAGATTTTCATTTTCCCCTGGTTCATTTTATACTATATTTCTATATTCCTGTACATTTTCAATTTGGAGTACCAGACAGGAAGTCTAATGACCTTACTGCCTTTTTCTGCTTTTGAATTGGGCCACTATTAATAAGTTTGGTGATTTACTAAGCTACGCTTTACATTTCTGTATACTAATGACAAATGTCATGCTCTTAACCTGCCTCCTTACTTGTTATACTAAAATATCTGATTACTTTGATGTTCATAAACTGCTGTTCTGAGAAGCTTCTAGTTTGATTCATTTTTCTGAGTAAGTGAATAGTATTAAGATGGTGCTAAGTTTTTTTGAAATACAAATAGACATTTACGGAATTTCTCAAGTAATCAACATGTCTTGACAAATACGCTCACTATGTGAAGTGGAATTTTACCAACAGTGGCAGCAGACCAGTTATGAAGCAATAAAAGTAATCTAAACTTACATACTGTTAATCAGCCTGGAAATGTGCTTCAAATTGTAAAAGTAAAGCATCTCACTAAGTAGTTTCCCACACCCTTTGATCTTTTCCTTTTTTAATAAATTCCAATTTTTTTTTTAATTCTTCTTGACATTGATGAAAGAAAAAAAATATCAGTGCGAGGTATGTTCGTATGTTATTTGGAATTAGGAAGATAATTCAGAAGAAAAGGTAATACCTAAAAATCTCTCTCAAGAATAAGGTATTAACTTCAGACTGAAGCTACATGTTTAGCTAAAATGTTTCCTGCTGAGCGCTGGAGGATGTTTTTGGTTTGCTTACCTGCATCTTTGAAGCAATTGGAGACTGTAACTCTCCTCTCCACTGAGTAAGATGACTTGCTTTCCGACATTTTCCAAATTCTCTATCATCTGAAGAAGGCATCTGGTTATCAAAGGAACAGTTTGAAAAATAACAGTACCTTTTCAAGATCAAGCATATTAGCTTGAAATTATTAAAAGCAAATTGATTACAAAAAATGAAAATACAAAACACAGATTATTTAATCTACCTTTCTTGTGTGCTTTTATTTACTGAGCACTACCATCTATACAGTCTCTACCATGAATTTCCACATCCTTCCTTTTCATAGAGCTTTTTCCTGATCCTAATTTAATTTTCATAAGGTTCTGATTTCTGCTGTTATTTTTACCATACCCATTTACTCTTTATCAAGAATTTGCATGGTTGCTAATTGTAAATTTAGTATTCTTTTCCTTTAAAAAAAAAAGAGAGAACAGGAATTGTTACATGTTTACACAAAGCACGAGAAATGAAATCCGCATCTATCTAAATCCATACATGGATTAACGAGTCAGTGCCTTAAAAACGTGGAACACCTCCAACTTACATTTAAAACAAAATAATTCACAGCAGCGTACTACTCTGACACACAGTTGCAAAAGCCAGTTAAGAGTCTGAATGATCACATCTCAAAACAAAATAGTCAATACCTGTCATGCTTTCAATATAAGCTGAACATACCATTCCTGTTAGGTGTTACGTGATAAGATATAGCTGGTAGTAGAAAACTCTTTAAAGCAAATGAATAAGTAGTACAGAGCCCTGTACCCAAAGTGTACATTAATTAATTTAAACTAACCCTTTAGATAGGTAATTCATTATAGTAAAAAAAAAATTAGGTAGACATTTTAATCTTACAAGTTGAAAAAGACAACAGGTACTGAGAATACTTCTATAAAAACTAGACTGGATATGTGAACAGAGAAACTGTTGAATGGAAAGAAAACAAACCATGTGAAAAAACATTTACATATGAAAGACATGGTATCTTAAATAGCACTGGAAATATCCTGATAGATCATCAAGTCTTAAACACTCTGTAATTTCTGTAATGCTGAAACAATAGAGCATTTTCAGTGTACACAGATTTTTGTGTGCAAAATCCTCTATGCTGACATAAAGAGTGTAACACACATAAGGCTGGCCACTGGTCTGCTTTCTGTTCTTGTTGCTACCACTGAGCAGTGGTATGACAGTCAAGTTACTTGAGATCTCTCTGCTGTGATTTTTCCATGACTAAATGGGGAACAATCACTTCTATCTGCCTCATCTGGGGATCTGAGGTTTGATTAATGTGCTTTAAGGACAACAGAGGGAAGTCACTGTAAAAATATATATTGGATTATTTTACTACATTTAAACATTAAATGAAAATTAAAATTAGAATCCTAACCCAAGATGAACATCAGTAATCTCTTTATGAAAGTTATGCTTAAAAAGTCATAAAGGACAGAAAAGGAAAATCTCATAGATACAAAATAACAGAAATTGATAGTCTAAACGTGTTCAAATCATGGAAGTGTGGAAACAGTATATTTAAGTCACTCTGTAGCCCCAGCTGAGACTGAAGTTGACTGTGGAACCACAAACACTGCATCACACAATGCGGGCTGCATTGACACAGGTATTCAGGCAGTTCCCTTGCTGTTTTAGAAGTTGGATTTGTAGCATTTTAGCTCTTCCTGCTGAGTCCCATCTCTTCAGCTTTCTTGTTCTTGAGGATTCATTACATTTTAACAGGGGTGTTGCCAAGGCATGGAGCCAGGCTTACTTTGGAGAAGGCTCAGGCCCCCTGCTACTGGATGAAGTGCAGTGCACAGGAAATGAACTGTCTATAGAGCAGTGTCCAAAAAGCTCCTGGCGAGAACACAACTGTGACCACAAAGAAGATGCTGGTGTTTCCTGCACACCTCTCACAGGTACTTTAATTACCAATAATCAGACAGGAAAACAGTGACAAATGCAGAGTTCACAGCTCTGGAAAGACAATTTTGAAAGTTTGCTGATGCATAGAATCCCACAGTAATAAAGTGTGCTGGCAGTATCAAAACGAACCAACTATGGAAATTTTGGCATTATTCAGCACAAAGCCTTGGTTCCTCAGTAATACATTAACTGCCACTTACTATGTGAGGCATGCCTTAACTGTGTATCACATCTACTAATGGCAGTTAGTGTTTCAGCATAAAAGCAACAGGAAATAACAGAATATATAAAGAAAAAAGGTGTTTACAAAGCAATATCACATGATCAGAGCCCACTCCTGTGGACTTGGCATGTAATAAGGGCTTAGGAGATCAGTATCTTGTGCTAGTTCTCTTGCAATTGAGCAACTGCATTATGCAATACTTCACAGCTGACTGGCTTTATGGCATGTCTCAGCTTGTCATTAAATGACACCTAGTGATCAGCACTAGATGTAGTTTATTCTGATCGTATGCAATGTTATTAATTTTGGTTTAGAACAATAACTGGACCCAAGAAAAACTGATTCTTGTTTTTGTTTTTCCTTAATTGTTAATGACACAGATGGTGCATTAAGACTAGCAAGTGGGAAAGGCAGTCATGAGGGACGCCTGGAGGTCTATTATACTGGGCAGTGGGGCACAATCTGCGATGATGGGTGGACAGAGCTGAATACACAAGTGGTTTGCCGGCAGCTGGGATTTAAGTAAGATTACTTGATATTAGATGTATGACTCTTTGACTTGGTAATGATGGCAAACATTTAGATGAACACTGCATTATACAAGAGTCTGTTTCTTTAACATTAGCTGAGTGCTTCATAGAAACTACTGAGTTAAAATCCCTTAAAGCCTGTTTCCCTCAGCCTCAAAGAGGTATTTATGGCCTCAGTTTAGGTAGAAGAAAAAGCTTCAACTGAGGTTGTGATTCAACAGCCTTTATTCACTGATCTCCTTCCAATCATCTTTTTGGCTGAGATCAATGCATATGTTATAGAGAAAAACTGATTTGTTCTATTTTGCCTGTAAAAAATGGATTCTCCAGAATCTTTCCTTGTTGAACAGTAATTACAAGCCACAGACACTTTCAAGGTGTAACTCCTTCTGGAACTAGCACAGAAAACCCCGCAGACTGTCAGTGTAACACTGATACGTATCGAGAAGCTTATTTCAGAAAAAATCTCATTAGGGTTTCATGCATTCACTCTTCACCACTTTTCCTACCGGCTGCGGCTACAAAGACACACTCTTGCTGGATGACTGTTGTCTTACCTTCAGATTATCATAGCTCACATTCAGAAAAAATAATTTTGCCTCATTTTTCTCAGGCTGTGGCATGTCAGTGTATATATAATACCAAGGACACGCTTTAAGTCCGAAAAGTCAGTGAGTCAGCCATATGCTTGGTTGGAGGGATTAATATTTGATTAATACCTTAATCAAAGGTTTTACACTCACAAGTTTGTATTAATGTAATGGTAATTTCTTAAAAAAAGCATCACCAAGGAAGCAACATGGTGCTCTCATTGAATGTAATGCTGACTGAACCTATTCTGTCACAGTTCAAACTATTTAATGGTACTACTCAGGAAACCTTTAGTTCTTCAGAAATAATTTATTTTCTTTCTAGTGCTTAAGTATGACTTCTCATTCAGTCACTATGAACCAAAATGTTACCTATATGTTATGCAGGTATGGAAAACGTGCCCCAGAGAGCTACTCAGAAGGAAGCTCTGGGCCCATCTGGTTAGATGATGTCAGCTGCTCAGGGAAGGAGACAAACCTCCTGCAATGCTCATGGAGAGGGTGGGGAAAACATGACTGCAACCATCACGAGGACGTCAGACTTATTTGCCATCCAGATAATGACAACCATAAGCTCACACTCGGTAAGGCACCTCTTTGTTAAAGTCACAGCATAAGTATTGTGGTGGGTGCAGATTTGAGAAAAGTATAGTATACTTAAAGATGCTCAAAGTTAATATTTGGCAGATGTGTGTAAAGAAGGGAAGGTTAAAAAAAGCTCACTTTTCTCCTGAATCAAGCTTTGTTTAAAGGATCGTAGACAGCCAGAACATTAAAGATGAACACAAACTTGTAAGCCAACAAAGTCAGATTCCAGAGATACCAGTATTCATTAGATTTTAGACCTATTCAGCACTTCCTAACGGTATACCTCATTTCACTCAGCACTCTCCAAGTTCTAAGTAACTCTCTCATGCTGTCAAAAGTGGGAGACATACACTAGCACTGAGGAATATAAATCAGCAGTACATCTGCCTTACATTCAAGTAATCTGAAAAAAGAGGTATGGAGAAAGAAGGTAAGTTCAAAGATAGGAAAAGGAAGGGCAGGAACCATGAAATTATTTCTGTATGAGTATTGCCTATAATTTATATTGTGCTTGGGTGAGTGGGCTAATTATATACTGGCATTGTAGAACAAAATATATGCAAATGAATGCCAAAGATTTCCAAATCCACATGTAATAATTAAACAAGGATTCTGGCTATCAGATACGCATAGTACAAATTACAGGAGAACAAGGGGTTGCTCAGTGATTCTAAAAAGTTTCATTTTCAAAACTGATTACCTACAAAGGTTGTAGCTTGTCAGCAGGTCGACTTTTACAAAATCATCGCTAATAGTCTTCAGTTTACTCGAGTATATTTTAGTCAATTCTGAATTTAGAATGATAACTAGTGGAGTTAGAGCCACAGCTTCTACGGAAATGCAATGAATTTGTATGCCTGGGTGCCTGAAGCTCTCTGGAAATTACAGACTGAAGGTGTATCCTGCAAACTAAAGCATGGATTCACTGCAAGACATTGACAACTGTTATAACAACAATCAGCACTTCGACATGTACTTTTCTGGTCTTCCCCTCTTTATAGACTTTATCTTTATAACCTTTTTTACCTCTCACAATCCAATGAATGTTCTATGTTGCAGTACAGTCCCATTATGTGTAGATGATGTCAAATCATATTTGGTAGACAGAATTTTCTCAGACCAACTGTAGCAGGAATTTGAATGACTGTTGTCTTTACAAATGCGAACCATCTGTGCTACTTTGCTGAAATCCCTAAAAAAGATAATCTTATCTGAAGGAGGTCTGGTTCAGTTAAATGCATCCATATGTTAACATTCTCACACACATTCACCATGACGAGAAAGTTTTATTAATTCCACGATCATAAGTTTATACGCTTCCTGCTGGGTAATCATCTTGTTCCAGAGTAACACATAATTTCAACAACAAAATGAAGACGGTGAATCTGACATTTCCCACGAGACTTCTCATTGGAAAGTGGACAAAGATCGTTGCTACAATTTACTTCCCAGCATTTGAAAAAGCCCTCTAGGGATGACCTGAGGAGATATGGACATTAAGGGACATCAAGGAAAAGTGAAATAGAATACACTACAAAACCTGCAACATTTGTTTACTATGTAAGATCATAACAATCATAACAACCAGAATAAGGTTTGGTATACAAAAGTTACTCATACCCTAAATGAATCTGAATTAAATAGCAAATACAAATGACTCAAAATGCTGCTTTATTTAAGAACATAGTTAAGTAATATCTTAACTGATTTAGAAAAGATTAGAAACAGGTTAGAAGAATGAGGAACAGTCTTTCCAATTATTTTGAAAAGAAACTCTCATTAAGAGTACTTAGGATTATCAAGTATGACATATTAGAAGATTTAGAAGGAGATTCTTACTTAAACATTATAAAGAGGCCTCAGAGGAATTCATAACTGTTTTAAGGCTACTTTCATTGCTTGCCTGCTATGAAGGAGTTTTAAAGTAAGAAAGAATCCAGTTAGTACTTTGCCCAATGATTCAAAATTTAGCTAGAAGCCAAGCACTGAGTGAATGTCTGACTAATCCACATTAGTGGGATTTTGTATCATGAACATATCTGAATAAACAAACAATTTCAACTGATTAGAAAATAATCACATATTAGGCTAGAATAACATGCTGTAGAGCATGATGCTATCACACAAAAGATGCTATAGAACAGCATGCGTGACGGTAAGTAATGACTTCAACACAATGCTGCCCTTTTTTACTGAGACAGTGGTTAAGATAAGTGGTAGCAACCAGTTTGAGAATGCATTTATGAACTGAGATGCAGTTAAATTCACCCATAAAGTTCCTGCAAGGAAAGTCTGTCCAGCTTGTATAGGCATCATATTAAAGATATGACAGGCGCTTGCTGCCTTTAGCCGTAGAATTGCTATGTGCCCATGGCAGTCAGATCCTGAGCCATGTCACCTATTTGTACAAAATGAGGGAACCAGATGAACTATGAAGGTCAAAATAGAGCATTAGTTTGTATTTGTCTTGCAATTCGTACAGACTGATTTCTTTTTCCAGCCAGAAAAAATATGACTAATGTAACAGCTGGTATTAGGCTCGTCAAACATAAACATTGTTTGACCCTATACACTGAATGTGATGAAAATGACTTAAAGTACTAGTTCTTGCTTTGTTGTTCTAAGCTGACAGCAGTAATTTTTCCAGGTCCTCCCATCAGGTTGATGGATGGTGAGAATAAGAAGGAAGGACGTGTAGAGATTTTTATCAATGGACAGTGGGGCACGATTTGTGATGATGGATGGTCTGATAAGGATGCAGCTGTGGTCTGTCGACAGCTTGGCTACAAGTAAGAAAACTCATTATGCTGTTTCTCAAGTTATCCATTTACTGTATCTAAGAATGTTAATTTCTGCAATCAAATATCACCAACATACACCTTTTAAAACTTGCCTGTTTGGCATTTGGCATTGTTTTAGAAAAGTGTATTTATACTAGTTGGATAAGAAGTCGTAAGGATATGTCTGCAAAAGGAGCATTCATTAACTAGCATAACTGGGAAAAAGAATTTTAATATCCAAATGCACACCACAGTCTGGCAACTGAAGTGCAACTTCATGATAGTTATTACATATTCTTTTAGAAGGTAAATATTCTGGATATCTAAGACCAGTAAAGATACAACAACTATAGGGCAGATGTATAAATAGCAGAATTAATATGAGATGAAAAATATCCAGAGCGCTAGTGGATACAACAGGAAAGCAGTGAAATGTCTTCTCTTGAGCCTGCCAAGAAATATGAGCAAGCATAAGAAATACAAATCCTGTTATCTGTTTGCTGTATCTCACAAAGTAAAGTTTGTGCAACCAAATATCCTCAAATTATGACTGAATGCATAATATTTGCCTTTTTAAAATTGCCTAGTATTTGTTTAGTAAAGCGTGTTTGTAAGTTGTAGTAGACTATGGCTTTGAAATTACAACATTTGACCTTACATGTTCCACCAAATAGTTCATTTAGTCTGCTTCATCCTCAGCCTCTCCGGCTTTTTACATGTCTCCCTCAGATGATCAAACGCAAACACTTTGTGTTTTTAAATCACTGCAAGGACAGTGTTGGGATTCTCAATGACTCTCAGAGTGGGGGATTAAGATTTTAGGCTACAACAGAGCACGTGTTCCCTGAATGACCAGGGATACACAAAATTTGGGAAATCTAAAATCAGGTTCCGGAAAGTGGGAGGACTTGTCGGAAACACTGCAGCTCGGTGACCCTACGTCTAGACAGCTGCATTCCAGAAACCTGACTTTGCAGTTACGTGCCCTTATGAGCTGGAATTGCTTCTGGGCCTTGGAGTTCATGCACAGACTTTTTCGCTTAAGTTCGAATCACATTCAGTGGTGACTTAACTGTTGCAAAACAAGGCTCAGGCTTCTGGGTTCATGCACCTGAGCTTGAGGGTTGATGAATGTCGTTTCTCTAGAAATAAACGCATTGTGACTTTTTTTCTGGGAGGAAGTTTAAAAGCACCCAATACTGAAATAGACATCAGTTTTTATGAAGACTGATCTCAGAACTAAACAGTGTTATCCAGCTCCCTTTACAAAGCTATGTTTCATTCTCAAGTCTTTTCTACCGGGGTTTTACATTCCTTGGCGGGATGGAAATCACACATTTGGTATTACAAATGGGAGAAAAGACTGCCTTAAAAGGAAGACTTGTGTAAGCCAAGGCTAAACACTGAGAAAACTAACTGAGTTTTTCCTGCATGTATTGTTCTTGTCAATGCTTATCTGCACTTTTAGATTACAAAATCCTGCTTTGGAATGGTCTCAGGTATTGAGTAATGTTCTTTCTGAGACTGAAATAAGACAACCCCTGAGATGGCAAAATCACGAGGTTCAAAACAATACTAGCTTTAAAGATGTTTCATTAAGCCAGTTTGTCCATGACTAATATTAGAACAACATAATATCATAGAGTAGTAGAATAGTTAGGGATGGAAAGGTCCTTAAGATCATCTGGTTCCAAACCCCTGCCATGGGCAGGGACACCTCACACTACACCATGTCACCCAAGGCTCTGTCCAACCTGGCCTTGAACACCGCCAGGGATGGAGCATTCACAACTTCCCTGGGCAACCCATTCCAGTGCCTCACCACCCTCACAGGAAAGAATTTCCTCCTTATATCCAGTCCAAACTTCCCCTGTTTAAGTTTTAACCCATTACCCCTTGCTGATGAAGTTTAAGAATGACAAGTGCAAGGTCCTACACCTTGGTCAGAGCAATCCCAGGCACAGCTACAGGTTGGGCAGGGAAGAGATTCAGAGGAACCCATGCACAGAAGGACTTGGGGGTGTTGGTCGATGAGAAAATGAACATGAGCTGGCTGCAGTGTGTACTCGCAGCCCAGAAAGCCAACTGTATCCTGGGCTGCATCAAAAGGAGTGTGACCAGCAGGTCGAGGGAGGTGATCCTGCCCCTCTACTCTGCTCTCATGAGACCTCACTTGGAGTATTGCATGCAGTTCTGGTGTCCTCAACATAAAAAGGACATGGAAGTGTTGGAGTAAGTCCAGAGAAGGGCCACGAGGATGATCAGGGGACTGGAGCACCTCCCGTATGAAGACAGGCTGAGAAAGTTGGGGCTGTTCAGCCTGGAGAAGAGAAGGCTGCATGGAGACCTCATAGCAGCCTTCCAGTATGAAAAACATTAGTAAATAACTCTACTAATAGGCTAAAACCATTCATAAAAATCCAAAAATAATGAATAGCATGCTAATACAAGTGTATTTGTAGCAAGATAAACATTAAGCAAACACACACCTTTTCTGAAGTACTATCTACTCCGTGACTGGGTTTAACATATAAAAGTATTTTGATAGAATGAGTAAAACGCAAAAGATATGTTTGCTCTTGCATTTTAGCAAATTAACTGGCCCAGCAATACTGCACCCCTTTCACTTCGAAGAGGCTTATAAGAATCATAGAATCATAGAACAGTTAGGGTTGGAAAGGACCTTAAGATCATCTAGTTCCAACCCCCCTCCCATGGGCAGGGGCACCTCCCTCTAAACGTTGCACATGCACACATACACACAAACACGTTGGTGTTGTCATATCAACTCTGTCAAATGTTTTACATGCTTCTCTTTCTTGGCTTTTCACAATTCATGTCTAACCAACATTCCCTACTTAGAAAACCTGCCCACCAATCCTTCAGTACGTAGTAAAAGAATCTAAACAGGTAAGGCTTTCTATGTGCAAGTTTGAAAAAGGAGGAAGCTTGTAGGTGTTGCTTTTGTGTTTCAGTTATATGGATATGGACAAGCGTTGGCTGGATTGGTTGAGTTTGATCCAGCCACACTTCTAGTATGACAAAGCTTTGAAAACCTTATGACAAATCAAAATTGCTCCCCAACAGAGAATCCCTAACTGATGAAGGGACAAAAGCTCTTCATGCCATCCTCACCCAGCTTCCTCAACACAAACGGGTGTAAAGGGCGAGGAATTTTCTTGCCTAAATACATTTTCATTCTTAAACTTTTTCTGTACTCCAGCATTTCATGTGCATACCCTTCTGTATACAGAGAAATATTGTCCTTTACAATATGTGATTGTAAACTATCCTTTTGAATTGAAACCTATGATTATAGTGCAACATTTTCGTTATCTATAATTCTGCATATTTTTATTGCTATAAATTATCAGTAAATTGCTCTTAACTGATATGTAAACTTGTAGTTTAGACACACCTAGAGGTGGCTGTGGCTTCCTGCCTTGCTTGTCTATGTAGCCAGTTGGGTGGTCTCCCACTCAATTCTTTCTGGCTCTTAAACCATATACAACAAAACATTTATATGTTAAAGACCATTATCCTAAGTAATTATCACAAAAGTTACCAAATGAGATGCTTATATGCGCAATTCACGTTGTTTTTTTATTGTCTTTGTTCATCCCCTCCTTCACTGGGGGAAAACTTCATGAGTCAAAAGAAGTCATTCACACAACTGACACGGTGGTCACTGCTGAAGCTGCAGGGCACTACATACAAGCTAAACAGATCAGGACTTCATACCCTAATAAAATATCCTAAGTCTGACATTTAAATACTTAGGTTTGATACTTATCCTTTTACAAGCACAGGATTATCATACTGACCTTCTTGGTAGAGTGCCTTAAGGCCTGTGTATGAAAATGCTACAAAAGCACTAAGTAAGTATTGGGTTTCTCCCAGGCAAAAGTGGGTGCTGAGACTGAAATGGGTTCAGTCTTTCTCCAATTACATTATAGTTTTAGAACTTGCTTGTGGGGGGCACTTTAAAAATGGCATGAGAACAAAATATGTTAATATCCATTAATTCTGTAAATCAGAGCTCCTATCAACTGCAACTACACTGTATTTAACTGGCCCATCCTTCTGATAGAATCAGAAAAGAAGAAATTATTTTTAGCATTCACAGATGCTGATTTTATACGCAGATTACAAAGATTATGAAAAAGCAGCTTTCACATCATTTGGTTTATAAATATTTGTAATGCTGTTGCAATGAAAATACTTTGCATTGTGCCTTCTAACTGGATACATAAAAGCACTTTTTAAACATTAACAAACTGCAGCAATTTTGTTGCACTTATTTTTCTTCTACATACCAGAGTAACAGAGACAATGAGAACAAAAGTTGTCATCAAGTGAATCAGTGACAGGACTTGGAATGAAATCTCCATGTCTTTCACTACTCACTGAAATATTTTGGTTGAGTAAAATGTAGTACACCACCTCAAAATGTTTAATAAAAAACATGTATTATATTTCCAGAGGTCCAGCCAGAGCAAGGACAATGGCATATTTTGGGGAAGGCAAAGGCCCAATCCACGTGGATAATGTGAAATGTACGGGAAATGAGAGATCCTTGGCAGACTGCATTAAAGAAAACACTGGGACTCACAACTGCCGCCACAGTGAGGATGCAGGAGTGATCTGTGACCACCTAAGCAAGAAGGCCCCAGTGAACAGCAATAAAGGTGAAGCCCCATCGTGAGTGGCAGACCAAGAGGGTAGGATGGAGAACTGTCGTGGTAGGAAGGGACAGATGTAAACAACCCCACATCACAGAGCAAACAATTATATGAAAAGAATTACAGAAACAAAAATGCTGGGAAATCCTCTCTGTTTACACTCTATGATCTTATCCCTGTGCCAGGTGAACAAGGGAATCATAAAGACCATTCAAATGATAAGGGGTACTTCTCTGCCATAGTTTACAGCAGCCATGTTTCTTAAGTTGTATATGGGACATGAAAATGCAAAATCCTAGGCAGTTACTTTAAACTTTGCATGGTATCTTCAGCTGAGGACTG
The DNA here is from genome assembly GCA_017639245.1 of Myiopsitta monachus. Classification (NCBI taxonomy): domain Eukaryota; kingdom Metazoa; phylum Chordata; class Aves; order Psittaciformes; family Psittacidae; genus Myiopsitta; species Myiopsitta monachus. The sequence continues at coordinate 47,706,171 of CM029917.1, forward strand.
AGACCTATGTGGTATGATGTGAAGCAAAGAACTCTATAAAAAATGCTACACTGGAGAAGCAGAGCGCAAATATGTAAATTGCTCTGTGATCACAGTGAAAAAAAAACCCTAATTCAGCTACAAAGAATTTCTAAGATAAATTCTCAGAGAATCCAGTGTATATTCCCTAAGTAAAATTTGTTTCTTAAAAACTCCTGTGAAACACAGAAAACCAACTTCGTGGTTGCTTTTTAGTTAACTCTCATTAAAGACTGACTCCTTTTCCTTTTGAGTTTAATGCTGTCTATGTCTCACTTTCTGGTTTAGATTCTCTTGCTTCTGTTTGTGGATTGAGGTTACTACATCATCGACAAAAGCGAATAATTGGTGGGAAAAATTCTTTACGGTAAATAATTTGTAAAACCAAATAACTTTGAATATAAAGCTTCTAAAACATGTATTTGCCATAAGCAGCTTGCCTAATTTATGTTTTTATTGTAGGTTTGTGGTTTTGTTTTTCTCTTCTCATGAGGCAGTAACAGATATACGTTCAGAGCAAATTTGGTAGAAAATGAAAAAATATTAACTGATAAACACTTGCAGCATTTGATGAAGACCTTTAAGTGTTTATGGGTTTAGTCCTTGATTGGGTCGAATTTCTTACTTTCAAAAAAGCCAGTTTACTTTTTTCCAAAGGATATCTTGACATCAGGATGTGAATAAAGAGAGCCATGAATGTCTCAGAAATGTCCGAGAAGGACCTGGGGGTATTGGTCGATGAGAAACCAAACATGAGCTGGCAGTGTGCGCTCACAGCCCAGAAAGCCAACTGTACCCTGGGCTGCATCAAAAGGAGTGTGACCAGCAGGTCGAGGGAGGTGATCCTGCCCCTCTACTCTGCTCTCATGAGACCTCACTTGGAGTATTGTGTACAGTTCTGGTGTCCTCAACATAAGAAGGACATAGAAGTGTTGGAACAAGTCCAGAGGAGGGCCACGAGGATGATCAGGAGACTGGAGCACCTCCCGTATGAAGACAGGCTGAGAAAGTTGGGGCTGTTCAGCCTGGAGAAGAGAAGGCTGTGTGGAGACCTCATAGCAGCCTTCCAGTATCTGAAGGGTGCCTATAGGGATGTTGAGGAGGGACTCTTCATTAGGGACTGTAGTGATAGGACAAAGGGTAACAAGTCAAAGCTTAAACAGGGGAAGTTTAGATTGGATATAAGGAAGAAATTCTTTACTGTGAGGTTGGTGAGGCACTGGAATGGGTTGCCCAGGGAAGTTGTGAATGCTCCATTGCTGGCGGTGTTCAAGGCCAGGTTGGACAGAGCCTTGGGTGACATGGTTTAGTGAGAGGTGTCCCTGCCCATGGCAGGGGTTTGGAACTGTGAATCTTATGGTCCTTTCCAACCCTAAGTATTCTATGAATCTGTGATTCTATGTATTGCAAAAAAAGGCTTGGTGTCCTGGGTATGGCTGTACCGTTATTTTTCTCCTTCTTAGTAGCTGGTGTAGTGCTGTGTTTTCAACATTAGCCTGAGAACAATGCTGATAACCCAACAATGTTTTTAGTTGTTGCTAAATAATGGTTGCTTCTGTCACGGACCTTTCAGTTTCATACCCTGCCAGTGAGGAGGGGTACAGGAAGCCAGGAGGAAGCAGAGATAGGACACCTGGTCCAAACTAGCCAAAGGGGTATTCCATACCAACATGTCATGCCCAGCATAGAAACTGGGGGGACTCACCTAGCAGGCCCAGATCACATCTCGGATCAGGCTGGGTATCGGTCAGCAGGTGGTGATCAACTGCACTGTGTATCACTTGTGTTTATTGTTTTCTTTTCCTCTTTCAGTTTTATATTCTCTCCCCTTGTTATTTCCCCTATCATTGTTATTATTGGCGGTGGCCGCAGGGGTTTGTGTTATACCTTAGTTACTGGACTGTTTGTATCTCAACCCGCGAGATTTACATTCTTTTGATTCTCCTCCTCATCCCTCCTGAAGCAGCGGGGCGATGAAGAAGGGGAGTGAGCGAGCAGCTGCCTAGTTATGAGCTACCAGCTGGGCTAAACCGTGACAGTCCTTTTTGGCACCCAGCGTGGGGCTCAAAGGGTTGAGATAATGACAGATCTGACCAGAGTGTGTCTAATCGTATTTGTGATAAGCATTCCTTGTTTCAGATTAATAGTCACTCGTCACAATGCTGATTTGTTTGCCCTCAGAGTTGTTGCTCTTGGTCTCAGAGTTTCAGCATGTCATGTCTTACTTGCAGCCAGCGTTTGCTATTTTAGTGTTTATCGGCTTTGGGGCCTGGGCTAAGGTTCTTGTTTCAAGTACTTTATGGTAATGACTTGTAATACAATAAAATAACTGATCATGAATCTGGGCAGGTATGTGTTCCCAGTGGTCATCACCTCTATACTTTGGGAGGCATATAATGGGAATTTTTAGCAATTACACATCTTTTTTTTCCTCTTTGGGGGGTCAACCTATGAATAAGGCATTCCCTCACTCCCTCCACTCCCCCACCAGGCTATTTACAGCAGCATTTGAGAATTCTAGAGGATTTGGATGGCCTTTGGATACCCTTGAAACCTGCCTGCTGCTTTTGCTGGGAATCAGCATGTTGCCACAAACACAGCGTGTGTTTCACCCACGGCCATACCACCTTGAGAATGCCTTATTTTATCTGATCTTGAAAGTTAAACAGGGTTAGGCTTGGGTTTTGTCTAAGGTTAAACGATAATCTAAGAGGACCACCAAGAGATTTTTCCCAAGGCTGGACAGTCATGAGTGGCAGGGTGTTATGGGAGTGTGGGATCTTATGGGCAAGCACCTGGGCCAATGGGCCCCTCCAGTGCTTTGGAATCTCACCTCTGAACAAGTGCAAAATCTGGAAAAAAATAGCAGAACAGTCAGACAAGGTGTGCTGTTGTCCTGTCAATACCAGAGAGGGACAAATTATCACAGTGTGCTGGGGCTTGGCCTGCGCCTGCAGAGCATCTCTGGAAAAAAATATCTCTGGATCTGATGGCAAAGGAACAGATGACATAGCTACTCAACCCCAAAGCACAGCAGCTACACCAACCCCAGTGACAGACACTGCAGCCACTCCAGCCACAGTGACAGACAGTGCAGCTGAACCAAGGGACCAATCCGCGCCAATGTGAGTTGCCCCTATAAGCAAGGGAAAGAGCAAACAAGAGCCACAAACAGCAACCCATGCAGTGAAGAAAGATGAAGATCCAATGTGTGTACTAGAAGGGACGGCATCTGAACAAGAGTTATTACTACAGGAATCAGAGGGAGAAGAGGTAACTTCTTGATCCCTGACCTCGACCAAGCTGTGGAATACACAAAAAGATTTCAGCCATCTTCCAGGTGAGCACATCATCATGGGATGCTGGGACAATGGGGCCAATGCCCATGAACTAGAATGCAGGGAAGCCAAGCAGCTGGGATCACTTGCTAGGGAAGGGGGAACTGACAAAGTGATTGCAAAAGAGAAATGAGCCCTTAGCCTCTGGAGGCAGCTCTTAGCAGCTGTGAAGGAAAGGTATCCCTACAATGACAATGTTATGTGTCTCTCAGCCAAGTGGACCACAACAGAGGGAGAGAGGCATCCAGTCCCTGGGGGAGTCAGCCATTGTAGAGATGAGCTATCGTAGGCCGGATCCTGGGAATGCACCTGTAGATTCAGATGAAGTTGAATGTTATGCAACCCATGGGGCGGAAACTTACATGGAGTGCACCATCATCATATGCGCAGTCACTGGCATTGATGACCTGAAGTAAGGCAGCATCACCAACAGTGGATGAAGTGAGTCGGCAACTCTGAGAGTTCAAAGACAATCTCACCGCTTCCATCATTTCAGCTGCAGAAAAACTCCTGACCCAGGAGTTCAAACAACTGAGAGATGATTTATCCAGCTCCCAATGTGTACCAACCCATGTCTCAGCTATTAACAGAAGGTATTCTGCTGCTTGAGAGAGAAGATATAGGAGGTACACACCACGGGACACCCTATGGTTTTATGGGCAGGATCACGAAGAAGACATGAGAAAGTGGGAATAAAAACCTACCTCAGTTCTGGAGGAACAGGTGTGTGAATTGAAGTGGAAAACAATGGTTAAGGATGATCCTCCCAAGAAAGTTGCTGCTCCAGTCTTCAGTGAGCAGCTTCCCAGATGGAGCGGAAGAGTTGACTTTATCACGACACTTAGGTATAATTCACTGCCCAAGACCGAGTTTCCTTCACAAAATAAGCCTCAATGATGACATGGCTATGATCCAAGCTTTTTGTTAACACTTTGTTCTTAGCTTTTAATGATATATTTTCATTTACTTGATACAAACATATTAACTGAATACCACAACTACTACTACTAAATGCTATGATAGGAAGTATAAGTTTTATATCTTAACAGCTGTGAGTAACCACACAAAAATATATATTCACAGAATCTTACAAAATGACTTGTAAAAAATACAGTTTTCACTACATGCCATTGTGCAACCTATTTCAAAATACATTCACAGCATCAATCAATTCATATAAAAAAAAGACACTGCCAGAGTGAACTTGTCTCTAAGTGAACAGGAACAAGAGGGAGTCCAGAAAAACATTTAATGCAGTCAGACAGAGTAAAGTAGGATTACTTAGCTTAGTAAAGAGACAAATGAGGAAAATAAATAATACATTGCACTGAAAAAGAAGATTGAGAATTACTGTCTCAGAATATGTGTACAAAGAATCTCGGATGAAACGAACTGGTGAGAAAATAATGGATTGCACAATTAAGTTGGAGCAGAAACTTGATCTCATAATAAATAAGCACAGAAACATCAGACGAATCAAAAAGGTGAGAGAACTCCAACAGTGCACTTAGAAATGCTTCACAACTAGAAAAAGGAACATACAAACAGTATCAGAAAAGGACATGCTTCAGAAGAAGTCTCTAAGACAAAGAACTGGATACTTACCAGAAAATCCAAAACTGCCTGAATTGCCCCATTTTGGAAAGACATATTAAACCCCACCTTCCAAAACTAAAGGTGTCTAAATTGTGATATGCTTTATGGAAAGTAAGTTCCTTCACTTCCCTTAAAACATATGGCACTGGCAACCTCAAATAGAATGCTGGATAGGAGCAGTACCTGCCCTCCAGCATACCTATTCAGGTTGACAGTAGTCAGGAAACACCTAAGCCTACCTTATATTTGATGTTGCTGCTGCTTACAGGCACATCTTTCTCCCTCTCCCTTCTCTCTGATTATATATTTTGCTAATCAATTAAAATGGTGAAAAATAATACATCCTGTCTTCATAGGCCTGCAAATATGTATCCCAGATGATCATGGGCTGAAAAGACGTCCTACTCTACTACTTGTGGTTTCTACAGACGCTTTAGACCTTTTTGTTTGCCAGCTGCCCTTTTCAAACAGCTCAGAATCAACAAAGATACTAACGCAAACAGGGAAGGATGTTAGGTTAAGCTTTTCAAGAAATTCCCTTCTTTCCTAAACAGCTGACAGGAAATTTCCGGTTTGTTGACTTGGATGGTATTTGGTGAGGAACCCATAGAATATATTTTTGGCATGATGAATGCAATCTGAGAAGGGAAAAATAAAGTATTTGACAGTGGGATGAAGCACTCAGAGTGCTGGATGCCCAAAGAATCTGTAAAGTAGTCATGCCCATTGTTAACTGGAATTCTAAATACTGCAGGAATATAAAAGTATTCTCAACTGTTACTCCGTAAGTAACACAGTCTGCAAGCTGTGGCTGTCAAAGAAACTAAACGGGATTTACATTCAAGGTGACTGACAAGCTACCTTACTTTTTTTCCATTGCTGCACACTGAATGCACTGTCTTATGTCCTCTGCAGGGGTGGATGGCCATGGCAGGTTGCACTCCGACTAAAATCTTCTCATGGTGATGGAAGACTCTTGTGTGGTGCTACTCTTATCAGCAGCTGCTGGGTCCTCACTGCTGCACACTGCTTTAAAAGGTAGCTCTCTCTTCTATATTGAAGTGTATTTTCAAACCTTTTCATTGTTCTGGGTATAGGAGAAAACATTCCAGTTCAAGCCCACCAAAAACTGTTCCATAGAGTTGGCCCTTGGTGTAAACAAGAACTACCAAGCAACCTCTTTTCCCTCCAAATATAAACAAACAAAATCCCTAATACACTGGAATTCTTTTGGGTGTCATCTAGTGTTTTAAGGTTTCAACAGCAATTATTTCATTTGAATCCTTACAAAAGGCTGCAGTATAGGCTCGAATAAAAGCATAGAATGGCACTGCAGTTTTGAGGATATTGGCTAGAATTTGCTCAAGTGGGCTGCAAACGTTTTAACTTTGAGACTTTCCTTTTCCACACTTATAACCGAAAAGAAAGTCAGATGTACTTTTGCCTGAATGATAGTGTTATCTTTGCTCACAGCCAGATGTACACGTTTTCATTTCTTGTTTCCTGAAAATCACAAAGGGCTTTTCTTGGTAATATTTCAAGCAGAAATGGTCAAAGTTGGTAAAATTTCTACCTACTTCAAATGATTTCCCAGTTGTTTCTGTAGAACTATGAAAGCACTTCAGTTGTTACCAATGAAATTTATAGACAGTGGATTCCTATTGCCCTGTTCATCATCTCCATAGTGGATGATTGCATTGAAGGATGCAACTTAAGCTGTTGAGAAAGCCTTTGAGTAAGGCCTGAAAACAAGGCAGTCCTTTCTGGTTTTAACTCAAAGATCCTCCGCAAGGAAAGGAAAAGGGAGGTCACAGGAAGCCAGTTATGTTTTCCATGTGCAAATCAAGATCTTACTCATGCAACTCTTCAGTAACGCTTTCACAAAGTTTGGTGAAACAACTTAGTATCTACTGTGCAGTGATGCTGCAGCTGCAGTGCTTTCCTACAGGAAGCACTCCCCACAAAATACATTATTTGTTCTTCCCAATGGCTTGCTTACGTAGCTGGAGCCTCAAGTCATACTGAATGTGCTGCCAAAGCATGCCTGTTTTGGATGCTTTGCTGAACACCCACATGATGGGCAGCAGCATGGCAGGAGAATTGTACACCATGGTACTTCCTGAGTGGTGCAGTCACTCGTGGGTCCGTTACAGGCTCTCCTCACACTGCTGCATGTGCTCTCAGGGACCAAAGTATTGTTTTGCCCCAGATATCACATTTAAAACTGCGCAACCTAAATCGAAGCATGCAACTCCAAGAGCCTGTGGATGGTGTTTTCAATATTTAGCGTGAAAGACAGAAGGTATCTTGCTCGAAGCTGACATTGGACAGACTGGGCTGAACTTCCTAATGATGTCAGAGTGATTTTAAAGGGGCTAGGTTTGCCAGGGCTATCTACAGATCAGGTGCTTTCTTCACATATTTTTCAGAGACAGACAAAAGAAAGGACAGTATACCATTTCTCATATCCTAGAAACTGGAACACTGCTTAAATAACAAAGTGAGCTTATCTGCACTATGGATAAAAATTAAATACAATTATATGCATGATAATTAGAATTGTTTGCCAGTAGTAAAGAAGCATTACTGCAATTTCACAGATATAATTTAAGATCAAAAATTACTTGAAGCTATTTTTCCCTTTATAACCCACCCAACTAATGACTAAGTTTTGTCCTGAGAGGCTCTGACAGCTATAGGGAATTTGCAGGTCTATACAGGTCTATATTAGCAGGATACATAAAAAAAAATTAACTTCGGATAATTAGAAATATTAAGCATAGAAAAAGAAAAGTAAATTATAATGACCATGAAGTCAAGTGAGGAAATAGGGTGTTACATGAATATTGTACTGTTCTAATAATGTAACTCTCATTTAAGTGCTTCTTTATGCATTCCTGAATGCTGATGCATACTTCAACATGGTCCTGGTTATTTTATTTTGAGAATTAGGGACCCTGAGGCACAGCGAAACCAAATTCCTAGTAAGACACCAAAGTAGATACCAGAATGAAAGTTCAGTTTTATCAAATCTAGCATGAATGGCGAGATGAATTCAGACGTGCCTTCAATATCAGTACATTTCTTGACTGGCAGCAGGATGATATTAACATGGCTGATTAGTAATCCATCCTCCAGTTGGCTGGGAAATAAACCTTCTAGGAGGTGCTAAGGTCAACATTGCCAGGCTGTACTAGAATTTCAAGGCATGCCCAGCCACCCAACAAAGGGGCAATACCCTGAAAGCAATATCATTTTCCACCCACCAAGCACTGCCAGACTCCTCCTCTGCTTCCACTCTTCAAATGTGATGTGTGTGTGATGGTTTTCTGACATTTCAAAGGTGACTTCTACATAAGGAAGACTGGAGAGCCAGAGCCCTGAGCTAGACACTTGCCTTGGTACTGATGCTCTAATAGAGTATTACGGTATTTGGCTAACACCAGCTACAACAGGGGAAGAAATACAATTGTCTACAGATGAAAAAATCAGTTTAAGAAAGCCTGATATGTATGAATGTGCACAGAAATATGGTAAATCTGTGCAAAGACCTCTCATTAAGCTTCTCACAAGAAGCCTTGTAGCTATTAAAGTTTTATACGTTTGCATGGGAAGCTGTGCTTCTCATTCTATTAAATGTTTTAAATCAGTACTTTTAATTAAGATAAGCTTTCCTCAATCTCCTTTCTTTATTATTCTACTCTAAATAACCATCATCCATAACACAGAAAATCAGCAGGTACCTATTAAATGGAACACTATTCTTTTTGTCAAAGTTAAGGATGCAACATTAAATAGAAGCAGCAAGTTTTCTACTAGACTGCCTGATATATGGCTGACAAGAGAGCCCTCATTATCAATAGGCAGAAACAACTTCCCCTTCACGCTTAGTCTTACGAATCAAAATAACAAGTACAAGTTTACTTCCTGTGATTATTACATTAGTTTAGGAAGGAAGCGTGCTCATTTCTCATCAAAATTACAAACACTTAATGCTTTTGTGACTCTGTGATACTCTTGGCTTCCACGAGTTTAAAAACAGAAAACAAAACCCCACAATAACAACAAAGCCCCACCCCTTCCCCAGCCACCCCCCTCAGTCCCTTCTCCCCTTCAAATTGCATTAAACATAATAGATACAGAATATGGTAAATCCCTGATGTTGATGTTGTGGGTAAGACCTATAAACTAAAATGTAGAGGCATTATTACATTAAAAAAACAGCAAAAAAGGCAAAAAAAACCCCAAAACCCTTCCAAAAACCCCAAGAAACCATGCAAAGTTACTTTTTTCTACTAGAGAGACAGATTTCTATCGCACCACTGTGACGTACTATGATTGTGTTTGTTTCTATACACAAACCGTGTATGTCAGTGTACAGAATGGTTAACTTGGGCAAATATTTGCTGATGGTAAAAAAGCTTTCATAATCCAGAAGGTATCAGCATAGCACTAATATGTGGTTTGCTGCACACAGCCAAAAGTGTATCTGTAAATTACAAGACAGTATTTTAGTGACCTTTTAGATAGGATTGGCAGATTATGTCAGTCAAATATATATATATAGTTGAAGACCTTGTACATTTGCATTCCAATATGACACTCAGATGTGCATCACACCCTGTTAAAATATCACTTTCAAAGATCATATCTAGCAATACATTCTAGGGCACAGAATCCTATTTATGATAGCTTTTAAAGGCAATGAGATGAACAGTTACAAATTATTATTGTAGCAAAAATTATTAAACTATTTAATGTTGCTTAACTGGCAAAGAAAACAGCATAATTTTACTTAACATACTGGGCTTGACTGCTGTACCATTTTGATTCTTAAGTGGAGCGCATCGTGTGGTTATGAAATTTGAGCAGAAAAATGTATCTGACATCACTAACTAAAACAACTCTTCTGTTTACTTTACTGGGGGCTTTGCATGTAAGAGAAATTGAAATAAAAATAACACAGCCGTTTACTGCAATAGTAACAAAAGGTTTTTTCTGGACTGTCTTCTTTTTCTAATTTACTCTAGAGAAAACAGATCCTACATAGTTGGCTCATACATCAGCTAAGATGACAAACCATCTTGGCCTGAGCAAGACACTGAAGAAGTACTTTGTTGGCTGTATAACCCATCCCAATGTGTACTACACTCTTTACGTTCTAAGCATGACATTTGTTCTATAAATAGATTTTGTGAAAGTGAAAGACTTTTTGATACTATGCATCCTGACCATTCAGCCTTCTGCCTCCACACTGACCTTGTCCACTTTGGAGAGGGGTACAGGCTGTCAGTGTGTAAAATGTTCTGTAGTTGGTATGTTTTATTCCCGTTTTGCAAGTTTCACAGAGGATCAATATATTGATTGGCTTACACAAAAAAAATGAGCTACCAGGGTTTGCCAGTTTGGTTTTCACAGTGTATTCAAACTGCTTTATATACCATAGGAGCATGCTTTCTGTCAAACAATCAACATTAAAGGTACTTCCATGAAAACGATGGCCACAGTGATCAACACACTTGCCCTCATTCAGCAGTTTCTCTTGCTGCCACCAATTCAGAAACCTTTATGTCATAGTTCTGGGAAATACACCATCTATGAGGAAATATAGCCTCCATGTGAAGAGACAAATGACCATTTAATATGTATATTGAACAGCAGATGCAGTGTTCTGCAGAACACAAGATTAAACTAAGAAATCAGATTAATTTCCCTACTAAAATTTTCCATAACTAGAGGAATTAAAAACACTTTCACCACTTACTTAGCATATTTAGAAGAAAAATATGTTTCTAACTCTAAATGCTATGGTTTTGCCAAAGCATTACTGGAAATTTTTGCACGCGGCCAGGAAAATTTGCTTTCAAGTCTATCTATATGTAAACACGATAAATTAAATTCATAATTATAGTTTCTAAAAATTCCCAGAAACAATACCAAGTAAAGTCGTAAAATCTATTCATTATGAACTGGTACTGATATGTACCAAGTGTTTTATTGTAAAGATGTACAACGTATTCATAAAAAGGCACCTTCACAGAAATGCTACTCAAACAAATCTGTGTTAAGTAATGCCTATACTATACAGTATTTTAACGTACTAAAGGTAGCTTTATTCCTTTCTCTATTGAGGAAAGCCAAAGAGATGGCAGAAAAAAAAAACCAAACAAAAAACAAACTCACTTAAGGTCCCAGATCAGATCACAGCACTGTTTCCTAGACAGTGCCAGCATACTTTTACTGGCTCCCACATCACAGTTCAGAGTAACAATAATACAAGTTAAATTGGTAATAGTATACTAAAGCGTCTTGGCAAAGTATAGTAAGATTAACCTTTTCTCATGTAAAGAAGTGTGGCAACAGTAACCCAGGACGGGACTCATCAGTGTCAGAGAAGAAATTCTTGGGCAAGGATTTGACAGACTATCTACAGGGATGCAGGACTTAGTTAAGATTTCACTGATGTCACTTCAGATGGCCAAATACAGATGGGTACGTGTCACTCAAAAAACTAATTCAGATCCAACAGCCTTTCTTACTCTGAAGAATCTCCTTAAAGTTAAAGGCAACAAAAATAACAGCAACTACTTCCATGGAATTTTGCTGTTTATTTTATCAGGAAAATAATAGATTTTGAAGTCTTACCAAGCTTTTAAAACTGGCAAACCCACAAATGATGACCTAGAAATGAGAACAGGACATCTAGTGCAAGAGAAAGTGAGACTCAAGTACTTGTTTTTAAAAAATCCTGACAAGGAAATACCTCTATTCTAGATACTTCAGGGACTGGATTCAGAATGCCTACGAAGCCAAGACTCATGGTTCTGCCTTGTTTCATGTTCTGTTCCTATTCAGGCTCTAATTTCTCAATAGAAAATTCCTAGTGAAAATTGATTCAGTGGTAAGTTATGAAATACTAGCAATTTTGTGGTCAAACCAGAAAGATTAGTAATGTGACATATACAAATGGAGGGTTTTTTCTTAAATACCTTTGAGATAAACATTCTGATTCACAAACTGAAAAAGCTCTGAGGTATTTTTTTCCGGAAGTAAAGAAGTAATGTATTTGACAGAATACACAACTTAATTTTTCTCAGTTCTCCCTCTGAGACTAAAATCAGTACGAATACTTTTTTAAACTTTAAAAAGTCTGCATCCATTGCATCTCTTCACTTCCGGCTGCGTAGAATTTTTATTTCCAAGCACAAAGAAAATACAATAACTAGGAAGTATTTCGCAGACACTACTATGGAAGAGCTCGGAAAAGTTTTGTGGTATACAAGTTGCTTTAGTTTTCCTATATAGAAGGTAATTTTAAAATGAACAGGTATTTGGTCATAGCCTGCAACTCTTTCTCTTTACTAGCCTCAAAGTGAGATTTTGCTCATAGAAGACCTGAAGGATATGTGCAGAATTTGACAAAGAAAGTTTTGAAAACAACTGGGAAAGCAATCCACAATTTGAAGAAATATTCAGTGGTATCTTGTGCAGAAGAAACCTGTCATGTTCTTGCTTTTTCTGCTGCTCATCAAGCAGTCTTTAGTAAGCTATAGAGATCAGCACTTTGCTGGAGGGTATGAAAAGAACAAGACAGGTTAGAAGGTGACAGAAAACTGTAGACTATTTTCTGCACATGCATTGCCAATTTCCTGTTGAAGACTGAGAGGCAGAGGAAGAAGGCAAAGGAAAAACATTTGGTCTAGCTTAGCCAGATTTTAAATAAATAAATGTACTCAACAGTACTGCCTTGCTTGTATTTTCCTGAGACGGGCTCCAGAAATCTCCAAAGGCACACACAGAAAATTATTTCAGCCACAGTAATAATCTCTAAGGTATTTACCATTTAGTCTATGATGTGAAAGAAACTGGAGTTATGTTAGGTGTAAAACAAATCTAAGACTTACAGGTGTTCTGTCACTTTTACAGTTGGTGTTTCTGAAGCACATAGGCTTTGATTTCCTTAAAAAATGACGTCTACAACTCCTTAGGGATCTTTAAATGCCACAAATGTAGTCTACAACTATGTAGTCTCCTTACTTCAGTTAATGTAAAGCAAAGCAAGCTTGAACACGGTTTTCATTTCAGTAATTATTTAGAGCATCACAATGATGTTAGTACTCATGCTTTCATTATATTTACTGGCAGTTTACGTTACCCTTACTAAATACATTTATAATGTACACCTTCCTTGTATCTCTGAAATAAATGCCAGTTATGGTAGATGGCCATAAGAAACCTCACCTGTGAAAATACACAAAAAGGAGTACAGCCCAACCTGAAACTTTAGGAAAAGTTTTTTTTATATATTATTTATATATTTATATTGACATATTATGAATGCCAATCTAAACACCCGAGAAAGCATTTCCACTCTTTAAAACCCCCTTTTTGTATCACTATTTATATGAGCAATAAAGACTGATCAAATCTGTTTGCATGCTTTGGGTCTAACTTTGCATAAGCCAGCCCTATTTGTTTTCACCTCAATCTTAGGTATGGCAACATCACTCGGAACTATGCTGTGCGAGTTGGAGACTATCACACACTGGTACCAGAAGAGTACGAGGAAGAAACTGGAGTTGAACAGATTGTGATGCATAAAGAGTACAGGCCTGACAGCAGTGACTATGACATTGCATTGGTGAGGCTACAGGGGCCAGAGGAACGGTGTGCCAGATTCAGTACCCATGTCTTACCTGCTTGTTTGCCATTAAGGAGAGAGAGACCACAGAAAACTGCTCCCAACTGTTATATCACTGGATGGGGTGACACAGGTAAAAATGTTTTAATGATTTCTATGCACCAATTGCATTACCTGAGGTTGCTTATTTAAAACTAAACCAGAAACAAACAGAACGCCAACTCAAATACTTAGAATAAGAAAATGCTCCAAATGAAACAATTTTACCCTCTTTATATAGGGGGATATTTTCTCTCCTGATCCTTAACCAGAAATGATAGCACTCCATTTACTGAATTTAGTTTGTGTTTGAAAAGTAGCAATTAACCATGTCACTCGAAAGCACAGAACCAGTCAGTAAAATGGCCTCTTGAAACTGACAAAGACCAATGAAAAGCTGATTTGTTCCCAGGCACACCCTGCACTGCAGCCTATCACCCCCTGCCTCAGAACATAACAGCTCTAATATAGTTAAGAGTTTTAAGGTAAGTACAATGAATACTTTAGAAAGGTTATTTAAATTACCCTACTTCAATAGAAAATGGATAGAAAATGTTCAAATCATAGAATTTCGAATAACATTTTTAGTCTCCCTTGTTATCATTGACATTTTCAATCAGCAGTTTTAATTTAAATAAAGAGAACATCTTGCCAGAATTTATGAGAGCCACAATGCAGTCTGCAATCCAGACTTCAAGAACAAACTAGGCACTCTGTAGGAAAGTACAAGATTCTTCCTCTTGGAAGGTCTTTGTCCTTTAATTGTTTTACAAATTAATAACCATGGTTTACTTTCATGTTTTTATGGTGCTGAACATAGCACAAGGCAGCAACCACACTTGAGCCTTTGCTCCAGGGACTCATTCAAACTGGCAAGGAGACAAGGCAGCAAGGCCAAATATCACTTCTTCCTCTTTATATGCATTACTCTGTGGGCACGGATGTCTGGGGCACTGTTCTACAGTATGGAAGATATGACTTGTAGGGTGGGGTTTTTTTCTAACAACAATTGCTAATTCATTGCCTGGCTCTGCCGAGCTTTGCACACAACTCACTGAAAGTTCTGCAATACTGTTAACTTAGGACATCTATTTAAGGAAACATTAACCACTACAATAATATGGTAAGAAATTACATCATCACAGCACCTCAGCTGAAATTTCACACTTACTATGTGAATCATGATTACTTTACAAGCAGTCAGATTTTACTTGGAAATTGAAAAAACCCAACATTTCCCATGTTTCCAACTGAAAAAGAGGTGCAAGTTATAGAAAAAAGCCAAATTATTTAAATATTTACTTATATTTATAATACACTGCTTATACAATGCAGGATTCAGTACAGATAAAGAAAACCCAAGGACAGGTTCTGGTCACCCCCACAAATTGAAGATTCCTTTTGGTCAAGAGTCCCATTAGTACTGTGGTACTTAGAAGTTACTTGAATTGTAAAAGATTCAAATGATACCACCGATTTCTATCAGAACACACTTTAGCTCAATAAGAGCCAAATAAGACTGTTGGTTGATATTCAAGGATCACCTGTTGCAAGCTCAGGACTGTTCCGTCCTGACTAGAAGGAAGTGCAGAGACCTCCTTGAATGGATAAGGAGCTGCTGAGGAAACTTCAAAGGAAAAAAGAGGCTAATAAAAGGTGGAAGCAAGGACAGGCAGCCTGGAAAGAATACAGGGATGCTGTCTGGGAAGCTAGGGACTAGGTTAGGAAAGCTAAGGCCCACTTAGAATTAAACTTGGTTAGGGATGTTAAGGATAACAGGAAGGGATTCTATAGGCGCATTGCAAATAAAAGACAGACTATGGACAACATGGGCCCCCTTTGGAAGCTATCGGGAGAACTGGTTACCCTGGATTTGGGGAAGGCTGAAGTTCTCAATGACTTCTTTGCCTCAGTCTTCACTGGCAAATGCTCTGATCACACCACCCAGGTCTTGGAAGGCAGACTGTGAGAATGAAGACCTTGGGCCCACTGTAGGAGAGGATCTGGCTCAAGATCATCTTAAAAACCTGAACATGCACAAGTCCATGGGACCTGATGAAATCCATCCGCAGGTCCTGAAGGAGCTGGCAAATGAAGTTGCTAAGCCACTGTCCATCCTATTTGAAAAATCATGGCAGTCAGGTGAAGTTCCTGACGACTGGAAAAAGGGAAACATAGCCCCATTTCCAAGAAGCGGAAAATGGATGAGCCAGGGAACTACAGAGCAGTCAGCCTCACCTCTGTGACAGGCAAAATCTTGGAGCAGATTCTCCTGAAGGCGTGCTGAGGCACATGAAAAACAACAAGGTTCATGATGACAGCCAGCATGGCTTCACTAAGGGGAAATCCTACCTGACCCACCTGGTGGCCTCCTGTGATGGGGCTACGGAACTGATGAACAGGGGCAGAACAGTTGATGTCATCTACCTGGGCTTGTGCAAAGTGTTTGACACTGTCCCACATGACATCCTTGTCTCTAGATTGGAGACTTCAATTTGATAGATAGACCATTCGGTGGATAAAGAACTGGCTGGATGGCTGCACAGAAAGAGCTGTGGTCAATGGCTCAATGTCCAGCTGGAGACCAGTAACGAGTGGTGTCCCTCAGGGATCACTGTTGGGATCAGTCTTGTTCAACATCTTTGTCAGTGACATGGACAGTGGGATTGTGTGCACCC
Organism: Myiopsitta monachus; assembly: GCA_017639245.1. Taxonomy (NCBI): domain Eukaryota; kingdom Metazoa; phylum Chordata; class Aves; order Psittaciformes; family Psittacidae; genus Myiopsitta; species Myiopsitta monachus. The sequence goes on from CM029917.1 coordinate 47,722,481, forward strand.
TCAGCAAGTTTGCCGATGACACCAAGCTGTGTGGTTCGGTTGATATGCTGGAGAGAAGGAATGCCATCCAGAGGGACCTTGACACGCTTGTGAGGTGGGCCCATGCCAACCTGATGAAGTTTAACCATGACAAGTGCAAGGTCCTACACCTTGGTCAGAGCAATCCCAGGCACAGCTACAGGTTGGGCAGAGAAGAGATTCAGAACAGCTCTGCGGAGAAGGACCTGGGGGTATTGGTCGATGAGAAACTAAATTATGAGCCGGCAGTGTGCACTTGCAGCCCAGAAAGCCAACTGTATCCTGGGCTGCATCAACAGGAGGGTGACCAGCAGGTCGAGGGAGGTGATCCTGCCCCTCTACTCTGCTCTCGTGAGACCTCACTTGGAGTATTGTGTGCAGTTCTGGTGTCCTCAACATAAGAAGGACATGGAAGTGTTGGAACAAGTCCAGAGAAGGGCCATGATGATGATCAGGGGACTGGAGCACCTCCCGTATGACAACAGGCTGAGAAAATTTGGGCTGTTGAGCTTGGAGAAGAGAAGGCTGTGTGGAGACCTCAGAGCACCCTTCCAGTATCTGAAGGGGGATTATAGGGATGCTGGGGAGGGACTCTTCATTAGGGACTGTAGTGATAGGACAAGGGTAACGGGTTCAAACTTAAACAGGGGAAGTTTAGATTGGATATGAGGAAGAAATTCTTTCCTGTGAGGGTGGTGAGGCACTGGAATGGGTTGCCCAGGGAAGTTGTGAATGCTCCATTGCTGGCGGTGTTCAAGGCCAGGTTGGACAGAGTCTTGGGTGCCATGGTTTATTGTGAGGTTCCCCTGCTCATGGCAAGGGGGTTGCAACTGGATGATCTTAAGAACCTTTCCAACCGTAATTATTCTATGATTCTATGCTAGCTCTTCAGCTGAGGTGACGAGAAAGACTGTGTGTACTTACATAGCATAACAATGATGCTTACCGGGATGTTCTACTTGGAAGCCAACAAAGGATGCAGCACCTGTCAGACTGAGCTAGACTAGACTCGAATTGGTGACCTAAAAATGAAGTATTTCTACAGCCTTAGTCTCTACTGCTCAAGACTCCCAAAAGTAACGTCTCTATTTACGTGTTAAGGTATATGTTTTTGTAGAAGACACAAAGTGTGTCTGGAAGAAAAAGACCCCGGCCTTGGAAAGATCCAGTGGACAGAAGGAGTAAAACTACCTTTAAATTTTATGCCTTTTTTTAAAAAAAATAATCTGTATGCCATATTTACACTATTTATAGTTTGTTATTATATTTAATGCACAGTAGATTTTTTTCAGTATTTGGTCTTGTTTACAGTCATTTTACTTAATAACAAAACTGTGTGAAGTACAGCAAAAATTGGATTAAACCACATTTATGTTTTCAAGAGCAACCATCATGAGAGAATAATTCTGATCCTCTTTTCAGGAAGTGCTTATTCAAGAACATTACAACAGGCTGCCATCCCCTTACTCCCCAAGAGGGTATGCGAAGAACGTTACAGAAGAAGATTCACAGGAAGAATGCTCTGTGCTGGAAACGTCCAGGAACAGAAACGTGTTGATAGCTGTCAAGGAGACAGTGGGGGACCATTGATGTGTGAACGTCCAGGGGGAAGCTGGGTTGTGTACGGTGTGACCTCCTGGGGTTACGGCTGTGGAGTGAAAGATTCTCCAGGGGTCTACACAAAAGTATCATATTTTGTACCCTGGATAAAAAGTGTGATCAAACTATGAATGTTCATAATGAAAACCAAGCTTTGTTAACAAAGTTTGAGGCAGAACAACTTGAACAGCACAGGTGGTGTGTGCACAGCTGGGGTCCAGAGTGGGTGGAAAGTTTCCTCATTTGTGTGTTTTTCTTTTTGTTAAATCCAAACTGTATATACACCACCTTTCCAGTTAGGGATTACCATCTAAACAAAATCCCTCTGTGTTAAGGAAGTTCATATATTGCACGAATAAGTTCCCATATATACAAGATAAAGGGAAAACTGATAGCCAGCTTAGAGTAACACTGGAGCAGGACAGCCAGAGTTCACTATGAGATTCACTGACGGCAGGAAGATCGCAGCAGCTCCAAGCTGTTTCTGCTTCAAGCTTCCGTAGAATTAATTACAGATCTCAAAATCATTCTCCCATCTATTTAATCAGTTCCTGGTTGTTTTCTTATTATTCCTATAATCAGCCCTCTAATTTTGAATCGTGTTTCATTAACTAATGAGACCATTAGCAGGTTGATTCTTGGTAAGCAATACCGAGTATATATTAGAGGTTAGAAGGAAAATAATGGTTGATAACTAGATCCCCAGCCATTCTGATAAATGCTCTCACATCTTATTGTGCATAAGGTACATGCCTACATAAAACAGGTAGTAAACATAATAAGTTAGTTTCCTCACAAACATCCTGCATTGCTGCAAAATCTAGATTTGACAAATGACCTCTTATTTTCTTTCCTCTAGATGTCATTTGTCTTCTTTCTGAAATTTGTAATTTTTAGTACCTACAGCTTTTCAGATTTTCTGATCTACCATGAGCTGTCAGTACAGTATCAGACTAACAGACAAACATCCCAATCCTCTCATCGCTGGTTTTGGAGAGGCTTCACTCAAGTAACACTAAGGACCTCTTGTCAATCACAGAATCATAGAATAGTCATGGTTGGAAAGGACCTTAAGATCATCTAGTTCCAACCCCCCTGCCATGGGCAGGGACACCTCCCACTAAACCATGCCACCCAAGTTTTAAGTATGTACAATACAAATACTAGAGAAGTCAAGCCAAAACCTGTCTGAAAAGGCCTATAAAGTCTTAAACTACTATATTCTACAAGATAATATTTAGACAACTCTCTCTAGCTTAGCTGCAACACTGGTTCAGCCTGATCTTACAGGAAAGGTCAGAGCTAGATAGTTTTCAGTGACTTCTGAAGTATTGACGTATCTTGCTTCCATTTAATTCCTTTTACAAATACTGTTCCTCATGCTATGAAGATCAGAATTGGTTATTATAAAAATGCAGGGATAAAAAGTTACTCTTGATGTACAAGACAAATATAAAACAACTTGCTATCCTTTTAAAAAGGGCCACCCCATTGAACTTTGCACACAGACCACTAGATGTAATCTCCATCTTAGTGCAACACTAATGGGTATTAGTCTTGAAAGTATCTGTGACTGACTAGTCCAGGAGACAGGAAAGTTCAGCACTACTTCTGCAATCCCTGTCAAAGGCCATTCTATATGCAAGTGTGCTCGACGCATTACGTGAACATGCTCCTTAAAAAGACGAAACAAAAGCTCTGTGGGCCATGAAATGCTATGGTGTGACAAGTGTGGCAGACGTTCGTCACTACATAGTGATTGTGCAAACCGTGACTACCAGTGGCTGTTTCCCTATGTTTTTCATCTCCAGACTCTACCTTTCATAAACAAAGTGGGATGTTTGCATTCATGTTCTAGGTGGGTATCACCCACTTCTGCTCTCTGGTGTTGTAACAAGTATCTGAGTCAACTCATTTAACATACAAAAGTGATGATGGCACTGCAGTAGCCCATGAAGACATTGCCTTTAATTCTGCTTGGTTCTCACCTCAAATTTAGTTTTCAAGGGTCATGAATAGTTTCAATATCTTGTTGGAACTGGTGCTAACCTAGTACACAAGGTGCTTTAATATATTTTACTTTCTTGTAATTCCACACTAATCAAAATTGCATGAAGTATTTTATTTAAAACCATGCCAGAAACCATAGTACTGTGACCACCTATGTCAGACACATAACAGACCTGTGTTAAACACTGTGCTTGTGAACGTCAAAACCATTTTGTTTATAGCCCTTTTAATTAAAGGGGAAGTAAATCTGTCAAAATGTATCTATTTGTACCATCACAGCTTTGCTATACCAGAATCGTTATTTTGAGAGGTGGTGAAGTAGGCTATATATGGTCAAGTAGGGTGTATAGCGCAATACATGTGTTGTGTCCAGGGAAAAGAATATTTTTTAGAAGTTGCACCACAGCAAAGGGGTGGGGGACAGGGACAAGCCTGCAAACTAAGGGTGGTAAGATTTAGTATGGTAGTTCATTATTTTGGTCTTTAACAGAATGCTTTATTAAATGTTGCACTACCATTTTCATGCAGAGAGCATGCCTTTTCAGTTTCCAACATAAAATGAAGTTGTCTTTATTATGCCAGTCTAACTTTCAGTCAATGAGCCTGACGACACAAATGTATACCATAAAAACTGCCACACTGACTACATCTTCTATACTTTCATCCTGTGGATAATGTACATCCAGATGCTGCAGGAACATCAGCTAAGTAAACTTCATGTGAGTTTTCTTTAGTGAAAGAAGGTGCTCTTGAAAATACTTTCTTTGAAGTGGTGCCACTCCGGGCCTTTTTTTTTTCTTCAGAGATGGAAGTTTATTCTGTATGATGGAATTCCAAATGCTCTGTGGGCTTTAACTGAGACCAGTTAGGTTGTCTTAAGTAAGATTATCCTATACTCTTAAAACAGCTAAGAATTTTTTTTACCTTTGCTGCTCTCCCCTTTGGCCAACATATTCAATACATGCAAGGTTATAGAAAAATCTGCCCAATGCTGAGCTTTGTATTAAACAGGTGGGCCACAGTGTTAATGGTGGCATAAACCAAGAAAAGATTCAGCACTTCTATTACCATCTTAACCACAAATGTGCTATCTATCCAGGTTCTCCACCACTGTGAAGACTTAGTTAGATGCAGTCCCCCTGAACTTCCGAGTTCCGTTTTCCAGAGAAACAGACTAAATAAAGAAGCATTACTGCAGCTGACACACAAATGTATTCATCTCAACAGTAAACAACTTCCCAAAGATGCACTTACCTGTAAGCCACAGATAAACCAAGACTCCATTTTATGATCAGTATATGCAGAATATCTACAACCTCAGCTGTCTGATTTCCAGAAAAACAAAATCGCAGCAGTAGAATGGCTTATATTTAGCAAAAGGTTAGTCCTGAATCAATGTTCTCCATAATTTTCAATGTTACTGCAACTATTTCACACTTCCAAGCGCTAGAATATTTATACTCAATAAGATTTTAATGTTCCAATTTTAGAGCAGTTGTTGCAGGACACAAACATACAAAGCTGAAACCGTCAGATTCAAGCAGCAGATCCCAGTAGGAGATCCTCCCTGAAAACAATACATATGTTGCATGAGGAAAAAGGTTTTTTTGTTTGTGGTCCAGGGTGCTGGGTATTTCAAAAGAGTTAGCCCAGCTAGTGGAGGGCAGACCTACCTCATACACATTAGACACCCGCTCACATGACACAGTTCTTATTCCATTTATTTAGCACAGAATACAGAAACTGATCATGCAGCTTTCTGTAAATGCAACATAAAGCAACCACAAACAGGGAAAAGATGGCTTAAGAGTTTGGATAGAAGTATTTACCTTTGCAGCAATGTAAAAGGAAAAAAAAATAGAGACTGCACTTGGTGAAGGTTGTGAGAGGAGAGAGACACTGGATGTAACTGCAGATGGAACATGGTGCAGAAAAATAGAGCATCTATACAGGTTAAGAGCCAAGATGTGACAGGAATAGACTGAAAGACAGGAAAAGAGTTGTTTGGGAATTTAAATTTCTAAATGTAATGAAAGAAAGCCATCCTAAACCACATGGAAATAAAAAGTCACATCCTGTAAGAATACCTCTTCTACTAAAGTAATGTGGGAAAGCAGATTTTACTACCTTTTATGCACGTGACTGGATGTACATGGGAAGCCTCAGTCATAGCAAAGGCTCTGTAACTTCACTAAGCACTTAAAACTAGCAAGATACACCCACAGCAAATATTACATTCATACATAAATGCTGCCAGATCAAATTCAAGGATATGGGGGTAACACATCAGATGACCACATCAGTGTGATGCCATACAGTATATAAAACCCAACACCAGGAAGCCCGAACTTTTCACTGACAACAGAAGAAAAATTGTTTTCTCTAAACCTTCACGTCATATTCTGGAGTTTTGTACTCTGCATTAATATTGTTTTAATGCATTACAGATCTGCAAAGAAACTGATCCCCAACCTTTCTCCTGCTGCTTCCTGTTTGCTTATACCTAGTTTTCTTCATAGGGTCAAAGCCAGCCACAAAAAAAACCCTCAAAATTATCTGAAAGAGGAAGCCACTTTGCAGATCCCATGATAACAGCAGAACTGCTCTTGTCACTGTCTGCCTAGCATTTTTTCTTGTGTAAGATAAGCAAATAAGGGCTCTTGCAGAATAGATAGATGCCATTTTCCTGAAAGCACTAAAGGTCACTACCAATCTTCATGGAAAAGAAGAAATTCAGTACACACTCATGACTATTGACTACCAGGCTGGCAGTCTCAAACTTGGAATCCGAAGCAATAAAAATATCATATGAGAGTGTTGCATGCAGAGCTATTTAAAATGAAAGAATCCCACACCACTGATGAAAACAGGTGTAGTACCACTTCTTATAGCTCCACACAGACTATACATTCAGCTACATTGTCACAATAGCAGGAAAAGAAAAACAACTTCCTGTAACAGCTCCCTAATGGATTATTCCAAACGGTGAATAACAAGATCATCAGAAGCAATTTCCTCAGATCTAATCCATGGTGCAATTGAAGTTCACAACTCTGCCTCACTGAAGCAGAAATCCCCCAGTTGCCAAGCACTTAGCTGTAATTGCAGTGCCTACTGATCCCAGCTCTAGTTTCAGATTTTGTTTCCCAGTTCTTTCAAAGCTCCCCTTGCCCCCTAACTTTCCAGTTTGCAACAATTTGCAAAACATGTCCCTATTAACTGGAAGTTACTCCTCAAGAGTTTGTGCCAGTATGGCTTATTAGCCAAGACAGTAAATTTACTTACAAGTGAAATGTGTCTTGTCTGCAGTGGAACTCTGTGTATCTTCTCCTTGAATATGGATTAAACAGAAGATCCCTGAGCAACTGGAACTGAAAAAGCAGCTACACTCAAAGTCACTGTTTCTCACCTGCAGCAGTAACCTCTGATTAAAGTCAAGTGACTTCTGGAATGGCTCCCAGACAATTTGATCAACAATGCATCAGCCACTTTTGCCCTGAAACCACAGAATCACAAACTTTGGGCTCAGCTACCAAAAGCTGTATCCTTGTAGCTGTAGAAGTAATTCCAAAGAACACATGCATGCCTAGTCTTGGTTGACAGTAGTCTTGCAAAGAAAAGACAACGCTTGCAGTCAAAGTTGATGTCTCTTTATTAACTTATTCATGCATTCGAATGATTTACATTGACTGTAGATATCACATTCATTCTCTAGATCTCACAAACTTACCTTCAGCTTATGCAGTGTACTCCTTGCAGCCATCTTTCTAACACATCTGAACAGCAGAAGCACCACCACTAAATGTGCCCATCATTGGATTTAATAGCACTGCGGCAACAACAGAGCGCAGCACAGCCATGAAACTACCAAGAACATTATTAGAATTGCTTAAGACTTTGCAAGTGCCCAAAGACAGGAGCAGTGGATGATCCCTAAAAGCAGCACAAAACAAGCTAGTCATCCTAGCTGCATTTGTACAGGAGCAATCAAGGCTAATTTTAGGCATAGCAAGCTACATTCCAGCACTTCTTTGTAATAAGGAGATGGGCTGCAGAATCTCTCATTTAGGCTGAACTTTTTTTAATAAAGTTCACTTCTGTTAATTCTAAAGTGAGATTAAGATCAAGACTAAAATTAGCATTTGTTAGCTCTGCTTGATAACCAGGAATACTATTGCTCATGAAAGGTATCAAATGCAGAAGATTAGACAGATCTACCCTACACTAAGTAAAAATTAGAAAGTTCTGATCAGTTGCTCCTACAATTCACGTATGGAATTTAGCCCCATCTTCTTCTGCCAAGAAGCTCAAGAGCGTTCTTCCCCTGTAAAAACAAGTTTGAAACAGTTTAATCTTCCTATTGGGAACACATACAATACAGCAAACATCACTGAACCGTATGATGAGCTCCTAGGAGTTGTAAACTGCTCTGAAACAAAACTTGTAGTATCTTCTTGACATCTCCCTTTGCTCCTGCCTCTACAGATTCATACTCACTTCATTCAGCCAGAAATGTGCCTACTGAAAGACACTTCTGATGCACAGAAACAGACTCTACAACTCAAGGGAAGTTGTAAAGCAGGTATGTTTATTACTGTGCCAAGGGGGATCACTCCTCCTAACTTGCACCACAGGGCTAGTAAGAACCAGCTCTTTCTTGAGTGATAGGTCTTACAGACAATGTATTTCCTGTTTTCACATACTGGCTGTTCCTGTTATCTTGCAACAGACATTGTTTGTTATCTTGGATCTAAGTTAAACTAACAGCACTTCAACCCCATGCTGCTCGGATGCTGGCCTTTTCTTACACCGAGTTCCCCCTTTTCTTTTACCTTTGCAAATTCTTTTGCTATAGAACTCCATTTTGTTTGAGAGATTTTCCAAAATATTTGCCATTCTCTACTTGCTGCCTAAGTTTATGTTTCTTCCATTCCTCACAGCTATTGCTCGTGTGTTTACACACCCACATAAAGCACTGTAACATAATACAAATCAATATCACTAATGCTATAATAACTATGCAAGCCACAAAAAGCTGTTTAAGCCACGTGAAATTAGGTAACCAGGATGCGAGCTTTTCCCATAGGTTGGTACTCCGTGACACATCATCTTGTGATATCTGGGACAGTTTTGGCATGGTCCCAGTTTTTCTGAATATCAGTTTCTATGTTGCCTGAATTATCTATGTAAGTACAGCAACTGATATTAGAGTACATACTTTTCCCATTTGGGCTGTTATCATATCTAGAGACATTCTATTAGGAGGCCTATTTTCTACAAGGATCCCACCTCTTGGTCCAATCGCTGAAGGGCGTTGGCAATTAAAATACGTGATCTGCTCTAATTCTGCCGAAATATTAACTATAGCCTTTTCAAGCTGTGCCACACCCAAAGCAGGGATTCAGGCTCTAACAAAACTGTGGTAACCAATATTATATGTAGCTAATGGATTAGAGACTGACCGCTTACTAGGTTTTTTCTAAATTCCTTGCACAATACTTGGGGTGGATGTGAATGATGGAATACTTGCTCCTAGGGCATCAGATATCCCCCAATGCAAGTCCTCCGTGGAGAGGACGCCAAAAATTAACCACCAGTCAGTGTAACACTGTTCCAAAGTCTGTCATACACTTTGTTCATCCCCGGCTGCTCTCCTTGTGAGGAACACGGAACTGTGAATCAGAACTCCACACTCACTTTGCAGCTACGCCACATCTCACAAAACACCCATTCACATGAAAGGGCCTGTTTTACAATCACTCATTTTACAAAATAGACCTTTTAGACTAATAGTGAAGTTCACATAAATCATAAGCTGTTAACCATTTGCCAGAGATCCACTAAGCCGATACAAATTAGATCATACAATATGGCACCAATTTTACAACTGCTGACATAATTGTGTCAACACCCCAAGTGCAGAATGAATACCAGACCTACCCTACTATGAGATTGCCTACAAGGCTGGCATCAAGCTGACCTTACCAAAACCAAACAAACCCCAGTTTTCCAGGGGCGAGTACCAGTGCTCTTAACCTTGAGTAGGCTGTCTCCTCACAATTTACAGGTAACCCCTTACTTAGTCCCAACATACCATGTCCATCAGTGATGGTCCTTGTCTGCCCTGCAGTGATCTGGGTGAGTGGGGGAGCCCGCCCAAAAAATCTCAAGGGTGCCCAGAGGAGTCCCATCCTCAGCAGGTCTCGTAGTTGGGACAGAGAGGGTCCCATCTGGGGTGCCAAACTGATGCACAGAATCAGACTACAACTCAAGGAGAGTTATAAAGCAGATACGTTTATTACGGCGCCGGGTGCAAGGGGGATCGCTCCTCCTAACTTGCACACTGAGGGGTCAAGCGAGCAGATATTTATTACATACAAACATGCATATTCATTAGATTTCTGAGAAAGCAGCAAGGCTATTACAATTAGTTCCAGGAACTCATTATCATGTCTCCTTCCCCTGGAACTTGAACACTGCCCTCTGGTGGTCCTGGGCAGGAGTCTTCAAGATGAAGTCCTCATGATGCACTTTTCAGCTTTGGCACAGTTGTATGCATCAGCAACTACAGGGCTCATAAGAACTGGATCCTTCTTGAGTGACAGGTCTTACAGACGATGTATTACCTCTTTTCACATACTGGCTGTTCCTATTATCTTGAAACACAGACTTTGTTCCTTATCTTGGATCTAAGTTAAACTAATGGCACTTTAACCCCATGCTGTCTGAATGCTGACCTCTTCTTATATTGCTTCCCTGGCACAGGCATCCCCAAGAAATCTGTGGAATGCAATACCTCTAGTTTTGCAGGCAAGAGTAGAGCAACATGCCATACTTTTTTATCATAATCCACTCTTCCCAGCATATCTAACGCATATACACCACAGCCCAATCCTTCCTAGCCACGCTTCCTTATACGCTGGGTTATATTTTTTCTGTCAATAAAGTACACACACCAAAGAAGCAACAAAGCACCAAACCTTGATTTCAACAGGTACATCTCAGTAACTCAGTCGCTAAACTAAACTATAAAATCTGTATCATTCCTGCCCAAAACCTCACTTCTAAGAGCATATTATGTAACATACCCAGTCACACAGCTTTTTGGAGAAGGATCTTCAATGGCAACAGATGCATCTCCATGCTTCAGCTTCAGCCCCCTGGGCGGGCGGAAGGAGAAAAGAGCACGTTTGAAAACTGCTCTACTTACTGTGAGGGACGGGACGACACGAAAAGACACAAACACACAAAAACCCCACCCCAAAACCCCAAACAAAATTAACAAATCCACAAAAAACCTCTCCAGAACAAATAAACGAAAAAGCACTACGGGGCCAACCTCACGGCGCCCCGCACATCGGCCGATTCGGGCTGTCCCTTGCTACAGTCAACGACTAAAACCCACAAGCGGGTAGAAGTTTTGCCAATTAGCAAGGAACTGCTCTTCCATGCCTAGGAAGGGAGACAGCCACGGGCGGCAGCCCCCATGGAGTCATGGATCACCCACCCCGACACGTGCCGGCCGCCATTTTCCCTTCTCTCACCGCGGCCGCGGCCGCGGCCCCGGCCCCGCCGGCTAACGTCCCCCACCTCGCCGCGGCACCCACCTGCTGCTCACTCGGCCCCTCTGCCGCGGTAGCTCTGCTCAGGCCTAACGGCGCCGGCGGAAGGGAGCGTTTCGCGGCGCCTCACGGCTGCGATGGCGCCTCACGGCTGCGATAGCGCCTGGGCACCAGGCACCGACGCCTCCCTCACCCTCCTCACCGATGCCTCCCTCACCCTCCTCGCCGACGCCTCCCGCCGCCTGCTCCACAACCGGCCACCCCACCCACCACGGTACGCCATCAGGACCGCACGCAGCGGCTCAACAGCCTCCGGCCGGAAAGCCGCCTCCTCCCGCGCCGCAGGAAGACGGGGCGCGGCAGGGCCGAGGCTCCTCCCGCGGGGCGAGGCGCTGCGCTGCGGGGCGGCCGGAGCGTAGGCCCTCCCCAAGCGGAAGCTGAATGCCGTGGTAGGCTGAGGTGTGGGGCGGGCCGTGCGATAAAATCTTCTGCGTTGGCTTGTGGTCTTTTCGGAAGTTGCCGAAATCACAACCCAGGAAAGCGGATTAAAGGATTCACTGAAAAGAGGCTGCCGTTACTCGCCGAGCCAAAGTGTCTCTCTTCAGCTGGTGTAGGTGTTGATGCTGCTTTCCATAAGATCACAGGCTGGTTTGGGTTGGAAGGGACCTTACAGTTCCAACCCCCTGCCATGGGCAGGGACACCTTCCATAAGACCATGTTGCTCAAGCCCTGTCCAACGTGGCTATACGTAGGCAGAGATAAGTGTGTGTGCATGTATATCTTTCTCTATATATGCATACGCACATGTACACTTGGTCAAGTCGGAAGATGGGCCTTAAATGCTAACCCGCTACTATTTGTTATTTAATAACCGCTAACTAAGAAGGAAGAAGAGGTTGTGTCATGAAAAATGTGCTAGAAAAATTAAGCCATACTTGTAGTAAATACAGGTAATTTTCCAGTCCGTATAATCAAGTGTATCTTGTTAATGCCAGCCAAATTCCTATATCCACATTTTTAATTACAGCAAAATGGAATAAAACAGAATAAAAAGTAAACAAACTGTTTCAGTTGGAAGGGACCTACACTGATGTGTTGTACGTCCAACTGCCTGACCACTTCAGGGCTGACCAAAAGTGAAACAGGTTGTTACGGGCATTGCCCAAATGCCTCTTAAACAGTGACAGGCTTAGAGTATCCACCACTTCTCTAGGAAACCTGTTCCAGAGTTGGATCACCCTCTCACTAAAGAAATGCTTCCTCATGCCAAGCCTAAACCTCCCCCAGTTACCATACTTCTTACACCACAGCATCATAACTCAAGTATCATTAGTCGCCCTCACTGCAGGGAAGGATGGTTTTTAAAGCTGAGCATGGGCCACAAAACCTGCTGTCTGGCACAGCCAGTGCCTCAAAGGTGAGTTCTGTGTTCCATGCATAGGCATGCTGGAAGGACGGGCAGGCAATTTTGACTTCTGCAGGCCATGTGCCAGTGAGCTGACCCAGGCACGGGACTGAAAATTTGGCTCAATCAGCTACAGCAGGATGACTTGTTACTTGAATAGTTAGGAAGTTTTCGAAGAAGAGGCTGGAAGTGAGGACTACTGTACTTGCAGGAAGCTGCCTTTTGGCTTATATTTTGGTATCACATTTCTTACCTTTTTAAGCCCATGGAAAAGATAGGAAACTATTTAAGGCCTATCTGTCATGTTAGAGGTTTTCCATCATTTTCAGGCGATGATGATGATGTAATACCACTGACTCAAATACATGACTTTCAGGCAGTGTTGCAGAATAATGAAACTGCAGCTAGGATTGTACAAAAGTGGAGACAAATTACAGCCCTAACATGCCCTACAGTCTTACTTATGCCATCAGCTAAACCTCAGCTGTTCTGACCTCGCACCATTTGTGTTCAGGAATTTTATTTCCACTGTCACAGGCATAAGAGCTGGCTCCTGCCTTCAGCTCATAATGTTTTCCTTCCAGACAGAGTTCTATAGCTAAAACACATCTACTGTGTATTAGTAAAAAGTTATGCAAAAGATGTTTTTCTGTTTTTTGATTTTTTTTTTTGGTTGGTTGGTTTTTGTGTGTTTGGGCATAAGCCTTACTTCCCATCTGAATTTCTCAAGAGAAAGAGAAGATCAGAACAGAAAAAGGGAAGTGAACAATGAAAATACTGTATTTAAAAAGAAAGAAAGAAGTAACCTGACAGAAAACAGAGCTGTGAGACTCACGGTCACTACATGATTTTCAAACCTATCGCCTTAATGTGTCTAAATTCCTCCTTTATTCAGACTTCCCTAACCTTTGGGTTCAGCTGTTAATTGCTTCCCCATTCCTGTGACTTATCCTTTGATGCTGACAGTTGTGCTTTCTTCATCCACGTGGTCCACAGAGACAAATGTCTTTTGCCTTTGAGCACTAAGAATTCTGGGATTGGAAGAACTGAAAAGAAATAGTAAATGAAAGCAGATAAACTTGAGACAGAGGTCAGGCAGGTGTTACTTGCAGCAAAGATCTTTTCACTTTGCTTAATGCTTTTCTGTTACTACTTTACCATTCCAGTTTTGTAATTCTTAGAGTTTACAGAAATGGGTATTATAAAAGCAGCTTCTAACTTATAGGCTGCATTATTTCTCTGTGATGGACTATTTTCTTAACATAAGTTTCCTACTTTCTGTACCTCAATGAAGATACTAACCAGCTTTTGCCCAGATAGGTAATACAGTTTCCTATTCTGTTCCAAATTTGTTGATAACAGTGAATTTTCCTTTGCACATTGATACCATTTTAGAAGTTTCTCCAAAGAAAGGTTTTCTCATTTCTCTGTAGGCTGATCACAACTACTGAACCCCCACAGCAAATGATTTGAATAAAGTCTGCGTGTTGAATTAAAACCAGCAAGCTCTGGAAATGTTTCTATAGCACATTAGAAACTTCTGGCACAAGAAAAAAAAAGGAAGCAGGAAGCAAAAGCAGTAAAACAAGCAGCTGCATAAAGCAGTAACATTCATTTACAGAGAGAATAAGCACTATTTTTGATTTCTGAAAACATTTCATGCTGCTCCCATGCTCTTGGATTGTTGTAGCTCAGTGTCAAGCTGCAATAGCTGCTAAGTAACCTGGAAAAGGACAGCTTTTATGAACGTAAAAATCACTTCCACACAGCACTACATTTTCTTATCAGAGTTTATTGTTGCACTTCAGATACCATGCCACTATCAGAATAATAGCTATTTTTGATTTAAAAAAACTTCGAGAAAAATGTTTCCAGCAATTTTCATTCAATGTGAATGACAAGAGTATTACCTCTATAACACTGAAATACCTATTTAATTTCTTCCTGAGGAAGTTTCACATTTTTAAGCAATGAAAAAGGATATTCTGTACAAGAAAGTCTGCAAATCATTGCAACTAATTCTTTCTGCAGGAGTAAAACTGGGAAAATATCAACAGCATTTTCAGCAATGTTTGCTTAAATAATTAAGTTATTTCATATCAGGCTCTGCATTTACACCCCCTGTAATGGTCACTTTCTGCTCATAATCACTCATTAACTTTTAATGGCACAGATTTTGCAGAAAGCAAATTTCAGAATCATATTTATGGAAATGAAGGTGAAACTCACACAATCAAGCAATTGTGCAGTTATCTACCAGGACAGCAGAAACCTGTCTTATCAGAAAGGTTATCTTATCTTAACAGAAAACTGTGTTAGCAACTGCAATACAACATATCTGACTTTGACTAGCAAATACAAATCCGTTGTAATGAATCAGTATTTTTTTTTAAGAGTGTTAATAGTCCATTTTGGGAAATCAAACACCTATTGTAAGTAAGCTGTGAATAGAAGTAGTTAAACTTTGTCAGGTAATTTATGTTGTATGACTTGCTTACTCAGCTGTGTTCATGTGAATCTTACGATTTTGGCAATAACACATGTAGCTGTTGTCTGCATGCTTTCCTCAGACTCTTCATTCTTCACCAAGTTGACTGCACATTAAAATAAGCGTTTTTTAAAGTCTCCTGTTAAATGTAAGCACATATTTAAATAGAATAGTTCCTGAGAAAAAAAAGTTGTTTCATACCATCTTTGTATTAACAAGTAATAAGCGAGCACCAGAAATTCAGAACTGCAAAGAGCACTAGCAGTTGCCTTTACTTCTCCATTGCTTTTGTATCAGAGACTAGCCCTCCCAGCATACAAGAAGGTAATCCCACAGCACCTTTTCTAAAGATGCTAGTGCTTAACAGTTGCATCACAACAGCAGCTCGCACTTACAGAAATTCAAGATTATGCCCTTCAGATGCAGTTCCAGGTCAAGCTACTTTGTTCACAATATCGACTCAGGTAAAGTTAACCACAGGAACCCACCGAAGATTTCCCTAGAAACTCGTTCATTTTGTTTCCAGTTCCCTCCTTTAGGAAGGGCACTGGGATGATACAAGAGCTCCAACCTGCTGTTCCTCATCAGGACTTGAGAGTCACCATGGCACTCCTTCCTGGAGAAGGAGCTTTGTGTTTAGCTGCCAAACCAACCCCAGTCCATCCAAGGCCAAGGCCATGCATGTGCAGGGCTTATCTCTGCAGTGCTACATCGTGACTCCAGTTGGGCTGTTTTAGCAGATCATCAACAATTGTAATGGGCCCCTTGCTGTACCTCAGTGAGGACTCACACAGTATGCCACAGATTTGAGAAATGTCACTGTGTCTGTTGTAAAATTTCTGGAGGGAGAATGCAACTGATGTTCATGTCCCTACCACCACTCTGTGCCTGACTGCCCACTCATTCTCGTTTTGTGGGGACCTTGATTTCCCAGAGAAAGAAGACAGAAAGGGAGTTCTTAAAGAATGAACTATCAAAGCGGCAGCCCATTCCTTCTGTGGATTTTTCAAAAAATGTTTGAGTGAAGTTACATCAGGTTATATGAAGGGTAAACCAAATCATACCAGGATGAAAACTCCAGGTATTTTCTCCAGATATTCAATTTCGTTGTAGCAAATCCATACAGAAGCTTGCAGGAGGCATGAGCTGTCCATAGCATGCAGAGTACTTGCTTTTACAGATCTTCAGAATCCAGAGTGTTTCTTTCATCAAATAAGAAGTACTTCAAGATAAGTCAGCTTCTGGGACAAATCCATTTGACAGTGACTATTCAAAGTGAAATGAAAGCTCTTACTCTGTCTAATAAATAATAAAGATGTTAATCTTAAAAATGTCTACTCTAGTAGGTCCTCATCATTACTCATGCATTTTCCCTTAGCAAAAATTTGTTGTGTAAAGAATATTGTTATATACAGCAAATTTGCCTAGATTTTTTTCTTTACAGACCTATCAAAACCACATGTTACATAAACAAGATCAATAAATAATAAAGATTACCAGTTAGAGGTACAGCAAGGATCACAACATCTTTTTTTCTGTTTAGGGAAAAACAGACTGGTTTCTATCCTACTACCTTGAAAGTTAAATTATATGATTACATAAATGTTGGAAAGCAGCACGGAGACACATGAAGTTTTCCCACCATGTGTTGCATATTTTTAACTATTCACCCTAAACCAAATAATAATATTATAGAGCTACTGTAAAAAGCATTGCATTTAGTACTGCAGTCCTGTTTCATTTTTACTCCTTCTTCATGCCTTTAAGAAACACTCAAAGTTCAGTGGAAAAGCAGGAAGGACATACTCAGCTGAAGTTTTCTTTCATCCTCTTTCCCAATTTTTTATTACTAGACTTTATCTTACATCTCAACTGATACACTGTGAAATGTATAATTGAAATGTATCCCATAAACATAAGGCTGGATATTTGTGTCTCCCACGATTAGAGTGTAATTTTCCACCAGGACTACATACTGTGTTTATTTTTTTTTCCCCTACAGATTATTCCTAATGTTTAATACAAAATATGTTGAAAACATCTGGAACTGGAACCGAAACCAGTATTTTCATCTGGAAACGTGACAGATTTTTGCAGCTGACATAAACTGAAGGTTACTGAAAGATGCTATGATTTTGATTAGGTTGAGGGATCTTAGAATATACAAAACATAGAGACTGAAGGCAAATAAATTAAGGAAAAAATAGTGCTGCAAATTAAGACAATCTAAGTACGGATGTGTTTCTGCTTTTTATGAATTTTTCATTAATTTCAGCAGAGTTGCTCCTGATTCACACCAATGTAAGCCCAGAGGGCAGTGTCTGGCTGCTTATGGAAGCCAGTAGTAAAAGCCTGTTCGTTGCACTGCTTCAATTTTGTTCACGACTGTGTAAGTGTAATACTGCTCATAAGCATTATAGTGCAGGTTTTATACTTCACATGTCCAATTCAATTTCTGCTCAGATAATGACTATATTCTGTATTTTGCCATTTCAATCAGTCCAAAATCATACATAGTAATTGTGGTCAAAGGCCCTTACCATATTGTAAGGGTTTGTTGTTACAGGCTATAGTCATAGGTAATGTTTTCTTGGGAGTTTGGGGGGGTGGGAGTGGGGGATGTTTCTACACTGCATTTGCCTGTGGCTTCTATATTTTGCTCTGTGTATTTTGCTGCTGTGCACAGCTAAATCCCATATAACTGTACTTCTAACCGTGAAGTACACTTGGCATTTTTTGTGCTACATTAAGTTTTCTTATTTTGTGCAAGACAATAATCAAATAGTAAGAAAAACTGTCAGTGGTAAAACAATGGGCTATAAAACCTACATGAGACACAATACTTTTAAACTGATCTATAAAAATGTGTGTGTATATATATATTTACCATGAAATTGGACAGGTCACGTATCTCAAACTTATACCAGTTGCAAATAACTTCTACATATGTGCACAGTGATTCACAAGTTCACAGGCCCAGAAATGTTTGTGAGAAAGATCTGGCCCACCAGAGCCCTAAGAAACATACGTATTTTCACAATCCACATGCCAGCACATGGAAATAATTTCTATCTTTTACTCTTTTTTGAAGAGGTATATTTTACAAGACCTTCTAGTAGCTCCTGGAGACTTCAGATACGATGACTGAAGTATGGAAGAAAGATTTCAAAAAGTTGTGCTTCAATGCTATCTTACTTTCTGTAGCTCCTGTCTCAGCCATGATGGCAAGGGTTGTCCCAATTTGTGTAGGAGTTTTGACAGTTCCACGTTGTGATCTCTGTAGTAGCTTGACAGAAAAGCCCTGCACTGTTGGGATACAAAAATAAATACTTTTATTTAAGAAAATGCTGTACTGCAGTTACTGTGAATTCTAGGTTTAATTCTAGAAGTTCATTTT
Organism: Myiopsitta monachus; assembly: GCA_017639245.1. Lineage (NCBI taxonomy): Eukaryota > Metazoa > Chordata > Aves > Psittaciformes > Psittacidae > Myiopsitta > Myiopsitta monachus. Next base: position 47,740,960 of record CM029917.1, read on the forward strand.
ACCCATGTCAAAACTTTACTTTCTTTAAAGCAATTTATATTGCTTTATGCTATCTACTGCATGCAAGTTGAAGCTTTTAAGTTAGGAGTTGTACTATAAAAGGTAATTTCAAGAGAAACAAAGGTTGCCAAAAATGAACACTGAAGTCAAAGCAAAGGATCTGATTCTACTCTCAGTCATGTAAATTAAGATTCACACTCCGATGCAGTCACTTTGAATTTACTTAAGTAATGATTGAGACCAAAGCTTCATATGTAGGCATGTATCAATTAGTAACCTGTTTTTCAGAAGTATTTAGAGTTGAAAAGTACAACCGTAAACAAATAAAGTCTTGTCTCATCTCTGGCCAAAAGCCTTCTCACCCAGTGATTTCATATCAGTACCATTCTACTGATGTAAAGTTGCTTTTAAGTTCTGTGAAAAAGAAGTCCCGGCTTACTTGCCACATTAATACTTACTGCTGTTCAAACTGTAAGTTTTCATATGCATTTTAGTCAGGCTAAATGAAATGGGAATACAGGACAGAATAAACATAAAAGTTACAGCTAGAATAGGAGACTAAATTGCCCATGGGTACAGGCCGTAGCATTTGATCTGATGGAACCGTCTTCATCTGAGCAGTTGTTTGGGGAGCCATTTATAAAACTTGTAAACAGAAACCTTTCTTAAAACTGGATTATGTGAGAGTCTGCGTTACTTGTCATGGTCTAACTACTCTCAAAGACAAGGGACCAGACACACATACACATATCTGATCACGACTGAGAAAAAAACAAGCACTGTGGAGCCTCTGCTACTTAAGTCACTTAGGTAAGAGGTTTCCAAGTGAATTTCAGGGGTTCCAAGTTTATTTTTCTAAAAGGTGCCAAATTTTTAAGAGCTGGGTTGTCATTTTTTTTTAATTATTTATATTCTTCACATTTAAAATCAAGAACTGAAAAAGTCTATGCACTCCACAGTTATGTTCATTTGTAGGGAAAGCTACTCAAATAGTTTATGTTTACTTAATTTTGTCTTCTCTCCCTTCTTATGATTTTGTCCCTGTGGTGTCCCACATGTGGCAACTGAATCCCTTTATAACGCCAATGAGCATAATAGTTTACCTCAGAATCCATAGGAGGGTATTTTCTACCTTTGCTCTTTCCAAGACACTTTGTTTTTCCTTCTTCCAGGAGCTGACACCAGAAACCTTTATGTGAATCGAACCTGAAACAAGAATTTTGCAGCATATGAAGGCTGTGAGATACTGCAAGGAGGATGCATCTCCCAAGTTCAGACTGAAGAATCAAAAGAGTAAACCTAAGGTTATCAGTCTTACTTTAAGGGTAACCAAAAATAAATGTCAGAATCCAGGATTTGTGTGTTTACACATCCAAAAGATGGGTATTTAGGATGTAGATGTTACATTTCTGACTGATCCTGCTGAATCTGTCTTCAGCTAATGTCAAAAATAAACAAATTTTTTTCTGTTTATGCAAGTCAGCGTTCCATGTTCCACTTCTGGAAATAAAATTCCTTTTGATTCATCCAAAATTCATATGCAATTCCCTCAAAACAGTACTTTGTCCATTTGTTAGAGGTCTACTTCTGCAACAGTCAAGTTCCACATACAGTAGCTCAGTAGATGAGTCACAGAAAATCTAACCCTGTACTGGTTTTTTGCAGATGCTGAAGAATAAATCCTGCCAGATCAAAGGAGAAGTATGAGAGCCTTTGTTTTGCAGTGAGCTTACTTATAACTTACTAACTGGTATTTTAGGAATGTTGAAACATGTGAAAATGATGGTTAACTCACGTTAGGGCTTCAGAATAATTATAATGAGGAGAGACTCCCAGAAATTTCTGTACTTCATCCATTACAGTAGATGGGTCAGTTCTCAGCTGTTGTCCATCAATAATTAGCAACTACAACAAAGAAAATATATGTCCATTTAAAAGCCATTATTTCAAGCTTTAAACTGAAACTTCCACCTCTGTCAACTCATTCACTGTATGGAAAGTACTGCCCTAGAGAATGATAATTGGTTCAGTTTTAATTGTCATCATCATTAATGACTTGGGAGCAGTGTAAATGGCATGTTAATTAAATCTGAAATTAAATTGGAGGCTGTCATGGTTTAAGCCCAGCCAGTAACTCAGAACCACGCAGCCACTTGCTCACATCCCTCTTCTTCTTCCCCTTCCTCCTGGAGGGATGGGGAGGAGAATCGAAAGAATATAACTCCCATGGGTTGAGATAAGAACAGTCCAGTAACTAAGGTATAACACAAACCACTACTTACTACCACCAATAATAATAACAATGATAAGGGAAATAACAAGGGAAGAGAATACAATCGCTCACCACCCACCAACCAATACCCAGCCCAACCCAAGAAGTGATCTGGACCTTTCGGGTAACTCCCCCCAGTTTATATAATGGGCATGACGTGCTGTGGTACGGAAATACCCCTTTGGCTGGTTTGGGTCAGGTGTCCTCTCTCTGCTTCCTCTCAGCTTCCCCTCCTCCCTGGCAGAGAATGAGACTCAGAAAGTCCTTGGTCAGAGTAAACATTACTTAGCAACAACTGAAAACATTGGTGTTATCAGCGCTGTTCCCAGGCCGAAAGTCAAAAATACAGCGCCGCACCAGCTACTAAGAAGGAGAAAAACAACTGCTGCTGCTGAACCCAGGACAGAAGCAGTTGTGACAACAGAGAAGTAGCAGTGAAGGACCTAGAAAGATAAGAAATACTGGCAGAAAATCAAGTGAGATTTGACCAGACGAGAAAAAAATAATGTCTAGAGATCTAATCTCTAATTCTCACAGACACAATCACGGAGACATTATTGGGGCCTTTCAGTACTCAAAAGGGGCCTATAAGAAAGATGGCAAGAGACTTTTTATCAGGGCCTGTTGCAACAGGAAGAGAGGGTGATAATTTTAAACTAAAAAAGAGAGGATTCAGGCTGGATGTGCGGAAAAAAATTCTTTCCACTAAGGGTGGTAAAATACTGGCCCAGGTTGCCCAGAGAGATGGTGAATGCACTATCCCTGGAGACATTGAAGGCCAGGCTGGATGCTGTTCTGGGCAACCTGATCTAGTTGAAGATGCCCCAGCTCTTTGCAGGGGAGTTGGACTAGATGACCTCTAAGGTTCCTTCCAATCCAAACTATTCTATGATTCTACATATTACAGTAATGCTGAAAAGCTTGTCACTGGAAATGACCAGAAAAACAGAAAACGGTACGATGATGTTAGGTGAAACCCATACAACCATACATATTTGTTGAAATATGTTGAATATATTCAACATAATATGTTGAAACCCCCCCCTCCTTTGAGAATATTAAAGGCAGATATTATGAGGACCTCAAGGCAGGGATATAGATAGATACAGGATGTGCAACACATCTCTAAGAAAGGCAGGTACTGACAAGTCATTTCTTTCTCTTCAAGTGCTTGACCATACACACCCTCACAGAAGGGTACTTCAGACACAGACACTCTTTTACCTGAAAGTAAATCTTCAGGGAAACAGACACCACCTGAGAATTTTCTCAGGTGTGGCAGCATGGCCAGATGCCACCCTAATGGTGCTGCAAGTTTGGGTCTGTGACTCTTGGAAGAGAAGCAAGGTCCCAAATGGATTAGTCAAGCCTTCATTTCCTGTCATGGAAACATCTTTGTTTTTTCTGTTATGATGATGAAAAGAAGAGGGGAAATAGGTTCATAAGGGGGTTCAACAGTCCCCTTTTGCAAGCAATACTGAAGCTTGTTTTCATATTTCCATGCAAGCTAAAATCATATAAATTTCTTCCAGGACTGAATGAAACTTAAAGTTTACAAGACTATGAGGTTTCAGAGCATAATCAAAAGGGAAAAAATGACTTTGGAATTACCCATATAGATGAGGACTAGTGGAAGTATCAGGCTGTTCAGAAAGCAGTAGCCCATTCCAGAAGTCTTTGCGGTCAGATGCATGAAAGAACTCATTGCTTTCCTAGGACATAAGCTTTGAAAACAAGGCTTTAAGTGCTTCAAAAGAACAAAGGTCAAAAAAACATCCCAAATAGGTGATACTTCCATCTGAGAGAAAAAGAGTGAGGGTTTTTTTCTTCACTATTTAAAATCACATAAATATCTGGGCCGTTCCTACTTCTGCTGCCCTAAACCAGACATGTAAGAAGAAGTTTTACCAATGGAAATTCATTCCAATTCCTGACATTCCCAGTAAGCAGGAAACAAAAAATGCTCCCTCTTAACCACCAGAGAGGCTGTAAGGAACTGAAGCAAAATTTTTCATTACTTGTACTGATTCATTCATATCCTGATCTCAGGAAGATGTTAATCATTAAATTCCTCAAAATCTAAGCATTTCATGTATTAGAAAGGTAGAAAACTTAATGTAGTTCTGACAAAGTGGATAACTTCATATATAATGAAAATACTACAGATGAAGTATTTTGAGTCACTTTACATCATATTGATCAGTTTACTGTAAAATTGCTGGCAGCTGAAGAATCATAGAATCACAGAATAGTTCGGGTTGGAAAGGAACTTAAGATCATCCAGTTCCACCACCCTTGTCATGGGCAGGGACACCACACTCTAGACAATGTCACTGAAAACTCTGTCCAGCCTGGCCTTGAACACAGCCAAGGATGGAGAATTTACCACTTTTTTGAGCAACGTATTCCAGTGCCCCACCACCCTCACAGAGATTAAGTCCCTGCTCTCCCACTATACATGACTTATCTTGTGTTTGAAAGTCACCACAGTGGGAGAGGAGCAAGAGAGACATTTTTGAGAATAGAATAGCTCGGACACAGCCTGAGTCCATCAGTTTTAGACTGGCCATTAAATGATGGCTGTCACAAAAATCAGCTTCATTTCCTGTAAGGCTGGCACATGAGCAAATCTTTTGGCTCATGAGGAAGTTAGTCACACCAGGTCCTCTTTTCTTCTGTATGACCATACTGAATCAGTGAGTTGTAGGTGGGAAATGAACTTGAGACACGAGCTTCCTGAACTTCTAGAGATCAGCTAGGTAGCCAGACAGAAGAGGATTTTTGTATTACTTACAAGACAATAAGTCAATCAGCCTTCTTAACATCTGAACCCCAAATTTGCAAAGTCCTCTGAGATTTGCAAGTTCTTACCATGCAAGACAAGTGTGCAATCACCACTTTTCTAATGCAAAAGGGACCCTTACCAATTTCTGTTGCTACTTGAACACTTACTTTATACCTACCAACTTCACAATGGACATTAAGGCTTCAATTTAGTCATGTGTAGGGAACTCCCAGATTTATACAGCATTAAAAATTATAGACAGCCTTAGATGGTCTGGGTGAGAGCTCTTTTGCTGAAGAAAGGCTCTGATAGTTTTAGATAAGGCTGTACTTTTATCATGAGCTGATTTTAGATCTGGCTTCTGTAACTGTTTTATGCTTCTTTGAACTTGATAACTAGTTTGGATATGGCCTACTGTATATCATTGCTTTTGCAATGCAAGTTAATTACTGGTACTTTTACAGAGGAAAAATAATTCTACCAGGGTTATCACTCTGGGATGTAGAATCTGGCAAAATCTGTATGACAATATGCATTGTTCAAAATTAATGGACTTTTGAAGAAAAGCTAATGAAAACATAATGTAGGGAATTTCATGAGTATCATGATATTACAGTGTTGTGTATCTCATGAAGTCTGCAAAGGCCAGCCCAAAAGAGGATATGTGGAGAATAACACCAACTAGATGCACCAGAGCTTCCTTGGCACACTAGGAAAACAGAAGGTGCAGACTCCAGCCAACTTGTCTCAGCTAAGCGAGTCCTGGATAAACAGAAGGTTCAGATTGCAGCCAACCTCCCTCAACTGAAGTAATCTTTAAATGCTGGGTGGGGAGTAGTGCCAGAAACACTGCTAATGTAAAAAAATCCATCCCAGAAATAAATCTACTGAGGAGATACTGATCATGTGATATTGTCTGCCTGGTCTTGTGTATCACACATGATGTTCAGGGCTTAGGATGTGCATCTTTTGAGGCTTGACCTTACACAGAGCCAGAAGGAAGCTAATGATTTGCATGTTATAAGCCAAAGAAGCTTAAAGGGAGATCCAATTTCCAGGCTGCTTATGTGCTATCTATACAGAAACCTACAGGTTCATAAACACACACCCTTTGAGGCTCAAAGACACACAGAAAAGCTGGTCTTAACACAAAGAATATGCTGAGGATTAAGGATCAGTGAAAGATACCAAATGCAGATGATCAGGAATACCAAATTGTCTCAGTGCATAAATAAGTCCCAGCAAAGGCTCTGATACGTGGATGCACTGTTATGGGCAGCAATGGGTAAGAATTTCCCCCAAAAAAGTGTGCAAAAGAGACCCAGTACTTTGACAGTGTGCTGGTCTGGCTGGAGTAGAGTTAATTTTCTTCACAGTTGCTGGTCTGGGGCTATGTTTTGCATTTGTGCTGGAAACAGCGTCAATAGTTCAGGGATGTTTTTGTTATTGCTGAAGAGTGCTTACAGAGTCAAGGCCATTTCTGCTCCTCACCCCTCCAGCAAGTAGGCTGGGAGCGAACAAGAGGTTGGGAGGAGACACAGCCAGAACAACTGACCCCAGCTGACTCACACGATATTCCATACCATACGGCTTCATGCTTGGCAACAAAAAGCAGGGGGAAGAAGGGTGGAGATGTTTGGATTTATGGTCTTTTTTGCCTTCCCAAGTAACAGTTACACATGATGGAGCCCTGCTTTCCTGGTGATGGCTGAACACCTGCCTGCCAATGGGAAGTGGTGAATTAATTCCATATTTTGCTCTGCTTGTGTGCATAGCTTTTGCTTTACCTATTAATCTATCTTTACCTCAACCCCTGAGTTTTCTCATTTTCACTCTTCTAATTCTCCCATTCTACCACGGAGGAGTGAGCAAAGGGTTGTGTGTGGCTTAGTTGCCAGCTGGGATTAAGCCACAGAAGTTACAGAAAAGTCAAAAATGTTAGGTAGAACATAAATTCATCTAAAAACCTGATGATGCCTGAGATGGCAAACACACTGATGTGCAAAAAGGCTTTGTCCCTATTGGTAACTAAAACAAATCCGAGACAACTTTCTGTTCTCCAGGTCAAATGGCACAGCATGACCTGATCTCACCTGCAAAACCAAATTGGGTGTGTCCACACTCACCAATGGTAATGGTTCTTGTTACCCTTCTAACTGTGTTCTGGAACTGCCTGGTAATATGCTTTTTGCTATGAGTCCAAATCGTGCCATAAGTGTGTTAAAATTCAAGCAGTATGGCCAGCAGTGGCACAGTGTGTGAACTCTTGCATGGGTACAGGTTTAGTTACAGTCATAGCCTGAGGGAGATTTCTGCATGAAAAGGCCAAGAAGTGGGTGAAGACACTGAGGCACTTAAATATTATGGTGTTACAAACCCACTAGATGACATCCATTTCCATGTGGTAATCCCCATTTCAGATGGAAAAGGTATTTTTTTATACCCCACAGTGTTCAGACATAAAAACTCTTCTCAACCCATACAGGGTGGACAATATCCCAGCTGACAACCCTTGATGCTCACTGATACTACCACTCAGAGTAGACACAAATGTGATTGAGAAGCTTCCCTTTAATTTTTCTTTTGGGAACTCTGATGGACCATCTGATATTAAAGAGACCATAAAGCACTGCATGTCTGGTTCTCTTTTCCTCAATGTTACTGACAAAGAGCCAGACATAGAGTGCTAAAAGCATGAGCAATTGAAAGCCAGCTGTAAGTTAATGTTCACACATAGCTATGAAGAATCACAACTAATGTCTTAAAAATGCTCTAGTATATCTAGGTTATCACTGTGGATCAGTATTCTGTAGGCAAGACTTATACAAAGGTAATATTTTATGATAGCATATATTTGAGATCAGGACGTCAAGTTACAGTCTTATTCACCTGATACGGTGGGAAGTAAGTTAGCCATCTTTCAATATGTGTAGCATACCATCCTGGTGCTAGGCATCTCTTTTGGAGAGCTTTAAGCTCAGATGGTGCTCGAGGTCCAGCTGTGATCACTTGATAGAAGCTGAATTTTAGAGCTGCAGGATCTTCATGTGATCGTTGATGCTGTAAAAGAAGTTACATTGCTGAACTTTACAGACCACAAAAATTGGGCAAGTAAGACAAAACTGGTAGGTCTGGCCTTACTGAAAAAAATTGCTTAATCTATCTTGTATTGTGAGCATGAACTAGATAACTGTGTCTATAAACTAAATTTGTACAGGCTGATTACATAAAATAATTGAGTAAATAAGCATTTTTGCATGCTTATATTACCATTTTGAAAAGGTGGCTTCTGGCAGTTTAACCCCTGAAAGATTTTCAGGTTTACACTGACAGATACCTCAGCCCATGGGTGCTCATATGCAGTGCGCTGACTGATGAATAAAAGCTGTTATTATGCAAACCCTTTATATACATATATCCTGAAAGGTTATATAAGGAGTCAAGGTGGAAACCTTCATTTGTACCTGCCTGTGTACTTCAAATTGCATACCTGATACCAGGAATACGCCCGATCGGATGGGTCAATGAGAATGGTGATGATCTTGGCCTTGGGGATGAGGGACGCAGCTCGTTTAGGAGCTTCCTCAGAATGGAAATAGTTGGCACTTTTCTCAAAGAGGAAGTCAGTAGTGACATTAGGAGGAGTGGGGAAGAAATCCATGTACCTAGGACAGTAACATCATTCTCAGAATTACTTTCAAGTCACACAAAGGTTGAAAAATCTGTTATTTTATATATTTTTATTCTAGAATAATCTATTAAAATAATAAGCCTTATTGCCAAATAAAAGCAAACAGAAGTTTATACTGTATTTTTTATCTTTTTTTTTTTGGTACTTGCTTTCTTCTCATTACATAAACATTGCAGTTAATTGAGTAATATGCTCAAAATTGCTTTCAGAAACTCTGCTACAAAGCTGCACAGCTATTGCATCTCACATGCAGACTGTATGTAAAAAAGCTGAAATTAGAGGACGACCAAACAAAACAGAATGAAAGGCTGCTGCTGCCCTGTTTATTAAGTGTTCATATCTGCCTAATGCAAATATCTGAGAATGTGATACTGTTTCATTGAACAAACAACGGACTCTGTTTCCCAAAAATATTACAGCTGATTTGATGAAAGTAATGAAGCTATACCAATTTCTGCTCACAAATAAAATTATCAGAAACTAATGACTGAACCTGTGACTTCAGAATGTTTTACCAGAAATTGACAGCAAAGGCAGCGGATAGCTTTGAAAGAGGCAATAAGCACTACAGGCAAATCTGCTCTAGAGCATGTACGCTGTCATTACACTTCTGTACTGAAGTCCTGGTAGTAGACTGAGTAAATACAAAGCAATGAGGACTACAACCTTGTAAGGAAACACTTCATATTAAATATGGTACTACGCTGAAGTTTGGAAAAAAGTTAACTGATTCTTTAGATATCATGGCAAATTTGGAATCAAAAAGTAGAAGTTGATGTAGTATCACTGCAAAATGGTACAGAGATTGGACCAGGTGGGATATCAAGAGGTTACGAAGTTTAGGCTCAGCATTTCTGCTGAACAAATACTGCAGAACTCTTGCTCAGTACCTCATTCTTGAGACAATTATTAAACTCGACAAAGGCAAAGTTGAGAAGGCTTTAAAGAAACTTGTCTAAGAAATTTGTAACAGTACTTCCATGAAGAAATGCATGACTGGTATATTTAGACTTCTCTACCTCAAGAACAGAAAGATCAGTTCTCATCTTACTCTTCTCTCATCTCCACTGGGAGACTACAATGTACATCCATACCTCTTTCAAGATGGCAGTACTGAGGTTGCCAAGGTCTGAAAGAACCCTCTTCTGCTTCAGTAGTTAGCCTTGGTCTAAATGTAAGCTTGGACAATGACTAAGTCACCATCAGCTCTGGGAAAAAGCTGTATCTCCACAACCATAGAAGAAATTGAGCTAACAGTTATAGAATCATAGAACAGTTTGGGTTGGAAAGGACCTTAAGATCATCTAGTTCCAACCCCCCTGCCATGGGCAGCGACAACTCACACTTGGCCATGTTGCCCAAGGCTCTGTCCAACCCGGCCTTGAACACCGCCAGGGATGGAGCATTTACCAGTTCTTTGGGCAGCCTCTGCCAGTAAAGAACTCACAGTAAACAACTTCTTTCTTTTATCTTACCTGAACTTCCCCTTTTAAGTTTAAACCCCTTGTTCTATCACTACAGTCTCTGATGAAGAGTCCCTCTCCAGCATCCTTGTAAGCCCCCCTTCAGATACTGGAAGGCTGCTATGAGGTCTCCATGCAGCCTTCTCTTCTCCAGGAAGAATAGTCCCAACTTTCTCAGCCTTTCTTCATATGGGAGGTGCTCCAGTCCCCTGATCATCCTCGTGGCCCTCCTCTGGACTTGTTACCCGTGCATGTTCTTGCCTTGAAAAAGTCCCAGGCACTTAATGGACTAATGAGATGATATCTTGTATCTAATTATCATTTGGTAAACTCATTTCATGCCAGTATATTAAAATATACTATCAGACTGAATGTCTGAGAGATTTGTCTGGCAGTCAGAATACAAATCTAAGCATTAAGAAACTGTACCTTAGTACAGTTCTGAGTATCCAAGACTTAACTGTTAGAAGCTGGCAGGGGTGAGTGAGACACATAGTACAGAGGTACAGATAGCCAAATGGGTGCTATAGAGTGCGAACCTGGACCATACAGGTTGACCACTGGGAGCTTTATGCACCAATGTTGCGTTAAGATTAAGGTAATTTGGCACAAGTTTAGCAGCTAAATTGTATCTACATGTCAGGAAAGTGCATATGGCAGGAGGAATGAGAGAAACAGCAAAGTGGTCTTCTAGCAACATGAAAACATACATTTTGTGGAAGAACTGGCTCACTGTACTTAGGCTTTCTTCTTCAGTGTGGATCTCCTATGTGTCACTCGCATGTCATCTTCACTGACTTGAAAGTTTCAACAGGAGGAAGTCAGCTTTCTAATTTCCAGTAATTTAGATGGCATCTCTCTATTGATAGTAACTGGCTGACTCACCACTCTTTGCAGTAAGAATCTGCTGCAACAATTATAACTCTGTAAAAACTAAGTGACTTAAAAAAAAATGGATCTTCTATACTAAGACCATATAACAGTGGTCACCCTGTTAATTTCATGGATGAATATAAAGCCAAAGGCAATAAAACTATCTTCCCTTAAACTGGGGGGGGGAAGAAGACAAAACATCAGTAATCTTTTACTGGTGCTTCCCAACCATTACAGCATGCTACTGCTTTTCACCTTGTAGTGCTTTAGACTGCAACGCTTTCTGAAAGCAAGAGAAATTAAGAATGACTTTTTGGGTGTAGCTATGTCTGGTGATATCCTGGTAGTCATAGAACATGGCAGGAGTGATACATACTCTTTTTTAGCACCATTTACTAAACCTGCAGAGACACTAACATTCTCCTTATTACCTGATCCTTGAAAAACTTTCTGAGAGGCTTTCCCTGTCCCCTTTTTACCTGATTTGAGGAGAAAACAAAAGCCTCTCCCTGGTATTATCTGAAGAAATAAGATTTCCAACAGGAACACAATTTTGCCTACATATATTGAAGTAGCTACCATTACTTTTCCAAGTTCAATGGCACATGTAATGAGTAATATATACTACATGCTACTGTTCTGCGTATATTAATAAATGGATATTTACAAGAAAGCCTGACAAAAATTACTGCATTTATGATATTCAGTGATAAAATTGTTATTCACTTGCATTTATCATTTTAGAAGGACACTGATGGTCTTTTTTTACCTCACTCGCTATGTAAACCATTACTAACAGTAACATCATTTCCATATTGTTCACAATACGTAAACTTTAGATTTATACTAATAACCCATCTTACCAATCAATCCCCCTGTGGTAGTTATTTCTATTAAAGAACTGTACCTCCTCAAAGGTTTTTGGGCTGGGGGAGTTACTAATGATGGAAGGATGCATGATCAGGAACAAATACAAGGCTGTGGTACCTGCAAACAGGATACAAATCCAAGATTAAAGAAAAAACAAATTAACACATACATTTTTTTGGAGAGGTGGTACTCCTAGATGGAGTACCAGTTTTATTCTATTTCATTTCAGTGAGAGGATGCTGATTGATGTCACCTAAGAATCTGTGCTTTCCGTGCTTTTAAATTGAAGACATTTAAAGAACCGTAGGTAGTTAACACAGAAACTGGAGTGCCAATGCAGAAATCTGCTTTTCACATTTTTAATAACTGTTCTAAAAACAATTATTGCTTTTTATGAGACTGTCACAAAAACAATTTAAAAATTTTGCAGCCAGTATCTATTGGGGTTTGCAAATCAAACTGTCCATTGGAAAATCCCTAACTTGAAGAAAAGGCAATGCAACAACAAGTTTCTATAAACAAGACACTTGCGGGACAAGAACTTGCAGTAAAGAATCTACAATTTGAATAATGGCTGTCCTTCTGTCCTTCTGCATCAACAAGATCTTTTTGATATCTTTATCAGTGTTACTCATCTTGACATAAAGCCAAAAAAATCTGACACACCCCTGAACTCTGCATTTTCAATATGCCTGTTGTTGTAACTTACATTATTATGCTGTATTTGAATGATATCTGAAAACTAAAATATGCTATTAGATGATCTAGTTCTCCGCACTGTAGCCTCAGTAAAAAGTGATTAATTGGTATAATTATTTGAACTTACACACAGTCTATCTTGTTGAAATACAATAAAATCTCACCAGTTTTCTGGGGTCCTACAACCAAGAATTTTGGTAATCGATCACAGGTTTTTTCTTTTGACCAGATATCTTTGTGTCGTTTGTCATCACAGGGATTCTAAAATGGAGAAGAACAACTAAGAATTTAATTGGTAATCAGTTTTTTTACTAATGTACGAATACTTTTACCTGAAAATATTATTTTCCCTTATGACAGAAAACCATGCTATGTATTAAACTATTTTAGTGATTCAGAAATGTATCTGCAGTGTAACTGAGCTAGAAACTGTATCTCTTAAATGTTTGCTTGGGTTTTTCTAATGAGACAAGTAAGTTGAAGAAATGTAGTTTTCATTCTACACGGATAGAGTCGTCCTGGCTATCCAACAGACCCTGGGACAAGATAATTTCTCCTGTGAAATGTCAGTATGTTCAGTGGAATTGTGACAAAGGCAATCTGATCTCACACCTTAAGTTGTGGGAATAATTCAAAATCAATTGTTCAGTTACATACAAGACAGGAAAGCTTGAAATTGGCTTGAACAGTTACCTAGTTATTGGCTTGAACAGTTACCTAGTTATTGGCTTGAACAGTTATCTAGTTACTGGTGTTTTCTTTTACATTACTGTAACAGCCACCATCCTATCCTATATGCTGGATGTTTTTAAACTGAAGGAATAAATGAATTATAATTTGTCTTTCCATTCACAAATACCAAATCCAATTCAAATCAGTATGTAACACTTGGTGTTACATAACATTACATAATTTACATTATTTACATAATGTTTATGTAAATTTACTTAATGGAATCTTTTTTCATTTGCTGCTTTACAACTGAAGCACTTTAAATTTAAGTTAGAAATCCTATTTGCTAACAGCTTTTGATACTGCTGTTTGGCAGTACTGCACTAAGATGGAATTAAAAAAAAAAGTAACTGCATTCAGACTCACATGCATTATAGACAAACCCCACCACATTCAGTATGTCATAGTCACTGTTACTTACAAAACGCCTTTTCTAAGTAATACTGGTTTTTCAACTCACCTGGCTACAGGCTGATTGCCATTTTAAAAATTAATTCTCTCTAAACATTATGCAAAATTCTTGACTTTTTCCCTCCTAGTTCAATGTTTTATTCAATAACAGCATGAATTTGAAGATGCATATATAAGTCCAAATTTACAATCTCACGCTCAGATTCTAAATTGGTAATTCAGTATCCAGCACTAGAAAGCATTTGAGTAAGCAAGCTTAAATACATTTTTATGTTTGATTTAGTAAAGTTTGCTCTTTAGAATATTTCTACCGAATGCCCTCAACAGGATGGTATTTGGCATACATATTGTCACTGTAAGGACACATGTGCCTACAGCACTTGGACATTTCACTGAATTGGTTGAACTGTCACTGAGCATATGCAAAAAGAACACAACAGGGTTCACCACTTGCTGCAGTCATAGGACCTATGCTCTTAGTGCTGGATGATGGACTGAAAATGTGTCCACTGCATAGTCAGTGCAGGCTTCAGCTTTAGTGGGTCTTCATATTCCTGATATTTTCAACTTACTCACTTCTGAGTGTAGGATAATCAAGCAGCAGAGTTGATAACATCAATGTATTATGTGCTGGTAAACTTGTTTGGGCAGTTCTCAGCCTTTTGTGAATAACTTTCCTATTTATCTAATCTATTTTTACTTGGCTAGTCAGTTTTAACATTAAGGTAGCCATGGTCTTAATGCTCTTGTCTCTTTTTGGATGCCCTCTTCTCCTCACACTCTTTGAGAAAAGTTAGTTTCTTTAATGGCCAATTGCTAAAGCATGCATACACATTTCTCTGTCAAATACTTTACGCCTGTTAGCTCCAAAAGGAGAAGAGAAATAACACAATACGTCTTTCCTGCATCTCCTGCATTTTGAAAAGTAACAAATAAAATGAAAGGTAGTTTTAATTACACAGCTTAATACACATTAATTTTGCAACCTTTTATGGAGATTTAAGTGATGGGAAACAATCAAGTACACTGAAGCATCAGCAAGCTGCTTTATGGAACCAACTAGCAAATCTAAAAATATAACTACTTTACGCTTCAAGAAACAGAAGCAAAGAACTTCACAAAATCCACCATCATCTCGTCATCATCAAACCTGCCTACCTGCCAGAGAGGGTCCTTCTGCTCAGGGAACAGTTCAAAATACTTGTGAGCCAGCTGAACCGGAGGAAGAGTTTGCAGTTTCAGGTTTGTCCAGGTATGAACAAAATTGGCCAGGTTCACAAAGGTGTATAATCCCAGGCGGTCGTTTCCGTAATTGGACAAATGTGTCATGAAGATGCTAATCTTTAGAAACAAAATAAAGAGAGCAGACAATGATTCTCTGTATCACTAGATGGCAGTGTAACCACAGATAACATCAATTCAAATCACCCTTTGCTTTCAGCGCTGCAAGACTCTGATCACATTCACATAGACCTTGCTCTCCTTGCTCTTTGTTGAATTACATCCTCCTTCTTAAGCCAAGTCCATTCAATCAATGAAGAAAACTGGGGGATAGGTACTATGAGCTCTGTGTGAACTAGGATATACAATCCCACCCTGCAGTTGTACAGTATTTACATAATGTTTAGGTAAATTTACTTAATGGAGAATTCAACAAAAACAATACTCACAGGATTACTGCAAGTGGAATATAAATGTGTTATTAAAAATGTGAATTTTGGTTTTGTGGAAGAGTAAAGAGTCAGAGACCAAGAGGACAGCTGGCCTGTATTGCTGTAATTTAAATCTCTTTGCTACAAAGTTTCGCAGGACAAGTAGCGCATCTCTTCCACAAAACTATTCTACAAGCACTGGGCATATAGTCATATATCATATGCAGAAACAAACAAATAAAATCTGAAACCTGAGTACTTTCAATTAATAGTGCATAAAATAAAGGGTTATTTGGATAAATCCTCCCCAGTACATCCTCTGCTGCAACCTCACTCTCATGCTCCTAACAAAAGCAATACCTGCTGTGAAGGTTTCTCACAGGAAGGGCATGTTCGGCTACACCTAATCATGCCGATGAGTGGAGCAGGAACGCATAGACTGCAATGATGGTCTCTCAGGGACTGAGGAAGGGCTGAAGACTGACACCTCTGTTCTGCAAAGTGATCTATTTTCAAAGTAGTACCTCACTGATGAAAGTCTGTTCTTACACTAAAATCTGCAAATGCTTGTATTTTGCAGTGATTTTTTTTTAATAGAACTCTCCAAGATAAATTTTCTAGACTAATTTTCATTAAACATTAGAAATGTGACTCTTTTATAAGTAAATCTGCTAATGCCATGAATTTCTGTTTAAAGTAAAACTTGATGTAAGCCACTTTAAAAAGAAAAACGCTTATCATGACCATAATTGTGAAATTTGTTCAAGGACTGAAGTTAATCTTTTGTAAAGGAATTCCAGCCTTCAATTTCAAAAAGGAAAAAAGAAAATAATTAGAACATGGAATCTACAACTGTATTATTTTGTTTCAGAATATTTTAAACACTGGCTTCCTCTGATATTAAATGTTCAAAGCTACCAAGCTTCTATTTTTGAACTCCTAACTCTACCACTACAGAACAGTGAGTGGGAATTCACATTCTGTGAATGGACACAGAAAATGTGTTTTATTAATAGTGTCATTTGGTGACTCCTCTTGGTGTATAAAATAAGCTGAGGGCTTCAGTTTGTCTGACTCAAGTAAAATTGGAAGATATACACTGCTAAATTATTAGGATACTATTGTTCTTTTCAAATAGGACTGAGTTAAAAATAACCCAAACCCTCCCAGTTAAGTAACCAATAATAAACATTTTGCTAAATATACAAAACCATTTCAAGTTTCCTTTTTCATTTCAGCTCTCAAAGCAGTAACAGACCAGCTATAGATCTAGATTGTCCTCAATAAATATACAATTGGAGAGTTTCCACAAAAAAGGTTGTTTTTTTGACAGCCTCTTTCTTTCCTTCACATGGGCTGACCTCTGACATTCATAATGCCAGTTCATATCCTGGCAACTCTTTACCTGCCAACATTTATAGCACTGCTATGGGAAGAAAAAGCAAGAGAACTTGGAAAGATTTCTAATGTGGGGAACATATGCATTATTCTTTCCCTGAGGAAAATATGACCATAATTTTAAGAATGTTGGAGTGGAGACTGAAAAATTGATTGGATATAGAGTATCATGAATAACTTCCAGCATATGAAACTGTGTCAACGAAGGGGAAAAATATATCATAAACCTTAATTCCCATTTTAAAGTTGTTGTTGGTTTGGCTGGTTTTTCAATGTCAAATTGTTAATTATTAATCAAATGCTGGTAAATCTTGTAAAGAAGTCCATGCTTAGCCTAACTATATGGCATCAAAAATCTTACATATCAGCTGAAACTATCTTCCAGAAAAATCTGAACAAAAGGTTTCCCCCCCGTTGATACTGTACAAATTCCTAGTAAAATCACCATCAGCACCTGTGTAAAATTAGTCAACTATAATCCTGTGCCTTACAGAACAATGAAATATTACTGACCCAGGGCCCAATCCACCTGACCTTGCCTGAGAATTACTAACTTTTGCTTTCAGCTGCAAAATGTCTTAAAGGCTAAGCTAGCAGCCCGTGCCACTAACAGGAGCCTGATGCTGCAACGGTCTCATTCCCATTAGTCTGAGAAGTATGGTGAACCACCCTGCACACCAGGGATCCCTGTGAGAGGTGGCTTACAGTACACGAGGCCAACCTGCCAGCCACTCTCTCATACTCCAGGGGAATTCCTGCGAGTTTGTCGCCAACAGCTATGTAGCCATGGACATGACAGAGAGATGTATAAGCTAATCCTCTGGTTTCCCTGGCTACAAAGAGAAAATGATATCCAAGTGCCATTTTGAGGGACTTCACCTTGGCACAGGCCCAGCGTGTTGCTTCCCACTTCCCTGCTTTCCCACCTGTTATGGGTTCGGTTTCCCCCCCAGCAGAGTCTCATGTTACGCCGGGAAAGAGAGAAAAGCTGGGGGAGGGGAGACAGGGCACCTGACCCGGGCTGACCAATGAGGTTATTCCATACCACAGCACGTCATGCCCAGGAGGGAGAATACGGGGGTGGGCTCTCGCGGGCGCGTGGCGCACGGTCTCTCGGCTCGGTCGGGCGGCGAAACGGTTGTATCCTCTCCCTTTGTATTTACTTTGTCATTATTATTGGTGGTGGTGGTGGCAGTAGTGATTTGTATTGTATCTCAGTTACTGGACTGTTCTTATCTCGACCCGTGGGAGTTACATTTTCTTCGGTTCTTCTCCCCATTTCCCCCCCATCGGAGTGGGGTGGGGAGTGTGGGAAAGGAGGGAGAAGTGAAATTTACGGCTTAAACCACGACAGTTTTTGGCGCCCAACGTGGGGCACTTAAGGTTTGAGATAAGGACAAAATAGCCACTCGTCACAATGCTGATTTATTGGCTCTCAAAGTTGTTGCTCTGGTTCTCACAGGTTCAGTGTATGATACTTTACTTACAGCCGGTTCTCCTTAACGTTTTTCAGATCTGGGTTTTGGGTTAAGGTTCTTGTTACATTATACTGTATTGCACGGATTGTTAATACAATAGACTCAGTGATCATGAAACTGACCCGGTTTGTGTTTCCAGTGTGGCCACCAACTCTATACTTTGGGAGGTATATAATGGAAGTTCTTAGCAATTACACATCTCTTTTCACCTCCTCGGGTGGTCAGCCTGTGAAGGAGACATTCTTTTGTGCTCCCCGCGCCCCCACCAGGCCGTTTGCAACACTGTTTGAGAATTCTGAAGGTTTTGAATGGCCTTTAGATACCCTTGAGATCTGCCTGCTGGTGGTGGCGGGAATTATCGTGTTGGCACACATACTGAATATGTTGTACTCACAACTATTTAGTCTGGTCTGGAGAGTTAAGCAGAGTGGGGTGTGGGCCATGTCTGGGGTTAGACCACAATCCAGGATGGCCGAGAGATTTTCCCCAAGGCTGGACAGTCATGAGTGGCAGGGTGTGTGGGATAGTATGGGCAAGTATCCAGGCCAGTGGGCCCCTCCAGTGCTTTGGAACTTCACCAATGAACAAACGCAAAACCCAGAAAAATTAGTAAAACATTTAAGGGAGGTGTGTGATCATTCTGGTCACACCAGAGATGGACAAATCATGGCAACATGCTGGGGCTTGGCTTATGCTTACAGAGCCTTGTTGAACACTGTCCAGCATCTTTGAAAGGAAAAAAAGGTCTCTGGATCTGAGGGCGGAGTAATGGACAGCGCAGTTAATCCAGCTCCAAGTACAGCAGCTACATCACCACCAGCGACAGGTACAGCCACGACTCGAACCCCAGTGACAAGTACGGCGGCTACCCAAACCACAGTAATAATCACTGCAGCTAAACCGGAGAACCAACTCATACCAATATCGGTTGCCCCTGTACGCAAGAGGAAAAACAAAGAAGAGGCAGGAAAGATGAAACAAGACGAAGGAACGTCACCACCTGGGACAGCATCTGACCAGGAATTATTACCACATGATGAAGATGAAGAAGAAAAGGAAGAGGTGACTTCTCGATCTCGGACCTCAACCAAGCTACGGAATATGCGAAAAGACTTTACCCGTCAGCCAGGGGAGCACATCATCACCTGGCTGCTCCGATGCTGGGACAATGGGGCCGACGATCATGAACTAGAAGGTAGTGAAGCCAAACAGCTGGGATCACTTGCCAGGGAAGGGGGAATTGACAAAGCAATTGCAAGAGAGAAAAAGTCCCTCAGCCTTTGGAAGCGGCTCTTGGCAGCTGTGAAAGATAGGTTTCCATACAAGGATGATGTTGAGTCATTCGGCCAAGTGGACTACTCTAGAGAAAGGCATCCAGTCTCTGAGAGAATCAGCC
The DNA here is from genome assembly GCA_017639245.1 of Myiopsitta monachus. NCBI lineage: Eukaryota > Metazoa > Chordata > Aves > Psittaciformes > Psittacidae > Myiopsitta > Myiopsitta monachus. The sequence goes on from CM029917.1 coordinate 47,760,680, forward strand.
ATTGTAGAGATGATCTATATTACCAAGCTGAATGTTGGGGATATACCCATAGACCCAGATGAAGTCGAATGTACACGACCCATGTGGCGGAAATTTACACAAAATGCACCCCAATCATATGCCCATTCATTGGCAACAATAACCTGGAGTGACATAAGACCACCAACAGTGGATGAAATGATTTATAAACTCCGAGAGTTTGAAGATAATCTCACCCCTTCCATCATCTCAGCTGTGGAAAAACTGTCCCAGAACCTCCAACAATTGAGAGACGATCTATCCAGCTCCTCACGTGTACCAACACACGTCTCAGCTACTAACAGAAGGCGTCCCACTGTTCGAGAGAGAAGATATAGAAGTTATACACCATGGGCCACCCTATGGTTTTACCTGCAGGATCATGGAGAAGATATGATGGAGTGGGATGGAAAGCCTACTTCAGTTTTGGAGGAGCGGGTGCAAGAACTGAAAAGGAGAGCAAAGGTCAAGTCTGATCACCCCATGAAAGCTGCAGCTTCAGTCTCTGTTGAGCAGGTTCCCAGATGGAGTGGAAGAGCAGATTTTACCTCAGCTCCTGGGATAAAGAAGAACAATCCATCTCTACAAGACGTGAGTGACCAATGTGATGACTACTAGAGGGACCCTGCCTCCAGCCAGGTGGAGGTAGGGGACAATCGAACTTATTGGACTGTATGGATCAGATGGCCTGGCACATCAGTCCCACGGAAGTATAAGGCTCTAGTAGATACTGGTGCACAGTGTACTCTGATGCCATCAAGCTGTCAAGGGGTGGAACCTATTTCTATTTCTGGAGTGACAGGAGGATCCCAAGAGTTGACTATACTGGAGGCTGAAATCAGCCTGACTGGGAGGGGATGGCAGAAACACCCCATTGTGACTGGTCCAGAGGCTCCATGTATGCTTGGCATAGATTACCTCAGGAGAGGGTACTTCAAAGACCCAAAAGGGTACCGATGGGCTTTCGGTATTGCTGCTTTGGAGACAGAGGAAGTGGAGCAGCTGTCCACCTTGCCTGGTCTCTCAGAGGATCCTTCTGCTGTGGGGTTGCTGAAGGTCGAAGAACAACAAGTGCCAGTCACGACAGCAACAATGCACCGGCGGCAATATCGCACCAACCGAGACTCCCTGATTCCCACCCATAAGCTGATCTGTAGATTGGAGAGTCAAGGAGTGATCAGTAGGACCCACTCACCCTTTAATAGCCCCATAAGGCCAGTGTGAAAGTCTAATGGAGAGTGGAGACTAACAGTAGACTATTGTGGCCTGAACGAAGTTACCCCATCCTTGAGTGCTGCCGTACCAGACATGCTAGAGCTTCAGTATGAACTGGAGTCAAAGGCAGCCAAGTGGTATGCCACTATTGATATTGCCAATGCTTTTTTCTCAATTCCTCTGGCAGCAGAGTGCAGGCCACAGTTCGCTTTTACTTGGAGGGGCATCCAGGACACTTGGAACCGACTGCCCCAGGGGTGGAAGCACAACCCTACCATGTGCCATGGACTGATCCAGACTGCACTGGAACAGGGGCAAGCTCCAGAACACCTGCAATACATTGATGACATCATTGTGTGGGGTGATACAGCAGAAGAAGTCTTTGAGAAAGGGAGGAAAATAATCCAAATCCTGCTGACAGCCGGTTTTGCCATAAAACGGAGTAAGGTCAAGGGACCTGCACAGGAGATTCAATTTTTGGGAATAAAATGGCAAGATGGAGGCTGCCAGATCCCCACAGATGCGATCAACAAGATTGCAGCAATGTCTCCACCAACTAATAAGAAAGAAACACAAACTTTCTTGGGTGCTGTGGGGTTCTGGAGGATGCACATCCCGAATTGCAGTTTGATTGTAAGCCCTCTCTATTATGTGACCCAGAAGAAAAATGATTTTAAATGGGGCTCTGAGCAACAACAAGCCTTTGAGCAAATTAAACGTGAGATAGTTCATGCAGTAGCCCTCGGACCAGTCCGGACTGGGCCAGATGTTAAAAATGTACTGTACACCGCAGCTGGGGAGAATGGTCCTACCTGGAGCCTCTGGCAGAAAGCTCCAGGGGAAACTCGAGGTCGACCCCTCGGCTTTTGGAGTCAGGGATACAAAGGATCTGAGGCCAGCTACACCCCAACTGAAAAAGAGATATTGGCAGCCTATGAAGGGGTTCGAGCTGCTTCGGAAATGATTGGCACTTAAGCATAGCTCCTCCTGGCACCCTGGTTGCCCGTGCTGGGCTGGTTGTTCAAAGGCAGGGTCTCCTCTACACATCATGCAACTGGTGCTACATGGAGTAAGTGGGCCGCATTAATTACACAATGAGCTCGAATAGGAAATCCCAGTTGTCCAGGAATTCTTGAAGTCATCATGGGCTGGCCAGAGGGTAAAGATTCTGGAAGGTCACCAGAGGAGGAAGGAGTGATGCGTGCTGAAGAGGCCCCACCATATAATGAACTGTCAGAAAGTGAAAAGCAATATGCGTTATTTACTGATGGGTCCTGTCGCATTGTGGGAAAGCACCGTAGATGGAAGGCAGCAGTATGAAGTCCTCAACGACAAGTTGCAGAAACTGCTGAAGGGGAGGGTGAATCGAGTCAGTTTGCAGAAATGAAAGCCATCCAGCTGGCCTTGGACATTGCGGAACGAGAAAAGTGGTCAGTACTTTATCTCTATACTGACTCATGGATAGTAGCAAATGCCCTGTGGGGGTGGTTGCAGCAATGGAAGCAGAACAACTGGCAACGCAGGGGTAAACCCATCTGGGCTGCCACACTGTGGCAAGATATTGCTGCCCGAGTGCAAAACCTGGTGGTCAAAGTACGCCACGTAGATGCTCACGTACCCAAGAGTCGGGCTACTGAGGAACACCAGAACAACCAACAAGTGGACCAAGCTGCTAAAATTGAAGTGTCTCAGATGGACTTAGATTGGCAACATAAGGGTGAATTACTTTTGGCCTGGTGGGCCCACGACACTTCAGGCCATCAGGGCAGAGATGCAACATACAGATGGGCTCGTGATCGAGGGGTGGACTTAACAATGGATACTATTGCCCAGGTTATTCATGACTGTGAAACATGTGCTGCAATTAAGCAGGCTCAACGGTTAAAGCCTCTTTGGTATGGAGGACGATGGCTGAAGTACAAATATGGGGAGGCTTGGCAGATTGATTATATTACACTCCCACCAACCCACCAAGGCAAGCATCAGGTGCTTACCATGGTGGAAGCAACCACTGGATGGTTGGAAACATACGCTGTGCCCCACGCCACTGCCTGAAACACTATCCTGGGTCTTGAGAAACAGATTTTGTGGCGACACGGCACCCCGGAGAGAATTGAGTCAGACAATGGGACTCATTTCCGGAACAGCCTGATAGACGCTTGGGACAAAGAGCATGGCATTGAATGGGTATATCACATCCCCTACCATGCACCAGCCTCTGGGAAAATCGAACGGTACAATGGGCTATTAAAAACTACACTGAGAGCAATGGGCGGTGGGACTTTCAAACATTGGGATACACATTTACCAAAGGCCACCTGGTTGGTCAACACCAGAGGATCTGCCAACAGAGCTGGTCCAGCCCAGTCAGAACTTCTACATACTGTAGAGGGGGACAACATTCCTGTGGTACACATAAAGAATTTGCTGGGGAAGACAGTCTGGGTTATTGCTGCTTCAGGTAAAGGCAAACCCGCTTGTGGGATTGCTTTTGCTCAGGGACCCGGATATACTTGGTGGGTAATGCGGGAAGATGGGGAAGTCCGATGTGTACCTCAAGGAGATTTGATTTTAGGAGAAAACAGCCAATGAACTCAATTGCGTGCTGTTGCTTGCTATGTAATGTGTTTTTTTTATAGCCCATCAACTAGATGTCTTCAAGTCATTTGCAACTGACCCTCAGACCATCATCCCAACAAAGAACGAACTTTAATGAAACCAGACGAGTTCTGCAGTAAAGGAACAATCAGCATCAACAGGCAACGATCCAACACTGCACACAGCCTCCCCTGCTCTGAAAGACTGTTACAAAAGGTGGAGCCTGACATCACGGACTGGATGGACTCAGCAGCTTTATAGGGATTGGTCCATGCACAAAGGGATTATATCTCTCCATCTCTGTGTGTGTGTGTATGTATATATACATATGGAATGATATTTTGAAAATGTGGGATCTGAGCATGATGTGAATGGTATGGAATAAGGGGTGGATTGTTATGGGTTTGGCTTTCCCCCCCCCCCCCCCCCGCAGAGTCTCATGTTACACCGGGAAAGAGAGAAAAGCTGGGGGAGGGGAGACAGGGCACCTGACCCGGGCTGACCAATGAGGTTATTCCACACCACAGCACGTCATGCCCAGGAGGGAGAATATGGGGGTGGGCTCTCGCGGGTGCGCGGTCTCTCGGCTCGGTCGGGCGGCGAAACAGGTTGTATCCTCTCCCTTTGTATTTACTTTGTCATTATTATTGGTGGTGGTGGTGGCAGTAGTGATTTGTACTGTATCTCAGTTACTGGACTGTTCTTATCTCGACCCATGGGAGTTACATTTTCTTCGGTTCTTCTCCCCATTTCCCCCCCATCGGAGTGGGGTGGGGAGTGTGGGAAAGGAGGGAGAAGTGAAATTTACGGCTTAAACCACGACACCACCAAGCTTGCAGAAGGATGGAAATGCATGTTATTACCCCTCCATTTGCAGGTGGGCAGTTTCACATCAAGACAGAACATAATTACTACTTTTTGTCTTCTGTACTGAGCTATGATGCTTTGTTTTGCTCAATCATATCATATTCTGTTCTTTTGAACAAGTTCTAACTAATGAGAATGATTACTCTTTCTGTGTCAACTAACAGCACGCTCTGCTACTAAATATTCTCTTAAAAGCACTCTTGATGAGATATAAAAACAATGCTTTGTGGGCATCTCTGAAGACCAGATCTAGTAAATAACAGTATTTGTTCAATAATCTTGCACCTCTGGGAAATGCTGTAAAATACAAATAGAGCTTCATACATTTCTTCATTCCTTCTTCAAAAGGGAAGCAGCTGCGAATGGATTTATATTTAGTCTAACAAGCATTTTAGCCTCCCTTTTAGTTAAAGAGAGCTTATTTGACTTCATTATTTCCAGCCCTCTTCTGAAATAATTACCTTCAGGGCATCTCAGCATTTTCTTTATCTCAGTGAGAAAAGGATCATCCTTTTTAGTGGTTCCTCATAAACAAACTATCATCTTGGTTGCACTTCAGTGCACATTCTCCACAGGATTTAGTATCTTTCACGCTGGGACTGAAAAGAATGCATGCAACTTTAAAAATGATGGTTTTGGACTAAATCTGGCCTCTGGGCAGCAGCTTCTTTCTTGCTCCCACACATTTTCAGATCAGAAGAGCAAAAGCACTTTCCTGTACTCTGCCTTCTCATGGAGTTTTATAGGCAGCTGTATGACCTACTCCTTTCAGCTTCCCCTCAGCATTTCCTTCCCCAGAATGAAAGGGCAGAAGGCTATTTCTGTTTGCTCTCTTTCCCAAACCCTGATTCTTTTTTTTGCTATTCTGACTAGTACTGCAGAGGTGTAGGGAAATGAGTACAAGCACTCAGGAGAAACAGCCTGTATCTTTCTGAATGTTCATTCTATGCTGCATATCTCCTTACTACAACAATCTTTCTCAGTCAGAGGTAATAGCTTCTAGGTCAAGAAATCAGAGTTGAGACCGACACTCAGTCACTGCTATTTAATCATGTGTATCAAGAAAAGATGAACCAGCATGATCTAACTTACATATCAGGAATAGAGAAAACAACAGATGACTGACAAACAACTTAACACAAAAAGAAAAAAATGCAACAAGTTGCCCAGCTTCTAATGAGGGATGTTATTTTTACAGGCTGGATATATTAAAATTTATTGACCACTATAAAATCAAAACTACTATGATGCTGCACCTATTAAAATTATACCGTAAGGACACTACTAAGCGTCTACGGTCTCCATAATTTATTGTTGGTTTCCTGACAAAACCAGCCTGCCTCCCAAAGTAATGACATTACCCTTAATTCCCAAGCATGAGAAGCCCCTCTTACCAGGTTTGTGCAAGGTTTGCGTTTCTGGTTTCTTCCCCCTCAAGTCAAGTGGTCTCTATTTTTTGGAAAGACAGGGATGAAAGTAACCATTCAAGGATAGTGGTAAATACTTCCCCCTCCCCCCCTTTCTTCTTACCAAATTCCCTGTGATGGTCTAGAAGGTGGAATTATGAAGCTTCTCTATGTTGGGACAAGAGTGAAATATGGTAAGCAAGACTAACTGCTATGATGGAAAATAACAGAGTGGATATCTTTGTGCTGGGCAACTTGCGAGTATTCCCACTCCCTTCTTGATGTCCTGGTAAGTAAAATGTACCTTGCTCCATATTTAAATTCCATTTTACACAAATCTTTTGCAGATGAACAAATTGCACTTATACCCCATTATTATTATTCTTCATACTCCTTTACTGTTTATACCTCCTGAATGGAGTACTGCATCAGGAGGACTTTCTGATTTAGTTTCAGTTACAGTAGTAATGCAGGAAAGAAGTGGTGATGTCTACAGAAGAGTGAAACAAATTAAGCACAAAAGCCTCTAGAACAGTGACAAGCCTGTAGAACAGTAATCCACTAAGCCAGTGGTCTCCAAACTTTTTTGAGGGCACACACTTATCTGTAAAAATTTTCTGAGCATGCATGCCCAAGGTATGTATATTTATTTATAAGTTATATACTTGTAACACTGAAGCTCCAATATGTATTATTCTCCCCTTTGGAGACTGCATTAAGCTGTCAGGTTTGGACTGTGACCTGAGAGCAGAGAGGACTCCCTTTTCAGAAGGCAGCTCTACCTTCTTTGGCAAGCATCAGGAAAGGCAAGGGAGGACTGAGACTTGCAATGACACTGATGCTGTTAAACATCTTGGCATTTTAAATATGGAACTAGAAAAGTTGGTATGAGAAAAAATGGTAATAAACACTTCTTATGTACTGGGCACATTTTTTTTTTAACTACGTATGAATCTGTTGCAGGGAATTGAAATCAAATAAACTTATATTATTAAACCAATCTTCAAGGTGCTTTTGTCATGAGCACTGTCACCCTCCAATCTGTGCAACAACATTAAAAAGCAATATTGAGGCCCCCCAACTCAACAAAGTTAAGCACAACACTTTAAAATGAAGTTAAATTATGACTAACAGATAATTAGGATGATCTCTGCTAGGCACTAGAACCAGATGCATTACCAATTAGTTATATTACCAATTAGTTATCAATTAGTATATTGCTGATATTTTAGCTACTGAACAAATGTTTACAGGCCACAAGAGTACATCTAACTCTCAGAATGCCTATATTCCAATCAATTTGGCATTGCATACACTCTGCAGTTCTGATATTGTCTCTGTGTTACTCTGAACAGTTTTGTTTCAGGTATATAGAGACCCAATAACAGCGGGTTTTGCCCCATTACACTAACAAAGTGATAGCATAATGAATCAGATTGCAGTCTATGCTCTATCTACAGCTCAAAGTCTATCTATAGTTGAAAGATATTCCTTTTAGACCTGTATGCTTCCAGAAAAGCTGTGTTCAATTCCACCAGTGCGATTCCAGCTTGCAACCCCAGCTTCCAACTCCCCAGGCTGTCCTGCTGGCTTCACAGCTGACATGGATCTGCCCATTTGCAAAGATAGCAAGACAACTAGATGAATTTGATTTACACAGCAGTGTTTCCACTATAAATATAATTCCTATATATATATATATATATAGCCAAGGAAGATGTAGAAGAAACAAAATTGCCTATTCAGTGTAGTTCTGAATTATTAATCTGACAGGAAACCCGAGTTTATTTGCAGCTGTTGCAAAAACTTTCTTGCCTTTCTCTGTAAATTATGCATTACCCGTTTTGGCAGTACTGTCCAAGAGATTTGCTTCACTAACAGCTGTAAATCACTTGTACAAGGCTTTCCATGGGAGAAGAATAATCATGGTATCTTAGAAAGGTAAAGTTTTCTTATTGCCCAGAGTTCCAATGCATTTATTGTACACTGCTATGAGGAATCACCTCTAATGAGACAAGTAATCCTGTCTGTTCCACAGCCTTTCCCTGCTGCCTGCTTATTTAGGGTTTTTTTTAATTTTGTCAATTCCACACACAAAACAGCAGACTCTGTCTGAGTGATTTTTGTAGAACAGCTAGGAAGGCAAGGAGTACTTGTATTTTGCAGTCAACAAAAATGCTAGGCAAAACAGAATTCCTCCCCTGCCCCAATTCACAGTAACTCCCTAAACTATTGCTGGAATTCTCAAGAGTTCCCAAAATGGGCATGAGCGGGCAAAGATCAGATAACAGGGGACTGGAGCACCTCCCGTATGAAGACAGGCTGAGAAAGTTTGGGCTGTTCAGCCTGGAGAAGAGAACCTGCATGGAGAACTCAGAGCAGTCTTCCAGTATCTGAAGAGGGCCTACAAGAATGCCAGAGAGGGACTCTTCATCAGGGACTGTAGCAATAGGACAAGGGGCAATGGGTTTAAACTTGAACAGGGGAAGTTCAGGTTAGATATATGGAAGAAGTTCTTTACTGTGAGGGTAGTGAGGCACTGGAACAGGTTGCTCCACACCAGGCAGTGTGCAAGGCCAGGATGGACAGAGCCTTGGACAACATGGTCTAGTGGAAGATGTCCTTGCCCATGGCAAGGGGGTTGGAACTGGATGATCTTAAGAGTCCTTTCCAACCCTAACAATTCTATAATTCTATGAAACTGTTGCCTTTCCCATTCACCCAAGGGGGGGATCAAGCCCGCTGATTTGAACTAGCACTGACTATTCATCTTGTTCAGGGTCACATAAAGACACAGTTAAGTCTTGCTGATGCTCACATAAACCCTCTAATTTTTAGTGCTAAAGGAGGTAATTGCCCCCCATTGATGCAAATCAATTAGCTTAATAGCAGCTCTACTCACTGTAACTTGGGAGAGGCAAAAATTAGAGGAAAATACTACTTAGGACTAAATGCATACAAAGATTACAATTATTTTAAGATCAGTCAGACACAGGGCCTAAAACATTAACAGTCTTCCCTCTTGATCAGTACTGCTGTAATCATACGGAGAGCACACAACTGGCTACACATTACTTTCATTGTTGGGCTGTCAACCATTTGAAGGCTTCCATCAAACTCCTCTTCACAGGGCATTTTCCCTTTTCTTTAGATCTGTAGACACATAGTACTTTGTAAGGAAGTGTGTGAAATGCAATTACTTGTATTCTGTTCTGTTTGTTTTTCTTTGGGGCAGAAAAAGTATAGAATGTTTTCATGCCTTCCTTTATACATTGACCTTGCAAGATAGCAAAGCTCCCCATCTGTATCTTCAATAGTTCAAAGCATATTTTAGGACTGGGTTATGTATGCCTTCTACAAAGTTAAACTGTGACACCTTAACTGATGCAACTGGAAAAGAAGCAACACATAATATTGTTTTACACCACTTCTCTCGAATTGCAGTCTTATATGAAGAAAAATTTGGTATACTAGATTACTTGGATTTTAGAATCAAAATATACCTTCAATATCATCATTTGAAAACTAAATCACATGGATTAACAAATTGGAATAAACTTTAGGAATAAAATCTAAAGAACTGGTAGAAAGCAGAGGAGAGATATTCTACTTCATATTGTTGATCTGTTTCACTAATTTTATTATTGAAACATTACACTTAGAAAAATAGCTAGTTTTCGACATTAAAAGAAAATAAAACTAGAAGACCTGTCCTGTGTTTGGCCTGTTTATCTAGTGCAGCATGCTGCATACAGAAGCAGATGGCATTAGAGCTATGTAAGAGAATAGTACAGGGATACTCTACTGCTGGGAGAGGTGTGAAAAAATCCCCTATGAAAGTCTTCCCTGCTTTCAAGGGTTAAATAAGTTTATATGGAATCTATGTCTTATCAACTACCACAGGCAAGAAAATCCAACCAAATTTAATTCTGTATTTCAAATTTTCATTAGTTCTTGGTGTCAAAAACATTACCTCAAAAGAAGATCTTGATATTATTCTCATTAAAATGCTCATCCTCATTTAACTGGCTATCCTCTGGTTTTCTGTTTTGAGACAGCTAACCAGAATTTACTGCCTAGGTTCTTCATGAAACTTCAAAGCTGTTTCCATTTTTCATCTCTTTTCAAATATAATCAATCTTGATCATTTTGATTTCTCTTCAAATTGAAGTCTTTCCAAGTCCTTCATAGTCCTCTTCAGTCAACTGCTTTCAGTTTTGCATACAAGACTGAGTCTATGGAGCATTCTAGATGAAGTTGTACCATGGATTTCCATAACTTTATTATGCAGCTCTCTGCATTATTTTCAACTCTATTCCTTCCACAGCATGTCAATGCCTTAAAGTATAAGGGACATCAACATATCTATGTATTATCCATTTTGGGAAACTAAATATCTAGGTACTTATAGCTGAGAATATTACTTAGCTGACATTGTAATCATTCCTAGGTAATGTTTCTTCTTTTTCATCAATGAAAAATAACATTTAGGAATTGCCTCATAACATAATTTTTGCATCCTCTGAAAAGCTGTGTGTTTCACATTAAGATAGTCCGGCTATTTTAATGAAAACACAGAAAAGCTTATCAAATCCAAAAATGCTACTTCATAATTAGATAAATTCCTAAAGCTACTTCAGTTTTCATTTTAATGCATAAATCATTGACCAATCCTGACTTTCACATAACGGTATAAATACGCATGCAATACTTAAAAAAAATACCCTACAAAGATTCAAACCCTACTCTTGAAATTGGTTACATGCCAGGCTGATGCTTAGAACTTTAGAACCTGTTTATAAGCAGATATTAAAACCAGATACATCACCTTTTCAAAGGCATTCCTTAAAAGGATTATAACAATTTGCCTTGGGAAATATTTGCCTCATATTCATTTGCAGTTGTTTTTAGAAAACAGTGCATTTAACTTCTATTATTTTAGCCTGTATTGTTTTTGGGATATCACAGTTCTCAGAGTTAGGTGATCATACAATCTACACTGCAATGCACAGATTAAAGATCTGATTGTAATATATAAAAATACATTACTGCACTCACATTCAAAGATGTTACGCAGGCATGATCAAACTTCTTATTGTTTCACTGCTTGTCTTTCCCTCCCTCACCCAATTCTTTTAATTTGAAAGGCTTATGCCTTGACCGACCATATTAAATTTTGCTTTTTCCCTACTGTTGTATAATGGTAAAATAGTTTTTGGCTAAGTTGTGGCTGTGTTTCAATACGGAATACAGTTTGCATTGACTAAAAATGTCACTCTGTGTCTTCCTCTAAAGTGACATTTGTTAAGCTGTTAGTTAAAATACATATATTGCCAAAACTGTTATGGCACCAATACCCTCCATTCAAGGAATTTTCCAGGTCTCCTCTCTGTTAACATTCTGTGCCTGAACTGGTATCTATTACTGAAGTTCAGACTGGGACTACTGACATCCTCTGGAAGGGAGAAAACTTATGCTGAGGAAGGGAAGTTTTATTTCCTAATTTTGCTATGTGAACATGAAAAAGGCAAACAAACCACAGTAACTGCTCTCAAAGAACCAAAACTATAGTCTGAAAGAAGCTGACGCTGGAAAAATAGACCTGCACATAAAATGCTGAAGAAGCTGACAGAAGCTTTTTCTCCTTTGGACTTCCATTAAATTATGAAAGATTAAAAAAGGGCACAAAAATATTTAAGATTTTATTCCAAAGGATTTCAGTGGAAATATTTTTTGTTGCCTTTGGTATTCCTAGTGATTTCGAATCCTAGGGATTACATTTGTATAAAATGGGTAAATTTATTTATATGCTTCATTTGGACTTCAGATGAAAACATCCCCTAAAAGCCTGTCTTAAAGGACAGTTTTGATGCCACGGACGTAATCCCGTGCCATTTTTGAGTACTCTACTGTTCTCTTCTATCAGTAATTCTGTAGTTTCATAGCTTCATTTGTTGTTTATTCTTCTCTTAAAGACAAATAAAAGGTTAATTAGATATATTAGCTGTGTGGTCCATTTATTTGCATCATTTTTTTGAAGCTATTATGAATCAGCACTTGAAATTCTCAAAATGGAATTAAGCATATGCACTCCTTTCTTGCAACTTTCTCAAATGAGTGTTCCCAATATTTCTGAATATAAATTTTTCAGAAGAGGAAAACGGACTTCACCTGAGGTGCTCATCTCGTAATGTCAGTCCTTAACACTTGAATTCTTATCTCAGGGTTCTTACTTCATTCAAAAGTAGAGAGCAACATGAAAGGCTGCAGCTACTGTGCGTTACTGACAAAAAAGTCAAGAAAAGTAGAAATCAATCTTGTATAACTGACAATATATATAAAATTAGACCTTAAGTTAATTCACTGATAAAGCAGAAGAACTCACTGCAACAAATCATTACTATTTGGGAGACCCAGCAGATTAGCCTTGAAGCATTCAGTAATTTCTCCTTTCATTATTTCATTAAAAACATGCCAAAAATTGCACTGTACTTACTGGATTGAGAACCACTGTGAAGAACAACTCTCCTCCTTGGATACTTTTGTCTAGCTCCTTTGGGCCTCCAGGATACTCTTTATAGAAAATTGTGTGGGTGAATAAGCCACAGGTTTGCCTAGGAAGCACCTGAATTTATGGGGTGGGGGGGAGGGTGGAGACAGAGGGGTGGGGAGTCAAGGTGAAGTCATAAACCGAAAATATTTATATTTTTAATGAGATAATAAATGCCATATAAGTAACACATAACTGAAATTGTTCCTTTGTGATAACTGTTGGGTAGATTTGTCATTACAGCTTTGCCAGAAGTTGATCATGATCTAGTTGAATATACTGGCAGATCAATAAATAGCGCCTACTGAAAGAAACATTTTTATTATCAATGAAGTCAAAATGTCCAAAAATTCATCACATTTTTTTGAAACTGAAGATTGATCTCAATTAGTAAGTTGCAATTCAGCTATCTCCTAAAGCTATTTTGTCTGTAACACCCGATCCTAAAACCAAGTATCTGAAGTCTGGTCATCAAAGATTTCTAAAATCTTAAAATAATTTGAAACATAATCCAAACTATTATCAGTCTATATTGCATTGGTGTTTTGTTGTTGGGGTTTGGTAGGGTCTTTTTTGGTTTGATTTTGGTTTGGCTTTTTTTTTTTGGCTTTGGCATCACCACCAATAACAATTCTACAGTGATACATGATGAATTTTGTGGGTAATGCTCACATAATAAATGTGCTTCTCATTCAGCTGTGCTAAGTTTTGTATGGCCAGTTGCCATATAAAGTAGCATAAACTAAAATATTTTTAAAAGCATGCAAAGAACAAGTCTTTTCAATAGGAAGAGCTGATAAATGCAATTACGTTTTCCAGCAGAACTTAAAAATATTTTCTATCAACTTCAGAAAATAATTTGCTGAAGACTATTTCAATAATGTCTATTTTTCATGGAAAATCAACAGCTGAGTATTGCTGTTCGTGTATAATTATCAAACTGGGATTGATCTCAGACATTTTAGTACAATTTAAGATATTCATTACATTATAGCTTAATTTTTTAAAGTATAAAAATCCCTTACTTGACATAGACTGTGGTTTTGTAGATACTCTTTATTTCTTGTAGTTTAATTTCTCAAATCTTTTTTTGATGTACAGTATAGTGTGACCATAGATCACGAATTCTGCGTTGTCAGAAAATGGATGTAATTTGTATGTTTGCTATAAACTTGCAAATACTTTAAAACCCTTGGATTTCACTGATGAAGTATGCGAACAATTCTCCACAGAGGCAGAGAATGAAGCTGTACTGAATGTGATATACCCTGGGAAATCTTACACAACAATTTAACTTAATTTATACTGAATATTTTCATCACTATACGCCTGAAGATGTAAAGTATTAATGCATTTGCCCTGGAGAACTGGAAGCTTCAGACTCCCAAACTAGGTGGTTTTATACGGCTGTGCTTAGAAATAGATTTTTTGCCCCGGTGTTCTTGTGTTAAATCTCATTATGAGTCTTCAAACCACATGTTTTTACAAAAATTTATGAAAGATATTTTGGGGCATTCTGAGTCCATCAGTTGTCTTCAAATGCTTCACACCCCTGAGCATATCCACAAACCCACTGTTTTACATGCAGCTATTGCTGTAGCTGAAATCTGTATGGCATCAATTTTTTCCCTGGCTGTCTGGAGGTCATGTTAGTTTGTTTCATACAAGAATTGAATATTATTGTTTTGCTTAGAAAAGAGGCATCCCTGGTAACTTGAGGACAAGACCACAATTCTGTTATAAGCCAAGTGGCAATCTTGCGCTAAGATACTTGATCCTCCAAGACTGCTTGGTGCAGGCAGAGATGTAACACAGTACATATATTAGGATCTTTCCCATCCACCGCTCTCCCGCAGACTCCAAAAGAAAGTTACTCAAGAACATACCATCCAGTATTTTGGAAAGTTGTTTTGAAACACTTCTCAGACAAGAATGACAATATGTGAATCAGATATAGCCTATGCCCCGGTGACCAGATGGTATTGGCATAACACCTTCCACAGTTGTGCACATCCCCTTTTGGCAAATGTTGCTGTCAATGAACAACGCTCTGTACAAACGCAGAAGAATTGTGTGACTTGACTTGTGGCTACCTCAGCGAAGCAGTTTCATAGCCTGGAGGGGGGTGTGGTGCATGTGTGCCTGCTTTCCTTCAGCCTTCTCAGTGTTTGCCCCGCATCCAGATTGAATGCCTGGGCACAAAGGCTAGCTGTGAGGTTAAGCCACACTACAAAGCACAGCTCGTATTTCTGCATGGCAGGAAGCAAAACAAGGGCAACTGTGCAATGTTCAATGCAACAAAAAAATACTCCTGCACCAAAATCAAGATTCTCAGATGGCACAAACTTGCAAAACTCTTTTGCAGTTAATGGTACTATGCAAATTTAAAACCTGCTAGAAATCTAACCCATAGTATTTTGTTAAAAGATGGAAAGTTGACTTTTTCCTCAAGATGTTTCAACACGTATTAACAGTAAGACTTGAACAGTTAGCAGCCTGTTAACTGTTAAACAGCAGGATGCCTGGAGGCCACCTCATCAGCAGTAACATCAGCAGCAACAGACTGATTTTAATCAACAAGATACTGTCAAATATATCTTGCTACTTATGCACAGCAATACGTGCTTCTTATGACATGAACTTTCAGGATACTGTGCTTGTCCACTTAGAAACAAGCTCTTCATAAAACAGCACAGTGGTAATAATATGAACATCATAAATACAACTCACCATGATATTTTTGTGGATGAAGCCTCGCCTATACCGTGCAGGCTTCAGGTGTGGGTATTCTTCTGTGCTGGTAACTCTGATATTCCAGACCTTTTTCCAGGCATCATAGAGCTGAACATGTACTGGGTAGACTCCAGAGTGGTGTGGAGCCACTGCGTAGCCCAAATCAGTTGGAATACCGTGTTCCTAAAACAGAGCAGAACAATCACTGATTTAAAAATTTTAAGGAACTTCATGTTATGGCATTTCTTGAATCCTTTGTGAGAGAGCAAGGTCTGAAATGCAAATAACAGTGATATCAAAATATGTTGATATGTAACAGAGATGGAAGGCAGCATAATTAAGATGAAACACAGGATTTTAATACAAAAGCCTTTTTAACAAATATTTTTCAATATGTAGGGAAAAGTGATATAGATGTATTTTATGTTGATTTCCTCTACCTATATTAAACAGAAAGCACTCCAAGTTCTTGCAAGGAATTTACTCACAAACTAAGAAGAATTCAGAGAGAAAATTACTGGCACATATTCAACACAACAGGTGGCATTTGGTGGTTACATTTACAAAAGTGTGATTTCCATTACACAATTACTTGGATTGTTGGCTTAATTTCACAGAAAGTCATTGCATTTCCTCTCTAGTCCACTCAAAACATAAAACCATATTCAAAACCAGCTTACCCATGTTAGTGTCGTTTTAAAAAAGGAGAAAAGATAACCACTTGTAAAATTCTTAAGGATAATAGGCAGGTTCTGTAGACTGGCAACCCCTTTTGCAGTACACTATCTATTTTTCAGACTCCTGCATCTATCTTGTTTAGATACTGACCTTGCTAGTATTACATTTTCTTGACATTCAGTATATTTCTTTCCAGTTTCTGGTTTCCAACATACTCTAATGAATTTTGACACCTTTTCTCCTTTCTTTCAGGTTGCTTTTCAAAAGAACAGTATATAGGAGATATTTCTTTGATAGTCTGATTTGCAGAATACACTGCCCATACGAAGTTGTGTTGCAATGATTTAGGAAAACTGCCTTTGCACAATCTCTGAATTCTGTTTAAGAGATTTTTATATTGATTGCATTTTTATGGTCTTCTTCACAATATTTTCTAATCATACTTTGTGCACAAAGGTAAGAGTTGATTGATACTCGGCTCTATTCCTTTGTATAAACTAGTTACTAAGGAATATGAAAAACTCTAAGTCTTATCTCAAAGAAAAACGGGTGCGTGACCTTTAGTAAAATCACCTTTATTCACTTTTTTTGGAGGACTACTGCAGGAAACCTAATGCATAGGACTTAAAAAGCTTAGTCAGGATTCAATATCAGACACATCTGTTATAATTTAAATATGACAACTTTACTAACAGCTCAAAACAAAACAAACTCACAAAGCAGCATTTGCTTCTGCTCTGGAGTAACACAGGAGTCAGACTTTAAAGATGTGAAACCTGCAAGGGAAGAAGGCTACTTTTTCCTCATTAAAGGGCTACTTGGAACCTACTGTAATGGTGTGTCCAACAGACAGATATGGTTTAATCACAGTTGAGAACACTAACTTTTCTGCATTTAAAAAAATGGTGACATTCTTAATTCCCTTTAGCAATTTATGGCTCACATCACAGGGCATAAGATTTTCCACCCTGAGGCTGGTGCGGCTTTTGAAATTTTTGGAAGGCTGTACTGCTCTTGCATAAGAACTCAACATCCATCAGTGACCCAGCAGCAACCCTTGGAGCGCATCATCTGCTGGTTTACAGCTGGGGCACACTAGGTGTAATCTGTCAAAGTAGGAACGAGTAAGATCTGGCCTATTGGTTTTATTGCATGTGGAGATAAAGAATGGATGCGCCATCAGTTACACAGCTTTATACTACTTTTTTCCATCACAGGTTGTCTCAATTCTTTCTTTTATCTTCTCTACTTCCCTTAAGCATGCATAAATGTTAGACAGAAAAATCTTTACAGAACATGTAAGAAATTGTGTTTTCTAATGTCCCATTTAATCTTCTTCATTTAGCTAGAAACAAATCTGTTTTTTAAGGGGTTTTCTCTCACATTTTACAATATGCAGTAATAAATATGCAATTAAAATATTCCATTCTAATTATGAGCCTATCATCTTGAATGTATTAGTGTCTCTGTTACTCCTTAGTGACTGTTATTCCCAAGTTAAGCATTTCATACACATTCAGTCTGATAATGCATATGGCATGCACAATTTCAGCCTCTTTCAAAAAAGCATGATACTTATCTTTGTTATTAATTTAAATGCTTTAAGTAAATGAAACATAATGAGTAGCTTCATGTCTGTATGTCTATACATAGCTTCAGGCATGACAAGCATTTAATGTATCTGTAACTATTAAGAACACTGAAAGTGGTGAAGAAAAAAGAAATTTATGACATTACCTAAAACAGGGCTGAATATGAATTATCCTAATAATATACTTTAATGCTTACATACTGTAGACTAATCCCAGAAGATGTCCTAGGTCACACTAGAACTACAAGAAATAACTGAATTTCCAGTGGAGCTTGCAACAGTATATATTCTATGTTCTGTTATGATAACAGAATCATAGACAAATGAGAATTCTGGAAACAGAATTTTTAAATTTTAATTTTTTATAACTTCTACTGAAATACTTTCTTTAAAGATAACATTGAAATCGAGCTGGCCTGTACTCCATACAACTACAGTTTACAGTACTCTTCGGTCGAAAGAAAGCATACACCTTACTTAAAGCAAAGTTTTCAAATACAAATTTTAAGTGCTTGATTTTCTATGTCTATACCTTCACCCTACACTCACTGACACGTGATCATAAGCACACTTTATTTTGTTCCGGTAGCTCAAATCCCCTTGCTCTTTCAAGGAACAAAGTCATGACCTGCCACCTGAAGAGCAACCAGTGCATTTTGAAAAGTGAGAAGTCAAATTAGCATGATGGAATAGTAGATGTATTTCAGCAAACAAGTTATGTTTGCTGAGATATTCTGATACAACACTTCTTAATGTCTTTACATATGACAATTTCCTCAGGCAAATAATATGTAGTATTGTGTATAGCAGCCTGGTTTGGTTTTAATGCATGAAATTAACTGCAAAGAAAAGGTAAGTCTGTTTCTCTAGTATCCTCAGACCTAAAGATATGGTTTTATTTTTTCTTACATTCTCACTGATACTCCTTTTCTTTTTTTTTCTTTTTTCTGTGAAAAAATATTAGTAAAGGCAATGCTTTTCAGAACAGGTTTTTATAAAGCTGACCCAAAGGAATATAAAAGACCTTATCCTGTATCACCACAGAAGACCATCTTTGAAAATATGGCACATGTACCATAACTTGGCATGTTAATCCTAACATGCAGTGTTTCCATAAAGTCATTTGACATGTTTTGCTGGAGTGTTTATTCCTTCAGAAAAGTGGATAGCTTCTAATCTAAACAATGGGTTATTTTGAATAATAATAAAATAGAATTTTTATCTATATCGACTTTCCAAGATGCAACTATTTTAATTCTTCATTCTGAAAGAATGTTTCCATTCAAAATTTTTCATAAAGTAATAAACCCCCCCAAACTTTACTTGAGAATGAAATCTGAACTGTAGAGAAACAGACTTTTCATAGCACAAAACAGACTGCAAAAAGCATCAAAATTATTTTTTTTGATTCACTGAGATTAAAACAAATTCTACAAAGGCTGATTTTTCTAACAAAATAGAAATGTTTTCTGAATACCTAAATTCAATATAAAATGCAAAACCACAACTCACTAAGGCAAATTTTTTGTTGAGGATCATCTGCTCTGCCAGTGATGACTCATTGTGGAAGAGGTGAGGCTGCATGTGACTCCACATATGGGGAAACCACCAAAACTCATCTGCAGATCTCAACAGCAGGTCATCGCCTTCATCTTCCTCCTCAGTCCCTGCAAAAGAAAGGAAGAAAGAAAGATAATACCTCTGAAGTGGTTTAAACCCAGCTGGAAACTCAGAACCACACAGCTGTTTGCTCACTCCTCTTCTTCCCCCTCTTTTCCAGAGACGCTATGTAGGCGCAGGCCAAGCCCCGGCACATTGCTGCAAGCTGTCCCTCTCTGGTATTGCCAGGAAAACAGCACACCTTGTCTAACTGTTCTGCTAATTTTTCCGGACTTTGCGCTTGTTCAGGGGAGAAAATTCAAAGCACTGGAGGGGCCCACTGGCCCAGGTGCTTGCCATATGATCCCACACACCCTGCCACTCATGACTGTCCAGCCTTGGGAAAAATCTCTTGGTGGTCCTCTCAGATCGTCTTTTAATCTTACACAAGACCCAAGCCCAACCCTGCTTAACTTTTGGATCAGATGAAACAGAGCATTCTCAAGGTGGTATGGCCGTGGGTAAAACACATGCCGATTCCCAGCAAAAGCAGCAGGCAGGTTTCAAGGGTATCCAAAGGATATCCAAACCCTTTAGAATTCTCAAATGCTGCTGTAAATAGCTTGGTAGGGGAGCGGAGGATGCGTGGGAATGTCTCCTTCATAGGTTGACCCCCCAAGGAGGAAAAAAAAGATGTGTAATTGCTAAAAATTCCCATTATATGCCTCCCAAAGTATAGAGGTGATGACCACACTGAGAACACATGCCAGACCAGTTTCATGATCAATGATTCTATTGTATTACAAGTCATTACCATAAAGTACAGCAAACCAAAAACTTTAGCTCAGGCCCCAAAGCCGATAAACACTAAAATAGCAAACACTGGCCGCAAGTAAGGTACCACATGCTGAAACTCTGAGACCAAGTGCAACAACTTTGAGAGCAAAGAAATTAACATTGCGAGGAGTGACTATTAATATGAAACAATGAATGCTTATCACAAATACCATTAGACACACTCTGGTCAGATCTATTGTTAACTGTTACAGCTGAATCGAGGACAGTATCCACCCCTTGTTCCATACCACTCACATCATGCTCAGATCCCCCCTTTTTTTTTTCCCAATATACCATCACTTTGTTGTCTCATATATACACATACATCTATTGTGAAGTAAACACTTCTCTCTACTCAGACCCTTAAACTCTACTTTCCTCATACTACAAAAAAACACCATCAAAACAAAAGCCATTTTAGTATTTCAGTCTTACCTGTGTGATAAAATTTCCCTGAAAATCCCAGGTTGAAAGTAAAATTTGTAATCTGAGCTCTCAAAAGATTCTGAGTGTCAAGCAGGGCCTGAAAAAAACCAAACCAAAAAACAACAACCCACCATATAAACATACGTGTAGGAAACACACCTGGCACAAATTAAATATAAAAATATAGATACTTTTACAGGTAAATATCTTTTCAATTGCTTTAGCGATTTTAAAACAGCTCATTACATATGACAAAGTAGTAACACATACTTTCATTGCCGTTTAAAGATTAAAAACCACATGCAAACTCCCATTGTTTTCCTCATAAAGGTTACCAGCTATTAAACATTGTTTTACTCACTGAATCATGAAATGGGAAAACAAAAGTACACTCCAGATAAAAGATCTTCCACTGATGACTCAGTGAACCTGGGATACAGCCAGGAATGAAATTCAGATCTCTAGTGCCCCCAGCTGCCTCTCCGTTCACTAGAATGAACAGCTAGGATGACCTACAACTGTATTTTTTTTATTTCAGGTCAAGTACACATATGGCATTTTAGTTATGTTTCAAAATCACTGGCAATAAAAAAATTAGAAAATCCAGAAAGCTAGATGAAGCCTATTCCATATCAAAGAACTCAATCCTAAATTCCCCCAAATTCTGAGTAATTTCTCACACATTTAGCACACTGGCTGTCAGCATACATATACTTGCGCCAGATCAGTACAAACATGCATGCACGAAGAAAGGGGGAAGCTATTATTCATCAAATTCAAGAGTCAGAAAACTCTGATCTCAATACGCTCTTCTTGTTACTCCCAAGATTTACATACAGCTTCCAAGAGTTACCTCCTAAACTCTTACACCCTGCTGCTGTTCAGTTTTCCAGATGTAACAAAGAAACCTAGCTCTCCAATGCAAAATAAACTTTGCAAAGCAAAAACAAAATGGAGATGCAAAAAGCAGCCTCTAAAATGAGACTTGGAGTGCACCTTTCTCCAGACAACCTGCCTTCAACTGAGCACTTGATGGTTAGTAATTTATGAGCATATTGGACTCTGGAGATTTGTGACACTGAACACAGCACATCAGAAGTGCATGGCCAGCTACAGCAAAAAGACACACACTTGTGCAGATACTTATGCAGTACCTTTGAAAGAAAAGGAAATAATTACACACCAAAGTTTTCAAAGTCAACATACACTATAGTACAGTGATCACTGTACAAGAAGTGATTAAAAATATTATTATTGTCAGAAATGACTAACTAAGCATGTTAAGAAAGGGGAACGTATTTAAAAGCACAAAAAGTCACTGGAGATTTTCAGAGGTTTAAGGTCTAGAAGGCTCCCCACTCTTGAAATCCAAAGACAATTTGGTGTTCTGAAAAATATAAGAGAGCAATTTAATTAAGAGTTTCTTTGGATATTGAGTAATTTGTCTACAATTTTTTTTTTTTAACTGGAATGCCAATGACAACAAAATGTTAGCTTGGAAGTCAAGCCCGGCTTTAGATTGAGGCATAGTACAGTCAAGTTACAGTTCTTTAAAATTACCGTTTTACAGATAGAGGCAATATCCACCTTATTAGAGAAACTTCTGGGCACATGAGCTCTTCTTGAGGTCTTTACCAGGGCTCATCTGTATCAGTTGTAATAAAAGTATGATCTCCATCTGCCTGTTTCTTTATACTAATATACATACAATGTGATGGTGACCAAATCAGTCAAAGGGGGACAGTAGCAGGGGCTCCCCTGTGCACCAACCTCAAGAAAAGCCCAAGGCAGCGGCCCAGCGGTGCTTCCATTCCCAGTAAGATGTGGCCACACACCACAGCTGGTGCATATGTCCCAGTTCTGTGCTTGCCTTTCCCACCACTTCATTTCGAGAGCTAAGCATTTTCACCTGGCTGCAGCACTGACCCACACAGGAATATAGCTGCTCTTTGGCCCTCTGCTAACGTGTATCTGATGCCTCAGCGAGCTCACTAAGCTTGTAGTCTGGGCTGGGTTGGGGAAGCTGGTGCTTGAGGGAGCTGATCTGAAGCAATGGGACAGTCATTTGTCCCTATCCTGAGGGACTGCAAATTTGAGCTTTGCTGATAAAACATGAGTGGTTTCAACTCTGAGCCATCAGTAGTACTTGCCGTGTTCACTATTTCAGTGAAGCAGAATGCTATGCCTAAGTATATTCATTAAATACATATTAATCACAAAACTAACTCTGTGAAAGAACCATCATTTTTCTGCCTTCTATTTCTTAAGGTCATCTCAGGTCTGGAAGCAACTTGCCTTTTCCCACTGTCATCTTCTTCACTGTAGCTCCAGCAACAAGAGTAGAAGCAGTTTCAAAGCACAGTACTGGTAACATAAAGATCATCTTTCACTGGAAAGCCTGAAAAATGTCCTGTGAACAAGGGACTTTCTAAAGGAATGACTAAAATGAAGCACAGAATGGAGATAATTGAAAACAAGCCTGAGACTTCTGAAGGAAATATTAAGAGAAAAATCTTGCAACACTGTAATGAGGGCTTTTGCACAGGGTGAGAGTGCAAAGATCACCCAGGAGACTTCTTATTCTAATGAAAGGTATGAAATTCACAGAAGATTACGGAAACCATCCTTGAGCTGCTGGGAACCTATTCAATTAAGTAATTTTATATCTTTGTACAGTTAAAAATGTAGGAAGCAAATAATATGCCTATACACTTAAGTGTAGATATTGTCAATTGGAAGGGATCCTGAGAGCAGCTTGAAAGCAAGGTGGCATGAATGGGCTGCATGGTTCTCGCCCTCCTAATTAAGAAGTGTGAGTACTTTTTAAGCTGAAGGTCTTCTTCTGTACCTAACACATTCTCAGCTTGTCAGCTCCAGTCTAAGTTTCAGCATGATGGAAAACCAAAGAGCAGCTGAAACCAGAGAAACACAATCTGGAAGACTATCTTCACTGCTCCTCCCCAGCATACCACAGCTACAGGGCTGACCGGAGAGTTGCCGACACAGGCTTTCAAATGGAAGGTGGTAAAAGGCTTGCAAAATGTTCATAATGCAAATTGAGAGTTTACTACTTCGCTGGGATTTAGTTTTGCTAGCATAGTTACCTCCTTATTGCCTCAATGACACACCTGGTGGCTGCATTTTATTTAAATCAGCAGTCACAAGACGACACTCCAAATGACACAAAACTCTAAAGGAAATCTGAAGTTCACCTTCTACAGAACAAATTTGAAAGCAATGCCACTGTTTTTTTTGGCCACATTACTTTCATTAAAATCAACAGGAGATCTTCTGGTAAAGCGTGTGGTGGTATGTGAAAACCTACTGGCTAATATCAACAGGGTACCCGCTCAGCCTGCACAGAGCAAGAGGACAGGCCTGATGTGAAACAGTTTTTGTACAGACAAGCTGAGATAACATTTGAGTTGTCATGCCTATGATTATTCTCTGGGTGACTTGACATTTTACTCGTCTTTCAGGTTCTAAAAACAAAATGTTAAAACTCATGCAAAATATATAGAAGCAGATGGCAGGGCCTATTACTGTGAGTTTCTATCATAAAGACAGAAGCAGAGAAAAGTAGGGGGACAAAAAGCCTGAAATTTCATTTCTAAATGCTACTTGATATGCTGAAGGCAAGCTGGTGATATTTTCTGTGTATTTTATGATTGGTTTATGAACAAACCCCTCTGGGTATTCGTATGCAATGTCATGTAAATACATTAATACTGAAGATTATGTTTTAAAAACTTCACTAAAGCCTTCATATGCTTACAGAAAATTATTTAGTACATGTCATGCTTCGGCTGATACTGTGAAGAAAATAAATTGCTAGCTGCCTAATCACTTTCATATACATAGCTACAGAGGAGTATGTACTTTTTAACTCTTCCTAAGCTCACATTTAGCAAATTACTTGTGCCAGAAATCAAATGTGAGAATTCAATATATGATGAAAAGCCCCTTTCTTCACCAACAGTCCAAAATAATCTCAGAAAAAGGCCCTGTTACTATCCAGGGAATAGACAAAAGTTATCACAACAGCAAAATAAGAGTTGTTTCAATCTTTGCATCTGACAAGTTTATTCTATAATGAAAGGAATGTAAGAAAACATGTATGTTGTAAATAAAGCCCAATTCTCAGACAATCAGTCAGCACCATGCCACTGAAGTTATTTCTATTTCACTTCTGAATAAACATCTTAGCAAATGTAAGCTGCTGTAATCGCCAGTGAGATCTCAACTGACCGAGAATTTAGGAGAAAATGGACTCTGAGATCACAAATATAACAGAAGAAACTGTGAGAATTATTCCTTAATTGGAATAGCCATGCAATGGAAATGTATGGAAATTCCTGCCTTTGTAAAGACGGCATCTTCCTTTTTTGACAATCATAATGTTTAGCTCGCTTTATCACTTTTCATTCAGAAATGTAAACTCTGTTTACAAAGAAAACAGGTCTTTTTGATTTTTCTGACCTTACAGATAGGACAAACAGAGGCACAGACCAACGACATGGGCTGTCAAGAGCTTCTACTCAAGTAAATCAGCAGCAAAGCCAAGGGTAAAACTCACATCAGCAAACTTGCTTTCCATTTCCCTAGCCAGGAAACTGTCCTGCCTCCTGTACTCAAGTTTCTCTTCACATTATTTCATTTCATAATCTGTTACAGAGAAGTCACAAGTGTCCTACTTGTCTCTGGTAAACAGATAGTAGTAATTTCTTCATCATCAATAAAAATATTCAGACCCAAATATCTTGGATGACCAAACAAATAAACCTAGAATGCTTTGTTGAACTCTAAGATGCACTATGACTTCTTTCTGTAGTCACAGCATATTTATGACTGTTTTCCTACTCTCAAGCTGCTAAAGAACTTAGGCAACTGAAAAGCAAGATAGTTTAAAGCCTATTAATTCCACTTGTAATCACATGGATTTTAACTAAATTGTGACACAGCATCACAATACTGCATCATTAATATCTTAAACTTCAAATCAGTACATGCTTTCATGTCAGAAACAAAAGCAAGGTCAGCTTTGTAATTTCCCAAAAAGCCTATCTTCCTCTCCTCCTTTTTTCAGGAAGCAGATCTTATCTCTCAGTGCTTGCTTTACTATTTCATATCTAACAGTACTTATCAAAGGAGCCATTGAAATAGGAATTACTTTGCCTTTGAGGAAAACTTCTCTTTAATATAGGCAAGGACCTTCTGAAAAGGTAAAGCAAATTAATAGAAAGTATAACGTAAAAGCAAAAAGCTAAGTACACGAAGTTCCTTTACAGAAGGTCTTACGTAGACATAGCTTCAATTTTCTGTACCACATTTCCGATTGAAATTAACCCCTGCAAGAGAGTGAAGAAACAGAAATAAAGCCACTTAAACTTCTGACTGGAGTTCCTAATACAGGGGTTTAATGAGCTGGAACTGATGTGATGTCCTTTTACTTTGAACTTCTGGTGACATCATCTTGCCTTTCCTGAGAACATCCATGCTCTGAGTCCTTCAACAAGCTGTGCCTAATTATCAGTCCCAGGTTTGCCCTGGCACTGCTGAGATTGACAGCAGAAAAGGGAGTGGGAGGGACACACTGCCTATGCAGGGGAGAGATGAGGAAGAAGTGGGCATCCACAAGGAATCTTGTAACAGCAGTGTGGTAGGGGCCCAAAAGTGAGAAGCAGTGAGATTCTGATGGCAGATGCTCGAGAAACTGTGGCAGTGATCAGGCATCGGAAGGCATCAGACAAGAATTTGGGGTGTTTGGAGGCAGCATGGCAAGAAGAACCAGAAGACAGCCTCAATGAAAGGCCATCACAAGTGGTTGGGAATCACCGTTTTATTACATAGACTATTTTACCTCTGAGGAAAAAATGTTTCCCTCATGATAAATTATGTGTTTTGGAACATCATTAAAATTTAGTGAATTTTCTTTCTGAATTTCTAAGATTAGTATTTTGACACCCATTTCTATAACCATTTAATCTATGGAGGAGAACGAATAATTGCTGTGGGTATACTAGGTGCATCTGAAAAAAATATTTTTAATATCCTTCAGACAAAAGGAGAAGAATGCTTACATTTTCTTTGACTCTAAACTTTTTTATCAGAGCTGATACTACAGAGTGGGCAAGAGAAAAAAAAGAAAGTCTTCAGGCTTTTCTGGAAAGCATTTAGTGAGCAGTGACCAAAAATTATAAACAGACCCTAAACTGCATATGTAGGGAAAAGATACTGCTCTACAGTTTGGTGGAAGCAAGGTGACTAAGAAGACACAAACCAGAAAGAAATAGAAATATTGATGAAACAGGGATGGAAAAACAAAACTACTGACCATATATACATTCAAGTTTATATAATGTCAGATTCCATGCAAGCTCAAGACAACTATTCCTGCTACTTTGTACAACAAAATTAAAATGGGGAGGGGTTGGAGCAGTTGGTGTGGACCAACTTATTTATTAAGATATAGTAGTTTCAAGAAAAAAATTATTCTTTCCATTAAAAACATTTTTTGACATTTCTACTACATGCTTCAAAAGATGTAACAGTTGCAAAGTACCGCGTGCCAGCAGGATGCCTATTTACAAAGGGTAGACTTTAAACCAGAAAATGTGTACAAAAATTCCTTGGAGACAAAACAAAATACCTGGCTTCAGTTACTTAAAATTTTTTTTAGTTTACTGACAGGTAGGTTCTACCTGTAGCAGTTGTGGTTTTAAATTATTGAACAGGGATGCCTTGGAGCCCAACTCTTTTTAATGTGCAAGACATCCTACACCTGGGTTGGAACAATCCCAGGCACAGCTACAGGTTGGGCAGGGAAGAGATTCAGAACAGCCCTGCAGAGAAGGACTTGGGGGTGTTGGTCGATGAAAAAATGAACATGAGATGGCTGCAGTGTGCACCTGAGCTGAGAAAGCCAACTGTATCCTGGGCTGCATCAAAAGGAGTGTGACCGGCAGGTCGAGGGAGGTGATCCTGCCCCTCTACTCTGCTCTTGTGAGACCCCACTTTCCAAGTGAGGAATTTGTGTGCAGTTCCAGTGTCCTCAACATAAAAAGGACATGGAACTGTTGGAACAAGTCCAGAGGAGGGCCACGAGGATGATCAGGGGACTGGAGCACCTCCCACATGACGAGAGGCTGAGAAAGTTGGGGCTGTTCAGCCTGGAGAAGAGAAGGCTGCATGGAGACCTCAGAGCAGCCTTCCAGTATCTGAAGGGGACCTAAAAAGATGTGGGGGAGGGACTCTTCATTAGGGACTGTAGTGAGAGGACAAGGGGTAATGGGTTCAAACTTAAAACAAGGGAAGTTTAGATTTGATATGCGGAAGAAATTCTTTCCTGTAAGGGTTGTGAGGCACTGGAATGGGCTGTCCAGGGAAGTCGTGAATGCTCCATCCCTGGTGGTGTTCAAGGCCAGGTTGGACAAAGCCTTGGGTGACATGGTGTAGTGTGAGGTGTCCCTGCCCATGCAGGGGGGTTGGAACTAGATCATAGAATCACTAGAATAGTTAGGGTCGGAAAGGACCTTAAGATCATCTAGTTCCAACCCCCCTGGAGGGACACCTCCCACTAAACCATGCCACCCAAGGCTCTGTCCAACCTGGCTTTGAACACTGCCAGAAATGGAGCATTCACAACTTCCCTGGGCAACCCACTCCACTGCCTCACCACCTTTTCAGTTAAGAATTTCTTCCTCATATCCAATCTAAATGTCCCCTGTTTAAGTTTGAAGCCATTACACCTTGTCCTATCATATAGATGATCTTAAGGTCCTTTCCAACCCTAACTATTCTATGATTCTACGACAAGCAAAGCTCCCACTGATTGCTTGGATGAATTTGGACAGTTTGGCAGATCCATTTACCCAAGTATCTTACCTGACTTCCCATAATATTAAGGCCCATACTCACCAGCTGAAGTCACTATGAGTCTTTCAATAAATTCAATAAGCACCATTAACTGAAATTCTGCATTACTACCTCTCAATTAAACTGTACTTTGATGAAATCAGTTACTATTAATACGGCTAAATAATACCCCTGTTCTGCATTTAACAGAAATAAAATCCTGCATTTCTTTTAAAAGTCAAAAACCCCCCAAAATCCAGGCCAATTGAAATAGAACTCATAAACACCCTCCTGCTGCATATGATATTTTCCTCTGCGTTTTGGTCAGACAGGCTTCAACAGAGAACTTGCTGGTTCCTGCATTTTTGCCTAACACTTTATCTGCTATGAAACACCAAGTACAAAGAGGTAAGATCTCAGAACAGAACAGAGCTAAAAGTCAAAACAAAGTGACTCTAAGATGCATTTTAAAGTCTCTTCCTATTTATCCAATTAAGTTCCTGCAATCTGATGACTGCTGATATCCAATACAATGGGAAGCTTTGTTAGCCGTAACACAAGCATTCTGGAAACTGCACTGCAAAGTCACATACACAGCCCCACCACAGCTGCCTCAGCTCTGAGTATGACAGGCCATCTTTCCAGGGTGACAGAGTAGTTCAGACCCAGTTCCAGTTCACTTCTGGGCCACTCTGCTGTGCCTCCTTAGTCTGACTTGTCTCCAATGCATCCCATCAGCAGTAGAAAAATTGTAAGACTTGTTCACTGATTCATGTAGACATTGGCCTAGCTACAAGACAATGTCAGGCCTCAAAAACTCAGGTTCAAACAATAACTCCAGATGCAAAGCATTTGTATGCCTGTGCCCCCTCATTAGACACCCCACACTTTTACAGCTTCGGATCTTGTTTGGTAGGATGCACAATATTTTGTCATAGAACACTGGCATGGCTATTCAGTCTAATGATGCATACGCTTTATAGTCACACAGCTCAAAGAACAGAGGTTATTACCCAAGCTCCTACATTTATTACCAACAACACGTGCTTCTTATTTAATGCTTTTTCATAAGCCAGCTCCACCTTTAGCTTTCACTACAGCCAAAATGCACATCAAACAGAGTTTGCCTGGAGGACAACGGCTACTTTCCAAGCAAGACAGTCCTCTGCTGCAGAGGCTGGCCACGAGCTTCCACTGCAGCAAACCCTGTGCTCCCTTATGCCCCTTCATCCCTCACTGCTTGGCTGTGCTGCTCAGGGCCCTTTACCCTGCTGTTGGCAACATGAGGCTCAGTAGAACCACCAAATGCTGAAAAAAATCTAGAAGGTTCAATGCCGGAAGAATTTCTAGGACTAATCTCTCAGCAGCAGAGACCATACAGGCTCACCTGAACACACAGGAATGCAGTTTAATCATCAAACTGATGAACAGGAACATTAAAAATACCCAAGTTCTTTAGGAAATCGAAGTAAAAAAGTAGTGCCAGAGTTATTTACAGCAAAGTCCAACAGTCTGTGAATATGGTCTTCCAGAAAAACTTCGGTCTTATATTTTTCCTCCATGTCAATATTCACTGGACCTCAATGCTCTCACTGGCATGTTAAACACTGTTACTCCACAGGCTGGATAATGCAGTGACACAATCCATTCACAAATGTTCCTTAGTTTGTTGTGGTGGAGAGCCAAGAGTATTCCTGTGTGCCTTTTAATACTGTAGCTAATTAAAAATATTTACCTTTCTCCATATATTTGGGGTGAGCTGAGGCATACCAAAAGCCCTTTTTCTTTCTAATGTTCCACGTTTACTGACAGATAAGAAGATCTCTGACCAAAGATTTTCATTTTCTCTTTCTGCCCTGAAGCTCCATGTCAGAAGCAGCTGGGAATTCAGTCTTCGGCTTGCTCCCAGCTAAGGGTCACAAATATTTATCTTTTTTCTCTTCTTTATAAGTAGCTCTAAAGTTGCTGAATGAAATTCCCCTCCTATGTCAGCATCAGTATCAGAGAAATGACAGAAAAAGAGAAAGCAAACAAGGCAAGCTTGCATAAAATAATAGATACAACTCTTTTCTCAAGCCATATTTTTAATGATTGTATATAGTCAGCACAGAAAAGACATAAGAGCTTATGTCAAGTCAATAAAAATTTGGACAGCTCATGGACTCCTACATAGTACCTAGTCTAAGGGATATAATTCAGCACAAAAATACCCAAGACTTTAGTAAAACATGGGACAGTAATAGCAGAAACACAGGGGGGTGATTCTGTCATAAGTGTTAATGTACACCTTCCCTGGTTTTGCACAAGTGTTTGTATTTCTAAATGACAAGATTACAAAAACTAGATCTACATAGACTAATACCCCAGCTGGCCAAATTCCACACTTGCAGACTGAAACCAACACACAGGAATCCAAACTGAGCTCTGCATTTGATTATACTTTAAGAGAGTAAGAATAGATCTTAGCACAAATTCCCTGCCAATATTATATTCCTTCCAACAGCATATTTCATACCATTTTGCCAAATCTAATTTTTAAAGACTTGCATAACCCTTTTTCTTCCTTTAATATATTAGCCTCTATTCAGCTATTTTATTGGCTATTCAGCTTACACTTAAATATCTCTGTGCCTTACATTAAACATTTCTATGCATCCTCACTTTCATACTCTGCAGACATCTGCACCCTATTACTTTCTGCTTGGGTCATCATTACTTACCAAATTCTTTAGCCTTTTTCTTTTCTCTCTGACATTTTCTGACTCTTCTGGTGTCTCTAAGCACTCTTAAAGTATTTCTAAGTTGTGCAGAGCTGAGCACAATATTCCAGAAGTAAAATGGTATTTTTTTCCATAATTATCTTGAATTTCAAACCAGCTTACATTATAGATTCAGGTATATTTTAGTATTCGTCTTGTTTTTAGGATATTTTCAGGATTACAATTTTCAACAGAAAAGGAAACTGGAATTGGAAATAGTGCATTGTCACTCCATGAGGTATTAGACATACACCAGCAAGCAGCCACTTTTACTAGCATAATCACCAAGAATCAGTCATGGAGTTGCACTGACTTCTTCCAGACTGAACAGGTAAGAAAAAAGGACACTTCCCATGCAGATGTACTGAAGAAGAAACTGGTGAAATAGTCCCACTTCTACCCCCATTTTTCTCTTCTTGCCAGACTGTGCCTTCTTGATGCTACTGAAGAGTGGGAAGGTGGTAGGCCCAATTTTGGTATCATGTTTTACAGTTAATTGCTTTGATTTTTAGATCTGTCTGCAGCGTGTTTTTATCAGTTGGTTATGAAAATTTTATCCAGTTCTGTCAGCAGCAGGAACTGGATGGCTGAGTTGTCATCTGAAAAAAACGGAATAAATCTTGCAGCAGCCGCTAGCACAGTGATCAATCTGTACCACTCTGTGGTGAGCT
Organism: Myiopsitta monachus; assembly: GCA_017639245.1. Classification (NCBI taxonomy): domain Eukaryota; kingdom Metazoa; phylum Chordata; class Aves; order Psittaciformes; family Psittacidae; genus Myiopsitta; species Myiopsitta monachus. Next base: position 47,792,482 of record CM029917.1, read on the forward strand.
ATAGTTGCATTATTATTACTTGAATTAAAGTGCTTTTTGAGCAGAAAAGCACAAAATGAAGAGAAACAAAGACAAAGAGAACTTGCAATCTAACAAAAGAGAGGGACTGACAGGACAGCTGAAGGATACATGCCCAGGAAGCTGGAAAGTGGTTTCAGCACATAACTGTTCCTAATTTTACCTCCAGGCTGACAGAGCTAGAATGCTGGTCCAGATCTGGTGCATTAACTGTAACATCTATGTCTAGCACATGCCTTCTCTCAAGCAGCCAAACCAAACCCACAGCCACCCTCCTCTGGTCAAGGACTTAGATCCAGTTTTCTGTTTCCAGCATCAGTGGAAAGATGACTGGTAAAGCAGTCTACATGCTGGTAGCAGCCCATGAAAAATATTAAACAATTTTTCTAACTTGTAAACTTGTATTTTAGTTCCGGGATCTAATTCTAATTCTCTATTTTCTCACAATGCATAATATTCCACACTACTATATATGAAACAAGACAGTCAGAATGTTAAATCAGTCTTCCTAGCGTATCAGACGGCTACAGAAACACATCAGTTTATTTATTTATTTAATCATTTTTTACTTTCTTTCGGGACAGAATGTACTTTTTACTTCTTATTTCAGTCAAGTCAATATAAAATACCTCAGGTCAGATGAAGAAAAAAAATATATGCACATACTATTATATGCAATAATAGTAAACACAGTGAATAACGGCATAAAGGTACTATGGCTAATGGACTGGGAATGTAAAACGATTTAGCAGAAGTTCCTAATAGTTAACTTTTTTATCATTTGAAGAAGTGATTAAAAAGATTTTTCTGAACCTCCCGAAAGGAGGAAAAATTTATGACTCAGTGCAACCAAATAGACATGAGTATCTTTGATGCTTCTAAAACTGACACATTTGATGACACATCTATAATTTCTTTATTGATAACCTTCTATGTGAACCTATAGATAAAGAAGCAATTAACTTACAGATTCAGACTTCCTCCTGTGACAGAAATCACCCTTTGCCTTGACAGCTGGGGCTTTCTGAACCTGTTCACCACTCTGCCTTAATACAAAATACATCTAAGCCTCTCTTCCAAGGCAAATATTTAGGTCATTTCTACACAGGAGTAACCAAAATGCTTTCTGGCTAAATCCTCTCCATTACCAAAAGACTGTTTGGCACAGATGATACGCAAAGAGGATAGCTCTTGTTGTCCAATTCTTCAACGACTCTAATGCCGAAAGACTGCAAGTCTTAAGCTTGTACTTAAGCTTAAGCTTGTACTGCCCATTTCAATGCTCCTATACTAAGAGGTGCATTGCCTAAGTGTTCACAAAATAGAAGGAGAAAATAAGGTATTTCATCCCCTCCCAATAATGGATATGGTTAATATGAAGCTTTTTTCCTTGGCAATTATAAAATAATAATTACAAGTGTAGAAAAAGATTAGGCTTACATGGAGAAGGTGAAGAGATCCCATCCTGACTTCAATTCAAAATGTTTCTTTTGAAAGGCACACACCAAGAACAAAACAGCCAAGAACAGATCACGCAGCTAATTATTCAGAAAAAATAATTTCAGAGTACTCTCTTTTTTTTTTTTTTGACAATTTGATCAACTCCTCAGGAAATACAGAAAGTACACGTACGGGGGAAGTGAAGGCAAAGGTAGACCAGCTTACTGCTTAAACCACCAGCAGTGAACAAACTGTCATCAGGGAAAAAAAAATCTTATTTAACTTGCCCTCTTTTAGCAGCTACCTTTCCCTTTGGAAAAATCTTCACGTTTTATGGTCATAAACAATAAAGAGCAACTGCATAAAAAAATTAATTAATACTAAATAGGCCATCAGCCAGGACCACCATGGCCTATTAATATAAACTTATGCTGTTGATATCTAGATAGATATTTTCTGTATGTCTATTTTTAAATTTATTTAAAAATTATTTGCACTGTGCAGGTTTTTAGTCTTCTAAAAGACACAAAAAAAATAAAGCATAGCATTGGCACAGCATAATGGTCCCTCCTGTCTAATAGATATTAGATGGGAAAAAAAGTTACTGAGAAAATGAACACCAAGATTCATTTAACAAGTTTATTTTCAAAGTCAGTGGCAATTAGACTATAAAAATGTTCTCTAGTATTATTTCTATCTTACCAGAGAAAGATAAAGTAAATCATTATGAAGACAGATGGTTATTGTTGATGCACAGTGACAGTGACTCAGTATGTTACAGTGAAGAACAATGCTCCATCAGTCCAGATTTTATACAGTAGCAGGGAAATCTGTAACAATCGGGTAATCTACAAATCTGAAGTACAGCTCCAAGTTTGGATTTTTTTTTGGTTGGTTGTTTTTTTTCTTTTAATTGAAGAAGTTGCAGTAAAACAAGAATAATCGTCTACTGTTTAATAAAACAAAACATTAGTTTTACAGGATTGAGGTTGATAAAACTATGTCAGAAGGTTTTTGGAAGGGCTCTTTACACATGTGCTCCTAACACTGTACCTACCCAAGCTGACTTACCATGACTTTGTCCCCTCTTCAGAGGTACAGAAGACACTTATTTTAGAGGGTCTGCTTTTGGCTTGACCTCTTTGAGGTCAATACATAATTCTGATTAAAAAATTACCACTTAGCCATAGCCTAGCAACTTTCCTCAGTGCTTAACTCCAATTCACAAACTTTAAAGAAAGTTCTATTTAGCCTAATGTCCAAATATTAACTACTCTGGCCAGTCTGCAAATCTTGTTTCAGTGTCTGCAGAAGAAATTCCCTTGAAAACCTGATTTTACATGAAATCAGGATCTCTCTCCTTGGAGCTGGTCAAAAGGCGCTTGGATGTGGTTAAAAGGCACGTGAACATGGCCCTGCTTGAGCAGGGAGGTCTGACCAGATAAATCTCCAGAGGCGGTTTCCATCCTCAGCCATTCTGGGATCCTGTGAATTGCAATGTAACAACTACCCTGTACTTGCAGGATCATACTGGTTATCTTCTGTTACAATGAACCTCTGCTTTAATTCTTACAAAGAAAGAACAAGACAGGCATAGCTTTCAACTTGCTCACCTAACTTGCATCTGAACTTCAGGGACTCAATCAATCAGTCCTTCTAAAGCAAATCTAGGTTCTCTATGCACTCAACATAGTGCATGTCAGCATAGCCCTTGTCTCAGAAGACCCAAGACAAACGCTGCCTTCTTGAGTTAGCTTATTTTTGCTATCAGTTCTGCATTTATCCTCCAGTTTCTGAACTCTTTCCTATCTAGAGGAATGGGCAGAAGCAATCTTAAAGGTTCTCTAGATGCTGGGAGCTTTCTGAACCGTTTTAGGTTTCTTTACATTAATACAGCACACATAGAAACATTTGCCTTACTTTCAGCAAGCTCACAGTCCTACCAGATGAGAGTATATTCAGGAAATATTAAATAGGAGCCACACCAAACAAAATTAAAACACAAATAAGCATTTTACCCAATTCTATATTGCTAGTATTTAAAATGCAAGCTGAGTAGAAATGAGTTAATCTTGAGTACTGAAATTATAGAAACCCTGCATTTAGCAACCTATTTTCACACTCACAGAGCACAATTCTCAGTCACAGTCAATGCAGCAGAACTCAATAAGCCACTCCTGTTTAATAGAATGTCATTTATCCACAAATATACTTTACAATAACGGATTTTCAACTACTGCAAATTGATTTTATTTCTTTCCTTGCAGATGTCATTGTGCCACAGAGAATAACTCCTCTGAAATTAATAATAATGAAGATGCATTGCATCTGACAGCCCTAACAACATGTTTAATAGAACATTCTACCTTTAAATAGACGCAGAATCAGAAGAGAACACTTTTTCAGATTCCACTGTTTCAGCACACAGTTCTGGATAAATGAAATTATCCTACTCAAAGGTTATTTCCATTTTGATATTATTTCTATTTGATAGTTTTATTTTGGGAAGCTAACATTCTGACATACTGCAAATTATTGCCCCAGATAATACAGTTTATCCTTTTGTATCTACTTTAATCAAATAATAGTCTCTTGTTTCTGGTAATTCTGGCAATTAATTATCCTAACTTATCCTAAAAGGACAATCCTAAAGTGTCACTCACAAAGAGAAACAATGTTAAAAATACTCTTTCAAACTCCTACTGCATAACACAGCTATTTAGTCCTATTTGTATTTTACGTATTTTGTTACCAGAAACCACAGAACAACAGGAGTTTTGCCAGTGGTGTGGGTCATTATTTCTTTCCTATAATTTGAGTTTCAGTTAGGAAATTCTCAAAACATGCTCACCCTTCTAACTCAAATGCTGCCATCATGTTCCACACTGAAACTTCATTTATTGAGTTTCACCTTTATTCCAGCTCTCTCCTGTGCAATTTGTCTGCATAAGGAAAACACTTATTTATCTAGAAGGTATATCGTATTTATGATTGCATATGCAGAGAATGTTTTGGAAAAACGTATGCTGCAATGTTAAAACAAATTAAACTGTAACTAGAAGTCCAACCATTTGTTTCAGGAAGCAATATATATGCAGGGTTACATCAGCTTGACTAACATATTAACACTGAAAATGAAACAAAAAAAAATGACCATCAACTGCATGCAGTGCTGTCGTCCCCTCTCCTCTTTCCAGTCCAAAAGTTCTAACAAAACATTCTCCCTTTTTTTAGCACAAACAGGGCAACAAACAAAAACTTACCCATTTTTAGCTTCAACACCAAGTACAGTTGTGCAAGGTGACCTCTAACTATCCACTTTGTAGCAGCGCCCTTCACAAAAGAAGGGCAAGGTAAACAGCGCAAAATAGCCTCAAGATCTTACCCCTGCTGACCCATAACTACCCCCACACTTGAAAAGCACAATAAAGAGAAAAATGACCTCCAGAAACGTACAACTTAAAACCTTAAAATGGAAACTGACAAGTCATTTAGCAACAGAACAAACTGAAAATATTAACACAAACCTCGCTTGCAATCAAGAGCCATAAAAAACAGGTAAGAAAGGTGAAATGCTGCAGCCAACTCCTGACATTTGAAACCTAGTTCAAACTACTAATAATACAGTCTATTCTTAAAAATTTATGTTGATATTTATTTTTGCTCACCACATTAACCTCCTGCTTGTAAGACTAGCAACATGCAAGTTACATACGGACAGCTCTTGGGTCCAGCTCGGAAGTCCTGTGCTGTTTTGAACTGCCACTGAAGCTTGTGATTAGATAGAAGCTATGATCAGATCAGAAAGTTAAACACGCTGCAATTATGTTTAGAATTGTGCATGTTGGGCGGGTTATAGTGTGTGAAAACACTACCATTCTTACCCTCTTTTCTTTATCAGTTATTTTGAAACTAGCTGTTATCAGTTTCCTATTTGGGAAGCCGTTTTCCATATATAGCAAGGAGAATGGAATTCAGAGGTGCCCACCAACCCATTTATAGAACTTATATCAGCAGGGACTTTCACATGTCACTTGAAAAAAAACAAGTGGTAGTAACCAGTGAGTCATCTTATCTCACAATTCTTTTCTGACACAGGTACAAGCAACACTGCATGAACTCTCCTCTAGTCAGAGCTACTACACCTGGAATCAGTGACTGCTCAAAGCCAGCCAGCCAGCCTTCTCTCTCAAGGCCCAAACAGTTTGCATTAGTACTCACTGATCTGCATCCTGTGCGAGTTCAACTATTAATAACTATTCACTTTAAGATTAAAAAAAAGAAATGGCACTTTGCTGTAGTGACCATTAGTTGGTGTGCATACTTTACCTGTACATCATTGGTGTTCATTCTCGTTCCCTCCTTCCCAACAAAGATGTCATCGATGTCAACCAGAACGTACCTATCCAAGGACAGTCTGAGCCTCTTGCCAGACAGGAAAGAGACAGCATCTATGAAAATCAGCCTGTGCAGCCAAAAATTCAAGTTATTGCCGAAAAGGACTCGCTGAATCCCATCATGGAGCCCCAGGTCATGAATTACCGTGGCATAGAGAGCACTTACAGCAGCAGGCGGTGAAAGGTTTTCTGCTGTCTTTACTTTTGCAAATATCACTGGTTGATAAGTTGTATGATTAACCTGGAAAACCGCCCAGTCATTTCCAAGCAAGGGACCTTTCTCAAGCTTAGAAGATTTAGTCACATGAAGCAGTGGGGAATGAGGGTTAATGCAACAGTCCTTAATACCCAGATTGCTGTGGACATGGAAAGGAAAGCCCTTCAACTGAGAGCTCTGCAAGCTGTTCTCATTACCTTTGTGAAATCCAATAACACCTACACCATACTCTATACAGTACTTATCTAGAAGGCCTCTGTTCCAGGAGTCCATGTTCACATACTTTAGAATATTTTCATATACTATGAGAGCATATTTGCCTTTATTTTTGTCTATAAGCACTGGGAGGTCACCTTTCCCAGGTGCAATCTCAATGTGAAACTGAAATCTGCTAGATTCTAAAATGGTTATTATATCTTGGCCTAGTGTTGAGTACTGACTTTCCACAAACACCAGCACTACAAGATCTGTCCTCAGGGGGTCAATGGGCTTCATGGTCTTCATCTCCATCAGCTTGTATGGCAATAGTTGAGGATCACCACATTCCACTTCTGAAGAGATTTCAGAAAGTTCATTTTCCTGTTTGTAGCCATTATACAAGTAATATGCAGAAATAACTATGCTCACCATACAAAAAGTGGCCAGCAAAATAACTGTCCTTTGAAAATGTCTGTGAAGTTTCAGGATAAAACTCATGTTGTTTACTTGCCTTAGATTGTTCTTGACAGCAGCATTAAAAACAAACACAGATTCTTGACAACTTGTTTCAGTTCTCTGAAGTACTTATGTAACCATTGCAGCACACCCCTCTATCTTCCACAAAACTTTACAGAAGGTATAGCCTAGAAGAAAAGAAAATCAGAGATTTAATTGAGGCATCCCACCTGTTGAAAGTATCATCACACTTACAGTAATGGTGAGCAAAGAAATCACTGCCAGACAGAGGTTTAGAAACAAACAGTTCAAGACTTTAATGGTTTCTTTTTTAAATTTTGCATTAGTTGCATTATTTCTTCCTGCTCCCATTAGCTGCCACGTTTGCTTGAATATCTCTAAATCTTACAGGCTCCTCACCCCTGAAGATCAAGTAAAAGAGGGTAGGCACAGGAGCACTGAAAAACAAGATATGGCAGCAAAGAACTCCCTGCTTTTGGATTTATTATTTTTTTTTATTTTTCCCAAAGATAAAAGTAAACTCCCAAAAGACAATTCCTGACAACCTAAACACTGAAGAAAATTTAAAATCTTTCTCCTTCCACCCCAAAGAAGCTGAGGGAACATCAGTCTACATGATTAAACAAATTCTCTTACATTAATTTTTGAAGAACGAAGAAGTTCCCAGAACATGTATGTTTCATCTGTTGTATGCCTATCAGTATATATAGCTACATACTGGTAGACTCTATACTATGTGTATTATAGGAGTATTTTTAAAACAAAAGCTACACTTTTTTCCCCCTGCAACATTAAAGGTAAACAAATAACATTTCACTGGACTGTGTACTGTTTTGCAGATAGTGCGAATTACTTTGTATTAAAAAAAGCAATAAAATAATCCAGCTCTTAAATTTAAGAAAAGAGAGTAATAAATCAAAAACTAACTTAAGATGCAGATCATCTAAGGATATACTTAGGCTTTAACTTGTACGTAAGGAAAGCAGCCTTTTTTCAAGCAAACACTACAACTGCTGTCAAAAGTTTCTAGTAAAACAACTGAATGGTGTGACAAATAATTAAGTACTGTAAGTTAGGAAGATTAAAAATACATTTTGAAAACTACTAAGTATGAAAAATACTTGAGAGTATAAAGATTTAGAACATGCTGATGTAACTTCAAATGTAGTACACAATCATTTGTTAATTGGACAAGGATAAACTCTTTATGTAACATTAACAGGGCCATTTCCCAGCTAAGCACTTAATCCTTCCATGCTCAACTGTTTGGTTTGGTAGGTTGGTTTTCTTTGGTTGTTTTGGTTTGTTTGGGGTTATTTTGGTTTTTTGTTTGTTGGTTTGTTTTTTTTTTTTTTTTAGTAATGAAGCAGGACTTAAAAGGTCAATACCAAAAAGCTCCAGTATCCAGTAACCAGTATCAAATATTCTGTATTGATTCACAGAATATTAAATTTTCTTGAGAGATCATGGTTAACAACTGGTAACTACTCAAGCTCTATCCCATGTTTTGTACTTTCTAAGGTTTACTGGGGTATGTTAGAAATGTTGATTCCTAAAATGGCTGACAACCTTCAGTACTGAATCGGGGAGCAGATGATAATAGAAGAAATAAAGTCAGCTTCTGATCCAAAAGAAACTTTAGTATATGAAAAGATTAATTACATAGTAATAAAACGGAGGGAGAGGGGAAAGGTGGAGGACAAAACCAAACATGTCAGGTACTTGGGCCATTTAACCACTTGACAAAAGCTCCTCATCCTACAGTGTAAGGAAGGTGGTCTTTCAATCAAGGTTATAAAGTCAAAAATGTTATGCATGTAGCAGAACCTATGTAACTTCCATATCTTTAATTAAATCCCAAACACTGACCCTCCCAGTGCCATAATGAGCACGAAGTAAAAATAATGAGGAGGAAAAATAGATAAGGGGAGAACAGAGAAACTACATGACACCCTAGTTATCAAACCAGCAAATTTAAGCACCTAAGAATAAGTATACATAAGCTGTCTCATTCATAATTAAGATTCTCTTCAAACCTGCATCTCACCAGACAGCCCTGCTTCCTGGCTATACCCCCGCTCTCTTCACTTATACTCTCAGACACCACTGTATTAACCCTTTCTGTTCTGGGTAGACTTACACCCAGCCTTGAACCTTTCCTGCAGCTGCACATACGTTTTAGACAGGAGTTTCAGGAGTTTTGCCTTTCACCCAGGCAGAGGGGGTCATTAACCAGTGTTAGACAAAAAACCCCAACAACAAAACCCAAACTAAAAATCCACAAACAAAAAACCCAAAAAAGACAACCAGAAAAGAAAACAAAACCCACAAAACCCAACAACAACAACAAAATCAAACAAAAAACCCTCCAAAACCAAACACACAACACATAATCACAGTTTCTCAGAGGCATGGATCTGAGAAGAACATACAAAGACTTAATCTGAAAATACCTTTAGAAGAACTCAAAAATCCTTTTTAAGTATGGAGGTGTCTGGTCTTGGTCACACTACCTTCAAGAATACCAGTTTAGACAGCAGAAGAGAGATATCTAATATGGTAAGAAGCCAGGTGAAAAAGAAGAAGCTCCATCCTGAATGAGCAACACCAAAGAGATGTTTCCAGACAAATAATTTTACATTACACATACAAAAGCTTCTCTTCATTTTGTATTTCAAATTCAGCTGTCTGAATGCCAAGAAAAACCCAAATTTAGTGGCTAAAATAAACACTTACTGCATTCTGTATACAAGCTGTATATATGCCTACTTATCTTCAGTAACAACAGACCTGGCTTGCTTACCTCACAGAGCTCAGGATTGGTTCACCCAAGAGATGCAAGCCTGCAAAGCAGAATTCTTGCTGATGAAAGTATTACTCTTTTGAATGGCACAAAGTCAACCACCACATGACCAGCAAACACAATGCTCACCTGCTTCTTTTAGCCTTAAGCTCCTCTAACACAGCCTCAAAATACCCCTATTCTTAGGACTTTGGTAGTTTCTGTCATATTGAGAAGGAGTTCCCAGCAGCATGATCTAGATGTTTCTTTCTTTACCAGCCTATGCTTCTGACAGTCACTTCAACTTGAGAATCCTGCCTCCAGTAGGAAAAATTGTGACCTAAGCTCATGACAAGGAAGGGCTGATTAGACAGAATTGTTTGAATGAGTTATGACTGAAGAAGTGCAATCCCAGGGCTACTAAAGTAAGAAGCAGGAACACTTAAAACATTTACAGCAAGGGGACAGCTCCAAATGCCATTCCATGGAGCAGGAAATCGAGCCAGCCCTGAAACCTGTATCTTCTTCAAGAAGACCTCTCTCATTTTATCCCTACCTCCTAGTTGCCGATAACTCCTGGGTCTACAGAGGGCAGCTGTAAGGAGAAATGACTGGAAAAGCCAAGAGAGATGCGAGTTTGAGAAGTGAGGAATCCTCCAAGACCCAGCAAGACACAGCTAGACTTCACATTCTCACCACTGAAGACAAGAAGCAAGGGGAATGGAACAGAGTAAGGCACAGTTTTAAATGCATGCTGTCTTGAATGATCTTGATGCTTATGTAATTTTCTCTTATTTCAGGACTGTTCTGCATGGCAAGAGTTCAAAAGAACATAAAAAAAATAAAAATACAAAGAGAACGTGCATTTAAAAATATCAAAATAGTTTCAAAGCCTTGACGATATAGCTGCTGTTCCCCTAGGAAAGCAACACTTTACTCTGAGCAATAGTACTTGCTAGGTATTCCACTGGTATCTTATAGAATCATAGAATAGTTAGGGCTGGAAAGGACCTTAAGATCATCTAGTTCCAACCCCCCTGCCAAACCACACCACCCAAGGCTCTGTCCTACCTGGCTTTGAACACTGCCAGCAATGGAGCATTCACAACTTCCCTGGGCAACCCATTCCAGTGCCTCACCACCCTCACAGGAAAGAGCTTCCCCTGTTTAAGTTTGAACCCATTAACCCTTGCCCGTATCATTACAGTCCCTCATGAAGAGTCCCTCCCCAGCATCCCTATAGGCTCCCTTCAGATACTGGAAGGCTGCTCTGAGGTCTCCACACAGCCTTCTCTTCTCCAGGCTGAACAGCCCCAACTTTCTCATCCTATCTTCATAAGGGAGGTGCTCCAGTCCCCTGATCATCCTCGTGGCCCTCCTCTGGACTTGTTCCAACAGTTCCATGTCCTTTTTATATTACAGCACTATGCTACAATAAGTCATCATGCACCAAACTTGACAGTGGAGTTTGCTGAGTTCCTACCATTTGCAGCTTTCATTAGTTTTTTGTTTCACTGCTACACTTAAATGATCAAACTCTTGGCTTCCATAAATCAGTTCAGCTCAATAACCCCACGTCAATACTTACATGAGGTAACACTGGCTGGGGACAACTTATTAATAAGATACAGAAAGTGAACATAAAGAATGTGAAATTGTAATTCTTGCGTTTTGTGTTTTCTGGCAGTAAAGTCTATATGATAAAGACCAAAGCAGCCAGCCTGGAAGCCAGTACCTGGGCTCAGACTCATGGGCAGCCACTTACAGTACCTGCAGGGTTGCCATGGCACTTGCAGAGCAAATACTGTGCCCTCCTTGGTACATTTTCTTGCACTGAGACTTCCACATTGCACACAGCTCCTTGGCACAGGCTTTGTGTGACTGGCTTTTCCACCAGCAGAAACATACTGTTTTCTGGACTCAGTAGTTGAAAAGAAACACAGTTCTGAACATTCAATTTTCTAATTGGTATTCAAGGTACTGCAGCTAAAAAAACCACCCTCAAATTAAGTCAATTTCAAGTTCACACCTTCATACAGCAATGAATACTTAAATAGGAAGCCAGGTACTCACATAAAAACAAACACATAAAACTGCATACAATTAAAAAATTAATAAAGCTGTATTATGAGTATCAAAAAGATTCTTAAAACTACAAGAAACATTCTTCTTTAATTCAGTTCTGTTAGAAACTATCAAGATTAAAACAAAGCGATGAGCTCAAATATCCACAAGCAAATGAGAAATTGCTCTCAAATCACATTTTCAAAGCCCAGTAAAAAATATCTGGTTTAGTCTTACCTCAAGCCTGTGCAAGGGTAACTGTTTACCATGAGCCTTGATTAGAAACAACAAAGTTGTATCACACTTTCACACAGACATAAAAAAAATGTGGTTTTGTTACATGTGGCGTAACAAAAATCCTTTGAAGAACTGCCAAAACCCAGAGCTAGCTCAGGATTGATTAGTCATCAGTATTCTTCAGCTGTATTGTATTCGCCTGGTTACATATACCTGAACATATTTTTAATATCTTTCTCCTCTTCTAATAATCCCCATCATTATATTCTGGTTCTGCTCTTCACTAAACTGGCCACTACTACAGTGCCATTTACATTCTCCTGATATAATAAATGAAGGATGAATTTTAAATTAAGAAGAGACAAAATCCAGGCATGTTGTTGGCATATCAACAGCTCTCCACTGATTAGAATGCTATCTAATTGCTTTAAACATAAAAGCCTGTTTTGGGCAGCCACTATGAAATATGACCTTAAAGGAAGTATTCTGAAGTCATTATATTAGCGTTACTAAAATGAAAATCTTTGGATATACGGATGACTTGGTAGGAAGGAATAAAGTGCATTTGGAAACAACCAAACCTGGGATGGACAGTAGTGGTCAGATTTTGAAATCAGTTATAAAAATATGAAACTGGTCTCTAAATACCGAGTACACCACCTTACAATGTTATCTTACTGACTGAGGTGTTTAAGCAGTGATAGTTCAGAGAGACAAATCCAGGCTGAGAATGAGAACCTATGGCTGCACATGAAGATGACAATTTCAGCTTGAAAAGACTGTGATATGAGACATGAACTGTCCCAGGAAGCTGTTGAGACTGTTTAACATCACATGACAAACCTTGTAATGACTGAATATTGAAGGGCTTACATTCTGTGGTATGTTTGGTTTTATTTGCATTTGTTTTGTTTGTTTTTGTTTTTTAAAGAATAGTTTAGGCAGAACAAGAATTCTAGATATGAGATATGCTCTAGATAGACCTGGTCTTTCAAGTCCTTGGTGCAAGTGGATTTCCATTTCCATTGTACCTATGGTATCCTCAGATCTATATTGTATTGCTTCAGACATTACTACAGAACCTTATGGGACAGAAATTAATAGCATCAGAATTTGTCATTAAAAGATACATATAAAGATTAAATTTACAATATTTTAAAAGATGACATGTAAGAATTTAGCAGAGTACAGAAGTTGTGTATGGTCTTCAAATTACTATTTTACCTTCATACAATACTTTCTGTTGAAAGATATTAAACCACATTACACATCATACAATTTTGAATCTTACTTTTGAATCATCATACAATTTCTCATTCATTACCCCCTCCAATTATTTTTCATCATTTAGTAGAAACATCATCATCTAAAAACTAAATGATTTGCTCAAGACCTTTAAGATAAATGTACAACACATTCTGTTGTCCATGGCCAAAGCATTACTTTCCTCTCACAGCTCCCAAGCACAAGCCAAGTGTAAAGAGTTAATAAGGTGGAGTTTGCCACCATTCCTTCCCAGAGCTCTGAGTGGTCTCTTAGGTGAGTGGTGATGCTGACAGATTTATCCCACTTTCCGTTTTGTTAAAAAAGAAATAAAAACACCAGACCAAAACCTGAAGCAATTATCTAGCACATCAAATGATGAATTAAATAATACGAAAGTTTTCTGGCATCTTCCAAAGTCTACATATGACAGCTGACTCTACCAGTAAAACACACCAATTTCTGCACAGGATTTTGGAAATCCACGTCGCTATGAACACTTGAAGTTATAATTACTGCACTGCGATGACCAATTTTGTTCCCCATCACAGCACGTCCGCCAACACTAGAGGGCAACAATGTCGCACCGAAAAACTCCGGGAGGGGGAATGAGGAAAAACCCCAAGCAGCTGAAGGGTTGAGGTAGGCACCGCACCGTCTGAGGCGGGCAGATGCTAGGTGAGCCAGTAAAGAAGAAAAACAACGCAAAACCCAAAGAAACATCACACTACAAAGCCGGAGACGCACCCCCACGCGGAGGGAGGATCGCGACGCGCCCATGTGCTGGGGGACGAGCCCCGGCAGCGTTGCCGCCCCCGCACGGCACCGGCCAGCCGCCAGGTCCAGCCGCGCTCCCGGGCCAGGCCGGCCGGGCGGTGCCGGCGGCGACTCGGGAGCCTCCGGAGCGGCTCGGACACAACTTTGCGGAGGAGCGGCCGAGGAAGCCGAGAGCGCACCGCCAGCCAGGCCGGGGGGTCTGGACACTGTGCCCCGTAGGCATCGTGCGGAGAAGCCACCCGCCCCAACCCTTACCTCCATACGCGCTCCGCCGACATGCCACCGCCGCGGGGCCCGCCTAAGGGCGAGCGCCTGCCTGCCCGCGGCAGCTCCCGCTGTCTTTCACCGGCGGCGGCCACAGGGAGCTGTAGAGGGTCCTCCAAGGGGAGGCGCCTGCACCCAGGGGGAGCGGGGGGAGCGGGGAGAGTGGCGCGGTGTGTCGCGGCACCGCCTCAGCCACAGCCAGCCTGCGGCGGGGCCGGCCGCCCCCCCCCCCCGGGGATGCGAGAACCACTAGCCTCACCCTCCCGGAAGAAGAGCTCCGCGCCCGCACTCACCGGAGAGGGGCGGGCGGGGCTCCGCCGTGCCACATCCCGCCATTGGCTGGCAGCAGCCCTGCCGCCCGTCGGTCCCCACCTCCCTTTTCTCCTCCCCTTTTTCCTCCTTTTCGGGCGGCTCGGCCAGCCCGGGAGGTGGAACTGGGCTGTGAGGCGGAGTTGGGCCGGGGTTGAGCCCTCTCTCGGGCCCCTCCTGCCCTTAGGGAGCTGCGGTGGTTGCGCCCGCAGAGACCTTCGGTGACTCTTTCCGGGGACCGAGGACCGGGGCTCCTGCTTGAGGTAACTTTCCCGCCACCTCCTGCAAACTGCAAGCTCCCTCTGCTGTGGCCTTTTGTACCGCCTGTTCTAAATAGAGTATGTTTTTGGGGGGTTACCCCGAACCGCTGGTGCAGGTTTAGGGTATGGCCAGTTCCTGAATCGTTTCAAGTGTGACAGCGCAAAGTGGAAATTCCGTAAGGTCAGCTGTATTTTCTTAAGACAATTTGGGGTTAAAATATTGAAAGAATGCCAAGTAATGTGTTTGCAGCCTCACTGCTTTTCTTTATTGAATTTTCTAACCCTATTTTAAACAGAGTTAGTCCCTCTGAATTTTTTTTCACTGGTACTCTGCATCCGGCACTCCAGAGATGGGGCTATTTTATTACTGTGAGTTAGGGAGTTAAGATTCCCTGCCTCAATCACATTAGCTCACTTCTAACCTTCACAAATGAGAAATAAAATTAATAAATTTTACAAGTGCTCTCTTGATCTAGCTAATTTACTTCACAATTGTGTGGTGATTGTTAGCCTGCCTAATGGCCTGACAGTTCAATATGCCAGATTACCTCCATCTGTAGCAGTTGGCTGTCCAAATCTTTCTTTCCTTGACTCACTCAAGACAGAAGCTTGAAACAAAAAGGCTCAAGTAATCTGAATATTCCTTTTCAAAACATCAGCAGAATCTACAGCTCTAGATTCAAGAATATTGTTGTTTACTGCTTTCTGCTCTTTATTCTCCCTTTTATTCTCATGACACATTCTGAAGAAACACCAGAATTTTAACATCTTCTAAACTATAGATCTCAGGCCTCATGAGCTAGGCTTCCTGTAGGACAGGGGACTTACTGACATGAGGGCTCGCTCTGTGTGAGTCTTATTAATCCACAGAATAGAGAGTCCATCTGAAATCCCGTTCTACACACAGAGTTTCTCTCCTATATTAAACTTCTCAAATGCATGTTATGTCCTGACAGAGTCTTGGTTTGGAACCTCACTTCTAGATCGGATTTTTCCTACAGTATGCTACCAGGTATGGGTTGGAAGCCAGCCAAAAATGGCTGAAATTCTTGGACGTGAGTTCAAACACACCAATGGCATGGTTTCCCTCCTACCAGTCTTTCTGAATAGCTGGCACTGATTTTGAGTTATCACTGTCCAACACGGACAGAAGAGTGTTACATACTGCTTGTCCTTGTAAGCACGTGGATGCTCACAGAGATGTGCTAGACATTGCACAGCTGAAGGCTTCAGCACTGCAAGTCAGCATCTGTAGCACTGAGTGGTTCTGGCAGGAATTTTAACAGCTTTTATCTTTCTTGGTGCTACTTTTCAGACTTGAGCTGTCATTGAAGCATGAACTGGTCAGAAGGTCTTAGCCATTCTTTTAGCAATACATATTGAGATACTGCTGAGTGTGCTTCTGGCCAAGATTTCTGCCTGGCACGCAGTACCTCACAAAACAAACTGTAGTAATATGGTGTTACATTATCATTGAGTGGTACATATGGCATAATTGTGGCTGTTTCCAACATCTGATGTCACATCTAATGTATACCACCCCAGAACTGAATAGGTAAATGAGTAATTAATCCAGACAAAAAATGAGGTGAGAGGGAAACTGGTGGGCTACTGAATTGTATGCAGAACAGAGGCATATTCAGGCAACTGCTAGTCTGTACCATGAACTAAGGCAACACCTGTACTGCTGCTGTTGTTATGCAAGGCAGGGACTGAACCTTAGTTCCCAGATGAACATATCAATTTAAACATGTAGGATTCAAGACTTTTTTGATGTATACCAACACACCAGATCACAGAATGACTGAGATTGGAAGGCCTCTCTGAAAGTCATCTTGTCCATTCTCCCTGCTCAAGCATGGTCACCCACAGCAGGCTGCCCAGGACCATGTCCATTCTGCTTTTGACCATCTCCAAGGACAGAGACTCTAAAACCTCTGGACAACCTCTACCAGTATTTGGTCACCCTTACAATGTAAAAGTGTTTCCTGATGTTAAGTGGGGCACTGCTGTGTTTCAGTTTGTGTCCCCTGCCTCTGGTCTTGGTGTTGGGCACCACTGAAAGAACCTGGCTCCATCCTCTCTGCACCTTTCCTGCAGGTATTTGTAGACATTTGTGGGACCTCCCCTGAGCCTTCCCTTCTCCTGGCTAAACTGTCCCAGCTCTCCCAGCCATTCCTCATAGAAAAGATGTTCCACTCCCTTAATTATCTTAGTGATCCTTCGCTGGACTTTTCCTCTGTGGGCAGTGAAGGCGATAAGATTTGGATGAAGAACAGTTTGGGAATGAGGCCTTGGTACTTTGACAAGCCCTGGAGCAATGAGTTGCGGCGTTGAAGGCCGGACGATGCAGGGATTGTGAGAGGCTCTGCAGCATTGTGATTGGACTGTTTACCTGGAGAGTTTTACAGGGGTCAATGAGATTGAACATTTTATGTGTGTGTAGGCTGGGAAAGTACCGAACAGGGGCATAAAAAGGGCTTGGTTGTAATAAAGATGGATTTGAGTCTCTGCATCAACTTGAGTCTGTGTCATGAAATGCCACATTCCCCCACATCTCTATATCTCTCTTGTGCTAGGAGGCCCAGAACTGGACCCTGCACTCCAGGTGTGGCCTCCCCAGTGCTGAGTACAGGCCAAGGATCACCTTCCTTGACCTGCTGGCAACACTCCTAAAGCAGCCCAGGATGCTGTTAAACCTCCCAGCAAGGGCACATTGTTGACTTGGGTTCAACTTGGTGGCCACCAGGACCCCCAGGTCCTTTCCTGCAAAGCTGCTTTCCAGCTGGTCACCCCCAGCACATACTGGTGCTTGGTCGGGGCTGTTCCTTCCCAGGTGCAGGACTCTGCCCTTCCTCTTGTCGAACCACTCGAGGTTCCTGTTCGTACATTTCTCCAGCCGGTTAAAGTCCCTCTGCAGACATACCATATGCATTCAAATTTGAATTCCCTCATTTCCCATTAATGGATGCCTTCAGTTTGCATGAACACAGGTCACCTCAGTGGGATTTAACTAAACTTGGGAAAAATGACATGCTTTGTATGCACAAGCCTTTGCTTTCCTACTGAAACATGAAACTTAGGCACTGAAATACCATTCAGTATCTGGTGCTGAATACTTACTTGGAATATCTGTTTCTGATAAATTGGGTTTTTTGTAGCTAATTACTTTGAAAATTGTAGCTTAATGAATTCCTGTCTATTCAAATTGCACTGTTCTGACAGCACCGTTGACTATATATGCCTTTATACATACACAGTAATGTGTATGTAACTTGCACACAAGCTGGTAATTCTGATTACACTCTTTCTCTTGGAATACTACAGTGAAAAAGATGTGTATAAGAATTTCCAGCAACAGCTCCATCCAAGTTCAGCTTGGCTTATTAATCATGTTCTATCTGGAGCATCTTTAAGCATGCTTTCTTGCAAAAAAAAAAAATAGGGTTAAAAAATAGGTAGTCCAGCTTCTCTGGTGATACCTCAGCCTTTGCCTTTCTTACTGCTGGCCTCTGCACATGAATGCTCTCTCATTTTCCTTCAAATTCAGTTCTTCACACATTGCTTCCTCCTTCTGCATAATTAGTAATCTTTCTATCTTTCTTAAATTTCATGAACCCTATCTCCTCTTGTGGTCTTATCTCTTTCAGGCTACCACTGCAAGAAATAGTTCTAATCATTGCATGATTCTAAGTCTACAAATAAACTCTTGGTCCTTCCAAGTCATGCTGAAATATGTGTAAAATTCAGGCATTTGTGTTACAGTGCTTATACTACAACTCACACCACAATTTGCATCTGTTAGACAGGCTGATTACCATGGGCATCATTCCATAGGCAAGGGAAAGGTTACTGGTTGGAAAGTTACATGTAATAACAATGGTTTTCAACTAATAAATACTTCATCTAGTCCTGCCATTTCAAAGATCAGATAAATCTTTTAACCGAACACTAATTATTTGTATTATTTCTATTAATTTTTTCTTGCAGGAGCCATTACAGAGACCCAGGTATTTGAAAACAAGGAGCATCTAGGCAATTGCCTGTTATTGGTCATTTAATCATTACTATTTTAAAGGTATTGCAAGTACTTTTAGCCAAAAGGCAAAGTTACTGTACATTCATAAACTCTGGATTAATCAGTAATCTAATAAATACACAATATTAATAAGCCTCAATATATTTACCTTTCATTTACTATGCAAATATTAATGAGTCTTCAAAGGATATTTTTGTCATGGGTATTGATATTAATATTGCTGTCCACTTGATACAGAATATTACTCCATGAAACTGCCAAAGATCCTGACAGCGACTCAGTGAAGATTATGATCAGAAGTCAGAGGTTCTTGACTTGGAGCTGAGTTTGTACTGAGACCACATCATAATGTGTTTGAACAAACATGGTCTGAAGCCAGTGAATGCTGTTCCATGTTAAAATGCAAAAACCTGATTTCTCCCCTTAGTTAAGCTGAAAAGGCTTTCTTTATAAGTTTCATATATATAATGATGTGGAATAATTATGAAATGTGGGATAATTAGCAATTAAATTTATATTCGAAATGCAGCATTGTGCACACATAAGAGAAAAAATGGACTTTCAGGGCCTCTCAGGGCGAGATGCAGCCACACCTGGTATGCCAGGAGTGTGCACTCCACCACAGTTCCTGTGGCAACACAGATGGAGGATGAAGCAGGGTGGAGATCTTGCGGCTACTCTCTGTCCTAAAGATGGGAGCTAGGTGGTGCAGGAAACTGATAAGCTGCATACCTGCTACCCTGAGCCAGCAGCCTGTCATCTTTTGACAAAATGCCGTCCTCGGTGTGAACTTTGCTTCATTATAATGTCATTATTATGCATTTACATGCTAAAATGCACTCCCATCTCCAATGCAACTCCCCTCCAAAATGAGACCACCCCCCTCTGAGCATGCGCTTTGAATTTTTGGTGTCATATACCTTTAAAAAGAAGCAAGAGAGAGATTTGCACCAATAATAATGAAGGTATGTATGACTAGAGTCACTCAAGCTCCACGTTGAAGGTGAAAATAATATAAAATGACCCAAGAGAGAGGGGGATGTTGGGGAAGATACCATCGCGGACGAGTCCAGGAAGATAACATCAACAGACTCCTGGGACCAGTCAACGAGCTGGACCTCTCTTCCCCCCACATAGGGATACCTGTGGGTAAGACTTGCACTGTATCCAGCGCTTCCCTGGGAAAACTTAAAATCTCTATAGAGTTACTTTTACTGTCACCTGTATATTTTAGAGCTAGGCCTTGTTAACTTTATCGAGAGCTTGTATTCATGTGACTATTATTTGCACGTGTTTTTGCAGGCAGTTTCTTATCACCGGCAATCTGTAAGAACCTGTACCTGTTGCATCAATAAACTGCACTGTTTTGGTAGCCAATCGCAATAAACTGCACTGTATCGGTAACCGATCGTAATTTCATCACTGAACGAGACCCCATCTCTCGGTGTGGCCGTGAGGGTTCATGAGCACGACTCGACTGGCTGTGTGGTGCACTATCAGTGAATCTGGTGCAATGAAGTTCGAAATAGCGAACACGGCCGGACTGATAGCTGCTGCTGCTTTTCCCTCCTTTGATGCAACAAATGAAGAGAAAAATGAAAATGTGGCCTAAGACTTAAGAAACACATGCGATCAAAAAGAATCAACTAATAGGCTATTTGAGAGCAGAAAAAACCTAACACCTTTCAGGTATATAATTGTACTATGTTAACTGTACTATTTCATATTATCTGTACTAAATTGTACTACATATAATTGTACTGCAATGAAAAACTCTTCATTTGTGAAGTGTTTCAAGATTATTCTCTAGCAAACAATGTGGGAAATCAGCCACGCTTATACATTTTCTCTAAAAAGTCACTAGCTTTCAGATGGAAAATATATTTATTGTTTCATTTCAGTAGTTTCTATTCAATTTTCAATCTTTTATCCTAAAATATCGTACTATCTGCACACATTGTTGTAGTATCTTTCAAACCAGTGCAAAGCAAGTTGCTAATTACATGCAGTGGGTGATGACTACTTGACAGCAGAAAGGCATTTTCATCTCCAGACTTAGAATAAACAATTACCATAAATATGTTTTGTTCCATTTTAATCAGGGTATCGAGGCAATTGTTATCTTTGCACAGCAATCAAATGGCCAGCTTTGGAATTCAAGAAGCTCAAAAACTCATTAGGTATTTCTGTTCTAAGCTGCAAACCCATCATTTGCTGCTCAAGTCACATGCCATGTGAAATGTAAGACAGATTCATTAATGAGGAGGACTGAATATTTTCTGTCAAAGTTTACCAGGAAATTTTCTTATGAAAAGAGATGGAAGACTCCTCCTTCCCATTATACCAGGTTCATAGGTTTCAGGTTAATAAATATTAAAAAAAAAATATAGCAGCATAGATTCAGAATATATTAATTTTAGTTAGCTGGTTTGAATGTATGTCAATTTGTGCGAAGGCTCCTTACTAATCTTGAATTGGTTACAGGACAGTGATAATGCTGATAGAAGAGAATTAAAAAGTAACCCAAGTTGCTATAAGCACAATCAACACTCTATAGCATTTTTGCACTTTTAAAGTAAGTGATGTGTGATTAAAATTTCTGTTAAAAATTGATTATAGGATATGTAATAAAATACGGCATACTCTGGGCTAAGAAGAACTTGCATTGTTACCCTGAAACTAACTCATTTTTCCCATCAATAAAAAATGAAGAGGTCTCAAAAATATTGTAATTTGCAAAGGGGAAACAAATTAAATTGCTATGCCCAGCTCTTCAATGGACCAAAAATCCAGACTCTTTCCAAAGCAGAATGTCATTTACAGTCACCAGGAAAAATTGTCATAATTTCATCTGTCCCATTTCTAGCAACTCTGAAGAACAAGGCTGTTATAGCTAGTTTTTAAAGAAAACAAGCATCCTTCAGCACTGCCTTCAACTTCCTCATGCCCTTCTCTTTTTTCTATACAATTTCCTCCTGCCTTCTTTGCTCCTTGACCTGAAGCCCAGCCCTTGGAGGCAGCTTCCCTGTGCCCTTGGAGACCACAAAGAGCAATAAAAAAAGGAGATTGCACGGGAATGGGAAGTTTTCAGAATGCAAACTAAGGTACTGCAGGATCAATGACATGAATGTCTGCTATAAACTGGGAGCTCATCAGCTGGAAATCACTGAGGTGAGAAAGGACGTGGGTACTAGTCAAGGAGAATGTCTGTCAGCTGCCAAAGTGATGTGTCTAGAAAATGCCACAAGCAGAGCATGCAGAGGAAAAGAAGAGGCAGAAATATTTAAAGTGTTGATGCTGTTGTATAAGACTGAGGGAAGTCCTCATCTCGAACAGTGTTTAAAGTTCAGGGAAAGTGATTCAAAGTGGAAGAGGTGAAGAGAAGAGCTGATACCATGATCAGGGGGACACGCAGCATATGACAAGTGAGGTGAAGATTCAAAAGTGATGTAGCTGCTGCATATGACAGGGATAGAGATAAATATGCAATGGTAACTAACAAGTATTTAAGATAAAAGTGATTTTTGGCAT
This sequence comes from Myiopsitta monachus, assembly GCA_017639245.1. NCBI lineage: Eukaryota > Metazoa > Chordata > Aves > Psittaciformes > Psittacidae > Myiopsitta > Myiopsitta monachus. The sequence goes on from CM029917.1 coordinate 47,814,755, forward strand.
AAAAATGCCTGTGAAAAAGCTGTGCACATATTTACGCTGGAAATGAGAGGAAACTGAAATCATTGGAGTGAAGCAGACTCATTCCGTGAACAGCGAGGGCAAAAAGTATAACTAACTTTTGAGATGGAGGCTGAACAGCTGCAGGATGTTATTCATCAGAGTGTGAGACTGGACCTGACAACTTAAGAAGGTCTTATCAGTCAGTAACCCTATATTTTTTTTGTTGTGCTGGGATCAACAACAGTGAGAACACTGACAATAAATCCCCATCATTGACACTTAAAGTTGCTATCAGCTGATACAGCTGTGGGGTTTTGTTTGTCACATTGATTGTTTCAGGCTGGCTGGAGGCACTAGCAAAGAAAAGCAACTGCATTCTGTTCACATGTATATGAACATCACCCTCCAAGTAATAATTTTTTAATGAAAGCTTGCATTCTGGAACATGAGATGTTAGCTTCCAGGGAAATGTCTCAGGTAGTGATCTATCCAAGAAGTCAACAGGTAAAGAAAAAAAAATTGTTTGCTTTGTGTTTTTTTTTTTTTACTAGAATTAAGGTGATTACTTTATTTTTCTGCTTATTAATTTTTCATTTCTCCCCAAACATGAAATGGATTGAAATATCAGACATGCTGGTAGAACTGTTATTTCTGTCATATATATTTTTATTTAATCATAATGAATTATGCCAATAGTTGAATTATTAGTTTAATCATAATGAATTGTGCTATATGTAATCATGCACCATGCACAGAGATCTTAATTACCCTGTTCATCAAGTAAAGATATTCATAATAGCCCATATTATCCAGGGTATTATATTGTAATGTGTGATGCCACATGAATGGCGTGGAAGAGGGATTTAAGAAAGGTTATAGGCTAATAAGAGTATTTTATTCCACCCAGAACACTCAAGAGAAACAGTTTTTTTCAAAGATCCAGAGGCTGTAATTACATGCAGAAAGTTAAGTCTCCTGAAAGGTAAATGCTAACCCAGAAAGACTGAAGATTGAAATTAAAAGCTGAAATTTCCCATTGTTATTAGTGTCCCACTGCGCTAGATATTGTGAAAATATGTGGAGAAGGTGGCTTCCATCACAAGGAGTTTAATTCTGCCTTTCAGCTTGTGTTGTTCTAGAGAAGAAATTGGTCTATGTTTAAGCTACTAGCTGTTGGCCATATAATAGCAGTTATTTATAAACCTATTATAATGCTATGCTTTATATGCCAGGCATTTTGTATGTAATTCCCTGTGAAATTTACTAGGAGCTGCGCCTAGAAAATGATGCTTCAGCATAGCCCCAAATGTCAGACTTACCATCTCATTTTATTTACCCCATATGTGCTACATTCCTTGTGCATCAATCCCTCTCCTAGCTCATGAACTCCTCAGGACAAGGCACAAAAGGAGCTACAGAACTAAGCTGTCTTGCACAATATCCACATACAGCTCTCTGCCCATTATTTGCCTGTGAAGTGTCACATGCATTGGAGATTATGTAGATACATTAACAGAAAACAATGCTCCTATCATCCTTCAATTCATCAGGGGGAGCACAACTGATTCCTCTGTTGCCTGACAACACTACTGTGATTCTGTATAACTACGCTGTATCTTCCAGCATGATCTGTAAGTAAACAAATCAAGTATACAATTGACAATACACATAGGAGTGGACTCCAGCAGTGGGGCGTAGTAACTTCTGTGACTTCAAATTCAGAGGGCTGGACTCAGTTACGATGTTCACCTGCTTCCCTCCTCTCCTGCATCGTCTCAGCCTTATGATCCTGGGCAAGGAATTAACATGATTTGCAATACCTCTGTGAAAATACAAATAATTCTAGCACAGTAGTTAGGGAATTAATCACGGATTGAGTCAGAAGGCAAATGTCTCTTTCCATGGCTCCAGCAGGCTGAAGCATCCCCTGCTTCTGTGCCTGAGTGCAGGCTGGGCTGTGATGATGTGTGGCTGGGTTGCTCTGTGTGACTCATCAGCGCAGGGGATAGAAAGGGCTGTTACTGCACAGGAGATAGCCTGTCCCTTCCAGGAAACAGTTCAATCGCTATTGAATAAAGAAAAAAATTTAAACAAAACCAGCAAACTACTTACAAATCCATTAGTTTCTGAAGTATTTTTCTCCTACTGCAGTGAAAGCCCTGATTAATTCTCAGAGCCTCTTCTATTCAAGAGGTACCTGAGGAGGGCTAGATTGCCAAAGACAGGCCAGCACTGCTGCAGTGTGAGTACAGGGGTCACCCCATTGCTCAGTGTGCTAGGCAGAGCTATTTGCTAACAGTGTGTGAGTAGGGCAGTGCTCAGGTATGAACCGTATGTAAGACAGCCGCCATGTGCTCCTACAAGTGAAGGGACCATGAGCAAAGCAGCTACATCCTTGTCTCCCAGAATCTCTCTGTCTCTTTGTGGAATCGTTCCTTCTCCCTTTTATTCTACCAGCTTCAAACTGTCCCCATAGTTTGAAGCTAAGAGTTTCCTGTTCAAAGGGGCTGCAAATAGGTAACTATCTGAAAAAGCTGGAGGAGAATTCCCCCTTTCCCTATTTCTTTTCTTTTTCTTCCTTTTCCTGCTTTTTCTCACTTTTCTCATTCTTTCTCCCTCCCTTTCCATTCCCCTCTTCTCTCTTTCTTTCCCCAGAGAGGCCAGACATAAATAAGATGTGCATGTTTAAAGCAAAACCACACACATTATACAGAACTACAATAATAATGATTTCAGCTTGCTATTATTAGATGAAAAAAAGGACAAAATTTACCCTATAGGAGCAACACCCTAAAAAAAAGCCAGAGAAGCACTGTCAACTTTCACAAGCCAGTGTACACAAATGTAAATTTAGCGTGTTAGTCCCTAGGAAAATATCTAAACCATCTGACTAGCAATCCTTGGCTTCAGATGCTGTCAGTGACACTGCACTGAGATAAATCTCACCATGGTGACTGACCTTCTCTCCTTCTCCCCTCCCTTTCATTTACTCTCCATATAAAGCAGATACAGAAGCTTTATCATTTTAATAATAGCAATATAATAACCTTCAACAGAAATATAGCCTACAGAGTTTACAGGACTTAAGTTGTAATTTTACAATGTAAAAAACACATGCCTAATCTTCCTAGTCAATCAAATGAGCTCCAGTATTAAAACCACAGTGGTTTGCTGTGGTCAATGAGATGCTGAAAAAACTTGAAGGTTTCCTGAATCTAACTCTTCAGTCTATTGGTCACCCTCTTGCCTCATATGGTAACATTTACCCTATGAACTCCTTCCCCATATCTAGTACCCAACTGGAGTACAGGGACAAAATACCTAACTGGTTTTAATGTGGACCTAATATAGTAAGGCATGTGGGAAAGCTAAGGTATGCTGAGTTCAAATAAAAGGCCCAAGTTCATGGTGAGTGAGCACCACAGCCGGGGTAAGAACTAAAGAGCCCTGACTCCTGCTGGGGAGCTTCCATCTCAGTACTCTTTTGTGTCAGGCATGTTTCACTGAGGAGTACTATCCCCTACCAGGCCTTCTCAATTAGAATTGCACATTGGTTTTTAATGATCTGGTTAGAAATGCTACTTTTGCTTTTCCAGACAATATTTGCCATCTGAAGCTTGTTCCTGACTGCAGACTTTTGGAGGTGCATGTAGCAAAGGAGCATTCTCCTTCTGTATCTTTATCTTTAGTCTTAGACTACAGTATTTCTTCTCTTTGACATAAGCACTATCTAAAGTACTCTAATCCCATACATATACACTACAAACAGAATAAACAAGGAATGATTTATGCACACTTCACTGTGCTCTATATCTTACTAGATGAAGATGAATTATTGTGGACAGGGACATGTTCTTCTCAAAAATCCATCTTTGTAGATTTCTGGTGCTCAGTCTTTGGCATATTTTAGTATGCCACTGCTATTTTCCATTTGGTGACATCTGCTGTACCACGCACAGTGTACATGGCCTTGAGGAGTACTGACAGAAGTTCCCTTGCCAGCAGATTGCCGTAGCTGCAAGGTACAGCTCCTGTTGTATCACTTACAAATGATTCTGCTCTTGTGTTCTATGACAGATGTCTTCCCCATTTCTGCCAGATGTTGATGTTATTTAAGCAAAAGAATTAATCCTCTCTCACTTTCCTTCCATTATTATATTGTATACAATATATTCTGCCTTCGTAGTCACTTCTGAGAGACAAGTCCGTCAATTTATATTGTAACTTTGTTGGCATTTGATAACCTACGGTTTGCATCTTGTGAGAAGTCATATGCGTAGCTATAGCATATAATCGTTGGTTTCTTCCACAGAAAGTCTGTATTTGAAAAAGCATTAATTGTTGATATGTTCACTAAGTATCAGAAAAGCCCCAATCCGGTTTATACCTAAGTCACCAGACAGGTGTATCAGCTATTGCTCGAACTGACAAAGCAGCACAGGAACAGCAAACAAGCTATATTTTTCCCTTCTCCTTTCATTTTCTTTAGCTTTCATTATTAAATGATCAAACTAAAATTTGATTTATCTCCTCCCACAGTATGGTACTCTCTATCCATTTAAACAATTAAGCAGATTTTCAAGCTCCTTCTGCCAAAAGTGACATAGTGACAGTATTTCATCAGGGACTGTAGTGATAGGACAAGGGTTAATTGGTTCAAACTGAAAAAAAAGGAAGTTCAGGTTAGATAAGGAAGAAGTTATTTACAGTGAGGGTGGTGAGACAGTGGAACAGGTTGCCCAAAGAAGTGATACTCCATCCCTGCCAGTGTTCAAGGCCAGGTTGGCCAGAGCCTTGGACGACATGGTCTAGTGTGAGGCATCCCTGCGCATGGCAGGGGATTGGAACTGGATGATCTTAACGTCCTTTCCAGCCCAAACCAGTCTGTGATTCTATGATTCATGTGAGACAAGCTGCATCACTGTTTTTAACAAATCAGTTTTTACATGAGCATTTCCAGAACTATCAGAGTAGTAAAGAATGTCCCCTACCCCTTACTTCTTAGACAAGCATATTAAAATACTTTTCAATACTTTTGAAATTTTCATATATATTTTCTAATGAGATTTAGAGTGGTACTGTTATTATTGTACAAATATACAACTATACAAATCCATGTGAGAAACTCTTACCCGGACATTCTATACCTACCAAAAACTTACATTTAAGAGTCTGTAACTGAGGAGAAAAGCAAATGGGGGATTCAGTGATGGTCCGGAAAAAAAGCAAAGAGATTGGAAGACAGAGGAGGAACAGCTAGAAACAGTGCTTGCATTACATAAAGGTATACTGGCTTGCAGCCCCTTTGCATGTACTGCGCTCCCCGAAATGAGGAGTACTCAGATTGAAGGCAAGGACCTATACTGGTCAAGCTTAAGAAGTCAAACCCACCAACATCCCCATCAGCCATGTATATGTCACAAACAGTGCTACAGACAGATGGTGATTGGATCAGCAGCAAGACACAAAGATGTATTTAGGAACAGCATTAGGGAAGGACAAAGGATGCACTGCAGTCTGGCAAGCTGGTACAACCAGCTGCCTGCCTGACGTTTGAAAGTTCTATTCAAAAAACTGTCTGTGCACAGCAGAACTCCATGCAGGGAAATATAAGGATACTGACCTAGTGCTGTACTGTGTTAGTATTATTCATTTTTAAAAACATGTAAAAGACTTTGGATGCTAAGCAGTCCAATGCTTTATGGTTGGTTTGGAGACTAACACCTCTGCCCACCTATGAGATGCATCTGCTGTAACCACTCAATAATTTCTCTACACCAAAGGGAAAAATGTTTTTTTTTTTAAAGTTCTTTAATGACAGTCTACATTCTTATTTTACTCAGCCTTTTTTTTTTTTTTAATTAACTTACAGAATGATTGTGAAAGATAAGATGAGCTTTTCTTATTTCTTACTTTGTACTTGCTGGGACAGCAGAGATGCAAACCTGTGCAGCTTTGTTTGCAGCAGGCAATTTGTGATTTCAACTCTGTGATTTCAGGGTCTCAGCTAGTAGCAACTGGGTGGGTATCTGTTTATTTGCTGTATCCTAGCGAAGATACTATACAAAATTAGTTGTGGTGCTGGTTACTTTCCTGCCAAAAGCACCCATTGGAAACTGAACTGAGAACTCTTACTTCACAAAAGCCACTGAACAGCAATTAAGAGAAGTTTGGAATCACAGAATCATAGAATAGTTAGGATTGGAAAGACCTTAAGATCATCTAGTTCCAACTAGTTCCAATATCTAGTGTGATGACAGCTCCTGTGTCCTTCAAAGAAGTTACACGACTGTTGCACAGAAAATATCCCCCAATTTTGCAGGAGCCATTCCCTAGTGCAAGATCTTTTCCTTCAGCCTTAATTGAATATTGAAGTATTCGCTTGGTTTTTAATTGGATGTGCCATTTACAGTGCACCTTCTACCAGGTGAAAGAATAGAAGAATAGAGAAAATAGAAATCCAATTTTACGTAAGCTGGCAATGCAAATTTTTAAATCAAGCCAAGAATTAGTATAATGCAGTGTTAATTTTTGTATGGTAGATAGAATATGAAATAATTTTATATCCCTTATCATTAGCAAACAGAGTACATTAGTTCTGTATTTTGAAATCAGGTAGTTACCAGGAAGTTTGTCTTTAAAACTGCTTTATGAAACCAAGGAAGAAAAAATCCAGTACTTACTCAGGGGCTGGAAAAATGTTACCATGTTGAACATTCAGTTACTTCTGTATTAAATTGATGGCTTAGGCCATACTCTTACAGGAGAACTCGAAGAAGTTAAAACACGTTAACCCTCCTGCCACCTCATGCTCAAATGGCTGTGGAAAAATAGCTATTTAAATCATAGTGCCTATTTAGGTCTTCAGCTGCTGGCCAAAAGACGTATGATTTCAGAAGTAATCTCTCCTACTATATATAATGAAACCATTCCTGTACTCCAGTCAGTCTGAGACTGAAGTTCAGTCTTAAAGGCTCATTTTCAGTATCTCCTCTGGCAGAAGAAATCTGGGAAGAAGTTTTTTTTCTGAGAATCAACACAGCCTACACCCATGTTGCTGCTGAATTTCATTTACCTCTAAGAAAAGAACACTTTCCTTTGTGGGATTTCCCAGTGGTAGGATATATTACTACATTTTCTATTCCTCTTTCAAATGAAAGCAATAAGACTTAAAAATATGAAGCTTGGACACAGATGTAAAGGGTCGTAAAGCAACAAGAGTAAGCAAAATTCAGAATAGCAGGAATACAGTGATACTTGATCTGTTCAGTAAACTGGACTGTACTGGTGGGACAGGCTGGGTGAAGGGATTTAAGTAGGTAACCTTAAAGTGAGGGAACCCACAATGACCCTTGAGAGTTGTAAGAGCCAGAAGAAAAATGTGCTGGATGGAAATTTTGCTATGATTCTCTTTTAATCTATTACATTTGGTCCACTGGTAAGGTGACTTAACCTTTGCTGCATTTTGCTCTAGCTCTTTGACACACAGATTGCCTCATTTGAGACATACCTCAAATATATAGACTCTATATGAATGGAGTCTAAGGGAACTGAAGAGAACAGTAGAGGATCCAGCATGCATATCCCTGCATTTCAGTCATTACCGCTACCAGATGGGTGAAAAATATGCTGACCTAGCATACATTGCACCTCTGCACCACTGACATGCCACCGCTGATAGGCCAAATCAGACTTTGTATAAAAGCAGTAAGAAAGCAAAATCAGAATGCCTAAAGCAAACCATAGCATCCCTCTGGAGCATCTGGAGCATCTTTCCTATTTGGAACGGCTGAGAGAGCTGGCACTGTTCAACTGGAGAAAGGAATGCTCAGGAAGGATTACTCCATGTGTATGCATACCTGCAGAGAAGACAGAGCCAGGCTCTTTTCAGTGGTGCCCTATGCCAGGACCAGAGGCGATGGGCATGAATGGAAGTACAGGAAGTTCCCTCTCAGCATCAGGAAACACTTTTACATTGTAAGGGTGATTGAGCGTTGGCAGAGGATGTCCAGAGAGGCTGTGGAATCTGTCTTTGGAGGTGTTAAAATTCTGAATGGACATGGTCCTGGGCAGCCTGATGGGTGACTGTGCTTGAGCATGGGGAATGGACAAGATGACCTTCAGAGGGGCCTTCCAGCCTCAGCCATTCTGGAATATCAAAGGATTTTACTCTATGCTTGCTGCTGCTGTGTCGGCAAATGTCACAGGGGAGAAAACTGTTTGACTTTCTTCACTTCCTTGAGAACAAATTTGCTTTCTTCATATACTCTTTATGTTATTTTATTATCTTGTTCCTATAGACCTTATTCAATGAGGCAAAACCTTCACTGATTTTAATGACAATATAGCTATTATAATTACTGCAGGGTTGAGCCCTAGAAAATCATCAAACGTTTCTCTTCTTTTTTCCAATTGTGTTTTTAGAGGCAAATTGCCTATCCTGCTTCTTGCAGTTAATTTATGCTTGACAGTACAGCAATGCACAACTGAAAAGTCTTTTGCTGGAAAGCCATTCACCCTTTTGATAGTTGGTATGATGCAAACCCAAAACCTGGTGCTTCGAAGTTGTACTTGAATTTAGAGTGGTGCTATATAAGCAGCCGTAGAGTCTTCCTGATCTCAGGTATGGCTGAATGGGCTTCCCTTGTGTCAACTTGAGAGCTCTAGCCAGCCTTGGCAGCTTCGGAGTTTTACAAGTTGTTTTGCTTTAGAAGCAGCCTGTGGTACTGAAGCCTGAATAAGTACAAAATATGTTACCATCAGATATACAAGCAAATTCTCTGAAGCATAGTAGATGTTCTTACAAGAATGTTCTGCTCTGCTTGGTTCAGTCTTCTTGGTCTGTCACTTTTAGACCATGCCGAAACTAGAAATAATTCAAAAGCTAGGGGAAAAGAAAATCTAATTTCAAAGCAGCTCGCAGTCATTTTCAAAGAAAACTTAATTAGTTTTCTATCCTTGTGACCAAAAAGCATGTATTTTTCTCTTGTCAAACCTGAAAGAATTATGGAACTTAGCTGTAAGTGTATGTGTGACCGTAATGAAGCTTTTCCTTAGTTTCAATTCACTGTACACGGAAGCAATCAGACTGAATTATACTCAGAAAAAAACCAAAACCAGCCCCAAATCCTATTTCCTCCTACCTGTAAAGAATATAAGTGAAGATTTTTAGCTAATCTAATTTGTTTTATTCCTGTCCTGATTATTTTATGTTTCTGAAAAATAATAAAAAAAAAGGTATTTATTATTCTTTCCAAGACCTCTGTTATTTGCCTAACTTGAAGTTGATCACTCTTTTCTTCTTGATCTATAGTCAAGAAGAGCAGCCTGAAGAACAGCTCATTTTGAAAACCAAAGCTAAATTACTGCAAGGTTCCATGGTCTTATTATGATGTATGCTTAAGGGTCATTGTTCTATATATCTTTGAGCTATATATCTCCGAGCTTTATATCTCCTTAAAAAGAATTTATTTAATATAATTTTTTTGGGGGGAATATCTGTGGAAATAGTATATGTGGGAATGCAGCTGTGAAATTGCTCCCACTTTCTCCAGGCAGTCTAAGGTAATTAACTGAAGATCAAAAAGCCATTTATCTTGGTGTTATTTTTGATATAGGCACAGGGATGTGTAATCTATTTAAGATATGAACCAGATGACAGGTATAACCTTGATTCTTACATATACAATACAAAGTTAAGGTTAATATAGAAAGCTTTAGGAAATACTAGCCTTATTTTTGTTCTATATCCATGTACTTTCATGCCATGCACAGAATTAAATCAGTTCTTATCTTCATGTGATAAGTATGTGCATAGTGATATTTCCATTACTGCATAGTATAAAATTCTATCTTTCCAACTTGTTAGCATGTTGGGATGGGTTCCCTTCAAGAGTAAGTGGAGATGGTGTCTCTAAATTGCCCTGTATGTGTAAAGAGGGAGGAAAAGAGAGCAATAAAACCTACAGACTTCACTAAGATGATAAATGCGAAAAGGTTGGTGATTTATGCAATTGGTCAAGATTGTGGGTTTTTTACTCGGAGCTAAGAAATTCCTTCTAAAGGCTGCAAGAATAAGGCACAACTGAGGACTTTGCAGAAAACCAGGACAGAACATGTGACCATTCAGATGAAGATATGTGTGGAAGCCTTCATTGTTTTGTCTTACCCCTACTGAATGTAACAGAAAGTCTTTAAGTAATAAGCTGATAATGCTTGTGTTTAAACTTGTAAGAACAAAAAAACTTGGTATTGAAATATTTTAACACTTTATTGTAATATTTATTGCCAAAAGTATTTCTTGCAAGCCCTTGACATTGAACCCCTTCACTTTGTTAACTGCTGGCCAAACAGAACAAAATCATCTGCGTCTACTGAAGAATGCGTCACAGAAGAGATAAAGATGTACACAACAATGACACAGAAATAAAACTGTCTGAATTAATTTCAATGCTTCCAAGCAGTGCAGACAAAATTAAGGATAAAATAACTGAAAGGGATGAAATAGAGGGATCACAAAAGTGGGAGGACTCTGGGCTAAGGAAGCTAAGGTGAATATCAGTGTGGTTCTGAAGAGTAATGAAAAGCTGGAGAGAATTTATGAATATGGATGGGATCTCAGTATCACTCTCCTCACTAAACCAGTCAAACTTTGAAGCATCTCTATTCCTGGGATCCTCTCCTCATTCCCATGCCTCTCCCCATGAAGTAATTTGTAACAGAGTTTCCCTTCCCCATCCTCTTCTCCCATTAATGGCTGTATTCTTGCCTGTAATACAGAGGTGAACAGTGGAGGGAAAAAGAATTTACACGTTTTACACAAGATCTGGTCCTGTGGTCATCTGGTTTAAGTCACTAGTAGTATGTTTACTATCAGAAATAAGAAACATCCTTTTTGAAGCACCAGGATGAACAAGATATACTATATTTTCATTTACTCTATGTCTTAGAAGCACTGCATAGTAATCTGAATCCCTTCTAGATATCCTGCAAATAAGACTTACAATTGTATTTCATTTGCAGAAGGCTGTACAACTTATTAGGCCTAACATGAACATATTTGAATAAACAATCATTTACACAGGGTAAAAAAACACAGCCCAGTGGAAGAAGCATTTTTTTAATCCATTAAATCTTAACTGACATGCACTGACATTTATCTGTGGTATTTCCTTCAACTGTTCACATTAAAATTGGACTACAGTTACTTGTTGCTTTGTAATGTGATAAAATGAAGAAGAAGGAAAAAGAAAAAGTACTTCTGAGAGCCGGTAATTTGTAATTAAATTATTTTCTTTGCAGATCAGAAGATATGTACATACCAGAATCTTACTGAATTGTACTGGCATGTTTCACTATTTAAGAAAGAGCAAAGGACAGTGAGACATTACTCACAGAATTGCAAAGCTATGCCTCCAACTGAATCCAATCAAGAAGAGAGAAAAAAAATATAAAAGCAATTTTGCTCTGAAGGCTCTTTTCTCTTTTTTTCTCTTTTTCTTAAGGCAGGCAAAAATAGAACAGCTTGGTGTGCCAAAAACCAGCTGTAAACACAGGCCTCATTCAAGACAGCAGACATTTTTTCGCTGACTTCAATAGGTTTCTTTCTAAAAAGTACTGCACCCTACCTGCAATAATTCTGCTGTGACTTGGTGATGGTGCAGGAGGTCAGATCAGTTACTAGACTAGACATTTGCTGTTGTTTGAGGAACAGTGATCTTGACCCTTCTAGGTCCAGCTTGCGAGAACAGGAAAGCATTCCAACCAAAATACTTATACATATGTACTTCAAATGGGTTAATTATCCAAACCAGAAGAAAATATGAGAGAAATGGATTGAAAAGAAAATTCATGCAGAAAAACACAAACTAAATTTATTTAAAATCAAAACCATACTGTGAAGAAGTTTTTCTGGTTCATTACAGAAATAAAGGCAACAATAAAAACCAAGCCTACTTCTAAACCTAGGGATGGAGTAAATGAGGAATAGATAGAGACCAGTACCAATGATAGGTTAAGAAGTACAGAAGTTTCATATGGGTTGCTAAAGCCATAAAGCCTCAAATCCGTAATGATCAGAGGCAAATATCTATAAGCTCTTAATAGAGATGTAGAAGAACTGGAATTACTTCATAAATACTTTTTTCTGAACTCTGAAAAAACTAGGATGGTGCACCCATATCATGTGAAAACATGTGCTTCCCAGTGCATCAGTTGCAAAGAGGATGCTAAGCTACAACCATTGGGGATAAGTGCTTTTTAGTCAGGAGATCTAAATTATTATCTGAAGGCCTGCAAGGATGCTGGAAAGGGACTCTTCATCAGGTACTGTAGCAACAGGACAAGGGGGAATGGTTTTAAACTGAAACAGGGGAAGTTCAGGTTAGATATAAGGAAAAAGTTCTTTACTGTGAGGGTGTTGAGGCACTGGAACAGGTTGCCCAAAGAAGCAGTAAATGCTCCATCCATGGCAGTGTTCAAGGCGAAGTTGGACAGAGCCTTGCCAACATGGTCTAGTGTGAGGCATCCCTGTCCATGGCAGGGGGGACGAAACTAGATGATTTTAATGTCCTTTCCAACCCTAACCATTCTATGATTCTATAATTTCTTCCCAGGAGCATAAAATTTTGGCTCAACAATTTTTTACGGATAGAAATTTTTTAATACATCTTGGTTTATGACGGTACGGATAGAACATTAATGTGCCACAATATTCTGCCAATATTTTAAAACCTCTGTATGGTACACTCTGCAAATATAAGGAAATTCATAAGGGAAATTCATAAGGAAAACATAGTTTGGTGAAAATCAAATCAGGTAAATTGCCTTCTGGACGGTAGCTGAGCTACAGCTGCAAGCCAGAAGAGGATTACGACATTACACTGTCTTCAAATACATTGTCCTTCAAATGCATGCAGGAGACAGAAGACCTGGAGTTCAATTTAAGAGAAAGTAGCTGGAGGGAGAAAAGTTGGAAGCAGCAATATTCTAAAACAGAAACTGAGGAAGAGAGGATTGGGAGCAAAAGGAGAGTCAGAATAGGGCAGCAGAATCTCCAGGCATCAAAACCAATTATTTAAAACAAGTATGGAGAGATGTGACTAGTTTCAGTTTTAACTTGGTAAAAGGCTAACAGCTTTTTTTTTTTTTTTCCATATCCAGTGAAATTAAAATTGGCTGTAGGTCAAATAATCTCTTCTATTGAAAAACATGGGGACAAATAAAACTGCATTTACCTGTATTCTTGTGAACTAGCTCTGAAGAAAATGAATAGCTTAATTTTAACCTTCATCCCCGCTGAAGAAAACATAACATTGGTAGCTGAGGATTCAGCTGATATAAAGAGCAGACATGAGTTGGATCTGCATAAAATCTAGATGGAGGATGAGCAGCCATTTCCCAACAAGCACAAAATTTAGCACAGACTAAAGAGCAGTCTGACAAGTGGGATGAACACGCAGCAGTGTGTGTGACTCCACAGTGGCTGGTGTTGGACCAGCTGGTTCAATGTACAGATAGAACCTTAGTAAAGCAAGAGATTCTGATTCAAGGTGGGAGAAAAGGAAAGAGGTAAAGGTATGCATCTGGCCTGACATATGTTTTGGCCTAGGCCTGTGAAAGGAAGGTGTCTTGTAAAGATATGTTACAAAAAAATAGGTGATAAATAATGAATAAAGATTCTGCATTGTTTGTTTATAGAATATTAAGAGCATCCTGCTAGATGCATTTTCAGTTACTATTAATTCTGCAAAGCCCTACTGTGATTGCTTTAACCTTGATTTTGAGACAGAAGTAACAGTAATGTGCAAGCAGATTGGTATAGACGCGTTATCAAAGAAAGAATAGTGAAAAATGTATTTACAAAGCACTAAAATCACATTAAAACTGCTATGCAATAAAAACGACATTGTAGGCAGCATCTGGGAAAAGGTTAGTCATAAACCAATAATATCCCATTATGCAATAAAAGCATATGGTAGCCAAATTTGTACCAGTTTTTCAGACCAGGCCCTGGAAATGGGCTTTTGACCTTTTCCAGTATTGCTACCTTCCACTTCAGGTAATGTTCAGGAAGCACCCAGGGTGCAGCTTGGTTTAAAAAATCAGTTTTTTTCCTCAATAATCAAACAAACTCACAAATGTGGATTGCTAACAATTATGCAGCAAGTAACCTTATTAAAAAGTACTCCTGAATGTAATTGAACTATCCTGATGGATAAAAGAATGAAAATATGTCTGCTTCAAAAAAACACAGCCTTCAAATAGCAGATGATCGTATTTTCAAGAATGTTATGCTCCTGCACCCAAACTGCAGTCAGACTGAGAATAAATAATGGTTTAGGATATTTTTCAGTGGCTGAAAAAACAAACCTGTGCATTGACCCAAACCAATTGTTTTGATTTTTCTTTTTGTCACCAAATTGAATCTCCCATTACACTTTCAATTTATTATTTTTTTTAAAAGTGACAAATTAATTTCATGATACAATACAATTCTGACATGAAAAATGCTTTGCATGGTTTGTTTTCAAATCCATAATGTTTCAACTTTTCGTTTTTTTTTGCCTAAACAGTCTGCTGAGTTCAGTGCAAATTAACAGAAATAGTTTTGATCTGTTCAAGAGTGCATTTTTGTAAGGAATAACTTATTTGATTACAACTTGAATGTCCTCTGTTGCATCTCTAATTCTTCCTTATAGAAGGTATAATCTAAAATCCACTGAAGTCAATTGGAATTTCTGCGTCTGAGTGAGCAAACGTCAAATTCCCCACTGCTCAGACACTGCTATACTAACGGAACTTGATAAAGAAAAGCAAGAAAAATTAAAAGTAAACACTGGAAAGTAAAGTTAATATGTGTGAGAGCTGTGATGGCTTAAATTCTGAGGCTACTTTGCAGCTGTAAACAAACCTTTCTCAAAGTAAGCTGCAAAATAGCACACACAAAGCAATCAGGGTACAATGAAGCTCCAGAAATACACTTGAAATGTACAAAACAGCAAGAAACAAGGAAGAAATGTTGTGGTTCAAGTAAGATTCTGTGATGATGCAAAGATACAGTGGAAGCTGTTGGAGAGACCAAGTGGATACCAGATAAATTATTTCCTTAGGGACAACATTTCAGTGTCATTCATCTCTCTGCTAGCAAGGGACTAAGGGCTCTGATGAATGGCCCACCCCTTCCAGAACAAAGCTCATATGAAAGACTTGGAGCTTTCAGAAACGTCACTGCAAAGGGCTGACTGACATCAGTGTAAGTGAAAGTAGGATTTGACCATATGTTACTGCCCTTAAGGCAATCAGAGGACTGACTTACTCACATGCCTGCTAGATTTTGCATCTGACAGAAAGAAATCTTGGTTCCTTGTGTTGCAGACAAAGTTTAAGTCTTTCCAGAGATCTTCCTGAACCCCAGATAGCAAATGATTTTATTCTGCACCTAAGGAGGTTTTTTGCCAGATTTGTTAGACTAGAGCAAAATTCACCACCTTTACTGCAGATGCATCATGCTGCTTGTACTAGTTGTCCTAATAGTTACTGTGGCCTATCTACCCTAACGTAATATTTAGCCCAAACCAAACCCTGCAAATTCACACATATTCAGTATGACATTATAAGAGCCTTCATTTAGTTCTTTACTAGAAACTCATCTCATGTACACTACGTACATGCATGTGCTGGCCTCATGTTTTAAACATCTGAGAAAGCCAATTAAGCTTGTCCCTGATCCCATTGTTCCTTTCTTTTACATTAAGGCTTCTTTATAGATGAGCTCCCTACATGGGATATATCTCCAACAAAAGTAATGTTAAAAAAAAGAAAAAAAAGCAGCTGAATTTTATTCCTCTGGTATAATGAGCTTCCACTATGGCACTACAAGGACTTTGTTCTTATGTAAAATAAGCAAGAGGGATTAAAAGAGCAAAGGCTGCATTTTGCATTCACTTATCTTCTGCGGCTCACAGCTCTTTCATGAATTGCAGGATAAGAACTGAGCACGAGTTAGAGATAAGCAAATACAGCTCTCAAAAGTCAGAGCACTGATCTTGAACTTCTTGACGACTAACATTTGTGCAAAGCTTAGCGGAACAGGCTCACTAGTATAATTTGGGCTGTGACAGCCCCAGATAAAGAAGCAAACCAAAGTTATATATTTACTAATTTTTTCTGTACTTTGTAGATTTTAGAAAATGCTAGTCATGGATTAAATTTGCGTTGCTTTTTACTTCATCTGAAAAAGACTGCAAATGTCTAAGCAAACTTTTTCTTCAGGAAAGGAAATATATTTTTGGTGTTTGAGGTGGCAGGTTTTTATTCGATCAGGTTGTTGATATTTGCTTTTACCTGGATGATGATACAAGTGGACATGAACGAGTCCTCAATGCAGCAAATTATCACCCCTAGTCCAGCATGGTTCTTGATGTTTAACATTAAGTGCATGCTCAAGTACTTCCCTGAACTAATGCATTCTATCAGCTCAGGACACATTTCCCAGTTACAAAAGGGGTTGAAAATGAAGTGCTGGGGTGACATTTGGGTGTTTCTTTAACTCAACTTGCAATCTGCTGGGTTTTTTTTCCTCTGGAGACCAGGGAATTTTTGGTATAAAGGGACCGATCTGGCATTTGCAGTGAAACCAGAGCATGTCTGCCCAGGCCTGTGATAATGCTGGTGACTGCAGTTCGTTACTATTGAGATGATTTCTAGGTTATCAAGCTAATTTTTTATTTTTTTTACTTAATATTGGGAACTAGGGAGGAAGGAGGAAGTATTCCATCAGAAGGCAAAGACAAATGATTGATTTCCTCCCAGACTAAAGTAGAAACTGAATACATTTAAAAGCAATGTAGTGGCTCAGGCCTCTATTTTTCTCAATTATTTCTGTTCTCATAGGAGAATCACAGTGATTTGATAGAAAATAATTAGGAAAGTTGCTATTGTGTTTCACATCATGAGAAATTAATCTTGATTTTCATCAGTCAACAGGAGTGAAACTCACCAGTGCAGTAAGACAGAATAAGGGCTACCATGCGCCACAGAAATCTGGCATCAACTTGCTTCTGAAATTAGTCATCTCTAGTGGCTAAACTTTGTACCAGTTCTCTGACCAGAATATTACTGAGTTGAGAACACAAGGTGTTCTAAAATTGCACTGTTGTTTATCCATATCATACTGTTACTGCTGCCTAAAATGTTGAGTAGCTTCACCTCGGGGTCTCTTTAATCACTTTCATTTCCCAATTTTCTCTTGCTCATTGAATGTGTGTGCTCAGGAGTAATGCCCCCAGGAGATAGCTGTCTGCGTTCTTTTTCCAGGTTGATTCTCATTTTGCATTTCCAGTGCGCATCCTTTTCTTACTAGGCACTATTTTGTCCTACTTTGTCTCTATTCCTGTAATGTTTATAGCACCTCACACCTCAGTATCACCTACAAATTTTATTAATATTCTTTTTCCCCTTCTCCAAAATGCAGGGCTTTTTTCAGTATTTCCTTATGATGAAGCATCTTCCCCTCCATCCTCCCCGCAGAATCACAAATTTCTTAAAACAATGACTTAAATATTGTTTAATTGGAGAAATACCTCATTTTCCTCCTTTACAGAGTAGTTTAATCATATCTGCTCCATAAATTTGAAAAGTTTACAACTGAAAAATAGCAGTATGATTCAATACCCTGAAGTCTGGAAAATGTGAACTGGTCCACACTTGTACCTGGTGCATAAAATAGGCTCATTTCTCCCTAGCGAGCCTCAAGCATCTTTATAGGAATGTCTTTATAGCAATGTCTTCATGGCAATGTAAAGCCTAAAGCAGATGTATTTTCTTGTCTGTGCTTAAAACCAGGAACTGATGTTATTTGTGTTCTTTCCTTTCATGTTGTCATTGCCTTTTGTCAATTGATGCCGCTGAAGCGACTGACTATTTTGAACCACACTTTCCTTTTCTGCATTATAGCTGTGTTGGGGACCTACAGTGAAGAAAGCCTCCTTTAGGGAATGATTTATACACTTCTGAAAAGGCTTTTTTTTTGCCTCTGAGAATCGTTAAAATGTTACAATTCAGAAGCTGGGTTTATCATGTTTCCCCTTGACTGTCTAAAGTACTTTCTCAGGGCTCCTTGCTCTGTAAGCTCACTGCTACTTCTTAATCCATTCCTATTTTTCAGAAAGACATACAACAGTTGCAGGAAAACATATTTACAGTAAGATTAGAAAGAGCAGACCAGTATTTTGCAAACTGACTACTAAACAGGCCACATCATGATTGTGTATTTTCTACCTTGCTGATCTTTGCTACCTACCTATATTCCTAGTCTTCTTGACATTGCCTGACCCATATGTGTATTTTTCCATTATGAGATGATTACAAATACTGTTTTTCTTCAGTCTTACTGAAAATATTCATATCAAGTAATTGCACAGAATAATCATTAAGAGTTGTGCTAGGAGAATCTAGAGGCTTTATTTTTCTCTTGATTGCAGAAGAAATTTATGAAGTTTGGCAAGCTGTTCTTTATGCAAATGCTTTCTCTTATCATCATCAATACAATGTCCTAGTTATTTAAGGGTTTGCTAGTATGCCACAAAACCCCGTAGTTTGTTTGCACTTCAGAGACTGACAGGGATTATGTTTAAATTTGTAAGCAGTGCAGTGGAGTGGTTGTGAAGTAAACACCCGGAAAGAAGGAAGGGAAAAATCTGGCCTTTGGAGGGGTCCAGCTGGAGCTGTGCAGAGCTGCTCTGCCAGGGGCTACATGAAGCTCAGCTCCAGAAGCTGCCCTCTTCCCCCATGCATTCCTCTGCAGTTCTCCTGGGCAATGGGCACAACAGAGGGGTATGGGATGAGCCTGAGGGTCTGTATCTGACGTACTCCCTGGAAAAGCAAATGGCGTAGTGTTTGCATTTGCATGGCTTGTCTATTGTTTGACATTACCTGTAAGGACAGCAGGTATGCTCCAGTCCTCATTCACACAAAGATGAAGGCAACTGTGAACTCTTGACTGCCTTGCATGTCCATGGTTTATGACATCTCTAACAGATGTTATCAATACCATATATTTGAGCTGGATGTTGCTTGCCTGCTACTGGCATTCCTGAAGTGCTGACTTTATGGTAGCTTTATATTTATCTGGAAAGATGAACAAATAAACAGAGATGCTATTTATAAGCCTAGATGCAGATATTATCAACCTCAGCACTACCCAAACAGCATGCTCCTTAGTTAGTATAGTGAGGGAAACTTTTCCCTCTGGTGATTTCAAAATAGGCAAAAATACCCAGCAGAATGCCACCTTTTCAACATTCCAGCAGCAACTGGAAACTGGCTGCTACAGAAGTGATCGTGGAAACCTGAGAAATATGGACAGTACCAAAACAAAGAGAGGGTTTAGGGAGGTGACACAGTACGGTGACCTTGCAATATAATATTGTTTCTCTGTTACAGGTTTTAAAAATGAACAGGGAAAGTTACAGTCTAGCTGACACCTTGTAGGCAGACAGCACCATATGGTAACCCACCACATCAGTTTATTCCAAGGAACAAATACGCTGATAAATGCTACTCTAGAGCTGCATGAGACAGAGAAACCCCAGTGGAAGCAAAAACTAAAGGAGAATTACAGTAATTAAGTATGTAGTTATGACTACTTTTGTAGAGTCAGTGCAGATAAATACAGAGAACAGTTTACAAACGTTGTGCAGCTGTGGAAAAAATATCCTTGCACTCTGTCAGATGTAGTTTTCTGCAGACATGGCACAGTTGGAAGCCACCACCTCTGTCTGGAAGCTGACTAAGTACTTTTCAGGCTGCTTCCTGGATGAAAGAAGACAGAGAAAGCAACAAGAGTCACAGAACTAACTTCTTGTCTCTATCAAAATTCTGCCTGATAGGGGTAGAGAATAACCCTTTGGGACTCATACCCATCTTTGGGACTTCAGAAAACATTGTTAGTTAGATCTAGTACCTGCTGCTAGAAACAGCACAGTTTCCAGGGGGAAGGCCTGTTCCTTGTGTCATGGGCTACGACAGCCAAAAGGAGTTAACAGTACATCACTTACGTGTACATGATTGTGAAGTTGGCACATGCATGTTTCTGGCTGAAAACTTAATTTCTACCCCTCTTCTTTGGCCAAACTTCTAAGAAAGGCTTTTCCAGCCTCAAAGAAAAAGCACGTTCTCTTGAAATAGAAGTCTAATGTAGAAAAAGTCTTGTGAACCCAGAAAACATGCAAATGCTGTAGAGAAAAAAAACAAACAAAAGAGAAAAACTAACAGATACAGTAAGTTATTATTAATACAAAGAGGTCACGGAAGTCAAGATGAGCTCCAACTTCCTTTCCACTGGCTCTGCTCTAACTCACAGGACAGTCTCATAATCCATCTTTACATGATAGGTCTGGAAATATGAAGTCAACTTGTAAACTTTTGATGCAATTAATGGGCCACTTTATTCTGCTTCACGTGATATGAAGTAATGAGTCCCTGTGTGTTAAATTAGAATTATGTCCATAAAGGTTAGAAAGGGTATTTCACAGTCTGAAAATTTCTTATTGCTCAGATCTATTGGTTTACAACCATGGCCTTATACTCACTGATATTCACTGCTTGTGTCCTATGTAGCTTTATTCTCCTGGAGTTACAAGGACTCTTAATCTTTCTATTGATAGAGTTAAATGAAAAATCTCTTATCTGATGAAGGTAAGTAGGAACCCAATTATACATTACTTGCCCCTGTGCATGGGTAATAAGATAACACGTGAGATGTTTGAAATTTTTGGATAATGCTTTTGTAGGACTCCCATACTCAAAGCAGGGTGAAAAGAAGTAATCCTCTTACCATCTCTGTAAAGGAAGTCTCACTACACTAACTTCACACAAAAAAAAACCCCAAACAAACCCCTGAGGCTGAGAGCGCAAATATTTCCAAAAATAAATGCCTAAAAGCTAGGTTTAAACTCCTGTTTATCTGCCCCAGAGAGTGACTTACTTATCAAATGTCAACATTTTTTAAATCAGGCCGCTTATTTAGGTGTCTGATGTTTTCAGTTTGTATTTTATCACTTAATTTGATGATCTGCATGGTGGCTTTCCATTACCACTTAATTACCTTCTTAAGAAGTCTCATTTCGAAATTCAAAACTGGTTTTCAGCAATTTAGACCAATATTTATATACTAAGTTTGCCAATTCCATGCACATTAGGCTAGTAAACTCATTCACTACATGGCATGAGGAACAGAAACAAAAGAATGCCAACACAAGAGAGAATTTGTAACCCTCAAATAAGACACCTTTGCAGCGCTAGTCTGTATTTACACCCAATACTGGACTACAGATAATATGGTCAAAATATTAATGCCCCACCTTAAACACTTACCATTTAATACTTTACCTGTGTTAAATTTACTAAAAGTGAACATTTGCTGTCAATTTCTGTATTGCTTTATTTCTCTTTTCCTGGCCTCTCCCAGAAACTTCAAAGGGGTTATCCATCGTAACTTTGATCATTTCAGTAGTGCTATGCTGATTTGTTCCTGAGCTTGAAGCACAAAACCAGTATTCAGTTGAACGTTATGAAGTTTACTCACTTTGTTAATTCCATTAGGCTTGGATTTAAACTGTTGGTTTCTATTTCAACAATAAATTCATTTCAGTTTAAAATTCAGAGACAAATTAGAACTAATTTTATGTTATGAAAGGAAAAGCTTTAACACCTTTTCAAATCCATACTTTATTTACTTTTGATATATTAAATAAGTGTCTTGTTCACGTTTTAACTTGGATTATGGTAACTTCACGCGATTTTATTAAATGCAGCAGGGAAATGCTCTTCTGAGTGTGCATTATTGCAATGCTATTTGCCTTTATTTGTTAAAAAGAAAAAAAAAAGGAAAGCAAAAAAGAATGAGTCATGAAACACTGCCCCTATAAATCACAAATACCCTGAAAACTTAAGAGCTTGATTAAAATTTGTGGAAATTAACAGAGGGGATTCTTGGCCAAGAAAGCACACACCAATTCAAAAGCTGATTGTAACTAGATTAATAAAACACAAATTTACTTGTGATTTCTTGCTGCAGCATCCTGGACTACAGTAAAGCACTGGTTCCCAACCAATGAAGAACAACTTGTTAGTGAGGCAAGGGAAGCTAAGGAAGATGCTGGAGGTATTATTTGAGAAAAGAAAAGGTGGTGACAGTGAGATTTGCTTCAAATAATTATACAGGACACCATTCGCTTCAGGAACACTCAAAATTATGCCAAAGAACTAATACAGGAATGCTAAATTTATTTGTTTGATTCATGAGGAGTGATAGGACAAGGACGTAATTTTCCATCCAGTTCAGAGAAGGCAATTGGGTCAATGTCATTTTCACCCATCTGCCTCTTGCCTTACCTCCTGTAATGCTTCTGCCAAATTTGCTTTCAGTTACAATCTGTGCAATCAACATGGATATCAAGAGGAAGACTGCAGGCTACAAATAAACCCAACAGGAGAGGATAGGATGAGGAAGACTGGGTAAATGTTGAGGAGTGACAGCCACTATGTGGCATGGAGGCTGTCAGAATGGTCCAGTAGCTGCTGGTTAGACAGCCCACGTCCTGCCTTTCAACAAGGAATGACTGCCTAGTAATTACTCAAGTAATTACCTAGCTGCCTATCTGCCAGGTATCACTCTTCCTTCACACCGCTGCAACAGAATGTTAGCTGAGACCGGTAACAGGAATTCTAATCAGAGCTAATATTTTTTTCTGAGCTGCAGCAAATATGAATCTTGAGATAACATGGATTTCATCCCCCTCATCTCTCCATGCTTGGCAGTTAGGAAGCAGCGGTCACCTACCTCTAAATGTCTTGTCTTGGAGATTTTTCAGGGAGAGTCAAATCCCACTTAATAGCACACAAGACAAGCTACTCCAAGTAGCTGAAAAATTGCTTTTATCAACCAAAAATTGTTAAATTACTTCTGTGAGGTAATTAAAGCTGCCAGAATTATAACTTTTAGAAGTGATAGAGGTAATAACCAAAGTGAGCTCTGATGACTAATGTGGCAGAAGGGGGCTTTGGTTATGTGTGAAGTACATTTTTTTTTGGTTATGTGTGGAGAACAAGTTGTGATTGCTGATGTCCTGTTGTTGTAACATAAAAGGCCATGGATTTTAGAAAGACAGTAAAGCACAAGATGAAATGCACAGAAAGAAAACAAATGGTCTATGAGAATCATCTGTTGTCTGTGAATAGATGGTTGGCAGCAATTTAGTTTGCTTACAATCCTGACAAGCATCTCTTTCTCTGCCAGAGCAACTAATGTGCCTCAGCAGTAGCTGTAGAAGTAGCACAAAGTGATTAAATCTCACTCTTTCTTTCAGGAAATTGCCTATGATGTCTTGTCTCACAACTACATTATGTCTCATTGTAAGCTCTGTCTCCTATACAGATTGGACTTGAGTTTAAAAGTCCCACAGAGCATCTGCTGCAGGTTTCCTGTCAATATGCTGCAGACAACAGGAGTATGTTAAAATATACATTATTGGAAATTTGAACATTTTAAATCATGTCTTTGGAACAGTTGTTCTGTAAGTGGAAACATCTTTGTTTCTATTTGCATATTTTCTTTTCTGGAACCAGAGAGGCTGAGAGCTCATTTTTGTCACTTTACTCTTGAAGGTGCATAAATTTTCTAAATTCAATTCCTTCAGCCTAAGACATCCACCACAATAACCTATGGAAGCTGAAGAAATACCCACATTTTTTAAGACAATATTACCATAAAGGGAGATTCATTTTGGAAATGTGCAGAATTCTTCTACCCTAGAAGGGATTCGGGAATTCAGTCTGCTCCTTAGGGTCCTTGGCAAAGCTACTTCTGCCTTGTAGGATCAGCAGCTTTTAAGAGGGAAACTAGCTCCTGGAGGGAACCAAACCCAGCCATTGTGCCACAGGCATGTTGTAAAGGAGCTGAAAAACCAGCTTGAATCAGGCCTTACATATGGGCCTTTAATATTCCCATATTCTATATGAGAATAGAACATTTTCTGTATCGTATGAGACACTGATGTGATGAAGAAGATCAGGGATTTGGAGTGTGATACTGACTTATTTTATGTATTTGCTGGGATTATTTTTTTTTTAATAAAGTAGTACTGCAACCAACAGACATGACCAATCATGTGTCTTCCAAATGTTCCTGTGTCTGATTTCAAAGATAATTGTTCAAAATCCTATTATCACAGCAGTGAAAGGTACAAACTGACAAGTGAAGGAGGGACTTTAAATCCCCCCTATTAGCGCTGTGCATTCTGGAACAGCCACCAGTGCTGGTTAAATTAAGCTGTACCTGCTGAGGAGATCTGTGATGCTCTTCTCCTAGATTACATTACCTAGAAGTTGTGAGGAATTACTGTAGATTGATACTATACAAATGAGTTTTTAGAGCAGACTCCTATGCTAATAAGGAACTTCCACTTCAGATACTGAAGGGTTTTAGTAATCAGATCTGTACTTGATTATTACGGTATGGTTTTAAATGTAAAAATTATTTACTGTTTTCTATTTTCTAGGCTATAAAGTACTTCAGACAGTAGAAGAAAGATACATAAACTCTTCTCCTTCCCTTTGGACACGTGAAATCTTAAGGCTTAACATTTTTCCCTAACAGAGCCATCTGTAGAAAATGTCACGGAAGAGCATGTTTTGCAAACCAGTGACTGCTGCATACATTCCTTTTAGCAACATATATTTATCCTTGAAGAAATGCAGAGTTCATGCAAAATGACCATAACCACTTAGGTGGAATATGCTACATATGTTAATTGGGATGAACCCAATTGGATTTCACTTATGCACAGAGAATTCCTTTAACAGTATGCTATGATTTCATCATAATCAAAATGAAGTAATCAAAAGGAAGAAAGCAAAAGGAAGTCTAGAAACCTGAGAGAAGACATAGCATGGTGTGAAACCTATTTACTCTCCTGCCTTCATGTGGAGGGAGCTTCATTAGTGTACCTGCCTGGCACATTCATTCAGACATAACTCCCTTTTGAGTACTGATGATTTCAATTACAATGCTTCTACAGATCTCTAATTAAAACTTCATTCCAAACCCTAGACAAGCACAGGCAAAATAGTCATGCCCCAGAGGATAACATGAAGAGATGAATGACAAGGCAGAAAGGCACTGTGTTTTCGTGGTTTAAGTCTCTAAAACTCACGAAAGTCACTCACTCACTCACTCACTCACTCCCCCTCTTTCTTCCCCCAGTCCTGGGGGGATGGGGAGGAGAATCAAAAGAATTCAACTCGCACGGGTTGAGATAAGAACAGTTTAGTAACTAAGGTATAACACAAATCACTACTGCTACCACCAGTAACAATACAAGAGAAATACAAGGAAAGAGAATACAACTGCTCACCAAGCCCAACCCAGCCAGTGCACCCCCCAGCAGCGAACCCCCCAAAGCCAAAAACCTGACCATGCCGTGCACCGCAGTCCACCACCACCACACCCTTCCAGGTCTCTTCTCCCCGTCTTCACATCCTGGGCATGACGTGCTGTGGTATGGAATAACCTCTTTGGTCAGTTTGGATCAGGTGTCCTGTCTCTGCCTCCTCCCGGCTTCCCCTCCTCCCTGCCAGAGCATGAGGCTCAGAAAGTCCTTGGCCAGACCAAAACATTACCAAGCAGTAACTGAAAACACTGGTGTTATCAGCGCTGCTCCCAGGCCGAAAGTCAAAAACACAGTGCTGCACCAGCTACCACGAAGGAGAAAAAATGACTGCTACTGCTGAACCCATGACACGTGTTCTACCTGTGTGTGGCACAAAGAGCAAAACTTCAGCTGGAACCTCCCATTCCCCAGTCTGACCACAGCGCTGAGCCCGGGAGCTATTTGTAGTGCACTCTAAAGATTATTCAAAATTTCCTATTTCATAGTACATTTCATCAGAAAAAAACCCCAAATATCCCACCAGTACTCCATCAGGTGCCCCCATTACTCCACATACAAGCCAATTCTTGGGCAATTTTGGTTCTCCTCATGGGTCCAGCCTGTGACAGGATTTGATCATTCTTACACAAAGTAAAATGGAACAGATAAAAAAACCCAAAACTAACCCCCACAAAAAAAAAACCCACACCAAAACACACACACATGAAAAAACAAAACCCCTACAAACAAACAAGCAAACAAAAAACAGAAAAAAAAGAGGAGAGAAAAAGAAAATAAAATGCTTTTGGATCTTCTCAAAGCTAGTATTTCTCAGAGAAATAAAACCATAGAATGAAATAAAGAGGAACCGATAAAAGACCTGTGCAACACCTTTGTCCATTTCCATTTTAATGGGATGGATTTACATTCTTAACCAAGTTCCTGACTGGTAGAGAATAGCTGTACTGTGAAGGGCAAACCTGGTGATGCTGCATGTTGCCAAGGATAACTACTCTCCTTGTTTGCCATCAATAAACCTTTCTTAAAGAGATAGGAAACAGCAGTGTGCACTATGACAGAGAAATAATTAAAATGTATTGGCTGACAGGTACAAAACCATGCTCACATGCTCAATGGCTATTGAGATAGGGGAAATCTGGTGTTACATCAGCTACTAGCTATAGTGACATAAAAAGTGTTTTTTTGTAGGATCCTCCCCCCACCTTCATCTGTCCTTCAGCTATTTTCCATCAAAGCACAGAAATCAACAGCAGTATGTTTGATGGAAGCCAGATTGGTCTGAAGATCCAGTACATGATATCAGCTCAGTCAAGTGTGTTAGATTTAATTTATGCAGTACTTATTATTCCCAAGCTTTGCTTGTCGACAGGAAAAAAAAGTATAGACCTGAAAAGCAATCAGGCAGTTTTCAGAAAGAGAAATCTTGCAGTGGTTCTATTCTTCCCCTTCCCCTATCAGTTTAGATTTCTTTTCTTCACTCTCATTTCTGTATTTTTCATATCTGTAATGCTAGCATTCATAAGAAGGGCAGCTGTTGCCGCAGGAAGTCTATTAAATTTATGGTAATTTCTGTAGTACATACACAAGTGTTTTAACTATAGCATTATGACAGTATTCTCTGATGGGCGGAGATGATAAATTGTAAATCCAATAGGATGAAGCACATTTAAAATACTAAGGATTACAGATATTAACTTGCAGACCCCTATCTGAGTGTTTTGGTCTGCACTTTCAGCTGGCTTCCCTTTTTCAGGCAGACACCAGTATTTTACTTTTTATTTTACAGTTAGTTAATGGCGTAAATCCCATTACATGAATAGCTCTGCATCTAAACAGAATTTTTTCCATATGAGCAGTAAGGATATTGTAAATGCTGAAGTTTAAATGGGACTCAAGGGGAAACTTGAGAAGTCCATGGAAATCCTTTAAGTATTCCTAACTGCTCAGAAATCACATCCATTTTAACAGCTTTGGGGAGCGGCCATTAGGGGAGGACTGAAACAATTTAAGAGTTTGTCCTGTCTTTATTTTTCTCCAGGTATCTGCTTACGTCGAATGATGGAAAGGGGAAATCGAGGTGTGTGGACTCCTGTAACAGGACCATTCCTATGTTCTTCTAACTAGTGTGCTGGTATTACTTAGCCTGCTCACTTTTTCCTAGGACCCGGCTTTCTGGAGACTGGTCTTCAGTCATTAAAAAGGAATTATATGCACGCTGTCAAACACATAGTAGAACAGGTAACATGGGAAGTTCACAGTCCTGATGATAAGACATTTATAGCATCAAACTGTATTGGAATACTTCCAGACCTAAGAGCTGGCTAGGTGCTGTCAGAGGGCAGGAACAGCTCCCACCTGTGTGTGCCTATCTCAGTGAAACCTTGCTTTAGGCCAGGGCATGCCGCTGGCATGCTGTGCTTGCCATTTGGCAAGGCAAAGATGCTGAGGCAACAATGACACTGCAATCTGACATGGTCTAAGATGTGATTTCCTCTGTAAATTAATTTCCTCTGTAAATTAACTGCCCATTATCACGTCTATGGGGAAAAGCCCTGCTAAAATTCTTAACACTGCTACATAATAAATCAAACGCAGAACAGGAATCATATTTTGCAGAACCTAAATATCATTTAAGGCTTCCAGGGCTGCTGTAGTATGAATGACAGCCATGGGAACCAGTGTCTTTGTAACATCCCTGAGAAGGTGACTTGTTGCTGCAGCTTTCTAGTTAAGACAATTCTAGCAGTTATTTTCCCAGCCTACTAATGTAAGTGGCATTACACAGCAACAGTTTAAGATTAATCACATTTATCAGACATACATGTTCCCTGATGCTCGAGGAAAAGTCCCTCGTTTTCACATTGTTTCCCCTACCAAGTTGCTGCTTCTAAGTGTTAGATCAGGATTTTAGTGCTTGGATTTGAGTGCTGCTAATAGCAGGGTAATAAACTTAATCTTGGAAATGTTAATCTGCGTTCACTTGTCAACTTTAGGTTTCTGTCTGGTAATCTGATTTCCTGTTTCTACACTCCCACATGACCAAATGCCAAGGTTGCTAAATTAATGGCCACACCTGCATTGCCATTTGCTCCACAGCAAAGCATTTCTGAGTGGCGAGGGCACGAAGAGAAAGAGAATAACAACATTTTGTACTGTGAATAATATAGTGAAGAATAGCATACCTGATTTTATATAACCACCATCATTGTTTACCCTATATTCAGTCAAAGAAATATAGCTTCATTCACAGACAAGAAAAGAAAGAGATTTCTGATTTCAAAATCTTAGAAGTTATGGTTGTAATTACTCCTTCTTTCTGTATCTCATTTAGAAGGGCTGCTGCTCCAGCAGAACGAACTTCATGTGGGTTTCAATGGCATGACACAGAGAGTTTGATTTTAATTTATGAGTAAAGAAACAGGATGTCTCAGGCAGAAAAGTTCTAAGTATTTTCTTTGGATTTTTATTTTAATATACTTTATTACAGAGTAAGATAATACTTAAATGGAAATGAAATTAAGATATTATGCAGTGAGACGTGAAAACATAATTTTTTGAATGGACAGGGATTAAAAGGCAAGACTATTTGTATTACATTGGAGGATGAAGATTACTTTAGGTTTAGACTGCACCAGAATCAATTATTCAGTTCTCACACTGAACAGAAAAAACTAAATTATTATTTTTTTTAATAAATGTATTCCCTGCCATGTTTTGGGGGAAAAACTAAAAAGCAGTAAATATCTGCAGAAATCGTACCAAACTGCTAGCATATCCAGAATCTCTGCTCTCAAGATGATTCAGAGATGCCAGGAAAAGGATTGCTATAATTTTACATATAAGGTTTTAATTTACTATGGTGATGCTCACTTATATAAAATCTTAAGTTTTCCCACTAGATTATTGAAGATTTCTGAGTTGTTACTAACCTGACTCCTAGCTTGCTTCATGAATCAAGGGTTATGAATAATTTCTGGTTCTATATAAAAGTAGGCAGACCACTGCTGTTATTAAGCCAGATTTCTCATCAGTGATTTGTAATGGTGGATCCTTCCCGTAACCAATACCATCTCCTAACCTTGGGGATGACTTGCTGTTGGCACAGAACTTTCACACCCTCCTCTGTCTTGCCCAGGAAGATTCTTGAAGCATTAATTTCAGGGATGATTGTAAGGTAATTGACCTTAGGACTGCATGCGATAAGAAACACATTAGGCTATTGTCGTGGTTTAAGCACCTCAATAACTCACCCAGTCACTCTCTCACTCACTCCCTCCTCTTTTTTCCCCCAGTCCCAGGAGGATGGGGAAGGAGAATCAAAAGAATGCAACTCCCACAGGTTGAGATAAGAACAGTTTAGTAACTAAGGTATAACACAAACCACTGCTGCTACCACCAGTAGTAATAATGACCAGGGAAATACAAGGGAAGAGGATACAACTGCTCACCACCCGACCGAGCCGAGAGAGAGAGCGACTTCCAGGTTCCTGCCTCCAGTTTTTACATCCTGGGCATGACGTGCTATGGCATGGAATAAACTTTTTGGTCAGTTTGGATCAGGTGTCCTGTCTCTGCTTCCTCCCGGCTTCCCCTCCTCCCTGGCAGAGAATGAGACTCAGAAAGCCCTTGGTCAGACCAAAACATTGCCAGGCAGTAACTGAAAACATCGGTGTTATCAGCACTGTTCCCAGGCCGAAAGTCAAAAACACAGCACTGCACCAGCTACCACGAAGGAGAAAAATGACTGCCGCTGCTGAGCCCGTAACAGCTATGTATAGAGGACCTGTGGCTGTTTTGGCTTCTGAACAATGATTTCTGGTTTTGTAACACGGTCATCCTAACTTCATGATTGTTCATCTTTCTACCAGCAAGCACCATTGCTATGTGCACCAATAACATAGAAATGATTCACAAGAGTGCATAAGAAATCACATAATCATAGAATCATAGAATAGTTAGGGTTGGAAAGGAACTTAAGATCATCTAGTTCCAAACCCCCTGCCATGGGCAGGGACACCTCACATTAACCATGCCACCCAAGGCTCTATCCAACCTGGCCTTGAACACCGCCAGCGATGGAGCATTCACAACTTCCCTGGGCAACCCATTCCAGTGCCTCATCACCCTCACAGGAAAGAATTTCTTCCTCATATCCAATCTAAACTTCCCCTGTTTAAGTTTGAACCCGTTACCCCTTGTCCTCTCACTACAGTCCCTCATGAAGAGTCCCTCCCCAGCATCCCTATAGGCTCCCTTCAGATACTGGAAGGCTGCTCTGAGGTCTCCACACAGCCTTCTCTTCTCCAGGCTGAACAGCCCCAACTTTCTCATCCTATCTTCATAAGGGAGGTGCTCCAGTCCCCTGATCATCCTCGTGGCCCTCCTCTGGACTTGTTCCAACAGTTCCATGTCCTTTTTATGTTGAGGACACCAGAACTGTACACAATACTCCAAGTGAGGTCTAAAACCACTGTGGGAACTTTGGTATGGATTAAAGATTTTCATTGTGAAAATTTTCATCCTATTAGTTCTACCAACAACCCAGCTTTCAAGTCAGTGTCCACCCGTCATTAACTGTGTGTCAGTAATTCACATGGAAACATGCTCAGTTTCTTAAAGACAAGGCAGGATCAGAAATGGGTTTCAAAACCACGAGCACTAACTGATCACATTCCTCACAGCCACAGTGAAGCACATAGTGCGAAAATAAACCCTGAGACTTAAACTAGGATGTAAATTTGAAAATTTTCTAGCCCTACAGCTTTATCTTTGGTCTCCAGAACAAACTTAGTGGCCAAATGGGGGTTACAGGCATCCAATCAATGTTCGCATTATACGGTTCTTAAAAAAACCAAACAACACTGTTTTTTTTTTTGCAATTACTGCCTCCATATCTGCAAAAGGCTGTTCTGGTTTGGGCCTTGCTGAGCTTGCAGCTGGACAGCCTCAAACAATAGCACCAAAGGAGGGGTGAACTTCCCAACCCATTCCTCCGCTGCTCACTTTAGAGCCTGTTCATTTACATGCTAACGCTATTAACAAGTAAGCAAAACACAAATGGATTTTTATTTTTTTTTATGTATTTTTGTTCCTTAAGGCAGCTGCGCTTGTTTCGGGCTCTTGGCAGCGCAGACACACGAGGCAAGCCAAAAGCCAGCACACAAAACAAAAGCAGCCCAGATGTCTGGTGCAGTTCACAGGAATTAAGAAAGAAAAAAAAGGCAGCAAAGGAAAAAGTGTTTTCTAAACTGCTTCTTCTGAGCTTTTATCCAGATTTAATGGATACATTAATTCTATTGATGTGCAGTTTAGCCAGCCGGCAACACATGAATACCTTCCACAAATGATAGGATTTGCCATTTCCCCCCCCCCCCCCCCCGCAGAAACATTCCACGGATGTGACTGTGTTCCTTCTGCTCTTTTCCTTCTCTCCACCCCCCTCCGTGTAATATTTTAGCAAATAATGAAATGTACCACATGTCTCCAAACAACCAGGCACAATAATGCTGAAGGGGAACTGCTGCTGCCACTTCACTGCTTTTTCTTCCTTAACTGTATCAGTCTCTTAATGTAATTTTCTTTGCTTTTTAATTATTTGCCAGACAAATATCGATATGTTAATGGATTTCAAATAAGTACCAAAGACATATTGCCTTTTTGAAAAAAAAAAAAAAAACACCAGATTTTTTTATCTGGGATGGGCATTATGTCTAAGATAGGGATAAAAAAAAGCAAAACTGGGTGTTAGTAAAAAGGGATATGGGTAGAGTAATTCTTACAAAAAAGGGAAAAAAGGAGAAAAAAAAAGAATGATTGCAGAAATAATGCGAAAGAAAAGGAAAAGACAGTAGTGGAAAGAAATCTGACATTTAAAACTAGGCTCCTGGCTGGTGCCCATGGCAACTCCATTGACAAGGTGGTAAAAACCATTCTCTCTTTTGATTGCTTTCAAGGATAATCCCTGCTTCTCTTTCCCGGGAACCATGACAGATTTGTCTTTCTAGGGACTTGTGCGGGGGCTTCTTTTGTAATGGCACTAATAAATAATGGAGTGTCAATGTCCTCCAGGATGACCAGCTGTGAAATATGACTGTTTAGGAAACATTTTCGCACTCATATACAAGTAAGGCATCTTGTGGGAAGGAATACAGGTATCTTCAAATGTTTTATATAGCGTATTTCTGCTATTTTAAAAATTCTAAATGGAATCCAGCATTAAGAAAAATTTAGCTTAAAGGAAACCAACTTAAATTGCTCCATTGAGCATCAGCATGTGGTATTCACGATTTCTAGATTTAAATAAGGTTTTCATCTGCTCTGTTGTCCAAGAATCTTGGCGAAAGCTATTAGAGAGCAAGAGAGAGGGGAGGTGAGGAAGCATGCACATATTTATGCAATGTTATACATGGGATACTTTTGAAGCAAACACAGGTCTTGCAGTGTTCTGGTTCTTTATTTGAGACACATAGGCACACATCTCTACTTTGATGCAGCAGTTCAGTCTGGACCTCGGAACACCACAATGGCAGGTGGCTTCTCTGAGGCCTGCCCAGCGCATCAGGCACACTGTCACCAGCCCAGAGACAGCCAAATGTATTTCTTCCTCTCCTAAATGAGAAAGATCCTCTTTTCAGCAAAAATAATGCAATTAAGAAGTCAGAAAAATGGTATTAACAACCACAGATATCTACCAGGGATATCCCTGGATCACAAAGCAAAGTAAACCTGGTCTTCAGCTCTACAGGCCTAGGCTCCAGCACGTAATTTAAATCTGCCTCAGGTACTAAATTTGTTCATTTAAAAAAGAGGCACTTCCAACACTAAGTTCTGCATTACATTCTTCGGGGTAAAAAAAAAAAAAAAAAAGGATTACCAAGACAGCGCATAAAATTCCTTCAGACAGTATCTTCACTGCTGTTTGTGAGGGAAACCCTGGCCCCCAGGCTCCTTCCTAAACTTGTTACACTGTATCCTTAGGTATACTGTGAACCAGGCTTTTTTGGAACAAGAATGGGATCAGCTGCAGAAGCAAAGCATCTCTCGCAGGGACCCCCTGCTCTTATTACCTCACTGAAATAGGAACAACAAATTTAGCATTGCTAGTGACTCTTACCACACTAGGCAGAAAGAGAAAAGACTGCCAAAAACTGTATAGCCTTGTAGTAGTAAGTGAAAGTCAGCATGATAAAAGGCACTCAGAAATCCCAAGCAGCATGGACAAGATGTGTAGCTCCAGCCCAGAAGAGGAAAAATATAATGGAAATAAATATAAAGATATACAGTTTACATGATAGTCATAAGGTTTTATACTGGCTTTAGACTACAAGTTTTTAATGTATTTAATGGCCATCTGGAAAACAGGCGTGACACAAATGTGGTGATACTACATAATGCAGAGGACAAACATGTCTAGGAAGACACAGAGGAGCCCAAAAAAAGTAGGCAAGAGAAGCATAACAGATGGAATTGCTTATTAGTAAAAGCAAAGGGATATATAACCAGTTAACTTCAAACTATTTGCGCTGCCTGTGCATTTGAATGAGCTAAGCACCCAAGAAAGCTGAGGACATCATCAGAGACAGCTCCATGAAAACCTCCTACCTCCGTGCCATAGCAATTCTAAAAACCTATTTCTAACAGTGGGGTTGGTAGGACCATGTGGGTGTCTTAGGACTCTAAAGACTTTCCTTTCAAAGCCCTCCAAGAATAGTTAAGAAATGGATGAGGAAAAATAGTTCTGCAGGGTTTTTTTTTATGCAAATCAGCAGTGCACTTCTTGGCAAAAAGAAGTTTATTTTGTTCATTTCTTGTCACTGGCAACAGACACATACATGAATCTGGGCGGATGGGACTGAAGGCTATAGAAGGATTGATTTAGATGATTAAAGTAATGCAGACATTTCCATATGAAGGAAGATTATCAAGTCATGGGGCTGGTTTCCATGTTCTATTTGTACAACGCTCACTATAATGTCACACAAATGACAACAATAATGAGCAGTAGGAAGAGGTCAGTACTGTTCCAATTAAAGAGGATACATCTTAGGGAAGCTGTGATACTAGGCTACCAAGTACTGTGCAGATAGGCCGTGCATTTTTATAGGCCTGCTTACAGCATCAGATCAAGGAGGATGTCTAAAAGCAAAAGCTGTGAAACTGATACAATGCACTGCTTAATGAATGAACCCATTGCGACCTTCACTGAAAGGAAGATCTCAATGAGGTTTGAAGAGATGTATGTTTTTACAGTTATGAAATTCTCTTTCTAAAATTCATAAAAAACCTTTCCTAAACACAATTGTAAAATATTACAGATAGGATGAAGGAGGAGTACCTCATTCTCCAAGTGCTGGTTCAAGAAGGCAGTCACGGATTAGCCTCATTTTTACTTGTGGATGTTTCTATATAGATCACGATGGTAACTCACTCAAAATTAGTCAAAAACTTAAGCAGCCTGTACAAGCTGATGACTAACTGACGAGAGGGCAAAAAGCACTTCCAGTGTGGATAGCCCATTGCTCACACTGTCACTGCACTGTAACTCTAACTGATAGCAAGATTTTCTTCCTTCACAAGCCATAGCAGCTCTAGTGACAGAATATTTGACAAGGCTGAGAGCTTGGATTAATTTTTTTCCTGAACAGGTTTAAAAAAGAATTTAATGAGTGGTAACAGGTTTGAGAAAACGTGCTTGCTTTTAATGCAGAAAAAAAAGAGATTAGACAAGGATGGAATGAATAGCCTGGAAAAAGCAGATGGTGTGGTGATTGTGATGGACCATCAGCTAGGATGGACTTGCTGCAGCTGGGATGCAAACTATGTGTGTCTCAGCAGTCCTACATTTTAAGCAAGGTGCATCCAACAACTGTACAAAAAAGATATGCTTGGTTGTCCCTACAGGCTTTTTTTCCTGCAGCACAGCTGTAACAAATGACTACGCAGTCATAAATCAGTTGAGAAAGTTGAGTGATATTTAATTTAGTGATTATTAGTGGTAGCTGTTAAAAAGATTTAAAAAAAGAATGAAAAGAAAGAATGCAAACATTGTGCTCTTCAAAACCAACTGATAAAACAATCAATGAGCTCCATTTTCAAGAAATTTTCTGCAACCACCAGGGCTTGAAACTTTTGTTTCTAAAGGAAGTTGAGATTCCTTATTCAGCTGCTTGAGTAGAAAACCTGACACTTGGAATACAATGTCAAATACTGCAGCAATCACAAATTAAAACAAGCAAACAAACAAACAAACGAACAACAAAACCCAAACAACACAAAACCAACAAATGAGTTCTAATCACCAGGATTGGCATCATTGTACTACTAGAGTGATAAAATATGTTTATATTACAGCCTGTTCCAGCGGGGAGAGCATTTGTCTGAGAACGATGAGACAAAATGTATTTGTGGCTTTGGGGCAATAATAAAAAATACCTGTAGAGTTGCTTCTCTCTTTTATTTAGTGAAACAGCATTGAGTTTACAAATCTGTACAACTTTTAGTAGAGCTGGCCTGCCATTTCAGTTGGGGTTGTATGTGTTACTTCACTACAAATAACAGTGAGCAAGATACTCCAATGTCCTACTTTTAATTCCTTGTGAGAATAACAAGTCACAGGTAATCTTAGCTGAGGTTCTAGCTACGGCAAAGAGGGTAAGGGTTCAGAAATCTCAGCAACAGATGCTGTGTGTAGGCAACATAGAATCATAGAACAGTTAGGGCTGGAAAGGACCTTAAGATCATCTAGTTCCAACCCCCCCGTCATGGGCAGGGACACCTCCCACTAAACCATGCCATCCAAGGCTATGTCCAACCTGGCCTTGAACACCACCAGCAATGGAGCATTCACAACTTCCCTGGGCAACCCATTCCAGTGCCTCACCACTCTTACAGTAAAGAATTTCTTCCTCATATCCAATCTAAACTTCCCCTAAGTTTGAACTCATTACATGTGTCAGTCCAAATGTAGTTCTTTCCCTGCTCCTCCTCTGTTCCCTTGAATTGAATGCAAACAAACATACAGACACACATAAATACAGACATCATGGTTTAAAGCATCAGGTCCATCATTTCAGTCCAGGGAATATTCTTTTTAACAGTCTACTCACAGAAAAGACATACTTAAGCAGCTTCAGCTTCTGCCCCTCTCCTAGCTTCTCTTTAACATTTGGGAAGCAAGAAAAACTCAAATAGAAATATCGTCTAGAACGTAGTTCCCAAAATACATTTTCAAAGATAGATTTAAAGACCTTTTAGTATTGACCAAGCTGTGTGGGTGGGCACAGTAGGACATTGACATGGCTCATCGGAAAGGGTGGGAGATGAATTTCCTATGCAAATGTAGAACATGACATGGACGGGAAGGAGGAAAGATATTAAGCACAAATACTTCTTTTTATCCCCAGAGCTTCATATTGCAGATACTATTTATACTGTTTGTTCCATAAGGAAATCTATGGAAAGGAAAATGAAGAGTTTCCAGCCTTTCAAAAGTTATACAACTTGTTAAGTGAAGGGGAGGAAGTGTTAAGGACTTGCATGCACATAGCTTTAGCATGATTCTTTAATGTATCATTAATTTCCATGACATTCTAACATTGTTCTTTTGGGTGCTGCTTCATAAAGACAGTATTTCAAAGACCATATTTCTGTTATAACCCTCATACAGCAGTAAAAAACCACCTGCCAGTCCTTGAGATATATTAAGTGATGATTTGAATATCAGTGATTTGGATCTGTGTTTAGAAGTACCTGAGAGTTATCTGAAGGCACTATTCTTCAGGCATTGACTGCATTTGGACTGTAAACTAATGCACTCCTTCTGCTGGACTAAGTTTTAAGCAGAATAACAAACCTGCTTTAGGATATACCAATTACAGCCTCACAGACACTGAACTTGATTGATACTTTAACACACAGACAATTTGCTTTTCCTAATAATTTCTTGGTAACCCACACAAAACCAGAGCCGGTGGAAGAGGTGCAGAAAGGGGGTTCAAATACACTGACGCGGAAGAGGCAGTCTATGCAGTAAGTGGCAGACTGGAGTTTGAAGGAGAAATGGGGAAATGGAGACTCTTACCTTACTTGTTCTACCTATAAATATGTATCATTTACATGCCCTTTTGATCAGTTATTCAAAAGTTTGTAATTAACAGATAATGTAAGAGTAACAGTTGCAGAATTAGGAGAACTCAGATGTGTCAAGAAATCAAAACAAGCTTCTGCCTTTCTGCATTTAGGCTAGACATTACCTTTACAAAGCAAGAATAGAGCTTCACACTTATAGAACTTCCACAAATGGAAAACCTTGAAGTACCAGGAGCTGAAAGGAAGTACTCAAGACTTCAATCTCATGCTACAAAAAAACATAATCTTGCTTTCTGCGGTAAAGAGAAACCTAGACCTCCGGCCATCAAATGTGTATGAAGCTACTCCTGCTTTGTCAAGAGGAGACTCCCAGGGGCCAAAACTCATTGTCCATGTGGGAAGTCCCAGGGATGAAATTGCCATCACTGAGCCTGAGGCCCTGCAGGTACTACAGCTGATTAACTTCCTACAACTGCAGGCTCACTTACCAATGAGAAACACAAAGCCAGCAAGAATAAGTTTGCTCTGGCCTTGCAGCTTCTTTTGCAGTGTGTGATATTTGCATGACCGAAGTGATGTTATGTCATTTCCAGACAAAACAGCTCAAGAAGAGACTGCGGGAGTCCCATGGACTTCCCCCTTCCTCTGCACAGGTGCCTTTTGGCCTTTGAAACTGCATATGGAGGCTTTAGCTTTCAAAAGGCTGTTAGGCTGTCAGAAATCTTTGACAGAACTGTAGCAAAATTCTCCTAGCAATTTCTTCCTCGCCGCCTCTGGCCCAAGGTCAGTCTGCATTTCTCCATCCTCATTTGACTCTAGGCAGTGAGCTAGACATCCACTCCACTTCTGTTGCCATAGCATAGTTCCTTAAATGCAGCTCCCCACTTTGGGTTACACATTAGCTCCCTTCCAAATGCAGTACAGGGACAAAATCATACCTGCATGTGACAGAGAAGGAAAAGGTTTCTCTGCTGTGGTATTTAAAATCCACATCAAACTTAAAAAATGTCTATCAGCAACAGAAATAAACCCAACCTTCTTCCTCTCCAGGCAATCAAGAAGATGTGAAGGTGTAAAGACATGTACCTTTAGCATGTAAAGACAGGTATCTTTATCTTAGTGAGAAGAGCGTGCAGCAAGCTCACTGCCCTGCACTTCAAGAGAGCAGACTTTGGCCTCTTCAGGAACCTGCTCAGGAAGGTTCCATGGGATATATAGCTCTAGAGGGCAGGGGGGCCCGAGACTCTTGGCTGATATTCAAGGATCTGTTGGCTGATATTCAAGGATCACCTGCTGCAAGCTCAGGAGTGCTGCATCCCAACAAGAAGGAAGTGCTGAAGGAGGGCCAGGAGACCTCCTTGGATGGATAAGGAGCTGCTGAGGAAACTTTGAAGCAAAAAGAGGTTTATAAAAGGTGGAAGCAAGGACAGGCAGCCTGGAAAGAATACAGGGATGCTGTCTGGGAAGCTAGGGACCAGGTTAGGAAAGCTAAGGCCCACTTAGAATTAAACTTGGCAAGGCATGTGAAAGATAACAGGAAGGGATTCCATAGGTACATTGAAAATAAAAGACAGACAAGGTACAATGTGGGCCCTCTCCAGAAGCTATCGGGAGAACTGGCTACCCTGGATTTGGAGAAGGCTGAAGTTCTCAATGACTTCTTTGCCTCAGTCTTCACTGGCAAACGCTCTGACCACACCACCCAGGTCTTGGAAGGCAGACGCAGGGAATGTGAGAATGAAGACCCTGGGCCCACTGTAGGAGAGGATCTGGCTCAAGATCATCTTAAAAACCTGAACATGCACAAGTCCATGGGACCTGATGAAATCCATCCGCAGGTCCTGAAGGAGCTGGCAAATGAAGTTGCTAAGCCACTGTCCATCCTATTTGAAAAATCATGGCAGTCAGGTGAAGTTCCTGACAACTGGAAAAAGGGAAACATAACCCCCATTTTCAAGAAGGAGAAAATGGATGAGCCGGGGAACTACAGCCCAGTCAGCCTCACCTCTGTGACAGGCAAAATCTTGGAGCAGATTCTCCTGGAAGGCATGCTGAGGCACATGAAAAACAACAAGGTCCTTGATGACAGCCAGCATGGCTTCACTAAGGGGAAATCCTGCCTGATCAATTTGGTGGCCTTCTATGATGAAGCTACAGAACTGATGGGCAGGGGCAGAACAGTTGATGTCGTCTACCTGGACTTGTGCAAAGTGTTTGACACTGTCCCACATGACATCCTTGTCTCTAAGCTGGAGAGACACCAATTTGATAGATGGACCACTGGGTGGATAAAGAACTGGCTGGATGGCCGCACGCAGAGTTGTGGTCAATGGCTCAATGTCCAGCTGGAGACCAGTAACGAGTGGTGTCCCTCAGAGACTGGTGTTGGGACCGGTCTTGTTCAACGTCTTTGTTGCTGACATGGACGGAGTGCGCCCTCAAGTTTGCAGATGACACCAAGCTGTGTGGTTCAGTTGAAACGCTGGAGGGAAGGAATGCCATCCAGAGGGACCTTGACATGCTTGTGAGGTGGGACCATGCCAACCTGATGAAGTTTAACCATGCCAAGTGCAAGGTCCTACACCTGAGTTGGAACAATCCCAGGCACAGCTCCAGGTTGGACAGAGAAGAGATTCAGAGCAGCCCTGCGGAGAAGGACTTGGGGGTGTTGGTCGATGAGAAAATGAACATGAGCTGGCTGCAGTGTGCGCTCGCAGCCCAGAAAGCCAACTGTATCCTGGGCTGCATCAAAAGGAATGTGACCAGCAGGTCGAGGGAGGTGATCCTGCCCCTCTATTCTGCTCTCGTGAGGCCTCCCTTGGAGTATTGTGTACAGTTCTGGTGTCCCCAACATAAAAAGGACATGGAACTGTTGGAACAAGTCCAGAGAAGGGCCACGAGGATGATCAGGGGACTGGAGCACCTCCCGTATGACAACAGGCTGAGAAAATTTGGGCTGTTCAGCCTGGAGAAGAGAAGGCTGCGTGGAGACCTCAGAGCAGCCTTCCAGTATCTGAAGGGGGACTATAGGGATGCTGGGGAGGGACTCTTCATTAGGGACTGTAGTGACAGGACAAGGGGTAACGGGTTCAAACTTAAACAGGGGAAGTTTAGACTGGATATGAGGAAGAAATTCTTTCCTGTGAGGGTGGTGAGGCACTGGAATGGGTTGCCCAGGGAAGTTGTGAATGCTCCATTGCTGGCTGTGTTCAAGTCCAGGTTGGATAGAGCCTTGGGTGGCATGGTTTAGCGTGAGGTATTCCTGCTGATGGCAGGGGGGTTGGAACTAGATGATCTTAAGGTCCTTTCCAACCCTAACTATTCTATGATTCTATGATTTTATGATCTTCCCACAGAAAGCAGACTATATTTCACTGAAACTACCACCCCGACACACCCCAGGTTTGTGCTGAATGTGGCATTACCAAAACACTGGCAGCTCTGGCTACCAGTGGCAGCAAGGTGTGCTTAGTTCAGATGATCTGACTCTTATTCTATGGACAAAATTGAAGAAGCCTGCAGGTGCAAGATGGAGATTGAAGAAAGTACCTGGACTCTGTTTATGCTGAAGTACAACAGAACGAAAAGACACTCTCTGCAGCCTCAGTGCCCTCCAGCCAAGCTCCCTTCAGTATATGAAATAAGTCATTAGTCATGAACTGATATGCTGCTCTTGCTAATATAAACAAATACTGTTATTTTGTACATGCCTAATATTTGGGGGGACGACTTTATTTGTTGAGATAGAAACATCTGAGAAAGCAAACTATTTTTCCCCTAAAATCACACTGAAAACTAACAGTGGAACATTTGCATATGGGTCAATGTTACCATCTCTGCCCATGTTCATAGTCAGCAATCACTTCTGCCACAGCCAAAATACAGTTATTTATAGGAATGTAGAAAACTTGAGCTAAGGGCATTACTCAGCAAGTGAAATCAGAAAATCACTGTATGTTCCCCAGGAAATCTCATAAATAGGAAAAAATTAACTCCCCAGTTGAGCAAAACTTGAATGTTTTGAGGACACTTGGAAAAGACAAACCCTCCAGTGGCATGGAGATGCCTAGCACAGGTCAGCACTTAGTTTCTGTGACAGCTTACAGAGCAAAGCTACTAAAATTGTCAACTTTGTTTCATGAAACATCCTGTACATCTCCCAGTCCAAGATGATGCTGCTCATTTAGAGCAAGCAGGCAGGGCACCCAGAGGGTTACCATACTGAAGCCTGTAGAAAGAAGTACAGAACAAGCTTGTGCTTTACTATTCTAGCAGGAATGCCATTCACAGGGCCTGTGGAATTAGTATCTTAACAAACAAACAAAACCCCTAATTAATAAGGGAATGTGGTAACAAGCTTTGCGCCTGACATTTCTATATTGTATGTAAGTAAATGTTAGCTCAAAATGCCTTGGTCTCGGCAACATGTTATCCTATCAGTGAATGATTTGATGTGTTCTTTCCTTTAACAGCTGAGCAGGCAGTATGCAGGGTCTACTGAGCTTCTATCAGCTGCAACTCAGGAGGATACTGAAACTGCTATCCACCATGCATATGGATTTTCTAATAAAATACTCATCACTGCTTCTCATAAGCAGGTTCAATTAATCTGGGAGATTGGCACTTCAGCTCCTTCATGAAA
Source organism: Myiopsitta monachus (assembly GCA_017639245.1). NCBI lineage: Eukaryota > Metazoa > Chordata > Aves > Psittaciformes > Psittacidae > Myiopsitta > Myiopsitta monachus. Next base: position 47,856,935 of record CM029917.1, read on the forward strand.
TTTGTTAACACTTAACAATTCTAGAAATCTTAAGAATGAACGAGGGGAAGACTAAATGGTGTTTCTGCCTTTGTCAGCCCATGAAAAGGATAACATCCTCCCTAAAACTCTCCAAAGTCTAAGGTTATAAACATAACATTTATTCTTCATCTGCTTTTTGCACTTCTGTGTTGCTGGTTTACGCAGCAGTTCCATAAATACTCCCTGTACACTCAAAAGATTTTTGTTTCAAAACTGATTTATGAGCTCAGTTGTGTTCAGTGCTTATGGTATTCATAGCCCTAAAAATGAAAAGTTGAGCTTGAGTGATGGATATAATCTGTTAACAGAACTTAAAGACTATTTGTTTTCCATTTTAATTTCCCTGCACAGTCATAAATTGGTGCAAAACTGATTTAATGACACAAATATCACTACTTTCCCAACTTCATCATTTTTATCTCCAGATCAAAATGGCTGCAATACAGACAGAATCTTTGTCTGTTTTTCTATCAAGTTGTTATGCCAGTCATTTACAACATAAATGCTAAAATGGCCACATCAAAGGAAAGACGTCATTATTCTTGCTGTGGACAGAATCAGGCATAGATGCGGTTGAAAATCTTTATTCCTCAGCTTTTTCATAAAATTATCTTTCTTTGTCACCTGGTGTCCAATTATTCCTCAGACACAATAAACTGCATCTTCCACAAAGAAGATAAAAGCTAACTGAACATCTTAACCTGAACAATGTTTCTCTTTTGGTTGCTCTTGGTAAGATGAAGTTACAAACATCCACACGTACTTCTGTCCTGCTTGGAAAGCTTCCCATCTGTCTGCAAAAAAGAAGCTCATTTTCATTGCTCTGGCTATATAACAGGGAGCAGAAAATACCACTGCCAATTTCTGCCCCAGGAGGTATTATGTTTGATTTTAATTATATTTTTAGCACTTTTTAAGACTACAGCATATCTAATTATTAGTGCAAATTGAAGGTATCAGGAAGGAATGCCCCCTTGACATCATAAGCACTGCAAACCAGCCAAGTTAATCCTGTCATTCCCCACCTCCACACACGCAACTTGTGGTATTAATTACTGCCAAAGGAAAGGACAGATTTTGTAAACCTCTTGTAGGCACTGGGGCAGCAAGTGGTGAGACTGGGAAAAGGTGCCTGAGGAGACACTTTATTGGAGGTCTCATCAGAGCATTCTCCCAGACGAGAGAAGCATGCTATGACTGGAGAGATCACTGAGGTCCTGCAGAAACCTGGTGAAAGCCCTCTGGACTTCTTGAGTCCCCTGTTTCCACTATACAAGTAGAGAAAACGCCTGAAACATTGGACAGCTGAATGCACTGTTGAGAGAACGTGTTCCTCTGGTAGGCTAATTCTGGATGCACAATGGAGGAAAATAGGGAGAAACTGTTTTTATGGTTACCTATCTATCCATTGTTCAACTCACCACTTGCTCAGTGGTGAGCAAGTGAGCAAGCCTCTCCTGTCTCAGTCCCTGTAGAGGATCCCAATTTCGATACACGCATACTGAGAACAGTAACAAAACTTACCAAAAAACTGGAAAGACTGTTGGAATAATAAAGCAAACACGAATTCTAAGAATAACTGTCAATGACAAGAAAGGCTTTTACCAATTATTTATTACAAAGAAAAGCTTTTACTGACAATAATTAAAATTCACTAAATCTCAGAACACTATGGATTTAGTTAATATGTGAAATTCTCTTTAGTGCTACACAAGTAATCAGGATATGGAAAAACAACAGAGAAGGTTTTATGTCATGAATCAAGATACAGAATTTCGTCACAAAAGCACAGCTATTCTAGAAAATGGCCTTGGGAAACAAAGTTAGGGAAAAAAAAGCTTCCTCACAATATTTAATATTAAGGATAACAACAAATGGTGTCAAGGAAATAACTTCAAACATAATCACAAAAGTACGTGTAGAAATTAAATGAGAAAAGAATCAGGTCTGTGACCTGTTTTGGAAGAGGTCATCAACTACTCTTTCTCCTCAAATTCTGGACAACTTATGTTGCTTTTCTGGGTAACTGATGACAGAACTAGCTGCATCAGAAATAAATGGTTTTGTCAAGGTGATACTGCTGACTAGATTTAGGAGATGTATATTCTGGAAGTCCAGAAAAAATACACCATTGAGTCTAGAAGTTTCACAAATGCTAAGCAGAGGCAGTACACAAACCTACATTTGAAGTCAAGTATGTGCTTAGGATCATGTTTCTAAGTTGATTGGAACCCCACAGAAATAGTACAAATTATTGGTTTTATGTTTCTTGAAATGTAATGCCTTTTGAGAGTGACAGTGCTTGGACAGTCTGTGTGTCTATCTGGGGATACATGAGAGGCCAGTGAAGAGTCTCTAGCCACCAGAGGCAGGTTAAAAAACCCCACTGCTACCAAGGGCTTTTATTACAGTTTCTTTCATCTTTGGAAATAAACCTAAATAAAATAACACACCAATGTAACATAACTTTCTCAGCCCAACATCTAGTTCAATCAGCAAAGTGCCATGGGGATGGTCTGCCAGGTCCCTAAATCTTTGCAGAGAGAGGACTCACTGGGCTTTGTGTTTGATAATCCCTTTCTCGGTGTTGTTATTTTCTAGTATGTTTAAATACTGATCTTCTAAGACCCTGTGGGTTTTCTGGCCATAACCTGACTTCATTTCAGGATAACAAGCATCATCTTTTTCCTCTCTGCTCCCTGTGCCAAGGCTTAATCTGGAATATAATTAGGCAAGCAAGCTAGAAAAGAACTGTGGCATACTCTGCCAACGTCCCTGGTCTGCACAGACAGGCCCCGAGAACACTCCAGATCCTACTGGTAGACATAGTCATATCTTTTCTCACACAAGTGACCTCCTCTGGAAGCCTGCTCATTGCTGGCTTGATTCAACCGCATTTAATCCACGTTTGTTTTTTTTTAAATCAGTGAGCAAGTGCCTTCATGATACTTATGTTGGCACACTAAAGCCCTGGAGGACTATGGAGACATAGATGAACTACGAAGACAAAGATCTACTTAAAATAACCCAATGCAGACGACACATTAAATTCACAAGGAACTATTCATTATAGAGGGCACTGAGGGTAAAACTGGTGCAGTTCTCTTCCTGAATTTTCAGCTACTATACTTTTTTCAGCTTTTTTCTGAACTGTAAACTTCTTTCAGATTTTTATCTCCCAATTATTTAATTTTTGATCTTTTCCCACTTCCTGGTCAAGAGCTATTACCCCAGATATCAGCCTGCTGAAAAGTTGTAGCTACAGCTCCCCTGAGGTTTGTCAACAAGTTTCCTCTATATGAATGTATCTGCTATTGGTCCCTCCAGTTCGACTCCCATTTTGCCCAGACACTGGTCATCAATTTCCCCTCTTAAGGAAAGGCTTCAGAAGCAGTTTATTCATATGCCATAAATCTGAATTTACCCAATATTTATTAGCACAGCCGTATACATTCAGACATGGCCCAAACCAGAACTGGAGATAGCAAAGCCACGGTCCTTACAAAACAAGACAGAGCTGGAAGGAGACGGAAAATGAATCACACAACTTGATCTGCCCTCTCCCTTCTGCCTTCAGTTTGTCTTCCCAGTTGGGTTTTTCACTTCAGGTTTCTACTGCAAGCAAGAGTTCATTACTGAATCCAGTGGGCTCGCTGACAGTTTCCAGGCCTGGTGCAAAAGTCTAATGGGACTGATTTTTAATTTCCTCAGAGACCATTAAAACCAAATAAATGAACTGCACTGAGCTTTGTTCGCATCCCCTACATGTTTATCACTGTTCTCTACTGCACTGGAGATACGCTCTGGAAAGGAGAGAACCTGTGCATGTGTACTTAGGTTACAATTGCTGACAGTAGACTGCAAAATATTTTATACCACTATACAAATAGTTACATTTTGTTAATTTTACTTGGTTAATAGTAAAGCAGCCCACAATCCAGACAGTTATATCTTGTTAATTAACTTTTGGGACAACTATGTTAATGCTTGAGAAATTAAATTAAAACCATAAAAACTCTATGGTAGTTCACTATTCAGATATATGTAGCTTAAGTACAAAACCTGAAAAGAAAGCTGAAGTTCTTACTGCTTTTAACTCATCTACCTGACAGATGGGTACTATACTTCTATATCAACAAAGACAGTTTAATTTTATAGGCAGAAAACAAGAGAGAGAAGTTATATGTCACCTGTAAATGAGCTGAGATATAATTAAGATTAAAAACTTTGTTGCCACACTCCTCATGTTTTGCTGTTTTAATGATACAACCATAAAAAACATTTTCACTTTGAAAGCACTTACATAAATATGCCATCTCCTCAGAAGACCTGTTTTACTTGAATGTTCTGAAATACCTTTGCAATTTTAAAGATTAAAATAGGTCCTCTGTGCCTTTAGTTGCTGATGCCATCAGGTCAGAGCATAAGTAGAACAGGTCAATCCTCCTCATCACATCCACAGAGTAATTTACTAATTAAGCTTTTCCATCTCAAAGAATTTAATACAATTAAACCCCTCTCCATTCGCTTTTGAAAAAAATCTAGAAGTTTTTAGAAATCAGAAGTACATTTCTTTGTTAATCAACTGGGATTCCCAAGAAATTGAAGGGAAAAATGGTCTGGGTCAGTAACTGAAATTAAATTAATTTCAAAATATGGTCAATATGTCAGCAAGTAGACAGATAATGGAGATCACTGAGTGCATCCTCTTGTGCAACAATGGTTCTGAGTAAAGGGGCACAAGCAGATTTCTGGCTTTGCCTGGACTGCAGCAAGAAAGAGCACAAAGTAAGAAACAATACGAGCCCAGATTGCCCAGAGACAGAATGGCCAACGGTGGGCAGGCAGTGAGACAGAGAGAAAGCCTTGACACTACCAGAGTTCTATTCAACTGTAGCCAAAGTGTGTTATCTGCGTTGTTGTAGTCAGAAATCTAAAATTCAGCACAAAGAGGGTCCACTGCTACAAAGAAAGTTAACTCCATTCCCACCATATTGAGCACAACAATACCTGCTGAATAATAATAATAAAAAGGCTTTCTAGTAATTTGGAGGGCAGTGAATCTGAGCTTGAAAGGGTTATCTTCAGCATTTATTCATGTTCTTTTAATTTTAACGCTTTGGGATTGCTGCAGACTTTCGTGTTGGGATTGCTGTAGATTTTGACTTCAGCTTTGACTGACGTCTTGGCAGCCTGTCTCCATAAGATGAATCTACAGTGATCAACAGAAGTCTGATGCGTTTTTCCTTAGTGAACATAAAGAAAAAAAAAAAAAAGGAAAGAATGAAAACCCAAAACAACCCCAGACCAAACCTTTGTCAGTGAAATGAAATAAACTATTTTTCCCCAAATGAATCTTTGTTACAGAGGTTGCATGCAATACAGATAGTGGAGTTTACCAACATCAGTTCAAAGAAATACTATGAAAAAGTGGAAAGATTCTAGCAGTAGTGAAGAAAAGCTTTTCATTACTCACTTCAATGAAATGAACTAAGGATCATGACATGCAAAGGAAAGTTTGGTTTTGCCCTAAAGCAAAAAGCATCAACACCATTTCCACTCCAGAAGACAGAAAGTGCAAGGCAAATTAGGGTCATGCTCTGAATGGAGACAGGTACCATGAGAACAGAGGTAGCACAGAGGAGCTGGGGGCTGCTGAAAGAACACTGGATTACTAAAGAGAAAATTAGGTATAGTTAAATACATGCTTACATTCTAGTAAGACCTTACTCACTTTTGAAATTATTTTATTATACCTAAATTAGATAATCATGTCAGTCAGTAGTCAACTAGCTACTTATTCTGTCTTCACATATCTTAAAGCCCTCAGTCTATTTAATGATCAACACAAAAAAACACTCCTAGATTTCTGTGTTTAAATAAATTCTACCAGCGAGTACTCTTTGACTACCCGTTGCTTGTTACTGCCTCAATCCTATTCTCACATGGCTTACATCTAAGGTTGCATGGCTTACATGTAAGGTTGCATGGCTTGCATGTAAGGTTGCATGGCTGAGAGTAGACTGGAGGAAAAGGTAAGCTATACAGAAATTCACAAAATCCCCAGACTGCCATCTCTACTTCATAGGAAAATAATATCAAGAAAAAATACTTTCAGCTGCAAGATTGGCAGAAAGAATCCATCTTCTTAATTCTCATTCAGCTTTTCCTGCAGCCCTTATTTTAGAAACTCTATTAGCTTGTAATAGTCATACTTCCTAAAGAGAGAGAAAATCATCACACGCAAGACACTGTGTAGACAGAAGGAAATTCCCTCCAATTTGGACTCAAAGCTTATAAATTTCATTCTTTCCAATGCAAACTTGAAGAAGCTTGAAATCAGATCTGATCACTAGAGGCCAGTTTCTTAGAAAAGAACACAAGGAAAACAGCACAGATGACCCTGCAAGCTGAAGCTTTTCCTTAGTCTTTGGAATAGCTTTTCCCAGAGAAGATAGCATTTTAGAAGATGAATTTTAGAGACATAGTCTGTGCCTTTCTAAGAGCAGCATAACTATCAAAATCATAAAATTAATGAAACGAGATATGTGTAATTATTATTATTCCTGTAATAGTAGCAGCAAGATAAATTTAATCTCTTGGCTTTAGTGTATTAGCAGAAGGGCCACATATAATGTAATTCACTGAACCCATGCTTTTTAAAATTTTATTTATTTATTTTTTTTTCCCCAGGGAAGTACCATGCATTTCAAATGATCAGCCATAGTAGCTACAATCCACAGCATGAAACAGTAACGACAACGGCATCTTTCTTTACATAGAACCTGTCTATTAGGGACTACACACAGCAGCACCTGGGTGGCGACAAGGCACTGCTCTCAGCTCCAGCCATGGGCTGTTTGAGAACCCATCAGGCCTGGAAGCAGCTTCCCTGATCTGCTCAGAGGATCCTGGATAATGAAGTTGCTGAACCTTTTCCAGCTTCAGAAAAATGACCACTATCAGGGCCAGCTCAGTTTTCCTGGCTTTTTTTCCCCACTTGTACTACCTGTCTTTAGGCTTTTTCTTGAAGTGTTTGTTTTGCCACAGTCAGACAACTCATGTTTTTTAAAATCTTCAAGAGAGCTTTAATAGATTCAAACAATTTACCCCTGACATTTAAAATACTTAGAAATAAAAATTAATGAGAATGTAATTTATGTGTTACTATCTGAGGAACAGGAATAGGAATACCTGTAACTTGTTCCCTTCATCTCACTTATACATCTGGAGTGGCTAGTAGTCTATAACTGGAGATTAGTTTGAAAACTGCAAGTCACAGTTATAAACTTCCTAGAGACAGCAGAAAATAGCATGATGAATAGAGAGGTGCAGAAAAGTGGATTTTTAAAATTATAGATTAAAGTAATTATTAATAAAGTTACAGTGTCTTTATGCAAATAAAGGTAGCAAAGCCTGATCTTGTGTAAAGTCAATTTTTGCAAAAAAGAACTACAAAAGATGGAACTTTAGTACTAGAATTGCAGCATGCAGGAAAACACTCACTGAAAAATACATATATTTATGTGTATTACAGATTCATTCCTAAAGTGTATCTCTGTTGGAGAGTTTCCTGTGTGTTTCAAGAGGAAAAAGAAATTAATGGGTAACCCCTTGGTACAGAGAACAGAGTGTTTCCCACCTGTGGACATCACAGAAGGTTAGGTGACAGATACAGCACTAATCCACTTATCGAAAATGTTGGTGGCAAATCACAGAAAATAAAGGTGAAAACTGGCACTGAGTCCAAGGAGTTGAAGCTTGGTTAGGAGGGAAAAGAACAAAAGTAAATGGTTTGGAATTCAGGAATGACTTGTTTCACATAGAAGGAAAGACAGGTTTTCTCTGATTTATTTTTGGCATATGTGACAAACAGTTTGAGCACCAAAGAAGCCAAAAGAAGCAAGCCACATTAGCTGAGTGTCCAAAAATGCTGGACTGGTGAAACCATTTACAATCACCTTTGAGCGCTCCACTAAGCAGAGAGCAACCACTTGCCAAAGCACTATGTTCCTAGTTGTCATTGTACTTACTACTAAGTGTTCGGGTATTTCCAGTTCATTTAATTTGTTTGCTGAAAAGTACAGTCCTCTTAAATGCTTTTCATACACAAATAGGCTTTGCCTGTGTCCTGGGTTTTCAAAAGTAGGAGTTATTTTTTTTTCTCCTTCTTAGTAGCTGGTGCAGTGCTGTTTTTTTGACTTTTGGCCTGGGAACAGCACTGATAACACCGATCTTTTTAGTTACTGCTCAAACGTTTAGTCTGACCAAGGACTTTCTGAGTCTCATGCTCTGCCAGGGAGGGAGGGAAGCCGGGAGGAAGGAGAGACAGGACATCTGACACAAGCTAGCCAAAGAGGTGTTCCATACCACAGCACGTCATGGCCAGGATGTAAAAACTGGGGGTAGGGACCTGAAAGAGTTGGTTCACTGCTCAGGTCAGGCTGGGTATTGGTCGGCGGGTGGTGAGCGGTTGTATTCTCTTCCCTTGTTGTTTCCTTTCTCATTATTATAATTGGTGGTAGCAGCAGTGGTTTGTGTTATACCTTAGTTACTGAACTGTTCTTATCTCAACCTGTGGGAGTTACATTCTTTTGATTCTCCTCCCCATCTCCCCTGGAGCAAGGGGGAAAGAGACAGGGAGGGTGAGCGAGTGAACTGTGTGAGTTACGGTTGGGCTTAAACCACTAAAACCTTGCATACATATGACCAGAGATGCAAATATGATTTTCATCAAAAGGGATAAGCCATGTATATATGAAAAACAAAAGATATGTAATGTCTTGAATCATGCTGCTCTCATTCTCCTATAACAATATTAAAATGTTTCTTGTACAAATTTTTTGTCCTGATACAGAATATATTTAGTGGGTACTGTTTTGCATTGACAGGTTAGCAAAAGAGAGATCCCTTAGAAAGGTATTGTGATCTTTGCTGGTATGATTTATTCAGCAGTACTTTAACATTAGAGTGATCGAAACATCTAAGAATTTTGGCCACAAATGCTGCACATGATTACAGCTTTCTGTGCCATTTGATTTAGTTGCACATTCATGGTTACAAAGTGGAATTGGAACTCAGTATAAGCAGTACATTTCTACTTCCTCACCAAAGAAGACAGTGAGGAATTAATTTAGGACATTCATAAGATCATAAGATCATATTAACATGTCAGTTAAGATGCCACCAGGGTTGTAACTACTATTAGGAGATCCTAAGCCTCTAGATAATATGAGTAAAGAATTCTTTTATGTTTGGGGCCTAAATAAAGTTACTATGAAAACTGATAGACTGAAAGAAAATCGGTATTTGAAGAGACCTCAAGAAGTCATCTAAGATATCACCTCACCCTAACAAATGAATAATAGCGATGTCCTTCCTTTATGTAATTGCAAATACCTGCAGGAGACGACACAACCTTCGTAAGTGATCTATTCCAATACCTCATTATCTGGACCACAGGAAGGGTTTTCTATTGCTTACTTAGATATTTCTTCCGGCAGTTTTAGATCTGCCTTTGACAAAGCTCTTTGTTCTGCTCCTCAAGGATTGAGTGCACCCTCAGTAAGTTTGGCGATGACACCAAGCTGTGTGGTTCGGTTGAAACGCTGGAGGGAAGGAATGCCATCCAGAGGGACCTTGACATGCTTGTGAGGTGGGACCATGCCAACCTGATGAAGTTTAACCATGCCAAGTGCAAGGTCCTACACCTGAGTTGGAGCAATCCCAGGCACAGCTCCAGGCTGGGCAGAGATTCAGAGCAGCCCTGCGGAGAAGGACTTGGGGGTGTTGGTCCATGTGAAACTTAACATGAGCCGGCTGCAGTGTGTGCTCACAGCCCAGAAAGCCAACTGTATCCTGGGCTGCATCAAAAGGAGCGTGACCAGCAGGTCGAGGGAGGTGATCCTGCCCCTCTACTCTGCTCTTGTGAGACTTCACTTGGAGTATTGTGTACAGTTCTGGTGTCCCCAACATAAAAAGGACATGGAACTGTTGAAACAAGCCCAGAGAAGGGCCACGAGGATGATCAGGGGACCGGAGCACCTCCTGTATGAAAATAGGCTGAGAAAGTTGGGGCTGTTCAGCCTGGAGAAGAGAAGGCTGTGTGGAGACCTCATGGCAGCCTTCCAGTATCTGAAAGGAGCCTATAGGGATGCTGGGGAGGGACTCTTCATGAGGGACTGTAATGATAGGGCAAGGGTTAATGGGTTCAAACTGAAACAGGGGAAGTTTAGATTGGATATGAGGAAGAAATTCTTTCCTGTGAGGGTGGTGAGGCACTGGAATGGGTTGCCCAGGGAAGTTGTGAATGCTCCATCCCTGACAGTGTTCAAGGCCGTGTTGAACAGAGAGCCTTGGGTGGCATGGTTTAGCGTGAGGTGCTCCTGCTGATGACAGGGGGGTTGGAACTAGATGATCTTAAGGTCTTTTCCAACCCGAACTATTCTATGCTTCTATGCTTCTATGCTTCTATGACATCACATTTATGTTTTACTTCTAGCAGCATTTTATGTACCTTTTACGAACAGTGGCTGCACCACTCTCCTCCCACCTCCTTCTTTTCTTTACACCCAGTCTCTAAAGCTAAGCATTCCTAGTTCTTTCATTGTTGTCTTAAATGTCATTCTCTAGGAGTTATTCAATCTTTGTCTTTCCTATGCCCCTTCATAACTGTGAAACTGTCACTCAGAATCAGTACAACAGTACACAATCCATCTTTGCAAGTAGTCACCATTAATTAACATAAACTTTCCAAGATATTAGCACATTGAGATTCTTTCGGTATCAGAGGGTCTTTGAATATTGGATTTATATTGTGTAGCTAGCATTTGCAATCTATAAACCTTTTTTTTTCTATTTGATCCCCTTCAGGGAAACATGTATCCCCTATGTACTTTTATTCATCAAAACAAGGTCAAAATGGATAATTATAGAATAACATGGTCACAGGGTGCTCAGGTGCTTCTTATAACTTTGGTAAAGGCTTCCATTAATGTAGATTTTCCAGTGTTATGGCAGCAACGTGCTGTCCTTTCATGTGACACTGGGCTAATGTCACAAGTATGTATAAGATACCTCTACTTCAGTCAGTAAAAGATAAAAGGTCAGACAGCTACGCAATACATATTTTTATTTTTATTTTACCTTTGAAGTTTTAATTCAACAGTAGGACTCTGTCAAACAGGAGTATAACCTTTTTTTTTCCTAGGTCGACTTTCCCATGTATCAACATTCAAGAAAAAACTCCAAACAAGCAAAAAAGAAACAGAGGAGTTAAAAAGAAGTTGCTTGCAATTTCTTCAAGTGTATCCATTGCTCTCTGTGCGCAATGATTTTCCTTTTTGAACTTTAGACAGGGAGGCATTGAAAAGATTTTACGAACATCAGTCCATTTAAATGCAGCCCCAGGGAGGCAGGGAACCATTGTCTCTGCTAGGCAGATGGAGGCCTTTAACAGTCCCTTCCAACCCAAACTATTCAACGATTCTATGATAAAATGTGATGCTAAAATACTACAGACTTACAAATAAACCAAAGCACAACACAGTGAACAAACATCCAGCTCTCTTCTATGATTTCCTGGAGTTTAAGTATCACAGGGACCAAGTTACTGAAAAGCTACTGCAGAGATGGAGCGTAAATGTTGGAGGAGACTTCAGGTGAGACCACAGCATGTAAATAATGGACCCTTTCTAGGGTTAAAAACCTAAACTATGTGAATGATAGTGTGTCATGTATCTGTGGCCTGATATTATAATACAACTTTTACATGTTGTTGAAACAGAACAGTGACAGGCAAGGCATGGTGGAATCTCGCACATCAAAATGAACAGGATGTGATGGATTTTTAAATCAGCAGTTAAAAAAGAGTCAAGGAGATAGGAAATGTTTGTTGTCTTACTCTGCGTCTCCAAAGGGACTTTATTCATTTTGTTTTTGGAAAAAAAACATCATCAGAGATTTGTAGGAAAGATAGGGCTATCTACCACCTACCAGCATCCATTTCAAAGTGATTGAAATAAATTCCCCTGCCTAAAGAAAAAGCTTAGCACATTTTGTTTGTGTCACATCACTGGGAGGGATACTAATTTGTCTTCTTCAAAAAAAGAGAAAAGCATATCATCTTGCTATGATGACTTCTTCCAGTTACCTCAAATAGCAAGGACTGGAGCTTAAACTGGAACCCATGAGCATGAAAGGGAGTAATTTACTTCAAGCTGGTATTTGTAAAAGCACATCTGGAGGAAGAAAGGGTCATTCCCATTGTGGGAGGAAGTTACACAGATTTTTATGCTCACTGTTCCCTTTCAAATTCTGCAGGGAAGTTGTTTCTTCCAAAGTATGCAATATTCCAAGTGTTGATAAAGCAACACTTTGCACTGACTGTGCAATAATGGAATATACTTTCTTGAGTGGAAAAGTCAGCTATGGCCTAGAAATATATCTTACAATCATACACTCATCCATGTGAAATAATAAAACATAATTAAAACTGTTATTTGCATCTGCAATGTTTATTAATTTTACCTTTTCATCAATGGTTTGAATCTTGTCAAAAGAGGGGGAAGATCTCATGCTAAGTGTAGCAAAATTCTTGTTTATAATGTCTCATGGCTTCTAGGAAAGCCTCAGTTCCCCTTGCATTCCCTGGAACCTCGGTTCTGAACATATAAACACTGGAGCAGTAAAAACCTCTACAATAAATATCTAGCTATGTATTCTACTTGACAAAAAAAATCTTCATCAAGAAGATCTGAACTGCAAAGAGCAGCAAAACATTTCTAGAAACTTCTGACCTTTTCATATCAATCTATATTGTGAACCCTTAGCAGGGACTAGCTTAAGAAACAGGGATGTTTGGGGTTAAAGATGGTAGGTCTAATGATTAGATTTGATCTTCAAACTGAACAGCTTATGTCAGTAATGGCTCACACATTCCTAAGTAGTTGCTAATGGTGTAGGTTATTCCAGGCAGACAAAATTACTGACTTGCTGTAACATTTCTTGCTTAATGAGTGGCCAAGATTTAAGGGACTGGCAGTTTAACGTCTCTCTTATCTCCTTCAGAAAAGGAAGGAAAAGAAAGAAAAGGAAAAGAAGTAATGTTTTGGTTTGTAATGTGTAAAGCTGACACAGAGCTGTCAGACATTTCATTTTATCTAATCCTTCCTAGGAAGTGGAACATTATGTGAGCTCTGAGTTCCCTGCGAGTTTATTGATCTCATGCTGACCAAATAAACAAATGACATCAACCCTGCAGGCTCGCTGCCAGAAAGCAAAATGGGAGCTTCTAGCACCCAGATGCAGATGGGTTGGCTTGTCTCTTTGAATTGAATGAACGCAAGATGGCGAAGGTGCCTCTTACTTTAGTCACTAGCAAGCCCAACACAATTTCATGGAAGAGCTGCTTATAAATGCAAATTTTTGTAAAATGAGTGCAGGCCACTTGGTGATGAAGTAGCCCAAGCCATGTGTTTTAACTGCAGCTGACAACATGCTGCTTAATTGACTAGAGCTAAACCAGCATGATGTACTTGCACATGAATATGTGGAAGAAACAGCTTCCTGAAGATTTAAATGGACAATGTCAAGGCAGTCACAAATACTGTATTAGCATGACAAATACACTTTGCTATCTCGAATCACAGAAGAAACCTCTCACTGCTGAATACAATATTTTCTGAAGCCTATTAGTATTTATTTAGCACCTCCTGTCTCCACTCGTTCTCAAAAATGCTGCTAATTTATCAGCAAGAGGTCTATGCAACCTAGATACTCACTAAGCCAGATCAGCACAGAGCCATTCTCATACATCATGGAACTTATTAGCCATGTACCTTTCTTTCTCTCAGTTTCAAATGAGCTGGACTAATTTGCTACACAGCACACAGATGGAAGTGAAAGGTATATAAGACAGTGTATTGCCAAATACATGTAGTTCAATTACAGTAAGTAGGGCAGTATACAGTGGATAACTAATTGCTTGGAGAATGTGCCTTCAGAAACTGACCTCCCAGTGCATGAGTGAAGCATAAGCAGATAGACAGACAATACAATACATACATAAGAATTTTAAGTGTTAACTCCACACTTCCATTTCGGATGGATGTATTTCTTTGAAAGGAGCCTAGTCCAAAACCTTCAGACTCTACTACATGCTCAAAATAGATAGAAGAAATCTTGTCAGCTCTCTCTTGCTAACATAAAATTGCTTTGAAGAGCAGTCTGTGGCATAACTGCTGAAAGACCTCTCTCTCTGTGGACACAACTGCAGAACTCTACTGTACTCTGCTGTCTCAATACTGACACCATTTCCAACAATAAATATAATTCCAACTTGCAATAAGACAAAACTTATAAGTGCAAGTTACGCTAAGACAGAATTAAACTTATTTTTCCCTGCTAATGTCCTCATCTCGACAGATCAAGAAACAGACACCAGAATTTATTCTATTTCTAATGCAAACTGTTAAGAGGCATAGGAGGTACTTCTTGTATTTCCTTACAAAGGAGAAAAGGATGGAATTCTAGTAATTTGTAAGGTACACATGTTTTTGTAAGTTTGAGAATATGCAATAAAAAAGAAGTGGCATGCTATGATGGAACATGCATGTCCTGTCAGGCATGCAAGGCCCTGTTCTGCTTTTCACACACTGGGAATGCACAAAAGGGTTCAACATCTCCCTGATGATCCATAATGTGATTAGAGCAATTTGTCTACCCTGCAGGGTGGGAAACTTTGAAAAGAAATATATATTACTGAAGGAAGTTTATTCTCTAGGGCCCAAATTTCTCTAGTAGACAGATAATGGCACAGGGTGGTGTAACCAGAAAATGAAATTCTGAGTCTATCCAAGTGAAAATGAAAGTAATGTGTTGTTCTTTTGACACAGACTAGAAAAAAATAAAAGCAAATGGATTTTACTGTCATAGGCTCAATGTCATACTTACGAATGTTTTTACTCTTGGCAGCCAGAAAGGCCAAGGTTAGGAGGTCTGAATATCACCAATGCTTCCATGAAGCTGGCAGGAAGGGCTACCTAGATTACTTAATGATGTATGCTTTGTACTTAATGAGGCATTCCTCAGTTTTTTTGTATTTAATATAGGGAAAAAGAAGTTACTTTGAGAAGTGCATTTGTCACAAGGGGATGAGTGGTTTTCATGTATGCATGCACACATACAGTCTAAACCACCTTTTTTCTCTGTTACTGAGCACAGTACTAATAAGAAACAGAACATTATCATAAAATCATAGAATCATAGAATAGTTAGGGTTGGAAAGGACCTTAAGATCATCTAGCTCCAACCCCCCTGCCATCAGCAGGAACACCTCACGCTAAACCATGCCACCCAAGGCTCTATCCGATCTGGCCTTGAACACCGCCAGCGATGGAGCATTCACAGCTTCCCTGGGCAACCCATTCCAGTGCCTCACCGCCCTCACAATAAAGAATTTCTTCCTCATATCCAATTTAAACTTCCCCTGTTTAAGTTTGAACCTGTTACCTCTTGTCCTAATCACTACAGTCCCTCATGAAGAGTCCCTCCCCAGCATTCCTATAGGCCCCCTTCAGATGCTGTATGTTCATGTATTAAACCTTTTTTACAAAATATGTTGTCTTTGAAGTTACACAGAGGTAATTTGTGAAATAATTAATGAACTTCTTCTTAGGTGTGCTAAAAAATATATAAGTAATGCAAGGTACTACAGATATCTTCATTATGGTAGCTAAATTGAATATACTGAGAAGAAAACCAGAATATCCTAGTAATACTCAATTACAATTCTCAGGTGACTGATTCTTAATGAAATATTGTAGAATTTGCACTACCTGACTTTGATAACACCTATTACTGCTTTGTCCACAAGCACAATTAAATATATAGCAAGTACATATCTGTTTTTATAACAAATGCAATTTTATATATATATATGTCCCCCCAGTATATTATAACACAATATATATGTGTATATTTTTCCCTACTGCTAACATTTTTTTTTCAGAGTGCTGCAATTTGTTTCTGCTGTGAAAGAGAAGCTATTAAGAAAACCCAACAAACAAAAAATGATACAGAGCCTCATGGCAGAATACATGCTAACTTTCAAAAAGAAAAGGTTTTAAGATCATCAAACTGCTGAAGTTCTTCCCATAAGACCTTTTCTGCTGTTCTTACAAACTGAATATTACAAAATTGCTGACACCTTTGCAGGAAGAGACCATAATTCATCTTGAGGATAACAAGTTTGTTGGCCACCATCAACCAACGCAAAATAGTGCCCAAAGGGGAAGAGATCAACCTGGCTGAAACCCACATGACGTCAGCCTGCCAGTCCCTAGGCAAATCAAAGGTTCAGCTCACTACAGTTGATGTCCGCACACATAAAACCGCACGTGTACAAGCTTGGAAGTTCTGCTTGTTTCATATACTGTATCATTGTGACACACTAAAAATCTTCCCCTTTTAAAGGTAATAAAGCCAACTTGCTTATAAGGCTAAGCACCCTAAAGATGTAAAGATTTGCCCTCAGTAGAAGTACCATTGATAGACACCTTTACATGAGGTTGTAATTCTGTGTAAGTTTTCAGGTACTTTTTATTTTATTGCATTTTTATTAATACAATGTAATTTTTGTATCTTGTCAGTAGGGCAGAATCTGAAAGATGTAGGTACTGCAGCAAAATATGACCAATAGGTGATAAATGAAACATAACCGCAACATACTTCACTGTTAAATGCTCTGGTCAGCCCCTCAAAAGGTTTTTCTCGTTTTGGAGTAGCTACAATTTAACAAAATGGAAAACAGACTTAAGGGGATCCTTGATCTGGTAAGAAACAAGACTGCAAGTCAGGAGACTGGGGTTTAACTCTTGGCAGCACTACTAAGAAATTGACCAGTTTATTACCCTACAACAAAGAAAGGAATGAGTAGTCCTGGGGAAATGCTAAGGTATGGTGTTATGGGTTCGGCTTCCCTCCCCTCCCAAGTCTTATGTTACGCCAGGAAGGAGGGGAAAAGCTGGGAGGAGGCAGAGTCTCATGTTAAGCTAGGAAAGAGGGAAAAGCTGGGGGAGGCGGGGACAGGGCACCTGACCCGGGCTGACCAATGAGGTTATTCCGTACCACAGCACGTCATGCCCAGGAGGGAGAATACGGGGGGGGGGGGGGGGGGGGGGGCAGGAACCGGGAAGTGCGGGATTTGGGGTGGGGCTCTCGCTGGCTCTTCCCACGCAGTCTCTGGGCTGGTCGGGCAGCGAAACAGTTGTATCCTCTCCCTTTGTATTTACTTTGTCATTATTATTGGTGGTGGTGGTGGCAGTAGCGATTTGTATTGTATCTCAGTTACTGGACTGTTCTTATCTCAACCCGTGGGAGTTACATTTTCTTCGGTTCTTCTCCCCATTTCCCCCCCATTGGAGTGGGGGCGGGGGGGGGGGCGGGAAAGGAGGGAGAAGTGAAATTTACAGCTTAAACCACGATATATGGTAAGTGCCAGTGCTACAGCAGAAAGCAAAGTACTTCTTCCAGAAGGGGAATCAAACCAACCAGCCAAAAACAACAAGCAAGCAAGCAAGCAAACAAACAAAACAGGAAAAAAAAAAAAAACAAACCAGAAAGAAAGGTAAAAAACCTCAGAAATTAAAGAAAAGGACATTTTGGGTCCATGCTCTGTATGACTCTCAGCTGTTCTGCACCTGTGCCTGCTCCTTTCTCATCCTCAGACTGTGCCAGGTTCTGTGCTGCTCCCTCCTCTCAAGGCCACAGCGAGCCTTCTAAGGACATGTGAAGCAACAGGGTGGCTGAGGCATCCTGTATTTTATTCGGGATTACTTAATTTAGACTTTACATCAAAGAAAAACACATACAATAGAAGCAGTACTCTCAACAACCACTAACTAGGAGGTTGGTCAAGGAGCAGCCATTGAAATGAAACCTTTGAAAAAAGTTCTGAAATAATCACGGTTCTGGTTAACTTGCCCTGAATGTAAAAATGGGGTTTTATGACTTCTTAATGAAATTATCAGCACTTCTGTGAAAATACTGAACTTGCCTGCTCTGCATGCAGGGTGTCTAGAGCAACTATACTCTTTTGGAAGATCTTGTAACAGAAATCCTGGTTTTGAAGTAGGAAAAGTTTCTTTTGGAAACATGCCAAAGACACCAAAAGTGTCTAAGGATGCCTTCGCAGTGAAAAGACAGATTACAGATATTACAGACAGAAATCTCGGTGTAGAAGAGAACTCTTCTAATAAAATGGATGAGCTTCTGGGCTCTCTTCTAGCCAATGACTTTTAATGGCTTCCCAGGCTGAACATTCTCATTCAGAATTCTCCCAGGCTGCAACTCTGCCACAACCTCCTTCCTTGCCTGGCCCTTCCTGCGGTTCTGAAGATTTGCGCCACCCCCAGACATGCTCGGCTGCCCTGAGCACCATCTCTCACTCCCCAGAGCTTGCACCAGGGCAAGGAAATCAGACAACCTCCCTCCCATTGACTAGCTGCTGCTTCCGAGAACCCTCACATGTATGTCCCAAGCCAACAAATATAACAGCTTTATTGCTTATCGTGCCCTGAAGCCTGAATCAGTTGTCTCAATTGGAAGGCTTTGCTTCTGACCCCTTGCTTATATTATTACACTTGGGACTGTTTTGTAGCACCCACAGTGATCTTCGATCAAAGACAGTACGTGCTGATTTGCCATTTGTTACCTGCTAAACTCTCACTTCTATTTGGTTGCCAGCTGGTAATTTTCATTGGACTGCGCAGATTATGTGGGTACGTTTATGTGTCACAACTTCGCCAGCAGGAGGAGCATTCCGACAGTTTCCACTTATGTTAGCAGTGGCAGAGAGAGAGAGAAGACTTTTTCTTTGGCTTCCAGGGCAAGATTAAAATCTGACCTGGAAAGTACCGGATGCTATAAACCTATGAAGTATTGGTGACTATTTTTAGATGTTTCTGTGAAGGAGGCCTCCCTCCAAACAAGTGAAAGTGCTGTTCTAGCCAGCTCCAAAAATTACCAAAGCAAACCCCAAACATGTAAGTCCTTCCACTACTAGATGAAAAACATTATAAAGTTTTATGTACTGTTTGTTAATGAAAACTACACATATTGCATTTTCTAAAATGTCTGGAGTCCCTTAAGATTGTGGGCTGTTTCCAAAAGACAGTATTTTAGAAGCAGATAAGGCTAGTTAATAAACCCCAGAAATTCACAACTCTCTTGTGATTCGATAACATACAGCTTCTAGCTCTTTTATATTTCTGGACCTTAAGTTGACCTTCTATTCCAAAAGGCAAGTTTGAAAAGTTTGGACCGATGAAGATAATTATATATTTATCACCTTCTTATCCCTTGAAGAAGATGTGTATGTGATTTTGGAGTTGTTCAAGTAGTTTCAAAGTGCATAACCCTAAGAGATGCTGAGTACTCAAGGATTACAAATTGAGCATTTGCTCTAGCTAATATCTTCAGCACAACCCTTTGTTTTCTTCTGGTTACTCAGTTTGCTTGTTTTGGTTTGTTTTTTTTCTTTTTCTTTTTTTTTTTTTCCCCCAAGCTTTTTATAGGCTTAAGCTGTCACACACTAAATATAGCATTATGTATTTTTAAAAGGAAAAACGTCTTCAAATGGCTTCTGCTTTGACCTATACAGCTACCTCATTTTTCTGTTCCACATTAAATTGCATGGAAATCACAGTACTGTAGTTAATCACTCAAAATGTATATACACACATGTATGGAAAATAGCCATATGCTGGTCTGTTTCAGCAATTTTGTGGGCTGGGTTGTGCCATGGGTGTTTTGACTTACCCTATGCAATTTTTGCGCCTTGTTAATATGACAGAGCTTAGTATTGCCTCTCCCAGTGTACCTCTGCCTCTTTGCTTCAAACTGTAGCTCAGTATCCATAACATATGAGTTCAACCTTGACAGGATGACAGTGCTGCACAGAGCCCTATAGTTGATAGGGTGCTAAGAAGCGGTTTTCTTCTTCCTTCCCATGGGGCACTTTCCCATCTCAGCGTGCAACCAACTGCTAACAAGATAGTTTATATATACTGACACTGAGCACAGCTAGCTACCTAAAAGAAAATTAAATCACATACTGAGAAAGGATGACTATCAGTTAAGCTTGCAATGAGCTGTAGCTGTGCCAAGTACCACCATTAAGAGCCAATTTTTGGTTTTTATTGTTGTTCAATACGAGAGATTGCTTCTCTAAGCAATGTGTGCTCCTGGAGAAAAGATTAGGATTGCACAATGCAGCTAGTAATTTCCAGTTTTCTCATGCATAGTCATAAACTTCAGAGCAAAGACATCCAACTGCTTGGGGAGGGAAAGAGGTAAAATGGCAATAAGAATGAAAACAGCAATAGTAACCTGGGAAATCAAGCAATTGGTGTTGAATAACTGCAATCTGAACAAAGAAAACTCCTGAGCTAAATAGGACTTGCAAGCCGGAATACAGCAACAGAGAGGAACTCAATTTCACAGCAACGTCCCCCCTTTCAGTATATATTTTGTTCCTCATTTTTGCTCCTCATTTTTGCAGTCCAACATTTCAAATGTTTTCATGAAAATTATTTTTTTCCTGATTGAAACATTAGAAGTTTTATTTTACGAGGTGTGAAAATGTACCAGGATTTTTCCTTCAATACAGAGGTTGTGCAAGCCAATCTTTCCATCTCAGTCAGAATGATTTAGTATAAAAAAATCTGCTTTGAATCTGATGACAAGCAGCAAACAAACAAAAGACTCTCTCCTCCTGGGGTGGTGCCCCAGCTGCAGAGACAGAAGTTTTGTTAAAACCAGTATATCAGTATATTTAGTTGGTAGAAGAACTCCTCAAATGAATCCAACCTTAAGCCTTCCAACAAAAGTGCTAATTTTTTGGTTCACCCTCATTTTCCTTATCTGGAGTTTTGAAAATAAAAAAGGAGAGGTGAAGAATTCAAAAATTTCACAGGATTTCATTTTTCAATGGTAAGTGACACAAAACAGCTGTTGCAGTTGACACTTAACAAACACATTTATTACATTTCAAAATTCTTTCAAAATGATACTATGCCACTTTTTTCTGTTGCTCTTTCTAAAATGGTGCAGAGATTTTCCAATAAAAATTCTAGCATTTGCTGTGTGAAAATTCGATGAGGGGAAACTCTTGTTGCTTAAAAAAAAAATATATATATATATATCTTAAGAAATTTCATGTGGAAGTTTTTTTTGTAAAGGCACTCTGGTTCTATTGCCATCAGCATCAAAATCCTTAGAAAATGCAGCCAGAATCCTAAATTACATCAGACTGAACTTGCCTAATCTGTGTTTTGAAATGTATTTAATTGTACTGTTGCAAATACTTCTGTGCATCCCTTTAAATAATTTAAAATTTGACTTATATTGATTTAGTGTAAGTTAAGTCCTTCTCAGCTCATGGAAGTCAATACAGGACAGGTTTAATTCACTTGATGGCTCCCTGAACAAGAGTTTAATAAAATCAATATAGCACCCAAACTTCATTCATCAGTGCAATCTCACAAGTAGCCAAACCAACAGGAGTAGACGAAGTGGCACTATTTTGTCTGAAAATATACTAGAAGAAAAGGCTAATAAAAGAGGTGAGGATACTGTAAGATGCAATTACACACACACGTCCTACGCTATGGTGTGCTCAAAGCCAGCCATCTATTTCTCTCATCAGATATCTACCTGGATCTGCTCTTGGGCAGTGACAGGAAAATACCATATCTGTAATTAGCCCATGATTACAAAGCTTTGTATGACTCTTCTAAAAAGAAAAGAGTGAATGGTATTTCAAAACTGCTCAAAGCGGTGGTATGAAAGAACCAAAGACACAGAACTCCAAAATACTGCCACTCTGAGTGTCACACTCTTGCTCAGTTTCTGGTTTATAAACCAAAATAAAATCATTAGGAAAACATAATGCAGTTCAGTGATATACTTTCAAATGACACAATATACAATAATGACTGATTCAACACAACTGCTTGTAAATTGGTGTATGAGCCCATGGTCCTGGTTTTCTTGCATAAAATAATGTTGCCAAGAGAAAGCGTAGGAGATGTTAAACGTGCACGTCTTGCACACTGCTTGAATTTGTTCATTAGTGACTTCCTTTGGGATAAACGAGATATTGTCAAAATGATGATGATGTAAACATTTTGGCTACTTCAAGCATTTTCTGAATGCCAGATAAATTCAGAATAATATTTAGCCTCAGGCTTGCCAGAACATCAGCTGAAGCCTTCATTATAGCTATTCATATCCCTATAATAAAGTTGCATCAGCAATTCCATTATAAATGCTCTTTCAAAGGGTTTGCTGATTTGGCTGAGAAAAGTATTTTTGGCTGAGGCTTGGCATTTAAGTTGTCTTAGGTATAATTTTTCAGGTTAGTTTTAAACTGTTCAGCTGTTTTCTGCATTAAGACAGAAGAAACAAAGATGTAGCTGGTTTAAATTGGGTTTTTTTTGTTCTACATAAAAAAGCACCAAGTTTTTTCTTTTGAAGTACAAACTATGCAAGTAAAAGAAAAACCAGATGCCACAGACACACTAGTACATTTTTACACTTAGGTACATGCTAATAGGTACATGCTAATTACATGCACTCTGGTTAACTGTGGCACAATCCAGGTGTCAGGGATTACCTGAAAGGGAAAACCGGGGACAATTTGGATTTCAAGAACTAAATGACAGAGAAGAAATTCCATGAAAGAATGGTGACATAAAGTCACTCCAACTTTTCACCTTCCCAAGAAAGGGTAACATGGATAAAATCACTAGCTTGAGGTCATGTGCTTCTAGAAAACAGAGAGTAATGAGACAGTAATTTTGTAAATGTAATTATAAAGGAAAAACTTGACAAAGAAGTGACATCTTTACTGGCAGTTAAATCATCCTTTCTTTCCTGGGATGGCTGATATAACCGCATGTCTCAGGTGGGGATGTGTTTCCCTCTGCCACAGTTGTAATTTCTAGAGGTCTGCAAGAAATGGGAGAAACTCTAGTCTACACACTGAAAATGAAAGTACATTAGATGGTAGTCAAAATGATACCAACTTTGTGCATGATGTATTTGAGTTTGGACATGTTAAGCTTTCAATAAATATAGCTATTGTCAATAGTCTTTACCACTGGAAAAGAGGGAAAAGAACACTTTCACAAAGTGAAATTAATCTGGGTGAAATTCATTTGTACAAAAAAATGTGTATTAAAGCCTTTCGATTACTAGAACATGAACATCTGCTCACAGGAGACAGCAAATGCTGTAAAGAAATTAACCTTTAAGTTCATTGCTAGCAAAGACTTGCATTTGCTAATGCATTCAGTTAGTACCATGGGTTAGGGGCTTCATTTGCATTTTGAACAAACACAGAGCATGTCCATCTCTCTTTACTGTCCTCAAGAAACTGTTGCCTCCTTTCCTCTGTAGAGGAAGACACCTGGGTAAGAATTGCAGCACGTAATTCAACATTTCTTTTCTAAGACGTGTCAAATCACTTGCAATTACCAAAAAAAGTAAACTACTCAACAGATGGATTTAGAGATCTACCCTTCAAGGTTCATTACCAAAATCTTGTAAACAGGAGCAGGCTTTTCTTACCTGCCTGTGAAGATGCTGCCAAATGTCTTATTTCTGGAAATGCTGCCTGCAGATATGACGGTGGCATTCTGTGATACAGAACTTCCAGATACTGTTTTCCTCTTAGCAAATTATCTAAGGTGAGACTAATTTGAAGTTTGATCTGGGTACAGAATTTCGATACTTTCGCACTTCTAAAAGTGAATCTGCCTTTCCACAGAGCCTAATGAGCTCCGGATACTTTGTCACACAAAGAGTAAGTGTAGCACAACCCCATTGGAACCCCTCTGGTCTTCCGGTAAGCAAAGGGCAGAACAAGATACATTTCCATACACACCCTGAAGCTCTCATAATTCAGTCCTCAATTCTGTATTAGCAGCAGCGGAGTTTTTGCCTAAAGACTGATGTGGCAATCAGAATGGATGCTAAAATATACTGTCTTTACTTTTATATTTGTATCAGCAGATTAAATATGCTTACAAGAAAAATTGAATCATACATTACTGCTCCGGACAGCATTTCCCATGTGTGTTTGCTATGGCTGAATGCTTTGATTATTTAGAGATTTTTTTTTTCACACAACAGGTCTGAAATAAGAGAAATTTAAGATCAGATGCGTGACACTCAAATTCTTGGATAAAGGGGATGAGTGTGGGAAAATAAAATAATCAGTTTGAAGTACATGGCTGACTTCTTGGCTACCTGACTCAGGTACACTTCTGTATAGGACTGAGGTTTTGTCCTGAAGACCATGAAAGTTGCTATGAGCCTTCCTCAGATGAGAGATTATAAGCACACTCAGACAGCAGAAATTTTTTCCTAAGTAAGTACAAGCCAGGACAATGAAGAGCTAAAACTGCCTATCTATACATCTATACACTTTTTTGCTATTCATGGCAGTTATGTCTTATTTGTAAACAGAAATATAAATGTAAAAATATTGTAGGTGGTAGTACAGAAATGGATATTTCAACAGAGTTTTAATTAAAAGGACATATATTTACACGAAATCTAATTTGAAAATTTTATTTATTATATAGCACCCAAGTGCTGCACTATAAACCTTACATAGAAGGCTGATTTATGAGATTGCAGCTGGAACTCAGAAGTGTCAAAGTTTTCAGGGAAGGCTTTTTTTTGCAGTATATGTTTTTTAAATCCTTAAAAAAGGTATCTGTGCAAGAGAGATGTAAATGTTTGAGATCTTTAAAAAGAATTAATATATTCACAGTGTTCTCTCTTTCTTTAAATCCTAAAGGCAACATTTCCTTTATTTTTTTATCCAAACCAGTATTGTAACCTTTCTACAGGAAAACAGATATTCATTAAATAATATGATATTGCTATGCAACTCTAAAATGAAACACACAAACAAAAAAGCAACATTGTGGAGTAAAAACACAAATGATGCTTGTGGGGGATTATTTTGTTCTTTAGAATCCACAGATCTTCCATTTGCAAAAATGCACAGGCTGCCCACAGACATTTACTATTACCACTGACAATAACAACAACCATGGGGAAAGCTCTTTGTAGCATTCTTTGATCCTTTCTCCTACCAAAAGCAAATAGGTACTCTTGCAAGGTCCCATACTTCTCAAGTATTGTCCGACCAAACTGAGCAGAGAGACAAGGACAGCCCCTGCCCGGCACAGACCCTACCGTCATCTTCCAAACCCAAGTAACAATTTTATCTTGGACATGTGCTTCCTTCTAGCAAAGCAAAACAGAAAATCTTCAGCACTCCAAATGAAGGTGCTGCAGCATTTAACATAGAAATTAATTACCATTGCAGTAATCAACATTACTTATTTTACCTGGAATGTGACTTAATTTTGGTATTCTTTCTAAATTACCTTTTCAAATTGAGTGTATTCATATCTTACTGATAATGTATGAGTGAATTATGGACATCTCCATGATGAATGCTTGTCTGCAGCTGGCAGACATGGAACAGCTGGGGATTAGGTACAAAGAAACCAGCAAACTGCTTTGCAATTTGTGTGTTTCAGTGATTAGTTGAATGTTTAAAGTGTCAACAGTGAAAGAGTTAACAGTATCTTCTTTGAGAAAAAAACCCTATACTTTTAGCACCTATTAATTCAGTTTAGCAAATAGAAATGAAGAGGAGAACGACACTGCTCTAAGGATTTATATGGAGCAGGGAGCTGGCAAACAGAGTAAAGGGGTGGAAAGGCAGAACTTCTGTGACAAGTGATTCACTTCTACCCCAAGCAGAACAACACACAGCTGAATTAAAGGAAACATTCTGAAAAAGTTTCTACATGTGTTTTTTTGAATTCTGTATTTAAACCCAGCATGTACATTTAAAGTCAAAACTATCTTTCAAAGTTGGAACTCTCGTTCTCCTCTTCCTATACCCTTCTTCCAGCTGCATCTATCCACAGATGCAAAACACCAGAACTAATTAATTCTGCTTTTAATCAAGTTTTTCTTTCAGCTCTGTTGGTTAGTAACACGCAAAGGCAGTACAATTCATTTTGCTTACTAAATATTGCTGCATGCAACTCTAAACAGCCACAGGCAGCTTCAGAGGGTCCTCTTATTGTTCAGTTTAAGCATAAGACTGTATGATACACTATTAATTTGCCAGCCTCGAAATAAGTATGACCATAATATAGAGACAACAGAGAGCCCAGCTGACCCCATAGGCTTACTTAAATAGGCAAAGATGACTGAGCATCTATAAGGGTGGCAGAACATAGCCCTTCCTGACAGTGTCAACATCAAGCAAGACACTGCAAAGTCCAGAGGAAAGGCTCAAAGAATGTGACTTTCAAGTTGTTTGCAGGGAAAAATGTGCCCTAGGAAGATCGCGTGGACTCTTGTGCAGGAAAAGGTTAGTTTTTACTGAAAACATGTAGTGTTCTGTTTTTCATGAAAGGCTGATTTAAAAAAAAAAATAAGATATGAAGATGTAGGGTGGTACAGAAAGCCTCTTGCATTTCTGTTTCAGAAGCTCAAGAGCAAATTTCGCTCTGGAGTATTGGGACAGACACCTGTGAAGCATCTGCTATACAGACGAGAAAGAGATTTGTTACAGTGCCTTGAATGAGGTACAGACTGGACAGAAAGTCTGACCTACAGAGAATACCTATGCAGGGCTATAACGGCCTGCCTCAATTATAAGATTCTGACTGTAACATTCTGAGCCTAAATAACTGTGGGTTTTTTTTCAGAAAAAAAGAGAAACCCCCAAAACCACAAAGCGCTTTCTCCAGGAAAAGAGGAAATCATGTTCATTATATAAAATATTTATAGGCCCAAATCCTCCATTCTTACACCTTATACTCCAGAAAAATTTTTGTGTTATGTATTGCTAAGTCAGTACAATGCCACTTTCCCAAGAAAGCTTTTTGTTATGCAAGTGAAATAGCACTGTTGCAGCTCCAAAATCCAACTGCCAGTAACACAAAAGCAGTGCTAGGAAAAGCACAGCTGAGTTGTGGGAGTCTTCCCTGCTCCTAAGTGTCCCAGTAACTGTGGAAACTAAAATCATCTATGAATAAAGACCAAATCTCCTCTGCTGTAAGGACCTATCCTTTGCAGCACTGTGTTAGAAAATTTGATTTTCACTGTGCAGGCAGTTGCTTCAGATTTCCTGTTACCTTTCTTGTGACCTGCATTCTGATTTGTGTTTGCTTTTATTTGAATGGAGGGCAGCAGAATATAGGGATGAAAATGAAACTGGGAACTGGCTAATAATTAAGTATTTTTATGTTGTTTTTTCCTTTTGGGGCTATAAAAGACAGAGCGTTAGGGACAGGACCTCCAGACTAATTTTTACATGTGATCTACAGCATATCTGAAAGCCTGCCTGCAGAAGTGGAATGGCACTTTATTATTCTGTTACACCACCTAACCCCCAATGTGATGTCATCTGTTTTACTGAAGCAACTATTCTAGCGAAATAAGAATTGTTTTTGTAAAAATAGTATTGCTGGCATCTATGTGTAGAATGCTGATGCTTAAAAGACAAAATAATAACAGGAAGCACACAGCTGTTTTTATAGAAAAGTGAAATTCATTAAAGAACTGATTCTTAAATGAACAAAAAGCAGGTTGCTTTTCTGGTTGTTTTGAAAGGATTACTTTTTCCCTCTAACCCTTCTGTCTACCCGATAAATCCTCTTGGCTCTTTCACAGTGCCCTGCCCAGAGACAGACGATAATGGGGATTGTACTCAATCACTCCCTGCAGGGACTTCCTTTTCCCTCTTCGTTCTGAGGGATTGGAAGTCTGGTCAGTGGATCTGCTGCTAATTTAGAAAGATTAATCACTCCTTAAAAAAAGCAGGTGCTAAATCACTTATAAAGGAACAGCCTACACGCTTCTCAAGTGTGAGCTTTCCTGCTTGTGCTCATCTTCTGGCCCTTGTACTGTGCCTAGAAAGGCCTGTACCAGAAGAAATAGCAGCTTTTCTGTAGGGCTCCACTGACTAAAATGACACCAGATATAGCAGTAAGAATACTGGAAGTAACCCACTGGGCGTATTTCTCATTAGTTTTGTGCTAAACCAGTAGTGTGTAGAGGATAATGTCTAAAAAATCTATATATCATTTAAACCAAAATGATATATATTCAAATTCTAGCTGGAGTGACAGCATGACTGCCACTGAAGGTTTGTGAACAAATGTCAGCAGCAGCTACAAAAAATAAAACAATTAAAAAAAGAGCTTTCAACCAGTGATGTATGTAAACAAAGAACATAAGGAAAATAAAATGTTAGAATAATCTTCTATAGCTGGTTGTCCAGAGGCACTAAACTATCATACACAAACAGCATCAATGTGTGGCATGCAGTGTTTATGTTCATGTGTTAAACACTATAAGACACTATCAAGAATACAAATTGTGTTGAAGAAAATACATTTACTCACCCTTCCTCAAACAGTGGACTAAATCCCTCAAAAAGTCTAGAAACATGCAACTTGACTTGTTAGGAAAACATGAATTCCTTCATAGGAATGCATCTTACCAGAGTCACACCACCACATCACAAATATAGCTCCCTGTTACTTGTCTGGCAAAATATGTTTGACCATGGATGCTCTGTTTTTCCCAATAATTACCTGGAACTCAATACAAGCATTTTAAGCAGAGGATACTTAAGCAGCATCTGTGCCATCTGACTTTAAGGGGACTGGTATTAATTTAATGTTTCCTTCCTTATTGGTTTCCTTCATATAGATAAATGATACTGATAAATGATACTAATAATTGCACATTCTTAATTTTACTGTTTGCTCCTCAGAGACTCAATTTTAGGCCAGGCTCCCACTGCGCTGGGTGCTGAACAACATAGCCTAGAAAATCATTAATCCCAGTAATTTCCTGAAGTGCTAAACTCACCAAATCCAGGCTTTGAGCTGATTTTTAATATATCTGTCCTGCTTTCATGCTGTTAGTGCAAATATGAATTACAGCTTCTTTTATGTTTATCGTTTTCAGTTTAATCCTGCTTATCTCTCAAGAAGCAAATCTGGGGATGTAGGTACGGGATAAAAATTTCCTTAGAAACTCTGCACACTCCCCGGCCTTAACCCAAAGACAGTTCTCCTCAAAGGCTTTTGAACAGGAGCCCCACAGAGCAGAGTATGGCATACGTTATTGTGAGAATTGGGCAAGTGACAGATGTTGAAGAAGTTTCTGAACAACACAATTGGGTCCATAGATAGATACAACTGTATCTGATTAGGTAGACAGCTCCATTCATCTATTTGAACAACAGCCAGGAGGTCTTTAATTGTTTTGCAGATCACTTAGCAATTAATGATGCTGTTGCCCTTTCACAGATCATGCTACAGATCAATATTTTCTGGCAAAGTCAAAGCACTGGGTCGATATAACGATATTGAGGTTATTCTATTAATAGAGCCCACAAGCAAGAGCTGGGGTGGGAAACTTCTCAGACAATTTATTTCTGTCACAAGCAAATATTATTTCTATTGTTGAAGTGAATCAGATAAACCTGAATTGGAAATAAAATAAATGCCAACAAAGATATCTTCCCTTCCTTGAACTGACAGCAACTATCACTGTATGTTACCTCACATAAGCATTATCTCAAGTGTATCACATTTTCTCTTTCGAATTCCCATGTCAAATAACCACAACCCTTTACAAATTCTTTTTTCACAAAAATGAGCCCATATGTATTTTTGCACCAAATCAGTGGCAAAGTTGGAAAAAGGAGAAGCCGCTGAGCAGTCTAACGAGTGAACAGAAGGAGGGGTCTTAAAACTGGACTAGAATGATCCTGCATGGATCAAAAGCAGAAGTACTACAGAGGGTAAGCCAGCCTGGGTTAAATTTCCCCCATGTTTTCCCACCCTGTATCATGGATATTGCTGCTGTGCTACAGCTTTGTTTTAAGAGAGAAACTCCATGCCATAAGCATTAAAATTCTTCACTAGAAATACTTGCTTCCCTCTTCCTGTCAGAAAAATAGGACTGTAAAGAAGACTGGGAATGAAGTGACCAGACCAGTAGCCCACAGTAAGTTCATGAAAGTAAAGTATTTCACATTACAGGACTGATAGTGTTTCCATTGTTCTCTAGTGAAATCTAGTTTAGGGCACTGGGTAAGATTTGGTGTCATCAAAGCCAATAGTAGTTTCAGCTCATTACTGAGCTGAAATGGAGATTTTCCACAGTATGAAAAATAGCTTCCAATTTCCTGGTGGGAACCAATTAGAAAACCAAACCAAAATCAACCTTAATCCAAATTGGTGTTTGGTTGGTTTTGTTTTTTAGAGTGTTAAAGTTAAATTGCCTGAAGTAACAAGGAAGGGTTTTTACTGCTCACATGACTCAAATTGGTTTTTATGTCTAAAAAAATATATCAGCCTAGTATCAACTACTTGTGAGCATCTCAGTAAACAGCCCAGTGTCTTACATTCTTGGTACTATGTGTTTAACCACAAATTCTCCGCTTGTGTGATTCTATTTGCTTCACTGTGATTATGACAACTAATAACATGGCTGTTGAAACCTACCTGCAGGAAGACTGTCCTGTCTTTTAGAAAACCTATGGGAGATCAGTGCAGAGACAGGAAAATCCATTTTCAAGGTAACCTGAGGATGTAGGAACACTCTTGGAAACTCTCATCAGACTCCTCAAACACTCTGCATACATATTTAACCTAGAAATATTCTAACAGAGAATTTATAAAAATACAAAAAATCTCATCTTTGTAAAACTCTGCTTTACTTCATTTTTTCATCTCTCAATGGATTGTAGAAGCTTTAATTTAAAATTTTCTTTATTTTCATGCAACAATTGCGGAGTTTAGTTTGGACTCAAACTACAAATGACTTTATCATTTTTTAATATTTTATGCATTGTAGCAATTAAATATGTTATACTGTGTGATTATACACAGTGCAGATACTTGTGTATTTGCAGACAAAGTCGGCTAGCTATACTTGTCCATCTTTATTCACCAGAAGCCTACGACATCTAAAATTATGCACATAAATTTTAAGTTTGATGTGGACAAAATTATACTACTTTCTTCCATATTCGCTTTCTCTTAAGCACATTAAAAATCAAGAGAATATAGAAATACAATTTAAGTTCAAGAAACAGAATGAAGTCAGCGCAATTTTTTTCTGCAGCTTCTACTTTTTGATCTATACTTTCTACTTTATAGCTTTTTTTCATGGTAAAACATGATTTGGAAGCAATTAAATTGGTAGACAAGCTGTTAAAGGAGGCTGTTTTATCAGTAAGCAAAGCACAAAATGAGTTTTTGTCCCAAATATACCCTTAAACATGACCAATGTGCTTTCCTATCAACATTGATTTCCACGGACTTTCATGGATTTGGTCCTGTGTTTCACAGTGTTAACACTTAGGTTTCTCCTGGTGGACACTGGCACATCATGTTAGGGTGCATACTGAGACGGGATGCACATGACTTTTAGCTTGAAGACAGTAAGCATATTTCAAGAACTTAACAGTGATTTTGAACAGTGCAGTCACAAAATATTTATCTATTTTTAATTATAATATCTAAGAAAAGACAACTGCTTGAGTCACTGTTTATTCTTGCTGGACATACATAACCTTTCTCGGGCAGTTTGTTATGCCTGAGGCTGTTGTACAAGATCAACAACTTGCCAAAGCACCAACTGCACCAGAAGTTTCAGCTCACAAGAACCCTGGTTATTATACACTTGACTAAGTCATTGGGCTGTTGGTAACTCAGCCTGAGTTTCAGACAGGGCAAAATAATCTGCTAGGATTGATGTCGACACACTGAGAGTAAGAATAAAGTGTTGTTGTTTCCTCTATGGCAAGAGGAAGATTACGAGTGGGCAATCTGTATTGGAACGTAACATAAAAATTGATAACAGCAAAAAAACACAGGCCTGTTCCAAATGGTGGAATGAATCCAACTGGAATTTGCAAAGGAAAATTGCAGTAACTTTCAAACACTCTACAAGATGTCTGAAGTGTTAGATCAAAACTGTTGCAGTCATCACTGTTTCTCATTCTGAGAATAAATTGAGGGACCTTGCAAGTACAGAAAATGAAAATTTTCCTTCCTATAAATTAAGCAGGAGGAATTCAGGAAACTTATTTTCTAAGAGGAATTTTAGGCAGGAAGAAGGTCATACATCTGTTTTTTGTTAATAATCAATGTTACATTGGCTTATCTGCTGCCTGTAAGGGGCATGCTGGATCGAAAGCAATTTAAAGAGAGTGATCAGATCTGGAGACAGAGATTTTAATTTTCAGGTCTCTTGTGTACATTTTGATCCAGGTTGCTGGTGAATAGAAAAATCACCTTCAGCTATATATGAGACGAATTCTCAGCTGACAAGTATTTATATCACATAAATAAAACACATTAAAACTGGGTTGGCAAACTTACTGGCAGCTTCAGATGAAAGTTAAGAATTAATTGGACAGAGGCAAACAATTTTTCCATTCTGAAGACAAATTCTTGCAAGTAAAGGTTGAATTACACTTTATAGATTTTAATATCTTGGAGTCCTTGCTGGAACTTATAATAAAAACTAGGGAGAATATCCTAGAGTTTTATTTTAGTGAGATTTTTATTTGATGTCCATCACATGGCAGTTGGTTGAGATATGTGAGCCATGGGGCTCTTCCAATTCAGATGAAACATTGTTCATAATAATGACTCTCCCAGATTATATGCACAGAGAAGCAAATCTCACCCCCTTCTTACAGCAAAACAGCTTTCTCTGAATTTGGCCCAGTCAGAGGGAAATTGTTAAATCATGTATTTATTCTACACCTGTTAGTTCTGTAGAAAGATCTACCTAAACTGAAGTAGTAAATTGTCAGGCACAGGAAGAGAATCTGTGCTTGATTTAGAGGGTAAGTTCACCTTAGTAGACCTCTGTAGTTTAAAATTTTGCCCTTCCAGGTAATTAAGAACAAAGTCACACTGAGATAGCTGTTTGTTTATTCCAAAAACATATTAAGAAATTCAAGCTATTTAAGATCAGCGAGGGAGTGCATTGCAAAGCCAGAGAAGCCCCATAGAACTCTCTCTACAAACTAAATTATCCTTTGGAACTCTTGCTGAATGTTGCAAACCATGCAGCAGAAGACAGTGGTCAGCAAGCATACTAGGTAAAAAGAGAGAAACTAAGGATCACCCAGGATTGCTAAGTGATACGTACGTCTAGAAACTCAGCATAGAAAGATAAAACTGCTGAGTGTGGCTTTACCAGTCTCTTGAAGAAGGGACAGGAGGCCACAGGACAGGACTTTGGGCTTTGTCTGCTTTCATAAAACCCTTGCTCGATGAAGCTTAAGATGAAGGCAAGCCAGCTGCTATGGGCCACATATAAATAACTGAAGCTAGGTGAACT
Source organism: Myiopsitta monachus (assembly GCA_017639245.1). NCBI lineage: Eukaryota > Metazoa > Chordata > Aves > Psittaciformes > Psittacidae > Myiopsitta > Myiopsitta monachus. The sequence continues at coordinate 47,890,442 of CM029917.1, forward strand.
GTGGCTTCCAGAAGATCTAGAGAGATCTACAAGATAGCTGTATTTATTAGAATGCTTTGGAATGCTTTTCTTATTTCCAACATTTTGTATTGGCTAAATCCAAACTCAGTGCAAATTATTATATGCAGCCAAAAAAAAAAAAAAAACAACCAAACCCTGAAAAGTGAGTTTTGAGGAACTCCCTGCTTTATCAGGCTTTCCATTCTCACAGCCAGAGTATGCTGTCCCTCTGCTCCCCCACACCTGCTGGAGGATGACTGCTTCCATTCTAAAATCTGCTGCAAAAGTAGCACACAATGTACATGAAAAATGAGAAAGAAAGCAGAAATTGACAAGTTGCAGAACTTGTCTGAAACAACTCATGAAATTATGGGAATCATCCATCTGAAAAAAACTCACCAACTGTATTATTTAATACGAGAAGATTGGAGCAACCTCAATAATACATTATGTGTGAGATTCTCAAGTGCATTACTTCTTTTGTGATACTGAAGTCTCTGATTAACTTCAGATACTGGAGGAAGGAAGAAAACTGATATAAACTGAATAGGGATATTTCACCATCAAAACACAGGATGACAGAAGATGAAGAAGCAGGAGTGAAATTACTAAATAGCTGTGTAGAATTCCTTTATAATTCTATATCACGATAGAAAAAACAGAGCACAAGATGCTAAAATGTGTGCAGCTAAACAGAAAATCTAATAGAAGTTTAAAGTAAATGTAGATGTTCACAATACACCTGTCAATACAGCCAGTAGTTTTTATGATCTGATTAGGAGTCTGCAAGCATAATCACTCATGTAGCATAGGCTAACAGAGACTCCTGAAAAGAGCTCCAGGTCTGAAGCTTTACATCAACTCATAATTCAAATGATCCACCTACTTTATTAAAGTAGACTCATTGGCTTCTGCTAATGGGGACAAAAGGCAAAAAGGAGAGAAAATTATCTGAAGAGAAATGAGAATCTAGAAAATTCTAGAAAATTATCTGAAGAGAAATGAGAATCATGAGCCAGGAGGAAGGAGGGAGAAAGGAAAGCAAAATGCTGATTAGTGTACAAGGCAAAACTCTACCATGCAATGGTGAAATGAAACTCCTGTCTGGGAGAAAAGCAATTTAGCTTTATGAACAGCTGCCTCAGAGGGTCATGTGTGTGAGCAATTAAAATTAAACAAGTTAATTTTAATATGCCTTAGTAACTGTGATTGATCTCACAGAGGTGCTGTCACATCAAAAAACAATTTAGGATCAGGTTTAAAACAAAGTTTATAATCCTCGTTTAATGGATTTTAGTACCTTAGGCGGTACAGTGTTGTAAAAATGATTAAAATGTGCCCTGTCTCTGTCTGATCAATAAAGCTTGCCACTGTAAGATTGGTTCAGTTCCAGGGACTCCTCAGCATGCTTAGCCATGCTGTGTCTGTAGAATTCCAAATAAGTAGTTTATCATTACCTCTAGACACAGGATTCATTAGACATCTTATCCTTCAGCTTTTAGCACTGAAGTCAGCCATACAATCAAATCAAAAGGTCACCTTTCAACAAACACATAGTTAGATCCAAACATGCATCAAAACCTTAACAGATATATGTCAAAATATAGTAGTAAGGATGGATAAAAGACTGATGGAGATACTCAAGAGGCATACTGCAAAGTGCCTACAAATTGAAACTGGGAGAATTCATTCTGGTTCACCAGGTGAAGTTAAAAATGACAGATTAAGAAAGAGGTCATCTTAGACAGGAGAAGGAAACCCAGCATTCTCTGACCACTGAAACTCTTACACTACCAATCTCTTCAAATTCTGAGAAATTTTACTTGGAATCTTTCAGTTGTAAAGAGCAACAAGCAGTTGGGACTCAGGTCTTTTTCCATTTAAGCAGGTTTAGATAAATACGTGGCAACCACACATGCATCTAGATAAGTCTACTTCCTTTTGGTCCTGTACTTCAAAATGTTCTACAGCGCTTTTAGTCGAAGAAGGGAGAGAACTAGATCCGAGGTCTCTGGCAGTACTAACAATGAATATTTGGCAAAGAATTTTAAGATGATGGCTGACATGCAGTGATACTTCTTTGATTTTTTTTTCTAGACTTGAGCAAATTACATCATGAACTGCATTCGCATTTGTACTTGATAGCCTTGCATACACTTCCACAAATTCATCAGTTTTTGAAAATAAGACTTCATTATTTTGCCTGTGAGGAACCACTTTACCTACTAGTCTCAACTGTCATCTTTGAAGTTCTTGTAGTGAAAGAACCAATGAACACTACTCATAGCCTTTTACCCTCCTCTCTATGCTACTCATGGCCTTCTCCTGGTCTCTTCTTCCAGGCTGAAGAGTGACGATATATTTCTTCCTGTGGGTTAAAAGCTGGTACCTCTGCAATCCACCCCTGAATATCTTACAAATTAACACTATTTCTATGAAATAAAGGGACCAGAACTGCATACATACTCTCCAGGAATATGAAGTAACTTTGCTCAGGGCAAGAATCTAGATGCAAATGTTGTTTGTGTTCATCTGAGCTTATGTACAATAAAAGTGCACATGAAAGAACACTACAAATTCTCCTCTATATCACTTATTTTATTCTACCAGTACGTGTCTGTCCACTTTTTTGTTTTTAATAGAGAAATCAAAATGAATCCTTCATGTGTGACTGGAGGCCTGAATACCAGATAGAGAAAAAATAATCTCTTCCTGGATAAAAGCTTGTTTTGCTTTCCCATCAATCTAAATGTCCCTTAGGTATCTTTTATATATCAGACTAAACAATACCTGTGTCTCCCTCCTATTTTGTCTGCTTTGAAAATGGTGTGATTTTTCATCACATAAAACAAAGTTTCTGATGTGAAGATGAAGTACCTTTCAAATCAAGCAATCCAAAAATGAATTATCTCCCTGTGCATCTTTTGGCACCAAAAGCACTCTGATGTTCTTGGATTTAATCTGATTCTTCACCTCATCCTATATTTGTCACAGAGCAAGTTATTCTTCCAACCAAAGATATTGAAAGTTCAGAGATATTACTCAATTTATTGTGCCACAACTTTTTTTTTCACAGCTGCAGATCTCACTTTACCAGACATAGCTCTCTACTGTTCTTTTATCAAATCATTCGTCACAAATTATTATCTAGAGTCATAGGCAAAAAGTTCTGGTTTCTTGTGATAATTTTATAATAATAAAATTGATCCTGCTGAGAAACACATCAGAAGTAGATGTTTTCTAGACCTCGTATCTCCAACCCTTAGGAGATCTGCTTCAGTATTTCTGTAATTACTGTAATCTATGTAAAATCACACATAAAAAAACAATGATAAGATAGAACACAATAAAAAGATTTAAATATGAAAAGTGGCTGGCCTGGATAAGCAAGTGTTTTCATGCTAGTGGAATTTGGTAGTTTTAACAGTAAATAAGATTTCTGAGGGGTAGAAGGAAAAGCTAAAGCCCACAGTAAAGTGTAGGATTCTTTCAAGAAAAAAAAAAAGCCAGCTTGAGAAAAGGAATTTATCTTCAATTACTTACTGATTCTTTATTCTTTTACGCAGAGTTTGGGTTACCATTATTAAACAGAACTCCAGGAATAACTGAGACTTTAACAACTCTTTGATGATAATCCTCTGTGAGAATAGAAAGAATAATTTCTGACCCTTACAGTAGTCACTGTTTTCTATGGGCTAGCTTCCTTTCAGTATCATGAAAGGATAGTAAGGATGTTAGAGGCCAGAAAGCTCCTTGAAACTTATTCTAAGATCAGCAGCATCATTTGAAAATTTATCTTCAAAAACATTCTAGCAGCATTTCAAAGGACAGCAAAACACAGATGATGATTTATGCCTTCCTGAAATGCTATCACTGATATGTACCTTCCTGTAAACCCACATGAGAAATTCTCTGATTTTCACAATATCCAAACCAGTTGCTCTGAGTATCTTTTTTCCATGAGTCTCTCATAGATCTCATTTTGTATTTTTCTCTGCTATCTTAATCTCTTAAGCTCCATGTGTCTGCCTCCCTAATTCTTCTAACTGCATTAATTAAAGGTATTAAAATTTTTTTCATGCAAAATCATTCTTATGTTCAAAATCTAAAGGTAATTACATCTGACAATTTCATTTGATTTACAATAAAAATGGAAACTGAGTCATGAATTTAGGATTTAATAGTTCCTTTCTCCCCATTCAAGCTTTCTCCTGAAGAAATACTGCTAAAAACATCCTAAAAAGAATCCTCATATTTGCTCTAATTTTGTATTGAAGACAAGGCTGGGTATCCTTAACTAATTTTCTTTCTTTATTCCCTTCTACTGGAGGAAATTAATCTTCAAATACCTGTGCTTCTTTGCATTCCCATTGAACTATCAGTTTGCCCTGGTCTACTGCCTACAGCTTCCCCTTTGGGTACTTTGCCCACTTCCAGGAAGCAACAATAGCTACACGCTTCACATATATATATATATATATATATATATATATATATATATATATATATATATAAAATATATATAATATATATATATAAAGCTTATGTTACTGCTCTGTAAGAAGAAAGGGGAATTTTCCATGTTATTTAGATAATCTGTAACACTGGCCAAACAGTGACTAAAAATATACAGGAGAAATGAAAATATCACAAACCTTAAAGCACAGAATACTATTTTTGACCTAAACCTGACCATTCCCCATTGTGCAATGCACCTCTTTGTTAACTATTAGCAGTGACAAATTCCAGGGTTGTCTCTTTTAATTAAATATACCTTTGTAAACAATTAGCCTTGAACGTAGGAAATACTCATTGGTACTCATGTACCAAAACAACTAGCAAAAGAAGTTTGTATTTCTACACCACCTTCCAACTGGAAGTGGTTAACTAACTAATTAGAAAAATAATGTTTCATATAATCCAAGGGGAGATAGACATATTTTTCTTTACTTTTCATTACATATAAAAGACTTCATGCTAGAGTTTTTTAACTCATATAAAATTTGAAAATGTTTTCATTGCAGAAAAACATTCCCTAGCTAAAAACCATTGAAAAAACCTTAAAAATTACTGGATTTTTGCCACCCTAGGATTCTTAGGATACTTGCCAGTATCCAAGCATTAGCATTTATAAGAGCATTCAAAATACAAGCTGAACACTAGGCACTTGAAAAATAAGTTCAAATCAGAGCTTATAGCTATGACGAAAACTGTTCAAATTTGTTCAAATGCAGACAATGTCAAATTCCCTGAGACTCTTGAGTTCAGTTGTGAAATGGTATTATTACACCCCTTTCAAACCAGACAGTCTCCCCTGAAGGTCAGTTTTCATAACTAAACCACTAGACTTCCAGGCCCTTTACTGTAAGCTCCTCTGACACCTCACTTAGTTGGGTCTGGAGCCATCAAGTCATGCTGCTTAGTGGCACTAGAGTTTTTAGAATACTGTGGGCCTTTGGGTGCTCAGTTAAACCTTCATCCTCCTCTGCTGTTCTGGGACAAGCTTGTTAAAGGGACACCCTCCCAGGGAACAACCATCTAGTGAGTTCTCTGACCAGGATTCCTGTGATAATAGGATAAAGACAGGACTGACCCAGGTGAAAACAGAGATTTGAACTTCGTTCTTGATGAGTCCTCAAGCTGAGCCATGCATGTTTGACTGAAGTACTGCAGACTGCTGGAGAGAGATTTCTGCTCTGAGGCAATTGGAGTATTAAAGATGATAAATGTTATAATTTTGAATTAACTTTGTGGAGGTGATACATGAATGACAGCAGACAACACCAAGTACCTCAAATAACAGAACCAGCTACAAAGCTGTTGGTTTTGGTTGTGTTTTTTTTTTGTTGTTGTTTTTTTTTTTAATCTGAAGACCTGTATTTGTGTCATGGTTTAAGCCCATCAGGTAATTCAGAACCAGGCAGCCTCTCACTTCCTTCTTCCTTTTCCCTGCCCCCTCCACAAGTTCCCCCCCCCCCCCCTCCCCAGCTACTGGAGGGATGGGGAGGAGAACTGAAAGAATGCAACTCCCACGGGTTGAGATAAGAACAGCCCAGTAACGGAGGTATAACACAAACCACTGCTGCTACTTCCAATAATAATAATGATAAGGGGATTAACAAGGGAAGAGAATACAACCGCTCACCACCCACCAACCGATACCCAGCCCAACACAAGCAGTGATTTAGCCCGTCTGGTTAACAGCCCTCAGTTTATATACCGGGAGCAACATGCTGTGGTATTGAATGCCCCTTTGGCCAGTTTGGGTCAGGTGCCCTGTCTCTGCTTCCTCCCAGCTTCCCCTGCCCTCCCTCACTGGCAGAGCATAAGACTGAAAAAGTCCTTGATTGGAGTAAACATTACTTAGCAACAACTGATAACATCAGTGTGTTATCAGAACTGTTCTCAGGCTAAAGGTGAAAAGACATCACTGCACCAGCTACTAAGGAGAAAAATAACTGCTACAGCTGAACCCAGGACAGTACTTGATCACAGTAGAACTTGGTTTCAAAAGCACTTCTGGTTTCAAGCTACTTTTGGTTACTACCCTTTCATTGTCTGACATTTGTTAAAACCCATGTCCATAAAGGACACCACTATTGACTCGCAATACCTTCTGCAGTTACTAGACAAGCCAGAGTGCGTACGTACAGCTCAGCAGACATCCTCCTTGTCTGTATACCTTAAGAGTTTGTACAATTAAAATGAGTTTTCTCATATGATAGATGCTAATTGTTTGGAAGCAATTCCCTTAGCAAATAATAAAGATAATTCCGTGAAGAATTAAAACAAAATGTAACAAAAAATATGCTTCAGCTAATCGAGAACTTTGTAATTATGCTCATTTTACTTGGAAAAAAAATAGGTAACAAATAACATTAAGTTCTTGCATACAGTATAGGAAGGACAACCGATACACATTCAGTTAAATTTCAGGTTAAAGTAGGCTACTTTATATACCAAATCTACTGAACAATTTAATCAGCTACATTTAATGACTTTAAAAATTACCAAAAGCAGTGGCTCATACTGTCATGCAATCAAGATTCCCTTCACCATTAAGCTCCACAGGTATTTCTGGTCTAACAGAAAATTATACACAAAACTGAAAATAAAAAAGATAAGCAAGAGCATTACAGTGTATTTGCCCAGTACTATTCTGACATTTTAAATGTAGCTCATTAATAACTGATTTCTCCCCTTAAAGTAGTTATTTCACTGAACTAACATAAAAAGTATTGCTGGTGCCAACTCACAATGACTCTCCTTGCAGTCTCCACTAGGAGCTCACTGACGCACTCTGCTGCATTGAGATCTCCTTGCAGAAAACACGCTTCTCAAAGGCAGATTTTACAAAGTAGCAGGAAGGAAAGAACCCTGCAGATGAATGTGTAACAACCTCCAAAGAGCGGAGAAATGGAAAATGTTGCAAGCAAGTGCCAGCATATTTCAGTGCTTCCTCCCCACCCTTTTCCCTGCAGAGGTGTAGAGCTGCGTGAAGCCTAGAAACGGCCAGGTCACTTCTCATGCACAGAACCATTTCCTGAACCACAGACCATTAGCGCCAAGGACCACGAGCATATGGTCTATCGAAGTCACTATGGCTCTGTAGGGTTCCTGAAATCAAAGACTGAAAATCTTTGGCATGGCAGAACCAACTTCTTCTTAGCTTAATAATTCCAGTTAGTCATACCTGTCAGGGTCCAAGTGGAGAAAACCCCAGTGCCGGATCCTGTTTCGGTTCCTCATCCCAAGAGTGAAATTAAGATGCAAACGAGGTCAAGACAGGAATTGATCAGTTGGCTTATTATGAAAGGACATTTATTATAAAAAAGGGAAATTACTGCAGTAAAGGGGACAGTGATAAGACAGATCGGAAAAAAAGGTAGCAAATGAAACAAGGATTCAGGGTGCAGAGACAGAGGGAGAGCTAGTGGATCCAGTGGTGTCCCAGGGATCCGTTGTCGTCATCGTTGGTGGTGGGAGTTCTTCAGGGTTCATAGTCAGTATTGGAGCAGAGTGTCCCCCAGGAGTCCATTGGAGGTGCGTGTCCCTGTGGAGGCATCCTTCTGGAGTCCCCTTGAAGGTACCCCATGAAGTGAGTCTTATGGAGTTGGCCTCATGGCAATGTCTCATGGAGGGTGTCCCTCAGGGCCCATAGTAGTCATTGGTGGAGAGTGTCCTCATGGAGGTGTCTTTCTGAAGTCATTCGCATGGCAGTAGCTCCCTGGAGCTTTTCCTCTTGGTGATATGTCTCTTGGTGATTATCTTTTCCCCTTTTGTAAAGAGCTGGTGGGAGTACCTCTGTTCTTCATGTCACATATTACATGTTCCTGGTGGACCAGTTTCCCTGGTCTTGAGCCAGCTCTTTGACTGCAAGTGTCTGCACACATATGTGTCTGCAGCAATTCTTGGGGTAATACCTCACACCAGTCCTCAAGGTAATGGACTGAAGAGTCTTAGCTCTTTCCCACTCATCTCTCAGGCAATGGATGGTGGAGTCCCAGTTCAGCTCCTCACACACTTCTCCCAGGCAATAGATATTGGAGTCTTCTCTCAACTTCTCCCACACATCTCTGAGACAAAAGATAGGTGAATTTCCATCTCAGCTTCTCAGACCAATCTTTGGGACAATGGACAGTGGAGTTTGATTTCAGATCAGTCTCTCACAATACCATACATGGTTTTACTTGCATTTCTAGAAATGCTGTAATGGCTGCTCTTGAGGGGTGAGAGTGAGTATTAGTCAACAGGTGGTGATCAATTGTATTGTGCATCACTTGTGTTTGTTGTTGGGTTTTTTGCCTTCCCTTTTTAATTTTATATTCTCTCCCCTTGTTATTTCTGTTATAATTTTTGGTGATAGTAGTGGTTTTGTATTAGACCTTAATTACTGGACTGTTATTTCAACCTCAACCAGTGGGAGTTACATGGTTTTGATTCTCCTTCACATCCCTTTCAGAGCAGTGGTGTGGGACAAAGAAGAGGGGGGATTGAGCAAGTGGATGTGTGGTTCTGAGTTACTGGCTGGGCTTAAACCACAACAGCTTCATTTCACTGATTATTTGCTGCAGTCTAAGAAAATACATTTTGTAATGGTCTGAAAAGGAGCAGAATTTTTATCTAGGATAGAGTACCAAACTGGAATGAGCTTAGGTTTTGTCAGAAAAAGATAATACCTATTTCACACTTTCACAAGTCAAATGTAAATTAATGCACTTCAAATCTGACTACACACAGCTCTAAATCACATCAGTATGTGCACACATATACATGTACACACTGCACATATAACAGGATCCTTCTGTAAACAGAAAAACTATTTTTCAAGTCCAAGAGATAAATAAAAGCATTATCAAATCCTTCTTACATAGAATGACCATCACCAACGTCATGGTTACAACAGCTGGAAAGAATATTAGTGAACCAAGACTACACTGCCCTTCTGAGTAGGTAAGAAATACAGTCTGCTGTACTTTACTGCAAAAATTAAATTCTTTCTCCCCAAGTACATATTGATTTTTTTGAAGTCTCATTATCAGCAGGTGAAAAAGCTCCACATAGTGGATGATTTACACTCTCAAGGATGCATCAGTTATCCAAAAGAAATATATCCATTGTTCTGTATCATTACCTGTAGTTCCTAGATTTGTATGTAGTATCAGGTAATTACAGTACCGTTTTAAAGAAATGCATTGAGCAAATAATTGTACAACTAACCTGAGTGCCCACCCTTGAAGCATCACACATTCTAACCCTACTACCTAGAGCAGCTAACCTTTCAATTTTCACACTCAGTCCCTAAGAAGAGAGCAGACAGTATACATTGCCCATTAGCCAGTTATTAATTCAGAAATACTTTTTTAGTTCCACTAATTAGTTAGTTTGCATAATAAGTCTCACAGTTAAAACTCCTTCTAGAAAAATTTTCTACACAGCTTAGCAGTCAAGCAGGAAGTGCCACAAGTCTAGTATAACACTTCGTGCCAGCACAAGCTGCTTACCAGTTTCTTTTGCTGAAGGAAACTTAATTCATGGTGGTTTATTTTGTTCAAAATGAATGGAAAACTAGGCACATTCTGTAGAGTACTGTATTTTTAGGGAATTCCAAGTTTTACATAGGGTCAATTTTCATTTCCACTGGGGTTTGGTTGATCGGTTTGCTTTGGGTTTTTTTGGTGGTGGTGGTTTCTTTTTGGCTTTCGTTTTTTTTTCTGTTTGCTTTTTTTGTTGTTGTTTTTTGAGGTTTTGTTTTTTCATTTGTGGTTTGCTTTGTTGGGGTTTTTTGTTGTCTGTTTTTTGTTTTGTTTTGCTTTGCTTTCTGGGTTTTGTTGCATTTTTATTTTTTTATTTTTTTTTAAATTCTAGACTGTTTAATATAATAACAATAACTGATTCAGGTAATGATTTTTAATAATCATTAGCAAATATTCAACAGATCCCTGCTCTCAGTTTCCTCTTCTAAAATGTAACAAACTTAGAGCAAAATAATCTTGAATCGAACTGATAGAAGCTCCATGAATTTAAAACTTTATTGTACAGTACAATGTAGCAGGAATGAAATTACTTTTTTGACTATATCTTCAGTTCTCCTTATGCAGGTCTATCAGACATAAATAGGAAAATCTTCTGTAATCCTTACTAAATAAGACAAAGACATTGATTTAATTGTTTTAAGTTTAGATCTTATCAGAAGCTTTAATGATAAAGGCATACAGAGCTTCAAAATTGAATACATATAGAATTAGATTATTTTATCCCCAGAAAGTGATTCTGACCTAATAAGACTAAACCAGACTATTATATGACACATTCACTTCTATACCAGCTCCACATCTCTGACTGTGCATTGGGTCAGTTTTCGACTGCAGGAAACACATGTTTTGTCCCCCGGTTAATACAATTTGTTTTTTTCCTTAGTTCAGCTCTCTATTTCACACTAAGACCATGAACACAGCTACCAAGAAAACAGTTCCAATGAAGGGTAAAGTTACATTTTACAGCTGAATATTATTTCTCAGTTGTAGTCAGCTTAAATGGCTCAGCGGAGTGTGCAGCAGCCTGCCAGAGCCAGCAAAAGGAAGGGACAAGGCCTGTGGCCTGGAAGAAGAAATGGTCCTTTCAGTGGCATTGAACAGTGCAATTGCCTCAGCCACAGCACATAATTTTACCCAAGGATAAAATATCCCAAGTTAGCTTTATCCAAGCTCACTAGAGTCATGTACATCTACACTGGCTGAGGATTTATTTTCATAAATTCATGCTTATTAGAGTGTAAAAAACCCAAAGGCGTGTATACTATAACAGGATGCAGTGCCTCTTTTATTCCTCAAAAAGTCATGGCCCTTTGCTCAAGAACAGCTTTTGTAGGCAGCCACAAGCACTGCTCAATTATCAAATGACTCCCAGAAGATTGTCAAAAAAGAGCTTTCCTGGTAAAGGTCCAATTTTTACACTGCTATGGTACTTTCCTTTTACCTGAAGCTTGCTACCTCTCCTTTATGAGAAGCAAAGGAGCACTGTTGATGCTGCAGTAAACATAACTAGCATTTAAATGGAGGGAAATGCATGGTTACTTCTGGTCTTAAAAGTGAAAAACAGTGGATGATGTGCTAGCTGAAAACCTGGCTTCAACCACTCAGGTCGGCAATTCCACAAATGTAATTTATTTTCAATATATAGACACACATGTTCTTAAGTAATTTTATTTCACTGAACTCTACAATGAATTGGTCGATCTCTTTCACTGAGACACTAACCCTGCAGGTTATGTACAGCCTGTAGTGACAAACAGAGCAGCAGAGGGTACAAATACAGTCTGACGCTACAATTGAGCTTCCGCCAACAACGTACTTCCACTTACCTCTATCCTCTGCTATTCTGCCTTCCTTTTGCTCCCTGATCCCATGCTATAAGCTTCCATCCTGCTTCATCCAGCCCACTTCCATCCCCTTGCCCCAGCTTTGGGGTTTGATCCATTGCTGAGTTGATTCAATTTGCTAAGCTTGCAGGAAAGGAGTCCCAAGAAAATTACTCTTCCCCCCCACCCCCCACCCCTAATTCTCCCCCCAATTAATTTAGCCTCCTGAAGAAGAGTGGAACAGTGTTCTAAGTAGCAAAGCTCCTATAATGGAAGTGCCCAGTGCAAGCGGACAGTAATTGAGGGGGGAGCACACGTATGTGGAGATAGAAATGCAGTGCTGGCAACCTTTTAGCAGAACTGAGGTATAAATGGGTTCAGAGATATACTCAATTCATACTTTGAGGCAACCAGAGGTTTGCCATCTTGTTTTTATCAATCTACAGCACAGCCAGGCATTAATCATTTAGCCTTGGCTGCTAAGTTTCGTATTTTAGCCATAGAAAGTCTTCTCTACCTAACAATCGTAGGTGCCACACTGCCCCTTGACCATGTAGTCAAAAGACAAAGATACATACACCTGTCTTGAATGAGGAAAAGGAAACAATGAGTGCTTCTTACCTTTTCAACACAGGGTTTTCTTCAAATAAAAGGCACTAAACAGCATTCGCCAGACTTAAGAACAGTGTAATGACTCTAGTAAATATCAGGAAGAAGATAAAAAAACCCGCAAGTTTGATTGGTTTCAAAGGAGTATGTTCCAAAATCACTCCTCAAGAATACACAGAAGGAACACCAGATAAAATAATGCTGTCAAAAATGAGAAAGCATAGTTGTCGTGGTTTAAGCCCAGCTGGTAACTCAGAACCACACAGCCACTCTCTCACTCCCCCTGAAGAGGCTGGAGCCTCAATTCAATATATTTCACATTGTCTCAGAGCAGTTACAAGCAGGCAACTCAGTGCAAGGCTTTTTGAAATCTTACACATGCAAAAGCGTCTGACCTTGCTGCCCCTGCATCCTGCTATCCTGTGTAGCTGCCTCAGCTACACTCTGTTTCCAGGACCTCCTATGTGGACAAGCTGTGGCCTACTATCCTGCCTTGGAAACAGCAACTGAATGTAATGCGACAACACAGTGTAACAGAAGACTCTTTGTAGCCTTAAAGCTACTAGGGTCTATTCTCACTGCCATCTAGTTCTCAACTTTCTGATGTACTCCAAGCCATGGGCTTGAACAGCAGTCACTGGGGAAATTCCCCCAACATTACTGGAGTTCCCCAACACATCCTGAGCCAGGACACAGACAGACCAATTCTGACATTGTCTGAAGAGCATCCACTTTGGACACAAAATGTATTTGTGAAAAATACAGATGCTGTTTGAGGTTCTTTTTAACTTTCCTCTTAATTGTTGCTTTTGGGTGTTTTTTTTTTTTTATACTTGTAGTTTATTCCATCTGGTGTAAGAAACGAAGTCAAGTGTATGGTTGCTGCTATTGAAAAACACCTGTTGTGTATATGAACTTTGGTAGATTAAAATTAAGATATTCATGTGAACATGGAATTGCAATACTTCTGATTGTTTCTGGTAAGCCTTTATCACTGATGCACACAGAAAAACCTATGTCTCCATTTCAGTGTTAATAGATGTTATGTGAGCTTGCTCTGACAGATCTTTTACAAATATAAGTTAAGGGCACAAGAAAGCTACTTTTTCTGGTATCAAAATTAAAGATACCTTGACTGTATCTACTGTAGCACAAATACAGACTATTAACATACTTGTGGGGTGGTAATTTCCACAGTGGCTGTTCTATCAATGCCCTGAGTAATCTTTCCTGTCTCTTGAGAGAGCTTTCACACTCCAAATATGTTAGCAAAGATTTGGAGCTGTTGCAGCAGGTGAAAGCACAAACAAAACCTGCTGGACAAAGGTCCTTCTTACTGATGCAGTACAAATCAGGAAAAATGTAAAAAAAATGTTCTGTTACAAACATTTTTTCTAATATCTTAAGAGCAGAGCCCAAAAAAACCTGAAGGCAAGCAAGTGTGGGAAAATGGCATTTAATACTGCCAGCTTCTTGCACTAGAGCACTTCAAATTGAAGGACAATGAAGTATCTTTCAAAAATTTACAGTAAGGGGTCATAATGCCTTAGATTCACATGTAAAGTGATACTGAAGTTAATACAGGAGCTTAGAGACCTCATCTAATAAAGAAATACACACTTATGATATTAAAGACAAAACTCACCCTGCTCTGCATTAGCTTTCTGAGGTGTGTACCTGAGCTCTGTTCAATGAGAGGAGAGAAACAGATGCTGGCATTTCTTGACCACTATTCTGCTTCATAGACTGAATCTCTTCAGGAGGCTGTTAACTGTGGGCTGAAAATGCTTTTTTTTTCTCTGCATTTACTACAGAGGCAATGTGGATGACAAGCTTAGATATAGACATAAAACATGCCTACATTTTGGCAGTCAAATCCTATTTTAAGGTTGCAAAAAGTTTTTGGAAGAGACTGTATAATCGATATTTTTTTGCTTTAGCATTTATAACTTTGAGATTTCAGGGTCATTTATTAACTTTGAGATTTTATAGTTTGCTTTGATATAAAACCATAACAGGATGTTGGATGGAAAGCTTTCATATATTCGAAGTTAAGTAAGGAACTTTCATTATTAAAAAAAATGCTAACACAGGCTTGAATTAAAGCCAGGTTGAAGGCCATAAATAAAGACTAAGTACCAGATGGGGAGCAAGACAGGACTTTGTATTTGGAATCACCACATATCTAGTAGTGAGTCATTTTGTCACTAGGTAGCTGGAAATAAGAATCAAACTGTTTTAATGAATACACTTGCAATAATAAATTTCAGTAAAATTGAAATAGTATTGTGGGTTAAAAATAATAAATTAGGGTAGCAAGAAAACAGGCCAGAGTTCTCCCAAGAAAATAAGATTCCAGCTGGAATAAATGCAAGCTATCAGCTGGAGAATGAAATCCAAACTAAGGATATTCAAGAGAGTGAAAATTGGGCAATCAGTAGTTTGGAACTAAATTAGACCTCTATTTGCAACACAATGTGTTAGTCTGAAAGGTTAATGTAATTTTGTGTTGCAGAGACATAACCATTATATAAAGCACAGAGAAGCTAATAGCCTCCTCTCTACAGCCTGACTACACCTGACATATTGCCCTGGGTTCTAAGAAACTCGTTATTATGATTAAAAAGTGTAACTTATGACACTTACTATTTTTTAACAACTAGGGTCAGATGACATTTCGCAAACAATTTTATGAGGATTTTGTCAGCTTTAATAAACGGTACACTAGATAAAATGACTGCATGATCCATAATGACTGCTTTCCATCTGATTTCAGTCTTTTTTTTTTTTAAGTTTTTCAGGCCTAATTCAAACTTTTGAGATTTCTATAAGGTAAAAATAATCTAGACACTGTGTTATCTCTTCTTCTGAAGACATTTGCTATCTACTGGTCAAAAGCAAAATCCCCTACTCCCCACAGTGGGGCTATCAAAGACAGTCTATTGAAGTGCCATCCCTCCCCCTCCCCCCCCTTCTTTTTTTCCTTTTTTCATGGTAAAGTTCTTCAACTTCAAAAGTTCTGCAACAGTTGGCAGCAACAACGTTCTTTTTTTGACCCAGTCTGTTTCAAGAAACATCGGGTCAAATGGCTGGCTGGGTTATTATTTCCTCCTTGTTCTACCTCTGCCAGCAGTCCAATGCTGCAGTCAGAGCTTTATAGCCTCGCTCAGATCTCTGAGAATGTCTGAAATCACTATTACCTTTTGGGAAGTAAACAGTAAAATTTGAAATCGTCTTTCAAAATATTTTGAAGTGAGGCTTAATAAGTTCATAAGCTCAGGGTGCTTGTTTGTCAGAATGTGAATCCCTGGGGATAGGCTTGTTGTAAATTTCAATTTTCTCTCTACAGAAATGAAACTTCCATTTGGTTTCTGCAGCCTGCTACCCACACACATTTGAAAAGTAGATGATTGTAATTTTCTAGCTTAAGAGCAGTTCTATAAATACTCTAAAACCCAACATTCAGTTTTAGAAAAGATGTGTCTGGAAGAACTGTATGTGCAAGTGTACTGCTACTGTGAGTCTTGGTAAGAAAATGGCACCAAACTTTTCATCTTCTGTAGCTTGCCAACATGTCATCAGAAGCCATTTCAGCAAAAGACTTTTCCATGAAAAAAGTTTTGTGCTACACAGTCAAGTTCAAAAGAATCTGTCAAATCAGCAGTTCATTTGCCAGATAAGCCCCTATCAATATAAAGCAAACAAACATTTTTTTATCCCTGACACTTTTAATGAGGTAGGATATTCTAGCTCTTTTGGTGTGCATTGCAAAGTGGTAAATGCTCTCAGCTATATGACTCCAACACCACTGTACTCATCACAGTACTGGCTACTTCCTAGCCAGCAAAAGCCATCTCCTCTGCCATCAGCTAATGAGGGCATCTTCATTTCCCACGAAGCAGCACAGCTCCAGTTTATAAACAGTTTTCTAACATCCCTTCACTGAACATAACCTACCAGCTAAAATCTAAACTGCCTTTTAGAATGTTTAATGCTATCAGTGGTACACTGATAGAAATACACTGCTGCTTCAGAAAAATAAAAAAACCCTACATAAATCAACAAAAAATCCCCAACACACAAAAAAACCCAACCCAAAAACCGAAACCAACCAACTAAAACGAAAGAAACACCACAAAAAAAACCCCACAAAACAACAACAAACAAACACAAACCAAACCCAAGTTCTTAACCAGGAAATCTTACCTCTAATAAGCCTGTTGTTCTTAACATTTATTTGAGGAAACTGAGCCGGCTAATTGCACAAGATGCAAGGGATGATATTTAGCAAAGAATGTGTGACGTAAGTGAATCCTCTTAATTGAATATTTACTCTCCTTTCACATTTTGAGGAGGAGAACCAGTAGAAGTTTTTTATTACTTATTACTTTTCTGTCATTAACAAGCCCTAGTAGAAGCTGAAAAGAGCTTTCCTTCAGTATTCAGAAGATGCATTTTATCAGCAACCTCCAGATCCTGGGTATTTCAAGGTATTTTCTCAAATTCCACACTCAGGACTCCTGCTTATTCCCATCACTGTTTAAAGACTTGCCTGTGCAAAATTAATAAAATCTTCTATTTTAATGTCTTAACACCATAAACTGATTCAGATAAAAATGAACTGATGAAACATAACTGCAGAAAGTGGCACTTGTAGTTGATGAATACCCGCTAAGAGGTGTTTCTGTAGGCTTTTTCAGTGCACTAACTTGGGTGTCATGTTTTCCCAGGAGGGAGAAATTCAAAAATAAAAAAGGAAGAAAAAACTCCAAAGTATTTCCATCCCAGCTAACTGACCTTACAGATCACAGTGCACCAGTCATACAACTTGTAGAACACATATTTAAAAAAAAGAAAAATGTTTTACAGAACACTACAACTTTCTGCTTCCCTCAAGCACGTCAGTTTGGTTTTTTATCCAGTTTAATGAAAAAACACACTTGATCAAGAGACATTTTGTTATTGCTTCCTGAAAGCAGCTGAAACAAAGAAGAAGTGCAAAGCAGGAAATACTTTGAATCCTAATTGAAATAAGAGCAGAATGCTAAGTGTTGGGAGAGCAAGGAGCTGGGCAGGGGGTGACAAGCAAGCAGGTAACTTTGCACAAAGCACGCATCTTTTTGATGCATGCTCTAGGTAAAGTGCAACCCTGTGGAAAAGAGTAGAACAAAGCCCATGCATATGTTATATTATTGTGAAAGCCCTTTCACAAAGTGGACTATATCATTTGAAAAGTCAAAGGAAAAAACAAGATTGGGAAAATCTGTACTTCCAACATAAAACTTAATTGGTCTGCACTTAAAGGGCTTTGGTTTTCTCGGTCTGAATACGTAAAGTAGATGTATTTCTTTAGTGTGCTAAAGGTTTGTTTTCACATTCAGTGCTGCAAGCCTTCCTGTGCTATGTTAGTTGTAATTCTTCATTAGTATAATCATTTCTCTATGCAGAGTATGGGAAGTTGGGCTACACAGTCCCTATGCACCGTGCAGCCCCCTTGTATCCTGATTACCTTTGCTGCCCAGAGATAGCCAGAGGAGCCTAATCAGTATGCAGGTGTCAGTCAGGCATGTACAACTCCTCAGCTACTGAGTCCAAGACACATCTGCCCTTGCCCACACCACTGTGAACCACCTGGGCCACAAAGGACTCAGCAGTTGGGACCCTGAAGTGAATCAACAGTCCCTAACAGTTCTCACATATTCTGGAGGAGAAATCTTGCCAAGCTACTTATCAACAGAGATCTCTTCTGATTGTTTTTGGCATGGATTTGCTGAACGAGTGAGTTTGATTTTCATCTCCAGGAGGATGTTTACGAGCAAAATTTTGTGTCTAACTGAAAGCAGATGTTTCATAACGCTATTTCAAGAGAGAACTATCTTTTTGGTTTTATTTCATGAAAGGAATTTGGTGTTTGTTGACTGAAACTGAGGCAGTTTCCTACAAGTGATGTAGGAAAATAAAAAGATCTGGTTTGCTAAATCAAAAAGTGATTTCCTACTTAGCATATTCTTCCCTTGATATTGTGGAGTAGTCCTTGTTGGAAATCTGGTCAGCAAGATGCAGTCACAGGCTCCCTTTCTGGCCTGGTCCTGTTCAGCATTTCTAAGTTAACAGAAAATCCCACAAACAACCAGCAAGCAACAAAATGCATTTTTTTTCCACTATCTGAGCCCTTCACTACTTTGTGGTAGGGACAGTGGCTGGAAAAACTTTCACTCATGTGGAAACAACCTGGACAAAAGCTCAGCTAGACAGGTTATGTCTACTGGAGAGTAATTTTTCCTTAACTATCCTCACTCAGACTGGTGACTCCTGTTTTCTTGACACTACATGAATGATGCTTTCTCATCTCTCCCTTTCAGCATTTCTATGCATTTTGTTCACATACACATACCCACACTGCAGACAGCACAATGCAAGTGGAAGGAAGGTTGCTCCATTTGCTCTGTGATATAAAAAACCCTCATTCCAAAATAAAAACATGTGACAGCATGAGAATTCTTCAGCCTAAGTCTTTACAAATCTTTACAATTTGTTAACTTGTGTTAGCATTGAAAAGACAGAATTAAGGCTTCAAACCACTGGCTTTTCACATTAACATCTATTGACAGTGTAGGCAAAAGTATCTTTTGTCTGTCTTTTGTCTCTGTGGGTGCAATACAGACATCCCTCTCTCTCTGCTGCCTTAGGTTTGCTCTCATTAATTGCCCTAGTTTCTTTCTCTGTCTCTCTCTCTGTCTCTTAGACTGGCCATGCCTCCTCTATGTGTACAGCAGAAAACCAGTAAGTGGAACCAACTGCCAAATGGAGGAAGAGGAGTTCAATCTCTAAGTGATTTTAGAAATGCGCAACATAAAAAAGATGACGTAATTACATAAAAGAGAAGCAGGGATTACAAATAAGAGAATTACAAATAGAAACACAGAACATTTAAGGGCTGTGTTATTTTTCAGCTTCCAAGATGTTCCACATAAGCATTTAATATCAGCTCTAATTGACTTCAGTGCAACAAAAGCACAATGAGACATTTCAGGCAAGTAAAATACACATGCAGTGCTTGGTATCAGCACAAAAGAAGTGTAACTACTTCAGGAAAGCTTGGCAACTGATTAAAAAGAAAAGTTATTCTTTGCATACTTTTTCTAAAGCTTCTACAGTGCAAATACTTTACACGAACAATTGCCACCTACCTGAAGTGACCACCCGGGGATAAGGTATTTTAGGTACTTTATAGAGATCGGTACTTAATTAAATCTAAATTGCACTTGGAAAACTCTGTAATATTTTCAAGTTTGTTCCTGTGCCAGAAAGTTGGTATTGGATGTAGCTCCCATTGCGGGCTTTACAACTTTTCAGATAATCACCTACTGCCAGCCATATAATCATTGTATTTTTCAGCTGAATTCTGTATTAATTGATAAACCTTCTTATGCCATTCTATTTTAATAATACAACACAAATACCAATTTTTTATTATTAGCCTAGCAACACAATAGAAAGTGAGAACACAAAAATCCCCTATGCTTCTTGAAAATCAGAGCATACTATGTATGTTTACCCATAAAATGCACATCAATCACTGTACCATATCAGCACTTATTAGCACGGTTATTTTCATACTAAATTATGTTCATTTTGCCGACATGCAAGTATGATTTAGCTTTCATGTTACATGTGCACAGGGAAATATTCTTTGCACTATAGCCTAAATATGTATCTGTCGCTACAGTAACAAAAATCTCAAAAATTAATCCAACAAATAAACTGTGAATCAGCATGAACTCTATATTCTGAAATACGAACAGTATGTATAAATGTTAAAAGTAGTAAAAGCAGTAAAGGATTTTATTAGTAACATACAAAAGTGTTATTTACAAATCCCTGACTTTTAGAAACACATCAGTTTTCAGAGCCAAAATCAAATACTTGCAATTTGAGGCCCCTGTATATATTTTGGAAACACAGCACTTGAACATTTGAAACAAGCCTATATTTATCCTTTCTATTTTACTACTCCACTTTTACATTTTAATTCCCAACCCTTTGAAGAGGATATTGATGCCTACAAATCTAGAACTTTAGTTAAATAATTCCTAATATATAAATAGATTTGGGAGGGGTTGGGTTTTTTTTAAGAAGAAAATTTTGTTCGGCAGCACTTTACAACTGAATCATAGCTAATTATTGATAGTTAAAAGCACCTCATTGGCTCCCTGTAAAGTTCTAAAGCAGTGCACAAATGCACTTTATGTGAACTCGGAAGTCTCAGAGGATATAACCTGTAGTGCAGAGCCGTGGTTGAATTGTAAGCAGTGGGACAAGTAACTGGATAACGAAATTTGATCACAAAGCACTCCCTGAATGACAAAACTTTCTGTCTCAAGTATTCTTTTAGCCAATGCTTCTGGCTGTTCCTTCCTCGGTCATGTGTGCACCCTGTGAAGTCACTGACTGTAGCATGGCCACTGCAGCTAAGTGTGGCATGTGGCACATGTGCCACAAGTGAGGCAGTAGAGGAATTTGTTGATCTAGTGTTCTTTCAAATGCGAAGATGCAGCTTGAGAGACAAAGGCTTGTATGCAGTTTCTTATTATAAAGGCACAGGGCAGCATAGCTGCGCTGCAAGTATTATATACTATGTCACTTCCTCATGTTGATGAGAACCTGCTGTTACAGAGTAATATCCAGGCTCTTTGAAAATGAAACAGGAAAGAAGACAGACTAATGTGACCTGTAAATGCCAGTTTTACATGGTTTTTTTAGAACTTCTGACCCGAATTCTCTGTGTTTTGGAACTGCCTGATGTCATTGTCCCCTGTACCTTGGTGGACAAAAAGCATGGGGAATCCCTTGGCAAATAATGTACTGATCTCAGGGTCAGTAACAACAGATGTAGAATGCTATCCTTAATAACAAAAAACATTAGGGCTTAACTGCACCAGCATCCAGGTTAATGAATATTTATCATTCTCTACTGATTCTTCTAATTGTAGGTTATTTTATTTTTTAAACAAACAGAAAACCTGCTTGTTCAGGAGTCTTTGGTAAGTAAGATTCAGAGCTTTTTAAACAGTTCTAAAAAAGCTCTGCACCTGCAATCACGTACTATATTCATACATACTTGTCCATCAAAACAGAGAAAATCATGAGGAATTCTTTCAGTTGCAATCCCCTACTGAACAACTTGGTTGGTGGGTGGATTGCTATCTGAAACAAATCTAACAGTGTGCAATGTGGTGTTCTATGACATCATGATAAAAAATTAAATAATGACATTTCTTAAAAAAATGCTTTTTAATTTTTCCTGATTGAAAGTGTTATTTCGGAGCTCATTTTGGAGATTTTGCCCTGTTTGCACAGGGAAGATCATTTATTTCACCAGCCTTTCTAACAATATAAAAGTTAACAAGTTAACAACAAAAACAAGTTAACAAGTTACAGAAAAAAAGTATTAAAAAATAATACACAAAATGTATCTACATGTCTAGGGGAGTTACTCCAGTAACCTGTGCTGAAGTTCCTATTGCCACACAGCCCCATAGCACACAGTTCAATGTACCATTTCACATTATCCAAGCAGAGCTTAAATAACTTCTTAAATGATCTATCAAAATCACTGTCACTAATTTGCCTTTCTGGAAAGGAACTCAGTTATCCACAGGGCTGAAAAATTCCAGTGAGGATCCTGGGTGAGACAGGGGACTCAGAATACCCCGGTCTTCAAAAGACCAGGCCAAGGACCTTCTGCTCCAGCACTTACTGTAACTAATGGAAGCCTTTCCACTGATTTCAGTGAGCTTTTGTGTAACACACAGTTAGTTTATTTCCAGATGTTTTCACTCCCATTGATGTAAATGTGCTCACGTCTCTGTTCAAGCATTCTGTAGACTGACAGCACCTAGACAGAACCTCATCATGAACTAGAGGAGCAGATAAAACCGTATGTGTCTGCACTGGAAATAAACATAATCTTCACATTGGTTTGCAATACTGAAGTTTTTATTCCCTGAGAAAAACTGTACTTTGGTGTCACATCAGTACTAATAATCTGCAACACAGACATTTTTTTTGGTGAGATTAAACTTCCTAATGCCTAATGCATTAAAGAATCCCTGAAATACCTTGAACAATGACATGAGTAAATGCCGTAGCCCAAACTAGCTTTTATACCATTTACTTTATGCTTTTATATCAACAGTTATGAAGCCACTAGCTGAGATTTTTGTGTAGCCTGCAACATTTGTAACAAGTTTGCCATTACTGTAGGCAGGCCCATTTACAGCTGTTTGTCATTCGGGCAGAGTTTTCCATTTGCCCCAAGACTGAGGTAATTTGAGTGCCATCTTCTTGTCATGGCAAGCTCCTCAGTCACTGATCAATGCATTATAATGCAAGACAGATTCTAGCTGTGATTATATAACCCTGTCTTACACTTGGGACAAAGATAATAATAAGAACAGAAAATGTATCTGCTGTATTCTCCTGACTGTGCCAGGATTTTTTTCCTAATAGTCAGTTATGCAAGTGTCCCATGGGAATCTCTCATAGTAATTTTTCTACAGTGGACATATTTCTTCACATTTATTTTCTAGTGTTTCTAGAAACCTAATTTTCATATATTTTTAAAAAATTGATTTACACCCTTCTCCCAACTTCCCTAAATAAAAGTAAGAGCTCAGAACACGCTTGAACACTGCCAGGAATGGAGCATTTACCACTTTTTGGGCAACCTGTTTCATGATTGTTTGCACGCTTATTGGTTACAAATACACTTGGAGATCTTTGGAGGAAAAGATTCTCATGGTTTTTACATCTGTTGGTTGTCTTTCCCCCTCACCCCAAAAGGAGGACAGAGAGATCATCAATGTGAAATAAATCAAGAACTGATAGCAAGGTTTTGCTTTTTAAGTATGCTCCTTTCATTTTTAGCAATACAGGTTGGTAACTCCACTTCTTGATTCCTAAGCCTTTGTGTAATAGAAGGTAGTATGCCTCTTTGGAGTTCACAGAAGGACTAATTAAGCCTCATGTAATCTTGATGTGACCTGTCAGTCAGCAGTATCCTGCCGGGGAGGTGTTGTGGTTTAAGCCCAGCTGGCAATCCAGAACCATGCAGCCGCTCTCACACTCCCCCCTACTCCTGGAGAGACAGGGAGGAGAATCGAAAGAATGTAACTCCCATGGGTTGAGATAAGGACAGTAACTGAGGTATAACACAAACCACTGCTGCTACCACCAATAATAATGATGATAAGGGAAATAACAAAGGAAGAGAATACAGTCGCTCACCACCCACCAACCGATACCCAGCCTGACTGAGCCGTGATCCAACCCTTCTAGGTACCTGCCCCCAGTGAGCATGACATGCTGTGGTATGGATAATACCTCTTTGGCTAGTTTGGGTCAGGTGTCCTGTCTCTACTTCCTCCCAGCTTCCCCTCCTCCCTGGCAGAGCATGAGGCTCAGAAAGTCCTGGGTCAGACTAAACATTACTGAGCAATGACTAAAAACATCAGTGTTTTCAGCACTATTCCCAGGCCAAAAGTCAAAAATACAGCACTGCACCAGCTACTAAGAAGGAGAAAAATCACTGCTACTGCTGAACCCAGGACAAGAGTTGAAGAGCAATGTAATGTCTTGAAGCATCTCCTCTTGTGGGCAAACCTAAGACAGCATTTTGCAGTGCAGCAAGATTATAGCTTTTATTCTTGCTCTTCAGCTGCAGCCCACTCTTGAAGTGTGAGGTTCATTAAATGATCTGTGCTTTACACTCTCTAGGACACAGCTTGAACTCTGGCTGTAGGTACAGAAGTCCCAAATATGCAATTGCCACACTGATACACTCTTAGACTCAAAAATCCATGCAGGGTCCAGCTCTAATATGGAGCAGGAAAATTTAACTACTGTATTTGAGAAAACTAAAACAAGCTCATGTTTTCTTTTATCAGACAATTTCCAGCCCATCAGCTAAATGCTCCTTGATATATACTGTTTAAAGCAATGCACTTACTTTTACACAATTCAGTGTATGTGGTGTCCCACAGGCCAAAGCACATCTCAATCCTTCTGAAAACAGAGTAGAGCAAAAAAAGAATGATGAATTCTTTTCTTTATTTTAAAGAATTTTTAATTTTTTAAAAGAATTTAAAGAATATTTAAAAAATCTAAAGAAATTTAAAAAATATTTAAAGAATTCCAATTTCTTTATGGAAGACAATGATGTAAAAAGAACTTCGGTTTAATTGTAGAACCTTGTAGTTTACACTGATAATTATCAATACAGCTGAGGTAAACACCTTTACTTACCTTTACAGCTTTACTTCAAGGTAAGCACCCTGAAGCAGCACATTCTTTCAGTCTGCAAATGACAGTGTCTGTGTTACTGGATTATGGTCATAAGCAGATACAGTGGTGTGTTTGTTGATTTGTAATGATAAACTAGGAATTGATTATCAGTGAGCCATTGAGCTAGGAAGATAACATTTAGAGTGCAGGGCAGATACAATTCAAATGCCAACAAAAAGATTTGCATGGTACTTACTGAAATAATTTCTCTTTTTCTTTTAAAGGAAATGTTAGGTTTTTTTCTTCACCAATAAGAGCAGGAACTGTGTGGTGTGGAAAGATAACTAGATTAACAGTTGGAAATATTTCCAAAGATTTTTAATATTTTGAGAAAATAAACAAATGCATGAAAAAGCTAACTAAAAGCTTAAATCCAGTAACAGTGGAGGAGGTAGATTATGCCCAAGTAATGAGAGAGCAAAATTAGGCTACAGGACTCTACAATGGAAACTTTCATGAGGAATGGAGAGGCTTTTATGTTGCAGTTCCTAGTACTGCAGTAGTTGAACCAGGAACAACTTTTTTAGGCTAGCCTTGCTTAACCAAAGTGAGTGTTATGACAGGGTCAATAGGGATACAGGGTCCTTCCATTAAATACTACACATATGAGGCATATTTTTTTTACTTTTTTAAATGCTACTTTTAAAATTTATTTCTATTTTTATACTGGAGAGGGATTCTTCATCAGGGACTGAGCAATAGGACAAGGGGTAATGGGTTCAAACTTAAACAGGGGATGTTCAAGGTGGATATAAGGAAGAAATTATTTACTGTAAGGGTGGTGAGGCACTAGCACAGGCTGCCCAGAGAAGTGGTAAATACTCCATCCGTAGCAGTGTTCAAGGCCAGCTTAGACAAAGCCTTGAGCAACATGGTCTAGCGCGACCGAGTGTCCCCGCTCATGGCAGGAGGGCTGGAACTAGATATTCTTAAGGCCCTTTTCAACCCTAACTATTCTATGATTCAATATTAAGCAAATTAGCTCAGGAAGAAACTTCTAGTGACAAATACTTAATGTTTTAAGAAGAACTCCTTTAATTTCTACTCCATTATTTATTTCCTTTCTCAGCAAAACACTGAAATAAAAACCGAAACACCCCTTGTTTCCAAACTGCCTTTGTACCAAACCCAAGAATCATGACTTTGGAGCTCTACTTTGAAAAACCTCAAAAAATTAAAACTTACCTTTTATCATCACTTACAGTTGAACTGGTATTAACTTTCTTTGCATAAAAATATAGCTGGAATTTACACAAGTCGCTAAAACTTAAACAACATTTTTAAAGCACAAAGTGCTCAGCAGAGCCCACAGAAGAACATTTTCGAAGTATTGCAAGTATACATAGGTGTTTGGATGGGCTGCTTATGCAAACCAATCTGGTGACAACAGGATGGTATTAAAAATCTGAAAATATGCCATATGAGATAAATGCACTTGCAGCCTGCTCAGCAGAATTTCTGCAGCACAGAAGTTACTAGAACTAGTTTGAATAATTGGCTATTATCTTTTTCCATCAGCAAAACTTTGCAAATCTCAAATGAAATCAAACACTGAAACTCTTAACTCAAATACTAGAGTAATTCTAAGATAAAGATTACCAAAGCTGCTGTATTTTTATGCAACTCAGGCCTAACATAATACATGTATTTGCTGATGTTCCTGGAAAAAACAACTACTAATTGAGTGCTGACTCAGAACTAAAAGACAAATCAAGAAAAAAGCAACAGAACTGAGATGAAACACAATACCCATAAGGGCATCAGCTGCTTCAGTCACAAGAGGATTAACCATTGAAACAGAAAAACTTGCTTACCTCCCTCTGGTGCTCTAAAGTTTCATAGTTCATGGTTGCAAATACTTCTAAGATGGTGAGGGATGAAAACTGTCAGATACTTTAACCAAAACAAGCAAACAAAAAATTGTTTTCTTGAATTGCTCAGCACAAAAATTGAGGTTGCAACATTAGCACTTTTAAGACAGTAATTTCCATTAGTGATAAAAAAGCTACTTCATTAAAGTACCTGAAAAGCTGTTTGGCTTATTGTAACTGTAACTTCACACAAAATTTCATCCTTTAGCTCAGAGATCTGCAAACTACAGCAAGCAAAATAGTTCAGGTATTTGGTAGTTGTAATTTACTTGCAACTATGCTGGCTCTGAATGGCACCAGTTAGAATCATAGCCTCCAAAGCACTGAGGAAAAGCTAAATGAAGAGCTTACAGGCCACTCTGAAGGAAGGCTTGCTAATGGGAAAAAGGGGAGAGGGAAGTGACTGATAATAGAAGTAAAGTATATATAAAGTGCGTAGTCCCAAATAATTTAAATATTTCCTAAGAGCAGCACCTAGCTAGAGCAAACATGCTCAGTCAGTCTCAAAAGCTTGTATTGTAGCACAGTGGATCTTTGAGAAAAATCTCAAGATCAGACAGAAACCCTAATATCCTCTCTCCATCCCCCAGCAGGATATTTATCCACTTTTCCTTCCATTTAAGACAATATGTCAAAATTTCCTTCTAAAACAATTGCTTCATTATGTTCAATATCCCATAATTTGATATTCAATACAAGCTTCAGTAAGCTAGTATAAGTATCAGTGGGCTGCGGATGTTGTGCGGTAAATAGTCACTGTGCTATTAAAGCTGTCAGGGGTCAGGCTGGATGTGTTGGCAGCTAGCTGGAGACAGCTGGAATTTCTGGCATATCCAGAGAATTCTCTTTCTGAATAAAATGGTGCTGACATCTACTGATTCAAGATTTGAAGAGATCTCACCAGCTCCACAGCCCTTCATTGCAATTTCCTCGATAAGTTATCCCTCTAAATCCTCACCTCGTCCTTGGTTTTCTCATAGTCTACCTATGTTATCAAATATGCAGCTACCTGGAACTATGCTGGCAGGGTGGGCATCTAAACTCTGCTATATACTACTTAATCCTCAAAATAGAATGGTCTTTTTTTTATGTAGAAAACAGCAGGGTGTCACAAGCAGAATCAACATCTTGGACAACCTGAGAGGCTGCATTGTCTCACCAGTGCATTTAGATGCTGGTGTACTTCAGTGGCTTGTAAGAAGTTGCCAAGATCACCAGTCACCCAAGTGTCTTTTTAAGCACATTTTTTAATTAACTTGTCATTTGAATCTTACCCTGGCACAAACATTATTTAAGTGTCAACAGGACTCTTTCTGAATCAAAATTCTAAGGAATTTAACCTTGTAAAAGAATTAAAACTGGCCTATTCTCATGCCTGAAGGCAGTAATGTTCAAAATAATAAAATGTCTGATTAAGGCAAAGTGATAGAGAAAATCTGTATTAATTTGAGAAGTCTTGTCCTGAAACCTGAGATCTTCTACCTCTTTGGTTTGGCAGCGGTTGGTAGCAAAAATCAAGAGAAAGAAATGGGTAAAAGTAATTCAAATTATTGCAATGGAAGTGTGTTGCACAAACCTCACAGTAGAGCCCAGCAACAGCAGAAATAAACAGAACTTCCTTTGTGTCACCACTTGATGAAAACTCAATAAGCAGAATGCCAATTAGTAACAGGATCTGCACATCAGATTTTATTGATGCAAAACAAGTCAGTGCACTTTTCTGTACTCCAGATGACTTCACAAGTATGGATTTTTACCCCAGTCCCCACGAATAAATATAATTTGCAGTCCCTATACATAACATTACTATTCTGCTAAAGTAACAGTAACCTGGAGCTCAGAGAGCTAATTAGCACTGATTTTGCAATTGCAGTATAGATGAAAAATGTCCACAGTTTTAAAAAGTAAGACTGCAATGCTATAATTACTCAATGACTTGCATTTAAACTTGTGTTAGAATTTTCAGGGCTATTTTCTGCCACTTCTGACAATTTTATAGTCATCTTTAGGACTTATCAGTAGTTGTCCAAAATACCTGTATCCAGAGATCTTGTCCAGCCTATTAAGAAAAATTCAGAAAGCCCTAGCTGTGTTTACACTGAAAATCACACAGGGAGATCTGTAGGAACACAAGCCAGTTCGGCCCTGGAGTATTACTGATGCTGTCTCACTAGCATCTTTATCTGCCACCTTCTTGTAATAAAATGAGGTAGTAGAGATGTGCAACTAAGTTAAGGAACAGGTAGGGACAGATGTTTGAGCTACCAGCATTCCATGTTCCACTTGGAAGGCCATCCCTGCTCTAACCTGCCACTCAGCAGCATGCACTTGTCATCATAGCCTTTGTTTGCCTGAATGACTGCTTGAAGAGCATCTTTCTTCCCTCCTTTCAGCTCTACCCGGTGGTGCATTGAGGTATCATCTCCCTGGCAACTGGCCCAGAACCTGGCACCCCTCCTTCGGATGGACTTCAGAGGTCTTCTCAAAAACATAAGAGGACTCTCCTAGGGAGGAGACTTGCTGCTTGGCCTTATCCCGTGGCACTTGCATGGTCTGAGCTAGCCAAAGCCAGCCAGGAACCCTGCCAGGAAAGGCTGGGTTCTGACCCCCGTGTATACTGGATGTTAGAATGCTGTATGTGTCAGGGGAACCCTATTAGCTTTATACTAAAAGATATCTCTGGGGCGACTACTCAATATCAAGGTATTGGGGGGGAGGGGTGGGGAAGGAGTCTTGTTCACACCCACCAAAGTACACAGACCATCTGGTTTTGTAGATAACTGTCCAGAGAAGTTGCTCACTGAATATTCCTGAGTGTTTTGGACAAAGTCATGCTGATGTGAGGGGACACACTTTTACTAACATCAAGATTCAACGTCTTGGTCAAGATCTATTTCTCTGCGTCTGCCTGCACTATGCTATCAGTTATCCATCACCATGCCTTCTAAGTATTTTTTTCTCCTCATAAGATGAGCACCTATGCAAGATGTACATTTACTTAAGAACCAAGAACTTAATTTTTCTTTTAAGCACTCTTCCTCGTCTCAGTCATTCAGTAACTCTAAATCAGTTTTAAATTCATCACAAACTTCTGCAGATTTTCTGAAACACAAACAGATTTTTATCTTTGGCATGTTCAGCTCATCCCATGTACCTTTATTAAACTCAAGTAATTACACTATTTGGGAAAACAATGTGTGGGAACATCAGCACCTCTAAAGCATTTCCTCTCTCCTTTAAGCAGCTGAACCTTTCATACAAGAAGCATTTGAATATTCTTGCTGCACACAACAAAAAAAAAAGAGTGAATTTGTAAATCAGGAACAAGTTGTCACTATGATGATTTTTTAAAAACATAACATTATAGCTGCTAGTATTAGAAATTAGATATAACGAGCATTCAAGCTCATCTGATTAATATCACAATATTCCACTGAACACTGCAATAACAAAGGAGTCAGGATTCAGTTAAGTACAGAGAAATTTCCTCAGGAAATGTGAAGGTATGTGGGATGTGTCTTTAACAGAATAGTTTCTGGAAGTGGAACAGGGGAGCGTTAGCAAAACCTCTAGAAAGAGAAGAAACTAGACACAGAAAGAGCAGCTTTAGAAATAATGCTGTTCTGATGTTATGAGAATCCTTCCTTGTCATTCTCTACCCATGCAAAAGGATGTTAAGGATGAAGTTCCCTACTTTGAATTAATGAGAGATTGCTGTATGGGCAACACCGCAAGCAACCACAGAGTTTCTCTCCCAGTGCTCCAGAGCTAGTAGCAGTGCGCCACCAGGGAAGACCTCATACCTGCTGCCCTTCTCTGCATCTGGGGCTTCGGCAGAGGGATCCATGCAGCTTTTACCAGCTAGTCCTCCTTGCAGCTTTCATGTAAACTATACTGAGACTTCATTTCCTGACATAGCTCAAACCCTTTCAAACACAGGCGAGAAGCACAGTCATCTTCAACTGTATATAGCCATGAAACATCTCACCTCTCCATACCCAATTAAGACCCCATGAAACTGTTGCAGACTCATATAAAAATGACATTTAAGCCCTATCCCAAAGGTCATCAGCATTCCCAAGGGCCATGCATACAGGGGGGATACAATTATGACTTTGTTAGTTTAGGACAGTTTCTGAAAATAAAAATATTTTATTTACCCATAAAAAAACCCCTTACTTTAACAGAAATAAAATAAAACATGCTCAGAGGATAAAGATATGCAGAGAGTTCTGCAATAAAAAAAGCTGAGGCTAGCTGATCGCCATCATGTAGCACCATGATATGTCACCTTTTACATGCACTAATTCTGCCTAGGGATTTTCTCAGTCATTTCAGCACCTCCAAGGTGATGTCTAAGGGGAATTAGGTTTCACATCAACAACTAAGTGTACATAAATACTTATGTGGAATATGTGATAAAACCCACTATCATAAAATCTTTTAAAAACCTTTACATTTAGCCGTTGCTGTTCATCCACATAGTACACTAGCAATTTGCACCTTTAAAAATAATTTCTCCACTCCATACATGAGAAAAGAAAGGATTCATAAGCATGGAAATGACTTAGCCCCTCCTGCACCATCTCCTACTTTGTTCTTGCAAATATTTTACTCTTGCTGTGGAGTGCGCAGCTTTTTAAAACTCTGGGTTATAACCTGATACTTCAAGAAAATTACTTTTGAGTTTCCCATTGTCAGATTATGGCATTTCTATGAATCTAAACCGAGCTTTTCCAGTTTCTCTGCTACCTTCCATTCCTTTTTGCCATTTCTACCTTTTGGTTCCTATAGTGCTACAGTGAGATGGCTTATTTGCAATACAGAGAGAAAGGAAATATCTTTTGGAGACCAGATGCCAGCATGTATGAAGAGAGCAATGGGGAGGGCTGGTAGAAATTGAATGGGCTCCTGCCAACATTCTGAAGAAACTCTTCAAATACTTAAAGTCTCTGACTTAACTGGGCAGTTGGCTTAAAAATATTTATCAGAATTAATATATGACGTCCTAGAAGAGTCTCTACATATTGTGCATCCTATTAATAAATCATTATTTTTTTTAACAATTGAGTTCTAACAAATTGAAGCAACTGAGTTGGTTTTATGAGCAGCATCATTTGTGGTCAGCTTTCTCTGGCACACTTTTCCTGAATCCCATTATCAGTCTCTTAACATTTTTCAGGCCTGAAGCAGCTTGGACTACAGCCCATGGGAAAAACTGGTTCACAAAGTCCTTTTAAAAAAAACCCAAAACAAACAAACAAACAAAAGCCTCAGGTTTTGTTTTTTTTTTTTCCCCAAGAACAGAAAAACAAAGCCAGAGAAAATACCAAAGTTCAACAAGTTAAAAAAAAAAGCAAACAAACTTGCAAGTGCTTATTTGATGAGCTTTCTAGTGTTCACACTTTTGAAATGTTCGCTGGGTTACTGATTACTACTGCCTTACTAGTAAAGGTGATATGCAGGAATTAGGAAGATGCTTACTGATGCCCAAGAAATATCTGCCCAATTGTGTCTGAATTGCAGTGTCTGAAGCTACCACTTGCAAACATTCCGTGGAAAATAATTAAAGACTGGTAAGGAAATTCTCAAAGGAGTCTACAGTAATACCACTACTCAGAACGAACTGTGAAGATAAACCTGTTAACATTTCAAAACACTTAGATGCTATGATAATGAACTCCATGAAAAGCTCATGAGAATAGTAATAAATCTGTAATCAAGTGTGATATTGGAATGTTGTCTGGTAAATAGAACTCTGTACCTGACACCGAACACTAAAAACCTATTGAATTACTACTCACATTGCTGGTAGCTGTCTCTCCGCGGTCTGCATAAAAGGACCATAAAGAGAAAATGTGTATATATTGATGCAGGGAGATAAATATGTAAGGGTTTGGTATATTTTACACAAGTGCCAGATGAAGTTCAGAAGTTCAAAACTGTGATTCTGTACTTCAACTTTTGAGGGGTTTGACTTTGGCAATTTAACCCCTAGGTGTTACTAAACTGTTGTTTATTTTTCATTATGTGACTGAGCAGTGCCCTTATGTCAGCTGAGTAGCTAGAATAGTGGCCTGTCAATGAAGTACGTCAACTAGTTGAATATACAGTCCATTTTTTTTCCCCATTCAGGTGGAAGTACATAGAAATTAATCTTGTTTAATCTAACAACATGTCCTCTGAAATAAGTCCCAGTTTATTAAAATGTCATCTTCAAGGAAAAGTTGGATTCACTATCGCATTTCGCAGTTGCAGCTGTGCTCCCTGTATTTTTGTACAAATTTATGAACTGCACATTCTGTTCTTTACCAGACCTTTGACCTACTGTACACTACAATTTTTTTTTTCCCTTGGAAGCAAAAATGGAATGATTAAACCAGGTGAAATGATGCCATTCATATATTCATGTATAAAAATAGCTCAAATAGTTTTAGCTTAGATGCCTTGCAATATTTGCATCCATACCTGTATCTACGTTGGTTCACGCAATTTTATTTTGTGCTGAGGGAAAAATCATATGACACTAGTCAAGCCAAAGAAGATATTCTATACAAAGGCACCCTTTTTTCCCCCCAAGATTGAACTATTTGAACAGTACAAGTGGATATGAGCCAGTATTTTTTTGAAGTTAGTCTCTTTATATAAACATGTTTCATTTGATTACAAATCTCTAAAGGAGCTTTCTCCAGCTATCAATCAGAAACGCAAACACTAATGAATAAAACTATTTCTCTCTGTAGAAGATCATCAGAGCATATACAAAAAAACCCACCTCTTGAGTTTCAGCATGCACACCTCAGTAGGTTCTTTAACTGGAAAAAAAGTGTAAAATTCAGCTATTTCTTGGGAAAACTGAGGCTGGAGTTGAAGCACTTGTTCTCTGAGCAGGAAAAGAGGAGGGTAACTCAGCTGGGTTCCAAGCCCTATATGGAGGCTACCACTGTGGCCACAGTATAAGCAATAAGGATGACATCAGTTCTTGTCTCACTGTTTTCTCTAAATATACTCTATGTTCCCCACAACTACCAGAAGGAACGCACTGAAGATGAAAGTATTGCCATGATTCCTTTAGCAGATGGTATTTCATTTGTTGTAGTCATAAACCTCCAAAATACTAATAGCTCTCTGTTGAGAGAAAATTACACAGAAGAACAATCAGGCAAGCTTTTTCCCCATTATGCCATATTTCAGAAATATCTTTTATTATAGATCCACAAAGACTGTGATTGTGATACTATTTGAACTCTCCCAGATCTTTCAAGAGCCATGTTTCTATTCTTGAATTGTGAAGCATGTATGTCAAAAGTCAAGGGGTTAGTAAGAAAAGCCAACTGGGAAATTACCGATTAATGTATTGGGATCTAATTTACTGAAGCCTTTGCTCTCCAGATTACCATGGAATGTCAGCTGAGGAAGGCCAAATATCACTTACCTTTGAAATATATTCTTAGGGCAACTTTATAATTCATAATCATCATTAAACTGATGAAAGACTTTTTTTTACAGTAATGTACAATTAAGACAATTGAGTCTAAATGGCCTGAACAATTATAATAGCAGTACTTACTACTAAGACCTCAGCACAATTCTCTCTCCAGAAAGTTTCTTCCAAGGCCCCTTATACTTTGGGTTATTTTTTTTAGCCTTCCAATAACTTTTTTAGATTATTAGCTTTCTACACACTCAACCTTTGAACTGTGAGAAAAGTATTGAGAGAAAAGATACCTAGTTCTTCACTAGCTACCACTTTCTGTCTGCCTCCAGAGAACAAGACATTTCCTGTGAAAGCATGCATGAAACAGTGAGGCTGCAGTGCGCCACAAAGAAGTCTCCTGGCAATGCCAGTGTAAACATAGGGACAGACGGACCCTTTGATGCTGCTGTGACAGTGGATTTGTAGTCTGATGATAATGATCACACCTGCAAATTCATCTCACACCTTAATGGGGTACAAATCAACATTGCTGCTGGGGATTTGCCTGCTTTAGAACCTTGCTTACTCAGTGAAACTCTGTTCTCTACCAGTAGGAATTTTTAAAATGCAAGCCACTGGATTAACTCTTCTATCTTTGACTTCAGGTAGCATTTTTGTTAACTTCCATGTGTCAGATCAATACTGAATGCTTTTAAAAAATTGACTGCAAGTTTGCCGTGTTCTCTGTCTCCCTTCTGTTAGCATTAGGTTTTTAAGAAAAAGAAACTAAAACACAGAAAGGAAACCCCTTCTGATTTACTTCCCAGTTCAGAATTCCTCCCTCAGTCACCCTGCCAATATCTATTTCTTAACGCCAGCACTAGTGTGTGGAACAAGCTGCTCCTTCTGCTTCATTAGCGTTTCTGCACAGCTTCTGTGCCCTCCATGCCCTCAAAAGAACTTTGAAAAAAGACCAATCTGCTTCTAAACGCCTGGTTCAAACAAGCCATTGGATAAGCACAAAAGCCTCACCATTTTTCTGCTCCCAGTGCTTCCATGTCCACGTGGAGAAGTGGGACTATGTTGTTGTGCAAGGTAATCCTTGAGAAGGTGGTATTGATAATCACCACTGAATTTTTGGCTGGTTACTAAAACCAAAAAAACATTGTTGGCTAAGTGGTAGTGTTATCCAGTATGGAAGAAGATGAAAGAAGGTACTGTAAAAACCAAAGAGAAACAAAACATTGCCCTTCCTAAAGTGTAAAAACTGGCTTTCTAAGATTCAACTGGGAAAGTGACCTTATAAATCTCCTTCTTCATTTGTCTATTCAGTGAGTGCATAAGATGCAAATGTCAGAAGCAGTGAAGGAGATTAAATAGGTTTAGGGTGACTTTGTGGAACAAATGTAATAGATTCCAGGAACTGCTGCTTAAGGCTTTGCTTGCTGGATTTCTTGCATATCAAGCAGCACACTGGAACAACTGTTGTGATCTGCACTTTGCATTTCCCAAGGTTCACATTCCAAAAGGTGAGAAGGACAGTCTCCTGCTCTCCCCGAGTACAGTGTTCAGGATTCTCTGTCTTCTCATTTTCATTCTATATATTTCAAATTTCTGTATAGAGATAGGTCCTGAGTTCAGCAGTAGCAGTCATTTTTCTCCTTCTTAGTAGCTGGTGCACTGCTGTATTTTTGACTTTTGGCCTGGTAACAGTGCAGATAACACCGATGCTTTTAGCTACTGCTTAGTAATGTCTACTCTGACCAAGGACTTTCTGAGTCTCATGCTGTCGTGGTTTAAGCCGTAAATTTCACTTCTCCCTCCTTTCCCACACCCCCCACCCCACTCCGATGGGGGGGAAATGGGGAGAAGAACCGAAGAAAATGTAACTCCCCATGGGTCGAGATAAGAACAGTCCAGTAACTGAGATACAATACAAATCACTACTGCCACCACCAATAACAATAATGATGACAAAGTAAATACAAAGGGAGAGGATACAACCGTTTTGCCACCCGACCGAGCCGAGAGACCGCGCGCGCCGAGCCAGGGAGAGCCCCACCCCAAACCACCCCACACTTCCCGGTTCCTCCCCCCCCATATTCTCCCTCCTGGGCATGACGTGCTGTGGTATGGAATAACCTCATTGGTCAGCCCTTGTCAGGCACCCTGTCCCCACCTCCTCCAGCTTTTTCCCTCTTTCCCGGCATAACATGAGACTCTGCGGGGGGGGGGGGAAGCTGAACCTGTAACAATCCACCCCTTATTCCATACCATTCACATCATGCTCAGATCCCACATTTTCAAAATACCATCCCATACATATATATATACACATATATATACATCCACACACACACACACAGATGGAGAGATACAATCCCTTAGTGCCCGGACCAATCCCTATAAAGCTGCTGAGTCCATCCAGTCCGTGATGTCAGGCTCCACCTTTTATAACAGTCTTTCAGAGCAGGGGAGGCTGTGTGCAGTGTTGGATCGTTACCTGTTGACGCTGATTGTTCCTTTACTGCAGAACTCGTCTGGTTTCATCAAAGTTCGTTCTTTGTTGGGATGATGGTCTGAGGGTCAGTCACGGATGACTTGAAGACATCTAGTTGATGGGCTATAAAAAAACAAATTACATACCAGGCAACAGCACGCAATTGAGTTCATTGGCTGTTTTCTCCTAAAATCAAATCTCCTTGAGATACACATCGGACTTCCCCATCTTCCCGCATTACCCACCAAGTATATCCGGGTCCCTGAGCAAAAGCAATCCCACAAGTGGGTTTGCCTTTACCTGAAGCAGGAATAACCCAGACTGTCTTCCCCAGCAAATTCTTTATGTGCACCACAGGAACGTTGTCCCCCTCTACAGTATGTAGAAGTTCTGACTGGGCTGGACCAGCCCTGTTGGCAGATCCTCTGGTGTTGACCAACCAGGTGGCCTTTGGTAAATGTGTATCCCAATGTTTGAAAGTCCCACCACCCACTGCTCTCAGTGTAGTTTTTAATAGCCCATTGTACCGTTCGATTTTCCCAGAGGCTGATGCATGGTAGGGGATGTGATATACCCATTCAATGCCATGCTCTTTGGCCCAAGTATCTATCAGGCTGTTCCGGAAATGAGTCCCATTGTCTGACTCAATTCTCTCTGGGGTGCCGTGTCGCCACAAAATCTGTTTCTCAAGGCCCAGGACAGTGTTCCGGGCAGTGGCGTGGGGCACAGCGTATGTTTCCAACCATCCAGTGGCAAGTGGTTGTTTTCTCTTCCCTTGTTATTTCCCTTATCATTATTATTATTGGTGGTAGCAGCAGTGGTTTGTGTTATACCTCAGTTACTGGACTGTTCTTATCTCAACCCATGGGAGTTAAATTCTTTCGATTCTCCTCCCCATCCCTCTGGGAGCGGGGGAATGAAGAGGGGGGAGTGAGAGAGAGACTGCGTGGTTTTCTGAGTTACAACGGAGCTTAAACCATGATAAGATAAAAATCAAAAAGTCTTTCACATTCAAATGTGGGGTCCCCTTCCTTTCTCAGGTCTCACACCCTCCATCACATTTTCACCCTGCTAAATAAGAGAACTGTAATTAAGTGATAAGGACAAGAGTTTAAAGCACTCTCACTCACTAAAAAAGTAGTATAAAGTGGATCCCTGCATCAACATTAGTATTACCAGGTTTGTCTCTTTGAGTGTGATTTAGCTCCTAAGTCACTGATAGTACTCACATTTGCTTCGCTGATGCAGCAACAAACACAAGATCAAAGAAAGCATTCAGCTGTTAAAAATACCCAACTTGGAAAACGGTTTGGAGAAACCACACCTGGGCTTGTTTAGATGCAACATGCACATAAATGTGTGTTATCAGGCACTGTCAGCAGGCACAAAACTGCTCAGGTACATCTGCTGATAGCAATTGTCTGAATCCAAATGTAAGCATCTATAACCCTAGAGCCATTAATGAGCTCGATTTGCTAGGCATGTTACCACAGCAAAGCAAACATACTCGATGCACTGAAGTTCAGGGCGAAGAGACAACAGGAGTAAAATGAGCTTATTTTTACATATCAGTCTTCTGACCAGAGTACTACACAGGAAGCTGGAGATGTGCTCTCTACACCAATGCCAACAGGAGGGGCTTTGGAAAGTTCTCTGCCTCTGAGCATGCATTTTACTCCTGACTCAGGGATATAAATAAGAACTGTCATCCTGGGTTAGCACAAAGCTCCCCCAGGCTAAGTACTGCATTCCCAGCAATGGTGAGTAGTTGAGGCCCGGGGAAGGACGCAACAGGGAAAAAGTGCAGTAATGGTTCTTCAGGATACTCTTCCGGTCTCCAATATCTGTGACTCAAGGACTCATTTAGTCATAACTACAATTAAGAGATTGGAAAATAGCTCTGCTCTACATTTGTAACAACCAAAACATGAATTCACAAAACTGCAGACCAGGAACTCCAGCTCAGCATACAGATTATTCGAAGCCTATGAAAATGCTAGAAAACAAATCTCCTTCAATGTGTAGTTTATGTTTGGATTAGTTTGCCTGAAGAGCGTTAGAAGAGAAGACAAGACACCACCTTTCATGGGAAAGGTATTTACATCACCCAAGAGGAATAAAAGTTCATTTTTTAAAAGAACAGAGGAGAGTTGCATTACAGAAGTAATATTTATTATTAATATCCATTTTTATCCAGTAGCCTGTCAATAACATGAATGAAGTTTTCAGAAAACTAGCATTTTCTTCATCTGCCCCATTTCCCATAGCATTTGCCAATACTTCACAAACTATTTTTTAGTATTAGCCTCAGATATCTAGATTACCTTATCTGCCATTAAAAAAGACTAAAAAAGAAAACCCCATGAAAACCCCATAAAACCACCCCCACAAAAAAATCCCACAAACTGAGCAAAAGAGCGAAAAACCGAAAAATATCCCTCACCCTTTGTCATGGTTTAAGCTCAGCTGATAACTCAGTACCATGCAGCCATTCGCTCACTTCCCTC
This sequence comes from Myiopsitta monachus, assembly GCA_017639245.1. NCBI lineage: Eukaryota > Metazoa > Chordata > Aves > Psittaciformes > Psittacidae > Myiopsitta > Myiopsitta monachus. The sequence continues at coordinate 47,929,551 of CM029917.1, forward strand.
CCTTCCTCCCCTCAGCTCCTGGAGGGATGGGGAGGAGAATCGAAAGAATGTAACTCCCATGGGTTGAGATAAGAACAGTCCAGTAACTAAGGTATAACACAAACCACTGCTGCTACCAACAATAATAATGATGATTAGGGAAATAACAAGGGAAGAGAATACAACCACTTGCCACCCACCGAACAATACCCAGCCCAACCTAGCAGTGATCCAACCCTTCCGGGTGACTGCCCCAGTTTATATAGTGGGCATGATGTGCTGTGGTATGGAATTCGTCTTCGGTCAGTTTGGGTCAGGTGTCCTGTCTCTGCTCCCTCCCGCCTTCCCCTCCTTCCTGGCAAAGCATGAGGCTCAGAAAGTCCTTGGTCAGGGTAAACTTTACTGAGCAGCAACTGAAACCATCGGTGTTATCAGTGCTGTTCCCAGGCTGAAAGTCAAAAACACAGCACTACACCAGCCACTAAAAAGGAGAAAATGACTGCTACTGCTGAACCCAGCACACCCATGGACTGCTGGTAATTTTTTGGCGTTTATAAAACCAGCCTTTTCGCTAGTAGTGATCAATCAATAGGTCTTTACCTTCAAATGACAAAGCACTTCAAATTTAGTAATACTGTAATAGCCTTAATATCATTATCAGCATTATCTTTTTAGTGAAGAATTTATCTGTTCACCTGTGTTTGGGCAATTCATATGGTCCCAGCTGCCAGGCGGGAAATTTTTTTTTGTTTTTAATTAAGGAATAAATGGAGGGCCTCATCCATCAAACTCCTCATCACTTAGAGGCGCCTAGTGTGATATGTGCACACCAAAGCTCTGAATTAAGCACCCAAAGTTTCTTTTCATTTGATTCCTTCAAATGGGTTCACAAAAAGTCACCAGCCTCACTCTCCCCTCAAGCAACAACAAAAAAAAAACCCGAACACAAGAAAACCCTCTATGAAAAAAAAACCAAAACAGAACAACACCCTCAGTACAACTATCTCTCCCTCCATCCCGCAAAAAAATCCCAAAATATAACTTCACTTCTTTGAAGTGTCAACACTGTGTTACCTCCGTGCTTGAAGGGAGAAGGCAACTACATCTAACAAAGTGATTTTAGAACTAGATATACTTTTCCCCCAAACACATACCCACAAACACAGAGTCTTGCCGGGAAATTTAAGTGAATGAGTGAGAAAACAAGAATGCAGGCATCATTTGGCACTCTTCCCCTTTTATGTTACACAATCAAGCTTCAAAATCTCCAAGGACCTCTACTGCCAGAACCTACTTCCCTGCCCTCTAAGAAAAACAACGAGGCCTCAGCTACTGGCCTCAGACATGCCAATACCTCCCTCTATGATGATACAGACATGAAGACAGATGGTCAGCTCAACTGTGTGTTTCTGTGCTTCCCTTCAAATCGTTTTGGCATGACCAGATGGCATTCTATATCTGCCTGGTATAAATTAAAACTTAATAGTACCTACAGCACTGCCAAAAGTAATCAATTCTAAATCCTTTCAGGCACACTCTTTCCCAAATCTGGAATGTCCCTTTCCATGATGACAGATATCTGACTGGAAATCTACCAGAGAAGGAAAAAAAACCCATGGAAAACACTGCTATGGAAATAACTGAAATGTGGAAGTGAGAACACTTACATAGTAATGTAACAGAGTACAGATAAGGCATTGGCAAGGAAAAACCAAGATGTTTATGTGTTTGTCAGTGTGAACGTAAGATCTGAGACCAAGGAGTCTGGGTCCTGCTCTCTCAGCTTTCTCTTCATATAATGCAACTCACTAACAATTTCACTCACTGTTATTGAAAATTCACAAGTATTAGAATCTCTGACAGCCATAAATCTAAACCTTACACTGAGATGAGGGAGTTGTTCCTCAGTGGATTTTCCTTCTGCCTCTTTACTCAAGATGCGTTTCTATTTTCCTTTCATTGATGTCTATTTTCCTTAATTACTTGTGATTCTGTATCATATAATTTTATCTACAGAGAAAACAGTGATAATGTGTGAAGGTTTTATTTGCTTGTGTCTTGGTTGAGGGATTTAGCATCTGTAAAAGTAAAACCAATAAGTCGTCTTAGTTTTTCCCATGTAATTCTGTAATTTTGATAGCTAACTCAGAACAAAGTAATCTTGTTATCCTAATCACCAGCATCTCTGAAAGACATCATCACTGCTGGCAAAAAGCCTACAGTGTCTTATCAACTCAAACAAATCTGCCAGGGAGTGTTTCTGGGAAAAATCAACCTGTTTCCCCCTTGTGAGTAATGGAATCAAATCCAGGCAGAGAGAGGACAGCTACTCTCAAGTTACTGTCTCTGTTTTCTCTGCTGACATCCTCCTTCAGAGCCAACTGACGCTTTCAGGAGACACGCATCTGTATGAGAGGGTGTTGGTGTGCAACGAGAATCCCAACATAGGCTTCGTGGTGCTCCAGTGCCACCTGCATGCACAGTACATCTGACAAGCAGAGACGCTACAGCACCAGCAACTGTAATGAGCTGGTATTCATCATCTTTTTCTCTGCTTCTACTTTGTATTACCGGCATCACGGATGGTATTGTTTCTATTCTACTCTGGTCCCTGTTTATTTGGTTTTGCTTATTTTCTTTACTTACAAATTACTACCTTAAGGGAAAAAATGTTTAGAACCTTGTGCTGGTCTGATCTATTTAGCTATTGCGGTTGTTCATTTATTAAATCAAGTTCTCTCCTTGTAGTGAAGGCTGCTCCTTCTAACTTCGTACTTTCCACAAATCTACTGTTTACTATGATAAGTAATACAGAACATTATCACAGTTATTTGTAGCAGCAGAACCAGATCAAACAGCTGACAAGCCTCTACTCTGAAGCACTGGTTAGAGGCACAGTTCACTAAACACAGTTGAAGGCACACAGTCAGACACGGTCTGGAGAATGTAAGCACTTGACAGTAAAATCACTACAGGTTACTTTTAACATGCATAGGTAGGCAAAATCCAAAATCTATTAGCTTCTTTAGATCAGTAAGTCTCACATTTCTTTCACATCAAGGTTCTCTAAATGCACCTCAGAGGTAGCCTAACTGATCTCACTTTCTACACTTGGAAAACAGATGCACGTTCTTGGCAGCACTCATGGCCTAGAGCCCATGGTTTTCACATTTGACAGCTTCTTGGTTAACGTTTTATTTGGTCTGGTTCTAAGTTTACAACTGATTTAATTTCTTATCAATTTGTTTCTGCTTTAATCAATGAATTAAACAAGAGAGACTTAAGTCAGTCAAAGCAATATAGAAAGTATTAATGTAGTGGATTTGAACCAGTTTACCCACACTGATAAAGAAATGATTACATTAGCTTGAACACTCAGAATCAAGAGAGTTGTAGAATAATCTTCTCAAAATTAATTTTTGTCCTATGAGCCCTAGTAATTTATTCCTTTTCTCACAACCCATCCTATTTTCTAGCAAAGTGACAGAATGAAGTTCTCTCTGTACAATGTTAACAGACTTTCTAAGGAATGAGAAAGTGCAGAATATTGCATACACCTGTTATTGTCTGAAACTAAGAAAGCATGGGCCAAAAGACAAGTGAAAATGAAAAGAATTATTAATTAATCTGCTTTTGTCCAAGTTCTGTAAAGTAACTGTAGCAAACCTCAACAGCAGGGCTTTTTTTTCCTCAGCAGAAATACATAGGAAGACTGCTGGTTTTGCTAGTCTTCAGAGAAATACTAAAGAACAGAAGTTATAATTATAAATGCAAACAAATTAAAGCACTGTAGCCATCTAACAATCACAGAGGCATCTGTATTCCCTAATGAGCACAGCATAAAAGATGAAGAAGGCCCTCAAGAAGTCATCCTTAGAGTAGCAATATCAATATTCCTTTTGATGTTGCTAATCCTGCAGCCCTGATACCCATATTAATAGTTGTCAGAAGACAGTTGGCTTTATTAATTTATTTTAGCTCTTTAAGACTTTGAAAGTACTCACTGACCTCTACAGGAATATGATACATCACATTTAATTTTAGTACCTTTCTCTTTTTTTTATACACACATAGCCACACATTTTTATTTCCCCACATTCCTCCTTCCTACCTGTCAGTAAACTCACAATTCAACAGCAACTGAGACACTTAGGAACTGAAGGTTCATGGCAAGTCAATGTAGATGATGCTTCTGAGTGCTTCAGTGACTTCTAAAAATTGATCTATGGACATGCCCAATGGTAAAACTGCAACCAGTGCTATACAATTGTGCTACCTATAATTTAATTAGCTTAGCTAATGAGGTCGGCAAACAACAGCAGTGAATGTGACAACATGGGCAGGATGCCCTGCCTTCCAAGTACAAACATGGTCTGGGAGGGATGTAATACAGCTTGTGCTGGCTCCTCCACTATGTACTTTCACTGCAGCTGCTCATCTACACTAAGTAAAGCTGGGGAGGTCTATATCTGTCCACATTACATGTGCTACATCTTGTAGGTGGCAAATTCTACAAAGATGGAGAGAAGAGAGAAATGCAGTATGATGTAGATTGCTGGCTCTAGAGATGTAAGACAGAAATGGCATTGCATTTCGCCAAACTTTTTACAAGGAAAGGACAAAAGAAAAGACATCTCCATTTCCCATCTGCAGCATGCCTAAATACACTTAAGGGAAAGATTATCATGCTATTCTAGATAATCCAAAATAATAAAAATCAATATAAACTTTCCAATACTTTGTAGGTTCTCTATAGTAAATCTAAAAGATCCATACAGGCCATTGTTTCTCCCAGAAACTGAAAACCACTACCTTTGGCAGTGGGCTGTATTTGAGCTGCCAGAAGTCATTGTTCCCGGTCTTGAATTAGGTAAAAGAGACCATAATTTAAATAAACTGTATCTCAAATGGGAGGGTTTTTTTGGTTCTTAGTTAATTTTAGCACAATAATGACCTCAGTTTGGACAGTACAGGTATTCCACCTGAAACCCTTCTTGCAGATAGCATCACAGAATCAGACTGTTTGAAACTGTTGGAAGGTACCTCCAGGGGTTCCCAAGAGAGGCCTTGTGCTAGCATTAGCCAGCTCCCCAAGCAGTCAAGGGTGCATCTCTTCAAGGTCCCAGACTTATGTACATCCAGTTTGATTGAAAGTTCTCAAAACTGATTGCCCTCCACCAAGGTTAAGTCTTCATAACTTACTTCAGACTTCCCCCTTGGTCTCCAGGGCCTGGGATATCTGAGAGCACCAGATTTCAGCAAAACTGTACAAGCGTGCTGTCAGCTTCTGGACAATCTATTCTTGTCTACATCCCCTCAAGGAAGCACAGACCACTTTTAACTACACAACACACATAAAAATGGAAACAACTCCAGAAACTCTTTATGAATGAAAAACTTGTTATAGATGTTATTCCTTCAAATCTTAATAAAACATATGATGAAATAGAGAAACATTTTAAATTGCTTTCTATCATACATGGATTATTTTTCTTTCATGAAGTTATAACTGCTAGTTTCCTTTAAGGAATAAAAACTAAACAAAGGAATTCAGAGAAATGTATGGAAACAACATCCAGAACATAGTCTTGTCTGGAATCCAAAATACTGTAATTCTCTACTACCTGATCTACAGTCTCCTAAATGTGACAGTTTGGATAAAACTGAACACTGGTTGGGTGTTTCAGTCTTGACCTCCATTTCAAGCGGCGCTTGACATTTTCTACACGAAGAATAGAATAAAGCAAATGCTGAAGGGCTTGTGTGCTTTCTTACACTTGTTAATTGCTGCTTGAATTTTGACTGCTTGTCCTGGTTTTGGCTGAGCTAAAGTTAATTTTTTTCTTAAGTAACTGGTACTGTGATGTGGTTTGTATTTCAGATGAGAGTAACAATGGTTTTGTAAGCTGTTGCTAAACAGCATTTATATTGAGTCAAGGACTCAGCTTCTCACCCCACTGTGATAGGCTGGAGGGGGGGTACAAGAAGCTGGGGGGAACACAGCCAGGAGAGCTGACCCCAACTGCCCAAAGGGATATTCCATACTGTATAGCATCATGCTCAGTATATAAACTGGGCCATAGGCTACTGCTCAGGAATTGCTTGGGTATTGACCAGTGAGTGGTGAGCAACTTCATTGTCCATCACTGGTTTTGTATATTTTATTATTATAATTATTATTATATTATTCCTTCAATTTCTGTCTTATTTTCAAATTCTCTTTCCCATCCTACAGTGGGGAAAGTGAGCACAGCTCTGTAGTATTTAGCTGCCTGCTGGGTTAAACCTTTACACTACTATGCTATACTTTGTCTCTGATAAGCCAACCTCCATGTGGTGTGTAGCAACATTGTCTTTTCTATATGAGGGGGGTTAAACAACCCAACCCAACCCAACCCAACCCAACCCAACCCAACCCAACCCAACCCGAAGCTCTCACTTCTTTGGTTTAGGAACCAGCCTAATGGTTCTCAGTTAACTGTACTAATTAGTAATTTAGAGTACCTCTACTAAACTTTCCAAATACTCCAACTGCCTGCTACTACAGTACTTAACTGTTTAGACACTACAGATTGTACATGTTTATTCCCGTTCAGTACTCAATTGCACTTTGTTTTAAACACTTAGTTCTAATAACTGATAGAAGTTCTGCAGTAAGTTCTTCCCATATATCTCTAAATGGGTAATAGTATTGTTGTAACCAAAATTGTCTAGGAGTATATGCAAAGTAAAGGCTTGCTGAGGTAAAACCAAGCACGAACAACCTCCCCCCCACCACCAAAAAAAAAAAGAAAGAAAAAAAAATTATTTCCAAAACCCCAGGATTTTTTTTTTTTAAGTCTAAGTGGAGAAAAGAATCAGATATACTTTTAATTTACACAGGATTTTTCAAAGAAAAAACAGCTTGCAGATTTTTAAATTAATGCCAAAGCTGCTTAAAAATATTTGCATATTTGCAAGATTTATACCTTATGAACTGCTTCACTATAGCACAGTTGCAGCTACAGGACTCACAGCTAAAGAGAAGGCATAAACCAGCGTTCTTTTGAGCCAATAAGGCCTCAGGAAACCAGCGCACTGTCTTGGGGGCCCAAACACACCAACAGAGTTAATTCCCAGCAGAACCTGTGAGAGAAGCTTCTGAAGAACTGCTCTGGGTTCTCCCATTTACTGCCACTTCTGGACATTCAGCACCTTTAGCCAGTCACCTTGGGCTGGGTGGAGAAGGGAAACCAGTCTCTATGGTCTCTTGCAGATTTCACAGCTCTAATTCAGCACACCGCCATCTTTAACTGCCAGATGCTTCCCACTTGAGAAAAAGCCTCTTCACCTGACACAACCTTTTACCAGGACCTACTCAGTTATAAACCTCTGTAAATAGTGGGGGAGTTTGGCTCTAAATTCTAACTTTGAATTACTAGTGTTGAACTCAATCATCCTGAATACCAGAATACATGAAGCTCTTCTTCCAGGGGGAATATTAATGTCTAAAGGTAATGACAGTGCCATCTGGCTATAACAAGTTATTATTTAAGAGGAAAGTGTTGCTTAAAGCTACAGACACTGTAGGGTCAGATCAGCAGCTGCACAATTCTAGGAGAACACAGGAGAGATTTGCAAGTAAACTTGTGTTATTTTACAAGCAAACCACTGTGGTGATGACTTTTAATGAGAAACATTACATAACCAAAGTATAAACTTCTGTCTCTACTCGAATGTCTGTCAATAATAAAAACAGAGGTAAATACAAACACTAAGTGATCAATGATTTAAAAGAATATCTGGCTACTGGACATGGACTGTAATGTACATTTTAGTGAGCAGATCATTCTGGACAAACACTCTCAAACAGGGTAGCAAAACACCATGAATATCTTTTGGCTCCCACTTAACCCCTTTCTGAATGGTTTCAATCTTAAAACAGGCTTTCAAATTATATAGCTTTAGGCTGGCATTCTGGCTAGGAGCCAAATTTTATTTCCATGCAAATAGGACTTTATAGGAAATTGTTATTCTGTTTTAGAATGTGATCTTGTTTTGTATTTTGCTGGGAAATTGAAATGCTTTTGCAAAGATTATTTTATGGGTATTGTCTGGTTTCAGCACTTTTGAGACAAACACAAAGGAGAAAAAAATAAAGCAGCAATAAACCTGTTCCTTTTTGTTGCACAGAGAGTTAGTGCCTGTATAAGCTGCTCCCCACGAGCTGTATTTTTTTTTGTGTCTGGTAGAATATAGGGGTTCTCTTCTTAGTAAGCTATGCTACTGAATTAGTAAATTGATCTATTTTAGGTTGTAAGCCAACAGACAGTTCTGATCCTTTGTTTTGAAATCAGACTGAAGCATTACAATCACAGATTACAGTTGAGGCTTGTGAAAAGGGAGCCCAGTACAGAAATACCTCCTTCCTCTCTGCATCAAAAAGAACTCATGAATTTTAAGCCTCCAAGATGTAGGGGCCTAAAATCAGGTTCAGCAACTTTTAAGAATTCCTCTAATATGCTGTGACTTTCAGGAGATTGCTCTTGGAAAAGCCTTTTTATGGCTCTGCTTTCATTTCAGGTCTCTGCATAAAGATTCCATTTAGAAAAGTTCCAAATGTGTTTATGTGCAAGAGGCAGTTTCTCCTCTTTGGTCTGTTTTGGACTGAGTGGAATTGAAGGAGAGCTATCTTGCCTAGGGAATTCCCTTTTTCTTCAAGGCTTTGTCCAGACGGACAATGATACACTGCATTTGTTTTAATGCATCTTTGTGTGCTATACAGATTAGTTTAATACTGCTGCTTGTGAAGAATGCTTTGGTCTATACTGCTACAGGCTAAGGAAAACTGCTTACAATTTCTAATGCAAAAGGATCTGCAGCTACTTTTAGCCAACATATTGCAAAGTTTCATATACGCAGTAATGCAGTGATGTTAAATCTTATAATACTTGTGATAGAATCACAGAAATGTAGGGCTGAAAGGGCTGTCAAGAAGCCTTGCTCATGCCCTGAGAAGTTTAATTATATTTTGACTACCCCAAGACATTTGTCTACTATTGCTCCAAATAAGGACATCACAGCCTTTTGCAGTGCTTCACTACAATTATAATCAGATGTTTTCCCAATTCTTCTCCATTACTCCTTGTCATAGTTCCAAGTGACACCAAAAAAAAAAAAAAAAACAAACAAAAAAAACCAACCAACCAACCAAAAAAAACTTAAATTACTGACTTTTTTGATGGAAGTCAAAAAAAAAAGGGGTGTGTGTGTGTGGTGTGTGTTTCCTAAATGTACTGTGAGACTATTATGACATCCACATTTCCTTACCATTTCCAGACTAAGCAAGCCTTGTTTCTATAATCTTTCTCCTCAAGAGCTGTGCCCAAACCTGGACATAGCACTCCATCCAAAGATGCTCTCTGGTTCTGGGCATTACTGCATTCATATACTTGCACATCGAATTTTCTTTTTAAATCTACAGAAATATATACTATAAACACCTCCACTAAATTACACAGAATTATCCTGTGTCCTGTTCACACATACTGGTTGTCTTGTTTTTTCCTCTATAGAATCACCTTTTTCACCATCCAGTCAAATCCTGATTTCTGTGTATCTTGCAAGTCTTCATTTTCCATGAAGCTACCCAATTTTCCTAACATTAGTGCTGTATTCAATCACATTTTCTTGACTTCATGAAATTTTCCCACTCTTTCTGAGAACACCTTGTATTCTGATCCTGTCCTCCAAGAGGTCTCTCAGCTTGTCAGTGCAGGACAGCAGTAAATGCCCCTCATTATGCCATCTGTCTTTTCAAGGAAACTGGTGAGCAGAACTGGACTAAGGAGAACATGAGAGATTTATTCACTCTGCAGACTGGAAAATTCAACTCTTTGACTATGAAATTTCAAGATGTTTCCTAAGTCAGAACATATTTCCTTCTTCCTGTTTATCTGTTCTGCTGGCCTTTTGATTGAAAGAAAAAAATAGATTTGTTTGATGTGATTTGTGCCCAACAAATCTGTGCTGATTTTTCTTTACACCCTTACTCTGCTGCTGTGGCATAGGAACAGAGTGTTCCAAAATGTACCCTGGTCCCTGCCTAAATACTGCAGTTACTCATTTCAGAATTTCCTCCCTTAGATCTTCCTCCTTAATCTCTGCCCTTCTCTGGTCTGGTAGGATCTAAACTATTCAACTCCAAGTTCTTAACATTAACTGGTTTCGTTCAGAGCATGCCCCTTAACAATACAAATAAATCAGTTAACTCCTGCTCACTTTGTCTAAACATACCCTGAAATGCTTTAAACATATTTTCCATTTACCATTTTCTCCATCAGTCACTCTTGTTAAAATTGAGCTACCTAAGTGCTAAAATTTATGGTAACAAGCAGAATACTAGACAAACTAGAAATGCCAGGGTAGGAAGCAGGAAGGAGGGTGTGAAGAAACCAAACCAAACAAAAAACCCAAAGTGAAAATAACACCCAGTTAGTAACACTTTAAAGTTTTTAAGGGACTTAATAGACATGTAGTCTGACTTCATGTAATCACAACTTTCAGCAATAAAATTGGGTAGTACTTAATTACAGTCTTTTAACTAAAATGGCTTATTGAAATCAGTGAGGTATTTGTTTCTTCACCAACTAACTTAGCAATTATTTACACAGCAAACCTGTAAAGTTCATGTTTAGCTCTTTGCTCTGTGAAATAAATAAGACTTTCAAGCATACTTAAAAACTAAACTGATTCAAGACCTCATTCAGGTCCATTATTTTGCACATGCAATACAGGAGAAATTTCACTGATACAGATTTTACTCATGAAAGTCAAGTCACACATACAGAATTTTGTGGGTCGTTACAGCATCGTCAACGTGTGACTATGTGACTATGTGACACTAACATCACAGACATACTACGCAGAAGCAGGAAACTAAATCCTGAGTTGGACAAAATGATACCAGAAATGTTGACAGAAAAATCCAGATTAGCTCTAAATTTTTAAAGTTCACATACCTTTCCACACAAGGACGCATGCAGAAACTATATTTTATGCAATTATGACAATATATTGTTCATACGTTATACATTTTCACTTGGTATTTTATTCAGTTTACAAAATGCATTCATAGATATTAAATCAGTTAGCACTTTATATAGGCCGTGCTGCACAGTTTACTAAATAGTTTCTCAGTCTTCAGGGGTAATTTGATACAGTCACAAATGTTAGACTGTGATTAGCCTGAACTTTAAGAGCACAACTGAATATAGCATAAGTTTAGATATAATGTATTAAAAAAGTAGTGGAAGGGTCAGGTTTAATGAAAAATGAAAAAGGTAACACTCTGCTTATGATGCATTTTTTTTTCATGTGTCTCTGACCTATTGTTCCCTATCTATTTTGAATTTAACATAATTAGCAAAGTTTATAGTGTGAGGAGAGACTTCACAGTACTAGTTATCTCTTCAAAACAGATTCATTTGCCTCCACACTTGAAAGGCCTATTTTTCTTTTAAGAAAACAAAACACATTATCAAACCCTTGATATGGTCTTTGAGTGAATGAAAGGTTGAGAGATGGGGCATCTCTAAATTTAATGGCAAACAGTAGACTTGTATTTGGTTACAAAATGACTTTAGTGACTTCAAAGTGGGAAGAACATTACATGATACACTACATAAAAAAACAGATGGCAAATTTATCCTATCTTTGAATCTGACTCATGCAGTGAGGCAGTGCTCTAACATCTGCGTTCCAAAGTGCTCAGGTTGCTACCTGCAAAGCAGAGTTCTTTTATCCCTTCACAGAGTTGCACCCAGCAGTGCAAGTTTTCATGACCTGTAAATGCTGGCCCTGATCTTCGAAAAGGATCCATAGGAACTCTAGGATACCTTGACACAGGCTCACTTGCTAATCTTACTCTCAATTATGTTGAGAAACACTGAAAGCGTAACCATGGCTAAGTGGTTCAAAAATAAAACAGATAACATATGACTTGAGGGTAATGTAATTCCGGATATTCACATGGCAACAATTCTGTGAGCCAAGTTTTAAGATGAGGGCTTAGTAACTGCAGACATAGGAAAATGAGAATGAGGAAACATTTGTATTGGAAGCGTGAAAGGAAGAGAGAAGTTTAAATGAATGAACTACTGTACTAAATGATGCACTTTTTACAGGCTTCTTCAGAAGCCAAAGACCAGTGAAAAGACAGGAGAAAAAGATGTTTCTGAATCAAGCTAATGTCCTGGAGTATTGTTTTATGCTAGGTTCTAGATTGTGACACAAGTTCTGGACACTTCACTTCCTCCTTTCAGTATGAAACTAGTTCATACCTATCTTCTTTTCTTCAGGCTAAATAAACATATATACATACATAAAAATGAATATTTGAATTGTTTTTTACCACCAGGAAAATTCAGGTCTAAATGCTGTCTAATCATACTTCAGATTTCCTGACAGGATTTGATCTTATAAAGGCAATTGTTTATTATTCCCCTTCATCCTAAAAAAAAAGAAAACAAAACCAACAACTCAAACAAAAAAGCCCCACAACAACACCACACACACACACACAAACTCAGCTATTAACACAACCAATGAAAAAAACCCACCAAACCAAAAAACAAACCACAGAAGAAACAAAAGGAAAACTATCCACAGTGAATCTTCTCCTGCCCCCAGTTGAAGTCAATGGTAAGATTTGCTAGAGTATGCTGCTCCAAGTACACTTACAACAAGTGGTATATGACCAATAACAAGAAATAGTATATGAACAATGGAATATGTATGTATACTTTGACTACAGAGAAGATAAAAAATGAAAGTCCGACAAATTACGCAACAATATTTTCTCAAGGAACTATTTAAAATAATTCACACAGACAACATTTACACCATGTTCAATACAGCCCTATTGACAGCAAATGGCCCTTCCCAAAAGGAAAAATACAACTTAGTGGGCCAAAGTCTATACTTACATGTACACATATACAAATATGAACTAGTTACTACATCTTTTCCGGTAATAAAACTAAAAGAAACAAACTAAAGCCTTTTCTTGTAACTGACACTATGCTGGAAAAACGTCCTTGCCAAGTAATCAGTAACATGATATCCCAGATTGAAGCCTTTCACAAAGTGCAATCACATTTGAAACACAAAATGCAGAATATACAAATCCTTAGACCTGTCCAAATACCTCCAGTATGTGCCACCCTGTGTTGTAATTAGTCGTGCCACTGTGCTTCACAAGAGGCCATCCACTTCACGTGTTCTGTACTTCATGGTGTACAAAGTTAGTACACGAGTTAAAATCAACATACAAAAAACAAAGGCTCATGTTGCATGACCAGTTGACTGAAGCGATTACAAAAACTGAAAAATAAAGCAGATATGAGAAACCCTTACAAATTAAAACCAGGATCTGCTGATGCTCCTCCTCTTTATTTATCTCTGCTAATAGGACATCTTAAAATGAGGCATGAAAAGCAACTTGGCATTTGAATTGTAATGCACAGCTTAGACTCAAAACACTCCAAAGCACCTTGCTTGTGCAAGAAACACTCGTGACCAGTAAAATGTTTTTATGATTGAGGTGTTCTGTCTTGGAGTGAAGAACTAGTTTAAAAAGTTAAAAAGAAAACAAACAGAAATTAGGTAGATAGGAAGAAAGCAAACTGCTTTCCCAATTATCTCTGTCAAGACTAGTTACTGCAGAAAAACCTCTCTTTAAATATAGAAAGCATGTGGGAAGTAGAAAAGTGTAAGGTTTTAGAGAGTCTGAAGGTTGCATAATTCAATTTGAAAAACTGACATTTTCCTAGGAAGTTTCAAAATTTCAGAAGATAAATACACAAAAGTAAACCTGTTTCAGCAGGTTTTGCTCCAAAGAATGGTGCAGCTTCATTTCATTAATAAAAAATTAAGCCCACTTCCCCTCCCTTTCAGGGTATGATCAGTACTCCCTTTCCCCCTTTAATATCCTCTTCCTCAATACTTAAAATAAATAATGTGAGAAATATATTCAATCCAAGGGAATATTTGATTATGCAAAATGCTCCTTCATGTAATTTATGATCCAGCCAACAGTAATTAGATCACACCAGAAATGTGTTTTTTGTACAAACTTCAGTTCTACCATCATCAAAAGAGAAAAGTATAGACAAATGCACATCAAGAAGACAAAGGACACATTTTCCAGTAGTTGAATAACTTCACAATAACCTCCCCTTTCTGACTCCTTCAAACAGGACAATATCACAATTCCACAGGAAAGTACAGAGAACATCCAGTTCATTCAGCTCAACAGTTTCTACCACTTGAAATTGATTTATTTAAAATCTTAAGTAATCAGATAAAGAATTAGTAATATTTCTCAAGACAAATAACTGCTAGCAAAATGGCAAACAGACTTCTTAGGTCTCAAGTTTTAAATTTGCCCCTTCTTTGTTTTCATTGCTGCCTCTTTGATTCGTACCACATAACAAAATGTCATCTTTTGAGAAAGATCCTGGATCACAGCCTGGAGTGTGCATAGACACTTCTGTAGGTCAATATTTTGCTCCTGATGTGATAAAGGAGAAAACCACAACCCATAACCTGGGTATATCTAAACTGCAGCCCACCTCTCTTATCTAAGATGGCAGCTCAATTACACACCATTACAACTGAATTTACCAGCCCAGAGCTCAGAATAAGCCATCAGATTCAGGTTTTACTTTTCAGGCAGTAGTCTGGATACTAACATTAAGCTTCTGTCAAATATCAGTTTTCCAATGAGAGCACAAGCCCGTATGAAGAAAATTATGAGCAGCCAGAAACTGAAAAGTATTCATTTGAAAGTAAAAGAAAAAAAAAATTCTCTATCCTGGTGGGAAATAAGCACTTAAACTGTTTAGTCACGCAACTCCCTATGAAACTAACAGAATCCTGCCCTGAAAGCTGATTTTCTTTCTCACCTCAACAGAAATAGTCTATTCACAATGACACAGATAGAGTAATTAGGCAAAGCTACAGAATTCAGAGCTGTTGGCTCTCACGGCTAGGTTACATCACATACTCTCACTCTGTAGACTGCCTTAGGCAACATGCTAAATTCTTCTTCTACAGTCTGAATAACTAAGTAATGCAGAATCTAGAAAAAATATGGACTTGCCACTGCTGCACCTCATGATAGTTCTGCTTATCAATACAGAATCAAGGCTGTCCCTCTCTATAATTTTAGTTTACGAAGTGTGACATGAAATCAGAAAGAGTATACCAGCACTAGGTCTCACAGGCAAAACAAAAACTATTTCTATCAAAGAACAAAAGACACCAATGAAAAAGCTTGGAAGTGTGGTACCAGCTCAGTGCTAAGTGTCAGACAAAGACAATGAAGCTCAGTAGTTAGTAATCTAAGCACTGGGATCTTCAAGATGCAGACCAGGACTTTGAAGTTTTGGTTGCCCAACTCATTACTCAGCAGAACAAGTTACAGAGCTGAAAGGAGAACCACAACAGCTGATGCCAGAATACCAAAAAGGTGCTGTATTATGGTAGCATATTAAACCTTTTCCAGATGCACAGCCACATCAGAAACTACACCAAATACAGCTCCTGACCAAAAAAATCCTGCTAGCTGGTATATCTACAATTGGGTGCTCTTCACAGCCACTGGCAATAAGTCAGTGCAATCGTGGTCTTTCATTACTTAATTTTTGTTATTAGTAATAATTTGGAGGATGACGGGGACTTGATTAATTACTTTCAAGGCATTATTTAGTATGATTTATTATTGTTGTTTTGGAAGCAACTAAGAACTGCAGTCATATGTAGTTCTCCCATCTAAAGAAAGCCTCACCAGATAGCTTAGAGTCACAAATACTTTTATTCTTGTTTTATTCATTCAGCAGCACACTAAAGCATACAGTAGTCATCCTACCAGCCTTTAAGCACTTATTTTTAGATGAGCTCCTTTGCTCTTTAGTGGCTAGAGGCGGTCATGGGGCAATTCAAAGTCTCACCAACAAAACCAACTAGAATATAACAGCTTCTATCGCTAGTTTTAGTGGGGAAGTTACCAGACACAAAATCTTAAAGTTAAGCAAAAGTGGGCTGACAATTAAAGCGAATTTTGCAGCCTCACAGTGTGCCTGAGCTGGAGAGTGATATAAATAAAGTCCATTTAAATTTATAGATCAAGCCCTTAACTGCACTAGTAGAGCTAAAAACTCTACTTGCAAATGCCTCCAACTTCTGGAAGCCATTGCCCATTGTGGAAAAGCCAGTCACATGTAGAATGTCAGTGTTGCCAGTCTGATTTCTTCGAGAAGCATATTTCCCTTAAGGATAGAAATAAGAATTGAAACAAGTTTGCAATCTCTGTAACAGTCTAACTACTTAGCTGCCAGCTTTCTTTGGTCATGTCCCCCACTTTATTTCCAGGCAAAATCAAACTTATGCTAATAAAACACACCGGTTGTACCTGCAGACTCTTAGAGACTGTTACAGGTCAGCCACAGAGATGACGTTTTTGAAGTGCTGATGAAGGGCTCCGAGAAGCTAGACTCATTATACGCAAACTTCTATTTCTTTCCCTACTTTCCTTAACAATAAATGAAAAACAGCAAACCCTCGCCAAATGGGCCTAGGGTCATATTTTAATCTCAATTACCTAGATGCAGTACCAAGTAGCTGCACTGATGTTAGTCAGTTACTTCAGAGTCACAACACAGTATTAGAATCTAGCTTCTGATTTTCATTTTAAACATGGCTTAACTATGTAAAGAGAGAGAAAAAGAGAATCTTCTAGTTATATATTTTAATAATCATGACTCAGTCTATTTAACATATTTTAATCAGGAAAATGGACTCTGCGCAGCAGAATTTTTAGCATCAACTGGTACTACTCAGTCTGTCCCAAAAATGGAGCAAAGTTTGAAATCTTTCTTTATTCCACTTTCCTACTCTTCACCCTCCAACTAGAATGGGTTAGTAACAATACAGACCTAGAGCTCTCTGCTCTCTGAAGAGATTTAAGGTTTGTTTCCTAGCTCACAGGTGGAGTCAGGAAGATTATTTAACCATGGCATCTCCTGAGGGGTCCATGTTTGTCACATGATACAAGCACCGTTAAGAACATTTTCCTGATGCCTATCTCATCCTGTGCTTGTACTTTTAAAAGACAAGAAACCTCCCAGCGTGAAAAAAACTATTTTTCATCTTTTACATATAAATGTACATTTTTATATTTATAAAGTATCAATAAATTGTGAAATTGGTACTTTTGATTTCTCTTCTTTGTAGGATATATATTACGCATTAAATACTGTGTGTGTGTCTGTATATCCTAAAAACCTGTTAGTCACATGTGTAGGAGGTCTGCTTGTAGTTTTCCCACTTCTCCTCTGATTGTGCCACCACAGTGAAAGTCAGATGCTGCTGAACGGAGCAAATGTAATTGCACTAAAGCAGTGAAGTTAATGCTTTGTACTTTGGGATGTGACTGTCTACTTTCACCATGTTGCTGTACAAAATAAATATTAGTAAGGGTGATTGCAGAGAGAATCACCTCTAGTGGCCATATAGCTGTAAAAAACAGAAGGTAAGGCTTCTTAATTGACCTTAACACTGGTTACATGAGAGTGAGTAGGTAAAGACAGAAAAGGTCGATCTAAAGTACTTTAGAGGAAAAACAGAAAACAAATTGACTCTTTTGCTAAGATTACAAGCAAGTAAAACTAACCTTCAGACAGAAAAATCCCCATGTGTTTGTTTGTTTAATAGGAGGAAATACACTACAAATCCTGCCCACAATGCCTGCACAGAGAGACAAAGGCTACCTCAAAGTTGTTGTTTTCCATTTAATGTTTCCTTAATTTCTTCCAATGATCAGTATTAACAAGGTCTATAGATCTCAGTGGTTTGAAAGCCTACTTTGGGGTGGGTAAACCATCTGTTTGGAAATGGACTCTTAAGAGATACAGCATGATATTATGACAGTGGGATTTCTGCCATCAGAGCCTGATTTTCATCTTCAAGGTTACTTTACACATTAGATGATGCATCATCCACTGAATCAACGGCTTGGAAATGTCTTTTGAATGTTAGAGACCTAACAATGAATTCCTTTTTAAAAAGCACAAAACCTGAAACTAAAATACATCAGAGGTTTTGTAGTAAACCTTTGCAAGCACAGGATATGAGGTAAAAATCACATTTCTTCATCTTATTTTATGAGAGGATACTGTTTCACCAGCCATGAATATGCAGTACAAAATTTGAATTGCTGCTTTCTCATGCAAAAAAAAAAAAACCCAAAGCAAAACCAAAACAAAATTCAGGCTCTGTTGTATTTGGACTATACCAACAGCAATCAAGTATCTTTTCTACAGGTCGAAAAAAACCCCAAAACAAATCAAAAAACCAATCAAATAAACCCTCCCCCCAAAACCAAAAAGACCCCAACAAAGTCCCCAACACACCAAAAAACCAACAAACCAACCAACCAACCAACCAACCAAAAAAACCAAAAATCAAACCCACCTATAACATGCCCTGGTCATACGGACTGCACACAGCAATTCTTCAATTTAAAGATCATTTTCTTAATGTGTTATGAAGACCACACAAATCAGAAGCTCTTTATTGATTGACAGAACTTCAACAGCAATAGGACTAGAGGTAATGGGTTCAAACTGAAACAGGGGAAATTCAGGTTAGATACATGGAAGAAGTTCTTTACTGTGGGGGTGGTGAGGCACTGAAACAGGTTGCTCAAAGAAGTGGAAAATGCTCCATACCTGGCAGTGTGCAAGGCCAGGTTGGACAGGGCCTTGAGTGACATGGTCTAGCGTGAGGCGTCCCTGCCTATGGCAAGAGGTTGGAACTAGATGATAAGAAGGTCCTTTCCAACTCTAACCATTCTATGATTCTATTTACCTGAGTAGTTTCCTCTGTGAGCTTTATTAATTGGAGCAAAATTAGGTGAAATAAAACCCCAACATATAAATTATGACATGGAGTTGAAATGAGAAATACTTTTAGGGCCAAATATAAAAAATGTTGGTGCAGTTACACTTATTAACACCAGAGTTGGTCTTTATAGCACTTACATTCTTTGCACATTTTACATTCATACAGTTTTCTTTTTGAAAAATGTTCAGATGACAATGGCAATCAGTTAACTTTATTGCAGCCTTCAGTAAAATCTGCATTCTCTTATGTCAACAATGGTTAGCGGGCAGATGTTGCTCACTGCTGCCATCTCATGGTAGACAGCATCAGAGCTGCTCAGTAAAACACGGGGAAGTTGAACACAAATGCCTAAGAAAGGAGGGGGATCTTCTTCCGGAGATTCTTTACTGAATTAATTTTTAAACGCGATAAAAAAATAAAATTGGCTAGTACTGAGAAAAACGGCTTCATATCCGAGGGTCCACAAAGGGTCTTGTCGGATAGACAGGATCACACATAATGCCAAGATACTGCACAGTATTCAATATATCCAACTGCATAGCCTCATATTTATGGGCCACCACTGCAGTTTGCTGATGTGCATAATTCCATTGCATCATTGATGTGATCCTTAAGTACAAACAAGAAGTGAATTCTTCCAGAGCAGAAGAAATAGGAGGCTTCATTTACAGCATTATTGTAAGAAAGCTTAAAAAATATAACTCCAAAGAAGAATTAATTATTTACTCTCCAATTTGTGACTGTGATCTAAAATGAGCTGGCAAATAAATAATTACATTACTGTCTTGAAAACACTGCTTATTCTGTCACTTTTTTAAATGAGTAAGTCATACTTCTAGTCCTTTTACTCTTTCTTTTACATATGAACAGTTCTAGAGTCTACTATAAACCAGGCTCCCTGGGCTGACAGATCTCTGCTGCTGCTGCAATATCCATGTCCTTGCACCATTAAAGTACCGCAATGACACAAATAATTGGATTCCTGCAATATAACCTCCCTCTGATTCAGTGAGTTAGATTGACAGTTCTTATATTCGTCTTCCTACTTTACTTGAGATGCAACTATGCAACAGACAAAGCCCCTTTAATGCAAATGTCATCTCTTTATGATGCTATACGTGTGTTCATTAGATCTCTTGTTGTCTGCAATGTTTTATGAGTGCTATGCCTTCAGGTTTTAAAGGAGAAGAGGTGAAGACATGAAAATACTGGTATTTGCTTCTTCTAAACTTCACCTATTTACATGAGGTTGCATTAATGCTGTCAATTATCCAAGCGCCATTTCGTTTTTGGAAGATGTTTTTTTCCTACCTACTGCTCAGGTAAGAAAGATGCTTTGAACTGTATAATTTCAATTCTTTACAGCGTATGTGGAAAGAGAGAGAGGTTATTCCTGAATTTTAGGACAGTCCTAATTTTATTTATGACTTCAGTGTTGCTTTTCACTTTTAGTGATAATGACTTGCTGTCTTTGATATGAATTTTCAAGGTTCTTTGTGAACTCTTCTTTGCTATGGTCTCTTGTACAGATAAAAAAACCTTGTGAATGCTTTAAAAATAAAGCTACCAATTAAAGTCTCATATAACTGGGGATAAAAGGAAAATAGTTCTAATATTTCAGAGAAATATAAACACTAGTCAAAATACAATAAAGCTGTGCTTTTCTGGTTGTAGAATTTCCATCCTAGTAACATCATGCTCTGATATGGTGTCATCTAGTCCAGTGAACAGCTTTTGGTAAAGATCAGCACTGATTCATCCCTTGCTGCCATAATAAGAGGAATCAATGAATACTAACATGTCTAATTTAATTCATAGCAAAAATCCTACTAATCCACTTGATCTAATTTTTAAATTTCCAAGAATATTGCTTCTCTTCAAAGCCATTATTGTCTACATACGTAAGCATAGGCATACTTTGGGCACAGCCTGTGATGTTCCAGTTTCCCAAACACCCAGTAACAGATTCACGGCATCTCAAAAGCTATACCAATAGAGAACATTTCCATATATTTTTACTGTATACCAATAGAGAACATTTCCATATATTTATACGGTATTTTACTAACATGCTACACTATTTCAACTTCTATTAAATCTAAGATTCATTTAAATGCATGAATAGTAGACAACCCATCCTTTACTCAATTATTAAAGAGAGAAACAAATACCTTTTCCAACTGAAGTTAAAGTTAGTAACATTCCATAAGGGCTAAATTCACTTCTTAACAAAATGAGAGCAAAAATAAATCTGTATAGACTGTCTCAAGTGGCTCTTGTCAAAGGTGGTGTAAAAAGTTCATGTTCTACTGTAAATGGGACTTAAACGTTCTACAGAGGCATGTTATATTGACGTGTAATCTTAGTTCATAGAGAAATGGCAAGTTTTTTGATGTTGTTATTGTTTGGTTGGTTGTTTGGTTTGTTACTTGTTGGCTTTTTTGTTTTTGGTTTTGTTTTTTTTTTTTCAATCTCAATATAGCTAGTGTCTTAAGACAACAAAGCCAGAACCAGTAAGTAATCCTCCTTAGGATGCAATTGTATGAAATAGTATCATCCTGGATTAAATCAAAGTAGAAACAATAGTTTCAAAAGCTTCTTTCCACTAAGACAATTACCAAAATGGATGAAATCTGGTACTTATTTATGAAATAGCTAACCCATATAATAAACAAAGGTAACTTGTTTCCGAGAAAGCCGAAGTTATACAGGACTCCAAATACTACTTTTAAAAGCAACTCAGCATAGAATATCAGTGAAGTATTCAAGTTCCTTGAAGTCTGGTGACAAATGATTTAATTTTCAGACCATTGTCCCCACTGGGAATCTTGGATGCCCAAATTCAGGGTTAGGCTCAACATACATGATATGGGCAGAGGTATATATGTCTGTGGGATTCAAAGCAACAAAAAAACCCAAGTAAGAAGTATCTAAGTCATGATACTGACCTGCAACTGCTTAAAGGATTAAGTAAATAAAAAGCTAATAAAAACAAGAAAGTGCTCAAGTCAGCTCTGAAATTCCACATCTTGGCCTAAAAGAAGCCATTTCTATTCACTACAGGAGTGCAGATGGAAATGCTTCCATAGGGAGGCACCTCTGACTTTTCCCTAGGAAGAAAATCAAGAGATGCAAGTTTCTTAAACACAGTCATTTAGGAAGGAGGTATGAAGATGTGACTGATCATGTGCCCACCACCTGACCGTTGTGATCAACCAGTGCTCTGAGCAGTTTGCCTTTCCATCAACAAGGCATAACCATTTTTGCTTCGAGCAGAGACTGCGCTACATGAAGAGCCTGTTCTTGCCCTGCAGTATTCAGTGATCTCGCTTTCAAATCCTGCTAGGCTCCAGCTGGAGGAGCACCTACTTCTTGCTCAGAGATGTCAGAGGGCTGAATTGCTCTGCCTTCCTGAGTCAGTAGCAACACCGGACATTCACACACTTAGAGTGTATTCCTGAGCGACAGCTAAGCTCCACACAAAATAGGAAAGAAATTCACATGTCTAGAAGTGGAAATAAACACCTACTGAGGTTTTCAGTAATCACCAAAATTGTTAGTCAAATAATTCCAGAAACATTAGGAAATAATGACGCAACTTGCTTAGAACTTTTCAAAATCTGGACTTCATTACATAACTACCCCTGTCTTTGAAAATCTTACTCAAAGTTAATAAATCCCTTTATGAAATAGGAATCACTATTGATTTTGCATTCCTACCCATAATGAAACAATTATTAGTGTAGGATTATAGTAGCTTACATTATCAAAGTACTGATAAATATATTCTGTATTTACCTTTTATTAAACCTGCTATCTTGAAGATGTTGCAGAGAATTACTTAAAAAATTAACAACAAAACCCCTCCAAGTTGCAGCTTGCTAGTTTCTCTTGTCATCTCTACATCTGTCATTTACATTGAAAAACCCTTTTGGGAAATGATCTATCTTCATTTTTTTTTCAAAGCAGTGAGTATGGCATTAATTTTGTTGTTTAAATTTGTACAATGTATTTATGTGCCTAGTCACACAAACACATCAAGGAACTCATGCTATGCTGCTTTCCCCCCTCCACAATCATAAGTTTTTTGACACAGAATTTGAACCTTCAGAAAACAGCATAAAATCCATGAGTTATTGCAATAATCCTGGCCTAACTGCAAAGGGAACAATTCAGCTTCTTTATCTAATTGTGTTTTTTCATATAGCTATCATCAGATTTGCCGTCTTCAGGTTCTCCCTATAGGCAGGCAGCCATAAATAAAAAAAGCGGCTCAGGGAAACCAATGTATTTTTTCATGAAGGTTCAGGGCATCTTCCCTAGGCTGTCATACCTATTTTTTTTTAACAAAAAAAAAAAAGAAAAGAAAAACCAAACCAAACAAACAAAAAAACCCAACCAAAACCAAAAAACAACAAACAGTGTCACTAGTATTACTTTCTCCTCTTTAAGTGTGAGTTTTCAGGAAGGAACTGAGTGCCAAGCAAATGCTGCTACCAAAATAGAGGGCAGAGCAACACAGGAGCACCTCAGGGACAGCAACTCCATAATACACTATAAAAATCTGTGGGGGATCAAAAGGATACCAGAGCCAGCAGTAGTTACCTTGGGTTTGTGTGATAGAGTGAACTTGAACAGAGAATTGAAACAAGGAAACATTTATGACTACAAGTATTTTCTGCAGATGCTAAGTTTTTTTGCAACTTCAGTATTATTGATGTCACAAATTCACATACACACAACTGCTGTAGTCAAGCCTATCAGAATATTTATATCCATATTATGTTCTAATTATAGTAGCTCAGTCTGAGTATTTATAATAATTCCTTTTGCTTATTAAGAATCACTACACCCTCAAGCCAAGTCTGGCAGCAGAGACCAGCCAAAATACATGTTTAATGCTGTCTATATTCCCCATGGCACCTCAATGATTCCCCTCCCCTTCTTTTCCTCCCGCAAAATGACACACCTTCTGGGCACCAAGGTTTCAGGTTTAAATAAGACCAAAGGGATTCTGAAGCTGCATCTGTGCATGTGTATGCTAGTTTTTGGGTGGCTGTGGGTTTTGTTCACCCTCCCTCACCCCCCCCTTTTTTTTTCCTCCTCCCCCTTTTCTTTTTTTACCTTGTTGCACTTTTCTAATTGAATGTCAAATCCAACTTGGCACTGGAAACACTGTCTATGGCTCTTATTTGAGAAAAAGCTGTCAGCTTGTCTCTTCCCGTCAAACTCCCATCTGCTCTACAGAGATTAGTTTGGGCTATGGGATCACCATTTGGCAGGGTATTATTCTGTGTATGGCTCAATAATATACAATACAGGTGGTCTTTTTCTTATGCTCTATGTTTTTCTGAGATCCTGAGTTACAGTTCCCAAAGCATTTATGGATACTTTGGGAATTTTCTATGCTGCTAAATTACAGGAAATGTATGACACTGCTTGGCATTCAAGCAAAGGAACAAAGAGCACATCTGTTCACATCTGCCACGCTTCCAACCAGTTTTTAGTACTAGTTGAGCTATATTTAAACTAAACCTGTTGTTCCTAGAAGTGACATTTCTATACTCCGGTGGCCCAGTCAATAGAGCAGGGTACTAAAAGTTAGTGTTCCTTGTTGCCTTGTAAACTACTGACTATTACATAGCCTCAAGGAAATCATTAAGTCTCAGATTTCATTCTGCTAAGCGGTTTTGCACTGATAACAGCTTTTGCACTGCCTTAGGATTCTGCCAGCTCGCTACTTAAGCCCATTTCTAGCTGCACATATGCACTGAATGTGATTAGTTTTGCTATTGGGTTTTGGTAAGGCTTTTATTACCTGGTTGAGCAGGGTGCTAGTTACTAGTAGTGACTTTAATGTTTTAAGTAGAAAATGGCATACATGTTGAAAGGCTGCTTCTAATAATCATAATTGCCAGAGTGATGATAATGCCAAAGAAAACAATATTCTACAGAGTTCATAGGTGCAGAGCTATGGCATACACAGGGCCTAATATGAATTAAATGCCAAACATGACTTTTCCCATAGGACAAAAATAATATTTTGGGGCCTTGACCCTACTGGGTAAGAAACAAGGATACTAGTACAAAATGAAAGATCCGAGAACACAGTTGGGCAATGAAATAAAGAGCAGCCACATGCTAGATTAGAAGTACATGACTTGAAAAGCCCATTTACTGCAGTTAATTGTTTACTTTGGGGTTTGGGTTGATTTTTTTTTTTTTTTTTTTTAGGGCAGGATCATGGTTTTGGAATTGTCATATGCAACCATACCTGTTTATACTATTTGTGTTCAATCAGCAACAACCAAATTAACCACGCATGATTGGCACAGTCCTAGAGTGCCCTGGGTTCAGCAGTAGCAGTCATTTTTCTCCTTCTTAGTAGCTGGTGCAGTGCTGTGTTTTTGATTTTCAGCCTGGGAACAACTCAGGCAACACCGATGTTTTTAGTTGTTGCTCAGTAAAGTTTACTGTGACCAAGGACTTTCTGAGTCTCATGGCCTGTCAGGGAGGAGGGGAAACTGGGAGGAAGCAGAGACAGGACACCTGACCCAAACTGACCAAAGAGGTATTCCATACCACAGCACGTCATGCCCAGTATATAAATGGGGGCAGTTAACCAGAAGGGTGAGATCACTGCTCTGGTTGGGCTGGGTATTGTTCGGCAGGTGGTGAGCGGTTGTATTCTCTTCCCTTGTTGTTTCCCTTATCATTATTATTATTGGCAGTAGCAGCAGTGGTTTGTGTTATACCTTAGTTACTGGACTGTTCTTATCTCAACCCGTGGGAGCTACGTTCTTTTGATTCTCCCCCCCATCCCTCCAGGAGACCCCCTCCAGGAGGGAGGAATGGGTGGGAGTGAGAGAGAGGCTGCATGATTCTGGGTTGCCAGCTGTGCTTAAACCACAACATAAACCAAAAGCTCATTGATGAAAAGTTACGTTTTGTAGTTTCTTAATAACTATGCTTTACTCTTCGCAGTTCAGTATATCTAGATTATGTAGAATCCATGGTATTGTGAACAAGTCAGTAAATTCTCAAACATACCAGGTGTAAACAGCCAAAAAAACATAGCAATATCCACATAACCTGCTTATGACTTTAATAATGTCTTATCCTAATTATGGCTGCAGTCATACGAGAAATGTGTGAAACACTGCAGTTGATTAAAGCCTGATGAAAATAAAGCCTCAGAAATGCATACAGGGAGGTCAAATTATGTGTGTGAAACTCTGAAGGGAGCTGGATGAACCACTTTGGTTGAAGACGATAGCATGAAGTATTTCCAATGTTACAGCCTGCAGCATCTTTACACGTAAATCTTATATTAAAGGTTCCTCCCCCATTTTTCAAGGCAAGCAATTGTATTTATTAGCAATATGGAAAAAAATAGGTGAAGTAGCCTGGCCCTGAACCTCTATGCATTCAATCTATAAGGCTGACTGGTGTATAAATACATTGCCTATTGCTCTCACTTTAAGTTGTATGTTAATGTGTGTTCTCCTTATTTCCTTAACAAACGGGCTTCACTCTCATTTTAAGTTTTCTGTGTGAAAGGTCTTTACCAAGTCCTACTTAGTCCCTGGCTCCCACCTCCTCTCTTGTTATTTTCTTCCTTTTTTGTACTGTGAATTCCAACATCCCTACCTCAAACAGAAAGGGATAATGGAGAAGATATATAGTAAACCAATCATTTTTTTCAGTTTTGGTTTCAGATTTTTCTGGTTTGCTTGGTTGGGTTTTTTGGTTCATTAAGCCTCCAGGCTTAGTGAAAACTGGAAGACTTCTCCAGGTTAATTTCAGACCTTGGGATAGTTAAGCCACAGCCATTTTCTTGAAAATGCTTTATAGATGAGTTTTCACACTTGAACCTAAGTGCAAACAGAATTGATTCAGCACACCATAACAAAAAATGTTAGCTATCTATTTCCAAGTAGGTTTTTTGAGTTCAATAAAAAGAACTGTACTGATACAATGAAGCGTGGAACTCCCGGAAAGACTGGATATGTTCCATGATTAAAAAAAAAGAATCTGAAACAAATGCAACAACTTTTGTATTTATTAAGCTGTGATTATTTGCTTAACTTTTTTTCAGTCAGTGCAAGATTCTACTTGTTTAATTTCTGTTGTAGAAGTGACCTACAAGTCCTTCTGAGACTTATGGCTGTTTAACTAGATGGCTCATGTTTCACTTTCATATAACATTTTTCAAGTAATCTCCATGGCAAAGAGAGAATGAGGACTGAGAACAATGAAACAAGAATTTGCTAAGAATATATGAGCAGTGGAAAGCAGACACTTTCATCCTTGTCACCATGTATCTTGTGCTTTCAAGTGCTTTTTATGTTTTGAAATATACTACACATAAATGAGAATACCATGTGTTCTCTGAAACAGAATATAGCAGTCTTCAGCGTCTGAGAGACCATTTCAAACATCAGAAAACAGATGAGAGAAGGAAAGCAAATGTGGAAGGCTTCATGATACTCTTTGCCTCTGAAAACAAGAGTACTTCAAAAAAACATTGCCATTTCAGCAGAGACTTACAAAATGTGTCCTGGCTTTTACTCTGAAAACACCACTGTTTTCAATACCATTTTGCATGGTACTGAAGGCCTTTCTTTCCTAAAGGAAATACTCTTTCAAAGGGGAGAATTATTTTCTGTGATCCCCAAACTTCTGGATCAGGACTTGTAACAAGTGGAAGACAGATAGATAGAACATTTCTAGTATTATTCCAGAGATTATATGCTCTGGTGGTAACAGCTTACATAGCAAAAATCAAGTGCTTAAACAGAGATAGAAGAAGGAGGCAGGTTTTAAAAATAAGCTGCTCAAACTTGAAAAGTTCCCAAAACAGAGAAACAAATAATTCTTGGTATTATTCTCCTTAATTTTTTTCCACTATAGCCACAGAGAAAGGAAGTTACCCCCGACTTTTCCATTTATTAACCTTTACTTGGATTGAGATTTTACCAGTCAAAAAGTAAAAAACATCCGTACAAAACCAGAAACCAAACCAAAATGAAAAGGTGGGCTTCCACAAAGCACAGATCTAGCTCATCTAAATCACTTTGTGTTTACCATAACTGAACTTTCTGTATTGAATAAACTGCAATCCTTGAATTTTAAGTCCAAAATGGAGCTCTAATCCCAGTATATAATAACAGAATATATTATGGCATTAAAAATTATAGGAATGCTTGGTTAAAGTCAGAGTGGTCTTTCCAAGGTATCCCTTGATACAGCCAAACAGTATTGCACAAGCTACAATAATATATGTGCTACTGTCCTCCCAGTTGGCTCCTGACGCTCATATTGCTATTCTGGCTATGCCACTTTGCATGCCAGTAAGGTCCCAGAAAATGATAAATTACCCCTAGGGACTACATTTAAAAGCTGCCCTTTTCATTAAAGAGGCTTGTTCATAGCCCACATTTGTCCAGATCTGAAAAGAAACTTTATGCCACCTGCCAGGATCCTGAAACTTTCAAAATAGTATTATTTGCTTAACAACTTTAACTTTCTATTGCTGGTAGTTTCGAACCTAGAGTTAAAAAAAAAAAAATCACAAAATGTCAACAGTGATATTCTAAAAATAATGCCATTAAAGCCACAATTGATCAGAGAAGGACTAGAGTACAACTCATACTTTAAAAAACCTCAAGCAAACAAGAACACTGGAAAAACGACAACTTAATTTCTGTGATATGTTCCAGTTAGGATAAGTTGAGATCTTGCTCTCTCTGATCCAGTCATACACCCTACAAAACCAGCAGCAACAACAAAAATAAAACATAGAAACACTGAATATGACTGCTGAAAACAGTCTGTAGAAGGTAGATGCCCAGCCCCTATTTACTCTTCAACATTCACGAAATTTAAGAAGTTAGGTTTTGCAATCTCATAGTTATAAATCACTTGCATTTGTGATATAGTTTCCATGTGGGATTATTTTTCAGGAGAAACATTGTAGAAGTTGGAGTTGGAGTAGAAGTTGGAGTAATGTTACATTAATTCTTAATTGAAGGTTTTGAGTTACTGTGCCCACATAATTTTCAGCTCTTTTGGTTCTGACATCAGCAAATCATACATAAACTTTCAGTTTCTGGGGAAAAAAAAAGAGCATTTGCTAAAATTTAGAAAGATATGGAGACTCATTATTATTTTCCCAAATACCTCATGGCTATCAGAATAGTCAAACTACATGTATTTTGAAATCAGTGAACACTGCTTTTATTTGAAAAAGTACTTATAAATCAGGTTTACATTGCTCATTTGTACATGTCGAAGCACTATGAGCAGGTGACTAATGATTACTGAGCACATGAGCTTGGTCAAGTTAGTTATTTGGTTCTTATCATCTATCATCCTTTATCTCCCTCAAAATAGCATGACTAATCTTTTATCTCTCATAACCTCCCCTTAAGTTAAGCAGATGTAATCAAAATGCAAACTATAAAACACAACAGCCTAAAAATCAAAACATTAATATCTCTCTCAAAGTAAAATATGTAGTTAATAATTCCTTGTTTGCTTCTAATCTGATTTTCTTCTGATGCACAAGCAAATATACTTCATGATAGATGTTTGAGAAATGGAGATTAAAGCTGCTTTATGTGAAAAGTCTGTAATGTGATGTCTCAGGAAAACAGGTTGTCATGATAAGATATTAAAATTTTGTAAAATAATATTCAGAAAGCATAGTTTATTAAATTTTATATTAACCAGAAAATCAGTTATTGCTAGGGTCTGCTTATGCATCTGTAATATTTGTTATTTTAATGAAATCTACAACAAAACAACATACACAAGTGTACACGGGCATATGAGAACAATGACCTCCTCTACCAAACCCAGCAGTGCCATGCTTATCCTTTTGCACAAGACAGAATAACAACTTTTTTCAGGAGGGCATTCTTACCCAGCTTTCTGAAGAGGCCATATATGCTAAAAGGGATTATCCTCAAGTTCAGTGGGAATCTGTACAAGAACAAACCTATTCTTATCCAGGGCTTGACAAAATCCCAAAGGTCTGTATTGAATTAAACTCACAGTAGTATCATCTGGGCAGTGGCAGACAGAGTCTCTGGGGGAATCCAATTCTATCTGAATGACCATGTGAACTGCATTTTTTCTCCCAAACCTGCCCTAACAGCTGTTCATTGCTTTTGTTTCTGCTTCATCTAAACAATTTCCAAGTCCTCATAATGGGTTAAGAATTTTGCCTTTCTGCTACAAGGCTTTGTCAAAGTAAGCTGTTAAACTTCAGAGGGAGGATGCTAGGCTTGGAATTCAAATGCAAATGTTTAAATAAAACATGATTCCTATTCTTTCGATAGCATTTAGCTACAATGCTCCTAATCAGTTATGCCATTACAGGGTTCATTTCCTCCTGAATTGCTGAAGCTTCAAAGACAAGTCAGCAGGCAGAATTGCCTTGCTGAACACAATGCAGAACAAACCCCAGACTTCGTACTACAAAGAAAACCCAAACTACTTACTGAATATTGTTTGGGAGCAAGCGAACCAAGAGCTAGAAGACCTGAGCCTTATAGAAGTACAGCTTTAATAAAGGAGGTATAAGACTAAACGAGCTCCTATGTCTCTAACAGCTTCAAAGCTGTTTAGCAAATGAAGGCCAAGTTTTCACCTGGTAATTACTGAACTGGGACTTCATACTGGCTAAGCTGGAAAAGGCTAAGCAACCTGATAACGCGGCCTTTCTGAGGACTTCTGCTGGGTCTCTCTGAACATTCTACAGGTAACGCAAAGCATATGCATAAAGGAAGCACATGTAAAATATTTTTATATAGTACCTTAATTACAAGGAATAGATGACTACTGCTAAGATGACTTCTTTATCAGAGTATTATTTCCTAGTACCTGCCAAAAGTTGAAGGGATGACTTGAACAAAAAACAAATATTAAATGTTATTATGCACAAATAGTAATAAAAGTTAAAGGTCATCAAGGTAGTCATCAGTGTCAAAACCATTACAAGTGCTGTACTTCCTGGTCCATACAGAAGGAATTAACAGGAAGGTGCTAATTTACAGAGCAGGTTTTCATAAACAAAGATGGCAGCAGACAGTGAAAAGGCCCACTCAGCACTTATGGTCATTATAAAAAAGTCCGACCTGGAGAATATTTATCCATCTGCAGCTATGTGTCTTGTCTGAGAACAAGAGAACTTTATCATATCCATATAAGCAGTGTAACATTTACTTTATAAACAAAAAAATGAGCTTATGTGTAGCAATTAGACACTCAGAAATGCCTGGAAACATGCAGGCACAGTACACCACTTTGCTAGTTTTCCTCCAAGAAAACGCTATGAGTCAACATACACAGCAAACACACGCATGACAAGAACAGCAGCACTTTTTCTGGCAAGCTGTAGGCAAAACTGGCTGCAAGCCACTGGTTCTACTCACACACAGTTTGTGTCCCAGGAAAGAGCTCAGAGGCACTATGAAAGGTTTTGTAGAGGATGCTTCAGTTAGTCTTACCCAGCTCAGAAAAGTTTAAGACTTATTAAGGAACAGCCTCCATATATCAAAATCAGGCTATCAAATATTAGGTAATCACAATCTGCCAAAGTGAGACTAAATGAATGTGCACATACATGCACATTCCCCTTACTGCTTACAGACTTCCAACAGAACAGCATATGTCACCCGAGGCTCTGTCCAACCTCGCCTTGAATTCTAACCCTAATCCCTAACAATAACCCTTCCACTCCCCCTACTCCTAACCCTACCCCTAAACTTAACCGTAATATTTATAGCACCGTACTACTAAGAATCTGCCCTCCAGTACAGCTGGTGTTCCAAGAGAGAAAGGTCTGCAAGGAGCAAACCTGATGTAGTGCCGTATTGGCACTGGCATGCCTTTTCAAGCTGCAGTGTTCATGGACCTGTAGGCTTTGTGGCTCCCTGAACCCTAACCCTATATCACACTTAATGGCAGTGAGGAAGGGAGCCTCACACCGGCATCTCCATGAGTTTCGCACACAAGAAAAGTGCGTAAGGACCAGAGTTGCTGCAGTGCCATACTCATCTTGGAATACCTTCCCAACCCCAGTGTTTCTGGACATGAAGGATTTGTAGATCACTGTACCCTAACCATAATGCTAATGCTAACCCAAGCCAGACACCCTAACACTAACCCGAATCGTAACACAAACCCCAAACTATAACCACAAGCCCTATCCTTAGCCTTAAACCTAACCCAAATCCTAACACCTAACCCTAACCCTAAACCTAGCCTAAAAATGAACAAAAACCGAAACCTTCTTAACTCTAACCCTAAACATAACCCAAAACCTAACCCGAACCGGACAACCTAAGCCCAACCATGATCCTAAATGGGTCTCCATGAGTTTCGCACACAAGAAAGGAGCGTGAGGACCAGAGTTGCTGCAGCGCCATACTCATCTTGGAATACCTTCTCAACCCCAGTGTTTCTAGACATGAAGGTTTTGTAGATCACTGTACCCTAACCATAATCCTAAAACTAACCACTAACTATGACTCCAAGACCTACACATAATCTTAAACCTAACCCTAAGACCTAACACTAAACCTAACCCTAACCCTAGCCCAAAAATGAACAAAAACCTAACCCTTCTTAACTCGAACCCTAAACATAACCCAAAACCTAACCCCAACCAGACAACCTAACCCCAACCATGACCCTAAATGGAAACCCCAACCCTAACCATAGTCCTAAACCCTAAACCTAAACTTAAACCTAACCTTAACCCTAACTCTAACCCTAGCCCTAAGCGTAAACCCTAACTCTAACCTAACCATAAAACAAACCCTAACACTAACCCCAAACACTAACTCATAACCCTAAGCCAACCCTAAATCTAATCCTAACACAGACCACCAACTCTAACTCATAACTCTAACCCCAACACTAACCCTAACCCTAACTGTGACCCTAACCATCCCATAACCATGAGAACGTACTACTAAGTATTTGTTCTCCACCACAGACAGTATTCCAGGTGAGAAAGCGGTGCAATGAGAAGAGCTTATGCACTGCCATACTCGCACAGGCATGCCTTTTCAAGTTGCAGTGTCCATGGATATGTAGGCTTTGTGGCTCCCTGACTCCTACCCTTAAACCTATCCCTAACTCTTCCACTAAGCCTACCCCTACCGCTATGCCTACCATTACACCTACCCCTAACCATAACTCGAAAACTAAACCTAAACCCAAACCCAAAACCTAACCCTAAAACTAACCCTAACCCTAACTGCAAAACCTAAACCTAACACAACACTAAACCCTATACTTAATCATAAAATTAACCCTAACCATAACCCCAAAACCCAAACCGAGCCCAAGCCTTAAACCTGAACATAAACCTACCACTACGCTAACTATAACACTAACCTTAACACTTACACTAATCCCTAAACCTAAACCTAAATCTAACTCAAACCATAAAACTAACTGTAAACGTTAACACCAAAATTGAACCCTAAACCTAATACGAAACCTAATGCGAAAACTAACCCTAACAATAACACTAACCCTAAACTCTAAATCTAACCATAAGTCAAACACTAAATCATAACACTAACACTAATACTAACCTTAACCCTAAAAATAATCACACGCCCTAAACCTAACCCTAATACTAATCCTTAACCCTAAACGGAACCCTAACACAAACCCTAAACCTAACACAAAATGCAATACCTAACTCTAACACTAAAACTAAAACAAACGCCAAACCTAACCCTAACAATAACACTAACCCTAACCTCTAAAACAAATCATAACATTAAAATTAAATCATAATATTAATACTAACTATAACCTTAACCTTAAACTCTAACACTTATCCTAAACATAACCCTTACACAAACCCAAAGCTTAATCCTAACACTTAACCCTACCACTAAACCCTTACCCTAAACATAACTTAACCCTAAAACTAACCATAAACACAAAGCCAGACACCAACCCTAACCTTAAACCTAAACCAAACCCTAACACCTTACTCTAACCCTAACCTTAACCCTAAACCTAAACCTAACACTAACCGTAAAATATAACACTAAACCTAAACTTAAACCCTAACCCTAACCCAAACAACTACCACCTAACCCCCAACCCAAACCTTAAACCTAACCTTAACACTAACACAAACCCTAACCCTAAACCATAACACTAATACTAACCCCAACCCTAACCCTAGCCACTAACCCTAAACCTAAAACCAAAACTTAAAACTAACCCCTAACCCTACCCCTAACCTTAACCATAACCGTAATTCTTAAGGCACTATACCACTAAGAATCTGATGTCCAGCACTGTCGGTGTTCCAGGACAGAAAGGTGTGCAAGGAACAAAGCTGATGAAGCGCTGTATTGACACTGCCGTGCCTTTTCAAGCCACAGTGGCCATGGACATGTCATGTTTACGCTATGAGACACCCTGAACCCTAACCCTAAAACTAACTTAATGGCACTGTGGAACTGAGCCTCACATATCCGTCTCCAAGGGTGTCACAAATAAGAAAGGTGTGTAAGGACCAGTGTTGGTGTGGTGTGTATTCAACTTGTCAACAAGACACCCTAACTCTAATCCTAATCCTAAACTGAACCCTAACACTAACCCCTATCCTAAACCCTAAATATAACCCTAAACCTAACCATAAACCTAACCCTAGCCTTAAACCTCACCATAAACATAACCCTACCCTAACTCTAACCCTAACCTCAACCTTAACCCTAATCCTAAACCCTAACCCTAAAACCTAACTCTAACCCAAACCCTAACACTAACAGTAACCGTAACACCTTCCTCAAACCAAAAACCAAACGCTAAACCTAACCCTAACACTAAACTTACCCCTAACAACACCACTAACACTAAACTCTAAATCTAACAATAACTATAACCTTAAATCATAACACTAATACTAAGCCTAACCCTAACCCTAAACATAAAGGAAAGCCAGGGCCCAGTTAGAATTAAACTTGGCTAGGGATGTTAAAGTTAACAGGAGGGGATTCTGTAGGTACATAGTGACTAGGGACAACGTGGACCCTCTCCAGAAGCTATCGGGAGAACTAGCTACCCTGGATTTGGAGAAGGCTGAGGTTCTTAATGACTTCTTTGCCTCAGTCTTCACTGGCAAATGCTCTGACCACACCTTGCAAGTCTTGAAAGGCAGACGCAGGGACTGTGAGAATGAAGACCTTGGCCCCACTGTAGGAGAGGATCTGGTTCGAGACCATCTTAGGAATCTGAACATATGCAAGTCCATGGGACCTGATGAAGTCCATCCACAGATCCTGAAGGAGATGGCAAATAAAGCTGCTAAGCCACTGCCCATCATATTTGAAAAATCATGGCAGTCAGGTGAAGTTCCTGACGACTGGAAAAAGGGAAATATAACCCCCATTTTCAATAAGGGGAAAATGGATGAGCCAGGGAACTACAGAGCAGTCAGCCTCACCTCTGTGACAGGCAAAATCTTGGAGCAGAGTCTCCTGAAGGCGTGCTGAGGCGCATGAAAAACAACAAGGTTCTTGATGACAGCCAGCATGGCTTCACTAAGGGGAAATCCTGCCTGACCAATCTGGTGGCCTTCCATGATGGGGCTACGGAACTGATAGACGGGGTAGAGCAGTTGATGTCATCTACCTGGACTTGGGCAAAGCGTTTGACACTGTCTCACACGACATCCTTGTCTCTAAGTTGGAGAGACACCAATTTGATAGATGGACCACTGGGTGGATAAAGAACTGGCTGGATGGCAGCACGCAAAGAGTTGTGCGCAATGTCTCGATGTCCAGCTGGAGACCAGTAACGAGTGGTGTCCCTCAGGGATCACTGTTGGGACAGGTCTTGTTCAACATCTTTGTCAGAGACATGGACAGTGGATTGAGGGTCCCCTCAGCAAGTTTGCCGATGACACCAAGCTGTGTGGTTCGGTTGATATGCTGGAGGGAAGGAATACCATCCAGAGGGACCTTGACACGCTTGTAAGGTGGGCCCATGCCAACCTGATGAAGTTTAACCATGCCAAGTGCAAGGTCCTACACCTGGGTCAGAGCAATCCCAGGCACAGCTCCAGGTTGGACAGAGAAGAGATTCAGAGCAGCCCTGTGGAGAAGGACTTGGGGGTGTTGGTCCATGTGAAACTTAACATGAGCCAGCTGCAGTGTGTGCTCACAGCCCAGAAAGCCAACGGCATCCTGTGCTGCATCAAAAGGAGCGTGACCAGCAGGTCGAGGGAGGTGATCCTGTCCTTCTACTCTGCTCTCGTGAGACCTCACTTGGAGTATTGTGTGCAGTTCTGGTGTCCTCAACATAAAAAGGACATGGAAGTGTTGGAACAAGTCCAGAGGAGGGCCACGAGGATGATCAGGGGACTGGAGCACCTCCTGTATGAAAATAGGCTGAGAAAGTTGGGGCTGTTCGGCCTGGAGAAGAGAAGGCTGCCTGGAGACCTCCTAGCAGCCTTCCAGTATCTGAAAGGGGCCTATAAGAATGCTGGGGATGGACTCTTCATTTAGGGACTGTAGTGACAGGACAAGGGGTAACGGGTTCAAACTTAAACAGGGAAAGTTTAGATTGGATATGAGGAAGAAATTCTTTCCTGTGAGGGTGGTGAGGCACTGGAATGGGTTGCCCAGGGAAGTTGTGAATGCTCCATCCCTGACAGTGTTCAAGGCCAGGTTGGACAGAGCCTTGGGTGGCATGGTTTAGTGTGAGGTGTCCCTGCCCATGGCAGGGGGGTTGGAACTTGATAATCTTAATGTCCTTTCCAACCCTAACTATTCTATGATTCTATGATTCCTAGAGTACAATTTATTTAATCCTAAAGTAGAACTTGAAGTAAGTTAGACAAATTGTGTCTGTTTTTTTCCCCATTGAATACAAAGTTCATAATTACTACCTTTAATGTAGCCACTTACATGTGACTAGAGATCTGCAGATGTCTAGAGTTTGATGAAATTGAATCCCATTCCTGGTTTCTCTTGGTTACAAAAAACCCCTAGAAATCTTTTCTTGCTTCAGTATGAGATACGCTATATTCTCTGTTTTGCACGGAACATGCCTAACACCAGTTGTTCAATTCCATATATTTAAAGTAATCTGTGACTGAACAGTTTTCATAAAGATGAACAAAAATTCTGAAAGCCTGGATAGATTAATTGAAAAATAAACTTTGTATTGTTTGAAAGCTTCCTTTCAATTCAAGTGGGATAGAAACAAACAAAGACAGGAAACTGAAGAGGGTAAAAAACGTAAGGAAACACAGGTTTTTGCTTTTTTTTTGCCCAAAAGGCCACCTGCAATGTCCTTTTCCAGATCTTTGTCATACTTACTATGTTTAAACTGTTGGACTTTCATGTTGGACTTCTAAAAAAA
This sequence comes from Myiopsitta monachus, assembly GCA_017639245.1. NCBI lineage: Eukaryota > Metazoa > Chordata > Aves > Psittaciformes > Psittacidae > Myiopsitta > Myiopsitta monachus. Next base: position 47,966,886 of record CM029917.1, read on the forward strand.
CTCAATGAAAATTATTTTTTCCACTTACACAGTTTAAGCATCATTTCTAACAAACGTGTATGTTTCTCTAAATTAGAATATATTCTGAAAGTGATGGAAATTGTTCTAAAATTCTTGGAAGAAATAACGACAACTTCTTGATGCTGAGATCACCAGGATATTACACATTTACAATCCAAAAGACCTGAGAATATTTTCAGATCTACAATGCAATTTACAGAAGTTTTGCTGTTGTTCACTAGATTAATAATTTCTGTGGTTGTTGATGTATCAATTGCCAAATAATTTAACAAACAATAACAAAACTAACTAGCAAATATTTTTACCATTTACTTGGTTCAGCCATAGTATTACACTCAATCACCCCTATGCAGGTGAGCATTTTACACTCAGTTAAGAGCAACAATTCTAATGGCATTGATGGAACAAAGCAAAGAATTAAGGTTACTGCAAAGATAAAAACTACAGATAATACAGGAATATCACAGAGTAGCCTAACAACCCTTGGTCAAAAATATGCCTTAATACAGTTAAATTAAAGAGTAATATAATTTTAATTAAATTAGCAGTAATACTGCATTCTCTTGCTTACTAAAGTCTATATGCATCAGAGCTACCATGCTCCTAACTAGATTATAAAAAAAAAAAGTTTGTAATACTAAAAAGCCTGTACAGTAAAAAAAGATTGCATTTGAAAAGTCAGATCTCCCTTCAAAACAAAATTATTTAAAATCAATCTCGATTAGGTTAAATTAAACTCAATGTCATTCCTTTTTCCCTAAGGCTCCTGATATTAACTTCTGAATTTCAGTAAATTATGCACAGATACTGTGCTTTGCATATTAATCACTTTATATGATGAGCTGTCTGTTTTAATTTAAATTTGATTTAACCCAGCTTTGGATTATTTTCCTGTGCAGAGAAAAAGTATAACATTTATATAATCTTGCTGACTTTTGGTGAGCTAACCAATTTACACTAGCAAGTTTTTTTGCCAAGTTTTACTTTTGTACTATGATCAGAAGTCTCTCTCTTGGGAGGACAAGTAACAAATCTTAAAGAAAAAAAACCCAAAAAACCAAAAAAACACCCAAATGAAAAAAACAACCAAACAGTGGAAGGTATTTCTATGAGACTGCCTATCAAATTTTGCAAACTAACCCATGTTAGTTTTTAACTTAAAATGCCAAGATCCAGTGACTGCTAAGTAGAAAATAATTCATTTGGGCTTGGCTTGCAGTTGTTCAAATGTTGCAGACACAAACCAAAGCTGATATTCATGCTGGTTAGTATTTGTATAAGCAGTTTGTGTTTTCAAGCTCTCAAAGCCAAACTGTGCATTTTAAATGTTTTTACAGTAATGATTTGAAACATTCTTTCTTAGAGGCTAATCAATGTACTCAATATAATTTCTGGCAGTATTCTGAAATAGGATATGGATCAGTGATGTCTTCAGAGAGAAGCTTCTTAAAAAAAATTATAGAATAAAGACAGATTGTGGAAAACCCAAATAATCTGCATGCACATACAACTCCTGTTAGTATCATTGTCAGCTCATTAATTTATCATTAAACGATTGTTATTCTATAAATTCATTATATTTATATCACCTTTAACTTCAGTTAACTTAGATTTTAGAAAGAGTAAATGTATTTGCAATGGCTCATCAGGCTCAATGAACCTGTAAAACCCATTTTTAGAATCAGTATAAAAGATGTTAGTATAAAAATCTGTCTGGTAACATCTCTTTCCCTCTATTAAATAAGGACCAAGCTTTAACAGAAGTTACAATGTGATCTCCTCTGCAACAAGGGACTGAAGTCTCCAATATCTCACCTCTCTAGTTCACTTGAGTACTTGGAGAAATACAGTGATATACAAAGAAAAAAATATTTGTTCATTTATCTAAATGCCACTGGAAATGATTTAAGACCACAAAAATAATCCATAACTATGTGAAACTATTTAACATAATGGATGGAATTAAATTACAATAATGAACTCCTTCAAAAGTGTTATGATGTTAGTCTCTTGCCTCTTATGAGGAAAGAAAAATTATGATTAATCAGTAAACTTTGAAACTGTGACCAGTGTTCAACTGGTTTCCTAAGAATAACTACACAGAGCACCAATATTAGCTATACATATATGGAAAAAAAACACCCAAAAGCAACAACCAATAATTATATTAATCTACTGATAACCTGAGCAACATACTATGCACATTCAAAATGGTAATATCCTGGACTTCAGTCAACCTCCCTGTCTTTCAGAGATTGTGCCACCAGAACATCTCCCTGCCAGTCAGCTTCCAAGATCCTGCACTCACAGCACCAGGCCAGGAAATATCCCTTTTGAGACATACTTCTCTCTACTGGACAGAATCAGAATTTACCTTCCGTTTTCCTTAGGCTAAAAGGTTACCATCTACCTCCTCATAAGAGGGGTAAGGGACAAGAAAAAGCAGCCTGACAATATGGAACAAACACAAAATCTGGGAAGAGTGTGGTGGGTGGTATGATGGAACTTGCAGGAAAATTTCAAGTTGTAGACTGGCAGATCACCTGAACTGCTGAAATTCCAGAATGGATTGTATCCAAGAATGCACATGGTAGAAATAAGGGAAACAGTTTTTCATGCTTTCAGGAGAAAAAAACACACACACACACACAAAAAAAACCCCCAAGAAAAATAACAAAAACAAACAAAAAAAAAAACCCAACCAACCAAACCACCAAAAATCTCTAACACCTATTGAGTAGTGGAATTTTCTGCATTGGCTGTAACTATAGCAACTTAGACTAAATGTAGGAAAATCATCTGTACCCACAGCAATAATGAAACATCTGTGCATTAAATCTTCAATTACAAAGTTGCCCATGCTGAAGTCTACTGGATCATTAAAAGGCTTTTACCACAAAGCATACCATCAAAACCTGGATTTTTTTCTAATGGCATCTAAAATCCTGCATGGTGCTTTGAGAACTAATAGCGCTCTCCCTAGTAGAAGTAATTATAATCTTCTGGCAAGATTAGTGAGTGTACCTCAAAATATACAAATCAGTAGAATTTCATATATTACAGGTCTTTCTAATAGCAAAATCACTGTGGTTAAGCTGAACTGTAAACACAGCAGCACAGAAACGATTTGGGCAAGCAATCTCTACAGAACACAAGCAAAACAGAAATATACCTTTGCTACGGTGAGGTTGTCAGTGCAGAACAGAAGTACTTGCCTATCATGCTCTGAAAACCTAACTGCCAAATATCCAGAAGAAGCAAAGATTAATTGTAGACCACTCCTCTCCTCTCCCTGAAAATCAAATACTTGAATATTTATAATCCTACTTAAGGAGACTGGAGAGAATTTGACAAATAAAAATAAAATGGTACAATTTCCCTGATTTCTTTTTTTCTTTATAGGTGTTTGTGGATGGGGTGGTGGGGGGTCATGCATTTTGCTACATTACCATGTTTTCTGAAAAGAATGCTGTATTTCTCCTCAAAGGGTGGTATTATGCAGCCTGTAGGTATTGTTCTGATTTTCATTTAGCATACACAGACGAAGGTGAAATCCAGGCATTTAAACAATCAGAAAGCTGAACAATGACATGAATAGTCCATAGAATTATTTTAAAATAAGTCTGCTTTTGTGGACTGTTCCAGGTTCACATTGTTTGGATCTAGAAAGCAGCACATTTCTAACTGTATACAAGACTTACTAACATCCTAAAAAGCAATGGGTTTTGTTTGTTTGTTTGTTTTTTGCAATTACACTTCAAAGTTCTCAGAACACTGCAAACATTAACTGAGATATAGAGAAGTCAGAGATCTCTGATAATTCAAGATGTTGTACGATGCTACAATTCTTTTTCCACAGATAGGAATCAAAACAAGTCTTTTATCCTAGGGGAACTATAGCTTCCAGAACTTAAAATTGAATTTCCAAGTAAGAATACCCTTGACTTACTTTGCAGTTCAAAGGACAAGGAATATCTGGTAACAGCTATCAGAAATACACAGTGATTATATAGCAGCACTCTTTGGTAATTGCTTCTAGCAGACCTGCTGCCCTTCAAATGTCAAGCAACTGCCACTCAAAACTAGAAAGAAGGTGTTCCTCTGCCCAAATGGAGGGACTTGTGCCAGAGCTGGTTTTCCCAAGTTGCCTTCTGAAAGAGAAGCATCAGCTTCTCCTGAGGTAGGCATCCAGATGTCAGAGGCATCACACCACCACAGTTCTTTTGTCTCTACACTATCAAGGATGCAGATAGTGGAGACATTTGAATAATTCTATTCCTGCTCTGCCATTAACACTTGGGGCAAATAAAATTTTTGTGTCTCAGTTTGTTATCTTTTTCATTAACAGGTCCATCTCTGCATATGACAGAGGAACACATGGAAGGACTTGGCCACAGTATTTGTAAAGTACACTGATCTATAAATCAGACTTTGTACTATAACAGCAGAGAAATAATTCCTCCCAGTTCTCCCCAAGCACTGTGCTTAGCATTCTGAAAATACTGCAATTCCTTTTCAAAGCATTAGGAAACAAAAACCACCACTGTTCTTCAGCCTGCTTGCTTTATTTCTGGGAATCAGTGCACACCTAGATACACATCACCCTTCAAAAAGGCTCCACTCCTCTACAGCTGAGAGTCAATAATGAAGTGTTAGAGAAATCAAAGCTATCCACATGCTCACAGGCTTTCAAAATCAGCAACTCATGTTTTTAAAGGAATTATCAGATTAGAATCTCTTTTCAGAGATTTCAATCTCTTTTCAGAGATTTTCAGAGATTTTCAAGACTCAGAGAATCTCTTTTCAGAGATTCTGGAGACAGGTCTTCATTTTGTTTCTTCCATTATTGCCTGGCAATGTGACCTGTATATTTCCTGGGAGAGTGACACAAAAAATAGTTTTGTCTGTGAAATAAAGTACCTGAAATAAATATCCCGTGAATCTCCAAGATTCATACTGAGGGCTGTCAAAACTTTGAAACTGGTCTGCGCTTCCTTGTTAGTAAAACAGATACAGCACTATTCATTTTACTTTACAGACTAAATGTAAAGATTACACCTGCAGCATAAAGCATTATCAATAAGCAAAGCATCATTGATGCTGAAAAGTAACAGCTCATTTTGGCTTAAAAAAAAAAATAAAAAAACCAAACTATCAGCAGTACTTATAGTGAAGGAGTAACAGGAATTAGGAATATGGCCTTGATTGTTCTCTTACAATAAGATAGTCACTAAGATAAAGGTTCAGGTTGGAAATAGCTATCCATTTTTTAAATGGCTAAACCATTATTTTGTTTCAGGAGTAAAACTTGACTGTAACATATGAGTTCCTTGTTATCTACAAATACACTATGAGGCATCGGAATCTCCTTCTTTTGAAACTATTCACACTACTATGAAAATTACAGCTCTTTTACAAAAGGGTATTACAAACAAACAGAAGAACTGGTATAGCATTATGCAGAAAATAAGGAGTAGCACAATAAAGTAAAGGAATAGTACCTGTTATAAAAAGTCCAGTACCTACTTAACTAAATGCTATGTCTTATCTAGTCTGTCTAGAAACGCATTTCCTCTGAGTAGGACTGGCATCTACTTCCTGTACGAAGTTGGACAGACTGATGTGTGGTCTTCTCTGGTAAGGTTATCTACCAAGTCACAAATTTAGGACTGTATTCTATGTAAAAAAGGACATTTTTGTCACAACTCACATTAGTTGAAACCTGGTGCTATTGGAGACTACATTTAATTGCTCCTTCTCCTTTAATATAACGTGTGTTAATCACCTAAAAGCCAGCGAAGGACAACACTGCAGTTATCACTATCCAACCTATCCAGTTAGCACAATCCAACCTAAATATTCCCTCCTTAAAAATCAGGCAGGAGTAATAATTAATTGAGAAGTCCAGTTCTCCATTTAAAAACTATAATAATAGCAGACATAATTATTATGCCCCATGACCCTGTTATAAGAAGAAACAGCTTGGTCTCATGGATAATGAGGTTTGGTTACTGTTTAAGTTCCTTCCTCAACTTCTTGAGCTTAAGCCAGACATACTGGAGGACAAAGGGACAGGTACAGCTGGGATACAAAAGTGGAAGCCAACACAAAGCCTTCATTGGCTTTTTAATGAATGTACAAGCTATGATCAGTGACAAACAGACTATGTCTTTTTTAATGATCTTCTAGCAGACATAGATGAAGTAGAAGTTTACACTGAACCAGCTCTTCATGCCTTGCATCAGATTTTAACCACCCTTAGCATGAATTTAGTACATAACATGCAATCTTGAGCAGAAGGATTAATCAGTGCCACTCCAGAAACAAGCTGTAAATAACCAAAACTCTATCGATTAAAGCAAAATATAGCAAAGATTACATTCAAAACAACTGAGAAGCCAGCACAGAACACTAGAGAATGATGGCACAGATATAGAAAGCAGCACATTTCTAACTGTATCCAAGACTTACTAACATCCTAAAAAGCAATACAGAAAAAGACCCCAGCAAGCAGATACCTTTGTCCACACAACATGAACATGCACATAGGATCTGTTTGCTAATGGCATGACCACTGCCTTGGTCACAATTAGTTATATGACCCACATAGCTAGTAAGCAACACAGACTTCTTTCATTTGTGTGAGAGTATCCCAGAAGATGCAGTCAAAACCTATAACAGCTACGCATCCTACAATTGCAGGATACAAGGTGGGCCTCTAATGCTTGCTTGTTGCTTTGAGTCAGTGATAGGCAATGCAGTGTGCCACCAGGAACTTGCATGAGAATTTCAGCCTCCTTGGTGCCAGATGCTTGCCTAATGAGTTACCATAACTTTGTTTCTTATAGATGGGCAGAAAAGCTACATTTGTTAAGGTTACAATTCTAGAGTAGCCCATGGAATCAGGATAAGCTGTTTTCTACAAATTTGCTTAGTAAAAGTTCTTTGCCAGTGTATACCTTATGTTAGTTTTATGGATTGGGTATGCTCAATTTAAAATATCATGGGTATAAGCTCTTTTGCTAGACCATTACTGGCCAGCTCTTTCTTTTTTTTATACAGTATTTTGTGTGTGCATGTCTGTATTGAATACTATACACTAATAATATTATATTCATAGTATACATTGGTATAGAATGTAACAGATTATATTTTATATATATATATATATACACACCATGCAGTCTCTCTATATATGTATATGCAGAGAATGCAATTATTTTTCACAGCAATTCTTACAAGCATCTTTTGTTTGATTTTTAATTAGAGATAGGAGTTTAGACGGCTGGCTATAAAAATACCCTCTGCTGATCTGATTATTTCCTTTGGGTCACCTCACTATCTGCTTTTGGAACAGATGCATCACTGACTCCTGCTTTCATGAATACCAGCTGACTGCATGACCCTAGCTTGGTGCTATGCTAGAATAGCAAGTACCTATGTGTGCTATACTTTTAGGCAACAGTCAAACGAAACCCAGCTTAAATTAAAATTATTTTCCACAAATTGTCACTGACTTGTTTCATCATTGGACTTTGATATCATTCTGTTAAAAATTTAGTGTGGTAATGCTTAAAGCAAAAAGACCTTGACAGGGAATAAAACTACTTCTAGACTTCTCTTGTGCTCGTTGGCTTCTTTCCAAGTATTTTCCATTACTCTACAATTTTGGTAGGCACAAGCCACAATTCTAGATAGAGTTACTTTATATCCTTCCTTTCCTAGTTACATGATTATAATTCTTATGAAGAACTAAACCATGGAGTCTCAATGTTGCACAATGGCCAAAAGAAACAAAAATTAGTTCCTCTTTATCTTACACCTAATAGGACACACTCACCTTGGACATCATAGGCAATTAAAGCTTTTAAAGATTCCATATACCAAAGTCAGATGCCTCATGAAACCCCCACATTGTTTAGCACCAATGTTATACAGCCCATACAGTTCTTCCAGCCAAAAATGTCAAAATCTCCATTAATCAAACAACTACAATTCACAGGAGCTTCAGGATGAGGCTTATGTGCGCTGAATGCAAAATTAAGACACATAGTATTAACTACAGAAAGACATAAACTATCCAGTTAATATTAAGTCTGCCTTTGGGAGTGTGACGGAGGACTGATGCAAGTTGACACACCCAGGAGTACCATCTTTGTGCCTGTAAAATGCTGCTTTGTTTTCTCAATAACAGCTCTCAATATTTCAGTATTTTTGTATTTATACTTCCTTCCATCAAAAAGAAGCAGCCAAACTTAGAAACATTAGGCGTTTTCTAGAAGAATCTGACAGTTCTAAAGACTTGATTACCGCTGAGATTTAGAAAGTATTTTCTGTTTACCTGTCCAAATATGATAGCTCTGAATTACAGGTCTGCTTACTTCACTTCATTCTCTTGGGAACATTAGTCTATGTAACACAGCAATCCGACTGTTTCAAAACAACTTAATATAATACGCTAGATTAGGGGCCTCTGTTAATCTGAAATACTGTTCAGAAGTATAAAGACAAAATGATCAAACCTATTCACTGCTTAAGGACAGTGATGGCAGAGCAGGGTTAAAAATTGGTAGATACCTCTTAAGCGTCTTTGCCAAAATTAATTCTTCTGCTCGTCTGTACAGTAACATAGAAAATTAAGTAAACAAATGATCATAACAAGTGCATGACTTGCAGCTTTTTCCAAAGGCCTTCTGTGCTGTACCTGTGTAGTTACTAATAAGCATTAGAATCTGCTTTAACATGGCCCCAGAAAAGCAGCAAGATGCTTAACGGCTTGGAGATCAGGTATATATTTTGCTGTCTTCACTCTGACCAAGAACATGCAAGATGATGCAATGAGGACTCACCTGCACAATATAGAATTATAGAATAATTAGGGTTGGAAAGGACCTTAAGATCATTTAGTTCCAACTCACCTCCAAGGGGCAGGGACGCCTCCCACTGAACCATGACACCCAATGCTATGTAGCTCAGTATCAGCGAGCCTTCCTTTCTACAGTGTATTAGCACATTATAACAGCAAGTCATTTGTGCAGTGAAATGTGCCATACTACATAACAGCTTCTTGTAGCATTGATTTCTGAACCAAATTATGCTCAGTACCAAGAAAGTTCCAAAACCCAGACATTTTGGAATCATAATTATAGCTCACAACGCTAAAAGGACAGGATAAGAATTCTGGTTATCTAGAGAAAACCAGGTAAGTTTTCTCTGCACCTACATAGCCTTTCTCCCTGCCTTCCTTTCCCCCCCAAGAAAAAGTGACTGCAGAGACACTTCAAGTTAGCTTTGCATTTGCAAAGACAAAGTTTGCACTGATTCTAAGCAACATGGAACACAATGTTTTCTGCTATCTCATTTGATACGAGAAGCTTATCAAGGTATAAAAGAATATTGAAATAATGGTCTGCTCCTAGTGGCTAACTTCACCATGGTGCTTTGGACTTCGTAGTTATAAGCGCAGCAGGTGGTTGAGATTTTTGACACCTGCGTCATGGTTTAAGCCCAGCTGTAACTCTGCCACTATGTCATTAGCCCACCCCCTCTTCTTCCTCCCCCCACTCCCAGAGGGATGGGAAGGAGAATCGAAATAATGTAACTCCCACGGGTTGAGATAAGAACAGTCCAGTAACTAAGGTATAACACAAACCACTGCTGCTATGACCAATAATAATGATAAGGGAAATAACAAGGGAAGAGAATACAACTGCTCACCACCCACCAAACAATACCCAGACCGACCGAGAAGTCACCTAACCCTTCTGGGTGTCTGCCCCCAGTTTATATACTGGGCATGACGTGCTGTGGTATGGAATTCGTCTTTGGTCAGTTTGGGTCAGGTGTCCTGTCTCTGCTTCCTCCCGTCTTCCACTCCTCCCTGGTACATCATGAGACTGAGAAGGTCCTTGGTCAGGGCAAACATTACTGAGCTGTAACTACAATCATCGGCGTTATCGGCTTTGTTCTCAGGCTGAAAGTCAAAAACACAGCGCTGCACCAGCTACCAAGAAGGAGAAAAATGGCTGCTACTGCTGAACCCAGGACACACCTGTCATTGCAGTTTTGTTTGTGCTACAGCTTGCAGAAATCTGTACACAAAAGACACTTGTTAAAAAAAAAAAAAAAAAAAAAAGGTCAAAAGCCAAGTTGGGTGAAATGTTTGTTGAGAATAAATTTATTGCTAATAATAGCTGGGTTTGAGGAATGAAGTATGTCCCTCTGATATAGATAATCACTTATCCACAGATATACTAAATGCCAGTACTGAGAAATACACTCCAAACCAGCAACAGTTTATTATTTTGCATAAATAAAAAGAAAACAATAGGTGGCTTCTAGTTAGTTTTGGCACAAAATGGCGTGCTATTTAAGATTATTCACAGGTAAGGAATGGTCACTGATAGTATTCTCAAGTGGGTGCTTTAATCATTGTTTAGCTTCTCCACTTATGTAGGAAATGTAATTTAGTTAAACTTCATTTCTACATATAGTACTAAAACCACAATGGATTTTTAATTTTTATTTATTTATTTTTAAAAATCTTAATACTGAGAGCACACTCCAAGCCATCCAGATATACCTCTAGAGTAATGTAAGAACTTTATCTTGAACTTCATTTTAAGAGGGGTTACCTGCAGCACACAAGGATTCTACATTACAGTATCACTTTAATTACTGTGATTACTTCATGGTTAAGTACTCTTAAATAATAAAGGCAAAACTAATAAAAATAAACTGGTAATTGGGTAGATGCAAGAACTAAAACCTCAAAAAGATGGCAAAAGGCAGTCTAATGGAAAGGTAAGAGTTAAAAGAAACACTGAGAGGGACTTAGAATAGAATGAGAGAAGGAGGCTTCTTCACTGAGAAACTGACACTTGAAGGCCTTTCCTAATACTTTTATTTCCTCACAGAAATACAGTTTTCAGAGAAAAAGATGATAGCGCTGATCTCAGTCACCACAGCTTCCATAATGAGTAACTTATCAGGCCAATCATACAAAAATATATGAAGTCAACATTAGGATACAAGCAGACCATTACCACGTGGGAAGCAACACCCTAAGGGAGCTTCATGTATACTTTAGGTCATTCCACCACAGAAGTTACACAACAAATCAACTGCAACAGCTGAATAAAAACAGAGATGATGATCATGCCATTGTATTTATCCATTCCTGGAACATCAGATAGTGTCCCGTATTTCTCCTTTTAGAAAGGACATGGGAGAAGTAAAATTGGTTCAGAGAACAGCAGTAAGATCAAGTATGCACAGAAATCACACCTGGAAGGGACATCCTTAAGCTAAAAAATCTCAAGGTCTGTAACATTAAATTGAAGTGTTAAAATAGACTTATCACAAAGGGGGTTACTGGACAAGACTAATCCCTAGTCTTTTTCCTGAATTCATTAATGAGCTAAATCATGACTGATGACTGATTTAGGCATTCTGAATGCCACTGCAACTCATCACCAAATACATTAATAAGTCACTATTTAAAGTGTTAAAAAATGGTAACAAGAATTTTCAAATTGAAAGACCTAATCTATTCCACACAACTAAAATAATATAATACATTAAAACATGCAACAAATAGAAAACCCCAAAAGAAACATTTTACTTCTTGATCAGGCTGTGCAGAAAAATGGCTAGATTCCTTTTGCCTGCTAAATATTTTTGAACAGCTAAAAATAATTCTGGAAAATATTTGTACTCCAATAAGCATGGTATTTGCCACAGGCTCTGTGCTGACCTGATAACAGTGTCTCAGGACTTGGCAAGACTTTGTTTTGGCTTGAGCTGGTTTCAGCTTCTTTCTAGTTTTCCAGCCTCAGATATTCGCTTCGTTCCCCTTTGTCACCCCAAGAAAAATCCCTAAAAAAAGAAAACCACCAAACAAAACCCAATAAAAACAACCACCACAAAACACCAAAACAAACAAGAAACCCAAACCACAGTTCAGCAAAGGAACACAGCGTTACAGAGAATATAAGCCAGCCGGTCCTCAGTTATCAAGCAGATATATGACAGCCTGTTATTCATGAGCACATATATACCCATTAACTGTAAGGATATACACTCTGAAATACAACACAAGGCATGAGCAATCTTACACACAAAGGATCCACAGAATGGAAATGACTAAGCCTACTACAGACACACTGTGAGTGACATCCGGCTAACCTCTAACACCTGAATTCCTATTCAGAAAGATCATTTGCTTCCTGCAAGTGTCTTTAGTTGAACAGATGGAACACAGACAGAAATCATTAGCTACTTCATCAGCTCACTGTACTTCTAAGTAGTTGTGAGGGTAGCTGGACCTATGCTTGACTAATATACAGATTTTCCAGCTTTGCGGTTGCCCAATGACTTTAAGGCACAAAAAAACTGTCCTCAGCGTGCTTGCCTGTGCTTGAAAGTGCACTGGAAAGTTTCCTAAAAGCGCAGATATTTTCACGTTTTAAAAAATAATAAGATTATGGGTATATTCCTGTTTCTCATACAATAATATATTTTTTGCTTGCATATTGTTATTCTGATTAGTATTGTACTGCAAAATCAACCACTGTATTAGACAGCTTTCTGTTGCTTGAGACAGAGCTTTCTTTGGTTTTAATAAAGCTAACTCCCCTCTACATATTCAGTCTGGCTGAAAAGCAATGTGAGATTTGTCTCCAGGACAGCACCCTAGAAAATAGAGTGGGGGAAAAACCTCTCTACATCTCTCAAGACTCGTATCTGATAGGAATAGGATATGTGATTGTAAACCATCCTTAAGCAGACTGATTCTGCCCCATTAATTGTTTATTGGAAAAGTACAGCTTTATCAATTAATATGATCTAAATCACATAGTTGAAGGAGAAATTAAGACAGACAACATGCCTTTCACCTCCACTTGCTATGCTGGCTTCTGTATGTTTGTGGATATCAAACTTCCACAGCTGTTAAGGATGTTTGCATAGATGTCCACATCACATCTGCCGAAATGCAATATGTGCTATGATATATTAACTCCATTATAAACTCTTCTGAACAACTACAAGGAAGCTTAAATTTCTCTCAGTTGTATCAAGTGCCATTGCAAGGAAGGACAGTAAAAATTTTTCTTTTGGCTTCACACATGCAGTTACAACTGCCACCACTTTCTTTCATGGAGAATAATGAAGTGTTCAGCTAGCAGCTTATTGCTCAGCTGAGAGCTTAACAACAAGTAAATTGACAAATATTTGAATGAAAGGATTGTGAAGGAGAGAAAGTGAGGTATGTTAATCTCTATCAACTGCTAACACCAGCCCCCTTATCTGCTTATGCTCCACAGAAAAAGACTGCAGTTTACTCAAACCTTCTTGTAGGACCAGTTTCACTACAGACACGCTGAACACAATTTAGGCAGACTTGTACAGTAAGAAAATGGCAGAACCATACTTCAAAAAAAGTGTATGTACATAAAACACATAAATGTGGATACATAATATATATTAACTATAAGCCACAGCTTATCCTCTGTCTTAAAGTCAGGCTTCTGACATATTACATTATCCTGCCAGTATCTTACAACTATATATTGCTGTCCCACAAATCACATCACCTCAAACCAATTTCATTCCCACTCTAGCACTGTGGCTACAAAGAACAATTTTCAGAAAATGATAAAAATGATCTTACAAATGTTCTCACAAGTTAGAGACAGCTTTGAAGTTTTTAAACTGTAATACATAGAATACACTCTGCTGTAATTGCTGGGTTCTTCGTTTTAGTTCCCTGGTGGCATTTACTGAAATGCCATCAATTAAAATTAGTTTTCATAAATTCCATGGTCAGGGCTTGGGAACAGCAGCCTCTCACCAGTATTTTTTCCTCCAATAAATAGCAAGTTAATTAAATATCATCTGATAGAATGTACAAATTATATTTATTTTACCTTTTCTATTTGTTTGTTCTGTTTGTCTGAGGACACCATTACAAAAACATAAATAGTATTGGCCCCTATTAGGTTTTGCAAATATACATGAACAAGAGACTGCTGAGCACTGGGAAAGGCAAAGACCATCACATAGCATTTACTTCTAACAAGAAGAATGCCTTTAATGTCCCTATGTCACCCTCCTCACAAATTTGCTTCTACTTGAGGACATTAATCTGTGTGTGTCACTGACATGGCAGGAGATGTCAACCCTAATGGCTATTATATTGCTGTAGAAGCCATATAGTGCAGCTTCACTCAGAACTGACACCCTGAGCTGAATTGAGAACACTCTCTGTATTAGCTGTCAGCAGACAGCTGATGAGACCTAACTGCTTTACTGCAACACTTTCCCTTTAGGATGGGTAAAGCCATGTCTAGTGATCCAATGCAAATATAGAAGGGTTTTTTTTTTTCCCCTCTTCCACTAAAAGACATTTTCATTACTTTAAAAAAGTCTTTTTTTTTTTTTTCCCAAGAATGAGTTGGTGACTCAGAAAAAGATGCCTGAAAATTGCTCTTAAACTATTTGTTGCAATAATTTCTTACAGTGTTTGGCATACAAAATTTCAGCTTTGTTTTCTTGCTCATTAGGAAACTGAGGAAGATGACAAATAACAAGAAACTTACTGCAATTGCATTGGAAAATTATACCACTGTCTGCAATAAAAACTCAATTTAGCAAATTGCAAACCACTGTCTTCAATACCAAGTCAGTCTTCTTCACCTTCTCTTTCCATTTCCTAGCTCAATGGCACTAAATAAAAAAGCAAGAATTGATCTTAAACCATGTCCTGAAACTTTGATCTACACATGGGCAGGAAGGCCCAAACAACTGCAGGTGCAGAGAGCATCTGTGGAGTATAATTAGGATATTTTAAAACTGCAGAACAGAGTATTGTTACGTTATTGTTATTCAAACCTAATTCACATAGAAGGCAATGGTAAAATACCAGTAGGAAACTTTAGAAACTCCTAATACCTAAAGAAAATATTCTTTCATGAAAGTAGTAAATTCAAGAATAAAAAGAAATTAACATCAACTACAATTAAAAAAACCCCTAAATCCCCTAAAACTTTCCACCCTCAGCCTTCCCTCAGTTTTAGGATAACATAATTTACTTTTTATGTATTTTTTTTGTTCACTGTCACTACTGATCTCAGATGGAGTATTTTAGAGCTTGTAAAATTATTTTCTCTTACATTTTTAATTAAGCTAACAAACTGCATTTTAGATGTCTATACAGAAACATTTCAGTACCACAATTAACAGATCTATAGTTTCCCTCTACAGAGTACCTCAAACATTCTGAGATGTTAACTCCATAGACATCACAGGATTACTTGCATATTGCCCATAGGGGCACAGCTTAATCAAGATGCACATACTGACACATGTTGCCACTAAATGCAATACTTCAGTCTCTTGATTATCCTGCTTACATAAGCAGCACACTCATTTCTGACAGAAAGGTGACCATGCACAAGAAACCCCTTCTGGTGGCATTGATGAGATCCAGAGGTTGCCCTCAAAAGCAGAAAGGAGAAATTGGCTCAACTGGTAGGCATTAAATGTACCACTTGGCCACAGCAATTATTGCTTTTAAAACAAAACACTTATCACTCAGGGGAATTGCTATACTGCATTCCTATGTGCATAATTTTACAATCCAAGTGCGTGTTCCTGGATACACATACAGTCCCCCTCTTCATAAATTGCCCAAGTCACACTACTGTTGCTTGAAAACAACTTAGTCCCAGAACAGGGTAGGGCCTGCCTCACCAAATTTCTAGCAGAAAATGCAATGGCATTCCAGTCCTTACTCCCTCTCACATCAGCAGCATATTTTTATTGCTTTTTTTTCCAAATACAGGGCATATAGACACAGGCCTGCCAACAAGTGAGCCGTAAGTTACAGACAGAAAGAAGAGTAGAACCTACCAACTGATAGTTTATGAAGACAGCTCCTAGTAAGCTCATTGTCCAAAATGAACTTCAATAGTTTCCTTATAAAGTTTTAAGTTTTTCAGTACTCACCAGCATTTTATCTTGCAAAACAAATACACCTTTCTTCTTGCAAAATTCACCTCTTGGCGCTCAGAAAGCATAGCACCTTCTGCCAGTTTAGAGGCCTATCAACCACTCAGCACAGCAGGTATACAAATTCTTTCTCTCTTGTTCCTCCAGGCAGAAGAATAGTTTACAACTAGAGTACTGCTTTGCTCTGATGTGCAGTAAGATCCAAATGGTAAAAGTGTAATTTCAAGCATTATTCAAAAAGATGCTATAAGCACAAGAACTCACAGGTTGTGGAAGGGGAAGAACAAATCAAAGTCCTTCACATACATCACCTTCTTCTGTTTGTTGCTTAAATGTGGGAAAACACAAAGCTATTCCCTGGAAGCAGGTCTGCAAAAATACATGTGATTAATTGAGCGTCAGGTAGGTTCAAATTAAGAAAAAATCAGAAAAATCCATTAAGTACTACTGCACTGATATAAAGGAAATCTTCACTCAACAGCATGGAGTTGTAGAAAACCAGAGGAGCCTGGTAAAGTTATGATCAACAAATTTTCTTCCGGTAGCTGACAGTTGGAGAACTTGGGTTTGAGAGGAGACAAGTACAACTGCATTTTATTTAAGGGACTGGCCCTGTGGAAGTTTTTACACAATGCTGCAGCATAATGTGATCTGTAAGAGAAAGATAGATGATGAGAGCCACTAGGTCTGTCAAGTGGAAAGCTTAGTGCTAATACCTACTTAAACGTGTGCAAGACACGATTTTCTAGTCCATCAGCGAAGGAGAAGACCAGAACCTGGCATGCTGCTGCTGAGATGTAGCCACACAAATGGTCCTACAATGATTTTGCTGCAGGGGAAGGTAAAAAAACTCCAACCAATCAACCAGCCAAACCCAAAACCAGTGCATATGTTTATTTATAATACACACAGAGGCAGTTCTGTCCCTTTGCAGATCCACAACAGGCTGGAATATTTTAAGCCCTATCTCTGACATTACTGTACATATTCCAGCCTTAAATTTGTGCATATTATTATTTGACATACTTCTTAAGAGGAAAAAAAAACCACGCAAGCAATTATTTACTATGGCTGTGAAAATTTACGTGAACTCTTAATTTAGAAACTTCCACTAATTGTTAAGACCAAAACACCCAAAGGCGTTTGCTGTTTTGCTTTTTAGTGATGATACTAATTCCACTGCTTATTTATAATTGCACTAAACTGCAAAATGCCTGCCAAGAGTTAAAGCAAGAGGATAGGTCTGAAATTCAAGCAACTAGAGGTTTAAATAGAGATTTTCCCTATACCACCTTCTGGTGCTTTTCTTCTTACATGGTTATTGTTTCCCTCCCTGCCTCAGCCTGTTAAATTAATACTGACCAGGCGCTTGCTCCATCTTTGCTTCTTCAACATGTCTTGGGCTACAAACTGAATTCAACCAAGGCCAGAGAACTGTTCCAAGTTCACTGGCACCCAAGTGGCACTCAGCCCTGTTCCTCAGCGGGTGGTAGTATAAACAGGAACTGCTTTCCTCCATCCCCAGGGCGACAGCAGCAATTCAGCCTAAGTTACATGGCTTAAATTAGTTCTGGAGCCTAGTCCTTACCAGCTGTGCTACAGAATCACTGAGTATTCTAGAGAGAAACAAAATTTCTATTTCTAGGCTAGCTTTCCCAACAGTTTGCAAGGTTAAATTAATTTTGGAAACTGTTTTAAATACTTCCTAAAAGGCACTATGTGAACAGTTAAAAAAAAAAATAATAATTCATTGTCCAACTGCTACTCTTGTAATACTTGCCTACGTTTCTTACATAGCAGACACCATCAGCAATGCCCAACTAACATCTTCATCCAAGAACATGACAGAAAACTTGCTAACACTATTTAAATGTAACTCTTCATAAATGTGTTTTCCAAATCGAAAGAAGGTAATCTTCCCCTGCTTGCCCCCTCTAAACAGGACAGATGTGAATCTCTTAATTAAAATAGCAATCTTCCTATGCATATACGCACAGTTCATCTACAGCATACGATGTTACAGTTGTGCACACAAAGCTTAGGAATTACATACAGGAATTTGTACAAGCAATATATGAAAGTGTTTAAAGATTCATTTCAATGCTGATTTCTACAACATACTTATATGGGGTCTTTGAGGATTTGGCAGACCTGAAGCCTGTATTGCTACTTCTTTTTTTTTATTATTATTATTTTTCCTTTTTTTTTTTTTTTTTTTTATGAAACTTCAATAGAAGATTTTTAGCATGTTAAAAAAAAGTCCCCCCTTCCAAGCCTCCCCGAAACACCTTGTGCAAGTGAACTCAAACCTGCTTAAATATTATGTATACATGAAACAGCAAGTACAGGTTTCTGAAAGAGAAATTAAAGCCCTCCTTAAAAATGGCAGACACAAAAAACCCACCCACAAGACCACTTTGCATTACTAGAAAAGGACTTTTTCTCACAGATGACTATGAATAGGAAAATGGTCGTCACCTTTGAATACATTGTTACTTAGCTGGTGTCTTCTCAGAAATTAATTACTTGGCACAGAAATTGTCTTCATATGTCGTAATTGGTTCAACTTGCGATTATTTAAACAAGGCCCTTCTGTGGGCCCATTTCCTAAGATCTGCAAATTAGATAATTTTATAGAACTTAACTTCAAACTGAAAAAACAAGGAGGGATGTATTTTCATGACTACCTTCCTATATTCAGGTATCTGTATTAAAGACAGTGACGCTCCACCCCTGTTTCCCTCAGTCACAAGTCTTGCTGATGAACTACCACAATTTGGTGTCTCAGACTCCTCTTGTATTTGAGATCAGCTCTTGATGGTAGGGTTCTGGTGCTGTAATTCAAGCATCCCCTAGTTCTATTTCCCTCTTATTTTGAAATGGATTATCACGCCAGTCTTTTAGATGGCAAGACAGAAATAGCTGCTTGTTGTATTTGAAGATAATTTTTCACTCTGCCTTCAGCAACATCTATTCACAAGCTGACCAACATCTGTTGCGTAGAAACCGTAAATTCTTTATGGGAAAATAGAATTGTCCATTCCTCACTAGACAGAGGAACACCAATATGGATTACATTGCTATTAACTCCTTTCCCCACTTTCAAAATTCACAATCTGCTGAGAGAGGTTTGTTAGAATGATGTATGTATTTAATTTAATCCAAATGGGAAATACAACAGGTTCCAAAGTGGCATACTATGGCCATTATTATGACATATTAGCTGTGATCCACAATATGACCCCACATTTCCCCAATAATACAGGGATTTTTATTTCTCCACAGTTTATTTTCCTTCTTCCATCTGAATTCACACATGGCTGCATGTCTCTCCATTATTCAACAGAAAGAATAAAACACCTTGTTCTCTGTCCTCCTGGCAGTTCCTATAATGACTTCTTTCAGACAGGCAAAAACTGGAAATGAATATAGGAAACAAGGTTCTATTACTGCTGGACAATTTTTTGCCTCCTATTCCTGAGTTGCTTTTATCTCTTGAGCTGCTGAATTAGATGTGTGACAAGAAATTTAAGAACATTGGTGACCTTCTATAATTAAATAAACTGGGCAGATACAAGCCATTAGGCTCCCAAGTACAGTATGCAAGCAATGACATTCTAAGGTTCCTCATGCTACGGATAATCATTCCAACTTCCACATAGCAAGAACCTAAATATGAGCCAAATTGCTATCATTAGTTCCACAACTTTTTAACAACTCAGTTCCAACTGGTACTCATCTTTGTTAGTAAGGAAGCACATTCACCTTCCAGTTTGGATTAGAAAGGGTTCAGTTTCAAGACATCATTTCTCATTATGTTTTTCTCCACACAGCAAGGTGCCTAGAAGTCACTCTGTAAGCTGAGTGATACTATTATGTCTCATTATTTACTTTCAGGAAGTAAATTCAGAACTCTAAAGTCTAACTCAGACTTTGCAACATTTGTGGTGAGCCTGAAGGGAAAAAAACACCACAAAAAAAACAACAAAAAGAAAATCAAAACAAAAATAATAATTCTATTATACTATTGCTATTCCTACACTCTTTAGTAGTTGCTCTTTTTGGTTCTCTTAAGACTCATTCAGAGTAGCTCTGCCATTACAATACTATCCTCTGCTCCACATAGTTGTGAACAGTACCGAATCTCTCTTTCCCTCCTTCACACCCGCAGGCCCCATCTGTCTTCTCCCTCAGCAAGACAAGGAATTGACTGGATTGGTAATGACTGTGAAGGTTTGGGTTATTCCAAGTTTAGATCATACTTTCTGGAACTCTTAAAATGAGTTACCTGACTGCTGGCATACTGCTGCAGAAATGCTTTATATAAAACAACGCAGAAGACTACGCAGGAACAGCTCCAAACCCAGAGTCATGCTAAGTTTAAAAAAATAAATAAACCAAAATAAAAATTATTTAAATAATGAGAAAACACCAAAGAAATGAAAGAGAAAAAAAGAAAAAAAAGGAAATAAAGGCCCCAAAAGACCCTGTAGTGCCGGCAAGACATAAGCCGGCAAGACAGAATCATGCAGGTGCTCGCTCACACCCCCCTTCCTTCATTCTCCCGCTCCTGGAGGGATGGGGAGGAGAATCGAAAGAATGTAACTCCCACGGACTGAGATAAAAACAGTCCGGTAACTATGGCATAAGACGAACCACTGCTGCTACCACCAATAATAATAATGATAACGGAAATAAGACAAGGGAAGAGAATACAACTCCCACCACCCACCAACCGATACCCATCCTGACCTGAGCAGGGATCTAGCCCTTCCAGGTAACTGCCCCCAGTTTGAATACTGGGCATGATGTGCTGTAGTATGGAATACCTCTTCGGCTAGTTTTGGTCAGGCGTCCTGTCTCTATTTCCTCCCAGCTTCCCCTCCTCCCTGGCAGAGCATGAGACTCAGAAAGCCCTTGGTCAGAGTAAACATTACTGAGCAACAACTAAAACCATCGGTGTTATCAGCACTGTTACTAGGCCAAAAGTCAAAAACGTAGCACTGCACCAGCTACTAAGAAGGAGAAAAATGACTGCTACTGCTGAACCCAGGACAGACCCTCACAAAAACTTATGCAAGTCTACACCAAGCTCATTGTTCCCCGCCAGCATTTGAGCCACTTAGGGAAGTTTCTAACATAACATTTATATACTACTGCACGCTTCTTCATAAGACTTCTTTCTCACCCCACTTCTAATGTTACCACATATAAATATGGTGGGATGGCACTTGAGAGATTTTCCATCTTTCATTTGAATTAACACCAGATCTCCTCAAGCTTTGTTTGAAATATTGGTTCAGTTTTTACTCATTTTACTTCCTGTAATTATATGTTTATATAGTTCTAGTTCTGTTATATTAAAACAGAAACTATTACAGACTATATATGGTAAAAGTTAAAGGCAAAATTACAAAGATGAAGCCATGCAAAATGAAGGAGAACTGGAGAAATGAGCAATATTTAGAGAAACCTCATTCTGCAATGCATTTAGCTTGCTACTGTGATAAGAATGGTAGGATACTCATACAGCTTTCCACTAAGCTACAACAGCAGGAGACCTCTGTCTGACAAACAGCAAGTCTTTATGAAGCAAAAGAAAGTTCAGACATAAAAGTCAGAGATGGACCTGATGATAGATGCAGAATTTAAAAAGACCTTACCAGATAAAGAGCAGCAGTAAAACACATGCAACAATAAGTTGCTTTTGCAGGAGCCTTACTTCTTCAACATTAAGGAGATGAATTACAAGCACTGTCTTAATATAAATTTTTCTCCACTGGTAACAGAAGAATGTGCCTTGCTCAGATTTGCATCTGGAATTTTACTAATGTGAAACAAAGAAACTCCACAGTATCTGTGCTCAGTTTAAATCAACATATTTTGTATGCAAGTAAAACATTGACAGACAAATGATCCATTGTGAACATACGTAACAATGGACATAAAAATTATAGAAAGCATTTGACACAAAAAGTAAGATCCTGCATCTGAAAAATTGACCTGTGGCAGGTAATGTGTCACTCAAAGTGTCAGAAATATACAAGCAGAATACTTAAACCATGAAAAGCTTGAGTGAAGGGTTATGATCGACTTACCCTATGTATGCCAGGAAATTTTTCTCCTTTAATAGTAAAAGAAATCATCTCCTAGAAGATGAGTCAAAAAGATATAAAGAGTCATTCTTTATAGCTACAGAAGTGTACAGGTTTGGGGGGGGGGGGGGGGGGCAGGGGGGGAGGAAGAAAGGGGGGAAGAATTTGAAGGACTTTGAAGTGCTATCACTGTTGGACCCAAAGCCTTAAGCATAACCTCACAGCTTCATGTAAACCTACTGATTTCAAGGGCTCTGTGTTTATTTAATTTGCTGAACTAGAAATTGAAGGGAATACTACTCACAGGGCTTAACAGCTGCAGTTGGACTGCTTGAAACCATGGAAAACATCAGTAAACCTTAGAAGTGACTGTACAGTTAGCTTCAATTTTTTAAAAAACACCCACAATAGCGGACATTAAACAGCAGGCTTAAGGTGAGCATCACTAAATCACAAAGGAAAAAGCACAGGAAGGATGACAACCTGGTTATATTTAATATGCTTTTTTCTAATGAATCTGGTAACCCATAACATAAGATTAGACAAGAAAATAATACCCATCTTTTAAGTTAATAAGCAATGAAAATATATTGTGGCATATTTTACTGATTAGAATGACAACAGGAATGCAAACTTTTTTTTTTTTAAATGAACTTGTGCAAACCCAGATTTCTGTACTTTCTAAAAATGAGCTTTAGAGCCCAGAGAAGTTTCATACACATCATGTGCATTAGGATCTTGTTAAACACTTCTGGGTTGTGCTGTACAAAAAAGCAAAGTATTCAAAACATGGACTGCCAGAATTCCAGGAGATATCTGATGCGGATTTTGGCTCAGAAAGTACACTGAATGAGGACATAGCAAGGTTAGCAGGCCATCTGGCAGACCCTGAAAATACTCAAAAGTGCCACAATAAAGAGCCTTTAATGTTACGAAGGATGGGGGGAACATATAAAAAAAAAATTACAAAAATTCAACCATGCATTTAGACACAGCATTTGTCTCATGCCCAATGGAACTAATCAATAAATGGTACCCCAAGGTAGAACACTCAACAGATGTAACAAAATTCTAAAGGTGCTTTGGGCAAATACAGCTGAAAGATGAAATAAGCCATCTAGCCAGAGGAGGCTTCAATAGAAAAACACTGAAGTAGTACTGGACACCACTGAAGAGACCAAAAATGCTCTGGGCTAGACTGATCCATGCTTGTAGGGATGAAAATAGCACAGCTACCATTCCCTTCATATACGTAGCCAGTACACAAATCACTGACATCTTCCTTTCCTGGGGAACTTATCCAGTTGAAATTCAGCCAGCACAAGGGTAAAATAGCTTCTGGATGAATGCTGCCTTCCTCTGCACAATTCTGAAGGGATTAAAGGGCACGACATTTCAGACCCCACAGTGCCCCACATCAGCACTACAGAAATTTGCTGTGCCGGAACAAAAATCAGATAACATTATTTTGGCCTGTGCCTATCATGACATAATACAATCACTAAAAAAGATGCAATTTCATTTGTTGTGGTTTCTCCCTGGAAACACTGCAGCTCTTTATAAACACTAATTTTGATTTTTTGAGACCTAATGTGGTATAGCTAGCCTAGCCTCAAAATATGGTGCTTGTTCATTGAGAAGGCAATAATTTCTAGACAGTGCTCTGAAAAATATCTGTGCTCTCTATAATTAATCTTTTAGCCAATATGTTCTCTTTTATATGGCAATACAGTCTCAGTAATTTTCAGGTAAATAATTATAGTGTTTAAAAGACAGACTAATGATGCAACTGCCCTGTACCATGAGTTTCTAGTTATTTTCCTTTAAAAACAAACAAATGAACCAAACTGTTGTTTTTTTCATTCTACATCTTGTATTTGCCCAGAAAGATTATTATTAAGGGAAAGTTAATACATTCTTAAAATATGAAAAGTGAATATTTTAATATCAAAGTTGTGTTTAATGTTAACTTTTTCTAAAATTTCAATCAAAGTTAACTATTTAGAGGGAATTTTTTAGCGTTTATATTAATTCCTTTTGGATTAAGAGATACATATTTCAAAAGAAGACATATGTGAGGATGGGACATTATCATCAAATTTACTAAGGAGTAAGAGTATGTTGTGATTTAGGGTTAGAACTACTTAAAGCAAATACATAAATTATCCTTCTTTTCCAGGACTTCAAACTAGATTAAATAAATATACAATTAGTCTTGCAGGGTTAGTTTTGGTTGTTTTGGTTTTTGTTTGTGGTTTGCATTTTTTTTTTTGTCCCCTACAACACCTTTTATGTTTTAAGGATGTTCACTAACAGCATATCGAAGCTTCCAAACCTATCTGAGCAGCTTCTCAAGCAACCAGCTACAACAGTAAATCATATGTATATGTCAACTCACTACAGTACCAAGCATTTTGTCCACCTTGGACTTGAGTACATTATGCTCAACTCAGAATTTAATGCAATTTCTTACCATTCAGTCAGGATCACTCATGTTGCAGAGGACTGACAGCAGCCTGCAGAACTACAGATTCTGTAACATTCATATTTAATTTTGCTAAACATTACTTGTGCTTTAGAGAGCTTGAAGATCTGATCTTGTACTTGACAGTGAACCTGCATGTCTACAGCAACAGCTACAGCACGTATCTTTGATGAAACAATTTAGAGTAAGATTTGTTTTGGTCACGTGGATTTACCGACGAACCCTTGTTTTAATGCAACACTAGTGCCTACAAATACATTTGGTTGTGACTCTCTTCTGATAATTTATCACTTAAACATGCGGCTGCAGAGGTAAGGGGTAGATACCTTATAGCTCCAAATTAAGCAGCCCTTAAATACATGCTAGATGCAACAGCAACCTGCTTCTGCCTGCCATCAGCCAAGATGATGAACATCAAGGTTAGAAGCTTGCTTCCTGCTGGTCAGTTCTCTCCATTTCATGACACATATTGTGTAGGCAGAAAAGGCAAAAACCAAAAACCAGATTTTGTTTTTTACCCAAATACAAAACTCAGGAAAACCTGGTATAGACTTGAGCAGAAAACATACGGGTGCATGTGTTTTCTAAAGCTACTTTTGACAACCTAACATGTAACAAGTGCATCAGCATCAATCAAGAACTGATTTATTACGGACAACAAATGGTCCTTCACAACAATATTCTCAATTTATCATATTATAATTGAAGTGTGACCTCTCTGTAGCCACCCAATATGTCAAATCAGAAGGCATATACTTCTCAGAACTCCAGACATCAGAAACCTGCAGCTCAGCCTTTGAAGATATCCAGATTGCTCTTAAACATAGCAGATTTAAAGAAAGAGTATGCATGCTTTTACAAACATGGAGAACATAACTTCAGCTAAAATCAGCTAGGCTTAACCAGGCACAAAATGCATATTTGTTATTTACTGGTAGTGAGAAATTACTAGATTTTAAAAAATTGTTCTTGCACTCACTTGAACTTTCTGGTGTTGGAGCCATCTCAGTTTAACATTCATTTAGTCTATTTGCTCCTGCATCATTACCTGTTAGCCACAGTATTGTGCATATTCCCCTCATTGAAAGGATGTCAAAAAATACAGAGCTACAAGCCACAACATTTAAAAATAGACATGTATGCCTAACTTAGGCAGCATTACAATCTTTTGTCCTCCCAAGGGTTTTGAATCATTGTTCATTTGTACTTTAAACCGCAGCTCTGTTTTCAGCCACTCCATCACTCCTCCACAAGGAAGAAGTGAGAAGTGTCAAGAGCCACTGAACAAAATTTCTACAGTTGGTCAGCACATCACTCAAAACAGACCTTGTAATCATAGTGCACTAGGAAAACATCAGTACATTTAATAGCTTCTATCTGTTACTTTTTCCTGTTGTTCTCATGTTAGCCAGAGCTTTTAAATATCTAAAATATGGAGGCTTGATTTCTTACAAGAAATTTATGGGGTAAAATTTCAATTATATTTAAGGAGGAAATAGTGAAAATAAATACTAAGAGTATCCAAATGAAGCAGTAACATGACTGACACTGACTGTGCTCGCAGCCCACAAGGCCAACCATATGCTAGGCTGCATCAAAAGGATCGTGACCAGCAGGTTGAAGGAGGTGATCCTGCCTCTCTACTCTCCTCTTGTGAGACCCCACTTGGAGTACTTTGTGCAGTTCTGGTGTCCTCAACATAAGAAGGACATGGAGCTGCTGCATCAAGTCCACAGGAGGGCCATGAGGATGCTAACGGGGCTGGAGCACCTCCTGTATGAAGGCAGGCTGAGAAAGTTGAGGCTGTTTAGCATGAAGAGGAGAAGGCTGCATGGAAACCTCATCCTTCCAATACTTGGCCTTCCAATATCTGAAGGGATCCTACAAGGACACTGGAGAGGGACTCTTCATCAGGGATTGCAGTGGTAGTACAAGAGGTAATGGGTTCAAACTGAAACAGGGGAAGTTCAGGTAAGATAAAGGAATAAGTTCTTTACTGTGAGAGTGGTGAGGCACTAAAACAGGTTGCCCAAAGCAGTGCTCAAAGCTAGGTTGGAGAGAGTCTTGGGTGACATGGTCTAGGGTGAGGCATCCTGGCCCATGGCAGGGGGTTGGAACTAGATGACCTTAAGGCTCTTTCCAACCCTACATATTCTATGATTCTATGACACAAATATCTCTTACTGACATCTACTAAAAACTTCTTGTCCAGTCTCTGCTACGTACCTTGCAATGTGAGCTACTGAAGAAATTCTTGCAAAATTCTTGAGAATACTATCAGATGCTTATGAATTCCAACAACTGTTTAAGTCAGCTATGACAGAAAGCAGAATGACCTCCCTAACTTTAAGCAACTAAATGAGCCTACCAATATTTTACAATGCAACTTGAAAATCTGTTCAATCTTTAACCAAACATAAGTTATTAACACAGAAAAACTTTCAGAAGTTAAAGTATCACTTCACAGCACGTGACATCTTCACATACCAAGGCCCTTGAGAAGCTCTGAAAGAAAAGTCAAACTATTAGCTGCAGAGACACTACTGCTTCACTGTCAGCTTCATGTCTGGTGACACAAACCTTCCATATGGTATGTCACAAACCAACCAGGGCTGAAGACACTATTATTTTTCACAAGATATTTCTACCCACATTTCAACCTTTTTTTGTTCAGCCATTTCCCTAAAAAGAAAAAAAAGAATTAAAATAACTGAAAAAACATCTCCAAACAATATTGGATCCCTCCAGCACTGCAGACAACATCCAGTTCAGATTAAAAAAAAAGCAAACAAGCAAAAAAATAAACAAAAAACCAAAACCAACCAACCAAAAAAAAAACCAAAAAAAAAAAAACCAAAACCAAACCATGAACCCCCAAAACCCCAACAAATCCAACAAACTAACCCACCCTACCCCCTGAGACCACAAAAGCGCTCCCAAAGTTAGGATGGTCTCCAATGCATAGATCCAGTGTAGCTGCGCAGTTCAGAACATGCTTGAGGGGCTGATGACCAACTTTATCTCTACTTGCACAGGGTGACACCTGACAAATTGACTATCTCTGATATGTTATTCCTCCACAGGAGCTAGTTCAGGAGCACATGCTATGAGCTCATTTTTTGTGTACTGTCATAAAAAATATCGATGTTTCAAAAAGGAGAAAGAATCATTTAGAGAAAATATATTTAAGCAAGGACAGTGAGGCAGTGAGCATTAAGCAGACACCAAAACAATAGTATATTTTAGTCTCATTAGTATATTTTAATCTGGTGAAAGAAGGAGGTGTGACACTTAATCATGCTACAAGGTTAGAACCATGGCAGCTGGCCAATACATCCTGTAGAAGGACAGCCTGCCAGTTCTTCAACTGAAGGTTTCTTTTTGCTCTAATATCAGTCACAGAAAGCAAACACCAGCTGAGTGTGTTTCTATTTTGTGCTCTGCACAATGCTGTCAGTGTCGCTGTCGAGACAGCCAAAAAGCACACACGCATTTTCGGTGACTTAGTAGGAAGAAAAATATAGATCCTTTATTACTACAAACCACTACTTATATACCTTTTCTAGCACACGTCTTTTTAGCCACTGGTTAATATTAGTTAGCAGTGGCATACTATTGGATGATCCTTTACCACATTACTAAAGTCCATTGTTTTGCCAAGTTCTTCCTTTGTAGTTAGTTACCCCCCTTATCTGACTCGCTCCTCCAGATGCCTTCTACTTTCCCACCCAGATGCCTTCTGCTTTCCCACTCGGATGCCTTTGGTGCCTCATTTCTCATGGATACACTTTAACATCTTCGAGACTGAGTTCTAACTTCATGTCTTCAGTCAGGGAATCCACGGGCCTACGGTAGCCCCCCACCACATGTCAGTACTGACATGTCATGGGGTTTTGTTTGTTGTGGGTTTCTGTTTGGTTGTTGGTTTTTGGGTTTTGTTTTTGGGTGTGTTTTTTTTTGTGTTTGGTTTGGTTTTGTTTGCTTGGGGTGTTTTTCAATGAGCAGTCATTGGGAATATCATTAGTAGCCTCACAGCTCAGTGGAGGGAGAAGAAGCAGGATCTGTGGAAACAAGACATAGGGTCAGTATCCAAAATGACTACTCCAGGTCACAACTCATAAGTTATGACAGTCAGATGACACAATGCAGTACCAGATGAAGGATAATTAATAACTGCAAGTGAAGCAGGTTAGACACTTCAGTGGCCACAGGCTGCAGCAGGGATGCCAGTAATTAGCCACTGAAAGAAAGGATTCATTCCCCATTTTTTTGAAAACATGCCAGAACATAACACACTATTTCACTGTCAGATTGAGACTGGTATTTCTTTTAGCTGCACCAACAATGTATTCATTTAGAATTTAAGTATAATGTTGCTTATTGCTTATAACATTAAAAATACTAGAATAAAATTTTGTTATCCTCCTAACCTACTAAGCAGCAAAAAGGCTCTTGACTGACATTTGGCCAAGCAACAGTGAAAGCTTTTACAGTGCTGAAAAATAAAGAACATGCTGATTTGATAACAGATGCTTGCATGCACCTCCAGCTCCACTCAAGGATTTAGAGAAGCTCTGCTTTTAGTTGTCCAAAATAAACCACAAGAACCAACATCACACTTCACACATTTTGTAGTATCATCTCTATCTCTTAAAGCTCCCATCCTCTGTGTTCCCCAAGAATCCCACAGGCTGATATTACCATGCATTCACATGACTTTTACTGGTTTATGACAGTAAAGGAAAGATTCTGACTGGTCTGCACAGTTTCTTGATAATATACAGAAGAGTTCAGTTCTAACACCATGTTTCATGTGTTCTTCAGGATTCAGTTTATTCTATAATAAACCCCAGAACCTCAATATAACCCATAATTTTTCTTCTAAAATTTTTAAAGCTAAAATTTTCTATTCAAATTATAAAGTAGTAATTTCATATGTAAAAAAATAGCAGAAAATAACATTACTTCAAATACTGTTGAAGAATGGGAAAATAAAGTGGAAAAGAATAAGAAAACTTCCAGATGGATTTCTGGATATTATCGAAAAAAAAAAAACCAAAACCAAACAAAACAAAAACAAACAGAAAGTTATTAGCAACACAGCTGGTGACATGCTGAAGAGCACTAACAAGCTGACAAGCTATTTCCAAGAAGCATTCTTACACATCCATCAGATGTCCTTTCAGCAAGCACTATGGACTCAGAATGCACGAATCTTTATCACTAAATACTGAAAATATTTAAAATAATAAAAAAATTGATACTTTGCGAATAATTATTGGTATTGGGGACATGTGATTGTCAGTCTAATCAGCATTCCATTCTTATAACTACCTGGAATAAAATAAAATGGAAACAAAGTCCTCCCTTGCACACACCATTTTAGTGCAAGTTCCAAAATCCACTGAATTTAGGATAAACTACCAATTTGTATCACCTCAGTCAGTCACCTCTCAGGTAATTGAGCCAATTCAGGTGTCTCAGCCTTCTTTTAGCATTGTGTATGAGATAAAGTGAAAAAGATGTCAACATTTTTCATATCCAGTCAGACATGTAGACTACCAATATAAATATTAAACTAAAAAAAAATCTATAGAGTCTGTTAAATTAGTACCCACAAAAAAAGTGATTATTTGCTTTCAGTGAAATATTAATACTTGAAAGTCTACCTTAAAAATATATTGCAAGGATATGGTAGAGATAATAAATCCATCAGTTATGAACGTATTTTAAATTTTTACCAAAATCAACACTAAGCATCTCTCTAATGGCTAACAACCCACTTAAACAAACAAATACAAACCCCAAGGAGTACCATTATAAATAGGGACTATACCAACTTCTGATAAACAAAAGAACACCCCAAACCACACACACAAACAAAAAACAAAACACAAGAGTACATACACTGAGCATGGGAATTTTCAGTACCTAGCAGATGCCCAAGTCTCTCCTTCCAACAATACAGAAAGCTATTCAACTAGTCATCATTTAGTTGTCATATTTTATCTCACAATATTAATACTAGAAAATAGTTCTGCCACTGTCTTCAGTACCGAAACAGAGGATGAACTGCATTTTCTGGTTAATAGAAAGCCTAAGAAATTAAATGAGATACAATGAACAGGACTTGAATTTCTGGAGAACATTATAATTTTTTAAAATTAATTAAAACTCTTTCAGGTTGTTAAGTATTTTGTTTTAATATGAATACTGACAGCAAATCTTACAGTTCCATAGATTAAAAAATATTTCTTACTTATAACCTTTCAAAACAAACAAGAAATTTGTTTGTGAGAAGAAATAATAGAATCAAAAAATGGTAGCCTTTGCTCTGTGAGAACAGAAGAAAGGAAGGAAATAATTCAGGCTGCAGGTGAAACCACAAATGCTATATCATGAGTTTGGATAAATCTCTCCTGAATTCCCCCACAGCCTCTCACTGAGATAAAATTAAGAATTTCTCTAATAGCTGCAATGTCTTTTCTTGATGTTTCATCTACTATCATCCTTAAATTCTTTGTTCCTTCCATTGTAAGATGTAGTTCTTACTACCCTAAGCATGTTGCTGCACACTGAGTGAGACAAACTCAGCTGCACATGTAGTGCTCAGGGATTAGGGGTTGAAGTACAACCATTTAAAATCTGTGGCTGCACACTAAAATCACAACAGGCAACTTGCTTGTTGCCAGAAAGGGTGAAGGGAACACCTCATTTAAAATCACAATTGTAACGCACGACTGGACGAACTTAAGAAGTTGCAAAAAATTATACCAAGATTTCAGACTGAGTTTAGGTAAAAGCTCTTTCCACCCCTCCCTCTGTAGCAGTCAACTGCTGTGATGGAACTGACACATCAGTTTTCTTAAGAAAAAAATGCTCTCAAATGAAAGCTTGTTTGACAAAATGAACTTTTAAATTGACCTCCTAGCCATGCTGCTTGGCCAATAGTTACATAAATAAAGAAGAGAGACGTTAAAGACTCATGCTAGCCATTTTAACAAACAGTTAAACCTGTCAAAGGCACTGGCAATGTACATACCAAGAAATGAGGTGGCGATTAAATTACCGCATTATTTAAATTGCCACAAGACAGTATTAATGTAGGTGCTAGTCTAAAAAAAAAAAACCTGAAAACATCAAACAAACAAAAAAAATACCACAAACCAAAAAAACCAAAAAATATTCTGAACCTTAGTAACATCCACCCTTCTTTGCTTGTAAAAGATACGGCTTGACTGTCATACACAAGAAATATCTTTTTGTTCACTAACCTGGAAGCCAAACACTCAGCTACAATGCTGTCATCAGGAAACAGCAGTTTATAAACACATTTCAAGAGATCCAGAAATCTTATTATTCACTCTTTTTGCAATGTAACAGAAGACCTAAGTCCTGTAATGTTTTTAAAGAAATTACTGTTTATGAAAACATTACCAAATTCTAAAAAATAAAAGCCAGGGTTGCATCTTTTTCAATCATGGTTAAATGGAAAGAAAACTAAAAATGAAGAGCCTCACTATCAAAAAACCTGACCAGTTGACTTTTGTCACTTTCTAGGGAGTTACAAATAAAAAGGTATGTTATCCTGAACATTTTCTATCTTCTTATAAACTATCACAAGCCTTAACTCATTTCCTGCTTTTCCTTAACTTAAGCAGCTGTATGCATACAAAACTGTAAAATTAACAGGCATATTAATAACTCAGTTGTAGTGCTGTGAAGAAACAACCCCCTCTATACGGTCCAGATAGCTCTATATGATCCAGATACACTCAGCTGCTGCTTTCACCAGCACCAGCTAGCTGCATCTTCTCACCTTCATTAGGCAGCCCCTAAGAAGTCAAGCTATGGTTGCTTGGTTTACCTCTTTTCTTTGATGAAATGCCCCTCAGCACCTGCTTTTCTCTTAGGGGTCCTCATTAATGCTCCTTTCCTGATCACTCATCCCTCAGGAGCGCTGTCTATGATATAGACAGACATCTTGTCTCTGCCACCTCCTGACAACACTTGCACTGAGCATGGTCAGCAAAAGCAGTCACCAGTCATATCTTTTCAGAGGCAATGGCCAAAAGGCACCTTGCTGCTCACTCTCCTCACAGGCCAGATGCAAGAAATAAGATTTAACAATGTGTCTCAGCTCACCTCTCTTTCCAGCCTGGACCAACTTCCCATGCCTTTCTGACCTCTTTGCAAACATCCAAATAACATTTTAATCATTCCCACAGGTGGAATGACCATTTTATTCCTCTCTCAGAGCAGACAGAGGTGCTCTCCGCCCTGCCTCACCTCAGCTGACTGACCCTCCTCCAAGCTTCCATGGCTGTTGTGCTGCGCCAAGACGGCCCTGGCAGCTCCATGATTTCACAGAAGGGCTGCGGTACCCCTTCTCGCAGCTCTCACAGCAGTGCAGTTCACTCTGGGACAACTACAACTGATCTGCATTTCCATCTGAAAATCATGCCTGTGATTATAAATATCCTTCAGTGTAGCTTCTATGCAGTCAGGCAAAAAAATATAATAATAAACAATTAAGAATAGTCATAAAGTTAGTCTTTTTCAGGAAATGAAAGTCAGTGAAAAAAGAAGCTAGGAAAAATGTAGACTACAAATTTATCTAAGTAACGAGTGATGCTGTTTCTTTACATCCTTGGGAGTCTGCTACATAAAAAAGAGGAAGAAAACAGAAGGTATTTGGGGGTTTTCAAGTAGCGTTTTGGCTACAAGGTAAACTACTTGTCTTTGTGGGAAGAGACTACAGTTCCTGTGAGACTGGACTGCTCTTGCAGCTCTGCCGAACACAGTGGGAATTGTAACCATGGTACTAACACAACTTTCTTCTCACTGTACTAGGTCACATCAATTGCATTTTGAAAACATAGAAAAAAAAACCCCAAGGCGAGTCCCCTTTCTTGCTGAAATAGCTGGACCAGCTTGGGAAGGTAGACAATGTGTTGACAATGCAGTATTAATCTTAGCACCAAGGGAAAAGGATGGATGTTCTCACTTTTTCTCTGGATATTTAAGTGTGAAGTTGTATTGGGCATTTTAAATAAGAGAAAGGGAAAAGCAACAGAGATGAGGCACAGAGAGGAAGCAAAATTCACAAGGTAATTTACTATATACTCTTTGTGTTTCACGTAATAGACCTCATCACTCTGTAATCAAGCTTTCAAAGTTTCCCAGATGCACTTGAATACAAACTTGACATAAAGTGATTTTTATGCACGATGCTTTATTTTTGCTTTATCTGCTGCCTATTAGAACTGGAATGTGCTCTGTCCAAGATCCAACCTACTGTCCTAGGCATAGATGAAACAAAACAAATTAACACTTTCCAACATTAGCAGCCTTGAAAAGAAGCAACAGAGTAATACTAAAACCACTCAGTTCATTTCTCCCTGGATTAGAAAGATTTTTCTGCAGGCTGACCTATTGTTTCCTGTACCCATGCCACATTTTGTGTTGACCTTTCAATTTTCAGTCCTACGAGGACAGTTAGTCTTGCTCAGCATGTGGGTAAGAGATCAAAAAGGCAGGAAAACTGGACTCTGTACTACAGCAGATGGCACACTTCCCTCCTGAGTCATGGCCTCACCCAGGGCTGCCAGGCTGCAGTTCGGGGCATTTGGGCTGCAGGACTTGCCAGGTCTCAGGCAGCCTGTGCAAAGACAAACTGTTCCAGCCACTTGTGTCCTTGAAAATGTCCATATTTTGTTTGTAAAAGACAAGCAAGAAAAAGGCTGCCTCAGCTTGGGAGTCACCCAATTGGGCAGATGGAATCATGTCACTTTGCTTACAAAGTTATTCACATCCCCCTCAGATTCAGCTGATCTTCCCTTTAGCCACAGACTGTAGTCGTGCTCTTCAACAGATTCATTTTACAGAGTTAGACCCATTCATTTAGCTTCATGTTAACACTTCGTCCAACTCTTCATGGACATAAGGAAAGAGCTTGTCAATATTTCTTTAGTATAAATACTGGTTTCTAACCATAATTTTTTTTTTTATTTTGATAAGAGTGCTTTACTCCAAGGACATTTATCTACAGAAGAAGTGGCACATGTGATATGTGCAAATTCAACAGGTTTGCATGCAATTTCGTTTTCCCAAAGCCATAGCAAGAATTGGTACCCAAGTAATTTCCAATTTGAAGGCATACTGACCGAGGTAAAAACTGTGTTTACTCCACAGAATGAAAGATGCAATGTATTTCATAGAATCATAGAATCATAGAATAGCTAGGGTTGGAAAGGACCTTAAGATCATTAAGTTCTAACCCCCCTTCCATGGGCACTGACACCTCCCACTAAACCATGCCACCCAAGGCTCCGTCCAACCCGGCTTTGAACACCATGTGACTGATTAAATTTCAGGAAAAGATCACAAATACAAGAAAACAAAATGCAACATAGAGAAGACTAACCAGAGAAGCCTGCACTTTTTATTAAAGACTGTCGTAAGATTTTCCCAAAGGCACAGGAACTTTGTAGCATGGTGACATGACTTTCTTAAAGGTGCTGTTGCAGAGCCGACAGATACACAGCTTTTTGTGCTCAAAATTTTGTATCAATATTTAAGCTGCAGGAATTTTTGGGCATCTCAGTAAATAAGGGGACGCTACACATATATCTCCTGATACTGAGCCAGCTACCAGTGAAGCAACTGAAATGAAGAAGGTTCAGCAAGAAGAAGCCTTGAACACATTAGGTCATTCTACAGCCAAGAGTCTCAGATTTTGCTGTTCTTATTCTATCACATTAAAGGAGAGATGTAAGGAACTAAAACCTAAGGCAGATTTCATTAGGAGCCTTCTGGCATGCCCTGGCAGAAGACAGCACTTGGAACTGATGCAACTGTCTGAAAAGATAGTCCTTTTTTAAAAAGCTCAACACTTTATAGAGGAAAAAATACCCTGAGTTTTAAGATTTTCAGTGTTCATCCCTGATCAGAGAAACAGGCTTTCATGTAAAGTGGCAGTATTTCTGCAAAGATCAGAACTAGAAGCTACAATGACTTCAAATGGTCTACCTGTGGAGAAGCTTTTAATTTCTTCCTTTATTGTTTGCAATTAATAAAATAATCAAAAAATTTATTAGGTATTCAATTTGAAGCTCTGCTTGGAAGTAATCATACATCATAGTACTTCTGATGGATTAATTATCAACTAAATTTTTATGTATTGAGTTAGATATGTCAACAGAAGTACAAATTTGTTAAGACTATAGGTTTTCCCTATTAATTTTCACTGAATATATGCAAAGCTGTATCATTGTTATAATCTTGGCTTTTATATTTGTTACAGGAAGTTTAAACTCTTGATTAAATTCCAAATGGGTGCACTGCAATTTCTTTCTGCTGGCTTTTTTGCTGACAAATCTCTGAGTCCTTGTGGAGATAAAACCTTATTTCAAAAACAAAGCCACCTACTGCGTTTTGTTCTTAAGTATCCACCTTCTGCCAGAAATAGATCATGCGTCACACATGACTGTGATCTCACTAAACACCACTGTACTGTCTCACTTCATTCAGGAAAGCACAAACACAATGGAAATCTGTTTTAAAAAGCATCAATTTCAGAAATTATCCATCAATAGCTAAAATTAATTGCAAGGCCCTGCTGTACGTGCTACAGGTATTACTGAATTATTACTTTAATTTATTATGTTTAAAGTGTCTTATAGGTTTCCCTTGCTGAAGTTACTTCATGACACAACTTGCATGTAATGCTTTAAAAAGAGTGTATGACTACCATCCATTGTAAGTCACTGCAGAGCAGCAACAGTGAAGAACAGTGAAAGCTATCATTACAGCGTCAATGCAGTTGAGATAGATCCAAAACAAAAACCTGAAATAAGTAAATTTGAATTGGATGAGTGGCTTAAAAACATATGTGTGTTAGAGAGGGCAGAGCCAGCGAGGGTCTTTGCAGAGGAGAAAATAGTTAAATCTGGAAATGAGCTCAAATCCAAAAGGGACTATGATTTGTTTCATTCATGGACTGAAGAAACCGGACATATCTCAAACACACAGAGAACAGTGTGACTTTAAAACTTCATTCCAAAATTCATGGCTCAGTAGCCATGTTTGTCACTTAGAATTTAATACAGCTAACAAACAGATAATTAGCAGTTCGTCTTTTCTCCTCCCACAGCACAATTGCATGGGTTACATGGTAACCTTCAATTCTGGGATATTAATCAGAAGAACTTTTAAAATTTCCCACAGAAAGCACTTTTAACTATCTTTGGGGCTAATAATAAATTTTATTCTGCATTTGGAGAAACTGACTGACGCTCCAGTGCCATTTATCGTCCTATTCCATGGACAAGCGACTGTCCTAGGCAATTAAGCACCTGCAATACAGAACCTGGTGAGAGCTGCTTCATTGCCAAATGTCTCTTTCACTGTGCAAACAATGTGGTGAAATATGAAAAACAGAAATTTTTTTTTGCTCAGAAGTGGTTTGCAATTCTTTTCCTGCTTTTATTTTTTCTTTTTTGTTGTTAATGGCCTTTAACAACTTGCTGCTGCTCTGAACAAAGTACTGATAGGTATCTCAGTCAAAATGTCACTTTTCTAATCAGTGGTATGAATTATTTTACATTTTTTACCTGTTTTACAGTTGCTCTAAATTCTTTTGGAAAGTTTCATAGGTGAGAGAAAATGCCGTTACCCCTGCAGAGGAAAGACCCTAGAAAGAGGTAGAAAAAGGTAACAGCATCAAAAATTGGAATAGGGAGGTGGTAGCATCCCCAAAATATTCTTCCATGGCATGACATTTGGAGGAATTTTCCAGAAATGTTGTGTTAGATGATGAGTGTGAACGCTCACTGCAATGCTGGGAAATTGCAGAGGGATTTGGCATTGTAGTGGTGCTACAGATTCTTGGTTGAGTGGTTAGCAACTGTCCTGCTTCTAGTCTTACGGGGGGTAGGAAAGAAACTAGAGAAGAATTAGAGAAGTGATGACCTTGGCAGAAAACCTTCTCAAAATGAGACATTATACAGGAATCTGTGTAAGTATCGACCCAGTCCCCAGTATTTGTGCATTAGCCTTGCAACCGGCTATATGCTCAGGGATGCATGGCTGTCCCTGATTCCAGTCCATAAAGTCAGAACTCAGCTTCCCTCAGTTTGTAGAGGAAAATTGTTCTAGTGCTTTTCTTCACACACTTGCATTCCTAAGATGTGATCTAGGCTCTGCCAGTTTTCTACCTGTGCTAATTTTGTCATGAAAAGGACCTTTGCAATTTCATAGCCAGCTGCATGGGTAACAAGGGAATTGAGAGGTTCCTCATTCTTCCTCTGCACTTTGCATGCTGCATAAGGAGCACCACTGATGGAGCCTACTAATTATACATGTTGAATATACACACATATTCTTTATGAATCAGTGAGAATAAAATATGTATTTGCCTAACTATTGGCTTGTTAATTGAAGTATTTTGATCAGCGTAGTTTTCACTTCGCATACGACCTAAAAAACCCAAGGTTACTAACCAAAACAACCTTATTCCACAATTCTATTTCACTGGCCATACATTAGGGGAAAATATCTCTTATTAGGTATCTAGTTAAAACTCATTCAGTTATTCCCTTACCCAGTAAAACACAGAGTCTCATTTTATTGTTCATAACCCACTGATGCTAATATCTAATAATTTCACAAACCATTTTTCTCACAATTTTTACTTTTGATGTGAGATACCTAATTAAAAACTTTCCTGACCTCAGTGACTTAATGATGGTTCAGTAGGCTCACCCAGTTCAGACACAGACATTAACAGCCATAAGCCACATATTTCTGTGTATACCTGAAACTTTCCCTCAAAATTCAGCAGTAAAAATACAAGTCCATTTCTACAAAAAGTGACAAAGAAATCCTGTCTTTTGCTCCAAACAAAAAAATTACTTTCCATGGCTTTTCTTTAAGCTTGGGATTTTAATGAGACAGTTTTCAAAATATTATTAACATGGAGACATGGAGGACTACTTCTCTAATTATAATAACCTTTCCAGTTCCTTCAGAATAAATTTTGTTAAACACTTTTCATGTGATTTGCTTCATTATCTGTTCATTTAAATCATCTTTGATGGCACACCATTTAATTAGGTTTCTTGTGCAGGTACCGATGGTTAAACTTGTGCATTCAGCACATGCACTTTCATTTGACTAATGTGATAAATCTTACTCATGCCAGTGTCACCATCCATTACAATAATTAACAAGGCATCACCCAGTTAAATTTAGTTTGCAAAATGTTGTTTATAAAAAATTTTTCTTTTACACCATTATTGGAGCTCTTATTGATGAGCTTTGTCATATTCTATGATCCTAGTCATAAAAAAAGATTTACCTGTCAACAGAAGCTGTAAAAGGTTACCTGCCAACAAGTTAGACAGTGTTCTCCTCTAGTCATAAATATGATTTCCTTTGCTGAAGTATTATTAACGTTGCATGTTTTCTTGTTATGAGATTTTACAGCCAAGAAAAGAAAGAAAATTACTCAGTAGTTTATACCAAACATTTTGGACACACACAAAAAAATCTCACGCAATAACTTTCAAACTTACTTTGACCTGCAGCAGAGGTACGTATTCACATCTTGTAAAATTTGCAGATAAATATGCATTCCTATGCCCACTGTCAAAATATATTGTTCATTAACTGAGAAAAACCTGCATAATATTTCAGAAAGGATGCTGGCTACTAAGATTAAGGGTACCAAAAAATCCCCTCTGCGCTTCCATTACATTTAACAGCTCCTCTTTCAAATTAAACAAGATTTGTAGGGAAAAGTGTAATTTACTTTCCTAGATCAGCTGATATAACTGGGAAAAAGGACAAGCTTTTAGCCTGAAAGCCCTTCTGATTCCCCAAGTCTGATTCTGATGGTACTGTCTTTCAGATATTTAGCTACTGCAAATCAACTGGGGTATGAATGTCAGCATTAGTAAGCATCAGTCCCTAAAAATCTATCATCAGTTCAGCCAAGACTAGACTAATTAGAACTGAAGCAATACTTTCCTTGCAGGTCACAGACTGAGTAGAGATCTAGTTTGTTACCTGCAACTGAAAATCCACAGCTTGATTTTTGCCAGACTCAGAATATAGACAAATGTGGCAGTGAATTTGCTAATTTCTTGTGCATTACTAAATAAATAAATAAATACAAGGCCTGCTGGTGGATCATGCTGTAGGACTATTTGTTGAAAGATGGCACAAGTTAGGTAACACTGAAGACCATGACAGCATAAAACCCACCCTGGTTGACAGTCAAACTCTATTACTTAAAAGCAGCGATGGTTACATCTGGAAGCACGTTTGGTGGATTTCCAAGAGTTCCACCCCTACCCTCAGGTGAAGGAGCTGCTGTGCCCCTCTTGCAGTAGAAGTGAGGTACTGG
Organism: Myiopsitta monachus; assembly: GCA_017639245.1. Taxonomy (NCBI): domain Eukaryota; kingdom Metazoa; phylum Chordata; class Aves; order Psittaciformes; family Psittacidae; genus Myiopsitta; species Myiopsitta monachus. The sequence continues at coordinate 48,006,907 of CM029917.1, forward strand.
ATTGTGTAGTTTCTCAGAATTAATGACTAACCAGACCTTAGATTAAATAATTTTAGCCTAAAAGGCTTTAAAAATATAGTGGAAGGAGGAGTGTCCACTTTCATCCAAAAGGCAGCTGTCAGAGGAGAATGAGGCACTCTGCACTTCCCTCTTATTCCATCCCCTTTCTCAACAGCATGCTGATGAGTAATCTTATCACAGAGTCAGGAGACCTCTTTCAGAACAACAGTACCTATTTTCCAGAAGATTGTTTCCCCTACTGGGCTATGCCTCACTGTGAAATAGCTTTACTTTCAGCTTTTCTGCCTATAAGCTGCTCCACTTCACATTAAAAAAGCAAAACTGCTAGGACCACAGCAAAAAAAGAACAACTCCGTTCATGGTGGGTCTTTTCGCAAAGGGTTGTGTATCCAGTGATGAATAATTATCTAGCAAGTGCTCTTAGATAGATTCAGAATTACATGGCTTCGATAAGAACAAAACAAGACAGCTGTGATTTAAGCCCAGCCAGTAACTCAGAACCACGCAGTTGCTTTCTCACTTCCCCGTCCTTCCCCCTCTCCTGGAGGGATGGGGAGGAGAACCAAAAAAATTTAAATCCCACTGGTTGAGATAAGAACAATCCACTAAGTAAGGTATAACACAAAACTACTGCTACCACCAATAATAACAAGGGAAATAACAAGGGAAGAGAATACAATTGCTCAGCACCCGCCGATCAATACCCAGCCTGACCAGAGCAGCAATCTGGGCTTTCTGGGTAATTCCTCCCAGCTTACATACTGGGCATGACATGCTGCGGTATGGAATACCCTTTTGGCTAGTTTGGGTCAGGCATCCTGTCTCTGCTTCCTCCCAGCTTCTTGTGCTCCTCCTCACTGGCAGGGCATGAGACTGAAGAGCCCTTGACCACAGTAAGCACTATTCAGCAACAACTAAAAACATCAGTGTGTTGTCAGCACTGTTCCCAGACTAAAGTCGAAAACACAACACTGCACCAGCCTCTAAGAAGGCAAAAAATGACTGCTACAGCTGAACCCAGGACACAGACATAGACGAAGGTCTTTTAAACTCCTGCAGAACATCTGAGGGAAAATAAATGAGGACGGCTAAAGACTCTATGTTCCTTCAGTGTAACAAAGCTACTTTGTAGGTCAAGCTCATTGTTCTAAATTAAAGATCCCAATGAACAGACATGGCTGGCATGCATCCACCCTTCCTTCATGAAGAAAGGCAAAAAAATATACTTTTATTTCAACTATAAACCATGAGAAAATCTGGAGATCTGCTCTTCTCTGGTTTTCAGGCTCTGTGACAGTAAGCATGACTGCAGCGCTTCAGCTTCATCAAACATGAAGGTTCTAATAGCTGGTTTAAAGAAAGGTCTTAAAGAGACTGTTGGTCATAGACAAGGACAATAAAGCTGGAGCAGCCCAAACTGAAGATAAAAGCAGCCACCACATCTAAAATTCACAGGAAGGTTTCAGAAAAGAAGCAATGATGGTTAGAGCAGAACATGTAGATGATCTGGGCATTAAGTCCATAAATTCTGAATATTAATATTTAAAGAATGCTGTTTTGTACAGTTGAGTGAATCTGTAGTTAAAATGTATAAATATATATTTAAAATAAACAGAAAAGGTGCTTTGTACTCACACCCTTTTTTTGTCTTTTGCTTTGCTTCTTTGACAATAGTTTGCTCTACAGAATCTGTATGTGTACATATAGCAAAAATTCTAATAAAAACTTCTGTGCTTTTAACATTTAAAATCATATAAGAATAAAAATAGCAGTAAATAAAAAAAATTAAAAGTAACAGATACATAAAGAAGGAAGAATAAGAATTGTCCCAAATGATGGATTTCATAGTTCATGACTTTTCAGCACTTAACCATGCAAATTATGTAAAGTTGACGTAGCTTTCTCAATGGAGTGTGTATTTCTGATATTAGACTAATTTTCCTATGTCTGCTTCTTTTACATTCTCTTTGTACTCCCTGTCCTCTGCATAAAACATTTAAGTGTAGGGTCAAAACTAGAAATCACTTTATATAGACTTAAAAAATCCAATGCTTAGAGAAAAAAAATATAAAAATGTGCTATGTAAAGTTTATGTTCTATGTAAACAAGCAGCTATTATCTGCACTCATAAAAATTTTCAAGGACAAAAGCACAACTTGTATTTTCTTTAACCTGTGTATTTTACTGCAGTTTGAGAAAAGATAAAAATCTGTTACGCTGTGGCAAAAACAAGCATTTCAGCATTATATTTTATAGATGGAAATAAAGTGGCTAAGCTTAAGGGTTTTGGTCTTTTTCTGCCTTTATCTAGATTATTTTAATCCAGTGTTATTCTCCCTCAGGGTAATTATTGTTTTCTTGGCTGGTCCCTCTCTCATTCCAATACATTTGGTTATGTCATGGAGTTTGTACTTAAACCAGTTTTCCTACATTGTGAGCAGCAACAGCAAAACATCAGTGTTTTATTTAAAATATTTGAGGGTTTTTTTATATTTAATTCTTTAATACAGTTTTCTAGTTCTCAGGAATATTTTCTTGCATTCAAGCATTTGTGTAAAAATAATTGTTCAACATCTGTGGAAACACATTTTAAAATACAGGAATACATGGATTACTCCCACGTAATTCATTCTGCCTCCTCCACTTTTATCTCCTTCCCCTCACATCACAGTCACATCACCACTTACGTCTTTGTTCCCAAAAGCAGGTCAGTTAATTAGTAGGATTCCACTTAAAACTCCCATCCCTCCTAAAAAATCCACTTAAAAATCCCTTCCCTGTTGTTTAATCTGATCTTTTTGGTGAGGAGCATACCACAGAGTACCTAAAAGCCATTGAAGTACTGTAGAAAGACCAAGTAAAAGAGAAAAAAAAAAAAGATCTGCGTATTGAATGAACAACTTCCTGTTAGGATACACATTAAAAAGGGATATTTCTTGTTACTTCTAATCAGGAGCATGAACTGAAATAACACTCAAGGAACACAAAATTTAAATATCAATATATGCAAATTTAATCTGTATGCTTTGTTAGAGCACAGCAGTACAGTTTTGTTACTAAGGAAGGCTAAAAATGGTGTATAAGTAGTGTTCATGTGTAAGGAGAAAACTGAAATACAAAATAACACCAATTTCAGATGTGGGCTAGAACTGCTTCTGTTAATGTGAAACAGCTAACACTGAATGCTCTGGAAAATGAGGTAAATCAAGAGGATTACGTTTTTGGTTTTGTTTTGGTTTTTTTTTTTTGTTTTCCTAAAGCTCCACAGAGTAGCAATGAAAAGCAATTACAAAAACATACAGACAAGTGTCTGCTGTCACACTTACTATGCCTCAATTACTTTCAGTCACTGCCAAAGGAATCCCAGGTGGCTATACAGGACTATGAAAGAAATCAACCACTAGACAAGCACAGAGAAACACTGGAGGTTTTATGATTGTGCATTGAATTCTTTAAAATGGATTACTGTGGTTAGTACAGCGCTTAAATAATTGCATAGAAATTAATAACAAAGAAAAAGTAGAAGGAGAGCTCTCCAAATTAATCATATATTGCAAGTGCTTGAAGCAAAAGCTTTCCATTTTAGTTTCCCCATCCTTGATTTTTGTCATAGCAACAGTTGAGTATTATTGCAAACAAGACTTCTCAAAGGCTAATGAGATGAATTCAGACAGTAACAGGATCAAAGAAGGGCTACCATGATAAGCAGAAGGACAAAGAATTTAAGATACAAGAAGAAACTAAGTTTATTTAGTCTCACAAAGAGAGATGAGATGCAGTCGCTGTTTATCAATACTTCAGGACAGTAAGTAAAAGAAAAGAAAAAGAACTGCTTAAGGTAATGCATGATACAATTATGTGAAGGCAAAAAAACCAACCACCCAACAAAAACAAACCAAAAACGAAACTGAAAAAAACCCAACAGAATTCACATTGGCCAAATAAACAATTTGCAGCCTTCCGCTTCCAGAAAAAAAGATCGGAGATTTTCCAGAAACACAGCCAAGGTCTTCCCCTCAAGACTTTGTGACTGTCATTCCTGGAGCGAGCTGCTTGTTACAGGCCTTTCAGCAGCCAAATACCTCAGTGGCTCCATCTATCTTTCCCAACTCAGCAGCTCCAAGATAAGGGAAGCAGAGGGCATGATGTTATGCTCTTCAGTTTCTGGCCTTCTAGCTTGGCATTGTACTAAGTCAACAAGTTAGCCCTTCTGTACTATTATAATTTCTATTGTTTTTCATTCTTCATCAAGAACACCTCCTTAATACTTATTCACAAGAAAATCTCATCAGATTTCAGCCACTTGCCTTCTCACTACCATAATATATAATTTTTCTAACCTCCCTCTTTTTCCACAATATGTTCTTCTCAGTTGTGATTCCATCCTCCAAATTATTTCATAATGTATGATAATTCATAATTCAGATGTACTGTTTTGTCACAGGCACCTATAACTAGTCCACAGAGGTAACAACAACCTCACTCTGAGGCTGAACCTACTGCCAAACCCAGGATACCCAGTCCTCTGTGGGCCTCACTGGAGGTGCAGAAGGAGGAGAGGGGTGCTATGGCTGCCCTGCTAACTCCATGGCATTCTCCTCCCAGCCCTCACTCTTCCTGTGGGAGAAAGCAGAGGATGTGTCCCAGTCTGACACAATCCTGGGGTCTCATCCAGCCCCATGTAGGAGGGAAGAAGAAAGGGAAGAGAAAAAGGAAGGGGAAGGGGGAAGATGAAAGGGGGAAAGGGGAAAGGGGGAAAAGGCAAAGGGGGAAAGGGAAGGGGAAGGGGAAGGAGAGAGGAAGCCCCAGAGCCAGCTGTCCCACAGAGACATCAGGCTGCTGGCCACCATGTAATTGATGCTGTTGGGGAGTGCGGGCTGAAGCATGGCATGCCAGCCACGGCTGGAGAAACAGCTGCCCAGTTACTGGACCTCCCAAAATCCTGATGCTGCCAGGCAAAGAGGAGACAAAGCCTCTCCCTCCTGCCTGCTCCCTCCACGGAGGCCTGGATCCATGACAGGCGAGAGCGCGCATAAGGAGAACTGGAGGCACGGGGCATGCGAAAGGATCATCCCTTGGCTGTGCCGGTAGTGGAACCAGAGAGTCTCAGGAGGCAGAAGCTGCATCAGAGCAAAGAGCAGGGCTGGGTTCATGAGGGGGAAATAAAACAGCTGAGATGGAAAAGCTGACACGAATCATTTTGGCTTTCAGGTGCTGCTACGAATGTTCACCTGTGTGTTGTAAAACACCCATCTTCCCTTCAACACAGGGATTAGCCAGGCCCCCTTTTCACACTGTGCTGCAGCAGTGCTTCCCGCCCTGAGCTTGGTGGGAAGATATGTTCAGTGCCAGGGTGAGAAGCAGCTCAAATCATGCCTATCAAATGACACCCACAGCACATCCGGAGCTGTAGAATATCTGTGAAGACAACATCGGCTATATTTACCAAGCCAAGGCAACCTCATCCATGGGCAGGGACGCCTCACACTAGACCAGGTTGCCCCAAGTCCCATACAACCTTGCCTTGAACACTTCCAGGGACGGGGCAGCCACAGCTTCTCTGGGTAACCTCTACCAGTGCCTCACCACTCTCGCAGAAAATTTAATTTATATTTCATTTTATATTTTTATTTTAAATTTAATTATATTTCATTTAATTAGTATTATTTGTTCATTCCTTTTTATTTCTTTCTCCTTTCCTTTCCTTTCCTTTCCTTTCCTTTCCTTTCCTTTTCCTTCTTTCTTCCTTCCTTTCCTTCCTTCCTCCCTTCCTTTCCTTCCTTTCCTTCCTTGCTTCCTTGCTTCCTTCCTCCCTCCCTCCCTCCCTCCCTCCTTCCCTCCCTTCCTTCCTTCATCGCTCCCTCCTTCCTTCCTTCTTTCCTTTCCTCCCTCCCTCCTTACTTCCTTTGTTCCTCCCTCCCTCCCTTTCCTTCCTTCTTTCCTCCCTCCCTCCCTCCTTCCCTCCCTTCCTTCTTTCCTACCTCCCCCCTTCCTTCCTCCCTCTCTCCCTTTCTTCCTCCCTTCCTTCCTCTCTCCCTCCCTCTCTCACTTCCCCCCTTCCTTCCTACCTCCCTCTCTCACTTCCCCCCTTCCTTCCTCCCTCCCTCCCTCACTTTCTGCCTCCCTTCCTTCTTCCCTACCTCCCTCCATTCCTTCCTTATTTCCTCCCTCCCTCCCTTTCTTCCTTCTTTCCTCCCTTCCTCCCTCCTTCCCTTCTTTCCTCCCTTCCTCCCTCCTTCCCTTCTTTCCTCCCTCCCTCCCTCCCTTCCTCCCTCCCTCTCTTCCTTCCTTCCTTCTTTCCTCCCTTCCTCCCTCCTTCCCTTCTTTCCTCCCTCCCTCCCTCTCTCCCTTCCTTCTTTCTTCCCTCCCTCCCTCCCTTCCTTCTTTCCTCCCTCCCTCCCTCCCATCTTTCCTCCCCACCTACCTTTCTTCCTCCCTCCCTCCTTCCTTCATTCGTTCCTCCCTCCCTCTGTTCCTTCTTTCTTTCCTCCGTCCCACCCTTCCTTATTTCCTCCCTCCCTGCCTGCCTCCCTTCTTTCCTCCCTCCCTCCCTCCTTCCCTTCCGTCTTTCCTCCCTCCCTCCCTTCCTTCCTTCATTCCTTCTTTCCTCCCTCCATCCCTTCCTCTCTTCCTCACTCCCTCCTTTTCATCCTCCCTTCCTTCCTTCCTTCCCTGCATGCTACTTCCCTCCCTCCTTTCCTCACTTTTCTCATTTTACTATTTATTTTCATTATTTCACCATTTTATTTCATCTTTTCCTTTCAGTTCCTTTCCTTTCGTTATTTTCATGCATTCTTTTATTTATTTATTCATTTGTTTTATTTCAGTTTTCTGTTCTTTCATTTCAGTATTTCAGTCTATTTAATTCTAACAAATTGGTTTATTTTTTTTTACAGAATAAAAAAAAGAATGCAAAGAATTTTACAGAATGAATTTGAAGAAAGCAGAAGAAAGCAAAGCAACAACAACAACAACAACAAAAAGACAACCCCTGAGCTGGTTCACAAAGTCAGGTCATGAACAACCTGGTGGATTTCCGACAGCTCCTGCAGTGCTCTGAGCTAAACCTCCAGGATGTGGGAAATGCTGTGCACCTCGGTCTTAAGGTCCTGGTTGAGCAGAGACAAAGGAAACCTGCAGAAATAAGCATTTAAGTTATTGTTTGTGTAAGAACGCAATTGTAAACTTGCTTTTCTAATCATTAACTTGTACAAGTTTCTCAATGTTTTTATACAATGTTTATACACTCCTTCCCAGAGTGAACCATGTCAGTTTGGTATTGAAAGGTCCACAAAGGAATGCATAAACCTTCTTCAACATGAGGCTGCTTAGGGCTATCTGACATACCTTCCTTATTTTAGGAGGTGGTGAACTGGGAGATAAACTCCCACATCTCCTTCCGCGTGAGCTCCCCCCCTGTGGACATGGTGATCGTGGCCGTTTGAGACTTGGACTTGAACTCCCTTGTTTTCCACCCGCATCTTCTGCGTCCTCTGTTGCCGTGTCTTCTTTCGGAGAAGCACCGTCAGCTGCTTCATTTCCGTTGCCTGCTGCTCTGCCTTCACAAATCTTATGTTCCTCTTCTTCTCTTTTCTCTACATTTCCCTTATTTTTCTTTTCTTCCACCTCCTCCTTCGTATCCTCTGACTTCTCTGGAAGACGCCCTCTCAGTCCTGGATCCTGCCTGCTTATTTCAGATTCTCTTGTGCTTTCACGTTCCTGCAAAATCAGTAACACAAAGTCAGTACTGCAAAATACGTCACCTCGGCACATGTTCTCATTGCAACATTAGTTTTTCTACATATTCCACATGTTCAAGGCAACTAAGCTGCCGAGCTTCAGGTATAATTCTCCTATTTTTACACTTGAGAGGTGCTTTATTTTGGAATAATTAGCTGTCAAACGGAGCGAGGCTTTCACTTATGAATGGAAGACAACGCAGCTTAACCATCGTCTTCTGATGGCGGCATCAAACCAGCCCCAGCTAATGAGCAAACTGGTTTTACTTCCAACAATTGGGCTTCCTCCTTCTGTAAGAGCAAATATATTTGAAGAAGCCTGGCTTCTTGTGAGCGACAAAAAGAGATGGAAGACGAATCATCGGCAGGCATCCTTTTGAAGAGAAGTGAAAAACAAAACCCCAAGAACTTTGTAATTGTTCCACAATCTAGAAGAGAGTTTTGAAATCTAAAACCCCAACCTCTCCAATATCCTCAGTTCAGAAAATCCTCTTACCCGTCTACAAAGATCACATCCTTCATTAATAATATACTAAATTGTCAGACAGCAGCAGGCAAACAATCACAACTACACGTACCACCCTCTGTGCAAGCACGAGGCACACAAACTTACTGATTTCTTTGGGAACTTGCGTTTTGCCAGGATGCTGGAGAAATCCAGGTTTGAGGGCAGAGGTTTAATCGGCCAAGCGGGATCTAACACATTGACTCTGATATCCAACACAAGTAGTTTCCTCAAAGGAAAAACACCATTCCAGGTAGAGCGTAACTGAAATAAACATTTCTTTGTATTTGCATCCACCTAAAACAATCAAAAATTGTATGGCTTGTTAGAGGTAAAAGAAAACAATTTCTTCATCTTTTCTGTACAACTAAAGATTTCATCTATTTCCTATCTCTACAGACAGTTTGCCCTTTTAACACCTTGAGCTTGCTATACAGAATTTATAACCAGTGCAGGTCATATATCAATACGCATGGAAAGCGCCACAGAAGCTCAAATGTGGAATTGTTGTTTCAAGGATCTTTGAAGGTTTTATTGCAGATTACCATTCTCTGAAAACTTTCTTTCAACTCTTTCACTAGCAAAAATCTCATTTATTTGCCCAATTTCTGTGGGAAAGAAAGAAAATGAGAAAAATAGTGGAAGCCAACAGGGAAGGAGGCTTCACAACCGCCCTGGGCACCCCATCCCAGTGCTCAGTCACCCTCTCAGTAAATGAGTTCTTCCCCACGTTCAGGCGGACGTTCCTGCCTTTGAGCTTATGCCCGTCGCCTCTCATTAAGAGAAAAACGTTAAAGATACGGCAGCAGAACAAGAAAACCTCAAATGGAAAGCATGTATGTTCTACCAGGAACAAACGCTGCTGAGATTGCCGAACTTTTCTGAAAGTGTCATACCTGTTCAAACACACAAGGAAATATTAAAGGCAGGTGGTCAGCAAATGCAGGGAGATAGTCTCCTCCCACGTTCTTGACAACAGAATCCATGAGGTACATGGCCGGCAGTTTCTGTGCTGCGGGAGCCTGGAGCAATGAGAAGAAACTGACATGGGGCTTCAATCGTGGTGGACATGATGCCCTCCCAGAGCTTTTGGTGGGATGAGTCCCAAACCCTCTCCTATTATGAACAGGGAGGGAGGGCTCTTGCCCTCCTGGGAGTCCCCTGACCACTTTGATGTCTCCCCTTGCCCCTTCTACATTCCTCCTCCTGCAACGCCTGCTCCTCGTGCTGCCGGTCTCCTCCTGCGTTCCTCAGCACTCCGTCTTCCCTATGCCCTTCCTCCTAGCCCCTGAGGCCGCCCATGCCTGCTGCCCCAGCTGGTCCCTCCAGAACTACGGGTAAAAGCCAGAGTCAGTGGCCTATGAAAACCTTGGTGATCTGCTTCTCAATCAGGGACACAATGTCCTTGGCGAAGTGCTTGCTCTCCTCGGCCAGGGTGGTGAGCATATCGATGCGCCGCTTGCTGTTGTAGGTCAGCTGAGTCAATAATGACCGGTATTTGCAGCAAACCTCTTCCCGCCCCTCGCTGCTACCAGGTCTCCACTCCGGGGCGAACATGGTGCTCTGGATGGGGCCGGCACCAGGACACAACCCACCGACCGACAGCCTGCGACCCCTAATGCCGCTATGGCACAACCGCCGCCACCCTCGCACCAGGGCAGTTTGTTGTGAGGATGGGGCCCGTCGCCTTGGAAACCTCCTCCAGCTCCCTCACTGCGCCCTGATTGGCTGGCGACCCCCTGCTCAGCCCACGATTGGCTCATCCGTCAGAACAGCCGCCTCGGGCTGCCGGGGACCATCTTCCTCTGCTTGGCTCCTGGGCTAAAGCCTCCTTCTTGCACCGCCGTCCTGACCCTGCTTGCGTTTCCCTCCTGCCCTGCTCCTCAGCTGCTCTGCCTCTGCCTACACCTTTCCCTCTCGGCCCTGAGCTTTACAGGCTCCCTTGTGCAAGCCGGCCTTTCTGCCAAACTCTCAGGTGGGACCCGGTGGCCTCACCAACCTTTGGCTCGGCTGCTGATGGGGCGACGTTGCTGGGTGCGGCTCTGCTCTGCCCTCGCCACAGGGTCAGCCATGGGGATGGACGTCAGCGAACATAGGATGGATGTCAGTTAATAGGGATGTCAGTGAATTCATGTCCCCTTTGTCCCAAGCCACGTAAAGACCTGTAAAAAGCTCGTGTCCTGGCACGCCAAGACACATCCAGACTTCCTGGACCTAAACACCGCTTGTGCTAAAGGGCCATGTTAGAGCAGCTCTTCTCAAACAAGACTGGGAAACAGCTTCAGGAAGGGGGACACAGAAGCTGGGGGACACAAAGTGACAAGAGGTAGAAGAGAGCACCTCTTGAGACTGATGTCCCTTACCTTCTACACCATAGGGTGCTGCTGTCCCACCACCCAGGGAAGGGGATGGATGGATGGATGGAGGGCATCATCTGATCAGGTCTCGGCACCAGCTCTGGACATCCCCATAGGCAAGAAGGAAAGGAGGGCTCCTTCCTCCAAGCTCCAAGCTCCAAGCTCAAAGCTTTTTTTTTTCCTTCCAAATGATGGGAGGATATAGAAGGCATTCCGCAGCCAGAGGAACCGGCCAGTTCCAACCCCCTGCCATGGGCAGGGACGCCTCACACTAGACCAGGTTGCCCCAAGTCCCATACAACCTTGCCTTGAACACTTCCAGGGACGGGGCAGCCACAGCTTCTCTGGGTAACCTCTACCAGTGCCTCACCACTCTCGCAGTAAAGAACTTCTTCCTTATAGCCAACCTAAATCTCCCCCGTCCAAGTTTGAAGCCATTGTCCCTTCTCCTATCATTACAGTCCTGACAAAGAGTCCCTCTCTGCTATCTTTCTAGGCCCCCTTCGGAATCGGGAAGCCTGCTCTGAGGTCTCCATACAGCTTCTCTTCTCCAGGCTGAACGGCCCCAACTTCCTTCATATGGGAGGCGCTCATAGGTTTCGAGTTATCCATATGTAGTTATTAACCCTATCATTAACCCAGTTATTACACTCGGTCACACCACCTGCAGGCCAGCAGTACCCCTGACAAGACCTCCACGGCTCACGTTAACACGCTGGCACGCAGCTGGGACGTAATGTAAATCCTGACAAAAGAGTTGCAGCCGAGGACACGATTTAGCAAATTTAGCCTTACTTCAAAGGCAACTTCCCTTACAGACAGCTCATCTGCTCTGTTCAGAAAGTGTGGCACGGGCCTCTTCCAGCGCAAAGGCTCAAACCCTGCCTGCGGTAAATCACCTGTTCAGACAAGCCCTGCTTGTCTTCCCTCACTGACGCCTTGCTTCACGCAAATCAATCCCTACCAGAAGCCCCTCACGAAGACTGCACAGAAAAGCCAACTGCAAGTGCCTTTACGCGCTATGATCTTATCACACAGCAATCTGGGAAGAAACTGGCTTTTCCTGCTAGGTTTGCTCCAGCTTCACTACCTCTGAAGACAACACCTGTTACATTTACCAAGCCAAGGCAACCTCGGAGGTCAGCAAAAGCATGCTTCATGTAGGAAACCTGCACCATAGGGTGAAGACAGGCACACTACAGGAACACGTTACTCTCAAACAAGAGACGCTTCCAACCACTCTCCCCCTTGCTTGCCAAAGGTCACAAAACATCAGAAAACAACAACAACAAAAGAGCAGGGTTCTCTCTCCCATTTCGCAGAGCCCATTGTCCAATTCCCTTGGGAAAAAGGAAGGGCTTTGAAGTGGCGAGACAGGAGGCCGGACAAAGGGAAAGACAGGCCAAAGCAAGAGCCGGGGAGCAAGATACAGATGGAGGTCAGAAAGCCAGGGCTGGGCAGCAGGACAGAGAGATGGAAGGCAAAAAGCACCCTGGGCCGCAGGGCAGCGATGGAGTGACAAATGACAGCAAGGGAAGAGGGAGGGGGGATCCTGGAGGCACCGAGAGGCAGAAGAGGGGGACATGGCCCCAAGGGCCGGGACTCGCCACAGCTCCCGCTCTCCGTCCTGCCACGGAAACTCTTCAGCCGAGGCCCTTCTTTCTCTGCCTGTCTGTGCTCTCCCCTTCCCTCCTGGGCAGGCCCAGGGCCAGCTGCAGGGCGCAGGCCGGGCTGGGGCAGCTCGGGGGGCTCTGGCGGCCGGGCTGCCCGGTGCCTGTGCCCACAGCGGGGCTGTCTCCATCTCCCCAGGGCTCGCTCGCCCCAGCGCTGGCCCCGGCCCCGGACCCGGCCCCGGCCCCGGCCCCGGCCCCGGCCCTCCCCTCAGCGGGGCCGCAGCCCCACCAGAACCTGCAGCACCAGCACCAACATGGCCGCCGGCAGCCCCTGCCCTCGCACTACAGCTCCCAGCGTGCCCCGGGGCGCTCCTCTGCTTCCAGGCCCCGCTGGGACACCGTCCGCCCCGCCGGGCATAGGGCCGAGGGAGCGGGCAGAGGGGATGGGAAAGGCCGGGAGAGGTGAGGCCGGGGAGGAGAGGGACGGGAGCGAGGGGGGAGGCTGAGGAGCAGCGGTGTGGGTCGGGCTGAGGAGGTGGAGAGGGACAGAGCAGCGATGGCCTCCAGGGTGGAAGAGCCAAAGGGGCATCAGGCAAGATGGAGTGCAGAGGGAAGCATGGCCAGGCGAGGAGGGCAGCCATGGGGAGCAGGCGGGCAGGCTGCAGGACAGAGCTCTCTGCAGCTTCCTGAAGAGGGGACATGGGCAGGGAGCTGCTGATGTCCCTGGGATCCAGGGGCAGGATGCCTGGGAGCCAGGGCAGGCTCACACCTCATGTTAGGGAGCATTTCTTTACAGGGAGGGTGTTCAAGCATCGGCACAAGGTTCCTGGTGCGCCAAGCCTGCGAGTGCGGGAGAGGCATATGGACGATGCAGTAAGGACTGTGCCCTCAAGAACACGCTTTAACTTGTGGCAAGCGCTGAACTGGTCAGGCAGTTGGACTACACGATTGTTGTAGGTCCCTTTCAACTGAGCTCTGCTCTGCTCTGCTATTCCATGGCACGTGCTGGGGGCTGCAGCTCGAAAGCCCCTGGGACCTCAAACCACCTGCACCTCAAGCCCCTTCCCCTCCCCGAGAGCCTCAACCCCAGCAAGCTTCCCGGTCTACGTGCAGCACCCTGAAAGCCCCAGAACGCCAAACCCCCAAAACCTCTGCTGGGACCCCCAAAACACCTCATGGGACCCGCTCAAACCACCTCTGCCCCCCAAACACGCTGCCTGCACGCCCAAACCACCCTGGCAGTCCCAAACCCAGATGGCTGCCAGGAAAACCCCCTGCACACCACATCCCAAAACCTCCTCCAGAACCTCCCAACATTCCCTCTGCTCTCCAATGCCCTTTCGTTTCCGGTCATTATTTTCATTCATTCTTTTGTTTTTGTTTTTCCATTTCAGTTTTCCATTGTTTCCTTTCAGTATTTCCCTTCATTTGGTTCTAACAATTCAGTTTTGGTTTGGTTTTTCTTTTTCAGAACAGCGCAAACTGGAAGAAAGCAAAGCAACAACAAAAAAACCCGTGCGTTGTTTAAAAAGCCGTGTCCTGAGCAACGTGGTGGACATGATGCTCTCCCAGAGCTTTTGGTGGGATGAGTGCCAAACCCTCTCCTACTATGAACAGGGAGGGAGGGCTCTTGCCCTCCTGGGAGTCCCCTGCCCACTTTGCTGTCTCTCCTTGTCCCTTCTACGTTCCTCCTCCTGCGACGCCTGCTCCTCATGCTGCCGGTCTCCTCCTGCGTTCCTCAGCACTCCGTCTTCCCTATGCCCTTCCTCCTAGCCCCTGAGGCTGCCCATGCCTGCTGCCCCGGCTGGTCCCTCCAGCACTACGGGTGCAAGTCGGAGTCAGTGGCGTATAAAAGCCTCAGTGTTCTGCACCTCAATCAGGGACACAGTGTCCTTGGTGAAGCGCTTGCTGTCCTCGGCCAGGGTGGTCAGCACATCAATGCGCCACTTGCTGCATGCCCAAACCCCCCCCGGGATTCCCAAACCCATCTGGCTGCCAGAACCCCGCCCTGCACCCTGTGTGTCCTGGTTTTATACCCTTAGAAAAACAGAGGGCTTTATGCCAGCCGTGCCGTTGTTTAGCTGTGGGGCTGTGCCGTTTCTCTTGATCTGCCTGTTGTCCTCCCCGAGAGCGTTGGCCTCAGGTGCCAAGCACGAAGGTCACGGAACCACTGCATGCTCAACTCTTGGCCCGTTACATCCATTACAGACGTCACCATCTGCAACATCCAGGTCATTATTTGGCACTGGAGCTCTTCCAGGATCCCAACAGAGGTCCCTAGGAGGGAGACCTTAATTAGTCCAAGTGAAAGGACACAGATGCAGAATGCAGATGGAGTTTTAGGTGTCTGATCAAAGGTGCGCTGCCATGTTGGTGGGATTGTTCCTGTTCTTGCTATGTGCAGGTTACGCATAGCAACAGCTTTCTGTCTTTGGCCCCTTCAAGTGTGGGAGCAGGGGCTGGATGTTTGCCTTCTGGGAGCTGTTCTCCAGGACACCCGAAAGCTCTCAGCAGAGGGGCACTACACAGAGGGAGTATTAGGTGATTTTTTTCATGGTGGATTGCCATGTTGGTGGCACCATTCCAAAAGAGTAAAGTTGCCTCGACGAGGCTGACAGAGGTTTTGGTTAGAGCGGCATCCTTGGTTTCCCTCCCAGTGGAACTTTGCATTCTAATGCAAGAGGAATCCTAAGAGTATGGGTTCAGCTTGGCAGCAGTCCTACTTGCCCCAGGTGTTTGTAACAGACAGTCCCCTAAAGAGCGTTTCTTCTGTCTTGGAGCAGGATCTGTAGTAATATTTTGAAGCACTTTGTGAGGTTGGGGACGAAGCTGTGTGGGTGCGTCCTCAGAGAAGTCAGTTCATGGGGATTCTGCCCATCTCTCTGAGCAGTTTTCGCTGAGATGTGCCCTTTGAGAGCTCTGTATTTATGCGCTCCTGGACAAAATAGCTGTATGAATCCCCTCTGCACTTGCTTGCCTGCTGTCAACTTGCCGGCTCCCTTCAGTGTTTTCCAAATGCCCTGTCTGTCTCATTGAGGGAACTCTCCTGCCCAGCAAAGTTGAGCAATGCTGCCAGCTCATGAAGGAGAATAAGTCCGGGCTGCCAGGGACTAGAATTAGAGAGGGGTTGGAGTTCTTGTCCAGAGGTGGGGGCTTCTCTGGGGCTTTGTCTTTAGGTGCAACTGTGAGGTTCTGGGTCAGAGCTTTGGGGTAATTTGAGAGCCTGCTCGTGCTGGATCCCGTCCCATGTATGGCAGGCGCATACTTTTCTGTTTCTCCCCAGGGCGGTGTTTGGGACTTCCATGCACCCTTAGTGGAGCATTTTCCCGCTTCAGTTTCTGAGGAGCTGGTGGGGCAGGCAGAGGGAATTGGCTTTTGCAGGTGCTATATGAACAGCCGAATGAAAAGAAGCCCTGAACGCTGTGTTCCTCCTTGCATGCTCAAACTCTCTCCGTGTCCTGGGTTCAGCAGTAGCAGTCATTTTTCTCCTTCTTGGTAGCTGGTGCAGCGCTGTGGTTTTGACTTTCGGCCTGGGAACAGCGCTGATAACACCGACGTTTTGAGTTACTGCTCAGTAATGTTTACTGTGACCAAGGACTTTCTGAGTCTCATTCTCTGCCAGGGAGGAGGGGAAGCCGGGAGGAAGCAGAGACAGGACACCTGACCCAAACTGACCAAAGAGGTATTCCATACCACAGCACGTCATGCCCACTATATAAACGGGGGGCAGTTACCTGGAAGGGTTGGGTCACAGCTCGGTCAGGCTGGGTATCAGTCTGCGGGTGGTGAGCAGTTGTATTCTCTTCCCTTGTTATTTCCCTAATCATCATTATTATTGGTGGTAGCAGCAGTGGCTTGTGTTATACCTCCGTTACTGGACTGTTCTTATCTCAACCCGTGGGAGCTACATTCTTTTGATTCTCCTCCCCATCCCTCTGGGAGTGCAGTGGGTGAGGAAGCGGTGGGGGCATGAGGGAGCAGCTGCGTGGTTCTGGATTGCCAGCTGGGCTTAAACCACGACACTCCATTAATGAGAAGCACCACTTAGCCTGCCTTTGAACGCGCAGCCCAGCGCGGGCCACCAATGTTCCAAGGGGAGCTGTGCTTCAGTGCCCACCCCTTCTGAATAGGCTCAAACCCCTTCCTAGGCCGCCAGTATCGCTTTCAGTTGGCGTACAGCTGGCCTTAGATCCCCTTTATCTCCGACTCCAAAAGCCGAGGGGTCGAGCTCAAGTCTTCTTCGGAGCATTCTGTGGGAAGCTGCAGGTAGGACCCTTCTCCCCATCTGCACCGTAGAGCACAGGTTTCACATCTTGCCCAGCCTGGAGTGGCCCGAGGGCTACTGCATGAAGTGTCTCTCGTTTGATTTGTTCCCAGGCTTGGTGTTGCTCAGGGCCCCATTTGAAATCCTTCTTTTTCCGTGTCACTGCTAGAGAGGGCTTGCAATCAGACTGTCATCTGGGATGTGCATTCTCTAGAAGCCCACAGCACCTAAGAAACCTTGTGTTTCTTGCAAAAAACAGAGGCCAAAAGACAGCACTGCAGCAGCAAGTCGGAACAAAAAGAACTCTATCCCAGCCGAACCCAGGACAGTATCCACCCCTTATTCCGTACCCTTTCACGTCATGCCCGTTCCCACAATTTCCACCATCACCTTTCCTGTCCTTTGAGAAATATATGTATACATGTATATAGCACATACATATATATGTATAACCACACAGAGAGATATCATTCCCGTAGTCTCTGGACCATCCCTACCAACGTTGTTTGAGCTCATGCAGTCCATGCCTTGGGGCAGCATCTATCAGGAGTGTCTCTGGGCAGGAAAGATGGATGGTGTGTGGACTCTTGGATGCTGAAGCTGATTGCGATGCAATCAGTGCTGCCCTTGTCTAGTTTGATTAAAGTTCATGCTTCCTTGATGTGGTGATCAAAAGGGAGTCAGGTTCAGATGCTCAAATGCGGAGCAGCGGAGATGGGTGCCCCGAGGTGGCCGGCGCAGTGATGGGTATGTGACTGCCACAGAAGGATGAGCAGGTGCTGCTGATTTCTCTTTAGCACAGTTGTGGTTGTGATTGGCACTTGTTGTTGTCTGAGCTTCAGCACCCCCCAGCAGAGAGAGCAGGCAAGGCAGAGAGCTGCTTCGTTTCCTGTGTCTCTAAAGCAGCTGCGGCAAAAGGGCAGAGGTACCCTTTTCGGTGCTTGAAATGCCCCTGGGCCAATCACAGTGGGTTGCTTTTGCTACTCCTTCCCAGCCAGGCTAATTTGAGTTGGGATGCCCCTGTCACTCCAAAAATACATCTAGAGTGTGACACTGGCTGGTGTTAGGGTACACTACTGGGGTGTCTACCAGGGCCTTATAGTTCTGTGGCTCTGATGTGCCTGGCCATCTAATCCATACAGTCCTGTCACTGTGGTTGTCCCTCTCCTGCACATGGCTGTTGGCCCAATCATAGGATGCTCCACTTAGTCCTTGTAAAACCGGGTTCAAATTCATTACTCTAGGATGAGGTGTAAGGTCAGCCCTCCCACTCTGCCTGGGAAGCTGTGCCGTGGAGACTGGAGTAATGTGTCTTGTGGAAGAACCCTCCTTTGTGCTTGATTTCCCTTGCAGCTCATGTACCCGTGGGTCTAGGATTGGGGTAGGGTTCCATTCCACTCCTCATGTCCTCTCTGTGGTCTTGCGGGTAAAATCACTGGGTAACCTGTAGAGTGTACCTTGTCTGTTCTCCCTCTTGAGCGAAAGGATGCTTCCTGTCAGTAGCTGAGATGTTGGGGCTTACAGGTGGGGAATGGGATCTCTCCTGCTGTTGCCGCTGGAACTGCCGGAACAGTTTCTCACATCATTCATTCAGCTTTTCCAGAGCCAAGACATGCAAGCTTTGGGAGGAAGAGAGTTTTCCTTCCTATTGCTGGAGTTGGCAAGGGAATTCATTCCCCACTGGTGCCTCTCCGTGTCTGCAACATTGCCATTGGTTTATCATATGACGATTGCGTACTTCCTACCAGTTTCTGCTCCATGAGTTGTGTGTAGTGGCTGCAATGGCTGCCTCTAGGATTGGAGAAGCTGCAGTGCCTGTGACTGGAGTTGGAGTATGCGGAGTGCCTGTGACTGGAGTTGGGGTATGTGCAGTGCCTGCGGGTGGTGCAGCCCCAGCAAGAGACACCAGTTGCAGTGCCTGTGGCTGTGGTCGGAGCAGCTGCAGTGTCTGTCGCTTGGGGTGGAGTTGCTGCTGTGCCTGATGCTTTGCCATGAGATCCAGAGACATCTTTTTCCCCTTGAGGGTACCGGATGGGCTGAGCAGGGACTTTGCAGTCACCATTGAAAAGTTTTCAGTTCCCTGTTGTGGGGCTTGGGATTGTGCCTGCTGCATCAGGGGGTGGTGTCACCTTTGCTTGGGAGCAGAGCGGGTGGTGAGGTGGCAGCCGGGTAGTGCCACATGCTCCAGCGGAACGGGAGGGAAGTGTCTGGTTGGACTTGATGAGCTTAAAGGTCTTTCCCAAGCCTGCTGATTCTGCGATTCTGTGGGCAGGGTCTGTTTGAGCAACTTGTGCTATGAGCGGCTGGCTTGGTTTCCTTGCGCCTTGTAAGACACCAGCATTGGGGGATCCTTCATCCTCATCCCCTTTTCTTCTGTTGCGATACTTTTCCCGTTGACTTCATCTGCCATCTCCCAGGGGATTTGCCGCCTGCTGGTTGGATTTTGCAGGGACTTGGCTGCCCTGGCGCTCCCTTCCAGGTTTGCCAGGGCCATTTCCACATCTGTAAGGGTTTGGGCGCGATGGTCGCCGTGGCCCCGGCAGCATGACTCCTTGCCCCAGCGGGTGGCAGCCTGGGATGGAGTTCAGGAAGCTGCAGTGCGGTCGGTGCAGGGCATCCCCCTCTCTTGCCTTGCTGCTTCCTGCCTGCTGTGTGCTGGTGCCCACCGCTGTGCTGTGCCTGTGTGTCTGCCCCTGGCACAGCATGTCCTAGCTGTTGCTCAGCCGGCGCAGCTCCATCTTCCTCCTTTTCCTTGGTGGGGAATGGTCCTGCTGGGAGGACTCTTGCTGGCTGCGGGTGCGGGCTGGCACAGGGCTCTTGGCTGGGCTGCTGCCCGCCTCTGGCAGCGTGGGCACCCCCTGGCAGGAGACAAGGCCGATGGGCAGTTGCAGTGGGCTCAGAAGTACCCTGGGCTGCCTGTTCAGTGCCTCCTGCAGCAGTGTGTGTTTGTGTGGTGGTTGGTGCTGGGGGGCAGCCTGGGCTTGGGGACTCGGCACTCTCAATCGCTCTAGAACCACCCTGGGCTTCATGCGCAGTGCCTCCTGCAGCAGTGTGTCTTTGTGTGGCGGAAGGTGCTGTGGGGCAGCCGTGGCGCTGGCCTGGAAATTGGGCACCGGCACTCGCCTTAACAGCACCCTGGGCTGCCTGTGCATCGCCTCCCGCAGCAGTGAGTCACTGCAGGTTGGGTGTCGCTGGGGGGCAGCCGAGGCCTGGGCACTCCGCAGTTGCAGGCGGGTCAGAAGCAGCCTGCGCTGGCAGCGGGGGCTCAGTAGGGGAGGCTCCATGGGAGCTGCCAAGTGCTCCTTGCGGGGACTCTCAGCAGCTCTGTCCCCTTGAGCCTCTGCAGTGTCCTCGGAGCTCTCTCTCCTCTGCAGTGCCAGAGGGGCTCAGTGGTGTCCGGGGGGGGGAGGTCTGCTGAGCCCCTGACCTGCTCCCGCTGTGTGTCCTGCAAGGGGGAGGCCGGCGCCCCGCAGAAGGGGTCGGCATCCCCCAGCATTGGTGCCTGCGAGCAGCCCTTGCTCCTCCTCATGTGCACCCAGTGCTGCAGCATGTCAGGAGCCGGGGTGAAGGAGCGGGCGCCGGCAGGGCTGCCGGGGCCGTCGCGGGAGGTGTCATCGCTGTCCTCCATCTCCGTAGTGCAGATGTCCTCTGCCCTGCACAGCGAGAGGAGGGGGAGCATGTGAGGGAGCTGGTTGCGGTGGGGACTTTGGGGACGTCGCAGGCTGTGTCCTCCCCAGCCCCCAGCCCCGCCAGCGCCGATGGCTCTTTGTGGGAGGTGCCCTCCGCCACGTGCTTGGACAGTTCGGGAGCTCGTGGAGCACCTGCGCAGAAGAGCTGTGTCCGTCGGTGCTCACGGGGGTGTCCTCGACGTCGGGGAGCTGCGCCAGCACCGCCGGGTTCAGCGGGCGGCCGCCATTGGCCACGCGCTCCAAGAAGGCGCCGAGCTCCTTGAGGAAGCCGGTGATGGTGAGGCTGTTGGGGCAATGGAAGGCACTGGGGAAAGTGTCCTCAGTGTCCCCTAGCGCAGCACCCCCACGCCGCCACCCTGCACAACGTGCTGGGAGAGTGCCGGGAACTCCTGGAGGAAGGCGGCCCAGTCGGGGACACGCGGGACGGAGCCATCCCTGCGCGCTGCATCCGGCTGGCGGGGAGCGGGGAGGGGATGGTGTCCTCCATGGCTGCTGCGCCCTCGGGGGAGGCCGCCTCCTGCCCATGGGCGCAGGGGATTTGTGCCGCGGGTGGGAGCGGCAGCGCAGAGGGGAGCTGCAGCAGCTGCCCCGGGGCCCCCAGGGGCCCTGGCACCCCCTGCGCCAGCTGCTGGGGGCCAGGCTGGTCCTGGGCAGGCCCCAAGGGCAGCGGCAGCCCCGGGACAGGGGGTAGCTCACGGGTCGTGACGCGCCTCGACGTGGCAGAGCGCTGGGGCTCAGACCAGACACTTGCAATGGCGCTGAAGGTGGAGGGGAAACCTCTCTGTTGGGAGAAGCAGAGAGCTTCCCCTGGCTGAGGATTCCCTGTCCTAAATGATGGTTTCCCATGCCCACGATGGTTTCCCATCCCAATGATGTTTGCTGGGGAGCTGAATTTGGTGTCCAAGGGGCAGAGGTGGGGCCGGCGCCGCTGTCCCTGCAATGCTAATGCGTGTGCTTCCCAGTCTTTCCAGTGGTGGCGGTGGGAAGTGGGCTTGAGGCACTTGGCCTTTTCCCTCTCTGCTATGGGCCAGAGCTCAGTCTCGGTCTCACTGTTAGGGAAGATTGACTCCCCTGGATGGCATCTTTGCTGGCTCTTGTCACCCTGTCACCGGCTTTCGAGACCCCGGCTGCTGGGACCCATCGTGCATGTTATGAATCTTGCCTGCCCTCTAACTATTAGGTCAAGCAGTCTGGAAATTATTGACTTGTACATATATGTATCTATGTATATGTGTGTACATACATGTACACGTATATATAGAAGCACACTAACACAGATCTACACATCCGTATCGGCATGGGTGTGTCTACGTTTGTATTTTCTTGTCTATATCTAAATAAAAAGCACACTGTAATGTGATGACATCTTATATTTCTACTGGAAGCTTTGTCCTGGCCCTGGAAATCAGGCCTTTTCTTTGTGGCACGCTATGTTGTGCAGTGCTGTGCTGTGCTGTGCTATGCTCTGATCTGCTGTGCTGTCCTAAGCTGTGCTGTGCTGTGCTCTGATCTGCTGTGCTGTCCTAAGCTGTGCTGTGCTGTGCTCTGATCTGCTGTGCTATTCCGTGCTGTACAGTGCTGTCCTAAGCTGTGCTGTGCTATGCTCTGATCTGCTGTGCTGTTCCGTGCTGTGCAGTGCTATGCTGTGTCGTGTGTGCTATGATGTCCTGTGCTGTGCTGTGCTCTTCTGTGCTGGGCTGTGTTGTTCTGTGCCGTTCGTTCCCTGCAGCGGCCAATAACTGAATTATGAGACTGTTGGTTGCTGCAATGTCAGGTGTGTTTTCAGCTCCAGAAACATTTTCAAGCCACACAAAGGTAACAAGTGGAAATAGGATTTAGTTTATTTTCATATGAGGGAGAAGCTCTTCCCTGTGAGGGTGCTGAGGCGCTGGCACAGGGTGCCCAGAGGGGCTGTGGCTGCCCCATGCTGGCAGGGCTCAAGGCCGGGTTGGACGGGCTTGGGGCACCCTGCTCTAGTGCAAGTAATGCGGAGCTCCTGAAATAAAAGCACTCGGTGTTATCTGCTGCCTTCTCACCCTTTCTGCTCCTGAGCCCAGGCTGTGCTTTCCTCCCTGTGCCACCTGCACGAGGATCAGTGCAGCGCTCTCAGAGGATAAGGGAGTGGGTTTGTGTTTTGCAGCCTCAGGCCAGCCCAGCCTGCAGTGGGAGCTGTGAGCCAAAACGATAACTTCCATAGGGCCGTGGAAGTGATGCGGGTAAAGGAAAACCTCACTTCTTCATGAACCTTGATGGGAAAGTTCCCACTCTGATTCAGGACAGGAAATAATCGGAGTTGCAGCTCCTGGGTCAAGTCCTGCTTCCTGGGGAAAACATCCGCCTTGCCACTCTTAACTTCACCAGCCTTATCACTGCTTAACCCCCAAAACCTGTGCTGGGACCCACAAAACACCTCATGGGACCCGCTCAAACCACCTCTGCCCCCCAAACACCCTCCCTGCACACCCAAACCACCCTGGCAGTCCCAAACCCAGATGGCTGCCAGGAAAACCCCCTGCACACCACATCCCAAAACCTCCTCCAGAACCTCCCAACATTCCCTCTGCTCTCCAATGCCCTTCCTTGAACCCCTAGCGCTGTGGCATGCTATGTTATGCGGTGCTATGCCATGCCATGCCACTCTATTCCCTGCACTGACCATGAGTCACATAATGATGAGACTGTTGTTTGCCTCAATGTCGGATGTTTTTTCAGCTCAAGAAGTGTTCTGAAGACTCACAAAGGTTACAGCTTGAAACGGGATTTCACGTGAGTTCACATATAGGACTTCATTTCATTTCAGTTAGTTTCATTTAATTTCACTTCATCTGGAAGAAATTCTTCCAGGGGCAAGAGGGTGGTGCGGCCCTGGCACAGGGTGCCCAGAGAAGCTGTGGCTGCCCCATTCCCTGATAGTGTTCAAGGCCAGGCTGGATGGGGCTTGGAGCAATCTGGTCTTCTGGAGGTCTCCCAGCCCATGGCAGTGGGTTGGTACATGACGAGCTTTAAGGCCCTTTCCAACCCAAACTTTTGTATGGTTTTATAATTTCATTTTATTCCTGCATTTAATTATATTTCATTTAATTAGTATTATTCATTCATTCCTTCTTATTTCTTTCTTTTCTTTCCTTTCCTTTCCTTTTCCTTGTTTCTTCCTTCCTTCCTTTCCTTCCTCCCTCCCTTCCTTTCCCTTTCCTTCCTTGCATCCTTGCTTCCTTCCTCCCTCCCTCCCTCCCTACCTCGCTCTCTCCCTTCCTTCTTTCCTCCCTCCCTCCCTCCCTCCCTCCCTCCCTCCCTCCCTCCCTCCCTTCCTTCCTTCCTCCCCCCTACCTTTCTTCCTCCCTCCCTCCCTCCTTCCTTCCTTCGTTCTTCCCTCCCTCCCTCCCTCCCTTCCTTCTTTCCTCCTCCCCTCCCTTCCTTATTAACTCCCTCCCTCCCTGCCTCCCTTCTTTCCTCCGTCCCTCCCTCCCTTATTAACTCCCTCCCTGCCTGCCTCCCTTCTTTCCTCACTCCTTCCCTCCTTCCCTTCCTTCTTTCCTCCCTCCCTCCCTTCCTTCCTTCATTCCTTCTTTCCTCCCTCCCTCCCTTCCTCTCTTCCTCACTCCCTCCCTTTCTTCCTCCCTTCCTTCCTTCCCTGCATGCTACTTCCCTCCCTCCTTCCCTCACTTTTCTCATTTTTCTATTCATTTTTATTATTTCACCATTTTATTTCATCTTTTCCTTTCAGTTCCTTTCCTTTCGTTATTTTCATGCATTCTTTTATTTATTTATTCATTTGTTTTATTTCAGTTTTCTGTTCTTTCATTTCAGTATTTCAGTCTATTTAATTCTAACAAATTGGTTTATTTTTTTTACAGAATGAAGCAAATTGGAAGAAAGCAGAAGAAAGCAAAGCAACAACAACAACAACAACAAAAAAACAACCCCTGAGCTGGTTCACAAAGTCAGGTCATGAACAACCTGGTGGATTTCCAACAGCTCCTGCAGTGCTCTGAGCTAAACCTCCAGGATGTGGGAAATGCTGTGCACCTCGGTCTTAAGGTCCTGGTTGAGCAGAGACAAAGGAAACCTGCAGAAATAAGCATTTAAGTTACTGTTTGTGTAAGAACGCAACTGTAAACTTGCTTTTTTAATCATTAACTTGTACAAGTTTCTCAATGTTTTTATACAGGGTAAACTCCTTCCCAGAGTGAACCATGTCAGTTTGGTATTGAAAGGTCCACAAAGGAATGCATAAACCTTCTTCAACATGAGGCTGCTTAGGGCTATCTGACATACCTTCCTTATTTTAGGAGGTGGTGAACTGGGAGATAAACTCCCACATCTCCTTCCGCGTGAGCTCCCCCCCTGTGGACATGGTGATCGTGGCCGTTTGAGACTTGGACTTGAACTCCCTTGTTTTCCACCCGCATCTTCTGCGTCCTCTGTTGCCGTGTCTTCTTTCGGAGAAGCACCGTCAGCTGCTTCATTTCCGTTGCCTGCTGCTCTGCCTTCACAAATCTTATGTTCCTCTTCTTCTCTTTTCTCTACATTTCCCTTATTTTTCTTTTCTTCCACCTCCTCCTTCGTATCCTCTGACTTCTCTGGAAGACGCCCTCTCAGTCCTGGATCCCGCCTGCTTATTTCAGATTCTCTTGTGCTTTCACGTTCCTGCAAAATCAGTAACACAAAGTCAGTACTGCAAAATACGTCACCTCGGCACATGTTCTCATTGCAACATTAGTTTTTCTACATATTCCACATGTTCAAGGCAACTAAGCTGCCGAGCTTCAGGTATAATTCTCCTATTTTTACACTTGAGAGGTGCTTTATTTTGGAATAATTAGCTGTCAAACGGAGCGAGGCTTTCACTTATGAATGGAAGACAACGCAGCTTAACCATCGTCTTCTGATGGCGGCATCAAACCAGCCCCAGCTAATGAGCAAACTGGTTTTACTTCCAACAATCGGGCTTCCTCCTTCTGTAAGAGCAAATATATTTGAAGAAGCCTGGCTTCTTGTGAGCGACAAAAAGAGATGGAAGACGAATCATCGGCAGGCATCCTTTTGAAGAGAAGTGAAAAACAAAACCCCAAGAACTTTGTAATTGTTCCACAATCTAGAAGAGAGTTTTGAAATCTAAAACCCCAACCTCTCCAATATCCTCAGTTCAGAAAATCCTCTTACCCGTCTACAAAGATCACATCCTTCATTAATAATATACCTAAATTGTCAGACAGCAGCAGGCAAACAATCACAACTACACGTACCACCCTCTGTGCAAGCACGAGGCACACAAACTTACTGATTTCTTTGGGAACTTGCGTTTTGCCAGGATGCTGGAGAAATCCAGGTTTGAGGGCAGAGGTTTAATCGGCCAAGCGGGATCTAACACATTGACTCTGATATCCAACACAAGTAGTTTCCTCAAAGGAAAAACACCATTCCAGGTAGAGCGTAACTGAAATAAACATTTCTTTGTATTTGCATCCACCTAAAACAATCAAAAATTGTATGGCTTGTTAGAGGTAAAAGAAAACAATTTCTTCATCTTTTCTGTACAACTAAAGATTTCATCTATTTCCTATCTCTACAGACAGTTTGCCCTTTTAACACCTTGAGCTTGCTATACAGAATTTATAACCAGCACAGGTCATACACCAATACGCATGGAAAGCGCCACAGAAGCTCGAATGTGGAATTGTTGTTTCAAGGATCTTTGAAGGTTTTATTGCAGATTACCATTCTCTGAAAACTTTCTTTCAACTCTTTCACTAGCAAAAATCTCATTTATTTGCCCAATTTCTGTGGGAAAGAAAGAAAATGAGAAAAATAGTGGAAGCCAACAGGGAAGGAGGCTTCACAACCGCCCTGGGCACCCCATCCCAGTGCTCAGTCACCCTCTCAGTAAATGAGTTCTTCCCCACGTTCAGGCGGACGTTCCTGCCTTTGAGCTTATGCCCGTCGCCTCTCATTAAGAGAAAAACGTTAAAGATACGGCAGCAGAACAAGAAAACCTCAAATGGAAAGCATGTATGTTCTACCAGGAACAAACGCTGCTGAGATTGCCGAACTTTTCTGAAAGTGTCATACCTGTTCAAACACACAAGGAAATATTAAAGGCAGGTGGTCAGCAAATGCAGGGAGATAGTCTCCTCCCACGTTCTTGACAACGGAATCCATAAGGTACATGGCCGGCAGTTTCTGTGCTGCGGGAGCCTGGAGCAATGAGAAGAAACCGACATGGGGCTTCAATCGTGGTGGACATGATGCCCTCCCAGAGCTTTTGGTGGGATGAGTCCCAAACCCTCTCCTACTATGAACAGGGAGGGAGGGCTCTTGCCCTCCTGGGAGTCCCCTGACCACTTTGATGTCTCTCCTTGCCCCTTCTACATTCCTCCTCCTGCAACGCCTGCTCCTCGTGCTGCCGGTCTCCTCCTGCGTTCCTCAGCACTCCATCTTCCCTATGCCCTTCCTCCTAGCCCCTAAGGCCGCCCATGCCTGCTGCCCCAGCTGGTCCCTCCAGCACTACGGGTAAAAGCCAGAGTCAGTGGCCTATGAAAACCTTGGTGATCTGCTTCTCAATCAGGGACACAATGTCCTTGGCGAAGTGCTTGCTCTCCTCGGCCAGGGTGGTGAGCATATCGATGCGCCGCTTGCTGTTGTAGGTCAGCTGAGTCAGTAATGACCGGTATCTGCAGCAAACCTCTTCCCGCCCCTCGCTGCTACCAGGTCTCCACTCCGGGGCGAACATGGTGCTCTGGATGGGGCCGGCACCAGGACACAACCCACCGACCGACAGCCTGCGACCCCTAATGCCGCTATGGCACAACCGCCGCCACCCTCGCACCAGGGCAGTTTGTTGTGAGGATGGGGCCCGTCGCCTTGGAAACCTCCTCCAGCTCCCTCACTGCGCCCTGATTGGCTGGCGACCCCCTGCTCAGCCCACGATTGGCTCATCCGTCAGAACAGCCGCCTCGGGCTGCCGGGGACCATCTTCCTCTGCTCGGCTCCTGGGCTAAAGCCTCCTTCTTGCACCGCCGTCCTGACCCTGCTTGCGTTTCCCTCCTGCCCTGCTCCTCAGCTGCTCTGCCTCTGCCTACACCTTTCCCTCTCGGCCCTGAGCTTTACAGGCTCCCTTGTGCAAGCCGGCCTTTCTGCCAAGCTCTCAGGTGGGACCCGGTGGCCTCACCAACCTTTGGCTCGGCTGCTGATGGGGCGACGTTGCTGGGTGCGGCTCTGCTCTGCCCTCGCCACAGGGTCAGCCATGGGGATGGACGTCAGCGAACATGGGATGGATGTCAGTTAATAGGGATGTCAGTGAATTCATGTCCCCTTTGTCCCAAGCCACGTAAAGACCTGTAAAAAGTTCGTGTCCTGGCACGCCAAGACACATCCAGACTTCCTGGACCTAAACACCGCTTGTGCTAAAGGGCCATGTTAGAGCAGCTCTTCTCAAACAAGACTGGGAAACAGCTTCAGGAAGGGGGACACAGAAGCTGGGGGACACAAAGTGACAAGAGGTAGAAGAGAGCACCTCTTGAGACTGATGTCCCTTACCTTCTACACCATAGGGTGCTGCTGTCCCACCACCCAGGGAAGGGGATGGATGGATGGATGGAGGGCATCATCTGATCAGGTCTCGGCACCAGCTCTGGACATCCCCATAGGCAAGAAGGAAAGGAGGGCTCCTTCCTCCAAGCTCCAAGCTCCAAGCTCAAAGCTTTTTTTTTTCCTTCCAAATGATGGGAGGATATAGAAGGCATTCCGCAGCCAGAGGAACCGGCCAGTTCCAACCCCCTGCCATGGGCAGGGACGCCTCACACTAGACCAGGTTGCCCCAAGTCCCATACAACCTTGCCTTGAACACTTCCAGGGACGGGGCAGCCACAGCTTCTCTGGGTAACCTCTACCAGTGCCTCACCACTCTCGCAGTAAAGAACTTCTTCCTTATAGCCAACCTAAATCTCCCCCGTCCAAGTTTGAAGCCATTGTCCCTTCTCCTATCATTACAGTCCTGACAAAGAGTCCCTCTCTGCTATCTTTCTAGGCCCCCTTCAGAATCGGGAAGCCTGCTCTGAGGTCTCCATACAGCTTCTCTTCTCCAGGCTGAACGGCCCCAACTTCCTTCATATGGGAGGTGCTCATAGGTTTCGAGTTATCCGTATGTAGTTATTAACCCTATCATTAACCCAGTTATTACACTCGGTCACACCACCTGCAGGCCAGCAGTACCCCTGACAAGACCTCCACGGCTCACGTTAACACGCTGGCACGCAGCTGGGACGTAATGTAAATCCTGACAAAAGAGTTGCAGCCGAGGACACGATTTAGCAAATTTAGCCTTACTTCAAAGGCAACTTCCCTTACAGACAGCTCATCTGCTCTGTTCAGAAAGTGTGGCACGGGCCTCTTCCAGCGCAAAGGCTCAAACCCTGCCTGCGGTAAATCACCTGTTCAGACAAGCCCTGCTTGTCTTCCCTCACTGACGCCTTGCTTCACGCAAATCAATCCCTACCAGAAGCCCCTCACGAAGACTGCACAGAAAAGCCAACTGCAAGTGCCTTTACGCGCTATGATCTTATCACACAGCAATCTGGGAAGAAACTGGCTTTTCCTGCTAGGTTTGCTCCAGCTTCACTACCTCTGAAGACAACACCTGTTACATTTACCAAGCCAAGGCAACCTCGGAGGTCAGCAAAAGCATGCTTCATGTAGGAAACCTGCACCATAGGGTGAAGACAGGCACACTACAGGAACACGTTACTCTCAAACAAGAGACGCTTCCAACCACTCTCCCCCTTGCTTGCCAAAGGTCACAAAACATCAGAAAACAACAACAACAAAAGAGCAGGGTTCTCTCTCCCATTTCGCAGAGCCCATTGTCCAATTCCCTTGGGAAAAAGGAAGGGCTTTGAAGTGGCGAGACAGGAGGCCGGACAAAGGGAAAGACAGGCCAAAGCAAGAGCCGGGGAGCAAGATACAGATGGAGGTCAGAAAGCCAGGGCTGGGCAGCAGGACAGAGAGATGGAAGGCAAAAAGCACCCTGGGCCGCAGGGCAGCGATGGAGTGACAAATGACAGCAAGGGAAGAGGGAGGGGGGATCCTGGAGGCACCGAGAGGCAGAAGAGGGGGACATGGCCCCAAGGGCCGGGACTCGCCACAGCTCCCGCTCTCCGTCCTGCCACGGAAACTCTTCAGCCGAGGCCCTTCTTTCTCTGCCTGTCTGTGCTCTCCCCTTCCCTCCTGGGCAGGCCCAGGGCCAGCTGCAGGGCGCAGGCCGGGCTGGGGCAGCTCGGGGGGCTCTGGCGGCCGGGCTGCCCGGTGCCTGTGCCCACAGCGGGGCTGTCTCCATCTCCCCAGGGCTCGCTCGCCCCAGCGCTGGCCCCGGCCCCGGCCCCGGCCCCGGCCCCGGCCCCGGCCCTCCCCTCAGCGGGGCCGCAGCCCCACCAGAACCTGCAGCACCAGCACCAACATGGCCGCCGGCAGCCCCTGCCCTCGCACTACAGCTCCCAGCGTGCCCCGGGGCGCTCCTCTGCTTCCAGGCCCCGCTGGGACACCGTCCGCCCCGCCGGGCATAGGGCCGAGGGAGCGGGCAGAGGGGATGGGAAAGGCCGGGAGAGGTGAGGCCGGGGAGGAGAGGGACGGGAGCGAGGGGGGAGGCTGAGGAGCAGCGGTGTGGGTCGGGCTGAGGAGGTGGAGAGGGACAGAGCAGCGATGGCCTCCAGGGTGGAAGAGCCAAAGGGGCATCAGGCAAGATGGAGTGCAGAGGGAAGCATGGCCAGGCGAGGAGGGCAGCCATGGGGAGCAGGCGGGCAGGCTGCAGGACAGAGCTCTCTGCAGCTTCCTGAAGAGGGGACATGGGCAGGGAGCTGCTGATGTCCCTGGGATCCAGGGGCAGGATGCCTGGGAGCCAGGGCAGGCTCACACCTCATGTTAGGGAGCATTTCTTTACAGGGAGGGTGTTCAAGCATCGGCACAAGGTTCCTGGTGCGCCAAGCCTGCGAGTGCGGGAGAGGCATATGGACGATGCAGTAAGGACTGTGCTCTCAAGAACACGCTTTAACTTGTGGCAAGCGCTGAACTGGTCAGGCAGTTGGACTACACGATTGTTGTAGGTCCCTTTCAACTGAGCTCTGCTCTGCTCTGCTATTCCATGGCACGTGCTGGGGGCTGCAGCTCAAAAGCCCCTGGGACCTCAAACCACCTGCACCTCAAGCCCCTTCCCCTCCCCGAGAGCCTCAACCCCAGCAAGCTTCCCGGTCTACGTGCAGCACCCTGAAAGCCCCAGAACGCCAAACCCCCAAAACCTCTGCTGGGACCCCCAAAACACCTCATGGGACCCGCTCAAACCACCTCTGCCCCCCAAACACGCTGCCTGCACGCCCAAACCACCCTGGCAGTCCCAAACCCAGATGGCTGCCAGGAAAACCCCCTGCACACCACATCCCAAAACCTCCTCCAGAACCTCCCAACATTCCCTCTGCTCTCCAATGCCCTTGCTTTTCCGGTCATTATTTTCATTCATTCTTTTGTTTTTGTTTTTCCATTTCAGTTTTCCATTGTTTCCTTTCAGTATTTCCCTTCATTTGGTTCTAACAATTCAGTTTTGGTTTGGTTTTTCTTTTTCAGAACAGCGCAAACTGGAAGAAAGCAAAGCAACAACAAAAAAACCCGTGCGTTGTTTAAAAAGCCGTGTCCTGAGCAACGTGGTGGACATGATGCTCTCCCAGAGCTTTTGGTGGGATGAGTCCCAAACCCTCTCCTACTATGAACAGGGAGGGAGGGCTCTTGCCCTCCTGGGAGTCCCCTGCCCACTTTGCTGTCTCTCCTTGTCCCTTCTACGTTCCTCCTCCTGCGACCCCTGCTCCTCATGCTGCCGGTCTCCTCCTGCGTTCCTCAGCACTCCGTCTTCCCTATGCCCTTCCTCCTAGCCCCTGAGGCTGCCCATGCCTGCTGCCCCGGCTGGTCCCTCCAGCACTACGGGTACAAGTCGGAGTCAGTGGCGTATAAAAGCCTCAGTGATCTGCACCTCAATCAGGGACACAGTGTCCTTGGTGAAGCGCTTGCTGTCCTCGGCCAGGGTGGTCAGCACATCAATGCGCCACTTGCTGCATGCCCAAACCCCCCCCGGCATTCCCAAACCCATCTGGCTGCCAGAACCCCGCCGTGCACCCTGTGTGTCCTGGTTTTATCTTGATCTGCCTGTTGTCCTCCCCGAGAGCGTTGGCCTCAGGTGCCAAGCACGAAGGTCACGGAACCACTGCATGCTCAACTCTTGGCCCGTTACATCCATTACAGACGTCACCATCTGCAACATCCAGGTCAAGCCCTTGGCACTGGAGCTCTTCCAGGATCCCAACAGAGGTCCCTAGGAGGGAGACCTTAATTAGTCCAAGTGAAAGGACACAGATGCAGAATGCAGATGGAGTTTTAGGTGTCTGATCAAAGGTGCGCTGCCATGTTGGTGGGATTGTTCCTGTTCTTGCTATGTGCAGGTTACGCATAGCAACAGCTTTCTGTCTTTGGCCCCTTCAAGTGTGGGAGCAGGGGCTGGATGTTTGCCTTCTGGGAGCTGTTCTCCAGGACACCCGAAAGCTCTCAGCAGAGGGGCACTACACAGAGGGAGTATTAGGTGATTTTTTTCAGGGTGGATTGCCATGTTGGTGGCACCGTTCCAAAAGAGTAAAGTTGCCTCGACGAGGCTGACAGAGGTTTTGGTTAGAGCGGCATCCTTGGTTTCCCTCCCAGTGGAACTTTGCATTCTAATGCAAGAGGAATCCTAAGAGTATGGGTTCAGCTTGGCAGCAGTCCTACTTGCCCCAGGTGTTTGTAACAGACAGTCCCCTAAAGAGCGTTTCTTCTGTCTTGGAGCAGGATCTGTAGTAAGATTTTGAAGCACTTTGTGAGGTTGGGGACTAAGCTGTGTGGGTGCGTCCTCAGAGAAGTCAGTTCATGGGGATTCTGCCCATCTCTCTGAGCAGTTTTCGCTGAGATGTGCCCTTTGAGAGCTCTGTATTTATGCGCTCCTGGACAAAATAGCTGTATGAATCCCCTCTGCACTTGCTTGCCTGCTGTCAACTTGCCGGCTCCCTTCAGTGTTTTCCAAATGCCCTGTCTGTCTCATTGAGGGAACTCTCCTGCCCAGCAAAGTTGAGCAATGCTGCCAGCTCATGAAGGAGAATAAGTCCGGGCTGCCAGGGACTAGAATTAGAGAGGGGTTGGAGTTCTTGTCCAGAGGTGGGGGCTTCTCTGGGGCTTTGTCTTTAGGTGCAACTGTGAGGTTCTGGGTCAGAGCTTTGGGGTAATTTGAGAGCCTGCTCGTGCTGGATCCCGTCCCATGTATGGCAGGCGCATACTTTTCTGTTTCTCCCCAGGGCGGTGTTTGGGACTTCCATGCACCCTTAGTGGAGCATTTTCCCGCTTCAGTTTCTGAGGAGCTGGTGGGGCAGGCAGAGGGAATTGGCTTATGCAGGTGCTATATGAACAGCCGAATGAAAAGAAGCCCTGAACGCTGTGTTCCTCCTTGCATGCTCAAACTCTCTCCGTGTCCTGGGTTCAGCAGTAGCAGTCATTTTTCTCCTTCTTGGTAGCTGGTGCAGCGCTGTGGTTTTGACTTTCGGCCTGGGAACAGCGCTGATAACACCGACGTTTTGAGTTACTGCTCAGTAATGTTTACTGTGACCAAGGACTTTCTGAGTCTCATTCTCTGCCAGGGAGGAGGGGAAGCCGGGAGGAAGCAGAGACAGGACACCTGACCCAAACTGACCAAAGAGGTATTCCATACCACAGCACGTCATGCCCACTATATAAACGGGGGGCAGTTACCTGGAAGGGTTGGATCACAGCT
Source organism: Myiopsitta monachus (assembly GCA_017639245.1). Classification (NCBI taxonomy): domain Eukaryota; kingdom Metazoa; phylum Chordata; class Aves; order Psittaciformes; family Psittacidae; genus Myiopsitta; species Myiopsitta monachus. The sequence goes on from CM029917.1 coordinate 48,039,921, forward strand.
CGGTCAGGCTGGGTATCAGTCTGCGGGTGGTGAGCAGTTGTATTCTCTTCCCTTGTTATTTCCCTAATCATCATTATTATTGGTGGTAGCAGCAGTGGTGTGTGTTATACCTCCGTTACTGGACTGTTCTTATCTCAACCCGTGGGAGCTACATTCTTTTGATTCTCCTCCCCATCCCTCTGGGAGTGCAGTGGGTGAGGAAGCGGTGGGGGCATGAGGGAGCAGCTGCGTGGTTCTGGATTGCCAGCTGGGCTTAAACCACGACACTCCATTAATGAGAAGCACCACTTAGCCTGCCTTTGAACGCGCAGCCCAGCGCGGGCCACCAGTGTTCCAAGGGGAGCTGTGCTTCAGTGCCCACCCCTTCTGAATAGGCTCAAACCCCTTCCTAGGCCGCCAGTATCGCTTTCAGTTGGCGTACAGCTGGCCTTAGATCCCCTTTATCTCCGACTCCAAAAGCCGAGGGGTCGAGCTCAAGTCTTCTTCGGAGCATTCTGTGGGAAGCTGCAGGTAGGACCCTTCTCCCCATCTGCACCGTAGAGCACAGGTTTCACATCTTGCCCAGCCTGGAGTGGCCCGAGGGCTACTGCATGAAGTGTCTCTCGTTTGATTTGTTCCCAGGCTTGGTGTTGCTCAGGGCCCCATTTGAAATCCTTCTTTTTCCGTGTCACTGCTAGAGAGGGCTTGCAATCAGACTGTCATCTGGGATGTGCATTCTCTAGAAGCCCACAGCACCTAAGAAACCTTGTGTTTCTTGCAAAAAACAGGGGCCAAAAGACAGCACTGCAGCAGCAAGTAGGAACAAAAAGAACTCTATCCCAGCCGAACCCAGGACAGTATCCACCCCTTATTCCGTACCCTTTCACGTCATGCCCGTTCCCACAATTTCCACCATCACCTTTCCTGTCCTTTGAGAAATATATGTATACATGTATATAGCACATACATATATATATATCACCACACAGAGAGATATCATTCCCGTAGTCTCTGGACCATCCCTACCAACGTTGTTTGAGCTCATGCAGTCCATGCCTTGGGGCAGCATCTATCAGGAGTGTCTCTGGGCAGGAAAGATGGATGGTGTGTGGACTCTTGGATGCTGAAGCTGATTGCGATGCAATCAGTGCTGCCCTTGTCTAGTTTGATTAAAGTTCATGCTTCCTTGATGTGGTGATCAAAAGGGAGTCAGGTTCAGATGCTCAAATGTGGAGCAGCGGAGATGGGTGCCCCGAGGTGCCCGGCGCAGTGATGGGTATGTGACTGCCACAGAAGGATGAGCAGGTGCTGCTGATTTCTCTTTAGCACAGTTGTGGTTGTGATTGGCACTTGTTGTTGTTTGAGCTTCAGCACCCCCCAGCAGAGAGAGCAGGCAAGGCAGAGAGCTGCTTCGTTTCCTGTGTCTCTAAAGCAGCTGCGGCAAAAGGGCAGAGGTACCCTTTTCGGTGCTTGAAATGCCCCTGGGCCAATCACAGTGGGTTGCTTTTGCTACTCCTTCCCAGCCAGGCTAATTTGAGTTGGGATGCCCCTGTCACTCCAAAAATACATCTAGAGTGTGACACTGGCTGGTGTTAGGGTACACTACTGGGGTGTCTACCAGGGCCTTATAGTTCTGTGGCTCTGATGTGCCTGGCCATCTAATCCATACAGTCCTGTCACTGTGGTTGTCCCTCTCCTGCACATGGCTGTTGGCCCAATCATAGGATGCTCCACTTAGTCCTTGTAAAACCGGGTTCGAATTCATTACTCTAGGATGAGGTGTAAGGTCAGCCCTCCCACTCTGCCTGGGAAGCTGTGCCGTGGAGACTGGAGTAATGTGTCTTGTGGAAGAACCCTCCTTTGTGCTTGATTTCCCTTGCAGCTCATGTACCCGTGGGTCTAGGATTGGGGTAGGGTTCCATTCCACTCCTCATGTCCTCTCTGTGGTCTTGCGGGTAAAATCACTGGGTAACCTGTAGAGTGTACCTTGTCTGTTCTCCCTCTTGAGCGAAAGGATGCTTCCTGCCAGTAGCTGAGATGCTGGGGCTTACAGGTGGGGAATGGGATCTCTCCTGCTGTTGCTGCTGGAACTGCCGGAACAGTTTCTCACATCATTCATTCAGCTTTTCCAGAGCCAAGACATGCAAGCTTTGGGAGGAAGAGAGTTTTCCTTCCTATTGCTGGAGTTGGCAAGGGAATTCATTCCCCACTGGTGCCTCTCCGTGTCTGCAACATTGCCATTGGTTTATCATATGACGATGGCGTACTTCCTACCAGTTTCTGCTCCATGAGTTGTGTGTAGTGGCTGCAATGGCTGCCTCTAGGATTGGAGAAGCTGCAGTGCCTGTGACTGGAGTTGGAGTATGCGGAGTGCCTGTGACTGGAGTTGGGGTATGTGCAGTGCCTGCGGGTGGTGCAGCCCCAGCAAGAGACACCAGTTGCAGTGCCTGTGGCTGTGGTCGGAGCAGCTGCAGTGTCTGTCGCTTGGGGTGGAGTTGCTGCTGTGCCTGATGCTTTGCCATGAGATCCAGAGACATCTTTTTCCCCTTGAGGGTACCGGATGGGCTGAGCAGGGACTTTGCAGTCACCATTGAAAAGTTTTCAGTTCCCTGTTGTGGGGCTTGGGATTGTGCCTGCTGCATCAGGGGGTGGTGTCACCTTTGCTTGGGAGCAGAGCGGGTGGTGAGGTGGCAGCCGGGTAGTGCCACATGCTCCAGCGGAACGGGAGGGAAGTGTCTGGTTGGACTTGATGAGCTTAAAGGTCTTTCCCAAGCCTGCTGATTCTGCGATTCTGTGGGCAGGGTCTGTTTGAGCAACTTGTGCTATGAGCGGCTGGCTTGGTTTCCTTGCGCCTTGTAAGACACCAGCATTGGGGGATCCTTCATCCTCATCCCCTTTTCTTCTGTTGCGATACTTTTCCCGTTGACTTCATCTGCCATCTCCCAGGGGATTTGCCGCCTGCTGGTTGGATTTTGCAGGGACTTGGCTGCCCTGGCGCTCCCTTCCAGGTTTGCCAGGGCCATTTCCACATCTGTAAGGGTTTGGGCGCGATGGTCGCCGTGGCCCCGGCACCATGACTCCTTGCCCCAGCGGGTGGCAGCCTGGGATGGAGTTCAGGAAGCTGCAGTGCGGTCGGTGCAGGGCATCCCCCTCTCTTGCCTTGCTGCTTCCTGCCTGCTGTGTGCTGGTGCCCACCGCTGTGCTGTGCCTGTGTGTCTGCCCCTGGCACAGCATGTCCTAGCTGTTGCTCAGCCGGCGCAGCTCCATCTTCCTCCTTTTCCTTGGTGGGGAATGGTCCTGCTGGGAGGACTCTTGCTGGCTGCGGGTGCGGGCTGGCACAGGGCTCTTGGCTGGGCTGCTGCCCGCCTCTGGCAGCGTGGGCACCCCCTGGCAGGAGACAAGGCCGATGGGCAGTTGCAGTGGGCTCAGAAGTACCCTGGGCTGCCTGTTCAGTGCCTCCTGCAGCAGTGTGTGTTTGTGTGGTGGTTGGTGCTGGGGGGCAGCCTGGGCTTGGGGACTCGGCACTCTCAATCGCTCTAGAACCACCCTGGGCTTCATGCGCAGTGCCTCCTGCAGCAGTGTGTCTTTGTGTGGCGGAAGGTGCTGTGGGGCAGCCGTGGCGCTGGCCTGGAAATTGGGCACCGGCACTCGCCTTAACAGCACCCTGGGCTGCCTGTGCATCGCCTCCCGCAGCAGTGAGTCACTGCAGGTTGGGTGTCGCTGGGGGGCAGCCGAGGCCTGGGCACTCCGCAGTTGCAGGCGGGTCAGAAGCAGCCTGCGCTGGCAGCGGGGGCTCAGTAGGGGAGGCTCCATGGGAGCTGCCAAGTGCTCCTTGCGGGGACTCTCAGCAGCTCTGTCCCCTTGAGCCTCTGCAGTGTCCTCGGAGCTCTCTCTCCTCTGCAGTGCCAGAGGGGCTCAGTGGTGTCCGGGGGGGGGAGGTCTGCTGAGCCCCTGACCTGCTCCCGCTGTGTGTCCTGCAAGGGGGAGGCCGGCGCCCCGCAGAAGGGGTCGGCATCCCCCAGCATTGGTGCCTGCGAGCAGCCCTTGCTCCTCCTCATGTGCACCCAGTGCTGCAGCATGTCAGGAGCCGGGGTGAAGGAGCGGGCGCCGGCAGGGCTGCCGGGGCCGTCGCGGGAGGTGTCATCGCTGTCCTCCATCTCCGTAGTGCAGATGTCCTCTGCCCTGCACAGCGAGAGGAGGGGGAGCATGTGAGGGAGCTGGTTGCGGTGGGGACTTTGGGGACGTCGCAGGCTGTGTCCTCCCCAGCCCCCAGCCCCGCCAGCGCCGATGGCTCTTTGTGGGAGGTGCCCTCCGCCACGTGCTTGGACAGTTCGGGAGCTCGTGGAGCACCTGCGCAGAAGAGCTGTGTCCGTCGGTGCTCACGGGGGTGTCCTCGACGTCGGGGAGCTGCGCCAGCACCGCCGGGTTCAGCGGGCGGCCGCCATTGGCCACGCGCTCCAAGAAGGCGCCGAGCTCCTTGAGGAAGCCGGTGATGGTGAGGCTGTTGGGGCAATGGAAGGCACTGGGGAAAGTGTCCTCAGTGTCCCCTAGCGCAGCACCCCCACGCCGCCACCCTGCACAACGTGCTGGGAGAGTGCCGGGAACTCCTGGAGGAAGGCGGCCCAGTCGGGGACACGCGGGACGGAGCCATCCCTGCGCGCTGCATCCGGCTGGCGGGGAGCGGGGAGGGGATGGTGTCCTCCATGGCTGCTGCGCCCTCGGGGGAGGCCGCCTCCTGCCCACGGGCGCAGGGGATTTGTGCCGCGGGTGGGAGCGGCAGCGCAGAGGGGAGCTGCAGCAGCTGCCCCGGGGCCCCCAGGGGCCCTGGCACCCCCTGCGCCAGCTGCTGGGGGCCAGGCTGGTCCTGGGCAGGCCCCAAGGGCAGCGGCAGCCCCGGGACAGGGGGTAGCTCACGGGTCGTGACGCGCCTCGACGTGGCAGAGCGCTGGGGCTCAGACCAGACACTTGCAATGGCGCTGAAGGTGGAGGGGAAACCTCTCTGTTGGGAGAAGCAGAGAGCTTCCCCTGGCTGAGGATTCCCTGTCCTAAATGATGGTTTCCCATGCCCACGATGGTTTCCCATCCCAATGATGTTTGCTGGGGAGCTGAATTTGGTGTCCAAGGGGCAGAGGTGGGGCCGGCGCCGCTGTCCCTGCAATGCTAATGCGTGTGCTTCCCAGTCTTTCCAGTGGTGGCGGTGGGAAGTGGGCTTGAGGCACTTGGCCTTTTCCCTCTCTGCTATGGGCCAGAGCTCAGTCTCGGTCTCACTGTTAGGGAAGATTGACTCCCCTGGATGGCATCTTTGCTGGCTCTTGTCACCCTGTCACCGGCTTTCGAGACCCCGGCTGCTGGGACCCATCGTGCATGTTATGAATCTTGCCTGCCCTCTAACTATTAGGTCAAGCAGTCTGGAAATTATTGACTTGTACATATATGTATCTATGTATATGTGTGTACATACATGTACACGTATATATAGAAGCACACTAATACAGATCTACACATCCGTATCGGCATGGGTGTGTCTATGTTTGTATTTTCTTGTCTATATCTAAATAAAAAGCACACTGTAATGTGATGACATCTTATATTTCTACTGGAAGCTTTGTCCTGGCCCTGGAAATCAGGCCTTTTCTTTGTGGCACGCTATGTTGTGCAGTGCTGTGCTGTGCTGTGCTATGCTCTGATCTGCTGTGCTGTCCTAAGCTGTGCTGTGCTGTGCTATGCTCTGCTGTGCTGTCCTAAGCTGTGCTGTGCTGTGCTCTGATCTGCTGTGCTATTCCGTGCTGTACAGTGCTGTCCTAAGCTGTGCTGTGCTATGCTCTGATCTGCTGTGCTGTTCCGTGCTGTGCAGTGCTATGCTGTGTCGTGTGTGCTATGATGTCCTGTGCTGTGCTGCGCTCTTCTGTGCTGGGCTGCGTTGTTCTGTGCCGTTCGTTCCCTGCAGCGGCCAATAACTGAATTATGAGACTGTTGGTTGCTGCAATGTCAGGTGTGTTTTCAGCTCCAGAAACATTTTCAAGCCACACAAAGGTAACAAGTGGAAATAGGATTTAGTTTATTTTCATATGAGGGAGAAGCTCTTCCCTGTGAGGGTGCTGAGGCGCTGGCACAGGGTGCCCAGAGGGGCTGTGGCTGCCCCATGCTGGCAGGGCTCAAGGCCGGGTTGGACGGGCTTGGGGCACCCTGCTCTAGTGCAAGTAATGCGGAGCTCCTGAAATAAAAGCACTCGGTGTTATCTGCTGCCTTCTCACCCTTTCTGCTCCTGAGCCCAGGCTGTGCTTTCCTCCCTGTGCCACCTGCACGAGGTTCAGTGCAGCGCTCTCAGAGGATAAGGGAGTGGGTTTGTGTTTTGCAGCCTCAGGCCAGCCCAGCCTGCAGTGGGAGCTGTGAGCCAAAACGATAACTTCCATAGGGCCGTGGAAGTGATGCGGGTAAAGGAAAACCTCACTTCTTCATGAACCTTGATGGGAAAGTTCCCACTCTGATTCAGGACAGGAAATAATCGGAGTTGCAGCTCCTGGGTCAAGTCCTGCTTCCTGGGGAAAACATCCGCCTTGCCACTCTTAACTTCACCAGCCTTATCACTGCTTTGAAATCTCTTGCTGACTGGGGCGCTGTGTTTCTCTTGCACGTAAGGCCATGTGTTGGGAAGCTGCTAGACTGGGAACACCTCTAACTTTACAGAACGGTGCAAACAAGATGTGTGAAAAGTAATTGTCTGGTTTTGCCTGCTTCTAGGCAGGAAGTTCCTAAGGAAAATGATCAGCTTATGAGATTTGCAACACCTGCAGTTTAAGTTTGCAACCTCAGCAGCGGGATCCCCTTGAACCTGAGGGAATGATCATCAAGAGACGCAGAGGGTCAAGCACTATAAAACATGGAGTAATGCTTCCCAGAATGCTGTCCCAGCCTCCTGAAGCTTTCGGTATGAGCTTTGAGTCAGAAGTGTCATATTTATGTTGTCAGTGATTTGCGTTCCATGAATCATGTGGACGAGTTTTGAAGTGAAGAAAACTTGACACAGTACCTTGGCGTGAGTGATTTCAGCTCTTAACAATGCGAAGTACGTAGCAATAGCTCTTTTTGCTTGGTTAGGTCTTGCCACACGACAGCCAATGCTTGAATGTCTCCACTGGTGTTTTAGAAGCAAGAGTGAACAAGTTAAAGTCCCGTTTACCTCCATTCAGCTCAGGATTTCGTAAGTCTCTGCCATGTATTGCCAAGCCGTCTTTTCTAGCTGAAGATGACCAGCCTGTATCTTTCAACCCCAGGTTTTAAGGTGTCTCTCTTGGGAGTGAGAAATGCACAAAGTCTGCCACCATCCACATAATGAAAATTCTGACTGGCCAGCCAGGTCTCACTCCTGCTCTCAAAGGTCTTTGCCTTGAAGAGCTGATCATTTTGCTTTCAATTAACACTGATTTTATACAGACTTTGTTTCAACACTGTCTTTTTCCTATAGCCTGGTTTTCGGGAGAGCTCGTTGTTGAAATGGTCTAGATTTGCCTCAGGCTGACTTCCTGATGCCTTTTTTTTCTGGTTCTGTCCCCGTAGGATGGAGACTTGACATTCTCCCTTGAGTCTGTGAAGAAGCTAAAGGAGCTTATGGATGAGAACAGACACCTTAACCCTCGCTTTGTGGTTTCAATGGCTAGCTACTCTCCGTGTGATGAAAAAGGTCTCCCTGAAGAATTCCAGTCTGTGTGCAAAAGAGAAGATGCATGCGTGATTTCTGTGAGGATGAGTTTGTACCTCATATTGCACAGCTGCCATTTTTGTCATGATTTCAACCTTGGACATTCAAGTAGCAGCCGGGAAAAAAATACGACTCTTGCTCTGTCACTTCTAGAACTGATGTGAGAGTCCATGCTGCCTTTCTGTCCCTCCTACCCTTGATGGCCAGCACCGCTGTGAGCACCCTGAAAGACAATCCCTGATGTGCTGAGCTTCGCTGTAGCCTGAACAGATGAGGCTGCTGCAACCAGGAAAAAGCTTCCTCCTGGTAGCTGCATGCTAACTTGCATGTAAGTGAGAGAGCATGTATACACTTGCATGTAAGTGAGAGACCTAAGTGAGAGAGCCCGCTCTATCCTCTGGCTCGCAGGAAAAACAGGGTTGCGTCCCTCAGTTCTAGCAAACTCCAAGTTCCAAATGGGTCTAATTGCTCTCTCTAATCAGTGTAGAAGGTGCTTTTGCAGGTAGCCTAAGAGAGGTGTGAGATCTAAATGAGGTGGATCAGTCTTTGTCGATGTCTGTCATGTACTGAGTTTTGAGCAGCCTGCTACAGTTTCTGCTTTTTTTTACTTCATTTTGTTGCTTTTATCTGCTGTCCAATGCAATGCTCACTTGAGAAGATGTGGTACTAATATAATGAATGTTGTGATTCCACAAGCCACGTCCCAGCCACCCTCCCAGTTATTCTCTTGCCTCCACATTCCCGTTGTTTCCCCCATGAATTCTGGGTTGAGTTCATTCTTTAGGCCAGGTTTTTGCCAGCACTAATTTTACTTAAACCAGTAACAACTTTGTAGAAAATGAGAACCCATAAAACATGGATGGAAATGTTCCTGCAAAAGTCGGTCAAAGAAACTCTCTGGGCCTTGATGTGGAGTTTTAGAAAGCAGGCATTCTTTACTGCAGCGCTGGGTGCACACACAAATAGTTTTGCAAAGGTGAGCGCCCCTGCTACTTGCCAGCAGTGGCTATGGATTTAGTATACTCATGCATATTTACAGCTTTTCCATGACATTACCTACATATGCATGAGAGTCTCCAGAACTAATTCTAATATTTGCATCCCGATTACAGCATGCGCTTTCTTGCTGAGGGGGAGTCTCAGGTGGTCGCTGGTCGTCTTCCTCGCTGTGTTTACTGAATGATCCTAGTGCTGAAGGGTCCTCGGGCTGAGCTAGAAAGCGGTTTGTCCTTGCTTTCGTTCTGTTCCAGTCTCGGTTATCTTGAAGGTTAGCATCCTTGGTCTTACTTACTGCCTCCTCAGTTGTTTTCAGTCCCGTGATGTTCCTTCCCCCATCAGCTGGACCTTCCTTGCTCCCTACCTGTTAGTTAGCAAGTCAGAACAGTTGCCGTATTTTACTATGTTACTTTAAAGCCACACACGCTCTTGTTAGTTACACCTCTAATTGAAGCCTACAGAGAAGAGTCTTCAAATCTCCTGCTCTGTGGCTCTGCTCGCCAAGAAAGTCTCTTGGCATTTCACTGAAACCCCCTCTTTTCTCTCTAACAGACCTGCCTGTCCAAGAAGCAGATTCGTGTGAAATCTGCACCAATGCTGCCTGCGCTGGCTGCTTTTGCACAAAGATGAAACAATCCAAAGAACATGTGTCAAGCCAGGAAGTTTGTGCATTCGTATTGCAAGATCACGTACTTACACAAATCCATATCTGGTCTCCATCCCCACTGCAGTCAGACTGGAGCTACTAGCTCATGTAGACATAGCAATGGCAGTGCTGAAGTAGTTAGACCAAGGGGCACCAGCAGTGCAGTTCTGCTAACAAGGAGCCTGCAAACCTCATCCGGGAGGTTACGGTTCTGCACGCATTGCGTCACCCTGGAACAAAAATGTCCTAGCACAGTTTCATTTTCCACTAATTTGTCCGAACTGGAGCATGACGGGTGAACCTGAGTAGTCTCCTGCAGCCTTTTTAATAGCTCAGTCTGCCTGTGACTTGGCCTTCCCTACCCGTAACACCCAGCAGCGTCGAGCTACCTTTTCCAGCCAACGCTGTCAAGTGCGTTGGATAACTATGTCGCTGCCTGTAGGTCTGCATGTGATTGTGTGTGTTTGTAGCAAAGCAAGTAACCTCTGGACAAGCTATTGGCGCTGAGCAACATTTCCATAGCCAGAAACTTCCCAGTCTGTTACTTGTTACTCCTTGTTGGAAATTAAGGAAATGAATGTACAGGAGGACCGCAACACTTTCTACATAGCAGTATGGAAGCCCCTTCTTTTGGCAGACAGTCATGATCATTAAGCTCTATTTAGGAAGCAGCAATTCCAAACTGCTATGCTGGAATCTTCCGCTGTTTGTATGCTGTATATGAAATAAAAGACAGTAATAAATTGTGTGGTGTTTTCATTATGTTTTTCCTGGGGTTTGTGGTGTTTCCTTGATGAAGAGTCGATCTCCAGCATCCTTGTAGCCCCCTTCAGACACTGGACGCTGCTCTGAGGTCTCCACACAGCTGCTCTTCTCCAGGCTGAACAGCCCCAGTGTTCTCAGCCTGTCTCCGTACGGGAGTTGCTCCAGCCCCTGGTCATCCTTGTGGCCTCTTCTGGAGTTGCTCCGATAGCTCCACGTCCTTTTATGCTGAGGACAGGAGAACTGCTCACAGGGCTCCCAGTGGGGTCTCACGAGAGCGGAGTCAAGGGGCAGGATCCCCTCCTTGGACCTGCAGGTCTCATACCCAGTGTACAGACGGCAAAGACCATAATCCAGCATTCCCCCTGCTAGAGCCAGTCAGCAGACACCCAAGGGGAGAGGACTCCCCTATTGAAAGGAGACACGGAGCTGTACATTTATCACACTGCTGTAGGCCACAGCAGGCTGCAGCCGCAAAGGCACAGTTCACAGCTCACTTCCAGAGGCCAGCATCCCTGAGTGAAGCCAAAACTAGATGGCAAGTGTACAGGTTAGTAGCACAGCTGTAGTGGCAACAGGTGCTTTGGACATCCTCACTCCTGCAGGCACCCGAAGAACACTCTAGGATGTAGCTCCAAGACCAAGCTCAGCAGCCAGCAGTGGTCTCCTGGGGATGCGGCGTGCTGCCATCTAGGAGCAGTCCCAGTCCAGCACATGGGTGTAATCAGGATGCTGCCAGCGCCCATACAATCTCAAGCTCAAACCCTTGCCTCTGTGGCTTGGCATGCACAAAGGCACTTAAAGCTTCAGGCGCTGGAAAAGGGCATTGCCCCTAGGAGCCCTGGGGCAACTCACATGGAGCGAAGCCGGCCAAGGTGCCGTGCCATGAGGCTGCTTCTGTAGAGTGACGTGCTAGCAGATACACCAAATGTCACACTCGTGTTATTCAGCCTCTTCTTTTCTTCTGGTGCAGAGCACGGACTGATGTGTGTTCCAGCCTATGACTGAAACATTGCAGGGTTTTGTCATTTCACTTTAAATTCTTTCTTTGGATATGAAAAAACCGCTTTCCAGGCAGGCAGCATGTCCTCTTTCAATGGATGTAAGCGCTGCAGCGCTGCATACCGCAAGAGCGGCTGTTTGAACCTTGATCCAGATTTCTCCAAGTGGTCTCCAGAAGAATTTAGGACTTTCACATTTTGTTACTTTGGTCTTGTTTAAATGTTTCCTAAAGCTTCTGCCTGGGAGAGCTCTGCCTCCACAGAGTGGTAGGTTAACCATTACAGGAACAGCTCCCAACCTTTTAACACTGGGGAAAGAAGCAAACCAAGCTAGCAAGTGATGATATCAAAGTTGCACTGATGGAAACCCCCTACTATAAAGCCTTCCCGCTTTAATGGCTGTTAAACCAAAGATAATCATATCTATCTCAGCCCTATAAAAGGGCTAAGGGACAGGATGCACTCTCTAAAAGCCCCTCTAAAAACCCTCATAAACTTGGCAAACATTCCATGTTTGGAGACTGACGAGAACGGCTTTAATCCTCAAGGAAACATGAAAGTAAAAAGGGAGCTTTCCTTGGACTGGAGCCCTTCAGGTCTGCCCTCTTGGTCCTGATGCAGACCTAGGGTCACAGTCTCTGCACCACGGGGCTGGCGGGGATGAGTGTGCATATCACCACCACCAGCCACAGAGGCTGGGGGACCAGGGCAGGCAGGGACCATCCGGGGTCTGCCCGTGTCCTGGTGCGGGCAGAGCTCAGATCAGGCGCCCAAGTGGACTTGTGCCTCCACCTCCGGGGACTCCAACTGCATCTGTGGCTGCTCCACGTCTTCACCTGCAAACTGCCTGTCTCTACATAACTCCCTTACCCCAGATGCTGGAGGAGCAGGTTTCCCAGTCCGGGGTGCAGAGATCGAGCCTCTGAAGGACATCCCTACCTAACCTAGAGGCCCCAAGCCAGCGTGCAAAAGTCGTAACAGCACTATTCCCAGATTGCTCTGACTTGGCCTCCCACAGCATCAGCACCAGGGCCATTCCACCCCGTGTTCTCCTCTCCACCTCAAGCAGGCACTCTGCAGACCCCCTCTAGGTGCAGCTCCCAGGAGAGCCTTTTCACGGCACAAGCAGGTGGAGGTGGGGGTGGCCAGGAGCACTCCCAGTGGGCACGCTTAATCCTTACGGTTTAATGCTGCTTAGCACCCAGTTTAGACAAGTGTAAAACACGCCAGCTGGTTAAGTGCCAGCAGCTGCTTTCCAGATGACAACGTTGCTCTTTGTCAGCCCTAGCTGCTGAGTGGAGCTGGCGTAAGGACTGAGTAAGCATGGTTAGGGATGGTGGTTTAAATCACTGGGGTGTAGTTGCAGAGTAACTGTAATTCCCAGCCTGTAGTGAGCAGAGATGTAGCCAGGCAGCGCCGCATGGGAAGGGAGGTCACACATCTCCCAGGGTGGATGCACACTGTCCACGTTCACATTCCAAAATGCCCCCAAATCTGCTTACATGCTTATGAAGGGCAAAACCCAAGGAGAACCAGCTCCCAACTGCTCTGGCACTTGGCAGGCATGCATGAAGCACTGTTCCAGTCTGGGGCTCCCCCGCACAAGGAAAATACCGGAGCAGCACCATCGGCAGCCACTGGAACGCATCTGGGCTGGAGCACATCGTGGGCAAGGAAAGACTGCCGGTCAGAGCCTGCAGAAGAGAAGGCAAAGAAGAGACCTTACTGCTGCCTTCAGTGGCCAAACAAGAGGGTGTAAGGAAACTGAAGCCAGACCCTCAGAGGTAGGTCAAGGCTTAAAGGGCACACGGGAAACTCCAGCTTGACACAAGGAGAACATTTTCCACCCTGTGGGAGATCAGTCAAGTATTGAAAGGAGGGCTCGGAAAGGTGCAGGGATCTACATCCTTAGAGACAGTCAAGACTTGTTCCAAGGGACTGACATGCTCTCCTGTCACTCTAGCTGCCCATCACCAATACAGCTTCCCCTTCACAAGCTGCTGGATGCCCAGCTTGCTCCCTGCTTGATGAACCACCACATTCCGGATGAGCATATGAGCACAGTGAATGGGGTTACACAAAGGAGCTACTGGCATGAAGGCAAAAAAGAGCCACTTACACCAGGAGCACAAAGGTCAAGCAGTTGTTTGAAGGAGCAGCCTGGGGAAAAAACTCACTTTTTCACTGTGCTGAAACTCACAGAGTTTGCTAAATCAGTCACAGCTGAAAGTGATGGTCCCCTTCCCCAGAGAGAATCCCTTGTTGCTGTCACCATGCACCTCATGGACCACTGTGTCAGCCTGTGACTCCAGCTCCGTTTCACAAGTTCATCTGCTCCTGCCACATGGGATTCACTCACATCTGAACAGGCACAGTTCTGGCCCTCCAACATCTTTGAGGCTTCCCCAACGAGCAGGGCTGAAGCAGCAATGAGCTGTTGCTGCAACGTAGTGCAGTGCATTTGGAAGCACCAGGTTTTCAGCCTGTGAAGGGAACAGCAAAAAGAAAGCACAACTGCTGTAGCTCCAGGCATCTGATCTGCTGAAAAGCCAGGGTTCCATTGAAACACCGTGTTCCAGAGGAGACCTGGAACAATATGAGGGAGAAGCTCTTCCCTGTGAGGGTGCTGAGGCGCTGGCACAGGGTGCCCAGAGGGGCTGTGGCTGCCCCATGCTGGCAGGGCTCAAGGCCGGGTTGGACGGGCTTGGGGCACCCTGCTCTAGTGCAAGTAATGCGGAGCTCCTGAAATAAAAGCACTCGGTGTTATCTGCTGCCTTCTCACCCTTTCTGCTCCTGAGCCCAGGCTGTGCTTTCCTCCCTGTGCCACCTGCACGAGGTTCAGTGCAGCGCTCTCAGAGGATAAGGGAGTGGGTTTGTGTTTTGCAGCCTCAGGCCAGCCCAGCCTGCAGTGGGAGCTGTGAGCCAAAACGATAACTTCCATAGGGCCGTGGAAGTGATGCGGGTAAAGGAAAACCTCACTTCTTCATGAACCTTGATGGGAAAGTTCCCACTCTGATTCAGGACAGGAAATAATCGGAGTTGCAGCTCCTGGGTCAAGTCCTGCTTCCTGGGGAAAACATCCGCCTTGCCACTCTTAACTTCACCAGCCTTATCACTGCTTAACCCCCAAAACCTGTGCTGGGACCCACAAAACACCTCATGGGACCCGCTCAAACCACCTCTGCCCCCCAAACACGCTGCCTGCACGCCCAAACCACCCTGGCAGTCCCAAACCCAGATGGCTGCCAGGAAAACCCCCTGCACACCACATCCCAAAACCTCCTCCAGAACCTCCCAACATTCCCTCTGCTCTCCAAAGCCCTTCCTTGAACCCCTAGCGCTGTGGCATGCTATGTTATGCGGTGCTATGCCATGCCATGCCACTCTATTCCCTGCACTGACCATGAGTCACATAATGATGAGACTGTTGTTTGCCTCAATGTCGGATGTTTTTTCAGCTCAAGAAGTGTTCTGAAGACTCACAAAGGTTGCAGCTTGAAACGGGATTTCACGTGAGTTCACATATAGGACTTCATTTCATTTCATTTAGTTTCATTTAATTTCACTTCATTTGGAAGAAATTCTTCCCGGGGCAAGAGGGTGGTGCGGCCCTGGCACAGGGTGCCCAGAGAAGCTGTGGCTGCCCCATTCCCTGATAGTGTTCAAGGCCAGGCTGGATGGGGCTTGGAGCAATCTGGTCTTCTGGAGGTCTCCCAGCCCGTGGCAGGGGGTTGGTACATGACGAGCTTTAAGGCCCTTTCCAACCCAAACTTTTGTATGGTTTTATAATTTCATTTTATTCCTGCATTTAATTATATTTCATTTAATTAGTATTATTCATTCATTCCTTCTTATTTCTTTCTTTTCTTTCCTTTCCTTTCCTTTTCCTTGTTTCTTCCTTCCTTCCTTTCCTTCCTCCCTCCCTTCCTTTCCCTTTCCTTCCTTGCATCCTTGCTTCCTTCCTCCCTCCCTCCCTCCCTACCTCGCTCTCTCCCTTCCTTCTTTCCTCCCTCCCTCCCTCCCTCCCTTCCTTCCTCCCCCCCTACCTTTCTTCCTCCCTCCCTCCCTCCTTCCTTCCTTCCTTCGTTCTTCCCTCCCTCCCTCCCTCCCTTCCTTCTTTCCTCCTCCCCTCCCTTCCTTATTAACTCCCTCCCTCCCTGCCTCCCTTCTTTCCTCCGTCCCTCCCTCCCTTATTAACTCCCTCCCTGCCTGCCTCCCTTCTTTCCTCACTCCTTCCCTCCTTCCCTTCCTTCTTTCCTCCCTCCCTCCCTTCCTTCCTTCATTCCTTCTTTCCTCCCTCCCTCCCTTCCTCTCTTCCTCACTCCCTCCCTTTCTTCCTCCCTTCCTTCCTTCCCTGCATGCTACTTCCCTCCCTCCTTCCCTCACTTTTCTCATTTTTCTATTCATTTTTATTATTTCACCATTTTATTTCATCTTTTCCTTTCAGTTCCTTTCCTTTCGTTATTTTCATGCATTCTTTTATTTATTTATTCATTTGTTTTATTTCAGTTTTCTGTTCTTTCATTTCAGTATTTCAGTCTATTTAATTCTAACAAATTGGTTTATTTTTTTTACAGAATGAAGCAAATTGGAAGAAAGCAGAAGAAAGCAAAGCAACAACAACAACAACAAAAAAAAAAACAACCCCTGAGCTGGTTCACAAAGTCAGGTCATGAACAACCTGGTGGATTTCCGACAGCTCCTGCAGTGCTCTGAGCTAAACCTCCAGGATGTGGGAAATGCTGTGCACCTCGGTCTTAAGGTCCTGGTTGAGCAGAGACAAAGGAAACCTGCAGAAATAAGCATTTAAGTTACTGTTTGTGTAAGAACGCAATTGTAAACTTGCTTTTCTAATCATTAACTTGTACAAGTTTCTCAATGTTTTTATACAGGGTAAACTCCTTCCCAGAGTGAACCATGTCAGTTTGGTATTGAAAGGTCCACAAAGGAATGCATAAACCTTCTTCAACATGAGGCTGCTTAGGGCTATCTGACATACCTTCCTTATTTTAGGAGGTGGTGAACTGGGAGATAAACTCCCACATCTCCTTCCGCGTGAGCTCCCCCCCTGTGGACATGGTGATCGTGGCCGTTTGAGACTTGGACTTGAACTGCCTTGTTTTCCACCCGCATCTTCTGCGTCCTCTGTTGCCGTGTCTCCTTTCGGAGAAGCACCGTCAGCTGCTTCATTTCCGTTGCCTGCTGCTCTGCCTTCACAAATCTTATGTTCCTCTTCTTCTCTTTTCTCTACATTTCCCTTACTTTTTCTTTTCTTCCACCTCCTCCTTCGTATCCTCTGACTTCTCTGGAAGACGCCCTCTCAGTCCTGGATCCCTGCCTGCTTATTTCAGATTCTCTTGTGCTTTCACGTTCCTGCAAAATCAGTAACACAAAGTCAGTACTGCAAAATACGTCACCTCGGCACATGTTCTCATTGCAACATTAGTTTTTCTACATATTCCACATGTTCAAGGCAACTAAGCTGCCGAGCTTCAGGTATAATTCTCCTATTTTTACACTTGAGAGGTGCTTTATTTTGGAATAATTAGCTGTCAAACAGAGCGAGGCTTTCACTTATGAATGGAAGACAACGCAGCTTAACCATCGTCTTCTGATGGCGGCATCAAACCAGCCCCAGCTAATGAGCAAACTGGTTTTACTTCCAACAATCGGGCTTCCTCCTTCTGTAAGAGCAAATATATTTGAAGAAGCCTGGCTTCTTGTGAGCGACAAAAAGAGATGGAAGACGAATCATCGGCAGGCATCCTTTTGAAGAGAAGTGAAAAACAAAACCCCAAGAACTTTGTAATTGTTCCACAATCTAGAAGAGAGTTTTGAAATCTAAAACCCCAACCTCTCCAATATCCTCAGTTCAGAAAATCCTCTTACCCGTCTACAAAGATCACATCCTTCATTAATAATATACTAAATTGTCAGACAGCAGCAGGCAAACAATCACAACTACACGTACCACCCTCTGTGCAAGCACGAGGCACACAAACTTACTGATTTCTTTGGGAACTTGCGTTTTGCCAGGATGCTGGAGAAATCCAGGTTTGAGGGCAGAGGTTTAATCGGCCAAGCGGGATCTAACACATTGACTCTGATATCCAACACAAGTAGTTTCCTCAAAGGAAAAACACCATTCCAGGTAGAGCGTAACTGAAATAAACATTTCTTTGTATTTGCATCCACCTAAAACAATCAAAAATTGTATGGCTTGTTAGAGGTAAAAGAAAACAATTTCTTCATCTTTTCTGTACAACTAAAGATTTCATCTATTTCCTATCTCTACAGACAGTTTGCCCTTTTAACACCTTGAGCTTGCTATACAGAATTTATAACCAGTGCAGGTCATACATCAATACGCATGGAAAGCGCCACAGAAGCTCAAATGTGGAATTGTTGTTTCAAGGATCTTTGAAGGTTTTATTGCAGATTACCATTCTCTGAAAACTTTCTTTCAACTCTTTCACTAGCAAAAATCTCATTTATTTGCCCAATTTCTGTGGGAAAGAAAAAAAATGAGAAAAATAGTGGAAGCCAACAGGGAAGGAGGCTTCACAACCGCCCTGGGCACCCCATCCCAGTGCTCAGTCACCCTCTCAGTAAATGAGTTCTTCCCCACGTTCAGGCGGACGTTCCTGCCTTTGAGCTTATGCCCGTCGCCTCTCATTAAGAGAAAAACGTTAAAGATACGGCAGCAGAACAAGAAAACCGCAAATGGAAAGCATGTATGTCCTACCAGGAACAAACGCTGCTGAGATTGCCGAACTTTTCTGAAAGTGTCATACCTGTTCAAACACACAAGGAAATATTAAAGGCAGGTGGTCAGCAAATGCAGGGAGATAGTCTCCTCCCACGTTCTTGACAACGGAATCCATAAGGTACATGGCCGGCAGTTTCTGTGCTGCGGGAGCCTGGAGCAATGAGAAGAAACCGACATGGGGCTTCAATCGTGGTGGACATGATGCCCTCCCAGAGCTTTTGGTGGGATGAGTCCCAAACCTTCTCCTATTATGAACAGGGAGGGAGGGCTCTTGCCCTCCTGGGAGTCCCCTGCCCACTTTGATGTCTCCCCTTGCCCCTTCTACATTCCTCCTCCTGCAACGCCTGCTCCTCGTGCTGCCGGTCTCCTCCTGCATTCCTCAGCACTCCGTCTTCCCTATGCCCTTCCTCCTAGCCCCTAAGGCCGCCCATGCCTGCTGCCCCAGCTGGTCCCTCCAGCACTACGGGTAAAAGCCGGAGTCAGTGGCCTATAAAAACCTTGGTGATCTGCTTCTCAATCAGGGACACAATGTCCTTGGCGAAGTGCTTGCTCTCCTCGGCCAGGGTGGTGAGCATATCGATGCGCCGCTTGCTGTTGTAGGTCAGCTGAGTCAGTAATGACCGGTATCTGCAGCAAACCTCTTCCCGCCCCTCGCTGCTACCAGGTCTCCACTCCGGGGCGAACATGGTGCTCTGGATGGGGCCGGCACCAGGACACAACCCACCGACCGACAGCCTGCGACCCCTAATGCCGCTATGGCACAACCGCCGCCACCCTCGCACCAGGGCAGTTTGTTGTGAGGATGGGGCCCGTCGCCTTGGAAACCTCCTCCAGCTCCCTCACTGCGCCCTGATTGGCTGGCGACCCCCTGCTCAGCCCACGATTGGCTCATCCGTCAGAACAGCCGCCTCGGGCTGCCTGGGACCATCTTCCTCTGCTCGGCTCCTGGGCTAAAGCCTCCTTCTTGCACCGCCGTCCTGACCCTGCTTGCGTTTCCCTCCTGCCCTGCTCCTCAGCTGCTCTGCCTCTGCCTACACCTTTCCCTCTCGGCCCTGAGCTTTACAGGCTCCCTTGTGCAAGCCGGCCTTTCTGCCAAGCTCTCAGGTGGGACCCGGTGGCCTCACCAACCTTTGGCTCGGCTGCTGATGGGGCGACGTTGCTGGGTGCGGCTCTGCTCTGCCCTCGCCACAGGGTCAGCCACGGGGATGGACGTCAGCGAACATGGGATGGATGTCAGTTAATAGGGATGTCAGTGAATTCATGTCCCCTTTGTCCCAAGCCACGTAAAGACCTGTAAAAAGTTCGTGTCCTGGCACGCCAAGACACATCCAGACTTCCTGGACCTAAACACCGCTTGTGCTAAAGGGCCATGTTAGAGCAGCTCTTCTCAAACAAGACTGGGAAACAGCTTCAGGAAGGGGGACACAGAAGCTGGGGGACACAAAGTGACAAGAGGTAGAAGAGAGCACCTCTTGAGACTGATGTCCCTTACCTTCTACACCATAGGGTGCTGCTGTCCCACCACCCAGGGAAGGGGATGGATGGATGGATGGAGGGCATCATCTGATCAGGTCTCGGCACCAGCTCTGGACATCCCCATAGGCAAGAAGGAAAGGAGGGCTCCTTCCTCCAAGCTCCAAGCTCCAAGCTCAAAGCTTTTTTTTTTCCTTCCAAATGATGGGAGGATATAGAAGGCATTCCGCAGCCAGAGGAACCGGCCAGTTCCAACCCCCTGCCATGGGCAGGGACGCCTCACACTAGACCAGGTTGCCCCAAGTCCCATACAACCTTGCCTTGAACACTTCCAGGGACGGGGCAGCCACAGCTTCTCTGGGTAACCTCTACCAGTGCCTCACCACTCTCGCAGTAAAGAACTTCTTCCTTATAGCCAACCTAAATCTCCCCCGTCCAAGTTTGAAGCCATTGTCCCTTCTCCTATCATTACAGTCCTGACGAAGAGTCCCTCTCTGCTATCTTTCTAGGCCCCCTTCAGAATCGGGAAGCCTGCTCTGAGGTCTCCATACAGCTTCTCTTCTCCAGGCTGAACGGCCCCAACTTCCTTCATATGGGAGGTGCTCATAGGTTTCGAGTTATCCGTATGTAGTTATTAACCCTATCATTAACCCAGTTATTACACTCGGTCACACCACCTGCAGGCCAGCAGTACCCCTGACAAGACCTCCACGGCTCACGTTAACACGCTGGCACGCAGCTGGGACGTAATGTAAATCCTGACAAAAGAGTTGCAGCCGAGGACACGATTTAGCAAATTTAGCCTTACTTCAAAGGCAACTTCCCTTACAGACAGCTCATCTGCTCTGTTCAGAAAGTGTGGCACGGGCCTCTTCCAGCGCAAAGGCTCAAACCCTGCCTGCGGTAAATCACCTGTTCAGACAAGCCCTGCTTGTCTTCCCTCACTGACGCCTTGCTTCACGCAAATCAATCCCTACCAGAAGCCCCTCACGAAGACTGCACAGAAAAGCCAACTGCAAGTGCCTTTACGCGCTATGATCTTATCACACAGCAATCTGGGAAGAAACTGGCTTTTCCTGCTAGGTTTGCTCCAGCTTCACTACCTCTGAAGACAACACCTGTTACATTTACCAAGCCAAGGCAACCTCGGAGGTCAGCAAAAGCATGCTTCATGTAGGAAACCTGCACCATAGGGTGAAGACAGGCACACTACAGGAACACGTTACTCTCAAACAAGAGACGCTTCCAACCACTCTCCCCCTTGCTTGCCAAAGGTCACAAAACATCAGAAAACAACAACAACAAAAGAGCAGGGTTCTCTCTCCCATTTCGCAGAGCCCATCGTCCAATTCCCTTGGGAAAAAGGAAGGGCTTTGAAGTGGCGAGACAGGAGGCCGGACAAAGGGAAAGACAGGCCAAAGCAAGAGCCGGGGAGCAAGATACAGATGGAGGTCAGAAAGCCAGGGCTGGGCAGCAGGACAGAGAGATGGAAGGCAAAAAGCACCCTGGGCCGCAGGGCAGTGATGGAGTGACAAATGACAGTAAGGGAAGAGGGAGGGGGGATCCTGGAGGCACCGAGAGGCAGAAGAGGGGGACATGGCCCCAAGGGCCGGGACTCGCCACAGCTCCCGCTCTCCGTCCTGCCACGGAAACTCTTCAGCCGAGGCCCTTCTTTCTCTGCCTGTCTGTGCTCTCCCCTTCCCTCCTGGGCAGGCCCAGGGCCAGCTGCAGGGCGCAGGCCAGGCTGGGGCAGCTCGGGGGGCTCTGGCGGCCGGGCTGCCCGGTGCCTGTGCCCACAGCGGGGCTGTCTCCATCTCCCCAGGGCTCGCTCGCCCCAGAGCTGGCCCCGGCCCCGGACCCGGCCCCGGACCCGGCCCCGGCCCTCCCCTCAGCGGGGCCGCAGCCCCACCAGAACCTGCAGCACCAGCACCAACATGGCCGCCGGCAGCCCCTGCCCTCGCACTACAGCTCCCAGCGTGCCCCGGGGCGCTCCTCTGCTTCCAGGCCCCGCTGGGACACCGTCCGCCCCGCCGGGCATAGGGCCTGAGGGAGCGGGCAGAGGGGATGGGAAAGGCCGGGAGAGGTGAGGCCGGGGAGGAGAGGGACGGGAGCGAGGGGGGAGGCTGAGGAGCAGCGGTGTGGGTCGGGCTGAGGAGGTGGAGAGGGACAGAGCAGCGATGGCCTCCAGGGTGGAAGAGCCAAAGGGGCATCAGGCAAGATGGAGTGCAGAGGGAAGCATGGCCAGGCGAGGAGGGCAGCCATGGGGAGCAGGCGGGCAGGCTGCAGGACAGAGCTCTCTGCAGCTTCCTGAAGAGGGGACATGGGCAGGGAGCTGCTGATGTCCCTGGGATCCAGGGGCAGGATGCCTGGGAGCCAGGGCAGGCTCACACCTCATGTTAGGGAGCATTTCTTTACAGGGAGGGTGTTCAAGCATCGGCACAAGGTTCCTGGTGCGCCAAGCCTGCGAGTGCGGGAGAGGCATATGGACGATGCAGTAAGGACTGTGCCCTCAAGAACACGCTTTAACTTGTGGCAAGCGCTGAACTGGTCAGGCAGTTGGACTACACGATTGTTGTAGGTCCCTTTCAACTGAGCTCTGCTCTGCTCTGCTATTCCATGGCACGTGCTGGGGGCTGCAGCTCGAAAGCCCCTGGGACCTCAAACCACCTGCACCTCAAGCCCCTTCCCCTCCCCGAGAGCCTCAACCCCAGCAAGCTTCCCGGTCTACGTGCAGCACCCTGAAAGCCCCGGAACGCCAAACCCCCAAAACCTCTGCTGGGACCCCCAAAACACCTCATGGGACCCGCTCAAACCACCTCTGCCCCCCAAACACGCTGCCTGCACGCCCAAACCACCCTGGCAGTCCCAAACCCAGATGGCTGCCAGGAAAACCCCCTGCACACCACATCCCAAAATCTCCTCCAGAACCTCCCAACATTCCCTCTGCTCTCCAATGCCCTTTCTTTTCCGGTCATTATTTTCATTCATTCTTTTGTTTTTGTTTTTCCATTTCAGTTTTCCATTGTTTCCTTTCAGTATTTCCCTTCATTTGGTTCTAACAATTCAGTTTTGGTTTGGTTTTTCTTTTTCAGAACAGCG
This sequence comes from Myiopsitta monachus, assembly GCA_017639245.1. Classification (NCBI taxonomy): domain Eukaryota; kingdom Metazoa; phylum Chordata; class Aves; order Psittaciformes; family Psittacidae; genus Myiopsitta; species Myiopsitta monachus. Next base: position 48,062,345 of record CM029917.1, read on the forward strand.
CAAACTGGAAGAAAGCAAAGCAACAACAAAAAAACCCGTGCGTTGTTTAAAAAGCCGTGTCCTGAGCAACGTGGTGGACATGATGCTCTCCCAGAGCTTTTGGTGGGATGAGTGCCAAACCCTCTCCTACTATGAACAGGGAGGGAGGGCTCTTGCCCTCCTGGGAGTCCCCTGCCCACTTTGCTGTCTCTCCTTGCCCCTTCTACGTTCCTCCTCCTGCGACCCCTGCTCCTCATGCTGCCGGTCTCCTCCTGCGTTCCTCAGCACTCCGTCTTCCCTATGCCCTTCCTCCTAGCCCCTGAGGCTGCCCATGCCTGCTGCCCCGGCTGGTCCCTCCAGCACTACGGGTACAAGTCGGAGTCAGTGGCGTATAAAAGCCTCAGTGATCTGCACCTCAATCAGGGACACAGTGTCCTTGGTGAAGCGCTTGCTGTCCTCGGCCAGGGTGGTCAGCACATCAATGCGCCACTTGCTGCATGCCCAAACCCCCCCCGGGATTCCCAAACCCATCTGGCTGCCAGAACCCCGCCGTGCACCCTGTGTGTCCTGGTTTTATCTTGATCTGCCTGTTGTCCTCCCCGAGAGCGTTGGCCTCAGGTGCCAAGCACGAAGGTCACGGAACCACTGCATGCTCAACTCTTGGCCCGTTACATCCATTACAGACGTCACCATCTGCAACATCCAGGTCAAGCCCTTGGCACTGGAGCTCTTCCAGGATCCCAACAGAGGTCCCTAGGAGGGAGACCTTAATTAGTCCAAGTGAAAGGACACAGATGCAGAATGCAGATGGAGTTTTAGGTGTCTGATCAAAGGTGCGCTGCCATGTTGGTGGGATTGTTCCTGTTCTTGCTATGTGCAGGTTACGCATAGCAACAGCTTTCTGTCTTTGGCCCCTCCAAGTGTGGGAGCAGGGGCTGGATGTTTGCCTTCTGGGAGCTGTTCTCTCAGCAGAGGGGCACTACACAGAGGGAGTATTAGGTGATTTTTTTCATGGTGGATTGCCATGTTGGTGGCACCGTTCCAAAAGAGTAAAGTTGCCTCGACGAGGGTGACAGAGGTTTTGGTTAGAGCGGCATCCTTGGTTTCCCTCCCAGTGGAATTTTGCATTCTAATGCAAGAGGAATCCTAAGAGTATGGGTTCAGCTTGGCAGCAGTCCTACTTGCCCCAGGTGTTTGTAACAGACAGTCCCCTAAAGAGCGTTTCTTCTGTCTTGGAGCAGGATCTGTAGTAAGATTTTGAAGCACTTTGTGAGGTTGGGGACTAAGCTGTGTGGGTGCGTCCTCAGAGAAGTCAGTTCATGGGGATTCTGCCCATCTCTCTGAGCAGTTTTCGCTGAGATGTGCCCTTTGAGAGCTCTCTATTTATCCGCTCCTGGACAAAATATGAATCCCTTCTGTATGAATCCCCTCTGCACTTGCTTGCCTGCTGTCAACTTGCCGGCTCCCTTCAGTGTTTTCCAAATGCCCTGTCTGTCTCATTGAGGGAACTCTCCTGCCCAGCAAAGTTGAGCAATGCTGCCAGCTCATGAAGGAGAATAAGTCCGGGCTGCCAGGGACTAGAATTAGAGAGGGGTTGGAGTTCTTGTCCAGAGGTGGGGGCTTCTCTGGGGCTTTGTCTTTAGGTGCAACTGTGAGGTTCTGGGTCAGAGCTTTGGGGTAATTTGAGAGCCTGCTCGTGCTGGATCCCGTCCCACGTATGGCAGGCACATACTTTTCTGTTTCTCCCCAGGGTGGTGTTTGGGACTTCCATGCACCCTTAGTGGAGCATTTTCCCGCTTCAGTTTCTGAGGAGCTGGTGGGGCAGGCAGAGGGAATTGGCTTATGCAGGTGCTATATGAACAGCCGAATGAAAAGAAGCCCTGAACGCTGTGTTCCTCCTTGCATGCTCAAACTCTCTCCGTGTCCTGGGTTCAGCAGTAGCAGTCATTTTTCTCCTTCTTGGTAGCTGGTGCAGCGCTGTGTTTTTGACTTTCGGCCTGGGAACAGCGCTGATACCACCGACGTTTTGAGTTACTGCTCAGTAATGTTTACTGTGACCAAGGACTTTCTGAGTCTCATTCTCTGCCAGGGAGGAGGGGAAGCCGGGAGGAAGCAGAGACAGGACACCTGACCCAAACTGACCAAAGAGGTATTCCATACCACAGCACGTCATGCCCACTATATAAACGGGGGGCAGTTACCTGGAAGGGTTGGATCACAGCTCGGTCAGGCTGGGTATCAGTCTGCGGGTGGTGAGCAGTTGTATTCTCTTCCCTGTTATTTCCCTAATCATCATTATTATTGGTGGTAGCAGCAGTGGTTTGTGTTATACTTCCGTTACTGGACTGTTCTTATCTCAGCCTGTGGGAGTTACATTCTTTCGATTCTCCCCCCATCCCCCTGTGGGTGAGGGGGGAGGATGGCGGGGCATGAGGTAGTGTCTGTGTGGTTTTGAGTTACAACTGAGCTTAAACCACTACACTGGGAAAGGGGCTGATTGCCCCATCTCCCCATCTCGGTCAGGCAGAGGAAGCGCTCTCCTCCCCAGCTCCAGTGGGAAGGACCTTCAGTTTGCTTCCCTGCCCACCTCCCATTTTGTCCTTGCCCTTGGTGCCTGCAGAGAGGGGGAATGTGCCTCCTGCTGTGGGGGACTCACTTGTACATGCAGCTGGCAGGTTTTCTCATGTTTCAGGGAGCGGGAGGGAATCTGGGTCCCTTTCCTGAAGCAAAAGAAAAGGAAATCTGCGCTGGCTTTCGGAGCGAAGTGCTCTCACACTGCTTGGTTGCCTAAACAGGATGTCACAGGGAGTATGAGGGACATGGCTCACTGGTCCTGCCTTACTAACAGGTCCTGGTGGAAAAGAGCATCCCAACCATTAGTCCCTTGATGCAGCTGCACAGCGCTGAATGGAGTTGGTCGTTTTCTCCACTAGGCTTTCCATCTGGCTAAAGCAGCACAGGCCTGCTAGTGGCAATACACACAAGGGATATTTATGGAGGAAGTTCATGCATCTAATTGCTTAAGCTCTCCTAAGCTTGCAGACCCAGCACAAAAGGATTTGGGAACAATTAAGAATTCTGTGTGGTTAAGAGATTTTCATTTCACTGAGCCTTGCTGGCTGACCCTGCAGGGTCCTTGCTGCTCTCTCCTCTTTGCTTCCCGGCTCCTTCCCATTGGACTGGCAAGGGGTTCCCCATGGCACCTCCCCCAGCCCAGCCACATCCTCCCCACTTCACCTTCTCCTGCTCCCTGCCTGCATCTTTTTTTCCATCTCTCTGTTCTTTGTCTGCTGCCTCCCCCCTCTCTCCTGCCTGTCCCTCCCATGTAGCATATTAAGTGCCTTTCTCTCTCTGCCTCCCTTATTCATTGGCTCCTCTATGCAACGGCGGAGGCAGAGCTATTCTGCTGCCTGCTCTCTCACTATTTGAGCTGCACGATAGAGAACGCTGCCTGGGAGGATCTCTGCTTGCTCAGGAACTGCAGTCCCTGACTGTTGGTCCTAGCTATTGAGCCCTGCGTCCACCTCCAACTCCTCCCCATCTTTGGATGACATGGAATCATCACAGAGTCCCAGACTGGTTCAGGCTGGAAGGGACCTTAAAGCTTATCCAGTTCCAACCCCTGCCACGGGCAGGGACACCTTCCACTAGAGCAGATCACTCCAAGCCCCATCCACCCAGGCCTTGGCCACTGCCAGGGATGGGGCAGCCACAGCTTCTCTGGGCACGCTGTGCCAGTGCCTTAGCACCCTCACAGGGAACTTGTGCCTAAGAGCTCATCTCAATCTCCCATCTGGCAGGTTAAAGCCATTCCCCTTGTCCTGTCCCTACAGGCCCTTATCCAAAGCCCCTCTCCCGGTTTCCTGTAGCCCCTTTAGGTATTAGAAAGCTGTGATAAGGTCTGTGCCCTTGTATATGTGTGTCCTCCAGGTAGGCTTCGTGATGGGCTTCCTTGCCTGTGCTTGTGTGTAATTTAGAGGTCCAGCACAGCAGATCTGCCATCAACCCCATTGTGTGCTGGGAGGTTGGGTGCAGAAGCAGTGATGTTCATGTCACATATGCTGAGGACCCAGAAGTGTGGAGAGCGGTGAGGGTGTGTCCCAACTGTGCTGTGCTTGGGTTTTGGAGGGGGCAAATATATGGTAAGGGCTTGGAGGGACATGGAGGTTTCCGATGTGCCATTGTATGTCCTAGCTGTCTCAAAGTCATCTGCCATGAATACATGATGTCTTGGAGATAAAAGACTATTTCTGGCTCCATGGATGCTTCAGGCCTGGCCCATTAGTTTTAATGCTGGACCCAGCCAATAAATTGTAAGGCCTTAGGGATAATTAGGTTCTTACAGGAAGCATTCCTGGTTGAGCAGGATGTGTGCGTGTAGTGAGAACCTATGTGCCAGGGGGATGCTGAGATTTCCCTTTTCCTACATCCCCTCTTTGCTTTAACTGTTTCAGCAATGGCATCTCTCTGGGTGCTTTAGAAGAACCTGTATCCCTGTTCCTGGAGGTGTGATCTGACGTGTTTGTACTGAAATGCATGTTCTTTGCTTGTGCCCACCTCGCTGAGGCATGCAGATTGCTGTGTTTCATCTTCAGTATTTACCACACTACAACTTCCTTGTCATCAGCTAACTTTACTGGGAATGCTTTGGGCTTTCTCCTGGGTCATTGATAAAAATGTTAAATAGCACAGAGGCATGAACCGTATTTATTGGCTCTAGTAGAAACAGACCTGCTCTGTGCACATTCTCTGTTTAGATCTCAGACCGTAGCAGTATCAGCTTGCCAAGTTTTAATGCATTGAATATATCCCGCAGTGTCGGTGGACTTACTAATTTCTGAGTCAAAATATCATGTGTTATCAAGGGAAATGCTCTGCAGAGGTTCGGGTGTGTTGCATTAACACTCTCCCAGCCAACCTTGTAATTGCATCAAAAAACCATACAAGACTAATTTGCCTTAATCTCTTCCCCATAAGTGTGCGTAGGCTGGCACTACTATTACTACCTTCCTTTCATCCTTTGCTGGCCAAATCCTGTAGCTGGCACATCCTTATCTGTCTGGTACTGACACTGCAATGGCACTCCTAAAATAGCCAAGACTGCCTCATTTAACAAAGAGCTTTTTCCTACAGCTCTGAAACATCCTGCTACTTGACGTGTATGGAAAGTGAACATTGACTGTCCACTGGTTCATCAGCCATCTGTTTAAAAACTCATAGGTAGATGCTATCCTGACACACTGATTTAACTATGTTTGACTTCAGTAGCTGCTATTTAACATCTTGAGTTACTGCTGGAATGGATAGTATTTCACCATCATCCTGTAAGGTGATTACATCACCTGGCTTCTTCCCAAGTACAAAACAGGAATTTGTCTGCCTTTTCTATAGGGTTGACTTCAATTTGAATGCTCCCAGCCCGCTGTGGCTCTGTGTCATTGCAGATACTGCATTTCGGGCTTCTCCCTCTGTCTGGGAAGCAGGAATAAAGCATCTTTCTTTCCATTGCTTTGATGATTCTCCCTCCTTGGTCTTGCTGACCTCTTCATGTTGTGAATCCAATTAGGACTGTGGTGGGGATTGGAGCTGCTCAGTATTAACCACTTCTAGCCTGTTTGGTGCACTGTGGAGTTGGAGGAGATGCCAGCTTGTCCTCTGCACATTGCTGGCTGGTGTTTGGGCCTCTGGAGGTTGGAGTAGGAGCAGGGAAAGGGAGTGTTAGGCAGGGGAGCTGGGGCATTCATTTCTTGGTGCTTTGAAGCCCTGATGCTGACCCCCGCAAGGAGGGTTGCGGAGACGTAAGGTACGGACCCCGTTTCTGGTTAGGAAACGAAATAATTTATTTCTCGAAGATCCAGGGTTGATATAGGCTATACGAAGTACCTGCGTGTATGAGTGGCTAATACAATTGGTTAGCTATCATCACCCATGTGGGTATTTTCACTTCTTCATTGGTTGATATCTTGCTCACTGGTTGCCTTGATTGGATGCCTGCTTCTTGCTGTCGTCCCCTCATTGTATACTGGTTCCTCGCTTCTTCCGTCTTATCTTGCCGAAGCTGCTCTCCAACAGTCCTCAACAGTCTCAAAACCTTCCCAGCAGCATTCCTCTGCTATCTCAAAGCTCTCCCAGCAGCTAGTCTAGTTCAAAAATCCTTCACATCAAGGTCCTTTACACCCACAGAGGGTCACAGGTGGTCCACAAATGGGGCAAGAAATGTGCTGCTGACAGTGGGAGATGGTTGACTCAGCTCAGAATAGCAAACGCTGCTTCTGAGGGACAAGATCTTCATGGCCAAAGCAGGCAAAGGCAGTGATAGCTGCTTTCTCATTTTGCTTTTCAAGACAAGGTGTGGGCTGAGACCTACAAAAGTGTTTTCTCTATAGAGAAAGTGATGAGATGAAGTTTTGCAGGACGAGTGTGATTTTTGAATAGCAGAGGACTGACAGCCCTGTTTTGAAGACATAGGAAAGACCCCAGCAGGATGTAGAAGATAACCCAAGAGCAGCCCACTAGAAGCATGGAGGAGAGCAGCATATTCTCATTTGTTGGTATAAGCAGGTCAGGAGTCTGGGTGTTGGAGGAAGGAATGGAGATCTCAGGTCCAGCAAAATCTGTTGGGAGTTTCTTGGTGGAAATGATGGCCATTCACAGGATTTCTCAGAGGTACATGGTGGAGTTTTGTGTTGCCACTGTCTGCCATAGCTGGTGCTTCCCAGTCCCTTTGTATCCTTCTCACAATCTCCCACCATAGAGTTTCAGGGAAGGTCTCTGCTCCCCATCCTGCTTGGTTCCCCCATCCTTCTCCCCAGGTGAGGATGGTGCTGGGATCTGCAGCAAGAAGGGAGGAGGTGAGTGAGAGCAGACCTGGAGGGTCTTCAGAAGAGAAAGAGTGGTGACCTTTCTGACCCTCCACATGTAAATACTGACTGCGCCCTGGGTGCGAGGATGGGACCCCTGGTAACATGGGTGCTTTCATGGAGCTGACATCTGTACTGATAAAAAAATCTCCTCTGGACTTATTTTTACAGAAGAATCAGCATTTTGGATCAAACACCACATTCCTGATCTTGCTACACCCATGTGAGTGGGGAATAGCAGCTCTGGCAGCATCCTGTGCTGACGCCACTGGGAGAGCAGCATTTATTCCTGCTTTTCCACCCTCCATCATAAGCCTCCCTTTGCCCCTGCGCCCCTTTTTCTGAGTAAAAGTGGTAAATGTTAGTAGGAACTGGAATGAATAGCTGGGATCCAGGCCCAGGCTTCCAGGATTTTAACTCATTATTGCCATAAAATGAAGGAAACATGGTTTTACAATTAGTTTTTCCTTTGTATCAAAGCGCTTGGAGATCCAGGGGGCAAGGAGAGTTTTTCCCTGAATTCATCACAGCGGTGAAACTTTATGGGGCAAGAGGAGAATATTCTTCATCATATGTAACATGAGAAAATTGGGAAAAATACTGTTTTTGAGGTGGGTTTGTTTTCATTTGAGTCGGGCAAAGCGAAGAAGAGATTACTTGTTTAATTTTGGAAAACATCCCCACCCATTCTCTGTGCTGATGTAAAGTTATTTGGTTGTCAGATTATCACTCTCTAAAAGCACAGTTATTTTAGTGATACAAGGTAAAAATCTTACAGAAAAATTAGTTTAGAAGCCATGATTAGCTTAGTGTCTGCATCCTCCCAGGGCAGGCAGAGCAAAGGGCTTTGGGCTGGTGCCCCATGCAGCGACCTGAAGTGCCCGCATGGGTGGAGCATCAAGAGATGGGCAGGATGTGGGATTTTGCTGGGCATCATACCCTTAACTAGGGATTTCTAAGGTGCTGATCTCTCTCTCTTGAGGCATTTCAGTGGAAGCCAGCTGTTTTTCATGGCCTCTCCTCTGCCCCTCTCTCCCCTCCCTTTTTTGCCTTATCCTTCCAGTCTTGTGTGCCAGTGACAATTCTCCAGACATCTGTGTTACTTTCACCACAATAAAGAATGTTATTTTGGCAGATAACCTCTCCATTCATTCCCACGTGGATGGCTCAGGATAATTCAGCCCCATCTTCGGTTTGCAGGGAGCTGTGACAAGAGGGGAGAAGGTGGTTCCTCAGGCTGCTCAGGCAGTGGAGGGTTTACTGCAGTGGAAGCCCTCCTGTCTGCCGGCCTCTCCTTGCAGCACAGTGAGCAAAATGAATTCTGAGCTTTTTGGTGTGTACGCACAGCCCTTGTTAATGAAATGGAAAGAGTAGAAATGGGGAGAACAGGATAAGGAGAAACATTCTGGGAGTGATTCACACCCAGAGAAATTTCTTGTTCACCTTTCCCTGCTGTGCATCCCAGTGATGGATTAACAATTACCTTCATTTGTCATTGCATCGCTACTTGTGGTGTAGTGCAGGGAGCACTGTCCTCACTGTTATTTCCACTCACCTTCACAAGTACAGTGATTATGCTGTTACTGTCACCTGCATTAGCTCGGACATTGATCCAAGCTGTAATGTTGGTGTTTTACTCTCAGTTTACACCTTAGGAGTGGACCTGTGGCACCAATTGAAGAATGAGAGATGAGGTAGCTGTTGTAGGTGAAATAATAACCAGGCTTTCTCAAGCTTGGTCTTCCAGCTGCAGCCGCGCAAAGCCAAGCCGTAGGACCTGCCAAAGGTCTGCAACGCTGGGGATGGCAGGGAGCACCAGATCACCTTTGGGTGCTGCCTACACTGGTTGTGCTGCTTTCTAAAGAGGATTAGGAAGCCAGATGAGGAACTTCATTGTGCCCACTGCTTAACTCGTGTTGCTGCCATGGGTACTGTGCATTTGCAGACTGATGAATTTAAGTGTGTGTATCTTCAGCATACCTATAATTAAAACTGGTCTTTTTGCTTCTGGAAAGTGTTTTGCTGTCTGGCTCAACTGGAAGCGATCCCAGTTTGGTTTTGTTTCTCTTGAATTAGAGCATGGCGACTCATTCCAGGATTTCCCAGGTGAAACTATGTGCTTTTTCCCATTTAACAACCTCTTTGTGGACATCTTTTATCTGTTTTGGGGTGGTTTCTTATTCCAGAGAAGGCTCTTGGAGGCCAAAAGATGGGTTGAAGCAGCCTTCTAGAACAGATTTAAATGCACACACAGACACCGTGCTGTGGGTTTAGCACTGGTAGCAGATGGCAGAGGTGGACACCCATTGTAAGAGCAAAGACTAGGGCTTCAGAGACCCACTTGCTGCAGTGTTCATGTCTGTGGGATGCTGGAGCTCTGGAGACACAGTCCGTGATCCTTAGTGCAGCGTCGTGGGATGCTGAGGCTTTGGGGACACAGTCCTTAGTGCAACATCCTGCTGTGCTCATGGGAGATGGTGACTGTCTTAGCCCATCAACAAGGGCACTCTGCTCACAGGGAGCTCAGTAGAGTAAGGTGCCTTCATTTGGCAGCCCCTCCAGTTTCTGTTCCAGGTCTTGGGTTGTGGACTTCGCTAACCAGAAGTTGTATTTGGGGCTTTAGTGTGCTTTAGAAATGGACATCTTCCAGTTATGTCCCCTGGGAAACTGTTGGCTGCAGCTACTTAACTGATAGCTGGAGATCCTATGACTGCTGACCCAGTCCCATTAGTGGCAGACCCAGAAACACAGTCAGGAGATATCCAAGAGAGAGTTTCCCATGTGGTGAGCATGGCTATGTCTTTGATGGAAACAAACCTTTCCAGAAACACCCTGGTGATTATTGGTTTGCAAAGGTCTGTACTGGACAGAAAGTAGCAGCAATAAGGGAGAGATAAAGTGGTGATGCCTCTTGTCTTCTGGCATGCTGTTCATATTTTCAGTGCTTGCAGTATCTTGTGACAGTAAGTGTTGCAATTTAATTATACACTATGTAAAAAATATGTCCATGCACACTGTAAGAAATTGCAAGTCATCTATTCCCATTCATATCTCTGTGTTCCTGATGGCTTTATATACCTCCCTGCATGGTCTCTTTTCAAATGGAAGGTCCTGATTGATTCTCTAGATGGAAGCTGTTCAGTATTCCTGATAATTTTTAGTATCTCTCTCATGATCTCATCTAAGGATGACCACCATTGCAAACACTGTTCAAAACATCACTCCTTGCAATGGTTTAATAACATTCCTGCTTTGCATTGGGTTCCTTTCTTAATAATTCCTTACATTTTCTCTTTTTTTGTGGGTTCTTTCTGATGATAGATGAGCTTTGAACTGATGTTTTCAGATAATTATCTCTAGTGCTGCTGAGAACTCCTCCCTGCATGTTAATAGCTAATTTAGTGCCCATCATTGTGTTTGTATAATTAGGGCTCTTTTCCCCCAAGTGCATTAGTTTCCTTTTGTCTCCACTGAATTTCATTTGCTGTGTTAGTGCCCAGTCAGCCAGCACCCTGAGATCTTGCTGTTATTCTCTATGTGTGGCTTTAGTTCTGGTAAACCCATCTAGTCTGGGGACATCAGGAGGCTACACCGTGTCACTTGTCTCCCCCTGCTCCAGGGTGAGGGTGAGTGCTCAGGGTGGTTCCTTGTTCCAGCACCATGATGATTGACATCCTCAGCATCTGTGTATGCGTTACACGTGCATTATGCAGTGGCTGGTCTGTCTTGGTGGAGCCTGCCTGAACTCTGGATGCCAGTAGGGAATGCAGTGCGTTGCTGGGGCTTTCTGGCTGGATCATGGTTTTCTGGACATGACAAGCTCTGTTCCAGATCTCATTTTCTTCAACCAGTATTAGGATGGCAGAGACACTTTATCTTTTGTCTCAGGAGACTCTTTCCCGACGTCTGAGCAGGCAGCAGGGAATTGCATCACATTCTGCACACAGTAGTGGAAGGATGCAGCTTTGACTAGCTGGGTTCCTGAGCCCTGGCTGGAGCTTAGCACAAGGAGATTTCAGCAAGGTGGAGTGAACCTGTCCTGGTGTCGTGGTTTAAGCCCCCCACCCACGCAGTTTTACTGACTCACTCACTCCCCCTCTTTCTTCCCCCAGTCCCGCGGGGATGGGGAGGAGAATTGAAAGAATTCAACTTGCACGGGTTGAGATAAGAACAGTTTAGTAACTAAAGTATAACACAAATCACTACTGCTACCACCAATAATAATACAAGAGAAATACAAGGAAAAAGAATACAACTGCTCACCAAGCCCGACCCAGCCAGTGTACCCCCCAGCAGCGAACCTCCCACTACCAAAAACCTGACCATGCCGTGCAGCCCCAGTCCATCACTACACCCACACCCTTCCGGGTCTCTGCTCTCCGGTTTCACATCCTGGGCATGACATGCTGTGGTATGGAATAATCTCTTTGGTCAGTTTGGGTCAGGTGTCCTTGTCTCTGCTTCCTCCCGGCTTCCCCTCCTCCCTGGCATAGCATGAGACTCAGAAAGTCCTTGGTCAAACCAAAACATTACCAAGCAGTAACTGAAAACACTGGTGTTATCAGCGCTGTTCCCAGGCCCAAAATCAAAACCACAGCGCTGCACCAGCTACCAAGAAGGAGAAAAATGACTGCTACTGCTGAACCCATGACAACATGTTAGCATCAGAAATTTCTAATCAATCAGCTCAGAGTCTCCTGGGGTCAGAAGCCTCTTTGAACTTCAAGTGGGGAATGGCTCCTGATGTTTTTTATTTTGATTGCTATAAATTGATTACTGTTAAGATAAACAAGTTTTGTTTCCTCTGAAAGCTCTAAATATGCTCAGGGGGTGGGGACAGGGGGGAGAGAGAAGCAATGGAATCTGATTGCTTCCCATTAAGACATCCTCACTTAGCTTCCACCCCATTACCGTTTGCACCAGACGCGAGGCTAAAGGCAGTGAACTGCTTTTGCAGTGCTGAGCAGGATACAGGTTAGAGGGCGAGGTGTGAACATCCTCCCTGGTTTTCCAGGGTGGGATGTGAAAATGCAGCTTGGGTCTGGAGGGGATTGGTGCAGGTGTGGTAGAAGATGTAGCTGTGTTTGAGGAACATGCATGGATTTTAGGCTGGTTTAGCCTACCAGCTCCCAGGCGACTGGGAGATCCTCCTCTGCAGGATCATTTTGTCTGGGTGACAGCTCAGCACTCACTACTGTGATTGTCACTGAACATACACTACTCTTGTGTCCCCAAGACCCCATCTTTACGGCTTATATTTACTCTGTACAGTCCCATGGGTGTTCCCTGTGCCTGTATGTGCCCCCTACAGCCCAGTGTGTTCTCCCTGAACACACTACAATGGTGCGTGCTCCATACAGCCTGCATGTGGTCCCAACAGTGTGTGATATGTACAGCCCCATGTGTGGTCGCTACAGCCTGTGTGTGCTCCCTACAACACGTGTGCTGCAGTACAACCCGTGCGTGATGTCTACAGCCCCATGTGTGCTCTCTACAGTCTGTTCACTTCCTAAAGTCCATGTGTGCCCCCTACAGCCTGTGTGTGCTCATACAGCTCCTGTGTGTCTGCACAGCCTGTGTCTGTGCTCCATACAACCATACATGTGCTCCCTATGCCATGTGTGCTGCCTACAACATGTGTGTAGTCCATATAGCTGGTGTGTTCTCCTTACAGACCACGTGTGGGCTCCCTAAAGCACTGTGTGTGATGCCTACAGACCCATGCATGGTCCATACAGCCAGTGTGTGCTCCTCCCTTCAGCCTGTGTATGCTGCGTGTTCCTACAGCAGCCCTGTATGTAGTCCCTAGAGCCTGTGTGTGCTCTGCATGACCCATATGTGCTCTGCACAGCCCCATGTGTGCTCCCTAGAGTGTACGTGTGCTCCTTATAGTCTGTGTGAGCATCCTACAGCATGTGTGTTTCAGTACAGCTCATTTGTGCTCTCTACAGCCCCATCTGTACATCCTGATGTGCCTGTCTGTGCTCCCTACAGTCTGGGTGTTCTCCCTGTAGCCTGTGTATGCTCCCTGCGGGTTGTGTGTGCTCTCTACAGTATGTGTGTGCTTCCTACAACCCATGTGTGTGCTCCCTCTAACCTGTGTGTGTTCCCCGCATAACCCTGTGTGCACTCCATATGGTCCTTTCTGGTCTCCCTACAATCACCTGTGGGCTTCCTACAGATAGTGTGTGCTCTCTTCAGTGCCTATGTGCTCCCTGCAACCTTTGTGTGTGCAGCCTTTCTTTGTGTTCTGTGTACCTCCATCCCTGGAGGTGTTTAAAAGTCATATAGATGTGACACTCAGGGACGTGGTTTACTGGTGGACTTGGCAGTGCCAGGTTAATGGTTGGACTTCACAGTCTTCAGGGTCTTTTCCAACCTAAATGATTCTATGATTCTGTGATGCTATCTCCTAGTACCTTTTCAAGGATGAGGGTGAGGGGAAACAATGTCAGTGCATCTCATCTGTGGGATGTGGATGTCTGTGGGTACCAGTTTTAGGGAGTGCTTTGGGTGAGTGCTGGGCACCACTTGGCTCCCAGAAAGTGGCACAGGGATGTTGTCCAGAAACGAGTGATGTGATTGATCAGAGCTGGTGCTGGGCTGTTTTGGTGTCATGGTCTTGCTGCTAGGTGGGTATGGAGACATCCTGGCTGTTGGTGGCCATAGTGGTTCAGGATGATGGCTCCTGGTGGATGGTGGAGAAGAGCTCGGTGTTGGTGAGGATCTCACTGACGGTGGTGGTGAGGGTCTTGCTGTTGATGACAGAGTCTCTGCTGGGAGGTGATGGGAGGCTGGGTGTGCCCTCGGAGGGGGAGACCAAGGCATACTCTGCTGTGCGTGAAGCCCACCCAGGAGACAGGCAGTTCATATTCCTGTAGTAAACAGGGAGCTGACAGTAATGAACAGCTAATTAACATCGCAGGGCTTGATGGTTGCAGTGTCAGCATCCCTAATTAGTCTTGCACTATTCTGCTTTAATTAACTGTCCCTGTCCTGGTTTTAATTTAATTTTCAGCTCCAGACCAGAGAGAGCAGTGTATGAGCATCTGGATTCCAGTACCATGGCACTGTACTGGGATGGACTGGCAGGGTAGCAGTGGCCAGCCATGCACCCCAGCACAGGGAGAAGCACAGCTCCTGTGCTCCATCTGCTTGTGCTTTCTCAGGGAGGAACAGCCACTGCTGCATGGCCCCAACCGTGCTGGTCCCATGCCTATGGCCACCTCCAAGCCAGGTTGTGCTGGCTGGACAGTGGACCACAGATGAGCTGAGCATCAAATCATTAGCTGCCCCCATGTTTTCATGCTGCTGCTTTGCCTGCATCAGGCATATTTTATGGCATAGAGAACTCCTATCCCTTACGTGTTTTGGTGTGGGAGAGTGTGGGGTTGTCCATGATGGCTGTGCCTGCTCAGAATTGTCAGTTATTGTCTGGAGGAGTAACCAGGAATGTGCTGCTGTGAGGTCTCCTTGAGACAGAGACACAAGAATCTGGTCACTGCACCTTGCTTGGCCAGCAGGTTTGGAGGGCCCGTGGCCTTCATGCTGCTTGGTACCTCTTCATTTAACTTCAAGCATTTTCCTACCAGGAGCTCCCAGTACAGAGCAACCACAGAGGGCTTCTCTCTTCATCAGTTTTTCAGTATCACCTTCCTTCAGGGGACATGCCCTGCACCTTATGTTAGAACAGCTAGAGTCCTAAGTGCTGGAGCAGAGCCAGCAGCAGAGCACTTAGGGACCAGCATGGGAGCAGAGCAGGCTCCACATCCTGCTGCGAGGAGTGCGAGGATTGCCCATCTGTGTGTGGGAGGATGGGTAGAGAACAAGCTGGGGAGACACTTAATGATGGTTTCCCTTGGGAGCAGATGAAATCACAAAAACAAAAGCAGCAGGGAGAGGAGTAGAAGATAGGCAGGAAGAGCCTTAGCATCCTAGACATGCTGTGAGGAGCTTGCTTTTAGTCCTGGTAGAGCTGCTATTTGCACAAAAGGATCTATTGGTCCTTGTCCTGCCAAGCAGAGCTCTGCCTTGAAAGCTGCATGCCCTTACCTCCAACATTAATTTTCTGTGTTAGTGGGAGCTCTGCTGCCTGTCCTGCTCTCAGTCCTAGCTGGAGCTGCTCCAGGTGCCTCACGCTTTGATGAATACCGCTCTCCAACCACAGCCCCTGCTCCAAGTAACTCAGCTGCTTCCACCTAGGCAAGCATGGATGCCTTCCCTGGTCTTCTGCAGATGGATGAAATTCTTATGTCAGCTGGAGCCATGCTGTGAGCTTTAGGAGCAGCGAACCTTGAGGAAAGGCAGTGAAGGTCCCTGGAGAAGGATTTTTGGGACACGTCAATGGTTGGGCAGTCTATGGACCACTTTTTGCAGAATGAGGCTGGGAGGATGCTCAACCTCACCAGTGCACCGATTGTCTCCAAGCCCACTCTGCAAAGCGACCAGTGAACCAGTGAAACCCTGCAAAACAAAGAAAATGCATCAGGGGGCTCTTATTTGATGTCACGCTTTTACCCCTGATAGTGGTACCGTCATTTTAGCAAAGAGAGCTAAGCATATCTTACCCTTGAAAACCACACACCGCAGTGTTACCCATGTGTCTGAGCCCCTGAAGTGGTCTCACAATGGTTGATTTCATAACCACTAGCACTCATATCACAGAATTTTCCTTGGCTGACTCTTAAAAGCTTTTGGGTACAAGTTATCTAATCTTACCTGGTATTGGGAGCTATCACTGCTGCTCTCCCTACTTTCAGAGGTAATGGGAAATTTTAAGGAAGTGTTGGTTATGAAACAATCCTTCTTTATACATCCACTATTATTATGTCTTCCTTTCTTTTGGTGTCACAATACACAATTTTGCTGTGTTTTGGGGCAGGCACATATCTTTCCTATGGCTTCACTTTTCTGTTATTCTTGATTGCTGTTAATCTTACAATCCCCGTTTTTTCCGCTGCCCAGTTTAGCTGCTCTTATCCTGTATTTTGTGCTTACCAATTTAAAGCCACTGCTGCCAGTTTGTGACATTTTAAGATACGTGGGGTTTTTATTTCTTCACTGTAATTTCTTGGCCAGAATTATTTTGTATTGAAAATTAGGACTACCACTTTTATGGGGGGAGCAACACACTTAGTTGTCTTTGTGTCTGAGTTTTGGTATTTTTGGTTATTATTCACAATGGTTTGCTTGTACTTTCTGTCCTTGGTGGTTTTGCTGGCATCTCTGGGAACATGTTTCATGCTCATCCTGCATGCCCAGTGCTGGCAACAAGCTCTCAAGCACAGTGGGAGAGCCCTGGCAATCTGGGAAGCTAGGGAAGACCCCTGATTTACTGGGAGTTACTTTTAAACACACAGAGGCAGGAACTGAGTTCAACTTCCATGCATCTGAAACCAACCAGCATAATCCCAGCCCTGTGTTTGAGCAACATTTTGAGTAACATTTTTAACACGTCAGGTTTGCTTGCGCTGCCTTTCCAAGGCCTCTCTGCTTTCCAGTGGGTGTGTGGAAATCTGAGAGTATGGAAGTATGAAATCTGATGGAGGAGAGCTTTCAGGTGTGGAAGATGCATTTTGATGGATGCAGGCAAACTCCATCCCAATAAGGGGAATTACAAGCTGCTGAAAATTGCCTCTTACCACCTGTGTTTTCTGACAGTGCATCCTTGGCTCTCAGGTCCTGCCATACAATACTGCTCCTGATGGATATAGATGGATAAGTATTTGATGCTTCTTTTCCCTCATCAAAGCATCCTTTCAGGGAAAGTTGTCAGTGAAATGAGAGCCAGGGGACCTGGGGTTCAACCTTCTCCTTCTGATGTTGACCCCTCACACCTCTCAATGCTGCACAGACAGCACTACCCAATTGACACATTGAGTACGGAGGGAATGCCAATGGTGGAAATTGTTCCTGGGTATTTATTCAGTGATGAATTGCAGTTGTTACAGATGTGCTAAGTTGGTAGGCTTTATAAAGGATTTCCTAGAAAATAATATATAAAATCCCTACTTTAGCTTTCATATGCACATCTCTGGCACATGGTGCATCCACACTGCTGTTGCTTAGTGTGCAGGGTGGAAAGAGTTGGGTTTTGGTAGTTTTCTGTACTCATGCTTCATTGTGCAACCCTGCATCATATTGCGAGCTCCCTATCAAAAATACATGCATATTACAGAGCCATGGCTACCTTTCTTGGGCTTCTGTGCTCTCCGCCCAGCCTCCGAGTGCCTGGTTCAGCACAGAAAGTGCTTGGTGTGTCAGTAGAAAGAAAGGTTGAACATGTCTGGGGTGAAATGTGCAATGTGGGTAAGATTTTATTAACCCCTGAATTGGTGATGCCACAGGGCAGGTTGACATCCGATGAGGCGGGAAACCCACAGCAGCCTCGATGTCCAAATCAGATCCTGGGCATCCAAGAACCCTGAACGCAGTGGCAATGCCAGCAGGGGATGACCCTGCCACACAGTCATCCACGTTCCCAAAAACCTATCAAGTAAGGGGAAACATGGACTCTTCTCAAGAGGTTTCCTTTGCCCTGCTTTTATCTTTCTTCCCACTACCCTCTCTCCTGTTGAGGGTTCACTCAGTGATAGTCCATGAGCACGCAGCTGCCAGCTACTGCATCAGCCAGTGCTCTCCCAAATCCCGTCTGTCCTATGCTATGATCACGCACATAGGCACCAAAGTTTGGGAGCTGGGAAGGGTGGTGGGAGCTATTCAAGTGATTTTATTCCTGCCATTTCCCAAATTTCTAGCACTCAGATTGTAATGCATCCAAAACCTTCTCTTCCCATTGCAAAGTCTTCTGATTACAATATTTTTTGTGTTTTAGTTTATCAGCAGTGCTCAGATAGCATTCTAACAGCTTCTGAATAGTGCTGCAGGCAGACAGACTGTATGAGGGTGGGCACAGTGACAGACCCCGATGCTCTAGCTGTGACCTCTCTAGGGGAGGAGAAATGACTCATGCTCAACATTCCAGTCCCAACAAACTTTCTCCAGCCCTGGCTTAAAGCTGGTATTACCACTGCAGGGATGAAGGTATCAGAGGCTGTCTGTACATCCCTCCTATCCTCTGGAACACGGTGTTTCAATGGAACCCTGGCTTTTCAGCAGATCAGATGCCTGGAGCTACAGCAGTTGTGCTTTCTTTTTGCTGTTCCCTTCACAGGCTGAAAACCTGGTGCTTCCAAATGCACTGCACTACGTTGCAGCAACAGCTCATTGCTGCTTCAGCCCTGCTCGTTGGGGAAGCCTCAAAGATGTTGGAGGGCCAGAACTGTGCCTGTTCAGATGTGAGTGAATCCCATGTGGCAGGAGCAGATGAACTTGTGAAACGGAGCTGGAGTCACAGGCTGACACAGTGGTCCATGAGGTGCATGGTGACAGCAACAAGGGATTCTCTCTGGGGAAGGGGACCATCACTTTCAGCTGTGACTGATTTAGCAAACTCTGTGAGTTTCAGCACAGTGAAAAAGTGAGTTTTTTCCCCAGGCTGCTCCTTCAAACAACTGCTTGACCTTTGTGCTCCTGGTGTAAGTGGCTCTTTTTTGCCTTCATGCCAGTAGCTCCTTTGTGTAACCCCATTCACTGTGCTCATATGCTCATCCGGAATGTGGTGGTTCATCAAGCAGGGAGCAAGCTGGGCATCCAGCAGCTTGTGAAGGGGAAGCTGTATTGGTGATGGGCAGCTAGAGTGACAGGAGAGCATGTCAGTCCCTTGGAACAAGTCTTGACTGTCTCTAAGGATGTAGATCCCTGCACCTTTCCGAGCCCTCCTTTCAATACTTGACTGATCTCCCACAGGGTGGAAAATGTTCTCCTTGTGTCAAGCTGGAGTTTCCCGTGTGCCCTTTAAGCCTTGACCTCCCTCTGAGGGTCTGGCTTCAGTTTCCTTACACCCTCTTGTTTGGCCACTGAAGGCAGCAGTAAGGTCTCTTCTTTGCCTTCTCTTCTGCAGGCTCTGACCGGCAGTCTTTCCTTGCCCACGATGTGCTCCAGCCCAGATGCGTTCCAGTGGCTGCCGATGGTGCTGCTCCGGTATTTTCCTTGTGCGGGGGAGCCCCAGACTGGAACAGTGCTTCATGCATGCCTGCCAAGTGCCAGAGCAGTTGGGAGCTGGTTCTCCTTGGGTTTTGCCCTTCATAAGCATGTAAGCAGATTTGGGGGCATTTTGGAATGTGAACGTGGACAGTGTGCATCCACCCTGGGAGATGTGTGACCTCCCTTCCCATGCGGCGCTGCCTGGCTACATCTCTGCTCACTACAGGCTGGGAATTACAGTTACTCTGCAACTACACCCCAGTGATTTAAACCACCATCCCTAACCATGCTTACTCAGTCCTTACGCCAGCTCCACTCAGCAGCTAGGGCTGACAAAGAGCAACGTTGTCATCTGGAAAGCAGCTGCTGGCACTTAACCAGCTGGCGTGTTTTACACTTGTCTAAACTGGGTGCTAAGCAGCATTAAACCGTAAGGATTAAGCGTGCCCACTGGGAGTGCTCCTGGCCACCCCCACCTCCACCTGCTTGTGCCGTGAAAAGGCTCTCCTGGGAGCTGCACCTAGAGGGGGTCTGCAGAGTGCCTGCTTGAGGTGGAGAGGAGAACACGGGGTGGAATGGCCCTGGTGCTGATGCTGTGGGAGGCCAAGTCAGAGCAATCTGGGAATAGTGCTGTTACGACTTTTGCACGCTGGCTTGGGGCCTCTAGGTTAGGTAGGGATGTCCTTCAGAGGCTCGATCTCTGCACCCCGGACTGGGAAACCTGCTCCTCCAGCATCTGGGGTAAGGGAGTTATGTAGAGACAGGCAGTTTGCAGGTGAAGACGTGGAGCAGCCACAGATGCAGTTGGAGTCCCCGGAGGTGGAGGCACAAGTCCACTTGGGCGCCTGATCTGAGCTCTGCCCGCACCAGGACACGGGCAGACCCCGGATGGTCCCTGCCTGCCCTGGTCCCCCAGCCTCTGTGGCTGGTGGTGGTGATATGCACACTCATCCCCGCCAGCCCCGTGGTGCAGAGACTGTGACCCTAGGTCTGCATCAGGACCAAGAGGGCAGACCTGAAGGGCTCCAGTCCAAGGAAAGCTCCCTTTTTACTTTCATGTTTCCTTGAGGATTAAAGCCGTTCTCGTCAGTCTCCAAACATGGAATGTTTGCCAAGTTTATGAGGGTTTTTAGAGGGGCTTTTAGAGAGTGCATCCTGTCCCTTAGCCCTTTTATAGGGCTGAGATAGATATGATTATCTTTGGTTTAACAGCCATTAAAGCGGGAAGGGTTTATAGTAGGGGGTTTCCATCAGTGCAACTTTGATATCATCACTTGCTAGCTTGGTTTGCTTCTTTCCCCAGTGTTAAAAGGCTGGGAGCTGTTCCTGTAATGGTTAACCTACCACTCTGTGGAGGCAGAGCTCTCCCAGGCAGAAGCTTTAGGAAACATTTAAACAAGACCAAAGTAACAAAATGTGAAAGTCCTAAATTCTTCTGGAGACCACTTGGAGAAATCTGGATCAAGGTTCAAACAGCCGCTCTTGCGGTATGCAGCGCTGCAGCGCTTACATCCATTGAAAGAGGACATGCTGCCTGCCTGGAAAGCGGTTTTTTCATATCCAAAGAAAGAATTTAAAGTGAAATGACAAAACCCTGCAATGTTTCAGTCATAGGCTGGAACACACATCAGTCCGTGCTCTGCACCAGAAGAAAAGAAGAGGCTGAATAACACGAGTGTGACATTTGGTGTATCTGCTAGCACGTCACTCTACAGAAGCAGCCTCATGGCACGGCACCTTGGCCGGCTTCGCTCCATGTGAGTTGCCCCAGGGCTCCTAGGGGCAATGCCCTTTTCCAGCGCCTGAAGCTTTAAGTGCCTTTGTGCATGCCAAGCCACAGAGGCAAGGGTTTGAGCTTGAGATTGTATGGGCGCTGGCAGCATCCTGATTACACCCATGTGCTGGACTGGGACTGCTCCTAGATGGCAGCACGCCGCATCCCCAGGAGACCACTGCTGGCTGCTGAGCTTGGTCTTGGAGCTACATCCTAGAGTGTTCTTCGGGTGCCTGCAGGAGTGAGGATGTCCAAAGCACCTGTTGCCACTACAGCTGTGCTACTAACCTGTGCACTTGCCATCTAGTTTTGGCTTCACTCAGGGATGCTGGCCTCTGGAAGTGAGCTGTGAACTGTGCCTTTGCGGCTGCAGCCTGCTGTGGCCTACAGCAGTGTGATAAATGTACAGCTCCGTGTCTCCTTTCAATAGGGGAGTCCTCTCCCCTCGGGTGTCTGCTGACTGGCTCTAGCAGGGGGAATGCTGGATTATGGTCTTTGCCGTCTGTACACTGGGTATGAGACCTGCAGGTCCAAGGAGGGGATCCTGCCCCTTGACTCCGCTCTCGTGAGACCCCACTGGGAGCCCTGTGAGCAGTTCTCCTGTCCTCAGCATGAAAAGGACGTGGAGCTATCGGAGCAACTCCAGAAGAGGCCACAAGGATGACCAGGGGCTGGAGCAACTCCCGTACGGAGACAGGCTGAGAACACTGGGGCTGTTCAGCCTGGAGAAGAGCAGCTGTGTGGAGACCTCAGAGCAGCGTCCAGTGTCTGAAGGGGGCTACAAGGATGCTGGAGATCGACTCTTCATCAAGGAAACACCACAAACCCCAGGAAAAACATAATGAAAACACCACACAATTTATTACTGTCTTTTATTTCATATACAGCATACAAACAGCGGAAGATTCCAGCATAGCAGTTTGGAACTGCTGCTTCCTAAATAGAGCTTAATGATCATGACTGTCTGCCAAAAGAAGGGGCTTCCATACTGCTATGTAGAAAGTGTTGCGGTCCTCCTGTACATTCATTTCCTTAATTTCCAACAAGGAGTAACAAGTAACAGACTGGGAAGTTTCTGGCTATGGAAATGTTGCTCAGCGCCAATAGCTTGTCCAGAGGTTACTTGCTTTGCTACAAACACACACAATCACATGCAGACCTACAGGCAGCGACATAGTTATCCAACGCACTTGACAGCGTTGGCTGGAAAAGGTAGCTCAACGCTGCTGGGTGTTACGGGTAGGGAAGGCCAAGTCACAGGCAGACTGAGC
This sequence comes from Myiopsitta monachus, assembly GCA_017639245.1. Lineage (NCBI taxonomy): Eukaryota > Metazoa > Chordata > Aves > Psittaciformes > Psittacidae > Myiopsitta > Myiopsitta monachus. Next base: position 48,084,274 of record CM029917.1, read on the forward strand.
TATTAAAAAGGCTGCAGGAGACTACTCAGGTTCACCCGTCATGCTCCAGTTCGGACAAATTAGTGCAAAATGAAACTGTGCTAGGACATTTTTGTTCCAGGGTGACGCAATGCGTGCAGAACCATAACCTCCCGGATGAGGTTTGCAGGCTCCTTGTTAGCAGAACTGCACTGCTGGTGCCCCTTGGTCTAACTACTTCAGCACTGCCATTGCTATGTCTACATGAGCTAGTAGCTCCAGTCTGACTGCAGTGGGGATGGAGACCAGATATGGATTTGTGTAAGTACGTGATCTTGCAATACGAATGCACAAACTTCCTGGCTTGACACATGTTCTTTGGATTGTTTCATCTTTGTGCAAAAGCAGCCAGCGCAGGCAGCATTGGTGCAGATTTCACACGAATCTGCTTCTTGGACAGGCAGGTCTGTTAGAGAGAAAAGAGGGGGTTTCAGTGAAATGCCAAGAGACTTTCTTGGCGAGCAGAGCCACAGAGCAGGAGATTTGAAGACTCTTCTCTGTAGGCTTCAATTAGAGGTGTAGCTAACAAGAGCGTGTGTGGCTTTAAAGTAACATAGTAAAATACGGCAACTGTTCTGACTTGCTAACTAACAGGCAGGGAGCAAGGAAGGTCCAGCTGATGGGGGAAGGAACATCACGGGACTGAAAACAACTGAGGAGGCAGTAAGTAAGACCAAGGATGCTAACCTTCAAGATAACCGAGACTGGAACAGAACGAAAGCAAGGACAAACCGCTTTCTAGCTCAGCCCGAGGACCCTTCAGCACTAGGATCATTCAGTAAACACAGCGAGGAAGACGACCAGCGACCACCTGAGACTCCCCCTCAGCAAGAAAGCGCATGTGTAATCGGGATGCAAATATTAGAATTAGTTCTGGAGACTCTCATGCATATGTAGGTAATGTCATGGAAAAGCTGTAAATATGCATGAGTATACTAAATCCATAGCCACTGCTGGCAAGTAGCAGGGGCGCTCACCTTTGCAAAACTATTTGTGTGTGCACCCAGCGCTGCAGTAAAGAATGCCTGCTTTCTAAAACTCCACATCAAGGCCCAGAGAGTTTCTTTGACCGACTTTTGCAGGAACATTTCCATCCATGTTTTATGGGTTCTCATTTTCTACAAAATTGTTACTGGTTTAAGTAAAATTAGTGCTGGCAAAAACCTGGCCTAAAGAATGAACTCAACCCAGAATTCGTGGGGGAAACAACGGGAATGTGGAGGCAAGAGAATAACTGGGAGGGTGGCTGGGACGTGGCTTGTGGAATCACAACATTCATTATATTAGTACCACATCTTCTCAAGTGAGCATTGCATTGGACAGCAGATAAAAGCAACAAAATGAAGTGAAAAAAAGCAGAAACTGTAGCAGGCTGCTCAAAACTCAGTACATGACAGACATCGACAAAGACTGATCCACCTCATTTAGATCTCACACCTCTCTTAGGCTACCTGCGAAAGCACCTTCTACACCGATTAGAGAGAGCAATTAGACCCCTTTGGAACTTGGAGTTTGCTAGAACTGAGGGACGCAACCCTGTTTTTCCTGCGAGCCAGAGGATAGAGCGGGCTCTCTCACTTAGGTCTCTCACTTACATGCAAGTGTATACATGCTCTCTCACTTACATGCAAGTTAGCATGCAGCTACCAGGAGGAAGCTTTTTCCTGGTTGCAGCAGCCTCATCTGCTCAGGCTACAGCGAAGCTCAGCACATCAGGGATTGTCTTTCAGGGTGCTCACAGCGGTGCTGGCCATCAAGGGTAGGAGGGACAGAAAGGCAGCATGGACTCTCACATCAGTTCTAGAAGTGACAGAGCAAGAGTCGTATTTTTTTCCCGGCTGCTACTTGAATGTCCAAGGTTGAAATCATGACAAAAATGGCAGCTGTGCAATATGAGGTACAAACTCATCCTCACAGAAATCACGCATGCATCTTCTCTTTTGCACACAGACTGGAATTCTTCAGGGAGACCTTTTTCATCACACGGAGAGTAGCTAGCCATTGAAACCACAAAGCGAGGGTTAAGGTGTCTGTTCTCATCCATAAGCTCCTTTAGCTTCTTCACAGACTCAAGGGAGAATGTCAAGTCTCCATCCTACGGGGACAGAACCAGAAAAAAAGGCATCAGGAAGTCAGCCTGAGGCAAATCTAGACCATTTCAACAACGAGCTCTCCCGAAAACCAGGCTATAGGAAAAAGACAGTGTTGAAACAAAGTCTGTATAAAATCAGTGTTAATCGAAAGCAAAATGATCAGCTCTTCAAGGCAAAGACCTTTGAGAGCAGGAGTGAGACCTGGCTGGCCAGTCAGAATTTTCATTATGTGGATGGTGGCAGACTTTGTGCATTTCTCACTCCCAAGAGAGACACCTTAAAACCTGGGGTTGAAAGATACAGGCTGGTCATCTTCAGCTAGAAAAGACGGCTTGGCAATACATGGCAGAGACTTACGAAATCCTGAGCTGAATGGAGGTAAGCGGGACTTTAACTTGTTCACTCTTGCTTCTAAAACACCAGTGGAGACATTCAAGCATTGGCTGTCGTGTGGCAAGACCTAACCAAGCAAAAAGAGCTATTGCTACGTACTTCGCATTGTTAAGAGCTGAAATCACTCACGCCAAGGTACTGCGTCAAGTTTTCTTCACTTCAAAACTCGTCCACATGATTCATGGAACGCAAATCACTGACAACATAAATATGACACTTCTGACTCAAAGCTCATACCGAAAGCTTCAGGAGGCTGGGACAGCATTCTGGGAAGCATTACTCCATGTTTTATAGTGCTTGACCCTCTGCGTCTCTTGATGATCATTCCCTCAGGTTCAAGGGGATCCCGCTGCTGAGGTTGCAAACTTAAACTGCAGGTGTTGCAAATCTCATAAGCTGATCATTTTCCTTAGGAACTTCCTGCCTAGAAGCAGGCAAAACCAGACAATTACTTTTCACACATCTTGTTTGCACCGTTCTGTAAAGTTAGAGGTGTTCCCAGTCTAGCAGCTTCCCAACACATGGCCTTACGTGCAAGAGAAACACAGCGCCCCAGTCAGCAAGAGATTTCAAAGCAGTGATAAGGCTGGTGAAGTTAAGAGTGGCAAGGCGGATGTTTTCCCCAGGAAGCAGGACTTGACCCAGGAGCTGCAACTCCGATTATTTCCTGTCCTGAATCAGAGTGGGAACTTTCCCATCAAGGTTCATGAAGAAGTGAGGTTTTCCTTTACCCGCATCACTTCCACGGCCCTATGGAAGTTATCGTTTTGGCTCACAGCTCCCACTGCAGGCTGGGCTGGCCTGAGGCTGCAAAACACAAACCCACTCCCTTATCCTCTGAGAGCGCTGCACTGAACCTCGTGCAGGTGGCACAGGGAGGAAAGCACAGCCTGGGCTCAGGAGCAGAAAGGGTGAGAAGGCAGCAGATAACACCGAGTGCTTTTATTTCAGGAGCTCCGCATTACTTGCACTAGAGCAGGGTGCCCCAAGCCCGTCCAACCCGGCCTTGAGCCCTGCCAGCATGGGGCAGCCACAGCCCCTCTGGGCACCCTGTGCCAGCGCCTCAGCACCCTCACAGGGAAGAGCTTCTCCCTCATATGAAAATAAACTAAATCCTATTTCCACTTGTTACAATTGTGTGGCTTGAAAATGTTTCTGGAGCTGAAAACACACCTGACATTGCAGCAACCAACAGTCTCATAATTCAGTTATTGGCCGCTGCAGGGAACGAACGGCACAGAACAACGCAGCCCAGCACAGAAGAGCACAGCACAGCACAGGACATCATAGCACACACGACACAGCATAGCACTGCACAGCACGGAACAGCACAGCAGATCAGAGCATAGCACAGCACAGCTTAGGACAGCACTGTACAGCACGGAATAGCACAGCAGATCAGAGCACAGCACAGCACAGCTTAGGACAGCACAGCAGAGCATAGCACAGCACAGCACAGCTTAGGACAGCACAGCAGATCAGAGCATAGCACAGCACAGCACAGCACTGCACAACATAGCGTGCCACAAAGAAAAGGCCTGATTTCCAGGGCCAGGACAAAGCTTCCAGTAGAAATATAAGATGTCATCACATTACAGTGTGCTTTTTATTTAGATATAGACAAGAAAATACAAACGTAGACACACCCATGCCGATACGGATGTGTAGATCTGTATTAGTGTGCTTCTATATATACGTGTACATGTATGTACACACATATACATAGATACATATATGTACAAGTCAATAATTTCCAGACTGCTTGACCTAATAGTTAGAGGGCAGGCAAGATTCATAACATGCACGATGGGTCCCAGCAGCCGGGGTCTCGAAAGCCGGTGACAGGGTGACAAGAGCCAGCAAAGATGCCATCCAGGGGAGTCAATCTTCCCTAACAGTGAGACCGAGACTGAGCTCTGGCCCATAGCAGAGAGGGAAAAGGCCAAGTGCCTCAAGCCCACTTCCCACCGCCACCACTGGAAAGACTGGGAAGCACACGCATTAGCATTGCAGGGACAGCGGCGCCGGCCCCACCTCTGCCCCTTGGACACCAAATTCAGCTCCCCAGCAAACATCATTGGGATGGGAAACCATCGTGGGCATGGGAAACCATCATTTAGGACAGGGAATCCTCAGCCAGGGGAAGCTCTCTGCTTCTCCCAACAGAGAGGTTTCCCCTCCACCTTCAGCGCCATTGCAAGTGTCTGGTCTGAGCCCCAGCGCTCTGCCACGTCGAGGCGCGTCACGACCCGTGAGCTACCCCCTGTCCCGGGGCTGCCGCTGCCCTTGGGGCCTGCCCAGGACCAGCCTGGCCCCCAGCAGCTGGCGCAGGGGGTGCCAGGGCCCCTGGGGGCCCCGGGGCAGCTGCTGCAGCTCCCCTCTGCGCTGCCGCTCCCACCCGCGGCACAAATCCCCTGCGCCCGTGGGCAGGAGGCGGCCTCCCCCGAGGGCGCAGCAGCCATGGAGGACACCATCCCCTCCCCGCTCCCCGCCAGCCGGATGCAGCGCGCAGGGATGGCTCCGTCCCGCGTGTCCCCGACTGGGCCGCCTTCCTCCAGGAGTTCCCGGCACTCTCCCAGCACGTTGTGCAGGGTGGCGGCGTGGGGGTGCTGCGCTAGGGGACACTGAGGACACTTTCCCCAGTGCCTTCCATTGCCCCAACAGCCTCACCATCACCGGCTTCCTCAAGGAGCTCGGCGCCTTCTTGGAGCGCGTGGCCAATGGCGGCCGCCCGCTGAACCCGGCGGTGCTGGCGCAGCTCCCCGACGTCGAGGACACCCCCGTGAGCACCGACGGACACAGCTCTTCTGCGCAGGTGCTCCACGAGCTCCCGAACTGTCCAAGCACGTGGCGGAGGGCACCTCCCACAAAGAGCCATCGGCGCTGGCGGGGCTGGGGGCTGGGGAGGACACAGCCTGCGACGTCCCCAAAGTCCCCACCGCAACCAGCTCCCTCACATGCTCCCCCTCCTCTCGCTGTGCAGGGCAGAGGACATCTGCACTACGGAGATGGAGGACAGCGATGACACCTCCCGCGACGGCCCCGGCAGCCCTGCCGGCGCCCGCTCCTTCACCCCGGCTCCTGACATGCTGCAGCACTGGGTGCACATGAGGAGGAGCAAGGGCTGCTCGCAGGCACCAATGCTGGGGGATGCCGACCCCTTCTGCGGGGCGCCGGCCTCCCCCTTGCAGGACACACAGCGGGAGCAGGTCAGGGGCTCAGCAGACCTCCCCCCCCCGGACACCACTGAGCCCCTCTGGCACTGCAGAGGAGAGAGAGCTCCGAGGACACTGCAGAGGCTCAAGGGGACAGAGCTGCTGAGAGTCCCCGCAAGGAGCACTTGGCAGCTCCCATGGAGCCTCCCCTACTGAGCCCCCGCTGCCAGCGCAGGCTGCTTCTGACCCGCCTGCAACTGCGGAGTGCCCAGGCCTCGGCTGCCCCCCAGCGACACCCAACCTGCAGTGACTCACTGCTGCGGGAGGCGATGCACAGGCAGCCCAGGGTGCTGTTAAGGCGAGTGCCGGTGCCCAATTTCCAGGCCAGCGCCACGGCTGCCCCACAGCACCTTCCGCCACACAAAGACACACTGCTGCAGGAGGCACTGCGCATGAAGCCCAGGGTGGTTCTAGAGCGATTGAGAGTGCCGAGTCCCCAAGCCCAGGCTGCCCCCCAGCACCAACCACCACACAAACACACACTGCTGCAGGAGGCACTGAACAGGCAGCCCAGGGTACTTCTGAGCCCACTGCAACTGCCCATCGGCCTTGTCTCCTGCCAGGGGGTGCCCACGCTGCCAGAGGCGGGCAGCAGCCCAGCCAAGAGCCCTGTGCCAGCCCGCACCCGCAGCCAGCAAGAGTCCTCCCAGCAGGACCATTCCCCACCAAGGAAAAGGAGGAAGATGGAGCTGCGCCGGCTGAGCAACAGCTAGGACATGCTGTGCCAGGGGCAGACACACAGGCACAGCACAGCGGTGGGCACCAGCACACAGCAGGCAGGAAGCAGCAAGGCAAGAGAGGGGGATGCCCTGCACCGACCGCACTGCAGCTTCCTGAACTCCATCCCAGGCTGCCACCCGCTGGGGCAAGGAGTCATGGTGCCGGGGCCACGGCGACCATCGCGCCCAAACCCTTACAGATGTGGAAATGGCCCTGGCAAACCTGGAAGGGAGCGCCAGGGCAGCCAAGTCCCTGCAAAATCCAACCAGCAGGCAGGCAAATCCCCTGGGAGATGGCAGATGAAGTCAACGGGAAAAGTATCGCAACAGAAGAAAAGGGGATGAGGATGAAGGATCCCCCAATGCTGGTGTCTTACAAGGCGCAAGGAAACCAAGCCAGCCGCTCATAGCACAAGTTGCTCAAACAGACCCTGCCCACAGAATCGCAGAATCAGCAGGCTTGGGAAAGACCTTTAAGCTCATCAAGTCCAACCAGACACTTCCCTCCCGTTCCGCTGGAGCATGTGGCACTACCCGGCTGCCATCTCACCACCCGCTCTGCTCCCAAGCAAAGGTGACACCACCCCCTGATGCAGCAGGCACAATCCCAAGCCCCACAACAGGGAACTGAAAACTTTTCAATGGTGACTGCAAAGTCCCTGCTCAGCCCATCCGGTACCCTCAAGGGGAAAAAGATGTCTCTGGATCTCATGGCAAAGCATCAGGCACAGCAGCAACTCCACCCCAAGCGACAGACACTGCAGCTGCTCCGACCACAGCCACAGGCACTGCAACTGGTGTCTCTTGCTGGGGCTGCACCACCCGCAGGCACTGCACATACCCCAACTCCAGTCACAGGCACTCCGCATACTCCAACTCCAGTCACAGGCACTGCAGCTTCTCCAATCCTAGAGGCAGCCATTGCAGCCACTACACACAACTCATGGAGCAGAAACTGGTAGGAAGTACGCAATCGTCATATGATAAACCAATGGCAATGTTGCAGACACGGAGAGGCACCAGTGGGGAATGAATTCCCTTGCCAACTCCAGCAATAGGAAGGAAAACTCTCTTCCTCCCAAAGCTTGCATGTCTTGGCTCTGGAAAAGCTGAATGAATGATGTGAGAAACTGTTCCGGCAGTTCCAGCGGCAACAGCAGGAGAGATCCCATTCCCCACCTGTAAGCCCCAACATCTCAGCTACTGACAGGAAGCATCCTTTCGCTCAAGAGGGAGAACAGACAAGGTACACTCTACAGGTTACCCAGTGATTTTACCCGCAAGACCACAGAGAGGACATGAGGAGTGGAATGGAACCCTACCCCAATCCTAGACCCACGGGTACATGAGCTGCAAGGGAAATCAAGCACAAAGGAGGGTTCTTCCACAAGACACATTACTCCAGTCTCCACGGCACAGCTTCCCAGGCAGAGTGGGAGGGCTGACCTTACACCTCATCCTAGAGTAATGAATTTGAACCCGGTTTTACAAGGACTAAGTGGAGCATCCTATGATTGGGCCAACAGCCATGTGCAGGAGAGGGACAACCACAGTGACAGGACTGTATGGATTAGATGGCCAGGCACATCAGAGCCACAGAACTATAAGGCCCTGGTAGACACCCCAGTAGTGTACCCTAACACCAGCCAGTGTCACACTCTAGATGTATTTTTGGAGTGACAGGGGCATCCCAACTCAAATTAGCCTGGCTGGGAAGGAGTAGCAAAAGCAACCCACTGTGATTGGCCCAGGGGCATTTCAAGCACCGAAAAGGGTACCTCTGCCCTTTTGCCGCAGCTGCTTTAGAGACACAGGAAACGAAGCAGCTCTCTGCCTTGCCTGCTCTCTCTGCTGGGGGGTGCTGAAGCTCAAACAACAACAAGTGCCAATCACAACCACAACTGTGCTAAAGAGAAATCAGCAGCACCTGCTCATCCTTCTGTGGCAGTCACATACCCATCACTGCGCCGGCCACCTCGGGGCACCCATCTCCGCTGCTCCACATTTGAGCATCTGAACCTGACTCCCTTTTGATCACCACATCAAGGAAGCATGAACTTTAATCAAACTAGACAAGGGCAGCACTGATTGCATCGCAATCAGCTTCAGCATCCAAGAGTCCACACACCATCCATCTTTCCTGCCCAGAGACACTCCTGATAGATGCTGCCCCAAGGCATGGACTGCATGAGCTCAAACAACGTTGGTAGGGATGGTCCAGAGACTACGGGAATGATATCTCTCTGTGTGGTTATACATATATATGTATGTGCTATATACATGTATACATATATTTCTCAAAGGACAGGAAAGGTGATGGTGGAAATTGTGGGAACGGGCATGACGTGAAAGGGTACGGAATAAGGGGTGGATACTGTCCTGGGTTCGGCTGGGATAGAGTTCTTTTTGTTCCGACTTGCTGCTGCAGTGCTGTCTTTTGGCCTCTGTTTTTTGCAAGAAACACAAGGTTTCTTAGGTGCTGTGGGCTTCTAGAGAATGCACATCCCAGATGACAGTCTGATTGCAAGCCCTCTCTAGCAGTGACACGGAAAAAGAAGGATTTCAAATGGGGCCCTGAGCAACACCAAGCCTGGGAACAAATCAAACGAGAGACACTTCATGCAGTAGCCCTCGGGCCACTCCAGGCTGGGCAAGATGTGAAACCTGTGCTCTACGGTGCAGATGGGGAGAAGGGTCCTACCTGCAGCTTCCCACAGAATGCTCCGAAGAAGACTTGAGCTCGACCCCTCGGCTTTTGGAGTCGGAGATAAAGGGGATCTAAGGCCAGCTGTACGCCAACTGAAAGCGATACTGGCGGCCTAGGAAGGGGTTTGAGCCTATTCAGAAGGGGTGGGCACTGAAGCACAGCTCCCCTTGGAACATTGGTGGCCCGCGCTGGGCTGCGCGTTCAAAGGCAGGCTAAGTGGTGCTTCTCATTAATGGAGTGTCGTGGTTTAAGCCCAGCTGGCAATCCAGAACCACGCAGCTGCTCCCTCATGCCCCCACCGCTTCCTCACCCACTGCACTCCCAGAGGGATGGGGAGGAGAATCAAAAGAATGTAGCTCCCACGGGTTGAGATAAGAACAGTCCAGTAACGGAGGTATAACACAAGCCACTGCTGCTACCACCAATAATAATGATGATTAGGGAAATAACAAGGGAAGAGAATACAACTGCTCACCACCCGCAGACTGATACCCAGCCTGACCGAGCTGTGACCCAACCCTTCCAGGTAACTGCCCCCCGTTTATATAGTGGGCATGACGTGCTGTGGTATGGAATACCTCTTTGGTCAGTTTGGGTCAGGTGTCCTGTCTCTGCTTCCTCCCGGCTTCCCCTCCTCCCTGGCAGAGAATGAGACTCAGAAAGTCCTTGGTCACAGTAAACATTACTGAGCAGTAACTCAAAACGTCGGTGGTATCAGCGCTGTTCCCAGGCCGAAAGTCAAAACCACAGCGCTGCACCAGCTACCAAGAAGGAGAAAAATGACTGCTACTGCTGAACCCAGGACACGGAGAGAGTTTGAGCATGCAAGGAGGAACACAGCGTTCAGGGCTTCTTTTCATTCGGCTGTTCATATAGCACCTGCATAAGCCAATTCCCTCTGCCTGCCCCACCAGCTCCTCAGAAACTGAAGCGGGAAAATGCTCCACTAAGGGTGCATGGAAGTCCCAAACACCGCCCTGGGGAGAAACAGAAAAGTATGCGCCTGCCATACATGGGACGGGATCCAGCACGAGCAGGCTCTCAAATTACCCCAAAGCTCTGACCCAGAACCTCACAGTTGCACCTAAAGACAAAGCCCCAGAGAAGCCCCCACCTCTGGACAAGAACTCCAACCCCTCTCTAATTCTAGTCCCTGGCAGCCCGGACTTATTCTCCTTCATGAGCTGGCAGCATTGCTCAACTTTGCTGGGCAGGAGAGTTCCCTCAATGAGACAGACAGGGCATTTGGAAAACACTGAAGGGAAGCCGGCAAGTTGACAGCAGGCAAGCAAGTGCAGAGGGGATTCATACAGCTATTTTGTCCAGGAGCGCATAAATACAGAGCTCTCAAAGGGCACATCTCAGCGAAAACTGCTCAGAGAGATGGGCAGAATCCCCATGAACTGACTTCTCTGAGGACGCACCCACACAGCTTAGTCCCCAACCTCACAAAGTGCTTCAAAATCTTACTACAGATCCTGCTCCAAGACAGAAGAAACGCTCTTTAGGGGACTGTCTGTTACAAACACCTGGGGCAAGTAGGACTGCTGCCAAGCTGAACCCATACTCTTAGGATTCCTCTTGCATTAGAATGCAAAGTTCCACTGGGAGGGAAACCAAGGATGCCGCTCTAACCAAAACCTCTGTCAGCCTCGTCGAGGCAACTTTACTCTTTTGGAACGGTGCCACCAACATGGCAATCCACCCTGAAAAAAATCACCTAATACTCCCTCTGTGTAGTGCCCCTCTGCTGAGAGCTTTCGGGTGTCCTGGAGAACAGCTCCCAGAAGGCAAACATCCAGCCCCTGCTCCCACACTTGAAGGGGCCAAAGACAGAAAGCTGTTGCTATGCGTAACCTGCACATAGCAAGAACAGGAACAATCCCACCAACATGGCAGCGCACCTTTGATCAGACACCTAAAACTCCATCTGCATTCTGCATCTGTGTCCTTTCACTTGGACTAATTAAGGTCTCCCTCCTAGGGACCTCTGTTGGGATCCTGGAAGAGCTCCAGTGCCAAGGGCTTGACCTGGATGTTGCAGATGGTGACGTCTGTAATGGATGTAACGGGCCAAGAGTTGAGCATGCAGTGGTTCCGTGACCTTCGTGCTTGGCACCTGAGGCCAACGCTCTCGGGGAGGACAACAGGCAGATCAAGATAAAACCAGGACACACAGGGTGCAGGGCGGGGTTCTGGCAGCCAGATGGGTTTGGGAATGCCGGGGGGGGTTTGGGCATGCAGAAAGTGGCGCATTGATGTGCTGACCACCCTGGCCGAGGACAGCAAGCGCTTCACCAAGGACACTGTGTCCCTGATTGAGGTGCAGATCACTGAGGCTTTTATACACCACTGACTCTGACTTGTACCCGTAGTGCTGGAGGGACCAGCCGGGGCAGCAGGCATGGGCAGCCTCAGGGGCTAGGAGGAAGGGCATAGGGAAGACGGAGTGCTGAGGAACGCAGGAGGAGACCGGCAGCATGGGGAGCAGGGGTCGCAGGAGGAGGAACGTAGAAGGGACAAGGAGAGACAGCAAAGTGGGCAGGGGACTCCCAGGAGGGCAAGAGCCCTCCCTCCCTGTTCATAGTAGGAGAGGGTTTGGCACTCATCCCACCAAAAGCTCTGGGAGAGCATCATGTCCACCACGTTGCTCAGGACACGGCTTTTTAAACAACGCACGGGTTTTTTTGTTGTTGCTTTGCTTTCTTCCAGTTTGCGCTGTTCTGAAAAAGAAAAACCAAACCAAAACTGAATTGTTAGAACCAAATGAAGGGAAATACTGAAAGGAAACAATGGAAAACTGAAATGGAAAAACAAAAACAAAAGAATGAATGAAAATAATGACCGGAAAAGCAAGGGCATTGGAGAGCAGAGGGAATGTTGGGAGGTTCTGGAGGAGGTTTTGGGATGTGGTGTGCAGGGGGTTTTCCTGGCAGCCATCTGGGTTTGGGACTGCCAGGGTGGTTTGGGCGTGCAGGCAGCGTGTTTGGGGGGCAGAGGTGGTTTGAGCGGGTCCCATGAGGTGTTTTGGGGGTCCCAGCAGAGGTTTTGGGGGTTTGGCGTTCTGGGGCTTTCAGGGTGCTGCACGTAGACCGGGAAGCTTGCTGGGGTTGAGGCTCTCGGGGAGGGGAAGGGGCTTGAGGTGCAGGTGGTTTGAGGTCCCAGGGGCTTTTGAGCTGCAGCCCCCAGCACGTGCCATGGAATAGCAGAGCAGAGCAGAGCTCAGTTGAAAGGGACCTACAACAATCGTGTAGTCCAACTGCCTGACCAGTTCAGCGCTTGCCACAAGTTAAAGCGTGTTCTTGAGGGCACAGTCCTTACTGCATCGTCCATATGCCTCTCCCGCACTCGCAGGCTTGGCGCACCAGGAACCTTGTGCCGATGCTTGAACACCCTCCCTGTAAAGAAATGCTCCCTAACATGAGGTGTGAGCCTGCCCTGGCTCCCAGGCATCCTGCCCCTGGATCCCAGGGACATCAGCAGCTCCCTGCCCATGTCCCCTCTTCAGGAAGCTGCAGAGAGCTCTGTCCTGCAGCCTGCCCGCCTGCTCCCCATGGCTGCCCTCCTCGCCTGGCCATGCTTCCCTCTGCACTCCATCTTGCCTGATGCCCCTTTGGCTCTTCCACCCTGGAGGCCATCGCTGCTCTGTCCCTCTCCACCTCCTCAGCCCGACCCACACCGCTGCTCCTCAGCCTCCCCCCTCGCTCCCGTCCCTCTCCTCCCCGGCCTCACCTCTCCCGGCCTTTCCCATCCCCTCTGCCCGCTCCCTCGGCCCTATGCCCGGCGGGGCGGACGGTGTCCCAGCGGGGCCTGGAAGCAGAGGAGCGCCCCGGGGCACGCTGGGAGCTGTAGTGCGAGGGCAGGGGCTGCCGGCGGCCATGTTGGTGCTGGTGCTGCAGGTTCTGGTGGGGCTGCGGCCCCGCTGAGGGGAGGGCCGGGGCCGGGGCCGGGGCCGGGTCCGGGGCCAGCGCTGGGGCGAGCGAGCCCTGGGGAGATGGAGACAGCCCCGCTGTGGGCACAGGCACCGGGCAGCCCGGCCGCCAGAGCCCCCCGAGCTGCCCCAGCCCGGCCTGCGCCCTGCAGCTGGCCCTGGGCCTGCCCAGGAGGGAAGGGGAGAGCACAGACAGGCAGAGAAAGAAGGGCCTCGGCTGAAGAGTTTCCGTGGCAGGACGGAGAGCGGGAGCTGTGGCGAGTCCCGGCCCTTGGGGCCATGTCCCCCTCTTCTGCCTCTCGGTGCCTCCAGGATCCCCCCTCCCTCTTCCCTTGCTGTCATTTGTCACTCCATCGCTGCCCTGCGGCCCAGGGTGCTTTTTGCCTTCCATCTCTCTGTCCTGCTGCCCAGCCCTGGCTTTCTGACCTCCATCTGTATCTTGCTCCCCGGCTCTTGCTTTGGCCTGTCTTTCCCTTTGTCCGGCCTCCTGTCTCGCCACTTCAAAGCCCTTCCTTTTTCCCAAGGGAATTGGACGATGGGCTCTGCGAAATGGGAGAGAGAACCCTGCTCTTTTGTTGTTGTTGTTTTCTGATGTTTTGTGACCTTTGGCAAGCAAGGGGGAGAGTGGTTGGAAGCGTCTCTTGTTTGAGAGTAACGTGTTCCTGTAGTGTGCCTGTCTTCACCCTATGGTGCAGGTTTCCTACATGAAGCATGCTTTTGCTGACCTCCGAGGTTGCCTTGGCTTGGTAAATGTAACAGGTGTTGTCTTCAGAGGTAGTGAAGCTGGAGCAAACCTAGCAGGAAAAGCCAGTTTCTTCCCAGATTGCTGTGTGATAAGATCATAGCGCGTAAAGGCACTTGCAGTTGGCTTTTCTGTGCAGTCTTCGTGAGGGGCTTCTGGTAGGGATTGATTTGCGTGAAGCAAGGCGTCAGTGAGGGAAGACAAGCAGGGCTTGTCTGAACAGGTGATTTACCGCAGGCAGGGTTTGAGCCTTTGCGCTGGAAGAGGCCCGTGCCACACTTTCTGAACAGAGCAGATGAGCTGTCTGTAAGGGAAGTTGCCTTTGAAGTAAGGCTAAATTTGCTAAATCGTGTCCTCGGCTGCAACTCTTTTGTCAGGATTTACATTACGTCCCAGCTGCGTGCCAGCGTGTTAACGTGAGCCGTGGAGGTCTTGTCAGGGGTACTGCTGGCCTGCAGGTGGTGTGACCGAGTGTAATAACTGGGTTAATGATAGGGTTAATAACTACATACGGATAACTCGAAACCTATGAGCACCTCCCATATGAAGGAAGTTGGGGCCGTTCAGCCTGGAGAAGAGAAGCTGTATGGAGACCTCAGAGCAGGCTTCCCGATTCTGAAGGGGGCCTAGAAAGATAGCAGAGAGGGACTCTTTGTCAGGACTGTAATGATAGGAGAAGGGACAATGGCTTCAAACTTGGACGGGGGAGATTTAGGTTGGCTATAAGGAAGAAGTTCTTTACTGCGAGAGTGGTGAGGCACTGGTAGAGGTTACCCAGAGAAGCTGTGGCTGCCCCGTCCCTGGAAGTGTTCAAGGCAAGGTTGTATGGGACTTGGGGCAACCTGGTCTAGTGTGAGGCGTCCCTGCCCATGGCAGGGGGTTGGAACTGGCCGGTTCCTCTGGCTGCGGAATGCCTTCTATTTCCTCCCATCATTTGGAAGGAAAAAAAAAAGCTTGGAGCTTGGAGCTTGGAGCTTGGAGGAAGGAGCCCTCCTTTCCTTCTTGCCTATGGGGATGTCCAGAGCTGGTGCCGAGACCTGATCAGATGATGCCCTCCATCCATCCATCCATCCCCTTCCCTGGGTGGTGGGACAGCAGCACCCTATGGTGTAGAAGGTAAGGGACATCGGTCTCAAGAGGTGCTCTCTTCTACCTCTTGTCACTTTGTGTCCCCCAGCTTCTGTGTCCCCCTTCCTGAAGCTGTTTCCCAGTCTTGTTTGAGAAGAGCTGCTCTAACATGGCCCTTTAGCACAAGCGGTGTTTAGGTCCAGGAAGTCTGGATGTGTCTTGGCGTGCCAGGACACGAACTTTTTACAGGTCTTTACGTGGCTTGGGACAAAGGGGACATGAATTCACTGACATCCCTATTAACTGACATCCATCCCATGTTCGCTGACGTCCATCCCCGTGGCTGACCCTGTGGCGAGGGCAGAGCAGAGCCGCACCCAGCAACGTCGCCCCATCAGCAGCCGAGCCAAAGGTTGGTGAGGCCACCGGGTCCCACCTGAGAGCTTGGCAGAAAGGCCGGCTTGCACAAGGGAGCCTGTAAAGCTCAGGGCCGAGAGGGAAAGGTGTAGGCAGAGGCAGAGCAGCTGAGGAGCAGGGCAGGAGGGAAACGCAAGCAGGGTCAGGACGGCGGTGCAAGAAGGAGGCTTTAGCCCAGGAGCCGAGCAGAGGAAGATGGTCCCAGGCAGCCCGAGGCGGCTGTTCTGACGGATGAGCCAATCGTGGGCTGAGCAGGGGGTCGCCAGCCAATCAGGGCGCAGTGAGGGAGCTGGAGGAGGTTTCCAAGGCGACGGGCCCCATCCTCACAACAAACTGCCCTGGTGCGAGGGTGGCGGCGGTTGTGCCATAGCGGCATTAGGGGTCGCAGGCTGTCGGTCGGTGGGTTGTGTCCTGGTGCCGGCCCCATCCAGAGCACCATGTTCGCCCCGGAGTGGAGACCTGGTAGCAGCGAGGGGCGGGAAGAGGTTTGCTGCAGATACCGGTCATTACTGACTCAGCTGACCTACAACAGCAAGCGGCGCATCGATATGCTCACCACCCTGGCCGAGGAGAGCAAGCACTTCGCCAAGGACATTGTGTCCCTGATTGAGAAGCAGATCACCAAGGTTTTTATAGGCCACTGACTCTGGCTTTTACCCGTAGTGCTGGAGGGACCAGCTGGGGCAGCAGGCATGGGCGGCCTTAGGGGCTAGGAGGAAGGGCATAGGGAAGATGGAGTGCTGAGGAACGCAGGAGGAGACCGGCAGCACGAGGAGCAGGCGTTGCAGGAGGAGGAATGTAGAAGGGGCAAGGAGAGACATCAAAGTGGTCAGGGGACTCCCAGGAGGGCAAGAGCCCTCCCTCCCTGTTCATAATAGGAGAGGGTTTGGGACTCATCCCACCAAAAGCTCTGGGAGGGCATCATGTCCACCACGATTGAAGCCCCATGTCGGTTTCTTCTCATTGCTCCAGGCTCCCGCAGCACAGAAACTGCCGGCCATGTACCTTATGGATTCCGTTGTCAAGAACGTGGGAGGAGACTATCTCCCTGCATTTGCTGACCACCTGCCTTTAATATTTCCTTGTGTGTTTGAACAGGTATGACACTTTCAGAAAAGTTCGGCAATCTCAGCAGCGTTTGTTCCTGGTAGAACATACATGCTTTCCATTTGAGGTTTTCTTGTTCTGCTGCCGTATCTTTAACGTTTTTCTCTTAATGAGAGGCGACGGGCATAAGCTCAAAGGCAGGAACGTCCGCCTGAACGTGGGGAAGAACTCATTTACTGAGAGGGTGACTGAGCACTGGGATGGGGTGCCCAGGGCGGTTGTGAAGCCTCCTTCCCTGTTGGCTTCCACTATTTTTCTCATTTTCTTTCTTTCCCACAGAAATTGGGCAAATAAATGAGATTTTTGCTAGTGAAAGAGTTGAAAGAAAGTTTTCAGAGAATGGTAATCTGCAATAAAACCTTCAAAGATCCTTGAAACAACAATTCCACATTTGAGCTTCTGTGGCGCTTTCCATGCGTATTGGTGTATGACCTGCGCTGGTTATAAATTCTGTATAGCATGCTCAAGGTGTTAAAATGGCAAACTGTCTGTAGAGATAGGAAATAGATGAAATCTTTAGTTGTACAGAAAAGATGAAGAAATTGTTTTCTTTTACCTCTAACAAGCCATACAATTTTTGATTGTTTTAGGTGGATGCAAATACAAAGAAATGTTTATTTCAGTTACGCTCTACCTGGAATGGTGTTTTTCCTTTGAGGAAACTACTTGTGTTGGATATCAGAGTCAATGTGTTAGATCCCGCTTGGCCGATTAAACCTCTGCCCTCAAACCTGGATTTCTCCAGCATCCTGGCAAAACGCAAGTTCCCAAAGAAATCAGTAAGTTTGTGTGCCTCGTGCTTGCACAGAGGGTGGTACGTGTAGTTGTGATTGTTTGCCTGCTGCTGTCTGACAATTTAGTATATTATTAATGAAGGATGTGATCTTTGTAGACGGGTAAGAGGATTTTCTGAACTGAGGATATTGGAGAGGTTGGGGTTTTAGATTTCAAAACTCTCTTCTAGATTGTGGAACAATTACAAAGTTCTTGGGGTTTTGTTTTTCACTTCTCTTCAAAAGGATGCCTGCCGATGATTCGTCTTCCATCTCTTTTTGTCGCTCACAAGAAGCCAGGCTTCTTCAAATATATTTGCTCTTACAGAAGGAGGAAGCCCGATTGTTGGAAGTAAAACCAGTTTGCTCATTAGCTGGGGCTGGTTTGATGCCGCCATCAGAAGACGATGGTTAAGCTGCGTTGTCTTCCATTCATAAGTGAAAGCCTCGCTCCGTTTGACAGCTAATTATTCCAAAATAAAGCACCTCTCAAGTGTAAAAATAGGAGAATTATACCTGAAGCTCGGCAGCTTAGTTGCCTTGAACATGTGGAATATGTAGAAAAACTAATGTTGCAATGAGAACATGTGCCGAGGTGACGTATTTTGCAGTACTGACTTTGTGTTACTGATTTTGCAGGAACGTGAAAGCACAAGAGAATCTGAAATAAGCAGGCGGGATCCAGGACTGAGAGGGCGTCTTCCAGAGAAGTCAGAGGATACGAAGGAGGAGGTGGAAGAAAAGAAAAATAAGGGAAATGTAGAGAAAAGAGAAGAAGAGGAACATAAGATTTGTGAAGGCAGAGCAGCAGGCAACGGAAATGAAGCAGCTGACGGTGCTTCTCCGAAAGAAGACACGGCAACAGAGGACGCAGAAGATGCGGGTGGAAAACAAGGGAGTTCAAGTCCAAGTCTCAAACGGCCACGATCACCATGTCCACAGGGGGGGAGCTCACGCGGAAGGAGATGTGGGAGTTTATCTCCCAGTTCACCACCTCCTAAAATAAGGAAGGTATGTCAGATAGCCCTAAGCAGCCTCATGTTGAAGAAGGTTTATGCATTCCTTTGTGGACCTTTCAATACCAAACTGACATGGTTCACTCTGGGAAGGAGTTTACCCTGTATAAAAACATTGAGAAACTTGTACAAGTTAATGATTAGAAAAGCAAGTTTACAATTGCGTTCTTACACAAACAATAACTTAAATGCTTATTTCTGCAGGTTTCCTTTGTCTCTGCTCAACCAGGACCTTAAGACCGAGGTGCACAGCATTTCCCACATCCTGGAGGTTTAGCTCAGAGCACTGCAGGAGCTGTTGGAAATCCACCAGGTTGTTCATGACCTGACTTTGTGAACCAGCTCAGGGGTTGGTTTTTTTTGTTGTTGTTGTTGTTGTTGCTTTGCTTTCTTCTGCTTTCTTCCAATTTGCTTCATTCTGTAAAAAAAATAAACCAATTTGTTAGAATTAAATAGACTGAAATACTGAAATGAAAGAACAGAAAACTGAAATAAAACAAATGAATAAATAAATAAAAGAATGCATGAAAATAACGAAAGGAAAGGAACTGAAAGGAAAAGATGAAATAAAATGGTGAAATAATGAAAATAATAGTAAAATGAGAAAAGTGAGGGAAGGAGGGAGGGAAGTAGCATGCAGGGAAGGAAGGAAGGGAGGAAGAAAGGGAGGGAGTGAGGAAGAGAGGAAGGGAGGGAGGGAGGAAAGAAGGAATGAAGGAAGGAAGGGAGGGAGGGAGGAAAGAAGGAAGGGAAGGAGGGAGGGAGTGAGGAAAGAAGGGAGGCAGGCAGGGAGGGAGTTAATAAGGGAGGGAGGGACGGAGGAAAGAAGGAAGGGAGGGAGTGAGGGAGGGAGTTAATAAGGAAGGGAGGGGAGGAGAAAAGAAGGAAGGGAGGGAGGGAGGAACGAAGGAAGGAAGGAGGGAGGGAGGGAGGAAGAAAGGTAGGGGGGAGGAAGGAAGGGAGGGAGGGAGGGAGGAAGGAAGCAAGGATGCAAGGAAGGAAAGGGAAAGGAAGGGAGGAAGGAAGGAAAGGAAGGAAGGAAGAAACAAGGAAAAGGAAAGGAAAGGAAAGAAAAGAAGAGAGAAATAAAAAGGAATGAATGAATAATACTAATTAAATGAAATATAATTAAATGCAGGAATAAAATGAAATTATAAAACCATACAAAAGTTTGGGTTGGAAAGGGCCTTAAAGCTCGTCATGTACCAACCCCCTGCCACGGGCTGGGAGACCTCCAGAAGACCAGATTGCTCCAAGCCCCATCCAGCCTGGCCTTGAACACTATCAGGGAATGGGGCAGCCACAGCTTCTCTGGGCACCCTGTGCCAGGGCCGCACCACCCTCTTGCCCCTGGAAGAATTTCTTCCAAATGAAGTGAAATTAAATGAAACTAAATGAAATGAAATGAAGTCCTGTATGTGAACTCACGTGAAATCCCGTTTCAAGCTGTAACCTTTGTGAGTCTTCAGAACACTTCTTGAGCTGAAAAAACATCCGACATTGAGGCAAACAACAGTCTCATCATTATGTGACTCATGGTCAGTGCAGGGAATAGAGTGGCATGGCATGGCATAGCACCGCATAACATAGCATGCCACAGCGCTAGGGGTTCAAGGAAGGGCATTGGAGAGCAGAGGGAATGTTGGGAGGTTCTGGAGGAGGTTTTGGGATGTGGTGTGCAGGGGGTTTTCCTGGCAGCCATCTGGGTTTGGGACTGCCAGGGTGGTTTGGGTGTGCAGGGAGGGTGTTTGGGGGGCAGAGGTGGTTTGAGCGGGTCCCATGAGGTGTTTTGTGGGTCCCAGCACAGGTTTTGGGGGTTAAGCAGTGATAAGGCTGGTGAAGTTAAGAGTGGCAAGGCGGATGTTTTCCCCAGGAAGCAGGACTTGACCCAGGAGCTGCAACTCCGATTATTTCCTGTCCTGAATCAGAGTGGGAACTTTCCCATCAAGGTTCATGAAGAAGTGAGGTTTTCCTTTACCCGCATCACTTCCACGGCCCTATGGAAGTTATCGTTTTGGCTCACAGCTCCCACTGCAGGCTGGGCTGGCCTGAGGCTGCAAAACACAAACCCACTCCCTTATCCTCTGAGAGCGCTGCACTGAACCTCGTGCAGGTGGCACAGGGAGGAAAGCACAGCCTGGGCTCAGGAGCAGAAAGGGTGAGAAGGCAGCAGATAACACCGAGTGCTTTTATTTCAGGAGCTCCGCATTACTTGCACTAGAGCAGGGTGCCCCAAGCCCGTCCAACCCGGCCTTGAGCCCTGCCAGGATGGGGCAGCCACAGCCCCTCTGGGCACCCTGTGCCAGCGCCTCAGCACCCTCACAGGGAAGAGCTTCTCCCTCATATTGTTCCAGGTCTCCTCTGGAACACGGTGTTTCAATGGAACCCTGGCTTTTCAGCAGATCAGATGCCTGGAGCTACAGCAGTTGTGCTTTCTTTTTGCTGTTCCCTTCACAGGCTGAAAACCTGGTGCTTCCAAATGCACTGCACTACGTTGCAGCAACAGCTCATTGCTGCTTCAGCCCTGCTCGTTGGGGAAGCCTCAAAGATGTTGGAGGGCCAGAACTGTGCCTGTTCAGATGTGAGTGAATCCCATGTGGCAGGAGCAGATGAACTTGTGAAACGGAGCTGGAGTCACAGGCTGACACAGTGGTCCATGAGGTGCATGGTGACAGCAACAAGGGATTCTCTCTGGGGAAGGGGACCATCACTTTCAGCTGTGACTGATTTAGCAAACTCTGTGAGTTTCAGCACAGTGAAAAAGTGAGTTTTTTCCCCAGGCTGCTCCTTCATACAACTGCTTGACCTTTGTGCTCCTGGTGTAAGTGGCTCTTTTTTGCCTTCATGCCAGTAGCTCCTTTGTGTAACCCCATTCACTGTGCTCATATGCTCATCCGGAATGTGGTGGTTCATCAAGCAGGGAGCAAGCTGGGCATCCAGCAGCTTGTGAAGGGGAAGCTGTATTGGTGATGGGCAGCTAGAGTGACAGGAGAGCATGTCAGTCCCTTGGAACAAGTCTTGACTGTCTCTAAGGATGTAGATCCCTGCACCTTTCCGAGCCCTCCTTTCAATACTTGACAGATCTCCCACAGGGTGGAAAATGTTCTCCTTGTGTCAAGCTGGAGTTTCCCGTGTGCCCTTTAAGCCTTGACCTACCTCTGAGGGTCTGGCTTCAGTTTCCTTACACCCTCTTGTTTGGCCACTGAAGGCAGCAGTAAGGTCTCTTCTTTGCCTTCTCTTCTGCAGGCTCTGACCGGCAGTCTTTCCTTGCCCACGATGTGCTCCAGCCCAGATGCGTTCCAGTGGCTGCCGATGGTGCTGCTCCGGTATTTTCCTTGTGCGGGGGAGCCCCAGACTGGAACAGTGCTTCATGCATGCCTGCCAAGTGCCAGAGCAGTTGGGAGCTGGTTCTCCTTGGGTTTTGCCCTTCATAAGCATGTAAGCAGATTTGGGGGCATTTTGGAATGTGAACGTGGACAGTGTGCATCCACCCTGGGAGATGTGTGACCTCCCTTCCCATGCGGCGCTGCCTGGCTACATCTCTGCTCACTACAGGCTGGGAATTACAGTTACTCTGCAACTACACCCCAGTGATTTAAACCACCATCCCTAACCATGCTTACTCAGTCCTTACGCCAGCTCCACTCAGCAGCTAGGGCTGACAAAGAGCAACGTTGTCATCTGGAAAGCAGCTGCTGGCACTTAACCAGCTGGCGTGTTTTACACTTGTCTAAACTGGGTGCTAAGCAGCATTAAACCGTAAGGATTAAGCGTGCCCACTGGGAGTGCTCCTGGCCACCCCCACCTCCACCTGCTTGTGCCGTGAAAAGGCTCTCCTGGGAGCTGCACCTAGAGGGGGTCTGCAGAGTGCCTGCTTGAGGTGGAGAGGAGAACACGGGGTGGAATGGCCCTGGTGCTGATGCTGTGGGAGGCCAAGTCAGAGCAATCTGGGAATAGTGCTGTTACGACTTTTGCACGCTGGCTTGGGGCCTCTAGGTTAGGTAGGGATGTCCTTCAGAGGCTCGATCTCTGCACCCCGGACTGGGAAACCTGCTCCTCCAGCATCTGGGGTAAGGGAGTTATGTAGAGACAGGCAGTTTGCAGGTGAAGACGTGGAGCAGCCACAGATGCAGTTGGAGTCCCCGGAGGTGGAGGCACAAGTCCACTTGGGCGCCTGATCTGAGCTCTGCCCGCACCAGGACACGGGCAGACCCCGGATGGTCCCTGCCTGCCCTGGTCCCCCAGCCTCTGTGGCTGGTGGTGGTGATATGCACACTCATCCCCGCCAGCCCCGTGGTGCAGAGACTGTGACCCTAGGTCTGCATCAGGACCAAGAGGGCAGACCTGAAGGGCTCCAGTCCAAGGAAAGCTCCCTTTTTACTTTCATGTTTCCTTGAGGATTAAAGCCGTTCTCGTCAGTCTCCAAACATGGAATGTTTGCCAAGTTTATGAGGGTTTTTAGAGGGGCTTTTAGAGAGTGCATCCTGTCCCTTAGCCCTTTTATAGGGCTGAGATAGATATGATTATCTTTGGTTTAACAGCCATTAAAGCGGGAAGGCTTTATAGTAGGGGGTTTCCATCAGTGCAACTTTGATATCATCACTTGCTAGCTTGGTTTGCTTCTTTCCCCAGTGTTAAAAGGCTGGGAGCTGTTCCTGTAATGGTTAACCTACCACTCTGTGGAGGCAGAGCTCTCCCAGGCAGAAGCTTTAGGAAACATTTAAACAAGACCAAAGTAACAAAATGTGAAAGTCCTAAATTCTTCTGGAGACCACTTGGAGAAATCTGGATCAAGGTTCAAACAGCCGCTCTTGCGGTATGCAGCGCTGCAGTGCTTGCATCCATTGAAAGAGGACATGCTGCCTGCCTGGAAAGCGGTTTTTTCATATCCAAAGAAAGAATTTAAAGTGAAATGACAAAACCCTGCAATGTTTCAGTCATAGGCTGGAACACACATCAGTCCGTGCTCTGCACCCGAAGAAAAGAAGAGGCTGAATAACACGAGTGTGACATCCGGTGTATCTGCTAGCACGTCACTCTACAGAAGCAACCTCATGGCACGGCACCTTGGCCGGCTTCGCTCCATGTGAGTTGCCCCAGGGCTCCTAGGGGCAATGCCCTTTTCCAGCGCCTGAAGCTTTAAGTGCCTTTGTGCATGCCAAGCCACAGAGGCAAGGGTTTGAGCTTGAGATTGTATGGGCGCTGGCAGCATCCTGATTACACCCATGTGCTGGACTGGGACTGCTCCTAGATGGCAGCACGCCGCATCCCCAGGAGACCACTGCTGGCTGCTGAGCTTGGTCTTGGAGCTACATCCTAGAGTGTTCTTCGGGTGCCTGCAGGAGTGAGGATGTCCAAAGCACCTGTTGCCACTACAGCTGTGCTACTAACCTGTGCACTTGCCATCTAGTTTTGGCTTCACTCAGGGATGCTGGCCTCTGGAAGTGAGCTGTGAACTGTGCCTTTGCGGCTGCAGCCTGCTGTGGCCTACAGCAGTGTGATAAATGTACAGCTCCGTGTCTCCTTTCAATAGGGGAGTCCTCTCCCCTTGGGTGTCTGCTGACTGGCTCTAGCAGGGGGAATGCTGGATTATGGTCTTTGCCGTCTGTACACTGGGTATGAGACCTGCAGGTCCAAGGAGGGGATCCTGCCCCTTGACTCCGCTCTCGTGAGACCCCACTGGGAGCCCTGTGAGCAGTTCTCCTGTCCTCAGCATGAAAAGGACGTGGAGCTATCGGAGCAACTCCAGAAGAGGCCACAAGGATGACCAGGGGCTGGAGCAACTCCCGTACGGAGACAGGCTGAGAACACTGGGGCTGTTCAGCCTGGAGAAGAGCAGCTGTGTGGAGACCTCAGAGCAGCGTCCAGTGTCTGAAGGGGGCTACAAGGATGCTGGAGATCGACTCTTCATCAAGGAAACACCACAAACCCCAGGAAAAACATAATGAAAACACCACACAATTTATTACTGTCTTTTATTTCATATACAGCATACAAACAGCGGAAGATTCCAGCATAGCAGTTTGGAATTGCTGCTTCCTAAATAGAGCTTAATGATCATGACTGTCTGCCAAAAGAAGGGGCTTCCATACTGCTATGTAGAAAGTGTTGCGGTCCTCCTGTACATTCATTTCCTTAATTTCCAACAAGGAGTAACAAGTAACAGACTGGGAAGTTTCTGGCTATGGAAATGTTGCTCAGCGCCAATAGCTTGTCCAGAGGTTACTTGCTTTGCTACAAACACACACAATCACATGCAGACCTACAGGCAGCGACATAGTTATCCAACGCACTTGACAGCGTTGGCTGGAAAAGGTAGCTCGACGCTGCTGGGTGTTATGGGTAGGGAAGGCCAAGTCACAGGCAGACTGAGCTATTAAAAAGGCTGCAGGAGACTACTCAGGTTCACCCGTCATGCTCCAGTTCGGACAAATTAGTGGAAAATGAAACTGTGCTAGGACATTTTTGTTCCAGGGTGACGCAATGCGTGCAGAACCGTAACCTCCCGGATGAGGTTTGCAGGCTCCTTGTTAGCAGAACTGCACTGCTGGTGCCCCTTGGTCTAACTACTTCAGCACTGCCATTGCTATGTCTACATGAGCTAGTAGCTCCAGTCTGACTGCAGTGGGGATGGAGACCAGATATGGATTTGTGTAAGTACGTGATCTTGCAATACGAATGCACAAACTTCCTGGCTTGACACATGTTCTTTGGATTGTTTCATCTTTGTGCAAAAGCAGCCAGCGCAGGCAGCATTGGTGCAGATTTCACACGAATCTGCTTCTTGGACAGGCAGGTCTGTTAGAGAGAAAAGAGGGGGTTTCAGTGAAATGCCAAGAGACTTTCTTGGCGAGCAGAGCCACAGAGCAGGAGATTTGAAGACTCTTCTCTGTAGGCTTCAATTAGAGGTGTAACTAACAAGAGCGTGTGTGGCTTTAAAGTAACATAGTAAAATACGGCAACTGTTCTGACTTGCTAACTAACAGGTAGGGAGCAAGGAAGGTCCAGCTGATGGGGGAAGGAACATCACGGGACTGAAAACAACTGAGGAGGCAGTAAGTAAGACCAAGGATGCTAACCTTCAAGATAACCGAGACTGGAACAGAACGAAAGCAAGGACAAACCGCTTTCTAGCTCAGCCCGAGGACCCTTCAGCACTAGGATCATTCAGTAAACACAGCGAGGAAGACGACCAGCGACCACCTGAGACTCCCCCTCAGCAAGAAAGCGCATGCGTAATCGGGATGCAAATATTAGAATTAGTTCTGGAGACTCTCATGCATATGTAGGTAATGTCATGGAAAAGCTGTAAATATGCATGAGTATACTAAATCCATAGCCACTGCTGGCAAGCAGCAGGGGCGCTCACCTTTGCAAAACTATTTGTGTGTGCACCCAGCGCTGCAGTAAAGAATGCCTGCTTTCTAAAACTCCACATCAAGGCCCAGAGAGTTTCTTTGACCGACTTTTGCAGGAACATTTCCATCCATGTTTTATGGGTTCTCATTTTCTACAAAGTTGTTACTGGTTTAAGTAAAATTAGTGCTGGCAAAAACCTGGCCTAAAGAATGAACTCAACCCAGAATTCGTGGGGGAAACAACGGGAATGTGGAGGCAAGAGAATAACTGGGAGGGTGGCTGGGACGTGGCTTGTGGAATCACAACATTCATTATATTAGTACCACATCTTCTCAAGTGAACATTGCATTGGACAGCAGATAAAAGCAACAAAATGAAGTAAAAAAAAGCAGAAACTGTAGCAGGCTGCTCAAAACTCAGTACATGACAGACATCGACAAAGACTGATCCACCTCATTTAGATCTCACACCTCTCTTAGGCTACCTGCAAAAGCACCTTCTACACCGATTAGAGAGAGCAATTAGACCCCTTTGGAACTTGGAGTTTGCTAGAACTGAGGGACGCAACCCTGTTTTTCCTGCGAGCCAGAGGATAGAGCGGGCTCTCTCACTTAGGTCTCTCACTTACATGCAAGTGTATACATGCTCTCTCACTTACATGCAAGTTAGCATGCAGCTACCAGGAGGAAGCTTTTTCCTGGTTGCAGCAGCCTCATCTGTTCAGGCTACAGCGAAGCTCAGCACATCAGGGATTGTCTTTCAGGGTGCTCACAGCGGTGCTGGCCATCAAGGGTAGGAGGGACAGAAAGGCAGCATGGACTCTCACATCAGTTCTAGAAGTGACAGAGCAAGAGTCGTATTTTTTTCCCGGCTGCTACTTGAATGTCCAAGGTTGAAATCATGACAAAAATGGCAGCTGTGCAATATGAGGTACAAACTCATCCTCACAGAAATCACGCATGCATCTTCTCTTTTGCACACAGACTGGAATTCTTCAGGGAGACCTTTTTCATCACACGGAGAGTAGCTAGCCATTGAAACCACAAAGCGAGGGTTAAGGTGTCTGTTCTCATCCATAAGCTCCTTTAGCTTCTTCACAGACTCAAGGGAGAATGTCAAGTCTCCATCCTACGGGGACAGAACCAGAAAAAAAAGGCATCAGGAAGTCAGCCTGAGGCAAATCTAGACCATTTCAACAACGAGCTCTCCCGAAAACCAGGCTATAGGAAAAAGACAGTGTTGAAACAAAGTCTGTATAAAATCAGTGTTAATTGAAAGCAAAATGATCAGCTCTTCAAGGCAAAGACCTTTGAGAGCAGGCGTGAGACCTGGCTGGCCAGTCAGAATTTTCATTATGTGGATGGTGGCAGACTTTGTGCATTTCTCACTCCCAAGAGAGACACCTTAAAACCTGGGGTTGAAAGATACAGGCTGGTCATCTTCAGCTAGAAAAGACGGCTTGGCAATACATGGCAGAGACTTACGAAATCCTGAGCTGAATGGAGGTAAACGGGACTTTAACTTGTTCACTCTTGCTTCTAAAACACCAGTGGAGACATTCAAGCATTGGCTGTCGTGTGGCAAGACCTAACCAAGCAAAAAGAGCTATTGCTACGTACTTCGCATTGTTAAGAGCTGAAATCACTCACGCCAAGGTACTGTGTCAAGTTTTCTTCACTTCAAAACTCGTCCACATGATTCATGGAACGCAAATCACTGACAACATAAATATGACACTTCTGACTCAAAGCTCATACCGAAAGCTTCAGGAGGCTGGGACAGCATTCTGGGAAGCATTACTCCATGTTTTATAGTGCTTGACCCTCTGCGTCTCTTGATGATCATTCCCTCAGGTTCAAGGGGATCCCGCTGCTGAGGTTGCAAACTTAAACTGCAGGTGTTGCAAATCTCATAAGCTGATCATTTTCCTTAGGAACTTCCTGCCTAGAAGCAGGCAAAACCAGACAATTACTTTTCACACATCTTGTTTGCACCGTTCTGTAAAGTTAGAGGTGTTCCCAGTCTAGCAGCTTCCCAACACATGGCCTTACGTGCAAGAGAAACACAGCGCCCCAGTCAGCAAGAGATTTCAAAGCAGTGATAAGGCTGGTGAAGTTAAGAGTGGCAAGGCGGATGTTTTCCCCAGGAAGCAGGACTTGACCCAGGAGCTGCAACTCCGATTATTTCCTGTCCTGAATCAGAGTGGGAACTTTCCCATCAAGGTTCATGAAGAAGTGAGGTTTTCCTTTACCCGCATCACTTCCACGGCCCTATGGAAGTTATCGTTTTGGCTCACAGCTCCCACTGCAGGCTGGGCTGGCCTGAGGCTGCAAAACACAAACCCACTCCCTTATCCTCTGAGAGCGCTGCACTGAACCTCGTGCAGGTGGCACAGGGAGGAAAGCACAGCCTGGGCTCAGGAGCAGAAAGGGTGAGAAGGCAGCAGATAACACCGAGTGCTTTTATTTCAGGAGCTCCGCATTACTTGCACTAGAGCAGGGTGCCCCAAGCCCGTCCAACCCGGCCTTGAGCCCTGCCAGCATGGGGCAGCCACAGCCCCTCTGGGCACCCTGTGCCAGCGCCTCAGCACCCTCACAGGGAAGAGCTTCTCCCTCATATGAAAATAAACTAAATCCTATTTCCACTTGTTACCTTTGTGTGGCTTGAAAATGTTTCTGGAGCTGAAAACACACCTGACATTGCAGCAACCAACAGTCTCATAATTCAGTTATTGGCCGCTGCAGGGAACGAACGGCACAGAAACACAGCCCAGCACAGAAGAGCACAGCACAGCACAGGACATCATAGCACACACGACACAGCATAGCACTGCACAGCACGGAACAGCACAGCAGATCAGAGCATAGCACAGCACAGCTTAGGACAGCACTGTACAGCACGGAATAGCACAGCAGATCAGAGCACAGCACAGCACAGCTTAGGACAGCACAGCAGATCAGAGCACAGCACAGCACAGCTTAGGACAGCACAGCAGATCAGAGCATAGCACAGCACAGCACAGCACTGCACAACATAGCGTGCCACAAAGAAAAGGCCTGATTTCCAGGGCCAGGACAAAGCTTCCAGTAGAAATATAAGATGTCATCACATTACAGTGTGCTTTTTATTTAGATATAGACAAGAAAATACAAACGTAGACACACCCATGCCGATACGGATGTGTAGATCTGTATTAGTGTGCTTCTATATATACGTGTACATGTATGTACACACATATACATAGATACATATATGTACAAGTCAATAATTTCCAGACTGCTTGACCTAATAGTTAGAGGGCAGGCAAGATTCATAACATGCACGATGGGTCCCAGCAGCCGGGGTCTCGAAAGCCGGTGACAGGGTGACAAGAGCCAGCAAAGATGCCATCCAGGGGAGTCAATCTTCCCTAACAGTGAGACCGAGACTGAGCTCTGGCCCATAGCAGAGAGGGAAAAGGCCAAGTGCCTCAAGCCCACTTCCCACCGCCACCACTGGAAAGACTGGGAAGCACACGCATTAGCATTGCAGGGACAGCGGCGCCGGCCCCACCTCTGCCCCTTGGACACCAAATTCAGCTCCCCAGCAAACATCATTGGGATGGGAAACCATCGTGGGCATGGGAAACCATCATTTAGGACAGGGAATCCTCAGCCAGGGGAAGCTCTCTGCTTCTCCCAACAGAGAGGTTTCCCCTCCACCTTCAGCGCCATTGCAAGTGTCTGGTCTGAGCCCCAGCGCTCTGCCACGTCGAGGCGCGTCACGACCCGTGAGCTACCCCCTGTCCCGGGGCTGCCGCTGCCCTTGGGGCCTGCCCAGGACCAGCCTGGCCCCCAGCAGCTGGCGCAGGGGGTGCCAGGGCCCCTGGGGGCCCCGGGGCAGCTGCTGCAGCTCCCCTCTGCGCTGCCGCTCCCACCCGCGGCACAAATCCCCTGCGCCCATGGGCAGGAGGCGGCCTCCCCCGAGGGCGCAGCAGCCATGGAGGACACCATCCCCTCCCCGCTCCCCGCCAGCCGGATGCAGCGCGCAGGGATGGCTCCGTCCCGCGTGTCCCCGACTGGGCCGCCTTCCTCCAGGAGTTCCCGGCACTCTCCCAGCACGTTGTGCAGGGTGGCGGCGTGGGGGTGCTGCGCTAGGGGACACTGAGGACACTTTCCCCAGTGCCTTCCATTGCCCCAACAGCCTCACCATCACCGGCTTCCTCAAGGAGCTCGGCGCCTTCTTGGAGCGCGTGGCCAATGGCGGCCGCCCGCTGAACCCGGCGGTGCTGGCGCAGCTCCCCGACGTCGAGGACACCCCCGTGAGCACCGACGGACACAGCTCTTCTGCGCAGGTGCTCCACGAGCTCCCGAACTGTCCAAGCACGTGGCGGAGGGCACCTCCCACAAAGAGCCATCGGCGCTGGCGGGGCTGGGGGCTGGGGAGGACACAGCCTGCGACGTCCCCAAAGTCCCCACCGCAACCAGCTCCCTCACATGCTCCCCCTCCTCTCGCTGTGCAGGGCAGAGGACATCTGCACTACGGAGATGGAGGACAGCGATGACACCTCCCGCGACGGCCCCGGCAGCCCTGCCGGCGCCCGCTCCTTCACCCCGGCTCCTGACATGCTGCAGCACTGGGTGCACATGAGGAGGAGCAAGGGCTGCTCGCAGGCACCAATGCTGGGGGATGCCGACCCCTTCTGCGGGGCGCCGGCCTCCCCCTTGCAGGACACACAGCGGGAGCAGGTCAGGGGCTCAGCAGACCTCCCCCCCCCGGACACCACTGAGCCCCTCTGGCACTGCAGAGGAGAGAGAGCTCCGAGGACACTGCAGAGGCTCAAGGGGACAGAGCTGCTGAGAGTCCCCGCAAGGAGCACTTGGCAGCTCCCATGGAGCCTCCCCTACTGAGCCCCCGCTGCCAGCGCAGGCTGCTTCTGACCCGCCTGCAACTGCGGAGTGCCCAGGCCTCGGCTGCCCCCCAGCGACACCCAACCTGCAGTGACTCACTGCTGCGGGAGGCGATGCACAGGCAGCCCAGGGTGCTGTTAAGGCGAGTGCCGGTGCCCAATTTCCAGGCCAGCAGCACGGCTGCCCCACAGCACCTTCCGCCACACAAAGACACACTGCTGCAGGAGGCACTGCGCATGAAGCCCAGGGTGGTTCTAGAGCGATTGAGAGTGCCGAGTCCCCAAGCCCAGGCTGCCCCCCAGCACCAACCACCACACAAACACACACTGCTGCAGGAGGCACTGAACAGGCAGCCCAGGGTACTTCTGAGCCCACTGCAACTGCCCATCGGCCTTGTCTCCTGCCAGGGGGTGCCCACGCTGCCAGAGGCGGGCAGCAGCCCAGCCAAGAGCCCTGTGCCAGCCCGCACCCGCAGCCAGCAAGAGTCCTCCCAGCAGGACCATTCCCCACCAAGGAAAAGGAGGAAGATGGAGCTGCGCCGGCTGAGCAACAGCTAGGACATGCTGTGCCAGGGGCAGACACACAGGCACAGCACAGCGGTGGGCACCAGCACACAGCAGGCAGGAAGCAGCAAGGCAAGAGAGGGGGATGCCCTGCACCGACCGCACTGCAGCTTCCTGAACTCCATCCCAGGCTGACACCCGCTGGGGCAAGGAGTCATGGTGCCGGGGCCACGGCGACCATCGCGCCCAAACCCTTACAGATGTGGAAATGGCCCTGGCAAACCTGGAAGGGAGCGCCAGGGCAGCCAAGTCCCTGCAAAATCCAACCAGCAGGCGGCAAATCCCCTGGGAGATGGCAGATGAAGTCAACGGGAAAAGTATCGCAACAGAAGAAAAGGGGATGAGGATGAAGGATCCCCCAATGCTGGTGTCTTACAAGGCGCAAGGAAACCAAGCCAGCCGCTCATAGCACAAGTTGCTCAAACAGACCCTGCCCACAGAATCGCAGAATCAGCAGGCTTGGGAAAGACCTTTAAGCTCATCAAGTCCAACCAGACACTTCCCTCCCGTTCCGCTGGAGCATGTGGCACTACCCGGCTGCCACCTCACCACCCGCTCTGCTCCCAAGCAAAGGTGACACCACCCCCTGATGCAGCAGGCACAATCCCAAGCCCCACAACAGGGAACTGAAAACTTTTCAATGGTGACTGCAAAGTCCCTGCTCAGCCCATCCGGTACCCTCAAGGGGAAAAAGATGTCTCTGGATCTCATGGCAAAGCATCAGGCACAGCAGCAACTCCACCCCAAGCGACAGACACTGCAGCTGCTCCGACCACAGCCACAGGCACTGCAACTGGTGTCTCTTGCTGGGGCTGCACCACCCGCAGGCACTGCACATACCCCAACTCCAGTCACAGGCACTCCGCATACTCCAACTCCAGTCACAGGCACTGCAGCTTCTCCAATCCTAGAGGCAGCCATTGCAGCCACTACACACAACTCATGGAGCAGAAACTGGTAGGAAGTACGCCATCGTCATATGCCAAACCAATAGCAATATTGCAGACACGGAGAGGCACCAGTGGGGAATGAATTCCCTTGCCAACTCCAGCAATAGGAAGGAAAACTCTCTTCCTCCCAAAGCTTGCATGTCTTGGCTCTGGAAAAGCTGAATGAATGATGTGAGAAACTGTTCCGGCAGTTCCAGCAGCAACAGCAGGAGAGATCCCATTCCCCACCTGTAAGCCCCAGCATCTCAGCTACTGGCAGGAAGCATCCTTTCGCTCAAGAGGGAGAACAGACAAGGTACACTCTACAGGTTACCCAGTGATTTTACCCGCAAGACCACAGAGAGGACATGAGGAGTGGAATGGAACCCTACCCCAATCCTAGACCCACGGGTACATGAGCTGCAAGGGAAATCAAGCACAAAGGAGGGTTCTTCCACAAGACACATTACTCCAGTCTCCACGGCACAGCTTCCCAGGCAGAGTGGGAGGGCTGACCTTACACCTCATCCTAGAGTAATGAATTCGAACCCGGTTTTACAAGGACTAAGTGGAGCATCCTATGATTGGGCCAACAGCCATGTGCAGGAGAGGGACAACCACAGTGACAGGACTGTATGGATTAGATGGCCAGGCACATCAGAGCCACAGAACTATAAGGCCCTGGTAGACACCCCAGTAGTGTACCCTAACACCAGCCAGTGTCACACTCTAGATGTATTTTTGGAGTGACAGGGGCATCCCAACTCAAATTAGCCTGGCTGGGAAGGAGTAGCAAAAGCAACCCACTGTGATTGGCCCAGGGGCATTTCAAGCACCGAAAAGGGTACCTCTGCCCTTTTGCCGCAGCTGCTTTAGAGACACAGGAAACGAAGCAGCTCTCTGCCTTGCCTGCTCTCTCTGCTGGGGGGTGCTGAAGCTCAAACAACAACAAGTGCCAATCACAACCACAACTGTGCTAAAGAGAAATCAGCAGCACCTGCTCATCCTTCTGTGGCAGTCACATACCCATCACTGCGCCGGGCACCTCGGGGCACCCATCTCCGCTGCTCCGCATTTGAGCATCTGAACCTGACTCCCTTTTGATCACCACATCAAGGAAGCATGAACTTTAATCAAACTAGACAAGGGCAGCACTGATTGCATCGCAATCAGCTTCAGCATCCAAGAGTCCACACACCATCCATCTTTCCTGCCCAGAGACACTCCTGATAGATGCTGCCCCAAGGCATGGACTGCATGAGCTCAAACAACGTTGGTAGGGATGGTCCAGAGACTACGGGAATGATATCTCTCTGTGTGGTTATACATATATATGTATGTGCTATATACATGTATACATATATTTCTCAAAGGACAGGAAAGGTGATGGTGGAAATTGTGGGAACGGGCATGACGTGAAAGGGTACGGAATAAGGGGTGGATACTGTCCTGGGTTCGGCTGGGATAGAGTTCTTTTTGTTCCGACTTGCTGCTGCAGTGCTGTCTTTTGGCCTCTGTTTTTTGCAAGAAACACAAGGTTTCTTAGGTGCTGTGGGCTTCTAGAGAATGCACATCCCAGATGACAGTCTGATTGCAAGCCCTCTCTAGCAGTGACACGGAAAAAGAAGGATTTCAAATGGGGCCCTGAGCAACACCAAGCCTGGGAACAAATCAAACGAGAGACACTTCATGCAGTAGCCCTCGGGCCACTCCAGGCTGGGCAAGATGTGAAACCTGTGCTCTACGGTGCAGATGGGGAGAAGGGTCCTACCTGCAGCTTCCCACAGAATGCTCCGAAGAAGACTTGAGCTCGACCCCTCGGCTTTTGGAGTCGGAGATAAAGGGGATCTAAGGCCAGCTGTACGCCAACTGAAAGCGATACTGGCGGCCTAGGAAGGGGTTTGAGCCTATTCAGAAGGGGTGGGCACTGAAGCACAGCTCCCCTTGGAACATTGGTGGCCCGCGCTGGGCTGCGCGTTCAAAGGCAGGCTAAGTGGTGCTTCTCATTAATGGAGTGTCGTGGTTTAAGCCCAGCTGGCAATCCAGAACCACGCAGCTGCTCCCTCATGCCCCCACCGCTTCCTCACCCACGGCACTCCCAGAGGGATGGGGAGGAGAATCAAAAGAATGTAGCTCCCACGGGTTGAGATAAGAACAGTCCAGTAACGGAGGTATAACACAAACCACTGCTGCTACCACCAATAATAATGATGATTAGGGAAATAACAAGGGAAGAGAATACAACTGCTCACCACCCGCAGACTGATACCCAGCCTGACCGAGCTGTGACCCAACCCTTCCAGGTAACTGCCCCCCGTTTATATAGTGGGCATGACGTGCTGTGGTATGGAATACCTCTTTGGTCAGTTTGGGTCAGGTGTCCTGTCTCTGCTTCCTCCCGGCTTCCCCTCCTCCCTGGCAGAGAATGAGACTCAGAAAGTCCTTGGTCACAGTAAACATTACTGAGCAGTAACTCAAAACGTCGGTGGTATCAGCGCTGTTCCCAGGCCGAAAGTCAAAAACACAGCGCTGCACCAGCTACCAAGAAGGAGAAAAATGACTGCTACTGCTGAACCCAGGACACGGAGAGAGTTTGAGCATGCAAGGAGGAACACAGCGTTCAGGGCTTCTTTTCATTCGGCTGTTCATATAGCACCTGCATAAGCCAATTCCCTCTGCCTGCCCCACCAGCTCCTCAGAAACTGAAGCGGGAAAATGCTCCACTAAGGGTGCATGGAAGTCCCAAACACCGCCCTGGGGAGAAACAGAAAAGTATGCGCCTGCCATACATGGGACGGGATCCAGCACGAGCAGGCTCTCAAATTACCCCAAAGCTCTGACCCAGAACCTCACAGTTGCACCTAAAGACAAAGCCCCAGAGAAGCCCCCACCTCTGGACAAGAACTCCAACCCCTCTCTAATTCTAGTCCCTGGCAGCCCGGACTTATTCTCCTTCATGAGCTGGCAGCATTGCTCAACTTTGCTGGGCAGGAGAGTTCCCTCAATGAGACAGACAGGGCATTTGGAAAACACTGAAGGGAGCCGGCAAGTTGACAGCAGGCAAGCAAGTGCAGAGGGGATTCATACAGCTATTTTGTCCAGGAGCGCATAAATACAGAGCTCTCAAAGGGCACATCTCAGCGAAAACTGCTCAGAGAGATGGGCAGAATCCCCATGAACTGACTTCTCTGAGGACGCACCCACACAGCTTCGTCCCCAACCTCACAAAGTGCTTCAAAATCTTACTACAGATCCTGCTCCAAGACAGAAGAAACGCTCTTTAGGGGACTGTCTGTTACAAACACCTGGGGCAAGTAGGACTGCTGCCAAGCTGAACCCATACTCTTAGGATTCCTCTTGCATTAGAATGCAAAGTTCCACTGGGAGGGAAACCAAGGATGCCGCTCTAACCAAAACCTCTGTCAGCCTCGTCGAGGCAACTTTACTCTTTTGGAATGGTGCCACCAACATGGCAATCCACCATGAAAAAAATCACCTAATACTCCCTCTGTGTAGTGCCCCTCTGCTGAGAGCTTTCGGGTGTCCTGGAGAACAGCTCCCAGAAGGCAAACATCCAGCCCCTGCTCCCACACTTGGAGGGGCCAAAGACAGAAAGCTGTTGCTATGCGTAACCTGCACATAGCAAGAACAGGAACAATCCCACCAACATGGCAGCGCACCTTTGATCAGACACCTAAAACTCCATCTGCATTCTGCATCTGTGTCCTTTCACTTGGACTAATTAAGGTCTCCCTCCTAGGGACCTCTGTTGGGATCCTGGAAGAGCTCCAGTGCCAAGGGCTTGACCTGGATGTTGCAGATGGTGACGTCTGTAATGGATGTAACGGGCCAAGAGTTGAGCATGCAGTGGTTCCGTGACCTTCGTGCTTGGCACCTGAGGCCAACGCTCTCGGGGAGGACAACAGGCAGATCAAGAGAAACGGCACAGCCCCACAGCTAAACAACGGCACGGCCGGCATAAAGCCCTCTGTTTTTCTAAGGGTATAAAACCAGGACACACAGGGTGCAGGGCGGGGTTCTGGCAGCCAGATGGGTTTGGGAATGCCGGGGGGGGTTTGGGCATGCAGCAAGTGGCGCATTGATGTGCTGACCACCCTGGCCGAGGACAGCAAGCGCTTCACCAAGGACACTGTGTCCCTGATTGAGGTGCAGATCACTGAGGCTTTTATACGCCACTGACTCCGACTTGTACCCGTAGTGCTGGAGGGACCAGCCGGGGCAGCAGGCATGGGCAGCCTCAGGGGCTAGGAGGAAGGGCATAGGGAAGACGGAGTGCTGAGGAACGCAGGAGGAGACCGGCAGCATGAGGAGCAGGGGTCGCAGGAGGAGGAACGTAGAAGGGACAAGGAGAGACAGCAAAGTGGGCAGGGGACTCCCAGGAGGGCAAGAGCCCTCCCTCCCTGTTCATAGTAGGAGAGGGTTTGGGACTCATCCCACCAAAAGCTCTGGGAGAGCATCATGTCCACCACGTTGCTCAGGACACGGCTTTTTAAACAACGCACGGGTTTTTTTGTTGTTGCTTTGCTTTCTTCCAGTTTGCGCTGTTCTGAAAAAGAAAAACCAAACCAAAACTGAATTGTTAGAACCAAATGAAGGGAAATACTGAAAGGAAACAATGGAAAACTGAAATGGAAAAACAAAAACAAAAGAATGAATGAAAATAATGACCGGAAAAGAAAGGGCATTGGAGAGCAGAGGGAATGTTGGGAGGTTCTGGAGGAGGGTTTGGGATGTGGTGTGCAGGGGGTTTTCCTGGCAGCCATCTGGGTTTGGGACTGCCAGGGTGGTTTGGGCGTGCAGGCAGCGTGTTTGGGGGGCAGAGGTGGTTTGAGCGGGTCCCATGAGGTGTTTTGGGGGTCCCAGCAGAGGTTTTGGGGGTTTGGCGTTCTGGGGCTTTCAGGGTGCTGCACGTAGACCGGGAAGCTTGCTGGGGTTGAGGCTCTCGGGGAGGGGAAGGGGCTTGAGGTGCAGGTGGTTTGAGGTCCCAGGGGCTTTCGAGCTGCAGCCCCCAGCACGTGCCATGGAATAGCAGAGCAGAGCAGAGCTCAGTTGAAAGGGACCTACAACAATCGTGTAGTCCAACTGCCTGACCAGTTCAGCGCTTGCCACAAGTTAAAGCGTGTTCTTGAGGGCACAGTCCTTACTGCATCGTCCATATGCCTCTCCCGCACTCGCAGGCTTGGCGCACCAGGAACCTTGTGCCGATGCTTGAACACCCTCCCTGTAAAGAAATGCTCCCTAACATGAGGTGTGAGCCTGCCCTGGCTCCCAGGCATCCTGCCCCTGGATCCCAGGGACATCAGCAGCTCCCTGCCCATGTCCCCTCTTCAGGAAGCTGCAGAGAGCTCTGTCCTGCAGCCTGCCCGCCTGCTCCCCATGGCTGCCCTCCTCGCCTGGCCATGCTTCCCTCTGCACTCCATCTTGCCTGATGCCCCTTTGGCTCTTCCACCCTGGAGGCCATCGCTGCTCTGTCCCTCTCCACCTCCTCAGCCCGACCCACACCGCTGCTCCTCAGCCTCCCCCCTCGCTCCCGTCCCTCTCCTCCCCGGCCTCACCTCTCCCGGCCTTTCCCATCCCCTCTGCCCGCTCCCTCGGCCCTATGCCCGGCGGGGCGGACGGTGTCCCAGCGGGGCCTGGAAGCAGAGGAGCGCCCCGGGGCACGCTGGGAGCTGTAGTGCGAGGGCAGGGGCTGCCGGCGGCCATGTTGGTGCTGGTGCTGCAGGTTCTGGTGGGGCTGCGGCCCCGCTGAGGGGAGGGCCGGGGCCGGGGCCGGGTCCGGGGCCAGCGCTGGGGCGAGCGAGCCCTGGGGAGATGGAGACAGCCCCGCTGTGGGCACAGGCACCGGGCAGCCCGGCCGCCAGAGCCCCCCGAGCTGCCCCAGCCCGGCCTGCGCCCTGCAGCTGGCCCTGGGCCTGCCCAGGAGGGAAGGGGAGAGCACAGACAGGCAGAGAAAGAAGGGCCTCGGCTGAAGAGTTTCCGTGGCAGGACGGAGAGCGGGAGCTGTGGCGAGTCCCGGCCCTTGGGGCCATGTCCCCCTCTTCTGCCTCTCGGTGCCTCCAGGATCCCCCCTCCCTCTTCCCTTGCTGTCATTTGTCACTCCATCGCTGCCCTGCGGCCCAGGGTGCTTTTTGCCTTCCATCTCTCTGTCCTGCTGCCCAGCCCTGGCTTTCTGACCTCCATCTGTATCTTGCTCCCCGGCTCTTGCTTTGGCCTGTCTTTCCCTTTGTCCGGCCTCCTGTCTCGCCACTTCAAAGCCCTTCCTTTTTCCCAAGGGAATTGGACGATGGGCTCTGCGAAATGGGAGAGAGAACCCTGCTCTTTTGTTGTTGTTGTTTTCTGATGTTTTGTGACCTTTGGCAAGCAAGGGGGAGAGTGGTTGGAAGCGTCTCTTGTTTGAGAGTAACGTGTTCCTGTAGTGTGCCTGTCTTCACCCTATGGTGCAGGTTTCCTACATGAAGCATGCTTTTGCTGACCTCCGAGGTTGCCTTGGCTTGGTAAATGTAACAGGTGTTGTCTTCAGAGGTAGTGAAGCTGGAGCAAACCTAGCAGGAAAAGCCAGTTTCTTCCCAGATTGCTGTGTGATAAGATCATAGCGCGTAAAGGCACTTGCAGTTGGCTTTTCTGTGCAGTCTTCGTGAGGGGCTTCTGGTAGGGATTGATTTGCGTGAAGCAAGGCGTCAGTGAGGGAAGACAAGCAGGGCTTGTCTGAACAGGTGATTTACCGCAGGCAGGGTTTGAGCCTTTGCGCTGGAAGAGGCCCGTGCCACACTTTCTGAACAGAGCAGATGAGCTGTCTGTAAGGGAAGTTGCCTTTGAAGTAAGGCTAAATTTGCTAAATCGTGTCCTCGGCTGCAACTCTTTTGTCAGGATTTACATTACGTCCCAGCTGCGTGCCAGCGTGTTAACGTGAGCCGTGGAGGTCTTGTCAGGGGTACTGCTGGCCTGCAGGTGGTGTGACCGAGTGTAATAACTGGGTTAATGATAGGGTTAATAACTACATACGGATAACTCGAAACCTATGAGCACCTCCCATATGAAGGAAGTTGGGGCCGTTCAGCCTGGAGAAGAGAAGCTGTATGGAGACCTCAGAGCAGGCTTCCCGATTCTGAAGGGGGCCTAGAAAGATAGCAGAGAGGGACTCTTTGTCAGGACTGTAATGATAGGAGAAGGGACAATGGCTTCAAACTTGGACGGGGGAGATTTAGGTTGGCTATAAGGAAGAAGTTCTTTACTGCGAGAGTGGTGAGGCACTGGTAGAGGTTACCCAGAGAAGCTGTGGCTGCCCCGTCCCTGGAAGTGTTCAAGGCAAGGTTGTATGGGACTTGGGGCAACCTGGTCTAGTGTGAGGCGTCCCTGCCCATGGCAGGGGGTTGGAACTGGCCGGTTCCTCTGGCTGCGGAATGCCTTCTATTTCCTCCCATCATTTGGAAGGAAAAAAAAAAAGCTTGGAGCTTGGAGCTTGGAGCTTGGAGGAAGGAGCCCTCCTTTCCTTCTTGCCTATGGGGATGTCCAGAGCTGGTGCCGAGACCTGATCAGATGATGCCCTCCATCCATCCATCCATCCCCTTCCCTGGGTGGTGGGACAGCAGCACCCTATGGTGTAGAAGGTAAGGGACATCGGTCTCAAGAGGTGCTCTCTTCTACCTCTTGTCACTTTGTGTCCCCCAGCTTCTGTGTCCCCCTTCCTGAAGCTGTTTCCCAGTCTTGTTTGAGAAGAGCTGCTCTAACATGGCCCTTTAGCACAAGCGGTGTTTAGGTACAGGAAGTCTGGATGTGTCTTGGCGTGCCAGGACACGAACTTTTTACAGGTCTTTACGTGGCTTGGGACAAAGGGGACATGAATTCACTGACATCCCTATTAACTGACATCCATCCCATGTTCGCTGACGTCCATCCCCGTGGCTGACCCTGTGGCGAGGGCAGAGCAGAGCCGCACCCAGCAACGTCGCCCCATCAGCAGCCGAGCCAAAGGTTGGTGAGGCCACCGGGTCCCACCTGAGAGCTTGGCAGAAAGGCCGGCTTGCACAAGGGAGCCTGTAAAGCTCAGGGCCGAGAGGGAAAGGTGTAGGCAGAGGCAGAGCAGCTGAGGAGCAGGGCAGGAGGGAAACGCAAGCAGGGTCAGGACGGCGGTGCAAGAAGGAGGCTTTAGCCCAGGAGCCGAGCAGAGGAAGATGGTCCCAGGCAGCCCGAGGCGGCTGTTCTGACGGATGAGCCAATCGTGGGCTGAGCAGGGGGTCGCCAGCCAATCAGGGCGCAGTGAGGGAGCTGGAGGAGGTTTCCAAGGCGACGGGCCCCATCCTCACAACAAACTGCCCTGGTGCGAGGGTGGCGGCGGTTGTGCCATAGCGGCATTAGGGGTCGCAGGCTGTCGGTCGGTGGGTTGTGTCCTGGTGCCGGCCCCATCCAGAGCACCATGTTCGCCCCGGAGTGGAGACCTGGTAGCAGCGAGGGGCGGGAAGAGGTTTGCTGCAGATACCGGTCATTACTGACTCAGCTGACCTACAACAGCAAGCGGCGCATCGATATGCTCACCACCCTGGCCGAGGAGAGCAAGCACTTCGCCAAGGACATTGTGTCCCTGATTGAGAAGCAGATCACCAAGGTTTTTATAGGCCACTGACTCCGGCTTTTACCCGTAGTGCTGGAGGGACCAGCTGGGGCAGCAGGCATGGGCGGCCTTAGGGGCTAGGAATAAGGGCATGGGGAAGATGGAGTGCTGAGGAACGCAGGAGGAGACCGGCAGCACGAGGAGCAGGCGTTGCAGGAGGAGGAATGTAGAAGGGGCAAGGGGAGACATCAAAGTGGTCAGGGGACTCCCAGGAGGGCAAGAGCCCTCCCTCCCTGTTCATAATAGGAGAGGGTTTGGGACTCATCCCACCAAAAGCTCTGGGAGGGCATCATGTCCACCACGATTGAAGCCCCATGTCGGTTTCTTCTCATTGCTCCAGGCTCCCGCAGCACAGAAACTGCCGGCCATGTACCTCATGGATTCCGTTGTCAAGAACGTGGGAGGAGACTATCTCCCTGCATTTGCTGACCACCTGCCTTTAATATTTCCTTGTGTGTTTGAACAGGTATGACACTTTCAGAAAAGTTCGGCAATCTCAGCAGCGTTTGTTCCTGGTAGAACATACATGCTTTCCATTTGAGGTTTTCTTGTTCTGCTGCCGTATCTTTAACGTTTTTCTCTTAATGAGAGGCGACGGGCATAAGCTCAAAGGCAGGAACGTCCACCTGAACGTGGGGAAGAACTCATTTACTGAGAGGGTGACTGAGCACTGGGATGGGGTGCCCAGGGCGGTTGTGAAGCCTCCTTCCCTGTTGGCTTCCACTATTTTTCTCATTTTCTTTCTTTCCCACAGAAATTGGGCAAATAAATGAGATTTTTGCTAGTGAAAGAGTTGAAAGAAAGTTTTCAGAGAATGGTAATCTGCAATAAAACCTTCAAAGATCCTTGAAACAACAATTCCACATTCGAGCTTCTGTGGCACTTTCCATGCGTATTGGTGTATGACCTGCGCTGGTTATAAATTCTGTATAGCAAGCTCAAGGTGTTAAAAGGGCAAACTGTCTGTAGAGATAGGAAATAGATGAAATCTTTAGTTGTACAGAAAAGATGAAGAAATTGTTTTCTTTTACCTCTAACAAGCCATACAATTTTTGATTGTTTTAGGTGGATGCAAATACAAAGAAATGTTTATTTCAGTTACGCTCTACCTGGAATGGTGTTTTTCCTTTGAGGAAACTACTTGTGTTGGATATCAGAGTCAATGTGTTAGATCCCGCTTGGCCGATTAAACCTCTGCCCTCAAACCTGGATTTCTCCAGCATCCTGGCAAAACGCAAGTTCCCAAAGAAATCAGTAAGTTTGTGTGCCTCGTGCTTGCACAGAGGGTGGTACGTGTAGTTGTGATTGTTTGCCTGCTGCTGTCTGACAATTTAGTATATTATTAATGAAGGATGTGATCTTTGTAGACGGGTAAGAGGATTTTCTGAACTGAGGATATTGGAGAGGTTGGGGTTTTAGATTTCAAAACTCTCTTCTAGATTGTGGAACAATTACAAAGTTCTTGGGGTTTTGTTTTTCACTTCTCTTCAAAAGGATGCCTGCCGATGATTCGTCTTCCATCTCTTTTTGTCGCTCACAAGAAGCCAGGCTTCTTCAAATATATTTGCTCTTACAGAAGGAGGAAGCCCGATTGTTGGAAGTAAAACCAGTTTGCTCATTAGCTGGGGCTGGTTTGATGCCGCCATCAGAAGACGATGGTTAAGCTGCGTTGTCTTCCATTCATAAGTGAAAGCCTCGCTCCGTTTGACAGCTAATTATTCCAAAATAAAGCACCTCTCAAGTGTAAAAATAGGAGAATTATACCTGAAGCTCGGCAGCTTAGTTGCCTTGAACATGTGGAATATGTAGAAAAACTAATGTTGCAATGAGAACATGTGCCGAGGTGACGTATTTTGCAGTACTGACTTTGTGTTACTGATTTTGCAGGAACGTGAAAGCACAAGAGAATCTGAAATAAGCAGGCGGGATCCAGGACTGAGAGGGCGTCTTCCAGAGAAGTCAGAGGATACGAAGGAGGAGGTGGAAGAAAAGAAAAATAAGGGAAATGTAGAGAAAAGAGAAGAAGAGGAACATAAGATTTGTGAAGGCAGAGCAGCAGGCAACGGAAATGAAGCAGCTGACGGTGCTTCTCCGAAAGAAGACACGGCAACAGAGGACGCAGAAGATGCGGGTGGAAAACAAGGGAGTTCAAGTCCAAGTCTCAAACGGCCACGATCACCATGTCCACAGGGGGGGAGCTCACGCGGAAGGAGATGTGGGAGTTTATCTCCCAGTTCACCACCTCCTAAAATAAGGAAGGTATGTCAGATAGCCCTAAGCAGCCTCATGTTGAAGAAGGTTTATGCATTCCTTTGTGGACCTTTCAATACCAAACTGACATGGTTCACTCTGGGAAGGAGTGTATAACCTTGTATAAAAACATTGAGAAACTTGTACAAGTTAATGATTAGAAAAGCAAGTTTACAGTTGCGTTCTTACACAAACAATAACTTAAATGCTTATTTCTGCAGGTTTCCTTTGTCTCTGCTCAACCAGGACCTTAAGACCGAGGTGCACAGCATTTCCCACATCCTGGAGGTTTAGCTCAGAGCACTGCAGGAGCTCTTGGAAATCCACCAGGTTGTTCATGACCTGACTTTGTGAACCAGCTCAGGGGTTGGTTTTTTTTTGTTGTTGTTGTTGTTGCTTTGCTTTCTTCTGCTTTCTTCCAATTTGCTTCATTCTGTAAAAAAAATAAACCAATTTGTTAGAATTAAATAGACTGAAATACTGAAATGAAAGAACAGAAAACTGAAATAAAACAAATGAATAAATAAATAAAAGAATGCATGAAAATAACGAAAGGAAAGGAACTGAAAGGAAAAGATGAAATAAAATGGTGAAATAATGAAAATAAATAGTAAAATGAGAAAAGTGAGGGAAGGAGGGAGGGAAGTAGCATGCAGGGAAGGAAGGAAGGGAGGAAGAAAGGGAGGGAGTGAGGAAGAGAGGAAGGGAGGGAGGGAGGAAAGAAGGAATGAAGGAAGGAAGGGAGGGAGGGAGGAAAGAAGGAAGGGAAGGAGGGAGGGAGTGAGGAAAGAAGGGAGGCAGGCAGGGAGGGAGTTAATAAGGGAGGGAGGGACGGAGGAAAGAAGGAAGGGAGGGAGTGAGGGAGGGAGTTAATAAGGAAGGGAGGGGAGGAGAAAAGAAGGAAGGGAGGGAGGGAGGAACGAAGGAAGGAAGGAGGGAGGGAGGGAGGAAGAAAGGTAGGGGGGAGGAAGGGAGGGAGGGAGGGAGGAAGGAAGCAAGGATGCAAGGAAGGAAAGGGAAAGGAAGGGAGGAAGGAAGGAAAGGAAGGAAGGAAGAAACAAGGAAAAGGAAAGGAAAGGAAAGAAAAGAAGAGAAATAAAAAGGAATGAATGAATAATACTAATTAAATGAAATATAATTAAATGCAGGAATAAAATGAAATTATAAAACCATACAAAAGTTTGGGTTGGAAAGGGCCTTAAAGCTCGTCATGTACCAACCCCCTGCCACGGGCTGGGAGACCTCCAGAAGACCAGATTGCTCCAAGCCCCATCCAGCCTGGCCTTGAACACTATCAGGGAATGGGGCAGCCACAGCTTCTCTGGGCACCCTGTGCCAGGGCCGCACCACCCTCTTGCCCCTGGACGAATTTCTTCCAAATGAAGTGAAATTAAATGAAACTAAATGAAATGAAATGAAGTCCTATATGTGAACTCACGTGAAATCCCGTTTCAAGCTGTAACCTTTGTGAGTCTTCAGAACACTTCTTGAGCTGAAAAAACATCCGACATTGAGGCAAACAACAGTCTCATCATTATGTGACTCATGGTCAGTGCAGGGAATAGAGTGGCAAGGCATGGCATAGCACCGCATAACACGGCATGCCACAGCGCTAGGGGTTCAAGGAAGGGCATTGGAGAGCAGAGGGAATGTTGGGAGGTTCTGGAGGAGGTTTTGGGATGTGGTGTGCAGGGGGTTTTCCTGGCAGCCATCTGGGTTTGGGACTGCCAGGGTGGTTTGGGTGTGCAGGGAGGGTGTTTGGGGGGCAGAGGTGGTTTGAGCGGGTCCCATGAGGTGTTTTGTGGGTCCCAGCACAGGTTTTGGGGGTTAAGCAGTGATAAGGCT
This sequence comes from Myiopsitta monachus, assembly GCA_017639245.1. NCBI lineage: Eukaryota > Metazoa > Chordata > Aves > Psittaciformes > Psittacidae > Myiopsitta > Myiopsitta monachus. The sequence goes on from CM029917.1 coordinate 48,128,937, forward strand.
GGTGAAGTTAAGAGTGGCAAGGCGGATGTTTTCCCCAGGAAGCAGGACTTGACCCAGGAGCTGCAACTCCGATTATTTCCTGTCCTGAATCAGAGTGGGAACTTTCCCATCAAGGTTCATGAAGAAGTGAGGTTTTCCTTTACCCGCATCACTTCCACGGCCCTATGGAAGTTATCGTTTTGGCTCACAGCTCCCACTGCAGGCTGGGCTGGCCTGAGGCTGCAAAACACAAACCCACTCCCTTATCCTCTGAGAGCGCTGCACTGAACCTCGTGCAGGTGGCATAGGGAGGAAAGCACAGCCTGGGCTCAGGAGCAGAAAGGGTGAGAAGGCAGCAGATAACACCGAGTGCTTTTATTTCAGGAGCTCCGCATTACTTGCACTAGAGCAGGGTGCCCCAAGCCCGTCCAACCCGGCCTTGAGCCCTGCCAGGATGGGGCAGCCACAGCCCCTCGGGGCACCCTGTGCCAGCGCCTCAGCACCCTCACAGGGAAGAGCTTCTCCCTCATATTGTTCCAGGTCTCCTCTGGAACACGGTGTTTCAATGGAACCCTGGCTTTTCAGCAGATCAGATGCCTGGAGCTACAGCAGTTGTGCTTTCTTTTTGCTGTTCCCTTCACAGGCTGAAAACCTGGTGCTTCCAAATGCACTGCACTACGTTGCAGCAACAGCTCATTGCTGCTTCAGCCCTGCTCGTTGGGGAAGCCTCAAAGATGTTGGAGGGCCAGAACTGTGCCTGTTCAGATGTGAGTGAATCCCATGTGGCAGGAGCAGATGAACTTGTGAAACGGAGCTGGAGTCACAGGCTGACACAGTGGTCCATGAGGTGCATGGTGACAGCAACAAGGGATTCTCTCTGGGGAAGGGGACCATCACTTTCAGCTGTGACTGATTTAGCAAACTCTGTGAGTTTCAGCACAGTGAAAAAGTGAGTTTTTTCCCCAGGCTTCTCCTTCATACAACTGCTTGACCTTTGTGCTCCTGGTGTAAGTGGCTCTTTTTTGCCTTCATGCCAGTAGCTCCTTTGTGTAACCCCATTCACTGTGCTCATATGCTCATCCGGAATGTGGTGGTTCATCAAGCAGGGAGCAAGCTGGGCATCCAGCAGCTTGTGAAGGGGAAGCTGTATTGGTGATGGGCAGCTAGAGTGACAGGAGAGCATGTCAGTCCCTTGGAACAAGTCTTGACTGTCTCTAAGGATGTAGATCCCTGCACCTTTCCGAGCCCTCCTTTCAATACTTGACTGATCTCCCACAGGGTGGAAAATGTTCTCCTTGTGTCAAGCTGGAGTTTCCCGTGTGCCCTTTAAGCCTTGACCTACCTCTGAGGGTCTGGCTTCAGTTTCCTTACACCCTCTTGTTTGGCCACTGAAGGCAGCAGTAAGGTCTCTTCTTTGCCTTCTCTTCTGCAGGCTCTGACCGGCAGTCTTTCCTTGCCCACGATGTGCTCCAGCCCAGATGCGTTCCAGTGGCTGCCGATGGTGCTGCTCCGGTATTTTCCTTGTGCGGGGGAGCCCCAGACTGGAACAGTGCTTCATGCATGCCTGCCAAGTGCCAGAGCAGTTGGGAGCTGGTTCTCCTTGGGTTTTGCCCTTCATAAGCATGTAAGCAGATTTGGGGGCATTTTGGAATGTGAACGTGGACAGTGTGCATCCACCCTGGGAGATGTGTGACCTCCCTTCCCATGCGGCGCTGCCTGGCTACATCTCTGCTCACTACAGGCTGGGAATTACAGTTACTCTGCAACTACACCCCAGTGATTTAAACCACCATCCCTAACCATGCTTACTCAGTCCTTACGCCAGCTCCACTCAGCAGCTAGGGCTGACAAAGAGCAACGTTGTCATCTGGAAAGCAGCTGCTGGCACTTAACCAGCTGGCGTGTTTTACACTTGTCTAAACTGGGTGCTAAGCAGCATTAAACCGTAAGGATTAAGCGTGCCCACTGGGAGTGCTCCTGGCCACCCCCACCTCCACCTGCTTGTGCCGTGAAAAGGCTCTCCTGGGAGCTGCACCTAGAGGGGGTCTGCAGAGTGCCTGCTTGAGGTGGAGAGGAGAACACGGGGTGGAATGGCCCTGGTGCTGATGCTGTGGGAGGCCAAGTCAGAGCAATCTGGGAATAGTGCTGTTACGACTTTTGCACGCTGGCTTGGGGCCTCTAGGTTAGGTAGGGATGTCCTTCAGAGGCTCGATCTCTGCACCCCGGACTGGGAAACCTGCTCCTCCAGCATCTGGGGTAAGGGAGTTATGTAGAGACAGGCAGTTTGCAGGTGAAGACGTGGAGCAGCCACAGATGCAGTTGGAGTCCCCGGAGGTGGAGGCACAAGTCCACTTGGGCGCCTGATCTGAGCTCTGCCCGCACCAGGACACGGGCAGACCCCGGATGGTCCCTGCCTGCCCTGGTCCCCCAGCCTCTGTGGCTGGTGGTGGTGATATGCACACTCATCCCCGCCAGCCCCGTGGTGCAGAGACTGTGACCCTAGGTCTGCATCAGGACCAAGAGGGCAGACCTGAAGGGCTCCAGTCCAAGGAAAGCTCCCTTTTTACTTTCATGTTTCCTTGAGGATTAAAGCCGTTCTCGTCAGTCTCCAAACATGGAATGTTTGCCAAGTTTATGAGGGTTTTTAGAGGGGCTTTTAGAGAGTGCATCCTGTCCCTTAGCCCTTTTATAGGGCTGAGATAGATATGATTATCTTTGGTTTAACAGCCATTAAAGCGGGAAGGCTTTATAGTAGGGGGTTTCCATCAGTGCAACTTTGATATCATCACTTGCTAGCTTGGTTTGCTTCTTTCCCCAGTGTTAAAAGGCTGGGAGCTGTTCCTGTAATGGTTAACCTACCACTCTGTGGAGGCAGAGCTCTCCCAGGCAGAAGCTTTAGGAAACATTTAAACAAGACCAAAGTAACAAAATGTGAAAGTCCTAAATTCTTCTGGAGACCACTTGGAGAAATCTGGATCAAGGTTCAAACAGCCGCTCTTGCGGTATGCAGCGCTGCAGCTGCTTACATCCATTGAAAGAGGACATGCTGCCTGCCTGGAAAGCGGTTTTTTCATATCCAAAGAAAGAATTTAAAGTGAAATGACAAAACCCTGCAATGTTTCAGTCATAGGCTGGAACACACATCAGTCCGTGCTCTGCACCAGAAGAAAAGAAGAGGCTGAATAACACGAGTGTGACATTTGGTGTATCTGCTAGCACGTCACTCTACAGAAGCAGCCTCATGGCACGGCACCTTGGCCGGCTTCGCTCCATGTGAGTTGCCCCAGGGCTCCTAGGGGCAATGCCCTTTTCCAGCGCCTGAAGCTTTAAGTGCCTTTGTGCATGCCAAGCCACAGAGGCAAGGGTTTGAGCTTGAGATTGTATGGGCGCTGGCAGCATCCTGATTACACCCATGTGCTGGACTGGGACTGCTCCTAGATGGCAGCACGCCGCATCCCCAGGAGACCACTGCTGGCTGCTGAGCTTGGTCTTGGAGCTACATCCTAGAGTGTTCTTCGGGTGCCTGCAGGAGTGAGGATGTCCAAAGCACCTGTTGCCACTACAGCTGTGCTACTAACCTGTACACTTGCCATCTAGTTTTGGCTTCACTCAGGGATGCTGGCCTCTGGAAGTGAGCTGTGAACTGTGCCTTTGCGGCTGCAGCCTGCTGTGGCCTACAGCAGTGTGATAAATGTACAGCTCCGTGTCTCCTTTCAATAGGGGAGTCCTCTCCCCTTGGGTGTCTGCTGACTGGCTCTAGCAGGGGGAATGCTGGATTATGGTCTTTGCCGTCTGTACACTGGGTATGAGACCTGCAGGTCCAAGGAGGGGATCCTGCCCCTTGACTCCGCTCTCGTGAGACCCCACTGGGAGCCCTGTGAGCAGTTCTCCTGTCCTCAGCATGAAAAGGACGTGGAGCTATCGGAGCAACTCCAGAAGAGGCCACAAGGATGACCAGGGGCTGGAGCAACTCCCGTACGGAGACAGGCTGAGAACACTGGGGCTGTTCAGCCTGGAGAAGAGCAGCTGTGTGGAGACCTCAGAGCAGCGTCCAGTGTCTGAAGGGGGCTACAAGGATGCTGGAGATCGACTCTTCATCAAGGAAACACCACAAACCCCAGGAAAAACATAATGAAAACACCACACAATTTATTACTGTCTTTTATTTCATATACAGCATACAAACAGCGGAAGATTCCAGCATAGCAGTTTGGAATTGCTGCTTCCTAAATAGAGCTTAATGATCATGACTGTCTGCCAAAAGAAGGGGCTTCCATACTGCTATGTAGAAAGTGTTGCGGTCCTCCTGTACATTCATTTCCTTAATTTCCAACAAGGAGTAACAAGTAACAGACTGGGAAGTTTCTGGCTATGGAAATGTTGCTCAGCGCCAATAGCTTGTCCAGAGGTTACTTGCTTTGCTACAAACACACACAATCACATGCAGACCTACAGGCAGCGACATAGTTATCCAACGCACTTGACAGCGTTGGCTGGAAAAGGTAGCTCGACGCTGCTGGGTGTTACGGGTAGGGAAGGCCAAGTCACAGGCAGACTGAGCTATTAAAAAGGCTGCAGGAGACTACTCAGGTTCACCCGTCATGCTCCAGTTCGGACAAATTAGTGGAAAATGAAACTGTGCTAGGACATTTTTGTTCCAGGGTGACGCAATGCGTGCAGAACCGTAACCTCCCGGATGAGGTTTGCAGGCTCCTTGTTAGCAGAACTGCGCTGCTGGTGCCCCTTGGTCTAACTACTTCAGCACTGCCATTGCTATGTCTACATGAGCTAGTAGCTCCAGTCTGACTGCAGTGGGGATGGAGACCAGATATGGATTTGTGTAAGTACGTGATCTTGCAATACGAATGCACAAACTTCCTGGCTTGACACATGTTCTTTGGATTGTTTCATCTTTGTGCAAAAGCAGCCAGCGCAGGCAGCATTGGTGCAGATTTCACACGAATCTGCTTCTTGGACAGGCAGGTCTGTTAGAGAGAAAAGAGGGGGTTTCAGTGAAATGCCAAGAGACTTTCTTGGCGAGCAGAGCCACAGAGCAGGAGATTTGAAGACTCTTCTCTGTAGGCTTCAATTAGAGGTGTAACTAACAAGAGCGTGTGTGGCTTTAAAGTAACATAGTAAAATACGGCAACTGTTCTGACTTGCTAACTAACAGGTAGGGAGCAAGGAAGGTCCAGCTGATGGGGGAAGGAACATCACGGGACTGAAAACAACTGAGGAGGCAGTAAGTAAGACCAAGGATGCTAACCTTCAAGATAACCGAGACTGGAACAGAACGAAAGCAAGGACAAACCGCTTTCTAGCTCAGCCCGAGGACCCTTCAGCACTAGGATCATTCAGTAAACACAGCGAGGAAGACGACCAGCGACCACCTGAGACTCCCCCTCAGCAAGAAAGCGCATGCGTAATCGGGATGCAAATATTAGAATTAGTTCTGGAGACTCTCATGCATATGTAGGTAATGTCATGGAAAAGCTGTAAATATGCATGAGTATACTAAATCCATAGCCACTGCTGGCAAGCAGCAGGGGCGCTCACCTTTGCAAAACTATTTGTGTGTGCACCCAGCGCTGCAGTAAAGAATGCCTGCTTTCTAAAACTCCACATCAAGGCCCAGAGAGTTTCTTTGACCGACTTTTGCAGGAACATTTCCATCCATGTTTTATGGGTTCTCATTTTCTACAAAGTTGTTACTGGTTTAAGTAAAATTAGTGCTGGCAAAAACCTGGCCTAAAGAATGAACTCAACCCAGAATTCATGGGGGAAACAACGGGAATGTGGAGGCAAGAGAATAACTGGGAGGGTGGCTGGGACGTGGCTTGTGGAATCACAACATTCATTATATTAGTACCACATCTTCTCAAGTGAACATTGCATTGGACAGCAGATAAAAGCAACAAAATGAAGTAAAAAAAAGCAGAAACTGTAGTAGGCTGCTCAAAACTCAGTACATGACAGACATCGACAAAGACTGATCCACCTCATTTAGATCTCACACCTCTCTTAGGCTACCTGCAAAAGCACCTTCTACACCGATTAGAGAGAGCAATTAGACCCCTTTGGAACTTGGAGTTTGCTAGAACTGAGGGACGCAACCCTGTTTTTCCTGCGAGCCAGAGGATAGAGCGGGCTCTCTCACTTAGGTCTCTCACTTACATGCAAGTGTATACATGCTCTCTCACTTACATGCAAGTTAGCATGCAGCTACCAGGAGGAAGCTTTTTCCAGGAGGAAGTTATCGTTTTGGCTCATAGCTCCCACTGCAGGCTGGGCTGGCCTGAGGCTGCAAAACACAAACCCACTCCCTTATCCTCTGAGAGCGCTGCACTGAACCTCGTGCAGGTGGCACAGGGAGGAAAGCACAGCCTGGGCTCAGGAGCAGAAAGGGTGAGAAAGCAGCAGATAACACCGAGTGCTTTTATTTCAGGAGCTCCGCATTACTTGCACTAGAGCAGGGTGCCCCAAGCCCGTCCAACCCAGCCTTGAGCCCTGCCAGCATGGGGCAGCCACAGCCCCTCTGGGCACCCTGTGCCAGCGCCTCAGCACCCTCACAGGGAAGAGCTTCTCCCTCATATGAAAATAAACTAAATCCTATTTCCACTTGTTACCTTTGTGTGGCTTGAAAATGTTTCTGGAGCTGAAAACACACCTGACATTGCAGCAACCAACAGTCTCATAATTCAGTTATTGGCCGCTGCAGGGAACGAACGGCACAGAACAACACAGCCCAGCACAGAAGAGCACAGCACAGCACAGGACATCATAGCACACACGACACAGCATAGCACTGCACAGCACGGAACAGCACAGCAGATCAGAGCATAGCACAGCACAGCACAGCACTGCACAACATAGCGTGCCACAAAGAAAAGGCCTGATTTCCAGGGCCAGGACAAAGCTTCCAGTAGAAATATAAGATGTCATCACATTACAGTGTGCTTTTTATTTAGATATAGACAAGAAAATACAAACGTAGACACACCCATGCCGATACGGATGTGTAGATCTGTATTAGTGTGCTTCTATATATACGTGTACATGTATGTACACACATATACAGAGATACATATATGTACAAGTCAATAATTTCCAGACTGCTTGACCTAATAGTTAGAGGGCAGGCAAGATTCATAACATGCACGATGGGTCCCAGCAGCCGGGGTCTCGAAAGCCGGTGACAGGGTGACAAGAGCCAGCAAAGATGCCATCCAGGGGAGTCAATCTTCCCTAACAGTGAGACCGAGACTGAGCTCTGGCCCATAGCAGAGAGGGAAAAGGCCAAGTGCCTCAAGCCCACTTCCCACCGCCACCACTGGAAAGACTGGGAAGCACACGCATTAGCATTGCAGGGACAGCGGCGCCGGCCCCACCTCTGCCCCTTGGACACCAAATTCAGCTCCCCAGCAAACATCATTGGGATGGGAAACCATCGTGGGCATGGGAAACCATCATTTAGGACAGGGAATCCTCAGCCAGGGGAAGCTCTCTGCTTCTCCCAACAGAGAGGTTTCCCCTCCACCTTCAGCGCCATTGCAAGTGTCTGGTCTGAGCCCCAGCGCTCTGCCACGTCGAGGCGCGTCACGACCCGTGAGCTACCCCCTGTCCCGGGGCTGCCGCTGCCCTTGGGGCCTGCCCAGGACCAGCCTGGCCCCCAGCAGCTGGCGCAGGGGGTGCCAGGGCCCCTGGGGGCCCCGGGGCAGCTGCTGCAGCTCCCCTCTGCGCTGCCGCTCCCACCCGCGGCACAAATCCCCTGCGCCCATGGGCAGGAGGCGGCCTCCCCCGAGGGCGCAGCAGCCATGGAGGACACCATCCCCTCCCCGCTCCCCGCCAGCCGGATGCAGCGCGCAGGGATGGCTCCGTCCCGCGTGTCCCCGACTGGGCCGCCTTCCTCCAGGAGTTCCCGGCACTCTCCCAGCACGTTGTGCAGGGTGGCGGCGTGGGGGTGCTGCGCTAGGGGACACTGAGGACACTTTCCCCAGTGCCTTCCATTGCCCCAACAGCCTCACCATCACCGGCTTCCTCAAGGAGCTCGGCGCCTTCTTGGAGCGCGTGGCCAATGGCGGCCGCCCGCTGAACCCGGCGGTGCTGGCGCAGCTCCCCGACGTCGAGGACACCCCCGTGAGCACCGACGGACACAGCTCTTCTGCGCAGGTGCTCCACGAGCTCCCGAACTGTCCAAGCACGTGGCGGAGGGCACCTCCCACAAAGAGCCATCGGCGCTGGCGGGGCTGGGGGCTGGGGAGGACACAGCCTGCGACGTCCCCAAAGTCCCCACCGCAACCAGCTCCCTCACATGCTCCCCCTCCTCTCGCTGTGCAGGGCAGAGGACATCTGCACTACGGAGATGGAGGACAGCGATGACACCTCCCGCGACGGCCCCGGCAGCCCTGCCGGCGCCCGCTCCTTCACCCCGGCTCCTGACATGCTGCAGCACTGGGTGCACATGAGGAGGAGCAAGGGCTGCTCGCAGGCACCAATGCTGGGGGATGCCGACCCCTTCTGCGGGGCGCCGGCCTCCCCCTTGCAGGACACACAGCGGGAGCAGGTCAGGGGCTCAGCAGACCTCCCCCCCCCGGACACCACTGAGCCCCTCTGGCACTGCAGAGGAGAGAGAGCTCCGAGGACACTGCAGAGGCTCAAGGGGACAGAGCTGCTGAGAGTCCCCGCAAGGAGCACTTGGCAGCTCCCATGGAGCCTCCCCTACTGAGCCCCCGCTGCCAGCGCAGGCTGCTTCTGACCCGCCTGCAACTGCGGAGTGCCCAGGCCTCGGCTGCCCCCCAGCGACACCCAACCTGCAGTGACTCACTGCTGCGGGAGGCGATGCACAGGCAGCCCAGGGTGCTGTTAAGGCGAGTGCCGGTGCCCAATTTCCAGGCCAGCGCCACGGCTGCCCCACAGCACCTTCCGCCACACAAAGACACACTGCTGCAGGAGGCACTGCGCATGAAGCCCAGGGTGGTTCTAGAGCGATTGAGAGTGCCGAGTCCCCAAGCCCAGGCTGCCCCCCAGCACCAACCACCACACAAACACACACTGCTGCAGGAGGCACTGAACAGGCAGCCCAGGGTACTTCTGAGCCCACTGCAACTGCCCATCGGCCTTGTCTCCTGCCAGGGGGTGCCCACGCTGCCAGAGGCGGGCAGCAGCCCAGCCAAGAGCCCTGTGCCAGCCCGCACCCGCAGCCAGCAAGAGTCCTCCCAGCAGGACCATTCCCCACCAAGGAAAAGGAGGAAGATGGAGCTGCGCCGGCTGAGCAACAGCTAGGACATGCTGTGCCAGGGGCAGACACACAGGCACAGCACAGCGGTGGGCACCAGCACACAGCAGGCAGGAAGCAGCAAGGCAAGAGAGGGGGATGCCCTGCACCGACCGCACTGCAGCTTCCTGAACTCCATCCCAGGCTGACACCCGCTGGGGCAAGGAGTCATGGTGCCGGGGCCACGGCGACCATCGCGCCCAAACCCTTACAGATGTGGAAATGGCCCTGGCAAACCTGGAAGGGAGCGCCAGGGCAGCCAAGTCCCTGCAAAATCCAACCAGCAGGCGGCAAATCCCCTGGGAGATGGCAGATGAAGTCAACGGGAAAAGTATCGCAACAGAAGAAAAGGGGATGAGGATGAAGGATCCCCCAATGCTGGTGTCTTACAAGGCGCAAGGAAACCAAGCCAGCCGCTCATAGCACAAGTTGCTCAAACAGACCCTGCCCACAGAATCGCAGAATCAGCAGGCTTGGGAAAGACCTTTAAGCTCATCAAGTCCAACCAGACACTTCCCTCCCGTTCCGCTGGAGCATGTGGCACTACCCGGCTGCCACCTCACCACCCGCTCTGCTCCCAAGCAAAGGTGACACCACCCCCTGATGCAGCAGGCACAATCCCAAGCCCCACAACAGGGAACTGAAAACTTTTCAATGGTGACTGCAAAGTCCCTGCTCAGCCCATCCGGTACCCTCAAGGGGAAAAAGATGTCTCTGGATCTCATGGCAAAGCATCAGGCACAGCAGCAACTCCACCCCAAGCGACAGACACTGCAGCTGCTCCGACCACAGCCACAGGCACTGCAACTGGTGTCTCTTGCTGGGGCTGCACCACCCGCAGGCACTGCACATACCCCAACTCCAGTCACAGGCACTCCGCATACTCCAACTCCAGTCACAGGCACTGCAGCTTCTCCAATCCTAGAGGCAGCCATTGCAGCCACTACACACAACTCATGGAGCAGAAACTGGTAGGAAGTACGCCATCGTCATATGCCAAACCAATGGCAATATTGCAGACACGGAGAGGCACCAGTGGGGAATGAATTCCCTTGCCAACTCCAGCAATAGGAAGGAAAACTCTCTTCCTCCCAAAGCTTGCATGTCTTGGCTCTGGAAAAGCTGAATGAATGATGTGAGAAACTGTTCCGGCAGTTCCAGCGGCAACAGCAGGAGAGATCCCATTCCCCACCTGTAAGCCCCAACATCTCAGCTACTGACAGGAAGCATTCTTTCGCTCAAGAGGGAGAACAGACAAGGTACACTCTACAGGTTACCCAGTGATTTTACCCGCAAGACCACAGAGAGGACATGAGGAGTGGAATGGAACCCTACCCCAATCCTAGACCCACGGGTACATGAGCTGCAAGGGAAATCAAGCACAAAGGAGGGTTCTTCCACAAGACACATTACTCCAGTCTCCACGGCACAGCTTCCCAGGCAGAGTGGGAGGGCTGACCTTACACCTCATCCTAGAGTAATGAATTCGAACCCGGTTTTACAAGGACTAAGTGGAGCATCCTATGATTGGGCCAACAGCCATGTGCAGGAGAGGGACAACCACAGTGACAGGACTGTATGGATTAGATGGCCAGGCACATCAGAGCCACAGAACTATAAGGCCCTGGTAGACACCCCAGTAGTGTACCCTAACACCAGCCAGTGTCACACTCTAGATGTATTTTTGGAGTGACAGGGGCATCCCAACTCAAATTAGCCTGGCTGGGAAGGAGTAGCAAAAGCAACCCACTGTGATTGGCCCAGGGGCATTTCAAGCACCGAAAAGGGTACCTCTGCCCTTTTGCCGCAGCTGCTTTAGAGACACAGGAAACGAAGCAGCTCTCTGCCTTGCCTGCTCTCTCTGCTGGGGGGGGCTGAAGCTCAAACAACAACAAGTGCCAATCACAACCACAACTGTGCTAAAGAGAAATCAGCAGCACCTGCTCATCCTTCTGTGGCAGTCACATACCCATCACTGCTCCGGGCACCTCGGGGCACCCATCTCCGCTGCTCCGCATTTGAGCATCTGAACCTGACTCCCTTTTGATCACCACATCAAGGAAGCATGAACTTTAATCAAACTAGACAAGGGCAGCACTGATTGCATCGCAATCAGCTTCAGCATCCAAGAGTCCACACACCATCCATCTTTCCTGCCCAGAGACACTCCTGATAGATGCTGCCCCAAGGCATGGACTGCATGAGCTCAAACAACGTTGGTAGGGATGGTCCAGAGACTACGGGAATGATATCTCTCTGTGTGGTTATACATATATATGTATGTGCTATATACATGTATACATATATTTCTCAAAGGACAGGAAAGGTGATGGTGGAAATTGTGGGAACGGGCATGACGTGAAAGGGTACGGAATAAGGGGTGGATACTGTCCTGGGTTCGGCTGGGATAGAGTTCTTTTTGTTCCGACTTGCTGCTGCAGTGCTGTCTTTTGGCCTCTGTTTTTTGCAAGAAACACAAGGTTTCTTAGGTGCTGTGGGCTTCTAGAGAATGCACATCCCAGATGACAGTCTGATTGCAAGCCCTCTCTAGCAGTGACACGGAAAAAGAAGGATTTCAAATGGGGCCCTGAGCAACACCAAGCCTGGGAACAAATCAAACGAGAGACACTTCATGCAGTAGCCCTCGGGCCACTCCAGGCTGGGCAAGATGTGAAACCTGTGCTCTACGGTGCAGATGGGGAGAAGGGTCCTACCTGCAGCTTCCCACAGAATGCTCCGAAGAAGACTTGAGCTCGACCCCTCGGCTTTTGGAGTCGGAGATAAAGGGGATCTAAGGCCAGCTGTACGCCAACTGAAAGCGATACTGGCGTCCTAGGAAGGGGTTTGAGCCTATTCAGAAGGGGTGGGCACTGAAGCACAGCTCCCCTTGGAACACTGGTGGCCCGCGCTGGGCTGCGCGTTCAAAGGCAGGCTAAGTGGTGCTTCTCATTAATGGAGTGTCGTGGTTTAAGCCCAGCTGGCAATCCAGAACCACGCAGCTGCTCCCTCATGCCCCCACCGCTTCCTCACCCACGGCACTCCCAGAGGGATGGGGAGGAGAATCAAAAGAATGTAGCTCCCACGGGTTGAGATAAGAACAGTCCAGTAACGGAGGTATAACACACACCACTGCTGCTACCACCAATAATAATGATGATTAGGGAAATAACAAGGGAAGAGAATACAACTGCTCACCACCCGCAGACTGATACCCAGCCTGACCGAGCTGTGATCCAACCCTTCCAGGTAACTGCCCCCCGTTTATATAGTGGGCATGACGTGCTGTGGTATGGAATACCTCTTTGGTCAGTTTGGGTCAGGTGTCCTGTCTCTGCTTCCTCCCGGCTTCCCCTCCTCCCTGGCAGAGAATGAGACTCAGAAAGTCCTTGGTCACAGTAAACATTACTGAGCAGTAACTCAAAACGTCGGTGTTATCAGCGCTGTTCCCAGGCCGAAAGTCAAAACCACAGCGCTGCACCAGCTACCAAGAAGGAGAAAAATGACTGCTACTGCTGAACCCAGGACACGGAGAGAGTTTGAGCATGCAAGGAGGAACACAGCGTTCAGGGCTTCTTTTCATTCGGCTGTTCATATAGCAGCTGCATAAGCCAATTCCCTCTGCCTGCCCCACCAGCTCCTCAGAAACTGAAGCGGGAAAATGCTCCACTAAGGGTGCATGGAAGTCCCAAACACCGCCCTGGGGAGAAACAGAAAAGTATGCGCCTGCCATACATGGGACGGGATCCAGCACGAGCAGGCTCTCAAATTACCCCAAAGCTCTGACCCAGAACCTCACAGTTGCACCTAAAGACAAAGCCCCAGAGAAGCCCCCACCTCTGGACAAGAACTCCAACCCCTCTCTAATTCTAGTCCCTGGCAGCCCGGACTTATTCTCCTTCATGAGCTGGCAGCATTGCTCAACTTTGCTGGGCAGGAGAGTTCCCTCAATGAGACAGACAGGGCATTTGGAAAACACTGAAGGAAGCCGGCAAGTTGACAGCAGGCAAGCAAGTGCAGAGGGGATTCATACAGCTATTTTGTCCAGGAGCGGATAAATACAGAGCTCTCAAAGGGCACATCTCAGCGAAAACTGCTCAGAGAGATGGGCAGAATCCCCATGAACTGACTTCTCTGAGGACGCACCCACACAGCTTAGTCCCCAACCTCACAAAGTGCTTCAAAATCTTACTACAGATCCTGCTCCAAGACAGAAGAAACGCTCTTTAGGGGACTGTCTGTTACAAACACCTGGGGCAAGTAGGACTGCTGCCAAGCTGAACCCATACTCTTAGGATTGCTCTTGCATTAGAATGCAAAGTTCCACTGGGAGGGAAACCAAGGATGCCGCTCTAACCAAAACCTCTGTCAGCCTCGTCGAGGCAACTTTACTCTTTTGGAATGGTGCCACCAACATGGCAATCCACCATGAAAAAAATCACCTAATACTCCCTCTGTGTAGTGCCCCTCTGCTGAGAGCTTTATTGTCGGTGTGTCCTGGAGAACAGCTCCCAGAAGGCAAACATCCAGCCCCTGCTCCCACACTTGAAGGGGCCAAAGACAGAAAGCTGTTGCTATGCGTAACCTGCACATAGCAAGAACAGGAACAATCCCACCAACATGGCAGCGCACCTTTGATCAGACACCTAAAACTCCATCTGCATTCTGCATCTGTGTCCTTTCACTTGGACTAATTAAGGTCTCCCTCCTAAGGACCTCTGTTGGGATCCTGGAAGAGCTCCAGTGCCAAGGGCTTGACCTGGATGTTGCAGATGGTGACGTCTGTAATGGATGTAACGGGCCAAGAGTTGAGCATGCAGTGGTTCCGTGACCTTCGTGCTTGGCACCTGAGGCCAACGCTCTCGGGGAGGACAACAGGCAGATCAAGAGAAACGGCACAGCCCCACAGCTAAACAACGGCACGGCTGGCATAAAGCCCTCTGTTTTTCTAAGGGTATAAAACCAGGACACACAGGGTGCACGGCGGGGTTCTGGCAGCCAGATGGGTTTGGGAATGCCGGGGGGGGTTTGGGCATGCAGCAAGTGGCGCATTGATGTGCTCACCACCCTGGCCGAGGACAGCAAGCGCTTCACCAAGGACACTGTGTCCCTGATTGAGGTGCAGATCACTGAGGCTTTTATACGCCACTGACTCCGACTTGCACCCATAGTGCTGGAGGGACCAGCCGGGGCAGCAGGCATGGGCAGCCTCAGGGGCTAGGAGGAAGGGCATAGGGAAGACAGGAGTGCTGAGGAACGCAGGAGGAGACCGGCAGCATGAGGAGCAGGGGTCGCAGGAGGAGGAATGTAGAAGGGACAAGGAGAGACAGCAAAGTGGGCAGGGGACTCCCAGGAGGGCAAGAGCCCTCCCTCCCTGTTCATAGTAGGAGAGGGTTTGGGACTCATCCCACCAAAAGCTCTGGGAGAGCATCATGTCCACCACGTTGCTCAGGACATGGCTTTTTAAACAACGCACAGGTTTTTTTGTTGTTGCTTTGCTTTCTTCCAGTTTGCACTGTTCTGAAAAAGAAAAACCAAACCAAAACTGAATTGTTAGAACCAAATGAAGGGAAATACTGAAAGGAAACAATGGAAAACTGAAATGGAAAAACAAAAACAAAGAATGAATGAAAATAATGACCGGAAAAGAAAGGGCATTGGAGAGCAGAGGGAATGTTGGGAGGTTCTGGAGGAGGTTTTGGGATGTGGTGTGCAGGGGGTTTTCCTGGCAGCCATCTGGGTTTGGGACTGCCAGGGTGGTTTGGGCGTGCAGGCAGCGTGTTTGGGGGGCAGAGGTGGTTTGAGCGGGTCCCATGAGGTGTTTTGGGGGTCCCAGCAGAGGTTTTGGGGGTTTGGCGTCTGGGGCTTTCAGGGTGCTGCACGTAGACCGGGAAGCTTGCTGGGGTTGAGGCTCTCGGGGAGGGAAGGGGCTTGAGGTGCAGGTGGTTTGAGGTCCCAGGGGCTTTCGAGCTGCAGCCCCCAGCACGTGCCATGGAATAGCAGAGCAGAGCAGAGCTCAGTTGAAAGGGACCTACAACAATCGTGTAGTCCAACTGCCTGACCAGTTCAGCGCTTGCCACAAGTTAAAGCGTGTTCTTGAGGGCACAGTCCTTACTGCATCGTCCATATGCCTCTCCCGCACTCGCAGGCTTGGCGCACCAGGAACCTTGTGCCGATGCTTGAACACCCTCCCTGTAAAGAAATGCTCCCTAACATGAGGTGTGAGCCTGCCCTGGCTCCCAGGCATCCTGCCCCTGGATCCCAGGGACATCAGCAGCTCCCTGCCCATGTCCCCTCTTCAGGAAGCTGCAGAGAGCTCTGTCCTGCAGCCTGCCCGCCTGCTCCCCATGGCTGCCCTCCTCGCCTGGCCATGCTTCCCTCTGCACTCCATCTTGCCTGATGCCCCTTTGGCTCTTCCACCCTGGAGGCCATCGCTGCTCTGTCCCTCTCCACCTCCTCAGCCCGACCCACACCGCTGCTCCTCAGCCTCCCCCCTCGCTCCCGTCCCTCTCCTCCCCGGCCTCACCTCTCCCGGCCTTTCCCATCCCCTCTGCCCGCTCCCTCGGCCCTATGCCCGGGGGGCGGACGGTGTCCCAGCGGGCCTGGAAGCAGAGGAGCGCCCCGGGGCACGCTGGGAGCTGTAGTGCGAGGGCAGGGGCTGCCGGCGGCCATGTTGGTGCTGGTGCTGCAGGTTCTGGTGGGGCTGCGGCCCCGCTGAGGGGAGGGCCGGGGCCGGGGCCGGGGCCGGGGCCGGGGCCGGGCCGGGGGCCAGCGCTGGGGCGAGCGAGCCCTGGGGAGATGGAGACAGCCCCGCTGTGGGCACAGGCACCGGGCAGCCCGGCCGCCAGAGCCCCCCGAGCTGCCCCAGCCCGGCCTGCGCCCTGCAGCTGGCCTGGGCCTGCCCAGGAGGGAAGGGGAGAGCACAGACAGGCAGAGAAAGAAGGGCCTCGGCTGAAGAGTTTCCGTGGCAGGACGGAGAGCGGGAGCTGTGGCGAGTCCCGGCCCTTGGGGCCATGTCCCCCTCTTCTGCCTCTCGGTGCCTCCAGGATCCCCCCTCCCTCTTCCCTTGCTGTCATTTGTCACTCCATCGCTGCCCTGCGGCCCAGGGTGCTTTTTGCCTTCCATCTCTCTGTCCTGCTGCCCAGCCCTGGCTTTCTGACCTCCATCTGTATCTTGCTCCCCCGGCTCTTGCTTTGGCCTGTCTTTCCCTTTGTCCGGCCTCCTGTCTCGCCACTTCAAAGCCCTTCCTTTTTCCCAAGGGAATTGGACGATGGGCTCTGCGAAATGGGAGAGAGAACCCTGCTCTTTTGTTGTTGTTGTTTTCTGATGTTTTGTGACCTTTGGCAAGCAAGGGGGAGAGTGGTTGGAAGCGTCTCTTGTTTGAGAGTAACGTGTTCCTGTAGTGTGTGCCTGTCTTCACCCTATGGTGCAGGTTTCCTACATGAAGCATGCTTTTGCTGACCTCCGAGGTTGCCTTGGCTTGGTAAATGTAACAGGTGTTGTCTTCAGAGGTAGTGAAGCTGGAGCAAACCTAGCAGGAAAAGCCAGTTTCTTCCCAGATTGCTGTGTGATAAGATCATAGCGCGTAAAGGCACTTGCAGTTGGCTTTTCTGTGCAGTCTTCGTGAGGGGCTTCTGGTAGGGATTGATTTGCGTGAAGCAAGGCGTCAGTGAGGGAAGACAAGCAGGGCTTGTCTGAACAGGTGATTTACCGCAGGCAGGGTTTGAGCCTTTGCGCTGGAAGAGGCCCGTGCCACACTTTCTGAACAGAGCAGATGAGCTGTCTGTAAGGGAAGTTGCCTTTGAAGTAAGGCTAATTTGCTAAATCGTGTCCTCGGCTGCAACTCTTTTGTCAGGATTTACATTACGTCCCAGCTGCGTGCCAGCGTGTTAACGTGAGCCGTGGAGGTCTTGTCAGGGGTACTCTGGCCTGCAGGTGGTGTGACCGAGTGTAATAACTGGGTTAATGATAGGGTTAATAACTACATACGGATAACTCGAAACCTATGAGCACCTCCCATATGAAGGAAGTTGGGGCCGTTCAGCCTGGAGAAGAGAAGCTGTATGGAGACCTCAGAGCAGGCTTCCCGATTCTGAAGGGGGCCTAGAAAGATAGCAGAGAGGGACTCTTTGTCAGGACTGTAATGATAGGAGAAGGGACAATGGCTTCAAACTTGGACGGGGGAGATTTAGGTTGGCTATAAGGAAGAAGTTCTTTACTGCGAGAGTGGTGAGGCACTGGTAGAGGTTACCCAGAGAAGCTGTGGCTGCCCCGTCCCTGGAAGTGTTCAAGGCAAGGTTGTATGGGACTTGGGGCAACCTGGTCTAGTGTGAGGCGTCCCTGCCCATGGCAGGGGGTTGGAACTGGCCGGTTCCTCTGGCTGCGGAATGCCTTCTATTTCCTCCCATCATTTGGAAGGAAAAAAAAAAAGCTTGAGAGCTTGGAGCTTGGAGCTTGGAGGAAGGAGCCCTCCTTTCCTTCTTGCCTATGGGGATGTCCAGAGCTGGTGCCGAGACCTGATCAGATGATGCCCTCCTCCATCCATCCATCCATCCCCTTCCCTGGGTGGTGGGACAGCAGCACCCTATGGTGTAGAAGGTAAGGGACATCAGTCTCAAGAGGTGCTCTCTTCTACCTCTTGTCACTTTGTGTCCCCCAGCTTCTGTGTCCCCCTTCCTGAAGCTGTTTCCCAGTCTTGTTTGAGAAGAGCTGCTCTAACATGGCCCTTTAGCACAAGCGGTGTTTAGGTCCAGGAAGTCTGGATGTGTCTTGGCGTGCCAGGACACGAACTTTTTACAGGTCTTTACGTGGCTTGGGACAAAGGGGACATGAATTCACTGACATCCCTCTTAACTGACATCCATCCCATGTTCGCTGACGTCCATCCCCGTGGCTGACCCTGTGGCGAGGGCAGAGCAGAGCCGCACCAGCAACGTCGCCCCATCAGCAGCCGAGCGAGCCAAGGGTGGTGAGGCCACCGGGTCCCACCTGAGAGCTTGGCAGAAAGGCCGGCTTGCACAAGGGAGCCTGTAAAGCTCAGGGCCGAGAGGGAAAGGTGTAGGCAGAGGCAGAGCAGCTGAGGAGCAGGGCAGGAGGGAAACGCAAGCAGGGTCAGGACGGCGGTGCAAGAAGGAGGCTTTAGCCCAGGAGCCGAGCAGAGGAAGATGGTCCCAGGCAGCCCGAGGCGGCTGTTCTGACGGATGAGCCAATCGTGGGCTGAGCAGGGGGTCGCCAGCCAATCAGGGCGCAGTGAGGGAGCTGGAGGAGGTTTCCAAGGCGACGGGCCCCATCCTCACAACAAACTGCCCTGGTGCGAGGGTGGCGGCGGTTGTGCCATAGCGGCATTAGGGGTCGCAGGCTGTCGGTCGGTGGGTTGTGTCCTGGTGCCGGCCCCATCCAGAGCACCATGTTCGCCCCGGAGTGGAGACCTGGTAGCAGCGAGGGGCGGGAAGAGGTTTGCTGCAGATACCGGTCATTACTGACTCAGCTGACCTACAACAGCAAGCGGCGCATCGATATGCTCACCACCCTGGCCGAGGAGAGCAAGCACTTCGCCAAGGACATTGTGTCCCTGATTGAGAAGCAGATCACCAAGGTTTTTATAGGCCACTGACTCCGGCTTTTACCCGTAGTGCTGGAGGGACCAGCTGGGGCAGCAGGCATGGGCGGCCTTAGGGGCTAGGAGGAAGGGCATAGGGAAGACGGAGTGCTGAGGAATGCAGGAGGAGACCGGCAGCACGAGGAGCAGGCGTTGCAGGAGGAGGAATGTAGAAGGGGCAAGGGGAGACATCAAAGTGGGCAGGGGACTCCCAGGAGGGCAAGAGCCCTCCCTCCCTGTTCATAATAGGAGAAGGTTTGGGACTCATCCCACCAAAAGCTCTGGGAGGGCATCATGTCCACCACGATTGAAGCCCCATGTCGGTTTCTTCTCATTGCTCCAGGCTCCCGCAGCACAGAAACTGCCGGCCATGTACCTTATGGATTCCGTTGTCAAGAACGTGGGAGGAGACTATCTCCCTGCATTTGCTGACCACCTGCCTTTAATATTTCCTTGTGTGTTTGAACAGGTATGACACTTTCAGAAAAGTTCGGCAATCTCAGCAGCGTTTGTTCCTGGTAGGACATACATGCTTTCCATTTGCGGTTTTCTTGTTCTGCTGCCGTATCTTTAACGTTTTTTCTCTTAATGAGAGGCGACGGGCATAAGCTCAAAGGCAGGAACGTCCGCCTGAACGTGGGGAAGAACTCATTTACTGAGAGGGTGACTGAGCACTGGGATGGGGTGCCCAGGGCGGTTGTGAAGCCTCCTTCCCTGTTGGCTTCCACTATTTTTCTCATTTTTTTTCTTTCCCACAGAAATTGGGCAAATAAATGAGATTTTTGCTAGTGAAAGAGTTGAAAGAAAGTTTTCAGAGAATGGTAATCTGCAATAAAACCTTCAAAGATCCTTGAAACAACAATTCCACATTTGAGCTTCTGTGGCGCTTTCCATGCGTATTGATGTATGACCTGCACTGGTTATAAATTCTGTATAGCAAGCTCAAGGTGTTAAAAGGGCAAACTGTCTGTAGAGATAGGAAATAGATGAAATCTTTAGTTGTACAGAAAAGATGAAGAAATTGTTTTCTTTTACCTCTAACAAGCCATACAATTTTTGATTGTTTTAGGTGGATGCAAATACAAAGAAATGTTTATTTCAGTTACGCTCTACCTGGAATGGTGTTTTTCCTTTGAGGAAACTACTTGTGTTGGATATCAGAGTCAATGTGTTAGATCCCGCTTGGCCGATTAAACCTCTGCCCTCAAACCTGGATTTCTCCAGCATCCTGGCAAAACGCAAGTTCCCAAAGAAATCAGTAAGTTTGTGTGCCTCGTGCTTGCACAGAGGGTGGTACGTGTAGTTGTGATTGTTTGCCTGCTGCTGTCTGACAATTTAGTATATTATTAATGAAGGATGTGATCTTTGTAGACGGGTAAGAGGATTTTCTGAACTGAGGATATTGGAGAGGTTGGGGTTTTAGATTTCAAAACTCTCTTCTAGATTGTGAACAATTATTAGTTCTTTGGGTTTTGTTTTTCACTTCTCTTCAAAAGGATGCCTGCCGATGATTCGTCTTCCATCTCTTTTTGTCGCTCACAAGAAGCCAGGCTTCTTCAAATATATTTGCTCTTACAGAAGGAGGAAGCCCGATTGTTGGAAGTAAAACCAGTTTGCTCATTAGCTGGGGCTGGTTTGATGCCGCCATCAGAAGACGATGGTTAAGCTGCGTTGTCTTCCATTCATAAGTGAAAGCCTCGCTCCGTTTGACAGCTAATTATTCCAAAATAAAGCACCTCTCAAGTGTAAAAATAGGAGAATTATACCTGAAGCTCGGCAGCTTAGTTGCCTTGAACATGTGGAATATGTAGAAAAACTAATGTTGCAATGAGAACATGTGCCGAGGTGACGTATTTTGCAGTACTGACTTTGTGTTACTGATTTTGCAGGAACGTGAAAGCACAAGAGAATCTGAAATAAGCAGGCGGGATCCAGGACTGAGAGGGCGTCTTCCAGAGAAGTCAGAGGATACGAAGGAGGAGGTGGAAGAAAAGAAAAATAAGGGAAATGTAGAGAAAAGAGAAGAAGAGGAACATAAGATTTGTGAAGGCAGAGCAGCAGGCAACGGAAATGAAGCAGCTGACGGTGCTTCTCCGAAAGAAGACACGGCAACAGAGGACGCAGAAGATGCGGGTGGAAAACAAGGGAGTTCAAGTCCAAGTCTCAAACGGCCACGATCACCATGTCCACAGGGGGGGAGCTCACGCGGAAGGAGATGTGGGAGTTTATCTCCCAGTTCACCACCTCCTAAAATAAGGAAGGTATGTCAGATAGCCCTAAGCAGCCTCATGTTGAAGAAGGTTTATGCATTCCTTTGTGGACCTTTCAATACCAAACTGACATGGTTCACTCTGGGAAGGAGTTTACCCTGTATAAAAACATTGAGAAACTTGTACAAGTTAATGATTAAAAAAGCAAGTTTACAGTTGCGTTCTTACACAAACAATAACTTAAATGCTTATTTCTGCAGGTTTCCTTTGTCTCTGCTCAACCAGGACCTTAAGACCGAGGTGCACAGCATTTCCCACATCCTGGAGGTTTAGCTCAGAGCACTGCAGGAGCTGTTGGAATCCACCAGTTGTTCATGACCTGACTTTGTGAACCAGCTCAGGGGTTTTTTTTTTTGTTGTTGTTGTTGTTGCTTTGCTTTCTTCTGCTTTCTTCCAATTTGCTTCATTCTGTAAAAAAAATAAACCAATTTGTTAGAAATTAATAGACTGAAATACTGAAATGAAAGAACAGAAAACTGAAATAAAACAAATGAATAAATAAATAAAAAAATGCATGAAAATAACGAAAGGAAAGGAACTGAAAGGAAAAGATGAAATAAATGGTGAAATAATAAAAATGAAATAGAAAAATGAGAAAAGTGAGGGAAGGAGGGAGGGAAGTAGCATGCAGGGAAGGAAGGAAGGGAGGAAGAAAGGGAGGGAGTGAGGAGAGAGGAAGGGAGGGAGGGAGGAAAAAGAAGGAATGAAGGAAGGGAGGGAGGGAGGGAGGAAAGAAGGAAGGGAAGGAGGAAGGAGTGAGGAAAGAAGGGAGGCAGGCAGGGAGGGAGTAATAAGGGAGGGAGGGACGGAGGAAAGAAGGGAGGCAGGGAGGGAGGGAGTTAATAAGGAAGGGAGGGGAGGAGGAAAGAAGGAAGGGAGGGAGGGAGGGAGGGAGGGAACGAAGGAAGGAGGAGGGAGGGAGGGAGGAAGAAAGGTAGGGGGGGGGGAGGAAGGAGGGAGGGAGGGAGGGAGGGAGGGAGGGAGGGAGGAGGAAGAAGGAGAGAGCGAGGTAGGGAGGGAGGGAGGGAGGAAGGAAGCAAGGATGCAAGAAGGAAAGGGAAAGGAAGGGAGGGAGGAAGGAAAGGAAGGAAGGAAGAAACAAGGAAAAAGGAAAGGAAAGGAAAAAGGAAAAAAGAAAGAAATAAGAAGGAATGAATGAATAATACTAATTAAATGAAATATAATTAAATGCAGGAATAAAATGAAATTATAAAACCATACAAAAGTTTGGGTGGAAAGGGCCTTAAAGCTCGTCATGTACCAACCCCCTGCCACGGGCTGGGAGACCTCCAGAAGACCAGATTGCTCCAAGCCCCATCCAGCCTGGCCTTGAACACTATCAGGGAATGGGGCAGCCACAGCTTCTCTGGGCACCCTGTGCCAGGGCCGCACCACCCTCTTGCCCCGGGAAGAATTTCTTCCAAATGAAGTGAAATTAAATGAAACTAAATGAAATGAAATGAAGTCCTAGTCCATGATTCATGGAACGCAAATCACTGACAACATAAATATGACACTTCTGACTCAAAGCTCATACCGAAAGCTTCAGGAGGCTGGGACAGCATTCTGGGAAGCATTACTCCATGTTTTATAGTGCTTGACCCTCTGCGTCTCTTGATGATCATTCCCTCAGGTTCAAGGGGATCCCGCTGCTGAGGTTGCAAACTTAAACTGCAGGTGTTGCAAATCTCATAAGCTGATCATTTTCCTTAGGAACTTCCTGCCTAGAAGCAGGCAAAACCAGACAATTACTTTTCACACATCTTGTTTGCACCGTTCTGTAAAGTTAGAGGTGTTCCCAGTCTAGCAGCTTCCCAACACATGGCCTTACGTGCAAGAGAAACACAGCGCCCCAGTCAGCAAGAGATTTCAAAGCAGTGATAAGGCTGGTGAAGTTAAGAGTGGCAAGGCGGATGTTTTCCCCAGGAAGCAGGACTTGACCCAGGAGCTGCAACTCCGATTATTTCCTGTCCTGAATCAGAGTGGGAACTTTCCCATCAAGGTTCATGAAGAAGTGAGGTTTTCCTTTACCCGCATCACTTCCACGGCCCTATGGAAGTTATCGTTTTGGCTCACAGCTCCCACTGCAGGCTGGGCTGGCCTGAGGCTGCAAAACACAAACCCACTCCCTTATCCTCTGAGAGCGCTGCACTGAACCTCGTGCAGGTGGCACAGGGAGGAAAGCACAGCCTGGGCTCAGGAGCAGAAAGGGTGAGAAGGCAGCAGATAACACCGAGTGCTTTTATTTCAGGAGCTCCGCATTACTTGCACTAGAGCAGGGTGCCCCAAGCCCGTCCAACCCGGCCTTGAGCCCTGCCAGCATGGGGCAGCCACAGCCCCTCTGGGCACCCTGTGCCAGCGCCTCAGCACCCTCACAGGGAAGAGCTTCTCCCTCATATTGTTCCAGGTCTCCTCTGGAACACGGTGTTTCAATGGAACCCTGGCTTTTCAGCAGATCAGATGCCTGGAGCTACAGCAGTTGTGCTTTCTTTTTGCTGTTCCCTTCACAGGCTGAAAACCTGGTGCTTCCAAATGCACTGCACTACGTTGCAGCAACAGCTCATTGCTGCTTCAGCCCTGCTCGTTGGGGAAGCCTCAAAGATGTTGGAGGGCCAGAACTGTGCCTGTTCAGATGTGAGTGAATCCCATGTGGCAGGAGCAGATGAACTTGTGAAACGGAGCTGGAGTCACAGGCTGACACAGTGGTCCATGAGGTGCATGGTGACAGCAACAAGGGATTCTCTCTGGGGAAGGGGACCATCACTTTCAGCTGTGACTGATTTAGCAAACTCTGTGAGTTTCAGCACAGTGAAAAAGTGAGTTTTTTCCCCAGGCTGCTCCTTCAAACAACTGCTTGACCTTTGTGCTCCTGGTGTAAGTGGCTCTTTTTTGCCTTCATGCCAGTAGCTCCTTTGTGTAACCCCATTCACTGTGCTCATATGCTCATCCGGAATGTGGTGGTTCATCAAGCAGGGAGCAAGCTGGGCATCCAGCAGCTTGTGAAGGGGAAGCTGTATTGGTGATGGGCAGCTAGAGTGACAGGAGAGCATGTCAGTCCCTTGGAACAAGTCTTGACTGTCTCTAAGGATGTAGATCCCTGCACCTTTCCTGAGCCCTCCTTTCAATACTTGACTGATCTCCCACAGGGTGGAAAATGTTCTCCTTGTGTCAAGCTGGAGTTTCCCGTGTGCCCTTTAAGCCTTGACCTACCTCTGAGGGTCTGGCTTCAGTTTCCTTACACCCTCTTGTTTGGCCACTGAAGGCAGCAGTAAGGTCTCTTCTTTGCCTTCTCTTCTGCAGGCTCTGACCGGCAGTCTTTCCTTGCCCACGATGTGCTCCAGCCCAGATGCGTTCCAGTGGCTGCCGATGGTGCTGCTCCGGTATTTTCCTTGTGCGGGGGAGCCCCAGACTGGAACAGTGCTTCATGCATGCCTGCCAAGTGCCAGAGCAGTTGGGAGCTGGTTCTCCTTGGGTTTTGCCCTTCATAAGCATGTAAGCAGATTTGGGGGCATTTTGGAATGTGAACGTGGACAGTGTGCATCCACCCTGGGAGATGTGTGACCTCCCTTCCCATGCGGCGCTGCCTGGCTACATCTCTGCTCACTACAGGCTGGGAATTACAGTTACTCTGCAACTACACCCCAGTGATTTAAACCACCATCCCTAACCATGCTTACTCAGTCCTTACGCCAGCTCCACTCAGCAGCTAGGGCTGACAAAGAGCAACGTTGTCATCTGGAAAGCAGCTGCTGGCACTTAACCAGCTGGCGTGTTTTACACTTGTCTAAACTGGGTGCTAAGCAGCATTAAACCGTAAGGATTAAGCGTGCCCACTGGGAGTGCTCCTGGCCACCCCCACCTCCACCTGCTTGTGCCGTGAAAAGGCTCTCCTGGGAGCTGCACCTAGAGGGGGTCTGCAGAGTGCCTGCTTGAGGTGGAGAGGAGAACACGGGGTGGAATGGCCCTGGTGCTGATGCTGTGGGAGGCCAAGTCAGAGCAATCTGGGAATAGTGCTGTTACGACTTTTGCACGCTGGCTTGGGGCCTCTAGGTTAGGTAGGGATGTCCTTCAGAGGCTCGATCTCTGCACCCCGGACTGGGAAACCTGCTCCTCCAGCATCTGGGGTAAGGGAGTTATGTAGAGACAGGCAGTTTGCAGGTGAAGACGTGGAGCAGCCACAGATGCAGTTGGAGTCCCCGGAGGTGGAGGCACAAGTCCACTTGGGCGCCTGATCTGAGCTCTGCCCGCACCAGGACACGGGCAGACCCCGGATGGTCCCTGCCTGCCCTGGTCCCCCAGCCTCTGTGGCTGGTGGTGGTGATATGCACACTCATCCCCGCCAGCCCCGTGGTGCAGAGACTGTGACCCTAGGTCTGCATCAGGACCAAGAGGGCAGACCTGAAGGGCTCCAGTCCAAGGAAAGCTCCCTTTTTACTTTCATGTTTCCTTGAGGATTAAAGCCGTTCTCGTCAGTCTCCAAACATGGAATGTTTGCCAAGTTTATGAGGGTTTTTAGAGGGGCTTTTAGAGAGTGCATCCTGTCCCTTAGCCCTTTTATAGGGCTGAGATAGATATGATTATCTTTGGTTTAACAGCCATTAAAGCGGGAAGGCTTTATAGTAGGGGGTTTCCATCAGTGCAACTTTGATATCATCACTTGCTAGCTTGGTTTGCTTCTTTCCCCAGTGTTAAAAGGTTGGGAGCTGTTCCTGTAATGGTTAACCTACCACTCTGTGGAGGCAGAGCTCTCCCAGGCAGAAGCTTTAGGAAACATTTAAACAAGACCAAAGTAACAAAATGTGAAAGTCCTAAATTCTTCTGGAGACCACTTGGAGAAATCTGGATCAAGGTTCAAACAGCCGCTCTTGCGGTATGCAGCGCTGCAGCGCTTACATCCATTGAAAGAGGACATGCTGCCTGCCTGGAAAGCGGTTTTTTCATATCCAAAGAAAGAATTTAAAGTGAAATGACAAAACCCTGCAATGTTTCAGTCATAGGCTGGAACACACATCAGTCCGTGCTCTGCACCAGAAGAAAAGAAGAGGCTGAATAACACGAGTGTGACATTTGGTGTATCTGCTAGCACGTCACTCTACAGAAGCAGCCTCATGGCACGGCACCTTGGCCGGCTTCGCTCCATGTGAGTTGCCCCAGGGCTCCTAGGGGCAATGCCCTTTTCCAGCGCCTGAAGCTTTAAGTGCCTTTGTGCATGCCAAGCCACAGAGGCAAGGGTTTGAGCTTGAGATTGTATGGGCGCTGGCAGCATCCTGATTACACCCATGTGCTGGACTGGGACTGCTCCTAGATGGCAGCACGCCGCATCCCCAGGAGACCACTGCTGGCTGCTGAGCTTGGTCTTGGAGCTACATCCTAGAGTGTTCTTCGGGTGCCTGCAGGAGTGAGGATGTCCAAAGCACCTGTTGCCACTACAGCTGTGCTACTAACCTGTACACTTGCCATCTAGTTTTGGCTTCACTCAGGGATGCTGGCCTCTGGAAGTGAGCTGTGAACTGTGCCTTTGCGGCTGCAGCCTGCTGTGGCCTACAGCAGTGTGATAAATGTACAGCTCCGTGTCTCCTTTCAATAGGGGAGTCCTCTCCCCTTGGGTGTCTGCTGACTGGCTCTAGCAGGGGGAATGCTGGATTATGGTCTTTGCCGTCTGTACACTGGGTATGAGACCTGCAGGTCCAAGGAGGGGATCCTGCCCCTTGACTCCGCTCTCGTGAGACCCCACTGGGAGCCCTGTGAGCAGTTCTCCTGTCCTCAGCATAAAAAGGACGTGGAGCTATCGGAGCAACTCCAGAAGAGGCCACAAGGATGACCAGGGGCTGGAGCAACTCCCGTACGGAGACAGGCTGAGAACACTGGGGCTGTTCAGCCTGGAGAAGAGCAGCTGTGTGGAGACCTCAGAGCAGCGTCCAGTGTCTGAAGGGGGCTACAAGGATGCTGGAGATCGACTCTTCATCAAGGAAACACCACAAACCCCAGGAAAAACATAATGAAAACACCACACAATTTATTACTGTCTTTTATTTCATATACAGCATACAAACAGCGGAAGATTCCAGCATAGCAGTTTGGAATTGCTGCTTCCTAAATAGAGCTTAATGATCATGACTGTCTGCCAAAAGAAGGGGCTTCCATACTGCTATGTAGAAAGTGTTGCGGTCCTCCTGTACATTCATTTCCTTAATTTCCAACAAGGAGTAACAAGTAACAGACTGGGAAGTTTCTGGCTATGGAAATGTTGCTCAGCGCCAATAGCTTGTCCAGAGGTTACTTGCTTTGCTACAAACACACACAATCACATGCAGACCTACAGGCAGCGACATAGTTATCCAACGCACTTGACAGCGTTGGCTGGAAAAGGTAGCTCGACGCTGCTGGGTGTTACGGGTAGGGAAGGCCAAGTCACAGGCAGACTGAGCTATTAAAAAGGCTGCAGGAGACTACTCAGGTTCACCCGTCATGCTCCAGTTCGGACAAATTAGTGGAAAATGAAACTGTGCTAGGACATTTTTGTTCCAGGGTGACGCAATGCGTGCAGAACCGTAACCTCCCGGATGAGGTTTGCAGGCTCCTTGTTAGCAGAACTGCACTGCTGGTGCCCCTTGGTCTAACTACTTCAGCACTGCCATTGCTATGTCTACATGAGCTAGTAGCTCCAGTCTGACTGCAGTGGGGATGGAGACCAGATATGGATTTGTGTAAGTACGTGATCTTGCAATACGAATGCACAAACTTCCTGGCTTGACACATGTTCTTTGGATTGTTTCATCTTTGTGCAAAAGCAGCCAGCGCAGGCAGCATTGGTGCAGATTTCACACGAATCTGCTTCTTGGACAGGCAGGTCTGTTAGAGAGAAAAGAGGGGGTTTCAGTGAAATGCCAAGAGACTTTCTTGGCGAGCAGAGCCACAGAGCAGGAGATTTGAAGACTCTTCTCTGTAGGCTTCAATTAGAGGTGTAACTAACAAGAGCGTGTGTGGCTTTAAAGTAACATAGTAAAATACGGCAACTGTTCTGACTTGCTAACTAACAGGTAGGGAGCAAGGAAGGTCCAGCTGATGGGGGAAGGAACATCACGGGACTGAAAACAACTGAGGAGGCAGTAAGTAAGACCAAGGATGCTAACCTTCAAGATAACCGAGACTGGAACAGAACGAAAGCAAGGACAAACCGCTTTCTAGCTCAGCCCGAGGACCCTTCAGCACTAGGATCATTCAGTAAACACAGCGAGGAAGACGACCAGCGACCACCTGAGACTCCCCCTCAGCAAGAAAGCGCATGTGTAATCGGGATGCAAATATTAGAATTAGTTCTGGAGACTCTCATGCATATGTAGGTAATGTCATGGAAAAGCTGTAAATATGCATGAGTATACTAAATCCATAGCCACTGCTGGCAAGTAGCAGGGGCGCTCACCTTTGCAAAACTATTTGTGTGTGCACCCAGCGCTGCAGTAAAGAATGCCTGCTTTCTAAAACTCCACATCAAGGCCCAGAGAGTTTCTTTGACCGACTTTTGCAGGAACATTTCCATCCATGTTTTATGGGTTCTCATTTTCTACAAAGTTGTTACTGGTTTAAGTAAAATTAGTGCTGGCAAAAACCTGGCCTAAAGAATGAACTCAACCCAGAATTCAGTGGGGGAAACAACGGGAATGTGGAGGCAAGAGAATAACTGGGAGGGTGGCTGGGACGTGGCTTGTGGAATCACAACATTCATTATATTAGTACCACATCTTCTCAAGTGAGCATTGCATTGGACAGCAGATAAAAGCAACAAAATGAAGTAAAAAAAAGCAGAAACTGTAGCAGGCTGCTCAAAACTCAGTACATGACAGACATCGACAAAGACTGATCCACCTCATTTAGATCTCACACCTCTCTTAGGCTACCTGCAAAAGCACCTTCTACACCGATTAGAGAGAGCAATTAGACCCATTTGGAACTTGGAGTTTGCTAGAACTGAGGGACGCAACCCTGTTTTTCCTGCGAGCCAGAGGATAGAGCGGGCTCTCTCACTTAGGTCTCTCACTTACATGCAAGTGTATACATGCTCTCTCACTTACATGCAAGTTAGCATGCAGCTACCAGGAGGAAGCTTTTTCCTGGTTGCAGCAGCCTCATCTGTTCAGGCTACAGCGAAGCTCAGCACATCAGGGATTGTCTTTCAGGGTGCTCACAGCGGTGCTGGCCATCAAGGGTAGGAGGGACAGAAAGGCAGCATGGACTCTCACATCAGTTCTAGAAGTGACAGAGCAAGAGTCGTATTTTTTTCCCGGCTGCTACTTGAATGTCCAAGGTTGAAATCATGACAAAAATGGCAGCTGTGCAATATGAGGTACAAACTCATCCTCACAGAAATCACGCATGCATCTTCTCTTTTGCACACAGACTGGAATTCTTCAGGGAGACCTTTTTCATCACACGGAGAGTAGCTAGCCATTGAAACCACAAAGCGAGGGTTAAGGTGTCTGTTCTCATCCATAAGCTCCTTTAGCTTCTTCACAGACTCAAGGGAGAATGTCAAGTCTCCATCCTACGGGGACAGAACCAGAAAAAAAAGGCATCAGGAAGTCAGCCTGAGGCAAATCTAGACCATTTCAACAACGAGCTCTCCCGAAAACCAGGCTATAGGAAAAAGACAGTGTTGAAACAAAGTCTGTATAAAATCAGTGTTAATCGAAAGCAAAATGATCAGCTCTTCAAGGCAAAGACCTTTGAGAGCAGGCGTGAGACCTGGCTGGCCAGTCAGAATTTTCATTATGTGGATGGTGGCAGACTTTGTGCATTTCTCACTCCCAAGAGAGACACCTTAAAACCTGGGGTTGAAAGATACAGGCTGGTCATCTTCAGCTAGAAAAGACGGCTTGGCAATACATGGCAGAGACTTACGAAATCCTGAGCTGAATGGAGGTAAACGGGACTTTAACTTGTTCACTCTTGCTTCTAAAACACCAGTGGAGACATTCAAGCATTGGCTGTCGTGTGGCAAGACCTAACCAAGCAAAAAGAGCTATTGCTACGTACTTCGCATTGTTAAGAGCTGAAATCACTCACGCCAAGGTACTGTGTCAAGTTTTCTTCACTTCAAAACTCGTCCACATGATTCATGGAACGCAAATCACTGACAACATAAATATGACACTTCTGACTCAAAGCTCATACCGAAAGCTTCAGGAGGCTGGGACAGCATTCTGGGAAGCATTACTCCATGTTTTATAGTGCTTGACCCTCTGCGTCTCTTGATGATCATTCCCTCAGGTTCAAGGGGATCCCGCTGCTGAGGTTGCAAACTTAAACTGCAGGTGTTGCAAATCTCATAAGCTGATCATTTTCCTTAGGAACTTCCTGCCTAGAAGCAGGCAAAACCAGACAATTACTTTTCACACATCTTGTTTGCACCGTTCTGTAAAGTTAGAGGTGTTCCCAGTCTAGCAGCTTCCCAACACATGGCCTTACGTGCAAGAGAAACACAGCGCCCCAGTCAGCAAGAGATTTCAAAGCAGTGATAAGGCTGGTGAAGTTAAGAGTGGCAAGGCGGATGTTTTCCCCA
This sequence comes from Myiopsitta monachus, assembly GCA_017639245.1. NCBI lineage: Eukaryota > Metazoa > Chordata > Aves > Psittaciformes > Psittacidae > Myiopsitta > Myiopsitta monachus. The sequence continues at coordinate 48,159,614 of CM029917.1, forward strand.
GGAAGCAGGACTTGACCCAGGAGCTGCAACTCCGATTATTTCCTGTCCTGAATCAGAGTGGGAACTTTCCCATCAAGGTTCATGAAGAAGTGAGGTTTTCCTTTACCCGCATCACTTCCACGGCCCTATGGAAGTTATCGTTTTGGCTCACAGCTCCCACTGCAGGCTGGGCTGGCCTGAGGCTGCAAAACACAAACCCACTCCCTTATCCTCTGAGAGCGCTGCACTGAACCTCGTGCAGGTGGCACAGGGAGGAAAGCACAGCCTGGGCTCAGGAGCAGAAAGGGTGAGAAGGCAGCAGATAACACCGAGTGCTTTTATTTCAGGAGCTCCGCATTACTTGCACTAGAGCAGGGTGCCCCAAGCCCGTCCAACCCGGCCTTGAGCCCTGCCAGCATGGGGCAGCCACAGCCCCTCTGGGCACCCTGTGCCAGCGCCTCAGCACCCTCACAGGGAAGAGCTTCTCCCTCATATGAAAATAAACTAAATCCTATTTCCACTTGTTACCTTTGTGTGGCTTGAAAATGTTTCTGGAGCTGAAAACACACCTGACATTGCAGCAACCAACAGTCTCAAAATTCAGTTATTGGCCGCTGCAGGGAACGAACGGCACAGAACAACGCAGCCCAGCACAGAAGAGCGCAGCACAGCACAGGACATCATAGCACACACGACACAGCATAGCACTGCACAGCACGGAACAGCACAGCAGATCAGAGCATAGCACAGCACAGCTTAGGACAGCACTGTACAGCACGGAATAGCACAGCAGATCAGAGCACAGCACAGCACAGCTTAGGACAGCACAGCAGAGCATAGCACAGCACAGCACAGCTTAGGACAGCACAGCAGATCAGAGCATAGCACAGCACAGCACAGCACTGCACAACATAGCGTGCCACAAAGAAAAGGCCTGATTTCCAGGGCCAGGACAAAGCTTCCAGTAGAAATATAAGATGTCATCACATTACAGTGTGCTTTTTATTTAGATATAGACAAGAAAATACAAACATAGACACACCCATGCCGATACGGATGTGTAGATCTGTATTAGTGTGCTTCTATATATACGTGTACATGTATGTACACACATATACATAGATACATATATGTACAAGTCAATAATTTCCAGACTGCTTGACCTAATAGTTAGAGGGCAGGCAAGATTCATAACATGCACGATGGGTCCCAGCAGCCGGGGTCTCGAAAGCCGGTGACAGGGTGACAAGAGCCAGCAAAGATGCCATCCAGGGGAGTCAATCTTCCCTAACAGTGAGACCGAGACTGAGCTCTGGCCCATAGCAGAGAGGGAAAAGGCCAAGTGCCTCAAGCCCACTTCCCACCGCCACCACTGGAAAGACTGGGAAGCACACGCATTAGCATTGCAGGGACAGCGGCGCCGGCCCCACCTCTGCCCCTTGGACACCAAATTCAGCTCCCCAGCAAACATCATTGGGATGGGAAACCATCGTGGGCATGGGAAACCATCATTTAGGACAGGGAATCCTCAGCCAGGGGAAGCTCTCTGCTTCTCCCAACAGAGAGGTTTCCCCTCCACCTTCAGCGCCATTGCAAGTGTCTGGTCTGAGCCCCAGCGCTCTGCCACGTCGAGGCGCGTCACGACCCGTGAGCTACCCCCTGTCCCGGGGCTGCCGCTGCCCTTGGGGCCTGCCCAGGACCAGCCTGGCCCCCAGCAGCTGGCGCAGGGGGTGCCAGGGCCCCTGGGGGCCCCGGGGCAGCTGCTGCAGCTCCCCTCTGCGCTGCCGCTCCCACCCGCGGCACAAATCCCCTGCGCCCGTGGGCAGGAGGCGGCCTCCCCCGAGGGCGCAGCAGCCATGGAGGACACCATCCCCTCCCCGCTCCCCGCCAGCCGGATGCAGCGCGCAGGGATGGCTCCGTCCCGCGTGTCCCCGACTGGGCCGCCTTCCTCCAGGAGTTCCCGGCACTCTCCCAGCACGTTGTGCAGGGTGGCGGCGTGGGGGTGCTGCGCTAGGGGACACTGAGGACACTTTCCCCAGTGCCTTCCATTGCCCCAACAGCCTCACCATCACCGGCTTCCTCAAGGAGCTCGGCGCCTTCTTGGAGCGCGTGGCCAATGGCGGCCGCCCGCTGAACCCGGCGGTGCTGGCGCAGCTCCCCGACGTCGAGGACACCCCCGTGAGCACCGACGGACACAGCTCTTCTGCGCAGGTGCTCCACGAGCTCCCGAACTGTCCAAGCACGTGGCGGAGGGCACCTCCCACAAAGAGCCATCGGCGCTGGCGGGGCTGGGGGCTGGGGAGGACACAGCCTGCGACGTCCCCAAAGTCCCCACCGCAACCAGCTCCCTCACATGCTCCCCCTCCTCTCGCTGTGCAGGGCAGAGGACATCTGCACTACGGAGATGGAGGACAGCGATGACACCTCCCGCGACGGCCCCGGCAGCCCTGCCGGCGCCCGCTCCTTCACCCCGGCTCCTGACATGCTGCAGCACTGGGTGCACATGAGGAGGAGCAAGGGCTGCTCGCAGGCACCAATGCTGGGGGATGCCGACCCCTTCTGCGGGGCGCCGGCCTCCCCCTTGCAGGACACACAGCGGGAGCAGGTCAGGGGCTCAGCAGACCTCCCCCCCCCGGACACCACTGAGCCCCTCTGGCACTGCAGAGGAGAGAGAGCTCCGAGGACACTGCAGAGGCTCAAGGGGACAGAGCTGCTGAGAGTCCCCGCAAGGAGCACTTGGCAGCTCCCATGGAGCCTCCCCTACTGAGCCCCCGCTGCCAGCGCAGGCTGCTTCTGACCCGCCTGCAACTGCGGAGTGCCCAGGCCTCGGCTGCCCCCCAGCGACACCCAACCTGCAGTGACTCACTGCTGCGGGAGGCGATGCACAGGCAGCCCAGGGTGCTGTTAAGGCGAGTGCCGGTGCCCAATTTCCAGGCCAGCGCCACGGCTGCCCCACAGCACCTTCCGCCACACAAAGACACACTGCTGCAGGAGGCACTGCGCATGAAGCCCAGGGTGGTTCTAGAGCGATTGAGAGTGCCGAGTCCCCAAGCCCAGGCTGCCCCCCAGCACCAACCACCACACAAACACACACTGCTGCAGGAGGCACTGAACAGGCAGCCCAGGGTACTTCTGAGCCCACTGCAACTGCCCATCGGCCTTGTCTCCTGCCAGGGGGTGCCCACGCTGCCAGAGGCGGGCAGCAGCCCAGCCAAGAGCCCTGTGCCAGCCCGCACCCGCAGCCAGCAAGAGTCCTCCCAGCAGGACCATTCCCCACCAAGGAAAAGGAGGAAGATGGAGCTGCGCCGGCTGAGCAACAGCTAGGACATGCTGTGCCAGGGGCAGACACACAGGCACAGCACAGTGGTGGGCACCAGCACACAGCAGGCAGGAAGCAGCAAGGCAAGAGAGGGGGATGCCCTGCACCGACCGCACTGCAGCTTCCTGAACTCCATCCCAGGCTGCCACCCGCTGGGGCAAGGAGTCATGGTGCCGGGGCCACGGCGACCATCGCGCCCAAACCCTTACAGATGTGGAAATGGCCCTGGCAAACCTGGAAGGGAGCGCCAGGGCAGCCAAGTCCCTGCAAAATCCAACCAGCAGGCGGCAAATCCCCTGGGAGATGGCAGATGAAGTCAACGGGAAAAGTATCGCAACAGAAGAAAAGGGGATGAGGATGAAGGATCCCCCAATGCTGGTGTCTTACAAGGCGCAAGGAAACCAAGCCAGCCGCTCATAGCACAAGTTGCTCAAACAGACCCTGCCCACAGAATCGCAGAATCAGCAGGCTTGGGAAAGACCTTTAAGCTCATCAAGTCCAACCAGACACTTCCCTCCCGTTCCGCTGGAGCATGTGGCACTACCCGGCTGCCATCTCACCACCCGCTCTGCTCCCAAGCAAAGGTGACACCACCCCCTGATGCAGCAGGCACAATCCCAAGCCCCACAACAGGGAACTGAAAACTTTTCAATGGTGACTGCAAAGTCCCTGCTCAGCCCATCCGGTACCCTCAAGGGGAAAAAGATGTCTCTGGATCTCATGGCAAAGCATCAGGCACAGCAGCAACTCCACCCCAAGCGACAGACACTGCAGCTGCTCCGACCACAGCCACAGGCACTGCAACTGGTGTCTCTTGCTGGGGCTGCACCACCCGCAGGCACTGCACATACCCCAACTCCAGTCACAGGCACTCCGCATACTCCAACTCCAGTCACAGGCACTGCAGCTTCTCCAATCCTAGAGGCAGCCATTGCAGCCACTACACACAACTCATGGAGCAGAAACTGGTAGGAAGTACGCCATCGTCATATGCCAAACCAATGGCAATATTGCAGACACGGAGAGGCACCAGTGGGGAATGAATTCCCTTGCCAACTCCAGCAATAGGAAGGAAAACTCTCTTCCTCCCAAAGCTTGCATGTCTTGGCTCTGGAAAAGCTGAATGAATGATGTGAGAAACTGTTCCGGCAGTTCCAGCGGCAACAGCAGGAGAGATCCCATTCCCCACCTGTAAGCCCCAACATCTCAGCTACTGGCAGGAAGCATCCTTTCGCTCAAGAGGGAGAACAGACAAGGTACACTCTACAGGTTACCCAGTGATTTTACCCGCAAGACCACAGAGAGGACATGAGGAGTGGAATGGAACCCTACCCCAATCCTAGACCCACGGGTACATGAGCTGCAAGGGAAATCAAGCACAAAGGAGGGTTCTTCCACAAGACACATTACTCCAGTCTCCACGGCACAGCTTCCCAGGCAGAGTGGGAGGGCTGACCTTACACCTCATCCTAGAGTAATGAATTCGAACCCGGTTTTACAAGGACTAAGTGGAGCATCCTATGATTGGGCCAACAGCCATGTGCAGGAGAGGGACAACCACAGTGACAGGACTGTATGGATTAGATGGCCAGGCACATCAGAGCCACAGAACTATAAGGCCCTGGTAGACACCCCAGTAGTGTACCCTAACACCAGCCAGTGTCACACTCTAGATGTATTTTTGGAGTGACAGGGGCATCCCAACTCAAATTAGCCTGGCTGGGAAGGAGTAGCAAAAGCAACCCACTGTGATTGGCCCAGGGGCATTTCAAGCACCGAAAAGGGTACCTCTGCCCTTTTGCCGCAGCTGCTTTAGAGACACAGGAAACGAAGCAGCTCTCTGCCTTGCCTGCTCTCTCTGCTGGGGGGTGCTGAAGCTCAAACAACAACAAGTGCCAATCACAACCACAACTGTGCTAAAGAGAAATCAGCAGCACCTGCTCATCCTTCTGTGGCAGTCACATACCCATCACTGCTCTGGGCACCTCGGGGCACCCATCTCCGCTGCTCCGCATTTGAGCATCTGAACCTGACTCCCTTTTGATCACCACATCAAGGAAGCATGAACTTTAATCAAACTAGACAAGGGCAGCACTGATTGCATCGCAATCAGCTTCAGCATCCAAGAGTCCACACACCATCCATCTTTCCTGCCCAGAGACACTCCTGATAGATGCTGCCCCAAGGCATGGACTGCATGAGCTCAAACAACGTTGGTAGGGATGGTCCAGAGACTACGGGAATGATATCTCTCTGTGTGGTTATATATATATATGTATGTGCTATATACATGTATACATATATTTCTCAAAGGACAGGAAAGGTGATGGTGGAAATTGTGGGAACGGGCATGACGTGAAAGGGTACGGAATAAGGGGTGGATACTGTCCTGGGTTCGGCTGGGATAGAGTTCTTTTTGTTCCGACTTGCTGCTGCAGTGCTGTCTTTTGGCCTCTGTTTTTTGCAAGAAACACAAGGTTTCTTAGGTGCTGTGGGCTTCTAGAGAATGCACATCCCAGATGACAGTCTGATTGCAAGCCCTCTCTAGCAGTGACACGGAAAAAGAAGGATTTCAAATGGGGCCCTGAGCAACACCAAGCCTGGGAACAAATCAAACGAGAGACACTTCATGCAGTAGCCCTCGGGCCACTCCAGGCTGGGCAAGATGTGAAACCTGTGCTCTACGGTGCAGATGGGGAGAAGGGTCCTACCTGCAGCTTCCCACAGAATGCTCCGAAGAAGACTTAAGCTCGACCCCTCAGCTTTTGGAGTCGGAGATAAAGGGGATCTAAGGCCAGCTGTACGCCAACTGAAAGCGATACTGGCGGCCTAGGAAGGGGTTTGAGCCTATTCAGAAGGGGTGGCCACTGAAGTGGTGCTTCTCATTAATGGAGTGTCGTGGTTTAAGCCCAGCTGGCAATCCAGAACCACGCAGCTGCTCCCTCATGCCCCCACCGCTTCCTCACCCACTGCACTCCCAGAGGGATGGGGAGGAGAATCAAAAGAATGTAGCTCCCACGGCAGAATCCCCATGAACTGACTTCTCTGAGGACGCACCCACACAGCTTCGTCCCCAACCTCACAAAGTGCTTCAAAATCTTACTACAGATCCTGCTCCAAGACAGAAGAAACGCTCTTTAGGGGACTGTCTGTTACAAACACCTGGGGCAAGTAGGACTGCTGCCAAGCTGAACCCATACTCTTAGGATTCCTCTTGCATTAGAATGCAAAGTTCCACTGGGAGGGAAACCAAGGATGCCGCTCTAACCAAAACCTCTGTCAGCCTCGTCGAGGCAACTTTACTCTTTTGGAATGGTGCCACCAACATGGCAATCCACCATGAAAAAAATCACCTAATACTCCCTCTGTGTAGTGCCCCTCTGCTGAGAGCTTTCGGGTGTCCTGGAGAACAGCTCCCAGAAGGCAAACATCCAGCCCCTGCTCCCACACTTGGAGGGGCCAGAGACAGAAAGCTGTTGCTATGCGTAACCTGCACATAGCAAGAACAGGAACAATCCCACCAACATGGCAGCGCACCTTTGATCAGACACCTAAAACTCCATCTGCATTCTGCATCTGTGTCCTTTCACTTGGACTAATTAAGGTCTCCCTCCTAGGGACCTCTGTTGGGATCCTGGAAGAGCTCCAGTGCCAAGGGCTTGACCTGGATGTTGCAGGTGGTGACGTCTGTAATGGATGTAACGGGCCAAGAGTTGAGCATGCAGTGGTTCCGTGACCTTCGTGCTTGGCACCTGAGGCCACCGCTCTCGGGGAGGACAACAGGCAGATCAAGAGAAACGGCACAGCCCCACAGCTAAACAATGGCACGGCCGGCATAAAGCCCTCTGTTTTTCTAAGGGTATAAAACCAGGACACACAGGGTGCAGGGCGGGGTTCTGGCAGCCAGATGGGTTTGGGAATGCCGAGGGGGGGTTTGGGCATGCAGCAAGTGGCGCATTGATGTGCTGACCACCCTGGCCGAGGACAGCAAGCGCTTCACCAAGGACACTGTGTCCCTGATTGAGGTGCAGATCACTGAGGCTTTTATACGCCACTGACTCCGACTTGTACCCGTAGTGCTGGAGGGACCAGCCGGGGCAGCAGGCATGGGCAGCCTCAGGGGCTAGGAGGAAGGGCATAGGGAAGACGGAATGCTGAGGAACGCAGGAGGAGACCGGCAGCATGAGGAGCAGGGGTCGCAGGAGGAGGAACGTAGAAGGGACAAGGAGAGACAGCAAAGTGGGCAGGGGACTCCCAGGAGGGCAAGAGCCCTCCCTCCCTGTTCATAGTAGGAGAGGGTTTGGCACTCATCCCACCAAAAGCTCTGGGAGAGCATCATGTCCACCACGTTGCTCAGGACACGGCTTTTTAAACAACGCAAGGGTTTTTTTGTTGTTGCTTTGCTTTCTTCCAGTTTGCGCTGTTCTGAAAAAGAAAAACCAAACCAAAACTGAATTGTTAGAACCAAATGAAGGGAAATACTGAAAGGAAACAATGGAAAACTGAAATGGAAAAACAAAAACAAAAGAATGAATGAAAATAATGACCGGAAAAGAAAGGGCATTGGAGAGCAGAGGGAATGTTGGGAGGTTCTGGAGGAGGTTTTGGGATGTGGTGTGCAGGGGGTTTTCCTGGCAGCCATCTGGGTTTGGGACTGCCAGGGTGGTTTGGGTGTGCAGGGAGGGTGTTTGGGGGGCAGAGGTGGTTTGAGCGGGTCCCATGAGGTGTTTTGGGGGTCCCAGCAGAGGTTTTGGGGGTTTGGCGTTCTGGGGCTTTCAGGGTGCTGCACGTAGACCGGGAAGCTTGCTGGGGTTGAGGCTCTTGGGGAGGGGAAGGGGCTTGAGGTGCAGGTGGTGTGAGGTCCCAGGGGCTTTCGAGCTGCAGCCCCCAGCACGTGCCATGGAATAGCAGAGCAGAGCAGAGCTCAGTTGAAAGGGACCTACAACAATCGTGTAGTCCAACTGCCTGACCAGTTCAGCGCTTGCCACAAGTTAAAGCGTGTTCTTGAGGGCACAGTCCTTACTGCATCGTCCATATGCCTCTCCCGCACTCGCAGGCTTGGCGCACCAGGAACCTTGTGCCGATGCTTGAACACCCTCCCTGTAAAGAAATGCTCCCTAACATGAGGTGTGAGCCTGCCCTGGCTCCCAGGCATCCTGCCCCTGGATCCCAGGGACATCAGCAGCTCCCTGCCCATGTCCCCTCTTCAGGAAGCTGCAGAGAGCTCTGTCCTGCAGCCTGCCCGCCTGCTCCCCATGGCTGCCCTCCTCGCCTGGCCATGCTTCCCTCTGCACTCCATCTTGCCTGATGCCCCTTTGGCTCTTCCACCCTGGAGGCCATCGCTGCTCTGTCCCTCTCCACCTCCTCAGCCCGACCCACACCGCTGCTCCTCAGCCTCCCCCCTCGCTCCCGTCCCTCTCCTCCCCGGCCTCACCTCTCCCGGCCTTTCCCATCCCCTCTGCCCGCTCCCTCGGCCCTATGCCCGGCGGGGCGGACGGTGTCCCAGCGGGGCCTGGAAGCAGAGGAGCGCCCCGGGGCACGCTGGGAGCTGTAGTGCGAGGGCAGGGGCTGCCGGCGGCCATGTTGGTGCTGGTGCTGCAGGTTCTGGTGGGGCTGCGGCCCCGCTGAGGGGAGGGCCGGGGCCGGGGCCGGGGCTGGGTCCGGGTCCGGGGCCAGCGCTGGGGCGAGCGAGCCCTGGGGAGATGGAGACAGCCCCGCTGTGGGCACAGGCACCGGGCAGCCCGGCCGCCAGAGCCCCCCGAGCTGCCCCAGCCCGGCCTGCGCCCTGCAGCTGGCCCTGGGCCTGCCCAGGAGGGAAGGGGAGAGCACAGACAGGCAGAGAAAGAAGGGCCTCGGCTGAAGAGTTTCCGTGGCAGGACGGAGAGCGGGAGCTGTGGCGAGTCCCGGCCCTTGGGGCCATGTCCCCCTCTTCTGCCTCTGGGTGCCTCCAGGATCCCCCCTCCCTCTTCCCTTGCTGTCATTTGTCACTCCATCGCTGCCCTGCGGCCCAGGGTGCTTTTTGCCTTCCATCTCTCTGTCCTGCTGCCCAGCCCTGGCTTTCTGACCTCCATCTGTATCTTGCTCCCCGGCTCTTGCTTTGGCCTGTCTTTCCCTTTGTCCGGCCTCCTGTCTCGCCACTTCAAAGCCCTTCCTTTTTCCCAAGGGAATTGGACGATGGGCTCTGCGAAATGGGAGAGAGAACCCTGCTCTTTTGTTGTTGTTGTTTTCTGATGTTTTGTGACCTTTGGCAAGCAAGGGGGAGAGTGGTTGGAAGCGTCTCTTGTTTGAGAGTAACGTGTTCCTGTAGTGTGCCTGTCTTCACCCTATGGTGCAGGTTTCCTACATGAAGCATGCTTTTGCTGACCTCCGAGGTTGCCTTGGCTTGGTAAATGTAACAGGTGTTGTCTTCAGAGGTAGTGAAGCTGGAGCAAACCTAGCAGGAAAAGCCAGTTTCTTCCCAGATTGCTGTGTGATAAGATCATAGCGCGTAAAGGCACTTGCAGTTGGCTTTTCTGTGCAGTCTTCGTGAGGGGCTTCTGGTAGGGATTGATTTGCGTGAAGCAAGGCGTCAGTGAGGGAAGACAAGCAGGGCTTGTCTGAACAGGTGATTTACCGCAGGCAGGGTTTGAGCCTTTGCGCTGGAAGAGGCCCGTGCCACACTTTCTGAACAGAGCAGATGAGCTGTCTGTAAGGGAAGTTGCCTTTGAAGTAAGGCTAAATTTGCTAAATCGTGTCCTCGGCTGCAACTCTTTTGTCAGGATTTACATTACGTCCCAGCTGCGTGCCAGCGTGTTAACGTGAGCCGTGGAGGTCTTGTCAGGGGTACTGCTGGCCTGCAGGTGGTGTGACCGAGTGTAATAACTGGGTTAATGATAGGGTTAATAACTACATACGGATAACTCGAAACCTATGAGCACCTCCCATATGAAGGAAGTTGGGGCCGTTCAGCCTGGAGAAGAGAAGCTGTATGGAGACCTCAGAGCAGGCTTCCCGATTCTGAAGGGGGCCTAGAAAGATAGCAGAGAGGGACTCTTTGTCAGGACTGTAATGATAGGAGAAGGGACAATGGCTTCAAACTTGGACGGGGGAGATTTAGGTTGGCTATAAGGAAGAAGTTCTTTACTGCGAGAGTGGTGAGGCACTGGTAGAGGTTACCCAGAGAAGCTGTGGCTGCCCCGTCCCTGGAAGTGTTCAAGGCAAGGTTGTATGGGACTTGGGGCAACCTGGTCTAGTGTGAGGCGTCCCTGCCCATGGCAGGGGGTTGGAACTGGCCGGTTCCTCTGGCTGCGGAATGCCTTCTATTTCCTCCCATCATTTGGAAGGAGAAAAAAAAAGCTTGGAGCTTGGAGCTTGGAGCTTGGAGGAAGGAGCCCTCCTTTCCTTCTTGCCTATGGGGATGTCCAGAGCTGGTGCCGAGACCTGATCAGATGATGCCCTCCATCCATCCATCCATCCCCTTCCCTGGGTGGTGGGACAGCAGCACCCTATGGTGTAGAAGGTAAGGGACATCGGTCTCAAGAGGTGCTCTCTTCTACCTCTTGTCACTTTGTGTCCCCCAGCTTCTGTGTCCCCCTTCCTGAAGCTGTTTCCCAGTCTTGTTTGAGAAGAGCTGCTCTAACATGGCCCTTTAGCACAAGCGGTGTTTAGGTCCAGGAAGTCTGGCTGTGTCTTGGCGTGCCAGGACACGAACTTTTTACAGGTCTTTACGTGGCTTGGGACAAAGGGGACATGAATTCACTGACATCCCTCTTAACTGACATCCATCCCATGTTCGCTGACGTCCATCCCCATGGCTGACCCTGTGGCGAGGGCAGAGCAGAGCCGCACCCAGCAACGTCGCCCCATCAGCAGCCGAGCCAAAGGTTGGTGAGGCCACCGGGTCCCACCTGAGAGCTTGGCAGAAAGGCCGGCTTGCACAAGGGAGCCTGTAAAGCTCAGGGCCGAGAGGGAAAGGTGTAGGCAGAGGCAGAGCAGCTGAGGAGCAGGGCAGGAGGGAAACGCAAGCAGGGTCAGGACGGCGGTGCAAGAAGGAGGCTTTAGCCCAGGAGCCGAGCAGAGGAAGATGGTCCCAGGCAGCCCGAGGCGGCTGTTCTGACGGATGAGCCAATCGTGGGCTGAGCAGGGGGTCGCCAGCCAATCAGGGCGCAGTGAGGGAGCTGGAGGAGGTTTCCAAGGCGACGGGCCCCATCCTCACAACAAACTGCCCTGGTGCGAGGGTGGCGGCGGTTGTGCCATAGCGGCATTAGGGGTCGCAGGCTGTCGGTCGGTGGGTTGTGTCCTGGTGCCGGCCCCATCCAGAGCACCATGTTCGCCCCGGAGTGGAGACCTGGTAGCAGCGAGGGGCGGGAAGAGGTTTGCTGCAGATACCGGTCATTACTGACTCAGCTGACCTACAACAGCAAGCGGCGCATCGATATGCTCACCACCCTGGCCGAGGAGAGCAAGCACTTCGCCAAGGACATTGTGTCCCTGATTGAGAAGCAGATCACCAAGGTTTTTATAGGCCACTGACTCCGGCTTTTACCCGTAGTGCTGGAGGGACCAGCTGGGGCAGCAGGCATGGGCGGCCTTAGGGTCTAGGAGGAAGGGCATAGGGAAGATGGAGTGCTGAGGAACGCAGGAGGAGACCGGCAGCACGAGGAGCAGGCGTTGCAGGAGGAGGAATGTAGAAGGGGCAAGGAGAGACATCAAAGTGGTCAGGGGACTCCCAGGAGGGCAAGAGCCCTCCCTCCCTGTTCATAATAGGAGAGGGTTTGGGACTCATCCCACCAAAAGCTCTGGGAGGGCATCATGTCCACCACGATTGAAGCCCCATGTCAGTTTCTTCTCATTGCTCCAGGCTCCCGCAGCACAGAAACTGCCGGCCATGTACCTTATGGATTCCGTTGTCAAGAACGTGGGAGGAGACTATCTCCCTGCATTTGCTGACCACCTGCCTTTAATATTTCCTTGTGTGTTTGAACAGGTATGCCACTTTCAGAAAAGTTTGGCAATCTCAGCAGCGTTTGTTCCTGGTAGAACATACATGCTTTCCATTTGAGGTTTTCTTGTTCTGCTGCCGTATCTTTAACGTTTTTCTCTTAATGAGAGGCGACGGGCATAAGCTCAAAGGCAGGAACGTCCGCCTGAACGTGGGGAAGAACTCATTTACTGAGAGGATGACTGAGCACTGGGATGGGGTGCCCAGGGCGGTTGTGAAGCCTCCTTCCCTGTTGGCTTCCACTATTTTTCTCATTTTCTTTCTTTCCCACAGAAATTGGGCAAATAAATGAGATTTTTGCTAGTGAAAGAGTTGAAAGAAAGTTTTCAGAGAATGGTAATCTGCAATAAAACCTTCAAAGATCCTTGAAACAACAATTCCACATTCGAGCTTCTGTGGCACTTTCCATGCGTATTGGTGTATGACCTGCGCTGGTTATAAATTCTGTATAGCAATCTCAAGGTGTTAAAAGGACAAACTGTCTGTAGAGATAGGAAATAGATGAAATCTTTAGTTGTACAGAAAAGATGAAGAAATTGTTTTCTTTTACCTCTAACAAGCCATACAATTTTTGATTGTTTTAGGTGGATGCAAATACAAAGAAATGTTTATTTCAGTTACGCTCTACCTGGAATGGTGTTTTTCCTTTGAGGAAACTACTTGTGTTGGATATCAGAGTCAATGTGTTAGATCCCGCTTGGCCGATTAAACCTCTGCCCTCAAACCTGGATTTCTCCAGCATCCTGGCAAAACGCAAGTTCCCAAAGAAATCAGTAAGTTTGTGTGCCTCGTGCTTGCACAGAGGGTGGTACGTGTAGTTGTGATTGTTTGCCTGCTGCTGTCTGACAATTTAGTATATTATTAATGAAGGATGTGATCTTTGTAGATGGGTAAGAGGATTTTCTGAACTGAGGATATTGGAGAGGTTGGGGTTTTAGATTTCAAAACTCTCTTCTAGATTGTGGAACAATTACAAAGTTCTTGGGGTTTTGTTTTTCACTTCTCTTCAAAAGGATGCCTGCCGATGACTCGTCTTCCATCTCTTTTTGTCGCTCACAAGAAGCCAGGCTTCTTCAAATATATTTGCTCTTACAGAAGGAGGAAGCCCGATTGTTGGAAGTAAAACCAGTTTGCTCATTAGCTGGGGCTGGTTTGATGCCGCCATCAGAAGACGATGGTTAAGCTGCGTTGTCTTCCATTCATAAGTGAAAGCCTCGCTCCGTTTGACAGCTAATTATTCCAAAATAAAGCACCTCTCAAGTGTAAAAATAGGAGAATTATACCTGAAGCTCGGCAGCTTAGTTGCCTTGAACATGTGGAATATGTAGAAAAACTAATGTTGCAATGAGAACATGTGCCGAGGTGACGTATTTTGCAGTACTGACTTTGTGTTACTGATTTTGCAGGAACGTGAAAGCACAAGAGAATCTGAAATAAGCAGGCGGGATCCAGGACTGAGAGGGCGTCTTCCAGAGAAGTCAGAGGATACGAAGGAGGAGGTGGAAGAAAAGAAAAATAAGGGAAATGTAGAGAAAAGAGAAGAAGAGGAACATAAGATTTGTGAAGGCAGAGCAGCAGGCAACGGAAATGAAGCAGCTGACGGTGCTTCTCCGAAAGGAGACATGGCAACAGAGGACGCAGAAGATGCGGGTGGAAAACAAGGGAGTTCAAGTCCAAGTCTCAAACGGCCACGATCACCATGTCCACAGGGGGGGAGCTCACGCGGAAGGAGATGTGGGAGTTTATCTCCCAGTTCACCACCTCCTAAAATAAGGAAGGTATGTCAGATAGCCCTAAGCAGCCTCATGTTGAAGAAGGTTTATGCATTCCTTTGTGGACCTTTCAATACCAAACTGACATGGTTCACTCTGGGAAGGAGTGTATAAACATTGTATAAAAACATTGAGAAACTTGTACAAGTTAATGATTAGAAAAGCAAGTTTACAATTGCGTTCTTACGCAAACAATAACTTAAATGCTTATTTCTGCAGGTTTCCTTTGTCTCTGCTCAACCAGGACCTTAAGACCGAGGTGCACAGCATTTCCCACATCCTGGAGGTTTAGCTCAGAGCACTGCAGGAGCTCTTGGAAATCCACCAGGTTGTTCATGACCTGACTTTGTGAACCAGCTCAGGGGTTGGTTTTTTTTTGTTGTTGTTGTTGTTGTTGCTTTGCTTTCTTCTGCTTTCTTCCAATTTGCTTCATTCTGTAAAAAAAATAAACCAATTTGTTAGAATTAAATAGACTGAAATACTGAAATGAAAGAACAGAAAACTGAAATAAAACAAATGAATAAATAAATAAAAGAATGCATGAAAATAACGAAAGGAAAGGAACTGAAAGGAAAAGATGAAATAAAATGGTGAAATAATGAAAATAAATAGTAAAATGAGAAAAGTGAGGGAAGGAGGGAGGGAAGTAGCATGCAGGGAAGGAAGGAAGGGAGGAAGAAAGGGAGGGAGTGAGGAAGAGAGGAAGGGAGGGAGGGAGGAAAGAAGGAATGAAGGAAGGGAGGGAGGGAGGAAAGAAGGAAGGGAAGGAGGGAGGGAGTGAGGAAAGAGGGGAGGCAGGCAGGGAGGGAGTTAATAAGGGAGGGAGGGACGGAGGAAAGAAGGAAGGGAGGGAGGGAGGGAGGGAGGGAGGAACAAAGGAAGGAAGGAGGGATGGAGGGAGGAAGAAAGGGAGGGGGGAGGAAGGAAGGGAGGGAGGGAGGGAGGAAGGAAGCAAGGATGCAAGGAAGGAAAGGGAAAGGAAGGGAGGAAGGAAGGAAAGGAAGGAAGGAAGAAACAAGGAAAAGAAAAGGAAAGGAAAGGAAAGGAAAGGAAAGGAAAGGAAAGGAAAGGAAAGGAAAGGAAAGGAAAGAAAAGAAGAAAGAAATAAAAAGGAAGGAATGAATAATACTAATTAAATGAAATATAATTAAATGCAGGAATAAAATGAAATTATAAAACCATACAAAAGTTTGGGTTGGAAAGGGCCTTAAAGCTCGTCATGTACCAACCCCCTGCCACGGGCTGGGAGACCTCCAGAAGACCAGATTGCTCCAAGCCCCATCCAGCCTGGCCTTGAACACTATCAGGGAATGGGGCAGCCACAGCTTCTCTGGGCACCCTGTGCCAGGGCCGCACCACCCTCTTGCCCCGGGAAGAATTTCTTCCAAATGAAGTGAAATTAAATGAAACTAAATGAAATGAAGTCCTGTATGTGAACTCACGTGAAATCCCGTTTCAAGCTGCAACCTTTGTGAGTCTTCAGAACACTTCTTGAGCTGAAAAAACATCCGACATTGAGGCAAACAACAGTCTCATCATTATGTGACTCATGGTCAGTGCAGGGAATAGAGTGGCAAGGCATGGCATAGCACCGCATAACACGGCATGCCACAGCGCTAGGGGTTCAAGGAAGGGCTTTGGAGAGCAGGGGGAATGTTGGGAGGTTCTGGAGGAGGTTTTGGGATGTGGTGTGCAGGGGGTTTTCCTGGCAGCCATCTGGGTTTGGGACTGCCAGGGTGGTTTGGGTGTGCAGGGAGGGTGTTTGGGGGGCAGAGGTGGTTTGAGCGGGTCCCATGAGGTGTTTTGTGGGTCCCAGCACAGGTTTTGGGGGTTAAGCAGTGATAAGGCTGGTGAAGTTAAGAGTGGCAAGGCGGATGTTTTCCCCAGGAAGCAGGACTTGACCCAGGAGCTGCAACTCCGATTATTTCCTGTCCTGAATCAGAGTGGGAACTTTCCCATCAAGGTTCATGAAGAAGTGAGGTTTTCCTTTACCCGCATCACTTCCACGGCCCTATGGAAGTTATCGTTTTGGCTCACAGCTCCCACTGCAGGCTGGGCTGGCCTGAGGCTGCAAAACACAAACCCACTCCCTTATCCTCTGAGAGCGCTGCACTGAACCTCGTGCAGGTGGCACAGGGAGGAAAGCACAGCCTGGGCTCAGGAGCAGAAAGGGTGAGAAGGCAGCAGATAACACCGAGTGCTTTTATTTCAGGAGCTCCGCATTACTTGCACCAGAGCAGGGTGCCCCAAGCCCGTCCAACCCGGCCTTGAGCCCTGCCAGCATGGGGCAGCCACAGCCCCTCTGGGCACCCTGTGCCAGCGCCTCAGCACCCTCACTGGGAAGAGCTTCTCCCTCATATTGTTCCAGGTCTCCTCTGGAACACGGTGTTTCAATGGAACCCTGGCTTTTCAGCAGATCAGATGCCTGGAGCTACAGCAGTTGTGCTTTCTTTTTGCTGTTCCCTTCACAGGCTGAAAACCTGGTGCTTCCAAATGCACTGCACTACGTTGCAGCAACAGCTCATTGCTGCTTCAGCCCTGCTCGTTGGGGAAGCCTCAAAGATGTTGGAGGGCCAGAACTGTGCCTGTTCAGATGTGAGTGAATCCCATGTGGCAGGAGCAGATGAACTTGTGAAACGGAGCTGGAGTCACAGGCTGACACAGTGGTCCATGAGGTGCATGGTGACAGCAACAAGGGATTCTCTCTGGGGAAGGGGACCATCACTTTCAGCTGTGACTGATTTAGCAAACTCTGTGAGTTTCAGCACAGTGAAAAAGTGAGTTTTTTCCCCAGGCTTCTCCTTCATACAACTGCTTGACCTTTGTGCTCCTGGTGTAAGTGGCTCTTTTTTGCCTTCATGCCAGTAGCTCCTTTGTGTAACCCCATTCACTGTGCTCATATGCTCATCCGGAATGTGGTGGTTCATCAAGCAGGGAGCAAGCTGGGCATCCAGCAGCTTGTGAAGGGGAAGCTGTATTGGTGATGGGCAGCTAGAGTGACAGGAGAGCATGTCAGTCCCTTGGAACAAGTCTTGACTGTCTCTAAGGATGTAGATCCCTGCACCTTTCCGAGCCCTCCTTTCAATACTTGACAGATCTCCCACAGGGTGGAAAATGTTCTCCTTGTGTCAAGCTGGAGTTTCCCGTGTGCCCTTTAAGCCTTGACCTACCTCTGAGGGTCTGGCTTCAGTTTCCTTACACCCTCTTGTTTGGCCACTGAAGGCAGCAGTAAGGTCTCTTCTTTGCCTTCTCTTCTGCAGGCTCTGACCGGCAGTCTTTCCTTGCCCACGATGTGCTCCAGCCCAGATGCGTTCCAGTGGCTGCCGATGGTGCTGCTCCGGTATTTTCCTTGTGCGGGGGAGCCCCAGACTGGAACAGTGCTTCATGCATGCCTGCCAAGTGCCAGAGCAGTTGGGAGCTGGTTCTCCTTGGGTTTTGCCCTTCATAAGCATGTAAGCAGATTTGGGGGCATTTTGGAATGTGAACGTGGACAGTGTGCATCCGCCCTGGGAGATGTGTGACCTCCCTTCCCATGCGGCGCTGCCTGGCTACATCTCTGCTCACTACAGGCTGGGAATTACAGTTACTCTGCAACTACACCCCAGTGATTTAAACCACCATCCCTAACCATGCTTACTCAGTCCTTACGCCAGCTCCACTCAGCAGCTAGGGCTGACAAAGAGCAACGTTGTCATCTGGAAAGCAGCTGCTGGCACTTAACCAGCTGGCGTGTTTTACACTTGTCTAAACTGGGTGCTAAGCAGCATTAAACCGTAAGGATTAAGCGTGCCCACTGGGAGTGCTCCTGGCCACCCCCACCTCCACCTGCTTGTGCCGTGAAAAGGCTCTCCTGGGAGCTGCACCTAGAGGGGGTCTGCAGAGTGCCTGCTTGAGGTGGAGAGGAGAACACGGGGTGGAATGGCCCTGGTGCTGATGCTGTGGGAGGCCAAGTCAGAGCAATCTGGGAATAGTGCTGTTACGACTTTTGCACGCTGGCTTGGGGCCTCTAGGTTAGGTAGGGATGTCCTTCAGAGGCTCGATCTCTGCACCCCGGACTGGGAAACCTGCTCCTCCAGCATCTGGGGTAAGGGAGTTATGTAGAGACAGGCAGTTTGCAGGTGAAGACGTGGAGCAGCCACAGATGCAGTTGGAGTCCCCGGAGGTGGAGGCACAAGTCCACTTGGGCGCCTGATCTGAGCTCTGCCCGCACCAGGACACGTGCAGACCCCGGATGGTCCCTGCCTGCCCTGGTCCCCCAGCCTCTGTGGCTGGTGGTGGTGATATGCACACTCATCCCCGCCAGCCCCGTGGTGCAGAGACTGTGACCCTAGGTCTGCATCAGGACCAAGAGGGCAGACCTGAAGGGCTCCAGTCCAAGGAAAGCTCCCTTTTTACTTTCATGTTTCCTTGAGGATTAAAGCCGTTCTCGTCAGTCTCCAAACATGGAATGTTTGCCAAGTTTATGAGGGTTTTTAGAGGGGCTTTTAGAGAGTGCATCCTGTCCCTTAGCCCTTTTATAGGGCTGAGATAGATATGATTATCTTTGGTTTAACAGCCATTAAAGCGGGAAGGCTTTATAGTAGGGGGTTTCCATCAGTGCAACTTTGATATCATCACTTGCTAGCTTGGTTTGCTTCTTTCCCCAGTGTTAAAAGGCTGGGAGCTGTTCCTGTAATGGTTAACCTACCACTCTGTGGAGGCAGAGCTCTCCCAGGCAGAAGCTTTAGGAAACATTTAAACAAGACCAAAGTAACAAAATGTGAAAGTCCTAAATTCTTCTGGAGACCACTTGGAGAAATCTGGATCAAGGTTCAAACAGCCGCTCTTGCGGTATGCAGCGCTGCAGTGCTTACATCCATTGAAAGAGGACATGCTGCCTGCCTGGAAAGCGGTTTTTTCATATCCAAAGAAAGAATTTAAAGTGAAATGACAAAACCCTGCAATGTTTCAGTCATAGGCTGGAACACACATCAGTCCGTGCTCTGCACCAGAAGAAAAGAAGAGGCTGAATAACACGAGTGTGACATTTGGTGTATCTGCTAGCACGTCACTCTACAGAAGCAGCCTCATGGCACGGCACCTTGGCCGGCTTCGCTCCATGTGAGTTGCCCCAGGGCTCCTAGGGGCAATGCCCTTTTCCAGCGCCTGAAGCTTTAAGTGCCTTTGTGCATGCCAAGCCACAGAGGCAAGGGTTTGAGCTTGAGATTGTATGGGCGCTGGCAGCATCCTGATTACACCCATGTGCTGGACTGGGACTGCTCCTAGATGGCAGCACGCCGCATCCCCAGGAGACCACTGCTGGCTGCTGAGCTTGGTCTTGGAGCTACATCCTAGAGTGTTCTTCGGGTGCCTGCAGGAGTGAGGATGTCCAAAGCACCTGTTGCCACTACAGCTGTGCTACTAACCTGTACACTTGCCATCTAGTTTTGGCTTCACTCAGGGATGCTGGCCTCTGGAAGTGAGCTGTGAACTGTGCCTTTGCGGCTGCAGCCTGCTGTGGCCTACAGCAGTGTGATAAATGTACAGCTCCGTGTCTCCTTTCAATAGGGGAGTCCTCTCCCCTTGGGTGTCTGCTGACTGGCTCTAGCAGGGGGAATGCTGGATTATGGTCTTTGCCGTCTGTACACTGGGTATGAGACCTGCAGGTCCAAGGAGGGGATCCTGCCCCTTGACTCCGCTCTCGTGAGACCCCACTGGGAGCCCTGTGAGCAGTTCTCCTGTCCTCAGCATGAAAAGGACGTGGAGCTATCGGAGCAACTCCAGAAGAGGCCACAAGGATGACCAGGGGCTGGAGCAACTCCCGTACGGAGACAGGCTGAGAACACTGGGGCTGTTCAGCCTGGAGAAGAGCAGCTGTGTGGAGACCTCAGAGCAGCGTCCAGTGTCTGAAGGGGGCTACAAGGATGCTGGAGATCGACTCTTCATCAAGGAAACACCACAAACCCCAGGAAAAACATAATGAAAACACCACACAATTTATTACTGTCTTTTATTTCATATACAGCATACAAACAGCGGAAGATTCCAGCATAGCAGTTTGGAATTGCTGCTTCCTAAATAGAGCTTAATGATCATGACTGTCTGCCAAAAGAAGGGGCTTCCATACTGCTATGTAGAAAGTGTTGCGGTCCTCCTGTACATTCATTTCCTTAATTTCCAACAAGGAGTAACAAGTAACAGACTGGGAAGTTTCTGGCTATGGAAATGTTGCTCAGCGCCAATAGCTTGTCCAGAGGTTACTTGCTTTGCTACAAACACACACAATCACATGCAGACCTACAGGCAGCGACATAGTTATCCAACGCACTTGACAGCGTTGGCTGGAAAAGGTAGCTCGACGCTGCTGGGTGTTATGGGTAGGGAAGGCCAAGTCACAGGCAGACTGAGCTATTAAAAAGGCTGCAGGAGACTACTCAGGTTCACCCGTCATGCTCCAGTTCGGACAAATTAGTGGAAAATGAAACTGTGCTAGGACATTTTTGTTCCAGGGTGACGCAATGCGTGCAGAACCGTAACCTCCCGGATGAGGTTTGCAGGCTCCTTGTTAGCAGAACTGCACTGCTGGTGCCCCTTGGCCTAACTACTTCAGCACTGCCATTGCTATGTCTACATGAGCTAGTAGCTCCAGTCTGACTGCAGTGGGGATGGAGACCAGATATGGATTTGTGTAAGTACGTGATCTTGCAATACGAATGCACAAACTTCCTGGCTTGACACATGTTCTTTGGATTGTTTCATCTTTGTGCAAAAGCAGCCAGCGCAGGCAGCATTGGTGCAGATTTCACACGAATCTGCTTCTTGGACAGGCAGGTCTGTTAGAGAGAAAAGAGGGGGTTTCAGTGAAATGCCAAGAGACTTTCTTGGCGAGCAGAGCCACAGAGCAGGAGATTTGAAGACTCTTCTCTGTAGGCTTCAATTAGAGGTGTAACTAACAAGAGCCTGTGTGGCTTTAAAGTAACATAGTAAAATACGGCAACTGTTCTGACTTGCTAACTAACAGGTAGGGAGCAAGGAAGGTCCAGCTGATGGGGGAAGGAACATCACGGGACTGAAAACAACTGAGGAGGCAGTAAGTAAGACCAAGGATGCTAACCTTCAAGATAACCGAGACTGGAACAGAACGAAAGCAAGGACAAACCGCTTTCTAGCTCAGCCCGAGGACCCTTCAGCACTAGGATCATTCAGTAAACACAGCGAGGAAGACGACCAGCGACCACCTGAGACTCCCCCTCAGCAAGAAAGCGCATGCGTAATCGGGATGCAAATATTAGAATTAGTTCTGGAGACTCTCATGCATATGTAGATAATGTCATGGAAAAGCTGTAAATATGCATGAGTATACTAAATCCATAGCCACTGCTGGCAAGCAGCAGGGGCGCTCACCTTTGCAAAACTATTTGTGTGTGCACCCAGCGCTGCAGTAAAGAATGCCTGCTTTCTAAAACTCCACATCAAGGCCCAGAGAGTTTCTTTGACCGACTTTTGCAGGAACATTTCCATCCATGTTTTATGGGTTCTCATTTTCTACAAAGTTGTTACTGGTTTAAGTAAAATTAGTGCTGGCAAAAACCTGGCCTAAAGAATGAACTCAAACCAGAATTCGTGGGGGAAACAACAGGAATGTGGAGGCAAGAGAATAACTGGGAGGGTGGCTGGGACGTGGCTTGTGGAATCACAACATTCATTATATTAGTACCACATCTTCTCAAGTGAACATTGCATTGGACAGCAGATAAAAGCAACAAAATGAAGTAAAAAAAAGCAGAAACTGTAGTAGGCTGCTCAAAACTCAGTACATGACAGACATCGACAAAGACTGATCCACCTCATTTAGATCTCACACCTCTCTTAGGCTACCTGCAAAAGCACCTTCTACACTGATTAGAGAGAGCAATTAGACCCATTTGGAACTTGGAGTTTGCTAGAACTGAGGGACGCAACCCTGTTTTTCCTGCGAGCCAGAGGATAGAGCGGGCTCTCTCACTTAGGTCTCTCACTTACATGCAAGTTAGCATGCAGCTACCAGGAGGAAGCTTTTTCCTGGTTGCAGCAGCCTCATCTGTTCAGGCTACAGCGAAGCTCAGCACATCAGGGATTGTCTTTCAGGGTGCTCACAGCGGTGCTGGCCATCAAGGGTAGGAGGGACAGAAAGGCAGCATGGACTCTCACATCAGTTCTAGAAGTGACAGAGCAAGAGTCGTATTTTTTTCCCGGCTGCTACTTGAATGTCCAAGGTTGAAATCATGACAAAAATGGCAGCTGTGCAATATGAGGTACAAACTCATCCTCACAGAAATCACGCATGCATCTTCTCTTTTGCACACAGACTGGAATTCTTCAGGGAGACCTTTTTCATCACACGGAGAGTAGCTAGCCATTGAAACCACAAAGCGAGGGTTAAGGTGTCTGTTCTCATCCATAAGCTCCTTTAGCTTCTTCACAGACTCAAGGGAGAATGTCAAGTCTCCATCCTACGGGGACAGAACCAGAAAAAAAAGGCATCAGGAAGTCAGCCTGAGGCAAATCTAGACCATTTCAACAACGAGCTCTCCCGAAAACCAGGCTATAGGAAAAAGACAGTGTTGAAACAAAGTCTGTATAAAATCAGTGTTAATTGAAAGCAAAATGATCAGCTCTTCAAGGCAAAGACCTTTGAGAGCAGGCGTGAGACCTGGCTGGCCAGTCAGAATTTTCATTATGTGGATGGTGGCAGACTTTGTGCATTTCTCACTCCCAAGAGAGACACCTTAAAACCTGGGGTTGAAAGATACAGGCTGGTCATCTTCAGCTAGAAAAGACGGCTTGGCAATACATGGCAGAGACTTACGAAATCCTGAGCTGAATGGAGGTAAGAGGGACTTTAACTTGTTCACTCTTGCTTCTAAAACACCAGTGGAGACATTCAAGCATTGGCTGTCGTGTGGCAAGACCTAACCAAGCAAAAAGAGCTATTGCTACGTACTTCGCATTGTTAAGAGCTGAAATCACTCACGCCAAGGTACTGTGTCAAGTTTTCTTCACTTCAAAACTCGTCCACATGATTCATGGAACGCAAATCACTGACAACATAAATATGACACTTCTGACTCAAAGCTCATACCGAAAGCTTCAGGAGGCTGGGACAGCATTCTGGGAAGCATTACTCCATGTTTTATAGTGCTTGACCCTCTGCGTCTCTTGATGATCATTCCCTCAGGTTCAAGGGGATCCCGCTGCTGAGGTTGCAAACTTAAACTGCAGGTGTTGCAAATCTCATAAGCTGATCATTTTCCTTAGGAACTTCCTGCCTAGAAGCAGGCAAAACCAGACAATTACTTTTCACACATCTTGTTTGCACCGTTCTGTAAAGTGAGAGGTGTTCCCAGTCTATCAGCTTCCCAACACATGGCCTTACGTGCAAGAGAAACACAGCGCCCCAGTCAGCAAGAGATTTCAAAGCAGTGATAAGGCTGGTGAAGTTAAGAGTGGCAAGGCGGATGTTCTCCCCAGGAAGCAGGACTTGACCCAGGAGCTGCAACTCCGATTATTTCCTGTCCTGAATCAGAGTGGGAACTTTCCCATCAAGGTTCATGAAGAAGTGAGGTTTTCCTTTACCCGCATCACTTCCACGGCCCTATGGAAGTTATCGTTTTGGCTCATAGGTCCCACTGCAGGCTGGGCTGGCCTGAGGCTGCAAAACACAAACCCACTCCCTTATCCTCTGAGAGCGCTGCACTGAACCTCGTGCAGGTGGCACAGGGAGGAAAGCACAGCCTGGGCTCAGGAGCAGAAAGGGTGAGAAGGCAGCAGATAACACCGAGTGCTTTTATTTCAGGAGCTCCGCATTACTTGCACTAGAGCAGGGTGCCCCAAGCCCGTCCAACCCGGCCTTGAGCCCTGCCAGCATGGGGCAGCCACAGCCCCTCTGGGCACCCTGTGCCAGCGCCTCAGCACCCTCACAGGGAAGAGCTTCTCCCTCATATGAAAATAAACTAAATCCTATTTCCACTTGTTACCTTTGTGTGGCTTGAAAATGTTTCTGGAGCTGAAAACACACCTGACATTGCAGCAACCAACAGTCTCATAATTCAGTTATTGGCCGCTGCAGGGAACGAACGGCACAGAACAACGCAGCCCAGCACAGAAGAGCACAGCACAGCACAGGACATCATAGCACACACGACACAGCATAGCACTGCACAGAACGGAACAGCACAGCAGATCAGAGCATAGCACAGCACAGCACAGCACTGCACAACATAGCGTGCCACAAAGAAAAGGCCTGATTTCCAGGGCCAGGACAAAGCTTCCAGTAGAAATATAAGATGTCATCACAGTTACAGTGTGCTTTTTATTTAGATATAGACAAGAAAATACAAACGTAGACACACCCATGCCGATACGGATGTGTAGATCTGTATTAGTGTGCTTCTATATATACGTGTACATGTATGTACACACATATACATAGATACATATATGTACAAGTCAATAATTTCCAGACTGCTTGACCTAATAGTTAGAGGGCAGGCAAGATTCATAACATGCACGATGGGTCCCAGCAGCCGGGGTCTCGAAAGCCGGTGACAGGGTGACAAGAGCCAGCAAAGATGCCATCCAGGGGAGTCAATCTTCCCTAACAGTGAGACCGAGACTGAGCTCTGGCCCATAGCAGAGAGGGAAAAGGCCAAGTGCCTCAAGCCCACTTCCCACCGCCACCACTGGAAAGACTGGGAAGCACACGCATTAGCATTGCAGGGACAGCGGCGCCGGCCCCACCTCTGCCCCTTGGACACCAAATTCAGCTCCCCAGCAAACATCATTGGGATGGGAAACCATCGTGGGCATGGGAAACCATCATTTAGGACAGGGAATCCTCAGCCAGGGGAAGCTCTCTGCTTCTCCCAACAGAGAGGTTTCCCCTCCACCTTCAGCGCCATTGCAAGTGTCTGGTCTGAGCCCCAGCGCTCTGCCACGTCGAGACGCGTCACGACCCGTGAGCTACCCCCTGTCCCGGGGCTGCCGCTGCCCTTGGGGCCTGCCCAGGACCAGCCTGGCCCCCAGCAGCTGGCGCAGGGGGTGCCAGGGCCCCTGGGGGCCCCGGGGCAGCTGCTGCAGCTCCCCTCTGCGCTGCCGCTCCCACCCGCGGCACAAATCCCCTGCGCCCATGGGCAGGAGGCGGCCTCCCCCGAGGGCGCAGCAGCCATGGAGGACACCATCCCCTCCCCGCTCCCCGCCAGCCGGATGCAGCGCGCAGGGATGGCTCCGTCCCGCGTGTCCCCGACTGGGCCGCCTTCCTCCAGGAGTTCCCGGCACTCTCCCAGCACGTTGTGCAGGGTGGCGGCGTGGGGGTGCTGCGCTAGGGGACACTGAGGACACTTTCCCCAGTGCCTTCCATTGCCCCAACAGCCTCACCATCACCGGCTTCCTCAAGGAGCTCGGCGCCTTCTTGGAGCGCGTGGCCAATGGCGGCCGCCCGCTGAACCCGGCGGTGCTGGCGCAGCTCCCCGACGTCGAGGACACCCCCGTGAGCACCGACGGACACAGCTCTTCTGCGCAGGTGCTCCACGAGCTCCCGAACTGTCCAAGCACGTGGCGGAGGGCACCTCCCACAAAGAGCCATCGGCGCTGGCGGGGCTGGGGGCTGGGGAGGACACAGCCTGCGACGTCCCCAAAGTCCCCACCGCAACCAGCTCCCTCACATGCTCCCCCTCCTCTCGCTGTGCAGGGCAGAGGACATCTGCACTACGGAGATGGAGGACAGCGATGACACCTCCCGCGACGGCCCCGGCAGCCCTGCCGGCGCCCGCTCCTTCACCCCGGCTCCTGACATGCTGCAGCACTGGGTGCACATGAGGAGGAGCAAGGGCTGCTCGCAGGCACCAATGCTGGGGGATGCCGACCCCTTCTGCGGGGCGCCGGCCTCCCCCTTGCAGGACACACAGCGGGAGCAGGTCAGGGGCTCAGCAGACCTCCCCCCCCCGGACACCACTGAGCCCCTCTGGCACTGCAGAGGAGAGAGAGCTCCGAGGACACTGCAGAGGCTCAAGGGGACAGAGCTGCTGAGAGTCCCCGCAAGGAGCACTTGGCAGCTCCCATGGAGCCTCCCCTACTGAGCCCCCGCTGCCAGCGCAGGCTGCTTCTGACCCGCCTGCAACTGCGGAGTGCCCAGGCCTCGGCTGCCCCCCAGCGACACCCAACCTGCAGTGACTCACTGCTGCGGGAGGCGATGCACAGGCAGCCCAGGGTGCTGTTAAGGCGAGTGCCGGTGCCCAATTTCCAGGCCAGCGCCACGGCTGCCCCACAGCACCTTCCGCCACACAAAGACACACTGCTGCAGGAGGCACTGCGCATGAAGCCCAGGGTGGTTCTAGAGCGATTGAGAGTGCCGAGTCCCCAAGCCCAGGCTGCCCCCCAGCACCAACCACCACACAAACACACACTGCTGCAGGAGGCACTGAACAGGCAGCCCAGGGTACTTCTGAGCCCACTGCAACTGCCCATCGGCCTTGTCTCCTGCCAGGGGGTGCCCACGCTGCCAGAGGCGGGCAGCAGCCCAGCCAAGAGCCCTGTGCCAGCCCGCACCCGCAGCCAGCAAGAGTCCTCCCAGCAGGACCATTCCCCACCAAGGAAAAGGAGGAAGATGGAGCTGCGCCGGCTGAGCAACAGCTAGGACATGCTGTGCCAGGGGCAGACACACAGGCACAGCACAGCGGTGGGCACCAGCACACAGCAGGCAGGAAGCAGCAAGGCAAGAGAGGGGGATGCCCTGCACCGACCGCACTGCAGCTTCCTGAACTCCATCCCAGGCTGCCACCCGCTGGGGCAAGGAGTCATGGTGCCGGGGCCACGGCGACCATCGCGCCCAAACCCTTACAGATGTGGAAATGGCCCTGGCAAACCTGGAAGGGAGCGCCAGGGCAGCCAAGTCCCTGCAAAATCCAACCAGCAGGCGGCAAATCCCCTGGGAGATGGCAGATGAAGTCAACGGGAAAAGTATCGCAACAGAAGAAAAGGGGATGAGGATGAAGGATCCCCCAATGCTGGTGTCTTACAAGGCGCAAGGAAACCAAGCCAGCCGCTCATAGCACAAGTTGCTCAAACAGACCCTGCCCACAGAATCGCAGAATCAGCAGGCTTGGGAAAGACCTTTAAGCTCATCAAGTCCAACCAGACACTTCCCTCCCGTTCCGCTGGAGCATGTGGCACTACCCGGCTGCCACCTCACCACCCGCTCTGCTCCCAAGCAAAGGTGACACCACCCCCTGATGCAGCAGGCACAATCCCAAGCCCCACAACAGGGAACTGAAAACTTTTCAATGGTGACTGCAAAGTCCCTGCTCAGCCCATCCGGTACCCTCAAGGGGAAAAAGATGTCTCTGGATCTCATGGCAAAGCATCAGGCACAGCAGCAACTCCACCCCAAGCGACAGACACTGCAGCTGCTCCGACCACAGCCACAGGCACTGCAACTGGTGTCTCTTGCTGGGGCTGCACCACCCGCAGGCACTGCACATACCCCAACTCCAGTCACAGGCACTCCGCATACTCCAACTCCAGTCACAGGCACTGCAGCTTCTCCAATCCTAGAGGCAGCCATTGCAGCCACTACACACAACTCATGGAGCAGAAACTGGTATGAAGTACGCCATCGTCATATGATAAACCAATGGCAATGTTGCAGACACGGAGAGGCACCAGTGGGGAATGAATTCCCTTGCCAACTCCAGCAATAGGAAGGAAAACTCTCTTCCTCCCAAAGCTTGCATGTCTTGGCTCTGGAAAAGCTGAATGAATGATGTGAGAAACTGTTCCGGCAGTTCCAGCGGCAACAGCAGGAGAGATCCCATTCCCCACCTGTAAGCCCCAGCATCTCAGCTACTGACAGGAAGCATCCTTTCGCTCAAGAGGGAGAACAGACAAGGTACACTCTACAGGTTACCCAGTGATTTTACCCGCAAGACCACAGAGAGGACATGAGGAGTGGAATGGAACCCTACCCCAATCCTAGACCCACGGGTACATGAGCTGCAAGGGAAATCAAGCACAAAGGAGGGTTCTTCCACAAGACACATTACTCCAGTCTCCACGGCACAGCTTCCCAGGCAGAGTGGGAGGGCTGACCTTACACCTCATCCTAGAGTAATGAATTCGAACCCGGTTTTACAAGGACTAAGTGGAGCATCCTATGATTGGGCCAACAGCCATGTGCAGGAGAGGGACAACCACAGTGACAGGACTGTATGGATTAGATGGCCAGGCACATCAGAGCCACAGAACTATAAGGCCCTGGTAGACACCCCAGTAGTGTACCCTAACACCAGCCAGTGTCACACTCTAGATGTATTTTTGGAGTGACAGGGGCATCCCAACTCAAATTAGCCTGGCTGGGAAGGAGTAGCAAAAGCAACCCACTGTGATTGGCCCAGGGGCATTTCAAGCACCGAAAAGGGTACCTCTGCCCTTTTGCCGCAGCTGCTTTAGAGACACAGGAAACGAAGCAGCTCTCTGCCTTGCCTGCTCTCTCTGCTGGGGGGTGCTGAAGCTCAAACAACAACAAGTGCCAATCACAACCACAACTGTGCTAAAGAGAAATCAGCAGCACCTGCTCATCCTTCTGTGGCAGTCACATACCCATCACTGCGCCGGGCACCTCGGGGCACCCATCTCCGCTGCTCCGCATTTGAGCATCTGAACCTGACTCCCTTTTGATCACCACATCAAGGAAGCATGAACTTTAATCAAACTAGACAAGGGCAGCACTGATTGCATCGCAATCAGCTTCAGCATCCAAGAGTCCACACACCATCCATCTTTCCTGCCCAGAGACACTCCTGATAGATGCTGCCCCAAGGCATGGACTGCATGAGCTCAAACAACGTTGGTAGGGATGGTCCAGAGACTACGGGAATGATATCTCTCTGTGTGGTGATATATATATATGTATGTGCTATATACATGTATACATATATTTCTCAAAGGACAGGAAAGGTGATGGTGGAAATTGTGGGAACGGGCATGACGTGAAAGGGTACGGAATAAGGGGTGGATACTGTCCTGGGTTCGGCTGGGATAGAGTTCTTTTTGTTCCGACTTGCTGCTGCAGTGCTGTCTTTTGGCCTCTGTTTTTTGCAAGAAACACAAGGTTTCTTAGGTGCTGTGGGCTTCTAGAGAATGCACATCCCAGATGACAGTCTGATTGCAAGCCCTCTCTAGCAGTGACACGGAAAAAGAAGGATTTCAAATGGGGCCCTGAGCAACACCAAGCCTGGGAACAAATCAAACGAGAGACACTTCATGCAGTAGCCCTCGGGCCACTCCAGGCTGGGCAAGATGTGAAACCTGTGCTCTACGGTGCAGATGGGGAGAAGGGTCCTACCTGCAGCTTCCCACAGAATGCTCCGAAGAAGACTTGAGCTCGACCCCTCGGCTTTTGGAGTCGGAGATAAAGGGGATCTAAGGCCAGCTGTACGCCAACTGAAAGCGATACTGGCGGCCTAGGAAGGGGTTTGAGCCTATTCAGAAGGGGTGGGCACTGAAGCACAGCTCCCCTTGGAACACTGGTGGCCCGCGCTGGGCTGCGCGTTCAAAGGCAGGCTAAGTGGTGCTTCTCATTAATGGAGTGTCGTGGTTTAAGCCCAGCTGGCAATCCAGAACCACGCAGCTGCTCCCTCATGCCCCCACCGCTTCCTCACCCACGGCACTCCCAGAGGGATGGGGAGGAGAATCAAAAGAATGTAGCTCCCACGGGTTGAGATAAGAACAGTCCAGTAACGGAGGTATAACACACACCACTGCTGCTACCACCAATAATAATGATGATTAGGGAAATAACAAGGGAAGAGAATACAACTGCTCACCACCCGCAGACTGATACCCAGCCTGACCGAGCTGTGATCCAACCCTTCCAGGTAACTGCCCCCAGTTTATATAGTGGGCATGACGTGCTGTGGTATGGAATACCTCTTTGGTCAGTTTGGGTCAGGTGTCCTGTCTCTGCTTCCTCCCGGCTTCCCCTCCTCCCTGGCAGAGAATGAGACTCAGAAAGTCCTTGGTCACAGTAAACATTACTGAGCAGTAACTCAAAACGTCGGTGTTATCAGCGCTGTTCCCAGGCCGAAAGTCAAAAACACAGCGCTGCACCAGCTACCAAGAAGGAGAAAAATGACTGCTACTGCTGAACCCAGGACACGGAGAGAGTTTGAGCATGCAAGGAGGAACACAGCGTTCAGGGCTTCTTTTCATTCGGCTGTTCATATAGCACCTGCATAAGCCAATTCCCTCTGCCTGCCCCACCAGCTCCTCAGAAACTGAAGCGGGAAAATGCTCCACTAAGGGTGCATGGAAGTCCCAAACACCGCCCTGGGGAGAAACAGAAAAGTACGCGCCTGCCATACGTGGGACGGGATCCAGCACGAGCAGGCTCTCAAATTACCCCAAAGCTCTGACCCAGAACCTCACAGTTGCACCTAAAGACAAAGCCCCAGAGAAGCCCCCACCTCTGGACAAGAACTCCAACCCCTCTCTAATTCTAGTCCCTGGCAGCCCGGACTTATTCTCCTTCATGAGCTGGCAGCATTGCTCAACTTTGCTGGGCAGGAGAGTTCCCTCAATGAGACAGACAGGGCATTTGGAAAACACTGAAGGGAGCCGGCAAGTTGACAGCAGGCAAGCAAGTGCAGAGGGGATTCATACAGCTATTTTGTCCAGGAGCGCATAAATACAGAGCTCTCAAAGGGCACATCTCAGCGAAAACTGCTCAGAGAGATGGGCAGAATCCCCATGAACTGACTTCTCTGAGGACGCACCCACACAGCTTCGTCCCCAACCTCACAAAGTGCTTCAAAATCTTACTACAGATCCTGCTCCAAGACAGAAGAAACGCTCTTTAGGGGACTGTCTGTTACAAACACCTGGGGCAAGTAGGACTGCTGCCAAGCTGAACCCATACTCTTAGGATTCCTCTTGCATTAGAATGCAAAGTTCCACTGGGAGGGAAACCAAGGATGCCGCTCTAACCAAAACCTCTGTCAGCCTCGTCGAGGCAACTTTACTCTTTTGGAACTGGTGCCACCAACATGGCAATCCACCATGAAAAAAATCACCTAATACTCCCTCTGTGTAGTGCCCCTCTGCTGAGAGCTTTCGGGTGTCCTGGAGAACAGCTCCCAGAAGGCAAACATCCAGCCCCTGCTCCCACACTTGAAGGGGCCAAAGACAGAAAGCTGTTGCTATGCATAACCTGCACATAGCAAGAACAGGAACAATCCCACCAACATGGCAGCGCACCTTTGATCAGACACCTAAAACTCCATCTGCATTCTGCATCTGTGTCCTTTCACTTGGACTAATTAAGGTCTCCCTCCTAGGGACCTCTGTTGGGATCCTGGAAGAGCTCCAGTGCCAAGGGCTTGACCTGGATGTTGCAGATGGTGACGTCTGTAATGGATGTAACGGGCCAAGAGTTGAGCATGCAGTGGTTCCGTGACCTTCGTGCTTGGCACCTGAGGCCAACGCTCTCGGGGAGGACAACAGGCAGATCAAGATAAAACCAGGACACACAGGGTGCACGGCGGGGTTCTGGCAGCCAGATGGGTTTGGGAATCCCGGGGGGGGTTTGGGCATGCAGCAAGTGGCGCATTGATGTGCTGACCACCCTGGCCGAGGACAGCAAGCGCTTCACCAAGGACACTGTGTCCCTGATTGAGGTGCAGATCACTGAGGCTTTTATACGCCACTGACTCCGACTTGTACCCGTAGTGCTGGAGGGACCAGCCGGGGCAGCAGGCATGGGCAGCCTCAGGGGCTAGGAGGAAGGGCATAGGGAAGACGGAGTGCTGAGGAACGCAGGAGGAGACCGGCAGCATGAGGAGCAGGGGTCGCAGGAGGAGGAACGTAGAAGGGACAAGGAGAGACAGCAAAGTGGGCAGGGGACTCCCAGGAGGGCAAGAGCCCTCCCTCCCTGTTCATAGTAGGAGAGGGTTTGGGACTCATCCCACCAAAAGCTCTGGGAGAGCATCATGTCCACCACGTTGCTCAGGACACGGCTTTTTAAACAACGCACGGGTTTTTTTGTTGTTGCTTTGCTTTCTTCCAGTTTGCGCTGTTCTGAAAAAGAAAAACCAAACCAAAACTGAATTGTTAGAACCAAATGAAGGGAAATACTGAAAGGAAACAATGGAAAACTGAAATGGAAAAACAAAAACAAAAGAATGAATGAAAATAATGACCGGAAAAGCAAGGGCATTGGAGAGCAGAGGGAATGTTGGGAGGTTCTGGAGGAGGTTTTGGGATGTGGTGTGCAGGGGGTTTTCCTGGCAGCCATCTGGGTTTGGGACTGCCAGGGTGGTTTGGGCGTGCAGGCAGCGTGTTTGGGGGGCAGAGGTGGTTTGAGCGGGTCCCATGAGGTGTTTTGGGGGTCCCAGCAGAGGTTTTGGGGGTTTGGCGTTCTGGGGCTTTCAGGGTGCTGCACGTAGACCGGGAAGCTTGCTGGGGTTGAGGCTCTCGGGGAGGGGAAGGGGCTTGAGGTGCAGGTGGTTTGAGGTCCCAGGGGCTTTTGAGCTGCAGCCCCCAGCACGTGCCATGGAATAGCAGAGCAGAGCAGAGCTCAGTTGAAAGGGACCTACAACAATCGTGTAGTCCAACTGCCTGACCAGTTCAGCGCTTGCCACAAGTTAAAGCGTGTTCTTGAGAGCACAGTCCTTACTGCATCGTCCATATGCCTCTCCCGCACTCGCAGGCTTGGCGCACCAGGAACCTTGTGCCGATGCTTGAACACCCTCCCTGTAAAGAAATGCTCCCTAACATGAGGTGTGAGCCTGCCCTGGCTCCCAGGCATCCTGCCCCTGGATCCCAGGGACATCAGCAGCTCCCTGCCCATGTCCCCTCTTCAGGAAGCTGCAGAGAGCTCTGTCCTGCAGCCTGCCCGCCTGCTCCCCATGGCTGCCCTCCTCGCCTGGCCATGCTTCCCTCTGCACTCCATCTTGCCTGATGCCCCTTTGGCTCTTCCACCCTGGAGGCCATCGCTGCTCTGTCCCTCTCCACCTCCTCAGCCCGACCCACACCGCTGCTCCTCAGCCTCCCCCCTCGCTCCCGTCCCTCTCCTCCCCGGCCTCACCTCTCCCGGCCTTTCCCATCCCCTCTGCCCGCTCCCTCGGCCCTATGCCCGGCGGGGCGGACGGTGTCCCAGCGGGGCCTGGAAGCAGAGGAGCGCCCCGGGGCACGCTGGGAGCTGTAGTGCGAGGGCAGGGGCTGCCGGCGGCCATGTTGGTGCTGGTGCTGCAGGTTCTGGTGGGGCTGCGGCCCCGCTGAGGGGAGGGCCGGGGCCGGGGCCGGGGCCGGGTCCGGGGCCAGCGCTGGGGCGAGCGAGCCCTGGGGAGATGGAGACAGCCCCGCTGTGGGCACAGGCACCGGGCAGCCCGGCCGCCAGAGCCCCCCGAGCTGCCCCAGCCCGGCCTGCGCCCTGCAGCTGGCCCTGGGCCTGCCCAGGAGGGAAGGGGAGAGCACAGACAGGCAGAGAAAGAAGGGCCTCGGCTGAAGAGTTTCCGTGGCAGGACGGAGAGCGGGAGCTGTGGCGAGTCCCGGCCCTTGGGGCCATGTCCCCCTCTTCTGCCTCTCGGTGCCTCCAGGATCCCCCCTCCCTCTTCCCTTGCTGTCATTTGTCACTCCATCGCTGCCCTGCGGCCCAGGGTGCTTTTTGCCTTCCATCTCTCTGTCCTGCTGCCCAGCCCTGGCTTTCTGACCTCCATCTGTATCTTGCTCCCCGGCTCTTGCTTTGGCCTGTCTTTCCCTTTGTCCGGCCTCCTGTCTCGCCACTTCAAAGCCCTTCCTTTTTCCCAAGGGAATTGGACGATGGGCTCTGCGAAATGGGAGAGAGAACCCTGCTCTTTTGTTGTTGTTGTTTTCTGATGTTTTGTGACCTTTGGCAAGCAAGGGGGAGAGTGGTTGGAAGCGTCTCTTGTTTGAGAGTAACGTGTTCCTGTAGTGTGCCTGTCTTCACCCTATGGTGCAGGTTTCCTACATGAAGCATGCTTTTGCTGACCTCCGAGGTTGCCTTGGCTTGGTAAATGTAACAGGTGTTGTCTTCAGAGGTAGTGAAGCTGGAGCAAACCTAGCAGGAAAAGCCAGTTTCTTCCCAGATTGCTGTGTGATAAGATCATAGCGCGTAAAGGCACTTGCAGTTGGCTTTTCTGTGCAGTCTTCGTGAGGGGCTTCTGGTAGGGATTGATTTGCGTGAAGCAAGGCGTCAGTGAGGGAAGACAAGCAGGGCTTGTCTGAACAGGTGATTTACCGCAGGCAGGGTTTGAGCCTTTGCGCTGGAAGAGGCCCGTGCCACACTTTCTGAACAGAGCAGATGAGCTGTCTGTAAGGGAAGTTGCCTTTGAAGTAAGGCTAAATTTGCTAAATCGTGTCCTCGGCTGCAACTCTTTTGTCAGGATTTACATTACGTCCCAGCTGCGTGCCAGCGTGTTAACGTGAGCCGTGGAGGTCTTGTCAGGGGTACTGCTGGCCTGCAGGTGGTGTGACCGAGTGTAATAACTGGGTTAATGATAGGGTTAATAACTACATACGGATAACTCGAAACCTATGAGCACCTCCCATATGAAGGAAGTTGGGGCCGTTCAGCCTGGAGAAGAGAAGCTGTATGGAGACCTCAGAGCAGGCTTCCCGATTCTGAAGGGGGCCTAGAAAGATAGCAGAGAGGGACTCTTTGTCAGGACTGTAATGATAGGAGAAGGGACAATGGCTTCAAACTTGGACGGGGGAGATTTAGGTTGGCTATAAGGAAGAAGTTCTTTACTGCGAGAGTGGTGAGGCACTGGTAGAGGTTACCCAGAGAAGCTGTGGCTGCCCCGTCCCTGGAAGTGTTCAAGGCAAGGTTGTATGGGACTTGGGGCAACCTGGTCTAGTGTGAGGCGTCCCTGCCCATGGCAGGGGGTTGGAACTGGCCGGTTCCTCTGGCTGCGGAATGCCTTCTATTTCCTCCCATCATTTGGAAGGAAAAAAAAAAAGCTTGGAGCTTGGAGCTTGGAGGAAGGAGCCCTCCTTTCCTTCTTGCCTATGGGGATGTCCAGAGCTGGTGCCGAGACCTGATCAGATGATGCCCTCCATCCATCCATCCATCCCCTTCCCTGGGTGGTGGGACAGCAGCACCCTATGGTGTAGAAGGTAAGGGACATCAGTCTCAAGAGGTGCTCTCTTCTACCTCTTGTCACTTTGTGTCCCCCAGCTTCTGTGTCCCCCTTCCTGAAGCTGTTTCCCAGTCTTGTTTGAGAAGAGCTGCTCTAACATGGCCCTTTAGCACAAGCGGTGTTTAGGTCCAGGAGGTCTGGATGTGTCTTGGCGTGCCAGGACACGAACTTTTTACAGGTCTTTACGTGGCTTGGGACAAAGGGGACATGAATTCACTGACATCCCTCTTAACTGACATCCATCCCATGTTCGCTGACGTCCATCCCCGTGGCTGACCCTGTGGCGAGGGCAGAGCAGAGCCGCACCCAGCAACGTCGCCCCATCAGCAGCCGAGCCAAAGGTTGGTGAGGCCACCGGGTCCCACCTGAGAGCTTGGCAGAAAGGCCGGCTTGCACAAGGGAGCCTGTAAAGCTCAGGGCCGAGAGGGAAAGGTGTAGGCAGAGGCAGAGCAGCTGAGGAGCAGGGCAGGAGGGAAACGCAAGCAGGGTCAGGACGGCGGTGCAAGAAGGAGGCTTTAGCCCAGGAGCCGAGCAGAGGAAGATGGTCCCAGGCAGCCCGAGGCGGCTGTTCTGACGGATGAGCCAATCGTGGGCTGAGCAGGGGGTCGCCAGCCAATCAGGGCGCAGTGAGGGAGCTGGAGGAGGTTTCCAAGGCGACGGGCCCCATCCTCACAACAAACTGCCCTGGTGCGAGGGTGGCGGCGGTTGTGCCATAGCGGCATTAGGGGTCGCAGGCTGTCGGTCGGTGGGTTGTGTCCTGGTGCCGGCCCCATCCAGAGCACCATGTTCGCCCCGGAGTGGAGACCTGGTAGCAGCGAGGGGCGGGAAGAGGTTTGCTGCAGATACCGGTCATTACTGACTCAGCTGACCTACAACAGCAAGCGGCGCATCGATATGCTCACCACCCTGGCCGAGGAGAGCAAGCACTTCGCCAAGGACATTGTGTCCCTGATTGAGAAGCAGATCACCAAGGTTTTTATAGGCCACTGACTCCGGCTTTTACCCGTAGTGCTGGAGGGACCAGCTGGGGCAGCAGGCATGGGCGGCCTTAGGGGCTAGGAGGAAGGGCATAGGGAAGACGGAGTGCTGAGGAATGCAGGAGGAGACCGGCAGCACGAGGAGCAGGCGTTGCAGGAGGAGGAATGTAGAAGGGGCAAGGGGAGACATCAAAGTGGGCAGGGGACTCCCAGGAGGGCAAGAGCCCTCCCTCCCTGTTCATAATAGGAGAAGGTTTGGGACTCATCCCACCAAAAGCTCTGGGAGGGCATCATGTCCACCACGATTGAAGCCCCATGTCGGTTTCTTCTCATTGCTCCAGGCTCCCGCAGCACAGAAACTGCCGGCCATGTACCTTATGGATTCCGTTGTCAAGAACGTGGGAGGAGACTATCTCCCTGCATTTGCTGACCACCTGCCTTTAATATTTCCTTGTGTGTTTGAACAGGTATGACACTTTCAGAAAAGTTCGGCAATCTCAGCAGCGTTTGTTCCTGGTAGGACATACATGCTTTCCATTTGCGGTTTTCTTGTTCTGCTGCCGTATCTTTAACGTTTTTCTCTTAATGAGAGGCGACGGGCATAAGCTCAAAGGCAGGAACGTCCGCCTGAACGTGGGGAAGAACTCATTTACTGAGAGGGTGACTGAGCACTGGGATGGGGTGCCCAGGGCGGTTGTGAAGCCTCCTTCCCTGTTGGCTTCCACTATTTTTCTCATTTTTTTTCTTTCCCACAGAAATTGGGCAAATAAATGAGATTTTTGCTAGTGAAAGAGTTGAAAGAAAGTTTTCAGAGAATGGTAATCTGCAATAAAACCTTCAAAGATCCTTGAAACAACAATTCCACATTTGAGCTTCTGTGGCGCTTTCCATGCGTATTGATGTATGACCTGCACTGGTTATAAATTCTGTATAGCAAGCTCAAGGTGTTAAAAGGGCAAACTGTCTGTAGAGATAGGAAATAGATGAAATCTTTAGTTGTACAGAAAAGATGAAGAAATTGTTTTCTTTTACCTCTAACAAGCCATACAATTTTTGATTGTTTTAGGTGGATGCAAATACAAAGAAATGTTTATTTCAGTTACGCTCTACCTGGAATGGTGTTTTTCCTTTGAGGAAACTACTTGTGTTGGATATCAGAGTCAATGTGTTAGATCCCGCTTGGCCGATTAAACCTCTGCCCTCAAACCTGGATTTCTCCAGCATCCTGGCAAAACGCAAGTTCCCAAAGAAATCAGTAAGTTTGTGTGCCTCGTGCTTGCACAGAGGGTGGTACGTGTAGTTGTGATTGTTTGCCTGCTGCTGTCTGACAATTTAGTATATTATTAATGAAGGATGTGATCTTTGTAGACGGGTAAGAGGATTTTCTGAACTGAGGATATTGGAGAGGTTGGGGTTTTAGATTTCAAAACTCTCTTCTAGATTGTGGAACAATTACAAAGTTCTTGGGGTTTTGTTTTTCACTTCTCTTCAAAAGGATGCCTGCCGATGATTCGTCTTCCATCTCTTTTTGTCGCTCACAAGAAGCCAGGCTTCTTCAAATATATTTGCTCTTACAGAAGGAGGAAGCCCGATTGTTGGAAGTAAAACCAGTTTGCTCATTAGCTGGGGCTGGTTTGATGCCGCCATCAGAAGACGATGGTTAAGCTGCGTTGTCTTCCATTCATAAGTGAAAGCCTCGCTCCGTTTGACAGCTAATTATTCCAAAATAAAGCACCTCTCAAGTGTAAAAATAGGAGAATTATACCTGAAGCTCGGCAGCTTAGTTGCCTTGAACATGTGGAATATGTAGAAAAACTAATGTTGCAATGAGAACATGTGCCGAGGTGACGTATTTTGCAGTACTGACTTTGTGTTACTGATTTTGCAGGAACGTGAAAGCACAAGAGAATCTGAAATAAGCAGGCGGGATCCAGGACTGAGAGGGCGTCTTCCAGAGAAGTCAGAGGATACGAAGGAGGAGGTGGAAGAAAAGAAAAATAAGGGAAATGTAGAGAAAAGAGAAGAAGAGGAACATAAGATTTGTGAAGGCAGAGCAGCAGGCAACGGAAATGAAGCAGCTGACGGTGCTTCTCCGAAAGAAGACACGGCAACAGAGGACGCAGAAGATGCGGGTGGAAAACAAGGGAGTTCAAGTCCAAGTCTCAAACGGCCACGATCACCATGTCCACAGGGGGGGAGCTCACGCGGAAGGAGATGTGGGAGTTTATCTCCCAGTTCACCACCTCCTAAAATAAGGAAGGTATGTCAGATAGCCCTAAGCAGCCTCATGTTGAAGAAGGTTTATGCATTCCTTTGTGGACCTTTCAATACCAAACTGACATGGTTCACTCTGGGAAGGAGTTTACCCTGTATAAAAACATTGAGAAACTTGTACAAGTTAATGATTAAAAAAGCAAGTTTACAGTTGCGTTCTTACACAAACAATAACTTAAATGCTTATTTCTGCAGGTTTCCTTTGTCTCTGCTCAACCAGGACCTTAAGACCGAGGTGCACAGCATTTCCCACATCCTGGAGGTTTAGCTCAGAGCACTGCAGGAGCTGTTGGAAATCCACCAGGTTGTTCATGACCTGACTTTGTGAACCAGCTCAGGGGTTGTTTTTTTGTTGTTGTTGTTGTTGTTGCTTTGCTTTCTTCTGCTTTCTTCCAATTTGCTTCATTCTGTAAAAAAAATAAACCAATTTGTTAGAATTAAATAGACTGAAATACTGAAATGAAAGAACAGAAAACTGAAATAAAACAAATGAATAAATAAATAAAAAAATGCATGAAAATAACGAAAGGAAAGGAACTGAAAGGAAAAGATGAAATAAAATGGTGAAATAATAAAAATGAATAGAAAAATGAGAAAAGTGAGGGAAGGAGGGAGGGAAGTAGCATGCAGGGAAGGAAGGAAGGGAGGAAGAAAGGGAGGGAGTGAGGAAGAGAGGAAGGGAGGGAGGGAGGAAAGAAGGAATGAAGGAAGGAAGGGAGGGAGGGAGGAAAGAAGGAAGGGAAGGAGGGAAGGAGTGAGGAAAGAAGGGAGGCAGGCAGGGAGGGAGTTAATAAGGGAGGGAGGGACGGAGGAAAGAAGGGAGGCAGGGAGGGAGGGAGTTAATAAGGAAGGGAGGGGAGGAGGAAAGAAGGAAGGGAGGGAGGGAGGGAGGGAAGAACGAAGGAAGGAAGGAGGGAGGGAGGGAGGAAGAAAGGTAGGGGGGGAGGGAGGGAGGGAGGGAGGAAAGAAGGAAGGGAGAGAGCGAGGTAGGGAGGGAGGGAGGGAGGAAGGAAGCAAGGATGCAAGGAAGGAAAGGGAAAGGAAGGGAGGGAGGAAGGAAAGGAAGGAAGGAAGAAACAAGGAAAAGGAAAGGAAAGGAAAGAAAAGAAAGAAATAAGAAGGAATGAATGAATAATACTAATTAAATGAAATATAATTAAATGCAGGAATAAAATGAAATTATAAAACCATACAAAAGTTTGGGTTGGAAAGGGCCTTAAAGCTCGTCATGTACCAACCCCCTGCCACGGGCTGGGAGACCTCCAGAAGACCAGATTGCTCCAAGCCCCATCCAGCCTGGCCTTGAACACTATCAGGGAATGGGGCAGCCACAGCTTCTCTGGGCACCCTGTGCCAGGGCCGCACCACCCTCTTGCCCCGGGAAGAATTTCTTCCAAATGAAGTGAAATTAAATGAAACTAAATGAAATGAAATGAAGTCCTATATGTGAACTCACGTGAAATCCCGTTTCAAGCTGCAACCTTTGTGAGTCTTCAGAACACTTCTTGAGCTGAAAAAACATCCGACATTGAGGCAAACAACAGTCTCATCATTATGTGACTCATGGTCAGTGCAGGGAATAGAGTGGCATGGCATGGCATAGCACCGCATAACATAGCATGCCACAGCGCTAGGGGTTCAAGGAAGGGCTTTGGAGAGCAGAGGGAATGTTGGGAGGTTCTGGAGGAGGTTTTGGGATGTGGTGTGCAGGGGGTTTTCCTGGCAGCCATCTGGGTTTGGGACTGCCAGGGTGGTTTGGGTGTGCAGGGAGGGTGTTTGGGGGGCAGAGGTGGTTTGAGCGGGTCCCATGAGGTGTTTTGTGGGTCCCAGCACAGGTTTTGGGGGTTAAGCAGTGATAAGGCTGGTGAAGTTAAGAGTGGCAAGGCGGATGTTTTCCCCAGGAAGCAGGACTTGACCCAGGAGCTGCAACTCCGATTATTTCCTGTCCTGAATCAGAGTGGGAACTTTCCCATCAAGGTTCATGAAGAAGTGAGGTTTTCCTTTACCCGCATCACTTCCACGGCCCTATGGAAGTTATCGTTTTGGCTCACAGCTCCCACTGCAGGCTGGGCTGGCCTGAGGCTGCAAAACACAAACCCACTCCCTTATCCTCTGAGAGCGCTGCACTGAACCTCGTGCAGGTGGCACAGGGAGGAAAGCACAGCCTGGGCTCAGGAGCAGAAAGGGTGAGAAGGCAGCAGATAACACCGAGTGCTTTTATTTCAGGAGCTCCGCATTACTTGCACTAGAGCAGGGTGCCCCAAGCCCGTCCAACCCGGCCTTGAGCCCTGCCAGCATGGGGCAGCCACAGCCCCTCTGGGCACCCTGTGCCAGCGCCTCAGCACCCTCACAGGGAAGAGCTTCTCCCTCATATTGTTCCAGGTCTCCTCTGGAACACGGTGTTTCAATGGAACCCTGGCTTTTCAGCAGATCAGATGCCTGGAGCTACAGCAGTTGTGCTTTCTTTTTGCTGTTCCCTTCACAGGCTGAAAACCTGGTGCTTCCAAATGCACTGCACTACGTTGCAGCAACAGCTCATTGCTGCTTCAGCCCTGCTCGTTGGGGAAGCCTCAAAGATGTTGGAGGGCCAGAACTGTGCCTGTTCAGATGTGAGTGAATCCCATGTGGCAGGAGCAGATGAACTTGTGAAACGGAGCTGGAGTCACAGGCTGACACAGTGGTCCATGAGGTGCATGGTGACAGCAACAAGGGATTCTCTCTGGGGAAGGGGACCATCACTTTCAGCTGTGACTGATTTAGCAAACTCTGTGAGTTTCAGCACAGTGAAAAAGTGAGTTTTTTCCCCAGGCTGCTCCTTCAAACAACTGCTTGACCTTTGTGCTCCTGGTGTAAGTGGCTCTTTTTTGCCTTCATGCCAGTAGCTCCTTTGTGTAACCCCATTCACTGTGCTCATATGCTCATCCGGAATGTGGTGGTTCATCAAGCAGGGAGCAAGCTGGGCATCCAGCAGCTTGTGAAGGGGAAGCTGTATTGGTGATGGGCAGCTAGAGTGACAGGAGAGCATGTCAGTCCCTTGGAACAAGTCTTGACTGTCTCTAAGGATGTAGATCCCTGCACCTTTCCGAGCCCTCCTTTCAATACTTGACTGATCTCCCACAGGGTGGAAAATGTTCTCCTTGTGTCAAGCTGGAGTTTCCCGTGTGCCCTTTAAGCCTTGACCTACCTCTGAGGGTCTGGCTTCAGTTTCCTTACACCCTCTTGTTTGGCCACTGAAGGCAGCAGTAAGGTCTCTTCTTTGCCTTCTCTTCTGCAGGCTCTGACCGGCAGTCTTTCCTTGCCCACGATGTGCTCCAGCCCAGATGCGTTCCAGTGGCTGCCGATGGTGCTGCTCCGGTATTTTCCTTGTGCGGGGGAGCCCCAGACTGGAACAGTGCTTCATGCATGCCTGCCAAGTGCCAGAGCAGTTGGGAGCTGGTTCTCCTTGGGTTTTGCCCTTCATAAGCATGTAAGCAGATTTGGGGGCATTTTGGAATGTGAACGTGGACAGTGTGCATCCACCCTGGGAGATGTGTGACCTCCCTTCCCATGCGGCGCTGCCTGGCTACATCTCTGCTCACTACAGGCTGGGAATTACAGTTACTCTGCAACTACACCCCAGTGATTTAAACCACCATCCCTAACCATGCTTACTCAGTCCTTACGCCAGCTCCACTCAGCAGCTAGGGCTGACAAAGAGCAACGTTGTCATCTGGAAAGCAGCTGCTGGCACTTAACCAGCTGGCGTGTTTTACACTTGTCTAAACTGGGTGCTAAGCAGCATTAAACCGTAAGGATTAAGCGTGCCCACTGGGAGTGCTCCTGGCCACCCCCACCTCCACCTGCTTGTGCCGTGAAAAGGCTCTCCTGGGAGCTGCACCTAGAGGGGGTCTGCAGAGTGCCTGCTTGAGGTGGAGAGGAGAACACGGGGTGGAATGGCCCTGGTGCTGATGCTGTGGGAGGCCAAGTCAGAGCAATCTGGGAATAGTGCTGTTACGACTTTTGCACGCTGGCTTGGGGCCTCTAGGTTAGGTAGGGATGTCCTTCAGAGGCTCGATCTCTGCACCCCGGACTGGGAAACCTGCTCCTCCAGCATCTGGGGTAAGGGAGTTATGTAGAGACAGGCAGTTTGCAGGTGAAGACGTGGAGCAGCCACAGATGCAGTTGGAGTCCCCGGAGGTGGAGGCACAAGTCCACTTGGGCGCCTGATCTGAGCTCTGCCCGCACCAGGACACGGGCAGACCCCGGATGGTCCCTGCCTGCCCTGGTCCCCCAGCCTCTGTGGCTGGTGGTGGTGATATGCACACTCATCCCCGCCAGCCCCGTGGTGCAGAGACTGTGACCCTAGGTCTGCATCAGGACCAAGAGGGCAGACCTGAAGGGCTCCAGTCCAAGGAAAGCTCCCTTTTTACTTTCATGTTTCCTTGAGGATTAAAGCCGTTCTCGTCAGTCTCCAAACATGGAATGTTTGCCAAGTTTATGAGGGTTTTTAGAGGGGCTTTTAGAGAGTGCATCCTGTCCCTTAGCCCTTTTATAGGGCTGAGATAGATATGATTATCTTTGGTTTAACAGCCATTAAAGCGGGAAGGGTTTATAGTAGGGGGTTTCCATCAGTGCAACTTTGATATCATCACTTGCTAGCTTGGTTTGCTTCTTTCCCCAGTGTTAAAAGGTTGGGAGCTGTTCCTGTAATGGTTAACCTACCACTCTGTGGAGGCAGAGCTCTCCCAGGCAGAAGCTTTAGGAAACATTTAAACAAGACCAAAGTAACAAAATGTGAAAGTCCTAAATTCTTCTGGAGACCACTTGGAGAAATCTGGATCAAGGTTCAAACAGCCGCTCTTGCGGTATGCAGCGCTGCAGCGCTTACATCCATTGAAAGAGGACATGCTGCCTGCCTGGAAAGCGGTTTTTTCATATCCAAAGAAAGAATTTAAAGTGAAATGACAAAACCCTGCAATGTTTCAGTCATAGGCTGGAACACACATCAGTCCGTGCTCTGCACCAGAAGAAAAGAAGAGGCTGAATAACACGAGTGTGACATTTGGTGTATCTGCTAGCACGTCACTCTACAGAAGCAGCCTCATGGCACGGCACCTTGGCCGGCTTCGCTCCATGTGAGTTGCCCCAGGGCTCCTAGGGGCAATGCCCTTTTCCAGCGCCTGAAGCTTTAAGTGCCTTTGTGCATGCCAAGCCACAGAGGCAAGGGTTTGAGCTTGAGATTGTATGGGCGCTGGCAGCATCCTGATTACACCCATGTGCTGGACTGGGACTGCTCCTAGATGGCAGCACGCCGCATCCCCAGGAGACCACTGCTGGCTGCTGAGCTTGGTCTTGGAGCTACAT
Source organism: Myiopsitta monachus (assembly GCA_017639245.1). Lineage (NCBI taxonomy): Eukaryota > Metazoa > Chordata > Aves > Psittaciformes > Psittacidae > Myiopsitta > Myiopsitta monachus. The sequence continues at coordinate 48,203,428 of CM029917.1, forward strand.
CCTAGAGTGTTCTTCGGGTGCCTGCAGGAGTGAGGATGTCCAAAGCACCTGTTGCCACTACAGCTGTGCTACTAACCTGTACACTTGCCATCTAGTTTTGGCTTCACTCAGGGATGCTGGCCTCTGGAAGTGAGCTGTGAACTGTGCCTTTGCGGCTGCAGCCTGCTGTGGCCTACAGCAGTGTGATAAATGTACAGCTCCGTGTCTCCTTTCAATAGGGGAGTCCTCTCCCCTTGGGTGTCTGCTGACTGGCTCTAGCAGGGGGAATGCTGGATTATGGTCTTTGCCGTCTGTACACTGGGTATGAGACCTGCAGGTCCAAGGAGGGGATCCTGCCCCTTGACTCCGCTCTCGTGAGACCCCACTGGGAGCCCTGTGAGCAGTTCTCCTGTCCTCAGCATAAAAAGGACGTGGAGCTATCGGAGCAACTCCAGAAGAGGCCACAAGGATGACCAGGGGCTGGAGCAACTCCCGTACGGAGACAGGCTGAGAACACTGGGGCTGTTCAGCCTGGAGAAGAGCAGCTGTGTGGAGACCTCAGAGCAGCGTCCAGTGTCTGAAGGGGGCTACAAGGATGCTGGAGATCGACTCTTCATCAAGGAAACACCACAAACCCCAGGAAAAACATAATGAAAACACCACACAATTTATTACTGTCTTTTATTTCATATACAGCATACAAACAGCGGAAGATTCCAGCATAGCAGTTTGGAATTGCTGCTTCCTAAATAGAGCTTAATGATCATGACTGTCTGCCAAAAGAAGGGGCTTCCATACTGCTATGTAGAAAGTGTTGCGGTCCTCCTGTACATTCATTTCCTTAATTTCCAACAAGGAGTAACAAGTAACAGACTGGGAAGTTTCTGGCTATGGAAATGTTGCTCAGCGCCAATAGCTTGTCCAGAGGTTACTTGCTTTGCTACAAACACACACAATCACATGCAGACCTACAGGCAGCGACATAGTTATCCAACGCACTTGACAGCGTTGGCTGGAAAAGGTAGCTCGACGCTGCTGGGTGTTACGGGTAGGGAAGGCCAAGTCACAGGCAGACTGAGCTATTAAAAAGGCTGCAGGAGACTACTCAGGTTCACCCGTCATGCTCCAGTTCGGACAAATTAGTGGAAAATGAAACTGTGCTAGGACATTTTTGTTCCAGGGTGACGCAATGCGTGCAGAACCGTAACCTCCCGGATGAGGTTTGCAGGCTCCTTGTTAGCAGAACTGCACTGCTGGTGCCCCTTGGTCTAACTACTTCAGCACTGCCATTGCTATGTCTACATGAGCTAGTAGCTCCAGTCTGACTGCAGTGGGGATGGAGACCAGATATGGATTTGTGTAAGTACGTGATCTTGCAATACGAATGCACAAACTTCCTGGCTTGACACATGTTCTTTGGATTGTTTCATCTTTGTGCAAAAGCAGCCAGCGCAGGCAGCATTGGTGCAGATTTCACACGAATCTGCTTCTTGGACAGGCAGGTCTGTTAGAGAGAAAAGAGGGGGTTTCAGTGAAATGCCAAGAGACTTTCTTGGCGAGCAGAGCCACAGAGCAGGAGATTTGAAGACTCTTCTCTGTAGGCTTCAATTAGAGGTGTAACTAACAAGAGCGTGTGTGGCTTTAAAGTAACATAGTAAAATACGGCAACTGTTCTGACTTGCTAACTAACAGGTAGGGAGCAAGGAAGGTCCAGCTGATGGGGGAAGGAACATCACGGGACTGAAAACAACTGAGGAGGCAGTAAGTAAGACCAAGGATGCTAACCTTCAAGATAACCGAGACTGGAACAGAACGAAAGCAAGGACAAACCGCTTTCTAGCTCAGCCCGAGGACCCTTCAGCACTAGGATCATTCAGTAAACACAGCGAGGAAGACGACCAGCGACCACCTGAGACTCCCCCTCAGCAAGAAAGCGCATGTGTAATCGGGATGCAAATATTAGAATTAGTTCTGGAGACTCTCATGCATATGTAGGTAATGTCATGGAAAAGCTGTAAATATGCATGAGTATACTAAATCCATAGCCACTGCTGGCAAGTAGCAGGGGCGCTCACCTTTGCAAAACTATTTGTGTGTGCACCCAGCGCTGCAGTAAAGAATGCCTGCTTTCTAAAACTCCACATCAAGGCCCAGAGAGTTTCTTTGACCGACTTTTGCAGGAACATTTCCATCCATGTTTTATGGGTTCTCATTTTCTACAAAGTTGTTACTGGTTTAAGTAAAATTAGTGCTGGCAAAAACCTGGCCTAAAGAATGAACTCAACCCAGAATTCAGTGGGGGAAACAACGGGAATGTGGAGGCAAGAGAATAACTGGGAGGGTGGCTGGGACGTGGCTTGTGGAATCACAACATTCATTATATTAGTACCACATCTTCTCAAGTGAGCATTGCATTGGACAGCAGATAAAAGCAACAAAATGAAGTAAAAAAAAGCAGAAACTGTAGCAGGCTGCTCAAAACTCAGTACATGACAGACATCGACAAAGACTGATCCACCTCATTTAGATCTCACACCTCTCTTAGGCTACCTGCAAAAGCACCTTCTACACTGATTAGAGAGAGCAATTAGACCCATTTGGAACTTGGAGTTTGCTAGAACTGAGGGACGCAACCCTGTTTTTCCTGCGAGCCAGAGGATAGAGCGGGCTCTCTCACTTAGGTCTCTCACTTACATGCAAGTGTATACATGCTCTCTCACTTACATGCAAGTTAGCATGCAGCTACCAGGAGGAAGCTTTTTCCTGGTTGCAGCAGCCTCATCTGTTCAGGCTACAGCGAAGCTCAGCACATCAGGGATTGTCTTTCAGGGTGCTCACAGCGGTGCTGGCCATCAAGGGTAGGAGGGACAGAAAGGCAGCATGGACTCTCACATCAGTTCTAGAAGTGACAGAGCAAGAGTCGTATTTTTTTCCCGGCTGCTACTTGAATGTCCAAGGTTGAAATCATGACAAAAATGGCAGCTGTGCAATATGAGGTACAAACTCATCCTCACAGAAATCACGCATGCATCTTCTCTTTTGCACACAGACTGGAATTCTTCAGGGAGACCTTTTTCATCACACGGAGAGTAGCTAGCCATTGAAACCACAAAGCGAGGGTTAAGGTGTCTGTTCTCATCCATAAGCTCCTTTAGCTTCTTCACAGACTCAAGGGAGAATGTCAAGTCTCCATCCTACGGGGACAGAACCAGAAAAAAAAGGCATCAGGAAGTCAGCCTGAGGCAAATCTAGACCATTTCAACAACGAGCTCTCCCGAAAACCAGGCTATAGGAAAAAGACAGTGTTGAAACAAAGTCTGTATAAAATCAGTGTTAATTGAAAGCAAAATGATCAGCTCTTCAAGGCAAAGACCTTTGAGAGCAGGAGTGAGACCTGGCTGGCCAGTCAGAATTTTCATTATGTGGATGGTGGCAGACTTTGTGCATTTCTCACTCCCAAGAGAGACACCTTAAAACCTGGGGTTGAAAGATACAGGCTGGTCATCTTCAGCTAGAAAAGACGGCTTGGCAATACATGGCAGAGACTTACGAAATCCTGAGCTGAATGGAGGTAAACGGGACTTTAACTTGTTCACTCTTGCTTCTAAAACACCAGTGGAGACATTCAAGCATTGGCTGTCGTGTGGCAAGACCTAACCAAGCAAAAAGAGCTATTGCTACGTACTTCGCATTGTTAAGAGCTGAAATCACTCACGCCAAGGTACTGTGTCAAGTTTTCTTCACTTCAAAACTCGTCCACATGATTCATGGAACGCAAATCACTGACAACATAAATATGACACTTCTGACTCAAAGCTCATACCGAAAGCTTCAGGAGGCTGGGACAGCATTCTGGGAAGCATTACTCCATGTTTTATAGTGCTTGACCCTCTGCGTCTCTTGATGATCATTCCCTCAGGTTCAAGGGGATCCCGCTGCTGAGGTTGCAAACTTAAACTGCAGGTGTTGCAAATCTCATAAGCTGATCATTTTCCTTAGGAACTTCCTGCCTAGAAGCAGGCAAAACCAGACAATTACTTTTCACACATCTTGTTTGCACCGTTCTGTAAAGTTAGAGGTGTTCCCAGTCTAGCAGCTTCCCAACACATGGCCTTACGTGCAAGAGAAACACAGCGCCCCAGTCAGCAAGAGATTTCAAAGCAGTGATAAGGCTGGTGAAGTTAAGAGTGGCAAGGCGGATGTTTTCCCCAGGAAGCAGGACTTGACCCAGGAGCTGCAACTCCGATTATTTCCTGTCCTGAATCAGAGTGGGAACTTTCCCATCAAGGTTCATGAAGAAGTGAGGTTTTCCTTTACCCGCATCACTTCCACGGCCCTATGGAAGTTATCGTTTTGGCTCACAGCTCCCACTGCAGGCTGGGCTGGCCTGAGGCTGCAAAACACAAACCCACTCCCTTATCCTCTGAGAGCGCTGCACTGAACCTCGTGCAGGTGGCACAGGGAGGAAAGCACAGCCTGGGCTCAGGAGCAGAAAGGGTGAGAAGGCAGCAGATAACACCGAGTGCTTTTATTTCAGGAGCTCCGCATTACTTGCACTAGAGCAGGGTGCCCCAAGCCCGTCCAACCCGGCCTTGAGCCCTGCCAGCATGGGGCAGCCACAGCCCCTCTGGGCACCCTGTGCCAGCGCCTCAGCACCCTCACAGGGAAGAGCTTCTCCCTCATATGAAAATAAACTAAATCCTATTTCCACTTGTTACAATTGTGTGGCTTGAAAATGTTTCTGGAGCTGAAAACACACCTGACATTGCAGCAACCAACAGTCTCATAATTCAGTTATTGGCCGCTGCAGGGAACGAACGGCACAGAACAACGCAGCCCAGCACAGAAGAGCGCAGCACAGCACAGGACATCATAGCACACACGACACAGCATAGCACTGCACAGCACGGAACAGCACAGCAGATCAGAGCATAGCACAGCACAGCTTAGGACAGCACTGTACAGCACGGAATAGCACAGCAGATCAGAGCACAGCACAGCACAGCTTAGGACAGCACAGCAGAGCATAGCACAGCACAGCACAGCTTAGGACAGCACAGCAGATCAGAGCATAGCACAGCACAGCACAGCACTGCACAACATAGCGTGCCACAAAGAAAAGGCCTGATTTCCAGGGCCAGGACAAAGCTTCCAGTAGAAATATAAGATGTCATCACATTACAGTGTGCTTTTTATTTAGATATAGACAAGAAAATACAAACATAGACACACCCATGCCGATACGGATGTGTAGATCTGTATTAGTGTGCTTCTATATATACGTGTACATGTATGTACACACATATACATAGATACATATATGTACAAGTCAATAATTTCCAGACTGCTTGACCTAATAGTTAGAGGGCAGGCAAGATTCATAACATGCACGATGGGTCCCAGCAGCCGGGGTCTCGAAAGCCGGTGACAGGGTGACAAGAGCCAGCAAAGATGCCATCCAGGGGAGTCAATCTTCCCTAACAGTGAGACCGAGACTGAGCTCTGGCCCATAGCAGAGAGGGAAAAGGCCAAGTGCCTCAAGCCCACTTCCCACCGCCACCACTGGAAAGACTGGGAAGCACACGCATTAGCATTGCAGGGACAGCGGCGCCGGCCCCACCTCTGCCCCTTGGACACCAAATTCAGCTCCCCAGCAAACATCATTGGGATGGGAAACCATCGTGGGCATGGGAAACCATCATTTAGGACAGGGAATCCTCAGCCAGGGGAAGCTCTCTGCTTCTCCCAACAGAGAGGTTTCCCCTCCACCTTCAGCGCCATTGCAAGTGTCTGGTCTGAGCCCCAGCGCTCTGCCACGTCGAGGCGCGTCACGACCCGTGAGCTACCCCCTGTCCCGGGGCTGCCGCTGCCCTTGGGGCCTGCCCAGGACCAGCCTGGCCCCCAGCAGCTGGCGCAGGGGGTGCCAGGGCCCCTGGGGGCCCCGGGGCAGCTGCTGCAGCTCCCCTCTGCGCTGCCGCTCCCACCCGCGGCACAAATCCCCTGCGCCCGTGGGCAGGAGGCGGCCTCCCCCGAGGGCGCAGCAGCCATGGAGGACACCATCCCCTCCCCGCTCCCCGCCAGCCGGATGCAGCGCGCAGGGATGGCTCCGTCCCGCGTGTCCCCGACTGGGCCGCCTTCCTCCAGGAGTTCCCGGCACTCTCCCAGCACGTTGTGCAGGGTGGCGGCGTGGGGGTGCTGCGCTAGGGGACACTGAGGACACTTTCCCCAGTGCCTTCCATTGCCCCAACAGCCTCACCATCACCGGCTTCCTCAAGGAGCTCGGCGCCTTCTTGGAGCGCGTGGCCAATGGCGGCCGCCCGCTGAACCCGGCGGTGCTGGCGCAGCTCCCCGACGTCGAGGACACCCCCGTGAGCACCGACGGACACAGCTCTTCTGCGCAGGTGCTCCACGAGCTCCCGAACTGTCCAAGCACGTGGCGGAGGGCACCTCCCACAAAGAGCCATCGGCGCTGGCGGGGCTGGGGGCTGGGGAGGACACAGCCTGCGACGTCCCCAAAGTCCCCACCGCAACCAGCTCCCTCACATGCTCCCCCTCCTCTCGCTGTGCAGGGCAGAGGACATCTGCACTACGGAGATGGAGGACAGCGATGACACCTCCCGCGACGGCCCCGGCAGCCCTGCCGGCGCCCGCTCCTTCACCCCGGCTCCTGACATGCTGCAGCACTGGGTGCACATGAGGAGGAGCAAGGGCTGCTCGCAGGCACCAATGCTGGGGGATGCCGACCCCTTCTGCGGGGCGCCGGCCTCCCCCTTGCAGGACACACAGCGGGAGCAGGTCAGGGGCTCAGCAGACCTCCCCCCCCCGGACACCACTGAGCCCCTCTGGCACTGCAGAGGAGAGAGAGCTCCGAGGACACTGCAGAGGCTCAAGGGGACAGAGCTGCTGAGAGTCCCCGCAAGGAGCACTTGGCAGCTCCCATGGAGCCTCCCCTACTGAGCCCCCGCTGCCAGCGCAGGCTGCTTCTGACCCGCCTGCAACTGCGGAGTGCCCAGGCCTCGGCTGCCCCCCAGCGACACCCAACCTGCAGTGACTCACTGCTGCGGGAGGCGATGCACAGGCAGCCCAGGGTGCTGTTAAGGCGAGTGCCGGTGCCCAATTTCCAGGCCAGCGCCACGGCTGCCCCACAGCACCTTCCGCCACACAAAGACACACTGCTGCAGGAGGCACTGCGCATGAAGCCCAGGGTGGTTCTAGAGCGATTGAGAGTGCCGAGTCCCCAAGCCCAGGCTGCCCCCCAGCACCAACCACCACACAAACACACACTGCTGCAGGAGGCACTGAACAGGCAGCCCAGGGTACTTCTGAGCCCACTGCAACTGCCCATCGGCCTTGTCTCCTGCCAGGGGGTGCCCACGCTGCCAGAGGCGGGCAGCAGCCCAGCCAAGAGCCCTGTGCCAGCCCGCACCCGCAGCCAGCAAGAGTCCTCCCAGCAGGACCATTCCCCACCAAGGAAAAGGAGGAAGATGGAGCTGCGCCGGCTGAGCAACAGCTAGGACATGCTGTGCCAGGGGCAGACACACAGGCACAGCACAGCGGTGGGCACCAGCACACAGCAGGCAGGAAGCAGCAAGGCAAGAGAGGGGGATGCCCTGCACCGACCGCACTGCAGCTTCCTGAACTCCATCCCAGGCTGCCACCCGCTGGGGCAAGGAGTCATGGTGCCGGGGCCACGGCGACCATCGCGCCCAAACCCTTACAGATGTGGAAATGGCCCTGGCAAACCTGGAAGGGAGCGCCAGGGCAGCCAAGTCCCTGCAAAATCCAACCAGCAGGCGGCAAATCCCCTGGGAGATGGCAGATGAAGTCAACGGGAAAAGTATCGCAACAGAAGAAAAGGGGATGAGGATGAAGGATCCCCCAATGCTGGTGTCTTACAAGGCGCAAGGAAACCAAGCCAGCCGCTCATAGCACAAGTTGCTCAAACAGACCCTGCCCACAGAATCGCAGAATCAGCAGGCTTGGGAAAGACCTTTAAGCTCATCAAGTCCAACCAGACACTTCCCTCCCGTTCCGCTGGAGCATGTGGCACTACCCGGCTGCCACCTCACCACCCGCTCTGCTCCCAAGCAAAGGTGACACCACCCCCTGATGCAGCAGGCACAATCCCAAGCCCCACAACAGGGAACTGAAAACTTTTCAATGGTGACTGCAAAGTCCCTGCTCAGCCCATCCGGTACCCTCAAGGGGAAAAAGATGTCTCTGGATCTCATGGCAAAGCATCAGGCACAGCAGCAACTCCACCCCAAGCGACAGACACTGCAGCTGCTCCGACCACAGCCACAGGCACTGCAACTGGTGTCTCTTGCTGGGGCTGCACCACCCGCAGGCACTGCACATACCCCAACTCCAGTCACAGGCACTCCGCATACTCCAACTCCAGTCACAGGCACTGCAGCTTCTCCAATCCTAGAGGCAGCCATTGCAGCCACTACACACAACTCATGGAGCAGAAACTGGTATGAAGTACGCCATCGTCATATGATAAACCAATGGCAATGTTGCAGACACGGAGAGGCACCAGTGGGGAATGAATTCCCTTGCCAACTCCAGCAATAGGAAGGAAAACTCTCTTCCTCCCAAAGCTTGCATGTCTTGGCTCTGGAAAAGCTGAATGAATGATGTGAGAAACTGTTCCGGCAGTTCCAGCAGCAACAGCAGGAGAGATCCCATTCCCCACCTGTAAGCCCCAGCATCTCAGCTACTGGCAGGAAGCATCCTTTTGCTCAAGAGGGAGAACAGACAAGGTACACTCTACAGGTTACCCAGTGATTTTACCCGCAAGACCACAGAGAGGACATGAGGAGTGGAATGGAACCCTACCCCAATCCTAGACCCACGGGTACATGAGCTGCAAGGGAAATCAAGCACAAAGGAGGGTTCTTCCACAAGACACATTACTCCAGTCTCCACGGCACAGCTTCCCAGGCAGAGTGGGAGGGCTGACCTTACACCTCATCCTAGAGTAATGAATTCGAACCCGGTTTTACAAGGACTAAGTGGAGCATCCTATGATTGGGCCAACAGCCATGTGCAGGAGAGGGACAACCACAGTGACAGGACTGTATGGATTAGATGGCCAGGCACATCAGAGCCACAGAACTATAAGGCCCTGGTAGACACCCCAGTAGTGTACCCTAACACCAGCCAGTGTCACACTCTAGATGTATTTTTGGAGTGACAGGGGCATCCCAACTCAAATTAGCCTGGCTGGGAAGGAGTAGCAAAAGCAACCCACTGTGATTGGCCCAGGGGCATTTCAAGCACCGAAAAGGGTACCTCTGCCCTTTTGCCGCAGCTGCTTTAGAGACACAGGAAACGAAGCAGCTCTCTGCCTTGCCTGCTCTCTCTGCTGGGGGGTGCTGAAGCTCAAACAACAACAAGTGCCAATCACAACCACAACTGTGCTAAAGAGAAATCAGCAGCACCTGCTCATCCTTCTGTGGCAGTCACATACCCATCACTGCGCCGGGCACCTCGGGGCACCCATCTCCGCTGCTCCAGCATTTGAGCATCTGAACCTGACTCCCTTTTGATCACCACATCAAGGAAGCATGAACTTTAATCAAACTAGACAAGGGCAGCACTGATTGCATCGCAATCAGCTTCAGCATCCAAGAGTCCACACACCATCCATCTTTCCTGCCCAGAGACACTCCTGATAGATGCTGCCCCAAGGCATGGACTGCATGAGCTCAAACAACGTTGGTAGGGATGGTCCAGAGACTACGGGAATGATATCTCTCTGTGTGGTGATATATATATATGTATGTGCTATATACATGTATACATATATTTCTCAAAGGACAGGAAAGGTGATGGTGGAAATTGTGGGAACGGGCATGACGTGAAAGGGTACGGAATAAGGGGTGGATACTGTCCTGGGTTCGGCTGGGATAGAGTTCTTTTTGTTCCTACTTGCTGCTGCAGTGCTGTCTTTTGGCCCCTGTTTTTTGCAAGAAACACAAGGTTTCTTAGGTGCTGTGGGCTTCTAGAGAATGCACATCCCAGATGACAGTCTGATTGCAAGCCCTCTCTAGCAGTGACACGGAAAAAGAAGGATTTCAAATGGGGCCCTGAGCAACACCAAGCCTGGGAACAAATCAAACGAGAGACACTTCATGCAGTAGCCCTCGGGCCACTCCAGGCTGGGCAAGATGTGAAACCTGTGCTCTACGGTGCAGATGGGGAGAAGGGTCCTACCTGCAGCTTCCCACAGAATGCTCCGAAGAAGACTTGAGCTCGACCCCTCGGCTTTTGGAGTCGGAGATAAAGGGGATCTAAGGCCAGCTGTACGCCAACTGAAAGCGATACTGGCCGCCTAGGAAGGGGTTTGAGCCTATTCAGAAGGGGTGGGCACTGAAGCACAGCTCCCCTTGGAACACTGGTGGCCCGCGCTGGGCTGCGCGTTCAAAGGCAGGCTAAGTGGTGCTTCTCATTAATGGAGTGTCGTGGTTTAAGCCCAGCTGGCAATCCAGAACCACGCAGCTGCTCCCTCATGCCCCCACCGCTTCCTCACCCACTGCACTCCCAGAGGGATGGGGAGGAGAATCAAAAGAATGTAGCTCCCACGGGTTGAGATAAGAACAGTCCAGTAACGGAGGTATAACACACACCACTGCTGCTACCACCAATAATAATGATGATTAGGGAAATAACAAGGGAAGAGAATACAACTGCTCACCACCCGCAGACTGATACCCAGCCTGACCGAGCTGTGATCCAACCCTTCCAGGTAACTGCCCCCAGTTTATATAGTGGGCATGACGTGCTGTGGTATGGAATACCTCTTTGGTCAGTTTGGGTCAGGTGTCCTGTCTCTGCTTCCTCCCGGCTTCCCCTCCTCCCTGGCAGAGAATGAGACTCAGAAAGTCCTTGGTCACAGTAAACATTACTGAGCAGTAACTCAAAACGTCGGTGTTATCAGCGCTGTTCCCAGGCCGAAAGTCAAAACCACAGCGCTGCACCAGCTACCAAGAAGGAGAAAAATGACTGCTACTGCTGAACCCAGGACACGGAGAGAGTTTGAGCATGCAAGGAGGAACACAGCGTTCAGGGCTTCTTTTCATTCGGCTGTTCATATAGCACCTGCATAAGCCAATTCCCTCTGCCTGCCCCACCAGCTCCTCAGAAACTGAAGCGGGAAAATGCTCCACTAAGGGTGCATGGAAGTCCCAAACACCGCCCTGGGGAGAAACAGAAAAGTATGCGCCTGCCATACATGGGACGGGATCCAGCACGAGCAGGCTCTCAAATTACCCCAAAGCTCTGACCCAGAACCTCACAGTTGCACCTAAAGACAAAGCCCCAGAGAAGCCCCCACCTCTGGACAAGAACTCCAACCCCTCTCTAATTCTAGTCCCTGGCAGCCCGGACTTATTCTCCTTCATGAGCTGGCAGCATTGCTCAACTTTGCTGGGCAGGAGAGTTCCCTCAATGAGACAGACAGGGCATTTGGAAAACACTGAAGGGAGCCGGCAAGTTGACAGCAGGCAAGCAAGTGCAGAGGGGATTCATACAGCTATTTTGTCCAGGAGCGCATAAATACAGAGCTCTCAAAGGGCACATCTCAGCGAAAACTGCTCAGAGAGATGGGCAGAATCCCCATGAACTGACTTCTCTGAGGACGCACCCACACAGCTTAGTCCCCAACCTCACAAAGTGCTTCAAAATCTTACTACAGATCCTGCTCCAAGACAGAAGAAACGCTCTTTAGGGGACTGTCTGTTACAAACACCTGGGGCAAGTAGGACTGCTGCCAAGCTGAACCCATACTCTTAGGATTGCTCTTGCATTAGAATGCAAAGTTCCACTGGGAGGGAAACCAAGGATGCCGCTCTAACCAAAACCTCTGTCAGCCTCGTCGAGGCAACTTTACTCTTTTGGAACGGTGCCACCAACATGGCAATCCACCATGAAAAAAATCACCTAATACTCCCTCTGTGTAGTGCCCCTCTGCTGAGAGCTTTCGGGTGTCCTGGAGAACAGCTCCCAGAAGGCAAACATCCAGCCCCTGCTCCCACACTTGAAGGGGCCAAAGACAGAAAGCTGTTGCTATGCATAACCTGCACATAGCAAGAACAGGAACAATCCCACCAACATGGCAGCGCACCTTTGATCAGACACCTAAAACTCCATCTGCATTCTGCATCTGTGTCCTTTCACTTGGACTAATTAAGGTCTCCCTCCTAGGGACCTCTGTTGGGATCCTGGAAGAGCTCCAGTGCCAAGGGCTTGACCTGGATGTTGCAGATGGTGACGTCTGTAATGGATGTAACGGGCCAAGAGTTGAGCATGCAGTGGTTCCGTGACCTTCGTGCTTGGCACCTGAGGCCAACGCTCTCGGGGAGGACAACAGGCAGATCAAGATAAAACCAGGACACACAGGGTGCACGGCGGGGTTCTGGCAGCCAGATGGGTTTGGGAATCCCGGGGGGGGTTTGGGCATGCAGCAAGTGGCGCATTGATGTGCTGACCACCCTGGCCGAGGACAGCAAGCGCTTCACCAAGGACACTGTGTCCCTGATTGAGGTGCAGATCACTGAGGCTTTTATACGCCACTGACTCCGACTTGTACCCGTAGTGCTGGAGGGACCAGCCGGGGCAGCAGGCATGGGCAGCCTCAGGGGCTAGGAGGAAGGGCATAGGGAAGACAGGAGTGCTGAGGAACGCAGGAGGAGACCGGCAGCATGAGGAGCAGGGGTCGCAGGAGGAGGAACTGTAGAAGGGACAAGGAGAGACAGCAAAGTGGGCAGGGGACTCCCAGGAGGGCAAGAGCCCTCCCTCCCTGTTCATAGTAGGAGAGGGTTTGGGACTCATCCCACCAAAAGCTCTGGGAGAGCATCATGTCCACCACGTTGCTCAGGACACGGCTTTTTAAACAACGCACGGGTTTTTTTGTTGTTGCTTTGCTTTCTTCCAGTTTGCGCTGTTCTGAAAAAGAAAAACCAAACCAAAACTGAATTGTTAGAACCAAATGAAGGGAAATACTGAAAGGAAACAATGGAAAACTGAAATGGAAAAACAAAAACAAAAGAATGAATGAAAATAATGACCGGAAAAGCAAGGGCATTGGAGAGCAGAGGGAATGTTGGGAGGTTCTGGAGGAGGTTTTGGGATGTGGTGTGCAGGGGGTTTTCCTGGCAGCCATCTGGGTTTGGGACTGCCAGGGTGGTTTGGGCGTGCAGGCAGCGTGTTTGGGGGGCAGAGGTGGTTTGAGCGGGTCCCATGAGGTGTTTTGGGGGTCCCAGCAGAGGTTTTGGGGGTTTGGCGTTCTGGGGCTTTCAGGGTGCTGCACGTAGACCGGGAAGCTTGCTGGGGTTGAGGCTCTCGGGGAGGGGAAGGGGCTTGAGGTGCAGGTGGTTTGAGGTCCCAGGGGCTTTTGAGCTGCAGCCCCCAGCACGTGCCATGGAATAGCAGAGCAGAGCAGAGCTCAGTTGAAAGGGACCTACAACAATCGTGTAGTCCAACTGCCTGACCAGTTCAGCGCTTGCCACAAGTTAAAGCGTGTTCTTGAGAGCACAGTCCTTACTGCATCGTCCATATGCCTCTCCCGCACTCGCAGGCTTGGCGCACCAGGAACCTTGTGCCGATGCTTGAACACCCTCCCTGTAAAGAAATGCTCCCTAACATGAGGTGTGAGCCTGCCCTGGCTCCCAGGCATCCTGCCCCTGGATCCCAGGGACATCAGCAGCTCCCTGCCCATGTCCCCTCTTCAGGAAGCTGCAGAGAGCTCTGTCCTGCAGCCTGCCCGCCTGCTCCCCATGGCTGCCCTCCTCGCCTGGCCATGCTTCCCTCTGCACTCCATCTTGCCTGATGCCCCTTTGGCTCTTCCACCCTGGAGGCCATCGCTGCTCTGTCCCTCTCCACCTCCTCAGCCCGACCCACACCGCTGCTCCTCAGCCTCCCCCCTCGCTCCCGTCCCTCTCCTCCCCGGCCTCACCTCTCCCGGCCTTTCCCATCCCCTCTGCCCGCTCCCTCGGCCCTATGCCCGGCGGGGCGGACGGTGTCCCAGCGGGGCCTGGAAGCAGAGGAGCGCCCCGGGGCACGCTGGGAGCTGTAGTGCGAGGGCAGGGGCTGCCGGCGGCCATGTTGGTGCTGGTGCTGCAGGTTCTGGTGGGGCTGCGGCCCCGCTGAGGGGAGGGCCGGGGCCGGGGCCGGGGCCGGGTCCGGGGCCAGCGCTGGGGCGAGCGAGCCCTGGGGAGATGGAGACAGCCCCGCTGTGGGCACAGGCACCGGGCAGCCCGGCCGCCAGAGCCCCCCGAGCTGCCCCAGCCCGGCCTGCGCCCTGCAGCTGGCCCTGGGCCTGCCCAGGAGGGAAGGGGAGAGCACAGACAGGCAGAGAAAGAAGGGCCTCGGCTGAAGAGTTTCCGTGGCAGGACGGAGAGCGGGAGCTGTGGCGAGTCCCGGCCCTTGGGGCCATGTCCCCCTCTTCTGCCTCTCGGTGCCTCCAGGATCCCCCCTCCCTCTTCCCTTGCTGTCATTTGTCACTCCATCGCTGCCCTGCGGCCCAGGGTGCTTTTTGCCTTCCATCTCTCTGTCCTGCTGCCCAGCCCTGGCTTTCTGACCTCCATCTGTATCTTGCTCCCCGGCTCTTGCTTTGGCCTGTCTTTCCCTTTGTCCGGCCTCCTGTCTCGCCACTTCAAAGCCCTTCCTTTTTCCCAAGGGAATTGGACGATGGGCTCTGCGAAATGGGAGAGAGAACCCTGCTCTTTTGTTGTTGTTGTTTTCTGATGTTTTGTGACCTTTGGCAAGCAAGGGGGAGAGTGGTTGGAAGCGTCTCTTGTTTGAGAGTAACGTGTTCCTGTAGTGTGCCTGTCTTCACCCTATGGTGCAGGTTTCCTACATGAAGCATGCTTTTGCTGACCTCCGAGGTTGCCTTGGCTTGGTAAATGTAACAGGTGTTGTCTTCAGAGGTAGTGAAGCTGGAGCAAACCTAGCAGGAAAAGCCAGTTTCTTCCCAGATTGCTGTGTGATAAGATCATAGCGCGTAAAGGCACTTGCAGTTGGCTTTTCTGTGCAGTCTTCGTGAGGGGCTTCTGGTAGGGATTGATTTGCGTGAAGCAAGGCGTCAGTGAGGGAAGACAAGCAGGGCTTGTCTGAACAGGTGATTTACCGCAGGCAGGGTTTGAGCCTTTGCGCTGGAAGAGGCCCGTGCCACACTTTCTGAACAGAGCAGATGAGCTGTCTGTAAGGGAAGTTGCCTTTGAAGTAAGGCTAAATTTGCTAAATCGTGTCCTCGGCTGCAACTCTTTTGTCAGGATTTACATTACGTCCCAGCTGCGTGCCAGCGTGTTAACGTGAGCCGTGGAGGTCTTGTCAGGGGTACTGCTGGCCTGCAGGTGGTGTGACCGAGTGTAATAACTGGGTTAATGATAGGGTTAATAACTACATACGGATAACTCGAAACCTATGAGCACCTCCCATATGAAGGAAGTTGGGGCCGTTCAGCCTGGAGAAGAGAAGCTGTATGGAGACCTCAGAGCAGGCTTCCCGATTCTGAAGGGGGCCTAGAAAGATAGCAGAGAGGGACTCTTTGTCAGGACTGTAATGATAGGAGAAGGGACAATGGCTTCAAACTTGGACGGGGGAGATTTAGGTTGGCTATAAGGAAGAAGTTCTTTACTGCGAGAGTGGTGAGGCACTGGTAGAGGTTACCCAGAGAAGCTGTGGCTGCCCCGTCCCTGGAAGTGTTCACGGCAAGGTTGTATGGGACTTGGGGCAACCTGGTCTAGTGTGAGGCGTCCCTGCCCATGGCAGGGGGTTGGAACTGGCCGGTTCCTCTGGCTGCGGAATGCCTTCTATTTCCTCCCATCATTTGGAAGGAAAAAAAAAAAGCTTGGAGCTTGGAGCTTGGAGGAAGGAGCCCTCCTTTCCTTCTTGCCTATGGGGATGTCCAGAGCTGGTGCCGAGACCTGATCAGATGATGCCCTCCATCCATCCATCCATCCCCTTCCCTGGGTGGTGGGACAGCAGCACCCTATGGTGTAGAAGGTAAGGGACATCAGTCTCAAGAGGTGCTCTCTTCTACCTCTTGTCACTTTGTGTCCCCCAGCTTCTGTGTCCCCCTTCCTGAAGCTGTTTCCCAGTCTTGTTTGAGAAGAGCTGCTCTAACATGGCCCTTTAGCACAAGCGGTGTTTAGGTCCAGGAGGTCTGGATGTGTCTTGGCGTGCCAGGACACGAACTTTTTACAGGTCTTTACGTGGCTTGGGACAAAGGGGACATGAATTCACTGACATCCCTCTTAACTGACATCCATCCCATGTTCGCTGACGTCCATCCCCGTGGCTGACCCTGTGGCGAGGGCAGAGCAGAGCCGCACCCAGCAACGTCGCCCCATCAGCAGCCGAGCCAAAGGTTGGTGAGGCCACCGGGTCCCACCTGAGAGCTTGGCAGAAAGGCCGGCTTGCACAAGGGAGCCTGTAAAGCTCAGGGCCGAGAGGGAAAGGTGTAGGCAGAGGCAGAGCAGCTGAGGAGCAGGGCAGGAGGGAAACGCAAGCAGGGTCAGGACGGCGGTGCAAGAAGGAGGCTTTAGCCCAGGAGCCGAGCAGAGGAAGATGGTCCCAGGCAGCCCGAGGCGGCTGTTCTGACGGATGAGCCAATCGTGGGCTGAGCAGGGGGTCGCCAGCCAATCAGGGCGCAGTGAGGGAGCTGGAGGAGGTTTCCAAGGCGACGGGCCCCATCCTCACAACAAACTGCCCTGGTGCGAGGGTGGCGGCGGTTGTGCCATAGCGGCATTAGGGGTCGCAGGCTGTCGGTCGGTGGGTTGTGTCCTGGTGCCGGCCCCATCCAGAGCACCATGTTCGCCCCGGAGTGGAGACCTGGTAGCAGCGAGGGGCGGGAAGAGGTTTGCTGCAGATACCGGTCATTACTGACTCAGCTGACCTACAACAGCAAGCGGCGCATCGATATGCTCACCACCCTGGCCGAGGAGAGCAAGCACTTCGCCAAGGACATTGTGTCCCTGATTGAGAAGCAGATCACCAAGGTTTTTATAGGCCACTGACTCCGGCTTTTACCCGTAGTGCTGGAGGGACCAGCTGGGGCAGCAGGCATGGGCGGCCTTAGGGGCTAGGAGGAAGGGCATAGGGAAGACGGAGTGCTGAGGAATGCAGGAGGAGACCGGCAGCACGAGGAGCAGGCGTTGCAGGAGGAGGAATGTAGAAGGGGCAAGGGGAGACATCAAAGTGGGCAGGGGACTCCCAGGAGGGCAAGAGCCCTCCCTCCCTGTTCATAATAGGAGAAGGTTTGGGACTCATCCCACCAAAAGCTCTGGGAGGGCATCATGTCCACCACGATTGAAGCCCCATGTCGGTTTCTTCTCATTGCTCCAGGCTCCCGCAGCACAGAAACTGCCGGCCATGTACCTTATGGATTCCGTTGTCAAGAACGTGGGAGGAGACTATCTCCCTGCATTTGCTGACCACCTGCCTTTAATATTTCCTTGTGTGTTTGAACAGGTATGACACTTTCAGAAAAGTTCGGCAATCTCAGCAGCGTTTGTTCCTGGTAGGACATACATGCTTTCCATTTGCGGTTTTCTTGTTCTGCTGCCGTATCTTTAACGTTTTTCTCTTAATGAGAGGCGACGGGCATAAGCTCAAAGGCAGGAACGTCCGCCTGAACGTGGGGAAGAACTCATTTACTGAGAGGGTGACTGAGCACTGGGATGGGGT
The DNA here is from genome assembly GCA_017639245.1 of Myiopsitta monachus. NCBI lineage: Eukaryota > Metazoa > Chordata > Aves > Psittaciformes > Psittacidae > Myiopsitta > Myiopsitta monachus. Next base: position 48,221,101 of record CM029917.1, read on the forward strand.
GCCCAGGGCGGTTGTGAAGCCTCCTTCCCTGTTGGCTTCCACTATTTTTCTCATTTTTTTTCTTTCCCACAGAAATTGGGCAAATAAATGAGATTTTTGCTAGTGAAAGAGTTGAAAGAAAGTTTTCAGAGAATGGTAATCTGCAATAAAACCTTCAAAGATCCTTGAAACAACAATTCCACATTTGAGCTTCTGTGGCGCTTTCCATGCGTATTGATGTATGACCTGCACTGGTTATAAATTCTGTATAGCAAGCTCAAGGTGTTAAAAGGGCAAACTGTCTGTAGAGATAGGAAATAGATGAAATCTTTAGTTGTACAGAAAAGATGAAGAAATTGTTTTCTTTTACCTCTAACAAGCCATACAATTTTTGATTGTTTTAGGTGGATGCAAATACAAAGAAATGTTTATTTCAGTTACGCTCTACCTGGAATGGTGTTTTTCCTTTGAGGAAACTACTTGTGTTGGATATCAGAGTCAATGTGTTAGATCCCGCTTGGCCGATTAAACCTCTGCCCTCAAACCTGGATTTCTCCAGCATCCTGGCAAAACGCAAGTTCCCAAAGAAATCAGTAAGTTTGTGTGCCTCGTGCTTGCACAGAGGGTGGTACGTGTAGTTGTGATTGTTTGCCTGCTGCTGTCTGACAATTTAGTATATTATTAATGAAGGATGTGATCTTTGTAGACGGGTAAGAGGATTTTCTGAACTGAGGATATTGGAGAGGTTGGGGTTTTAGATTTCAAAACTCTCTTCTAGATTGTGGAACAATTACAAAGTTCTTGGGGTTTTGTTTTTCACTTCTCTTCAAAAGGATGCCTGCCGATGATTCGTCTTCCATCTCTTTTTGTCGCTCACAAGAAGCCAGGCTTCTTCAAATATATTTGCTCTTACAGAAGGAGGAAGCCCGATTGTTGGAAGTAAAACCAGTTTGCTCATTAGCTGGGGCTGGTTTGATGCCGCCATCAGAAGACGATGGTTAAGCTGCGTTGTCTTCCATTCATAAGTGAAAGCCTCGCTCCGTTTGACAGCTAATTATTCCAAAATAAAGCACCTCTCAAGTGTAAAAATAGGAGAATTATACCTGAAGCTCGGCAGCTTAGTTGCCTTGAACATGTGGAATATGTAGAAAAACTAATGTTGCAATGAGAACATGTGCCGAGGTGACGTATTTTGCAGTACTGACTTTGTGTTACTGATTTTGCAGGAACGTGAAAGCACAAGAGAATCTGAAATAAGCAGGCGGGATCCAGGACTGAGAGGGCGTCTTCCAGAGAAGTCAGAGGATACGAAGGAGGAGGTGGAAGAAAAGAAAAATAAGGGAAATGTAGAGAAAAGAGAAGAAGAGGAACATAAGATTTGTGAAGGCAGAGCAGCAGGCAACGGAAATGAAGCAGCTGACGGTGCTTCTCCGAAAGAAGACACGGCAACAGAGGACGCAGAAGATGCGGGTGGAAAACAAGGGAGTTCAAGTCCAAGTCTCAAACGGCCACGATCACCATGTCCACAGGGGGGGAGCTCACGCGGAAGGAGATGTGGGAGTTTATCTCCCAGTTCACCACCTCCTAAAATAAGGAAGGTATGTCAGATAGCCCTAAGCAGCCTCATGTTGAAGAAGGTTTATGCATTCCTTTGTGGACCTTTCAATACCAAACTGACATGGTTCACTCTGGGAAGGAGTTTACCCTGTATAAAAACATTGAGAAACTTGTACAAGTTAATGATTAAAAAAGCAAGTTTACAGTTGCGTTCTTACACAAACAATAACTTAAATGCTTATTTCTGCAGGTTTCCTTTGTCTCTGCTCAACCAGGACCTTAAGACCGAGGTGCACAGCATTTCCCACATCCTGGAGGTTTAGCTCAGAGCACTGCAGGAGCTGTTGGAAATCCACCAGGTTGTTCATGACCTGACTTTGTGAACCAGCTCAGGGGTTGTTTTTTTGTTGTTGTTGTTGTTGTTGCTTTGCTTTCTTCTGCTTTCTTCCAATTTGCTTCATTCTGTAAAAAAAATAAACCAATTTGTTAGAATTAAATAGACTGAAATACTGAAATGAAAGAACAGAAAACTGAAATAAAACAAATGAATAAATAAATAAAAAAATGCATGAAAATAACGAAAGGAAAGGAACTGAAAGGAAAAGATGAAATAAAATGGTGAAATAATAAAAATGAATAGAAAAATGAGAAAAGTGAGGGAAGGAGGGAGGGAAGTAGCATGCAGGGAAGGAAGGAAGGGAGGAAGAAAGGGAGGGAGTGAGGAAGAGAGGAAGGGAGGGAGGGAGGAAAGAAGGAATGAAGGAAGGAAGGGAGGGAGGGAGGAAAGAAGGAAGGGAAGGAGGGAAGGAGTGAGGAAAGAAGGGAGGCAGGCAGGGAGGGAGTTAATAAGGGAGGGAGGGACGGAGGAAAGAAGGGAGGCAGGGAGGGAGGGAGTTAATAAGGAAGGGAGGGGAGGAGGAAAGAAGGAAGGGAGGGAGGGAGGGAGGGAAGAACGAAGGAAGGAAGGAGGGAGGGAGGGAGGAAGAAAGGTAGGGGGGGAGGAAGGAAGGGAGGGAGGGAGGGAGGGAGGGAGGGAGGGAGGAAAGAAGGAAGGGAGAGAGCGAGGTAGGGAGGGAGGGAGGGAGGAAGGAAGCAAGGATGCAAGGAAGGAAAGGGAAAGGAAGGGAGGGAGGAAGGAAAGGAAGGAAGGAAGAAACAAGGAAAAGGAAAGGAAAGGAAAGAAAAGAAAGAAATAAGAAGGAATGAATGAATAATACTAATTAAATGAAATATAATTAAATGCAGGAATAAAATGAAATTATAAAACCATACAAAAGTTTGGGTTGGAAAGGGCCTTAAAGCTCGTCATGTACCAACCCCCTGCCACGGGCTGGGAGACCTCCAGAAGACCAGATTGCTCCAAGCCCCATCCAGCCTGGCCTTGAACACTATCAGGGAATGGGGCAGCCACAGCTTCTCTGGGCACCCTGTGCCAGGGCCGCACCACCCTCTTGCCCCGGGAAGAATTTCTTCCAAATGAAGTGAAATTAAATGAAACTAAATGAAATGAAATGAAGTCCTATATGTGAACTCACGTGAAATCCCGTTTCAAGCTGCAACCTTTGTGAGTCTTCAGAACACTTCTTGAGCTGAAAAAACATCCGACATTGAGGCAAACAACAGTCTCATCATTATGTGACTCATGGTCAGTGCAGGGAATAGAGTGGCATGGCATGGCATAGCACCGCATAACATAGCATGCCACAGCGCTAGGGGTTCAAGGAAGGGCTTTGGAGAGCAGAGGGAATGTTGGGAGGTTCTGGAGGAGGTTTTGGGATGTGGTGTGCAGGGGGTTTTCCTGGCAGCCATCTGGGTTTGGGACTGCCAGGGTGGTTTGGGTGTGCAGGGAGGGTGTTTGGGGGGCAGAGGTGGTTTGAGCGGGTCCCATGAGGTGTTTTGTGGGTCCCAGCACAGGTTTTGGGGGTTAAGCAGTGATAAGGCTGGTGAAGTTAAGAGTGGCAAGGCGGATGTTTTCCCCAGGAAGCAGGACTTGACCCAGGAGCTGCAACTCCGATTATTTCCTGTCCTGAATCAGAGTGGGAACTTTCCCATCAAGGTTCATGAAGAAGTGAGGTTTTCCTTTACCCGCATCACTTCCACGGCCCTATGGAAGTTATCGTTTTGGCTCACAGCTCCCACTGCAGGCTGGGCTGGCCTGAGGCTGCAAAACACAAACCCACTCCCTTATCCTCTGAGAGCGCTGCACTGAACCTCGTGCAGGTGGCACAGGGAGGAAAGCACAGCCTGGGCTCAGGAGCAGAAAGGGTGAGAAGGCAGCAGATAACACCGAGTGCTTTTATTTCAGGAGCTCCGCATTACTTGCACTAGAGCAGGGTGCCCCAAGCCCGTCCAACCCGGCCTTGAGCCCTGCCAGCATGGGGCAGCCACAGCCCCTCTGGGCACCCTGTGCCAGCGCCTCAGCACCCTCACAGGGAAGAGCTTCTCCCTCATATTGTTCCAGGTCTCCTCTGGAACACGGTGTTTCAATGGAACCCTGGCTTTTCAGCAGATCAGATGCCTGGAGCTACAGCAGTTGTGCTTTCTTTTTGCTGTTCCCTTCACAGGCTGAAAACCTGGTGCTTCCAAATGCACTGCACTACGTTGCAGCAACAGCTCATTGCTGCTTCAGCCCTGCTCGTTGGGGAAGCCTCAAAGATGTTGGAGGGCCAGAACTGTGCCTGTTCAGATGTGAGTGAATCCCATGTGGCAGGAGCAGATGAACTTGTGAAACGGAGCTGGAGTCACAGGCTGACACAGTGGTCCATGAGGTGCATGGTGACAGCAACAAGGGATTCTCTCTGGGGAAGGGGACCATCACTTTCAGCTGTGACTGATTTAGCAAACTCTGTGAGTTTCAGCACAGTGAAAAAGTGAGTTTTTTCCCCAGGCTGCTCCTTCAAACAACTGCTTGACCTTTGTGCTCCTGGTGTAAGTGGCTCTTTTTTGCCTTCATGCCAGTAGCTCCTTTGTGTAACCCCATTCACTGTGCTCATATGCTCATCCGGAATGTGGTGGTTCATCAAGCAGGGAGCAAGCTGGGCATCCAGCAGCTTGTGAAGGGGAAGCTGTATTGGTGATGGGCAGCTAGAGTGACAGGAGAGCATGTCAGTCCCTTGGAACAAGTCTTGACTGTCTCTAAGGATGTAGATCCCTGCACCTTTCCGAGCCCTCCTTTCAATACTTGACTGATCTCCCACAGGGTGGAAAATGTTCTCCTTGTGTCAAGCTGGAGTTTCCCGTGTGCCCTTTAAGCCTTGACCTACCTCTGAGGGTCTGGCTTCAGTTTCCTTACACCCTCTTGTTTGGCCACTGAAGGCAGCAGTAAGGTCTCTTCTTTGCCTTCTCTTCTGCAGGCTCTGACCGGCAGTCTTTCCTTGCCCACGATGTGCTCCAGCCCAGATGCGTTCCAGTGGCTGCCGATGGTGCTGCTCCGGTATTTTCCTTGTGCGGGGGAGCCCCAGACTGGAACAGTGCTTCATGCATGCCTGCCAAGTGCCAGAGCAGTTGGGAGCTGGTTCTCCTTGGGTTTTGCCCTTCATAAGCATGTAAGCAGATTTGGGGGCATTTTGGAATGTGAACGTGGACAGTGTGCATCCACCCTGGGAGATGTGTGACCTCCCTTCCCATGCGGCGCTGCCTGGCTACATCTCTGCTCACTACAGGCTGGGAATTACAGTTACTCTGCAACTACACCCCAGTGATTTAAACCACCATCCCTAACCATGCTTACTCAGTCCTTACGCCAGCTCCACTCAGCAGCTAGGGCTGACAAAGAGCAACGTTGTCATCTGGAAAGCAGCTGCTGGCACTTAACCAGCTGGCGTGTTTTACACTTGTCTAAACTGGGTGCTAAGCAGCATTAAACCGTAAGGATTAAGCGTGCCCACTGGGAGTGCTCCTGGCCACCCCCACCTCCACCTGCTTGTGCCGTGAAAAGGCTCTCCTGGGAGCTGCACCTAGAGGGGGTCTGCAGAGTGCCTGCTTGAGGTGGAGAGGAGAACACGGGGTGGAATGGCCCTGGTGCTGATGCTGTGGGAGGCCAAGTCAGAGCAATCTGGGAATAGTGCTGTTACGACTTTTGCACGCTGGCTTGGGGCCTCTAGGTTAGGTAGGGATGTCCTTCAGAGGCTCGATCTCTGCACCCCGGACTGGGAAACCTGCTCCTCCAGCATCTGGGGTAAGGGAGTTATGTAGAGACAGGCAGTTTGCAGGTGAAGACGTGGAGCAGCCACAGATGCAGTTGGAGTCCCCGGAGGTGGAGGCACAAGTCCACTTGGGCGCCTGATCTGAGCTCTGCCCGCACCAGGACACGGGCAGACCCCGGATGGTCCCTGCCTGCCCTGGTCCCCCAGCCTCTGTGGCTGGTGGTGGTGATATGCACACTCATCCCCGCCAGCCCCGTGGTGCAGAGACTGTGACCCTAGGTCTGCATCAGGACCAAGAGGGCAGACCTGAAGGGCTCCAGTCCAAGGAAAGCTCCCTTTTTACTTTCATGTTTCCTTGAGGATTAAAGCCGTTCTCGTCAGTCTCCAAACATGGAATGTTTGCCAAGTTTATGAGGGTTTTTAGAGGGGCTTTTAGAGAGTGCATCCTGTCCCTTAGCCCTTTTATAGGGCTGAGATAGATATGATTATCTTTGGTTTAACAGCCATTAAAGCGGGAAGGCTTTATAGTAGGGGGTTTCCATCAGTGCAACTTTGATATCATCACTTGCTAGCTTGGTTTGCTTCTTTCCCCAGTGTTAAAAGGTTGGGAGCTGTTCCTGTAATGGTTAACCTACCACTCTGTGGAGGCAGAGCTCTCCCAGGCAGAAGCTTTAGGAAACATTTAAACAAGACCAAAGTAACAAAATGTGAAAGTCCTAAATTCTTCTGGAGACCACTTGGAGAAATCTGGATCAAGGTTCAAACAGCCGCTCTTGCGGTATGCAGCGCTGCAGCGCTTACATCCATTGAAAGAGGACATGCTGCCTGCCTGGAAAGCGGTTTTTTCATATCCAAAGAAAGAATTTAAAGTGAAATGACAAAACCCTGCAATGTTTCAGTCATAGGCTGGAACACACATCAGTCCGTGCTCTGCACCAGAAGAAAAGAAGAGGCTGAATAACACGAGTGTGACATTTGGTGTATCTGCTAGCACGTCACTCTACAGAAGCAACCTCATGGCACGGCACCTTGGCCGGCTTCGCTCCATGTGAGTTGCCCCAGGGCTCCTAGGGGCAATGCCCTTTTCCAGCGCCTGAAGCTTTAAGTGCCTTTGTGCATGCCAAGCCACAGAGGCAAGGGTTTGAGCTTGAGATTGTATGGGCGCTGGCAGCATCCTGATTACACCCATGTGCTGGACTGGGACTGCTCCTAGATGGCAGCACGCCGCATCCCCAGGAGACCACTGCTGGCTGCTGAGCTTGGTCTTGGAGCTACATCCTAGAGTGTTCTTCGGGTGCCTGCAGGAGTGAGGATGTCCAAAGCACCTGTTGCCACTACAGCTGTGCTACTAACCTGTACACTTGCCATCTAGTTTTGGCTTCACTCAGGGATGCTGGCCTCTGGAAGTGAGCTGTGAACTGTGCCTTTGCGGCTGCAGCCTGCTGTGGCCTACAGCAGTGTGATAAATGTACAGCTCCGTGTCTCCTTTCAATAGGGGAGTCCTCTCCCCTTGGGTGTCTGCTGACTGGCTCTAGCAGGGGGAATGCTGGATTATGGTCTTTGCCGTCTGTACACTGGGTATGAGACCTGCAGGTCCAAGGAGGGGATCCTGCCCCTTGACTCCGCTCTCGTGAGACCCCACTGGGAGCCCTGTGAGCAGTTCTCCTGTCCTCAGCATAAAAAGGACGTGGAGCTATTGGAGCAACTCCAGAAGAGGCCACAAGGATGACCAGGGGCTGGAGCAACTCCCGTACGGAGACAGGCTGAGAACACTGGGGCTGTTCAGCCTGGAGAAGAGCAGCTGTGTGGAGACCTCAGAGCAGCGTCCAGTGTCTGAAGGGGGCTACAAGGATGCTGGAGATCGACTCTTCATCAAGGAAACACCACAAACCCCAGGAAAAACATAATGAAAACACCACACAATTTATTACTGTCTTTTATTTCATATACAGCATACAAACAGCGGAAGATTCCAGCATAGCAGTTTGGAATTGCTGCTTCCTAAATAGAGCTTAATGATCATGACTGTCTGCCAAAAGAAGGGGCTTCCATACTGCTATGTAGAAAGTGTTGCGGTCCTCCTGTACATGCATTTCCTTAATTTCCAACAAGGAGTAACAAGTAACAGACTGGGAAGTTTCTGGCTATGGAAATGTTGCTCAGCGCCAATAGCTTGTCCAGAGGTTACTTGCTTTGCTACAAACACACACAATCACATGCAGACCTACAGGCAGCGACATAGTTATCCAACGCACTTGACAGCGTTGGCTGGAAAAGGTAGCTCGACGCTGCTGGGTGTTATGGGTAGGGAAGGCCAAGTCACAGGCAGACTGAGCTATTAAAAAGGCTGCAGGAGACTACTCAGGTTCACCCGTCATGCTCCAGTTCGGACAAATTAGTGGAAAATGAAACTGTGCTAGGACATTTTTGTTCCAGGGTGACGCAATGCGTGCAGAACCGTAACCTCCCGGATGAGGTTTGCAGGCTCCTTGTTAGCAGAACTGCACTGCTGGTGCCCCTTGGTCTAACTACTTCAGCACTGCCATTGCTATGTCTACATGAGCTAGTAGCTCCAGTCTGACTGCAGTGGGGATGGAGACCAGATATGGATTTGTGTAAGTACGTGATCTTGCAATACGAATGCACAAACTTCCTGGCTTGACACATGTTCTTTGGATTGTTTCATCTTTGTGCAAAAGCAGCCAGCGCAGGCAGCAGTTGGTGCAGATTTCACACGAATCTGCTTCTTGGACAGGCAGGTCTGTTAGAGAGAAAAGAGGGGGTTTCAGTGAAATGCCAAGAGACTTTCTTGGCGAGCAGAGCCACAGAGCAGGAGATTTGAAGACTCTTCTCTGTAGGCTTCAATTAGAGGTGTAACTAACAAGAGCGTGTGTGGCTTTAAAGTAACATAGTAAAATACGGCAACTGTTCTGACTTGCTAACTAACAGGTAGGGAGCAAGGAAGGTCCAGCTGATGGGGGAAGGAACATCACGGGACTGAAAACAACTGAGGAGGCAGTAAGTAAGACCAAGGATGCTAACCTTCAAGATAACCGAGACTGGAACAGAACGAAAGCAAGGACAAACCGCTTTCTAGCTCAGCCCGAGGACCCTTCAGCACTAGGATCATTCAGTAAACACAGTGAGGAAGACGACCAGCGACCACCTGAGACTCCCCCTCAGCAAGAAAGCGCATGCGTAATCGGGATGCAAATATTAGAATTAGTTCTGGAGACTCTCATGCATATGTAGATAATGTCATGGAAAAGCTGTAAATATGCATGAGTATACTAAATCCATAGCCACTGCTGGCAAGCAGCAGGGGCGCTCACCTTTGCAAAACTATTTGTGTGTGCACCCAGCGCTGCAGTAAAGAATGCCTGCTTTCTAGAACTCCACATCAAGGCCCAGAGAGTTTCTTTGACCGACTTTTGCAGGAACATTTCCATCCATGTTTTATGGGTTCTCATTTTCTACAAAGTTGTTACTGGTTTAAGTAAAATTAGTGCTGGCAAAAACCTGGCCTAAAGAATGAACTCAACCCAGAATTCATGGGGGAAACAACGGGAATGTGGAGGCAAGAGAATAACTGGGAGGGTGGCTGGGACGTGGCTTGTGGAATCACAACATTCATTATATTAGTACCATATCTTCTCAAGTGAACATTGCATTGGACAGCAGATAAAAGCAACAAAATGAAGTAAAAAAAAGCAGAAACTGTAGCAGGCTGCTCAAAACTCAGTACATGACAGACATCGACAAAGACTGATCCACCTCATTTAGATCTCACACCTCTCTTAGGCTACCTGCAAAAGCACCTTCTACACCGATTAGAGAGAGCAATTAGACCCCTTTGGAACTTGGAGTTTGCTAGAACTGAGGGACGCAACCCTGTTTTTCCTGCGAGCCAGAGGATAGAGCGGGCTCTCTCACTTAGGTCTCTCACTTACATGCAAGTGTATACATGCTCTCTCACTTACATGCAAGTTAGCATGCAGCTACCAGGAGGAAGCTTTTTCCTGGTTGCAGCAGCCTCATCTGTTCAGGCTACAGCGAAGCTCAGCACATCAGGGATTGTCTTTCAGGGTGCTCACAGCGGTGCTGGCCATCAAGGGTAGGAGGGACAGAAAGGCAGCATGGACTTTCTGCTATGACTGCAGGGGCAGGGGACAGCATGCAGTTACATTATAACAGTTGAGACTGTTTTCCATGTTGTCCCTCTCCCTTGTCTTGAAACACTTATTTAAATGTAATAAAGTAGAATTAATAAATAACTCTCACTACTTATCTACTAACATGCCAGAAGCTGCAGATTTCCAGTGGCATCTTACTGGACTTTCCCAGAGGTTCCAGAATATGAGATGTGGGTTTGTCACCAGCTGTTTTCAGGTGGCCTGAACTTCAGACAGTGGCATTTAGGCAAACATACGGTCACTTGAGTGCCTCATCTTCCATGGGTTTGGAAATAATAATCCTGAGCAGAGATTTTACTGGTCAAAAGTACATTCATTCAAACCTATACTTCCCACTTTGAAAGCACAGAATGAACAGATGAAAAGAGATTACCTTTCTTTTTTTTTTTTTTTTGCAAATATTCGCAAGATGTTGTGATTAAAGAGAATTTATGCACTGTGATATTAGAACCATATAGAAGATGACGGTGTGCTACAGCATGAGGTGAAGACTCCATAGATTTGATTTTAAGGAAAGTTGAGCACTGATGCATCATTTCTTTCTTTAAGAGTGTCCAAAATGCTTTGAGGACAAATAAGAACTACATGGCCCATAGAAGTTTCACATGCAACAGCACCAATTTCTCTTCAATAAATATAAGAAATCTTAATTCTTTCTACTTACATAATTTAAGAGCCATATTTGTTTATCACAACACAGCACCACAACCCTTACAGCTGTTTTATATTAATACAAATATGGGTCTATTAAAAATGCATAAACAGGATTCCTAAGAGCACAATAGCACTTGCCAGTAACTGAGGTAGAAATTCAGTGAACCTGAGTTACTGGTACTTTTGCAAAGTTTCTTCCTATACTATACACTTTCAGTAAATGCATTTAGAATGTAACAGATTTATTATGCCCGTGACCCTCATGGATAGTGATTTAGAGCTTTGAACTAGTTCTGCTCTCAGGTGGCTGACAGGTGCATGTTTTTTCCTGTGAAGACTGCTGTGATTCTGCCTGTGTATGACAGTTAATCTTGCTGCTCCTGTGTTAACCCTTACAACTTTGAAACCAATTTCTGGAACACTGAAAGTAGGCTAAATACAGACCACATCTTCTGATGAGGGGTCAAACATCTCCTGAGCTGGCAGAGACTCAGAGCTGTTCTGTGTGTTTTTATAATGCTTACTTCTATTTTCTTATGAGACTGATATTTTTTTTTTCCAAAAGGAAATAACATGCTGCTGCTTTTCTGTCAATAATATGCATATTTAGGAGAAACGTGGTTCATTTGTAGTTTGGGTTTTTTATTTTTCAAGAATGCTGGATCTTTTCAAGCATCTCAACAAAGGAAAAGAACATATATCCAAAAAGACAGGAATCAGCTACTTAATAAGACCTTGGGAGTGATCTTGTAGTTCTTGATATTCACCCTAAAAAGCTTTACAATACTTAAAATATAAATGAAATGTAATTTTCCATTAATTACTTTTCTACAACATTTGTAACCAGATACAAAGGTTTTCTGCAAGTTTTATAATTCAAAACATTTGGTTTTGTTTCTGTTTTTTCTCTACAGGTCCAGCTATCCTTACAATGTTTAATCATACCATTTCTAACTTCCTGCTTTCTTTCCCTTTATGCCTTTCGTTTGAGGTTGATTTAGAAATGTCCAATTGTGAACAGCGATCTGCAATAAAACAGTCCATCGTCCATGACCACAATGGTCATCAAATACCAAGAAAGGAGCTGCGCATTTTCATTTGGTCAGTCATTAGTTCAGTTTTCTTTCAAGATTTTGTAGAAACCACTGCAATCTTTCTTTGGTGGGTCTTTTTGTGGGTCAAGTACTGTTGCCCAAAGAAGTGTTCAAGGCCTGGTTGGACAGAGCCTTGTGTGGCATGGTCTAGTGTGAGGCATCCCTGCATATGACAGGGGGGGTTGGAACTAGATAATCTTAAGGTTCTTTCCGACCCTAACTATTCTATGATTCTATGTTATCTTTCCTCGTATTTGAATCTGTGTGAGAATGTTGTCTTTATAAGCAGTTAAGAACATCTCCATGAATATCAGCCTGTAAAATCAATTTTAGTATGATGCTGATGAAGTTTGCACTTTTCAACAGCTGTGAAGGTGGCTTCAAGGGTGAATGGTGATTTCAAACAAAACAGATACATAGCATAAAATTCTGAATTTAAAAAATCAACTCAAAACCCCTAGCAAATTATATTCAGAGGCAATCCACACACCACCATTTAAGATGAAGAGACGTTTATGTCCTTGTCTTCTAAATTTTATGCTTAAAATGCAGGCATATTAGTATAAACGTGTGAAATAAGCATCATTTGGTAACCTAGGCAGGTAACATGAAAACTCTCATGCAACTGTACAAGTTACAGTGTCATTTGGCTGTAGTACAGCATGGAAAGCTTAGAATGAATTTTTTCCTCTATTTTACATGCAAAAGTAGGCTGCATCATCATGTGTTTCAATGAATACAAAATAAAGTGCATGAGATAGTAGTTATGGAGATAGGCTGATTCACTGACAAAGAGAAAACCTGACATTCACCTTCTAATAAACATTACAGCATTTGTAGTGTTGGCCATTACTTTAAAAGAGAAATGGATAATGAATACCTGAATACTATAAAAAAAAAAATGCAGAATGGCTTTCTTGAGGGTCAGCATGGACTATGTTTGTCATATAAATATCAGTTACCCCAAAGTTCAGAAGATTTCACCTTCATGTGCAGCAGAATCATCATATACTCAATTTGAGGAATTTGTTCGTTATTGCCATCTTTTTTTTTTTTTAATCCATAAAGCCCAGCACAGAAATTCAGCACACAGTTATAATCACTCTTTAAATTCTGTTTATGAATTAGTTGAACAGGCTCATGGCCATGAGGAAATTTAATAGTAAAAGACAACTTGGTCACACCCTATGGGCTTCACACTTGGTTTCAGATACATTAATAACCAGGGGATTTGTTGGGCATGGTATCTACACAGGAAATTTAAGGGGTCTGTAATCATAGAATCATAGAATAGTTAGGGTTGGAAAGGACCTTAAGATCATCTAGTTCCAACCCCCCTCTCATGGGCAGGGACACCTCCCACTGAACCATGTCACCCACGGCTCTGTCCAACCCAGCCTTGAACACCGCCAGCAATGGAGCGTTCACAGCTTCCCTCGGCAACCCATTCCTGTGCGTCCCCAACCTCACAGTAAAAAATTTCTTCCTTATATCCAATATAAACTTCCCCTGTTTAAGTTTGATCCCATTGCCCCTTGTCCAATCACTACATTCCCTAATGAAGAGTCCCTCCCCAGCATTCCAATAAGCCCCCTTCAGATATTGGAAGGCAGCTATGAGGTCTCCATGCAGCCTTCTCTTCTCCAGGCTGAACAGCCTCAACTTTCTCAGCCTATCTTCATATGGGAGGTGCTTCCGTCCCCTGATCATCCTCGTGGCCCTCCTCTGGACTTGTTCCAACAGTTCCATGTCTTTTTTATGTTGAGGACACCAGAACTGCACACAGTACTCCAAGTGAAGTCTCAGGAGAGCAGAGTAGAAGGGCAGGATCACCTCCCTCGACCTGCTGGTCACCCTCCTTTTGATGCAGTCCAGGATATGGTTGGCTTTCTGGGCTGTGAGCGCACACTGCTGGCTCATGTTCATTTTTATATCGGACATAATCTAAACCATCTCTTTGTAGATAATGTTTTTTTCAATATATCCTGCATTCCTGGATGAGGTTACCAGCTGAGATGACCCAAGCTGACTTTCTGTCTCACAAAAAGCAGCTAGACAAAGAAAGCTTTATTACCCTTTAAAGGTTAATGCAGTCTATTGCATAAAACGCATGCAAGCATCAATATGACTTTTCTCACAACACAAGGAGTGCATCATTTTATATGTGGAGTGACTGATGCAGTACTTTTAGAAACATGAACTTAATATTAGGTTTCCATACCCATATTTAAGTTATTTAAGATATTAATCTCTAGTACATCAGTAAAGATGATAGCAGGATGATGAGGTTAACTGAAACAGTAGCAACTAGTTCAGTGAATGTTTCTCTTAAAATCACATATAGCCTAGAAAACAATTACTCCACTAAGTCTTGTCATTAGAATAATTTTTGAATGGAATGATTATTCAGGTTTGTAAACCAGAGGTCACTCAAGACTGGAAAAAGGAAAGGCTATGAATTACAGCTCTATATTGCCTGCAGCCATCCAGTGGTGTGCATGTACTGAAGGAAAGTGAATTACAGCATACAGGCTTCTGGAGAAAATACCACAGGTGTTGACTGAGACAGATATGTTAAGGGAAAACTGACATGATTGCTCTGGTCAGAAATAATAGGAAATAATAAGGTTGCTTTACATTCCAACTAATGGCTGAACAGTTAGGGATTACTAGAAATGAAGTGCTAACTGTAATGCTAAGTTAATTTTGTGATGGCAACACCCATACCCACTTAATGACAAGACTGTGCTTGAGGACAAGATTTGAAACATCCATCAAAAGTAAGGTACAGACTGCTTTTTCCAAAAACCTTGGCTTTCGGTTAGCCCAATTTGAATTCCATTTGAGGAATTCATTAGGCTGTATTGTTTTATTGATTCAAGAGCCTGGTCTAATTTACATGTGTAAATTTGCAAGAACATTTCCCATTACTTGTCTATATGGCTTGAATAACTGTTTAGTTGATTTCCTCCTGCACAGCTCTGGCTTTTGCAACCAAGGATGTCATCTCAGTTTTAGCTACCTCCTGCATATGCTTTATAAAGAAATAAAGCACTGCAAATGTAAATGTCTGGAAAGACATCTGTAAATGTCTACAATTTCCTACCAGTCATAAGGCTCTCAAAACAGAATGCATCAGTTGTTTGCAGCACTGAAATTTTTCCTCCATAGAAGTACTAGAAAAAGTTTTGGATATTAAATTTCTCTTAAGAAGAAATTGCTTTCTGTCATCTTTTTTTTTTTTTCTCCTTGGAATTCTCTAGTACACATCTTAGTTTCAGTACTTTGTGGGAGGTGGTCAATGAAACTCGCTTGAATATGAGATAATAGATCTGTTTTACTACCCTTTTCTTATAAGGAAATGGACACTTCAATATGTTCTGAATTCAGAGTGAATAGCGTGAATCAAGAAGCAGAGCCCAGATGAAATTTTATAATGTCATACTGCAGCATTTTATCAGCTGCAGAGGATCAGGTAGTTGAACAAGTCTAGCTGTACTACTAGTTTCCTTTCAGAACTCTGGAAAGGAGAAAAGGGGAGCCCCTCACCTGAGGATTCATGATCAATCATCTTATCTTTTTGTTCACTAGGGATTTAAATCCCTTTTAAAAACCCAGACATTCCCACCCCCCAAAAATTGAGATGACAAAGAATACCCAAATTCAGTGTTGTTGGTTTCCAGTCCTGTGCAGTAGAAGCTGAACTGAAGTATGTGTCCTGTTCCAAATGGTCTTTTCTTTCAAAAAGTGTGACAAGGTAAAGTAGGGCAAGAAACTTTCATCAGAAGTTAACTTCAAAAAGTGACTTACTTACTCTGAGATGTGTAACTGGGTATCTTTTACTTATTGCTTAGTAACTTGGAAAAGGATAAATTAGAAAATGAGAGAAGTCTAAGGCTATGACCTATATTTTAACTCACAGGAAAGCTGTGTTAACAATTTGAATGACTGAAAACACCTCGGCTACTTACTGATGTGTCCAAAACCCAGCAAGATCACAGCTTCTCTGAAGTGAAAATTGAACAGGTGTTTTTTTTTTTTTTTTTTCTGTACTAGGAAGTAATTTTTGGGATGCTTCATTTACTTTAAAGTAAAGTTTGCTAGGTAGCTATAATAGAGAAAGAAGCACACACAGAAGATAAATCTGCCACAGCAGAAAAAGAACTATAAACCCTTCTACAGGCAGTGCATCAGAGGACTTGTATCAAACTGATGTGTCAAATCAAAAGTGTATGGCAGCATGAACAAAAACCAAGATGCTAAATTCAAATTGAATAACTGAGTTGTTTAGAATCATGGTATGCAATGCCATGCAAAAACACCTTGCTGGCAGAAGTCTGGAAGGAGACTAGAAAGTCTAATTTTTTCAAATTTCTGGAAAATTTCTCCTGAATTGCAAACCAGTAATTCTGAAATCTGCTTCAGGGAAATTGTTGGAAATTATAAAAAAAAAACCCCAGAATCAGGAAAGCCCCAGTAAATAGGACCTCTTACAGACAAATCAACACAGGCTGTATAAAGGCAAAGCATAATGTCAAAAATACATAGTGAAGATTTGCAGTCAATACTAATGGAGTCAACTAGAATATCGATAAGAGAGACCAGGTTAATACAGCATAACTGGATTTCCTAAAGGCCTTCTACAAGTATCTTTTTTAGTTTCGAATAGGCTAAGCAGTTATGAGAAGACATGTCCTCACATGAATAAAGTAGCTGATTAAAAAGAAAGATATGGGAAGTTAAAAGTAATTTCTCTCTCTGAAGAGAGATATTCAGCAGTGTCATGCAGGGTTTATTTGAGATCCTGGTGTTCAGCATATTTTTGAGCTATCTGAAAAAAGGAGTGATGAGTGTGATGACAGACTTTCAAGATGTTACTGTTATACATGGTGGTAAAGACAGGAGCTAACTGTGAAGAACTACAGGAAAACCTTGCAACCAAACAACTGCGTGAGATAATGGCAGGTGAAATTCAGGGAGGATATTCATAACATAATACAAAAGGGAAAAAATAATTTTACCTACACAGTGATAAGCCAGCCACTAATACAGGATGTTAAGGTCACTGTAGGTAGGGCTGTGAAAACATAAATCCAATACCCAGGAGTGTGAAAAGAGAGAAGTGAGCACTAGCTATTTCAATTACTAAGAAAGAAACAGAAAATCAAAGAAAAACAGCATTATCTCATTGTGCAAATCCATTGTCCTGTTGCACCCTTAAAACCGTATACAGTTTTGTTCCTCCCTTGCAGCAAGACTAATTCAGGATATAGAATAGCTCTTCCTAAACTTCAAGCAAAAAGATTGTTTATTAACAGCTCTATTTTCATTGCTGCTGTAAAATAGAGGAAAAATGAAAATTTTGGAACACGTTCCATGTTTTTGGATGGATGTTTGCTACAATGTGGAGTATTCTGATGTTGATAAGGAGAAAAAAAAAAGAAGATATTGAGCTTAAGGATTTAATGTGTAAAACTTTTCGGTGGATTTCATAATCGGTAACAAACAAGGAAGAGCTACTGTGAGTATCAACTGCATTTCATTAAAGAGATAAAAAAAAGCCAAAGCAACTACTCTATAGAATTTTTTTTCCATTTAGTTATAACAGCAACATATTGAATTTATAGGAAATCTCATTTAGAAATTACTAGTAACCTAACATTTTCATTCTCTGTTAGCCCATATTGGTTAACCTTTGAAGCTGGAGGTGAATCATTCTTTTGGCCTGCAGGAATAACTACAAAGAATTTAAGCAGGAAATCCCAAGACCAGAAATAAGGAACTACTTGGATTTAGTACTTCTGGGAATTAATCAATACACTATGGCAGTACAAAGGTATTCATGCTCAAGAAACCAAATGTTAGGGAATTTGTAACAAAGTTAGCAATCACCTTGCAATGGGATTTTTTTTTTTTTTCAAGAGAAATCCATAAAGTGGAACAATGTAAATTACAGTGTAATGCTGTTTAAAGTGGTGTCACTCCGGAGCAAAGCTAAGTGACCTGTACTGCAAAATATCTCGCTAAAGAACAAATTATAAAAAGACTACGCAAATTATATGAGAAAGTCAGACCTAAGGGCTTTAAGATCGCATCAGGAAAGGTGCAGTTATCTACGTGGTGCTTCAGAGAAAAGCCAGCTGAACTTTTTGTGTTATTTGTTTTTATGTAGAGCACTAATATCCTTGACCTTTTCTGTAGTGGTCATCTGGTGTGTTGCAGTCATGACTTTCGGATTTTCCTCCCAGGTTTTGCATTTTGTATGGTTTTGAAAAGTGTGCTGTGGGCAAAGCTGAGGGAAAACAACGAGGAGGTTTTCCAGGGCTTTCACAGACTAGCAATTTGTTGTATGGTTGCCTGCATTTGGATGAACAACTTCAGGTCCTTCCATTACTTTATTCTCCTTTTTTTTTTCTTTTTTGCAATAAATCAATGTCAGAAATCATCATGTCACATCCCACAATTATCAATCACAAAATGGTTATGAGGCCGTTGCTATCACAACTTTATCTCCCTTTAAGCAAAGAAAATGTTCATTTCTCAATATCCTCCTTAAGGAAAACATACCCAAGAAATTAGTATAACATAACTTTTGGGAAATAATAAATATTGCACTGTAATTATTATTTCATTGAAGTACATTAGAATAGTAATACAGTGTCCAGCTTGCAGCTGGGAAAAATAGAGTATACCATGAATAAGGAAACAGTAGGGAAAGATGAAAGTTCTCTTAAATACACAAGAAAATGGTGTTAAGGACTACTTAAACTGATTTTCTGAAATCATTGAAGACTTCCCTCCTGAGGAACATTGAATTGACATAACCTAACTTTTTGCTATGCCTGTTGTCTCCTTTTCATTCCATCTTTCCACTGGTCTTCCATATATGCATCTTAAGAGTAGCAAGTTGTTGCGTGTGAACAAAGCAAATGAGAACACAAGAATTCTTCTAGCTTTTATTCTGAACAGCTACTTGTTTATGAAATTACCCTGGGTTCAGCTGTAGCTGTTATTTTTTCTTCCTAGTAGCTGATGCAGTGCTGTATTTTGACTTTAGTCTTGAGAACAATGATGATGACACACCAATGCATCAGTTGTTGCTCACTCAGTAGCGCTTATCCTGATCAAGGACTTTTCAGTCTTTCATGCTCTGCCAATGAGGAGGGGTACAAGAAGCTGGGAGGAAGCAGAGACAGGGCAGCTGACTTACACTAGCCAAAGAGGTATTATCCATATCCCAGCACGTCATGCCCCGTATATAAACTGGGGGGAGCTACCAAGAACGGACTGATTGCTGCTCGGGCCAGGCTGGGTATTGGTTGGCGAGTGGTGAATGATTGTATTATGCATTGCTTCTATTTTCATAGAATCATAGAATCATAGAATAGTTAGGGTTGGAAAGGACCTTAAGATCATCTAGTTCCAACCCCCCTGCCATGGGCAGGGACACCTCACACTAAACCATACTCTGAGCTTTTATTTCTTCTCTTGCTGTTTCCTATTATTTTTGTTATTATTGGTATTATTTCTATTAGCACTATATTTTGCTTCATCTTAGTTATTAAACTGTTCTTATCTCAACCCATGGGGTATACGTTCTTTCCATTCTCCTCCCCATCTTTCCTGGGGGGAAAGGGAGAGTGAATGGCTGTGTGGTTCTGGGTTACCGACTGGGCTTAAACCATGACAGAAATAAAATTATTAACATATGTTATAGAGATACCCTGTAATTCAAGAAAACAATTTAAAGTGTTAGCATAAAACAATTATTTTAATAAAAGTATATAGATATGGTAGTAATTTGTTACAGAAAGACCTAATAAATTGAAATCCATGTATAATAACATTTCTTCAATAAGACATTATAGTAAAAATAAAAGTAACAAATAAGCTGAGGAAAACTAAAGATTTAAATCAGCATGAGAACAGAATAAAGGCACACTGTGGAAAAGATGACAAGGAAACAAAGCATTACCCAACTAACTGAGGTTTGACGTTTTAAGCTTCAATAACCAGTGCCATCTTTAGCCCATTAATCAAACATACACATAGAAGCGCTGTAGTAAATTATATATATATTTTTCATTGACCTACTTCTATTCCATCCATTACAGGGGCTACTTAATCCTCTAGTCCACTCTGCCACTATTACACGTGTAATAGTGTCTCTGCCTTCTGGCTAGGTGCTGATCAAATCCAGGTAGTAAGTGATAAGTGAGAAAAAAACCTATCTATGTTTATGCTAAAGGGAGTGGCTGAATTGACATTTTGTTTAGGAACTTGGCTTTTAACATTTTTTCATAACTTGAAAATAATTCTAGATACTTAGCTCCCACCCATCCATACCCTACTTGGATTGGCTCTTCCTTTCAGGCCACATGTCTTCAAGCATGAACCTATACTGAGGAACAGGGAAGTCAGAGACAGAAGCTTGAAGCACAGACCTGAATAAAGCACCCAAATAAGAGGACTACTTTAATGAAAAAAAAAAAAAAGGAAAAGTGGTGCCAGTTCAGTTCCGAGCCTGCATCTGTCTGAATGAGAGATCTCGAACAAATCAGAATACATGCCTCTTTTTGCCCATTCCTGAAGTAAAATCAATTGTCTTACCCTTGGATAAAAATGCCCACAATTTGATCCAAAGCCCATCGTCCTTTGATTGACCTGGTTTGACTCAGACCTAACCCAAAATCTCTTGTCATAGCACTAAAATATCTTGGATAAAAGAGATGTAAATACCTGCAAAAGCTCCCAGTAATGAGTATCTGTATCCAGCTACTTAGAAGTACTAATAGGGATGAAAACATAAATTCCACTGATATGACTCAGTGTAACATGAGGTACAGTGAGCATCTGATGTGGTTCTACAATATAAAGGAAGTTCCACTGAAGGTAGCTCTGCACTTTATATAGACTGCAATCCGTTCATTGTGTAGTCTGCACTGGTTTTCCACAACCAATAGACCTGAAAGGTAGGCTCAAAATCGTGGTATTATTTTACTGATTTCAGTGGTTAAAAGATGGTGGAAATACAGAATAACACAGGATCCACGCTTGTGGGTGAAACTTCTGTATTTCTGTAAATAAAGGACAGGGAAGACCATGGCAGAATGCTGTCTGTGATAGTTCTTTACAAATTTAGTGAAGGTAGGCTAAAGTCAGGTGCAAAGTAGTGCTGGCTTGGTCTGCCCACAATAGAAAGAATCTGATGAAATAGGATTTTGTGGTTAAAATTATTCTTACCACTCTCCCTTAATTGTGGAATAATTCCAGAAAATACTATGGGCAGATTATCTTGATACCACTATATTAATTTTGTAGTTTTCACTTGGTTTGCACTATTGTTATCTTTCTACTTTATAAAATTAATGTGGCTAGAGAGGTGACTAGACTTTTATGATGAAAGAACGTGGTAAAATAACTTCATGAGACAGTAGTGCACAATTGCATCTAAGTATGCAACTTATGTACAAAAACTTTGGAAACATCAATCTGTATTGTATTCATACTGCATACCTATACCTCCACAAAATTTATATGCAAGTGGGTTTCATCAGAACTGCAACCTGACAGATTTTGAGACTATATTGCCAGACAAGGCTAAATGCTTCATTAGTGAAGTACCATCATCATATTTCTTGCTAATACTGGAATCTTCTTTTGGATCTGAGCTGAATTTTACAAGCATCCACAGAGATTGCCAGGGTATAAAAGTACACAGGAAGACTTGAGACCAGGCTTAAGAGTTTGCAATTTTGTTTTTTATGGTGGTTTTAAATCATAGAATAATAGAGCAGTTAGGGTTGTAAAAAACATTAAAGATTATCTAGTTCCAGCCTTCCTGCCATAGGGATGCCTTGCACTAAACCATGGCACCCGGGGCTCTGTCCGGCCTGGCCTTGAACACTGACAGAGATGGAACATTTAGGACTTCTTTGAACAAACTCTTCCAGTGCCACACACCCTCACAATGAAGAACTTCTTCCTTCTTCCTCCCAAAAGCACAGCCTTCTAATAGAAGCCACAAAATGCATAAGAAACTCAATTTAATAAGATATTAAACATTCCCTATACAAAACGGGGGGAAAAAACACCCAGGGTTTTTTTACAAAAGATAAAGTTATTAAGTTTTGTAAAAATTCAGGAGCATCATCAGCATTACCACTGAACAAGTCTAGAAACGCAAAGGCAAAAATGGAGGTTTATTGGTTCAATCTGTTCTAGTCCCATCTGAGCAACAAATTACTCTGCTACTGGTAAGATGCAGGTCTTAACCAAAGAGCAATACAGTTCTTTAGACCCTTGAATTATTCTGACATGGCAATTTCTAAAGATCCCAAGCAGCAAGGAATTATTATTCAAATCTTATCATTAGAATTTCCTGGGAGCAGCCCAATATTTCTATCAAAAAGATTGAAAATATGAATAGCATGTGTTTTTTAATCTCCTTAGGTTCATTTCTTTTGCTGAAGTTGTTGAATGACAGAAAAGACAAAAGTGGATAAAACCTTTTCAAGTATGTATCTATCCTAAGTTGGAATGGTTGTAGCTAATCCTCCCATGAATAAGGCTAAAGATGCAAGACTGTTAACACAAAGCTAAAATTTTGGAAGTCCTAGGTTGCATTTTTCTTAAAGGAGCTTTTCTATTAATGAAAAGTTTTCAAAAGTTCTCTTTTGGCCCTGCTATCCTCAATCAGAAAGAGTGTTTATCACATGGGGTAGGGAAAGGAAACAAAAACAAAAACAGAAACATAAAAGAAAGTGGGAGAAGAGAGGAAAAAACAGAAGACAGAGAGGGAGAAAGAAAAAGCAAACCGAAGTCTAGCTTGGTTTCAGTAGTTTGGAAAACCAGATACAGCTGACTGAACCTTGGCATGACTTGCCCTTTTCCTAGCATGCCAGTCTTTCTCAGGCCAAGCTTTGCTTTACTCCAGTGCTTTGAACAGTAAGTCTCACCTGCTGCCAGGGATGCATTCTGACCAGAACCCCAGAGTCCCACAAAAATGTTGGAAATTACAATAACAACAAATTCTGAAGCATGGAATTTCTAACAAATAGTGCATTTCTTGTTCACAAGGGTGCATTTAAACTTGTTCCTAGCTGCATTGTCTCATGCAAGGCAAAGAATTGCTATAGAAATAAGCAATAGTTTCATTTCTCTGCATCCACCTATTTAGGAGCCAAATGCACCTCTGGCATTTGCTGCACACTTCTGATTCTGCTGCATAGGAACAACTGAGTGACTTTCACATGATGTTCATATTATTAATGAGATTGAATTGCAATAACTTTTGAAGTCCACATTCCAATGCCTTTTACATAGGGACAACACTAATACATATCTAACAGCAGTGTTTAGTAATTTTAATTACTAAATTAACTATAATGTTAAGACTTTATAATGTAATTATTGGAGAGAAAAAAATTAATGGTAAATTTGCACAATAAATTTTGCAGCAGCTGTCATTTTTTGCTTGCTTACTCATTGACATAGTGCAACTCTTCAGCTTTAACAGTTTACACTTTCTCACTGTATAGGAGTCCTTGATTCTTGAGATTTTATTTCTAGATATAGCTGAAAGATCTATACGCAGTTCGACTTCTACCTTTGCTTTCTCTGAAGAATTATGGGAGAAATTCCTAATAGATTGGGCACAGATTGTTCTGAATTCCAAAAATGAAAGGGCAGCCAGTATGAAGAGCACTTTCCTTTCACAGATGTGGCAGTAACCTTTAATCAAATACTAGAGCAGCATGTTCAGATCAGAAAATAAGTCTGGGAGAAGACTCTGAGCCAGTAAAGCTTATCTGTATTAACAGCAAGTAACATGTCAGTGGACTACGTCATTCCCTTAACTATTAGTTCTTGTGGTTCTTCAGAATTCTTGAAATCAGATTTCAGAAATCTGAAAATTAAAAGCAAGACTTTTTTCAAGTTCTGGTAGACTTAATTTAATTTTAAATTAGCAAAGTAGTCTAATTTAGACTACAGGCCTTTTGACAACACTTCTCAGTATCACATTCACTAGTTTTAGAAAAACAACAGAAAATGTTTATAGGCTACAGTAATTACTACTAGGAAATTTGCTACTCCTCTTTTGGCCCATTTTAATTAAAGGGTCACTAATTATAACTAAATTAGTTTTATCACCTTAAGCACAACATTCCACCTCTGGCCTGAGAGCTAACATATTAGAAGTCTGTATAACTATATTTTAAAATTATGAATATTGGGCAGGTAATTTTTATTCCAACTATGTTGCATCCCCTGACATCTTCACTTACAGATTATGCTGTCTTATCCATTTTTCTATTCAAGAATTGCACTGTCTTGCTCCAATTATTTGTATTTGCTTTCTTCCAAGTCCATAATTTTTTGATGTTTTACCATTTGTCTTATTAGAAGAAGCATTTTCCTTTGTCTCTGTAGCAGACACTTAGCAGTTCCAGTACCACACCAGCCCTGTATTCAAAGGAACATTGTAGGCCGTTGGATACAAACACTGCTGAGAAGATTTAGATACCAGTGCAGTTTTGTTAGGTAAGCAAGGTACTGGCTAGGAACATGAAATGGAGTTTCACGTTCATGGTGTTCATGTTCATTTGTGCTTTAGAATGGGATTACTATGATTAGGAGTAACCATGTGCATCTGGCACACATAGAAATGTGTGCCCTAAATATGCCCAATATCATGTTTGCATATTGTAAAAAAGTGCCAGATAAATAGACACATCTTTAAAGCATTAAGAAAGACAAACAATCCTCACAGGATTTTGTCCCATAAATCCTTCTTCATCTGTTTCGGTTGTTTCACAAAGCTCATATCTCAGTTACTCTTCTTTGCCGTCTCTAGAGCTAACCCCTTCCCACCCTCTACATAAAACCAGTAGCTGTCAATTCAAAGAGATTAGAAATAATTTTCTGAAACTTCTATTCTGGAAACTATTTTTTTTTTGTTCACACTTTGGTGACCTTATCCAGTAATGAATGGGAACAACTCAAGCTAAAATCTTCTCATGCAACAGGAGGTTTTAAAAGCAGCAAATATACAGAAAAATATTGAAAGGAGGAAGTAGGCAAGAGCTAAATGAACAACTCCAGTGTTGGGCCACCTTTGTATTATGCAGAGTACATAATTAAGAGTGCAGGCTGTCTGTTAAGATAAGCTCTTTCTCAAATCTGCCTTCTTATTATCCAACTGGACCATTTTAGATTACATCAGGGCTGAATACCAATTTCCAAATCCAAATGGCTGAATTGCAGTCCTTTCATTAAAAAAAGAAGAGTCCTCCTTTGCCTACTATGTTGGATAAGGGGAGAAATGCTTTTTGTCTGGAGGATAAAAAGTACAAGAAAGTGAAAGGACAGTTTTGTGGGAAGAATTAAAGGCAAAGACAGAAGGAGAAAGTGATAGTTTGAAAATTGCCTCCTTGCTGAAACACTGCTGTCAGGTTCAGATAACAACACATCTAGCACAGCCATAAACAGGATGCTTTTTGAGAGTAGAAATAGCTAAAAAAACCCACCCAAATATCTACCTGAAGATGGCCAGGATTTTCTGAGTTATTGATGTGGCAGGAAGAGCTGCCTAGCAGCAGTTCATTCTTACAGAAGAATCTGCTCTTTCATCAATTTAGAATTTCAACAAGAAATATTCTTCCTGATAGACAGACACAGCATAGTAATTACCATATTATTTTACAGATTTATACATATCATTGACTTTAAATGAAATACATTTATTTAATTTGCCTTTCATCAGAACTTCCCTAGGAGATGTATTTGCATACTAAAGTTGTAATTCTTAAGCAGTTAAGAGGCCTGAAATGTCGCATGTCACCAAGCTGCATCTTGATTCCTTGCTAGCTAGACTGCATACCTGAAAGAGACAACACCTGTCCTTAGAATGGTACTGTAAGACCTAAGGTATATGAACTACATTGGCGAGGAAAAGAAAGATTTTATAATATATATATTTTTTTATACTCAGAAAATGAATTTTTCTAGCCATTAATTCTTCTAGTATATTAAGGTATATATATATATATATATATATATATAAAGTATATATATTAAGGGATAATGTTACCTAGAAATAAGTTTGAGAGCTGAAGCAAGTCAGAACCAAAACTTGGGTTGAAAATGTGCAACTAAAGCTTTTTCTGCTTATTTCCCAGTTCTCTAATAGCAAATACCACTACACAAGTCAAAAGCTGCTTTATTTTCCCATTAGGATTATCTTCTAATGCCATAAAAATAAAGCTTATGGCAATTCATGTCATCTTAGACTTACCATTCCTCAAGTGCTGTATATTTCAAATGAAGATTCTGCCATGATACTCAGAATATGCCATTCAATATCATGTAACTCTTGGCCTTCTAAAACAATGCTTAAACATCTTTAAAAAAAGTCAGCTGATAACATGGCTATTTTTCCTGTATCCTAACAGTGAACAAGGACTGATACTGATGTTCACAGACTTTTTCATATCATTTTTGCACCATTGCTCTGTTTTCCAAAGTGAGCTTTTGAGTATCATTATATCGTAACAAAGAACAGCCACTTCTACATTTGCAAAAAAAAAAAGTATAAAAATATTAGAATTAGAACTGTGAAATTATTATATATTCCTAAATTTTCTTGTGAGGAAATGTGTAGTACATTCAAATGAAATATTTTAATATGGAATTGCACATTAATATTGCATTGCATGCGTACACAATTTGTGATTAACTGTAAATAACATAGAATGGCTTACAGCATTTTTTGCTGGAAATTAAAAAATACTGTAATGGATATTGTTTGTAGAAAGGACTCAACATAAGAAAAATAATGTAATAAATAGCATCTCTTTCAGAGTTCCTTTTCAAAACAGTGCCAGGTAATTAATGGCTGTTAGTTTTCGTCTTTACCCACAAGTAACTGCGCACAAAAACTGGGTTCTTAATAAATAGCATGAGGAGTTGATAAGCTCTCTGTTGTTGAATTCATATCATTAAAATGTAGTGAAGTGGGCTGCCATTTTTGCTGAACTTTGCATGTCGTTAAGAGCAGTTGCAATTTCAATTGCTTTCAGAGGATTATCTGGAAGCTTGACTTAGACCTAATAAAAGACTTTGGATCAAGAATCTGCTTTTTGCTTTTGCAGAGCCTGACCAGTCTAACTTCAGATCATCAAGGACCACAGTGGTATGGAGCTCCCCTTCCCAGGACACATAGATGAGATGGCTGTGACAGGCTGTTGCCACGTCTTCGTTGTTACTCTTACTGTGGAGCTGCAGAATTGGCTCAGGGATATCTCATTTTGGTTCACTGGCTGTCTGAATCTACCAGAAGCATCAGGTTTGAAAGAAATGTAGAAACAGATCCCCAGTAATTTTAAAGCAGCATTAGGATAGGCTGTGA
Source organism: Myiopsitta monachus (assembly GCA_017639245.1). Lineage (NCBI taxonomy): Eukaryota > Metazoa > Chordata > Aves > Psittaciformes > Psittacidae > Myiopsitta > Myiopsitta monachus. The sequence continues at coordinate 48,248,132 of CM029917.1, forward strand.
ATAGACTGTCCTATTTGGATTATTCAAAGACTAACAGAAGCCTGTCTACCTCCCTATGGCAAGAACACCCATGGAGCAGTATCAGCCTCAGCAGTTGCCTGAAGACCTCATTTCAGCCTTACAAGGAGGAAGGCTGACAGGTTATTTCCAGATTCACTTCCTCAACTATGTCTCCAACATGCACTTCTCATGCTAGTAATGAAAACCAGGAAAATATAAAGGAGATGGTAATATAATTTCATTATAATCTCTAAATTATATTTCAGAAAAATCTTTTTTGTACAGACCTGTAGCAATGTGACTCAACCAAATATATTTTCTTATTTCTAAGAGGATCACTTTAAAATAAGAATATTACTTTCACAAACAAAGAAAGTAAAATGTTTTATTTTGGACAGTTGTCACTGTTACAAATTCATTCCTTTTTCCTCTCCATTCCTCTATTTTTTTGTAATATACGTCATAATTTTGACCACATCATAAAGCCAGGTAATAGTCAAAAGAATAACACTCTCCAAGTGTAAATGACATTTAAAAGAAAAAAAAATAAAAAGACAAAAACCATGCTAGCAGGAAAAACCTCACTTCCAGAGCCAGAGGTTTAACTTTGATGGAAATGGAAGAAAAATGCTTTCATAAAGGAACCAATCTTACAAAACCAGCAATCTCAAAGAATACTACGACACAGTACATCAATCTTTACAACTCACTTTTTTCTTATGTCTTAAAGAAGGAAAATCCCATTACAATCAAAACTCTTGTCTAATGTGCAAAAGCCCAGAGTAATAACCAGAGTTTTTACCATCATAGCTATTTGTAGGAGACACTTCAAAGTTTTCATCTACATTCTGATTCAAAACTGCATAAATTAAAGTTATGGAAAAGTCTCTTTTACTCTGCCTGAAAATACATAGAGATTTTCCAAGAAAGACTTAACCCTTTGAGTTTTTAACTCAATGTTACTTACATCTTTGTAGCCTAAAGTTTGAAGACCGTCTGTATAGTTTCTAATTCCATAAAGAAAACTTCCTAATTTGCAGTCTGTTTAAAATGTTTTTCTCCTTTTTGTATCAGCAAAGAATAAGTGTGTTTTTAACAGCAGTTCAGTCATGTCATATATATATATTCTTCCAGAAATGTCACTTCCTTCTGGAAAATTAATGAAAGCAGTGCTATGACCATGATTTCCATGGCACGCATGAATGGACGAAGAAAGTGGGAAGAGTAGGCTGTAGAGGTGTATGAATGTTTGAAGTTTGAAGCAGGAAAGAAATCTTCCTACAGAAATTTATGAATTGGAAGCCTGAAAACACGACAATTCACAAGGGGAGAAGGGCGGTCCAACTGCCTAACTGCTGATTGTCTGAGCAGATGGACACATGACAGAAAATGTAGCTGCCTACTGGAAGGTTTCCTTCTAGTACTCTTACTTCCACACAACATGCAAGTCTGTTGAATCAGCATATTCATTCAAAGAAAAAAAGCTACTGTAATGGCACCCTTCCAGGCATCAAGTACTGTCCAGCTGGTTTCTGACACTTCTCAGAATTTTCAGCTCTTCTGGAAGCAGAGGGAGCTCTCAAACAACGGGTAGCACATCTGCACTGCTTGTTGCCAAAGGGGAGACATACCACATACTAGGAAACAAGTATGGGTAACTAAGTAGACAGAGACCACATCTAGCTCAGGAAATCTTCTAAATCTGAACATAGATGGAAACACAAAGTTATGAGAGTAAATATCAAACATACCTTCCCTTTCTTACTTTGCAGTGTGCACGTGCTAGTGGACCACATGCACTCTTGTTCTAACTCACTGTGATCATGCTCAGATTGTACTTGATAATCAATTGGTTGAAAGGAAATTCTGGGGAGAAAAAAAAATGCTCAAATGTTTTATCTAAGTGGTGGATCTGTAAATCAAAATATACTCAATTTATTATATTAAAAATCCACTAAGTATGACAACAAGAAAGGGGAGGTAGGGAGAAAAGAATCCAAATTACTTCTTTGTAGAGCTGAAAACTACTTTCTGAATAACTGTTGTGGAGGATCAATGGACAACACATACTGATTAATATAATCAAGTGCTGACAGTTTATTGTAGCAAGAGTATTGCTTTTATAAGGTATCTCAGGACACTGGAACATTCAAGAATATGTGATTGGTTAATATCTTTTAATGAAGTGTTAGTAACAGCTTAATGATTGGCTAACTACTATAGTGAGTGATTCCAAAGTTGTGGTTATAACAGCATATGGTTTCAAGGACATAGCTATCAGTTCCTTCATATGCATCCCGCTCAACAACCGTCAGTGCCAACTTTCTCAAAACTTCCTGCACGTACGCGTCCTATAGTAACCTCCACACATCCTTTAGTAACCTCCCGGCAAGGTCTCAAAGCCTTTGGTTCACTACATTACAAATGTTAAATAGTTGTCTGGATTGCTCACATGGCCGTGTTCCCCTAAGTACATTCCCACAAATAACAACACTGGTTATCCTTTTAGAGTCACAGATAAAAGAAGACAAAAATAGGTTTAATACAAAAAGATCAATATTGCCATTATTACAGGCTGCAATATTCTGGTTTAAACAACTGGAAAAAATTACTAGTTTTAGCAAGAAATTTCCAGGTTACTGAAAGTTTAACAAAGAATAATTAAGACCCCGTCAGTCTTGAATTCTAATTTTTTTGTAGAAAAGTTAGGTAGAGAACAAAGCAGCAAAATATGTTGGTCTGTAGTAATATAAATCTGTAAAAATGAGTTTTCTCCTTCAGTGACTAATCTTAAGGGAGAAAAAATAAAATGACAAATTTGTATTATGACTGACTGGTCCTGTTGATTGTATTGATGACATTGGATCCATTTCCTCAATAATACAAGACTTTGTAGGCAGATAAGGAATGCAACTGATGTGAACTTTGTAGGTGTCCTGGGTTCAGCAGCAGCAGTCATTTTTCTCCTTCTTAGTAGCTGGTGCAGTGCTGTGGTTTTGACTTTCGGCCTGGGAACAGCGCTGATAACACCGATGGTTTTAGCTGCTGCTCAGTAATGTTTGCTCTGGCCAAGGACTTTCTGAGTCTCATGCTCTGCCAGGGAGGAGGGGAAGGTGGGAGGAAGCAGAGACAGGACATCTGACCCAAACTAGACAAAGAGGTATTCCATACCACAGCACGTCATGCCCACTATATAAACTGGAGACAGTTACCTGGAAGGGTTGGATCACTGCTCGGTCAGGCTGGGTATCGGTCAGCAGGTGGTAAGCAGTTGTATTCTCTTCCCTTGTTATTTCCCTTATCATTATTATTATTGGTGGTAGCAGCAGTGGTTTGTGTTATACCTTAGTTACTGGACTGTTCTTACCTCAGCCCATGGGAGTTACATTCTTTCGATTCTCTTCCCCATCCCTCCGGTAGCTGGGGGAATGAAGAGGGGGGAGTGAGCAGCTGCATGGTTCTGAGTTACTGGCTGGGCTTAAACCATGACAGTAGGGTACATTTTACCTCAACCAAAAACAATTTTGTGCATCACATGTGATATATGCCAGTGTGACAATTAGTGACATTACCACAGTAAACTATAGAGAATTTAAAAAAGCAAAAATATGAGTAAATTTGTTTTCCCAGCTAGTTAGTGATATTGCTGTACAGCGTTAACAATCCAGTTGATTTTTATCAGAGGTCTTACAATATGCAGCTGCTCTAAAAAATTTGTGTTCCTGTCAGTAGAGGAGTGTATAATGAATTTTCAGCTTACATTAAAATAAAAATTCTCCCCCTCATAAGTGCAAAATGCAAACAAAAATTTAAAGCATCTGTTTTCCCAAGCAACGAAGTAATGTCTTCATTTATCTTAAGTTGCGCTAGAATTTAGTTCCAAAAATCTGCTGAAAGAAAACAGGAGTCAAGTTCCTGTACTTCTTATTGATTGTTGCAAAACTTCAGGTTTTTATGTTAGGTTTGATTCTAAAAGTAACTTCCTTTCTGGAAAAGATCAAGTTTTTTCAGTAAGAAGACAATGTAAATGCATTCTTAAACCAGTGAACAAAGAGAAAAGACACCACTGGCTTCTTTAGTAACAGGAAGTATGGAAAAACCAAGGTCAATTAACAGTAAATACAAAAAAATCAGTGTAGCCAAACCCCCTCTCTAATGGCAAAGGAAGGCAACATTTTTAAACACCCTAGACCATAATGAAACAAAGCACATCAACTTTCAGTCTCTAACTCTGAATTGTGTTTTAAGTTATTATAAAAAGATTTTCAGTATGTCTTTTTTGAAGTATTTAAGCATAATGTAAAGTACTGTAGTCAGTAGTTTAGTGCTGTTTGCTCCAGTAGAAGAAATAAACATATATACAAATAGTAAAAGAAAAAGCTAAACAAAGGTAAAAGTATCTATGCAAAGTTGAGTCTGGCTTACGTTTGAATTCAAGGATGATTTTGTATCATTTCACCACGCTTTTTAACCAATATTCACCTGCCAGAGAAATAGGAGGATAAGTAAGTGGACACCTTTTTCTAGAAGGAGGAAGAGAGACACGCCACACCACCCCCACCCCCCCTACACAACCCCTTGTCATTCACAGCGCTAGCTTTCTGACTTCAAGAAAACTGCCAGGCCTCCTTCCCTCCCTATCTCACTGTCTTCAAGTCATTCAGAGCACGTATTGAGGAAAAACTCTCTGATAGAAGAATTGAAAAGCTGTTTAAAAGCAGGTTTGGACTAAGTATCACAAAATAATTCAAGGAATTTTCTAATACTGAAACTTTCATTTCTATATGCTGAAGATTTTTTTTTACAAAAGGCTCATTCATGTTAGCAGGTTGTCCAAGAAACATTAAGCAATGGGTGCTTAATCCATCCTGAAAGATACTGAGAGATTTACTGTTGCTTATTCATATTCTTCCTACTCTATTCTTGTGCACAGTGCATGCTTATAGCTTATGCATCGCTGTTCGTTTGAGAGCAGTGACACCAGTACAAGAAGAGGCACATTTAAATTCCTGAGCTTTCACACCATTACAGGAATACTGAATCTAGCTTAGCAGCCTAAAACAAACACAAAAAACCTTCCATAAAGAATGATTGTCCTCTCAGTGCTGCTAAAGCTGCCAGGCCTGGGGTCTGTTTCAGAGGAGAAAATTCTGCAACCATTCCCCAGCCCAGTGAACCCCGTGAGCAAAGCCACTGAAAGACAGCAGTTACCCTCAATTTGCCGTGCAGAAGAGGAAGGAGTGGAGGGATTTCTTACATGATATCTTTCTATTTTCCTGCTGATTTCTTACTTGTTTTCAATTGATGTGGGAAGAGCTCTGGTGCAGAAGCATTAGTTTAGGAAGCCTCTCCAAAGATTACAGAAAATCTGCCTTTTCCTGAAAGAAACCTAAACCAGCAATACATGTAACACCAAACCCTTAAGAATATGGTCAGTTACGTATAATTCTCTGAGCTTATCAAATGACGTTGTAACCATACTGCTCTGCCAGAAATGCAGGACAAAGCAAGGGTCAGTACATTCACCCTGTCTGTCTGCCTGCTCCAAGCAATCTCTTTTCTGAAACCATACAAGAATCATTCAGGAATCCACAAATCGTTGAGGCTGGAAGGCACTTTTGGAGATCATCTGGTCAAAAACCCTGCTGAGAGCTACTGGTAGTTGGTGTTTGGTGAGCTGGTGTCTCAGGGCTATGTCCAGTGTTGCACCTATCTGCATAGGTGAAGACAGCACAGTCTTTCTGAGTAACCTCTTCCTGTGGTTAACCACACAAAAAGGATCTTTGCTTAAATGTAATTTCCTGTATTACAATCTGTGCCCAGTGCCTTTTGTCCTGTCACTGAGCACCACTGGGAAAAGTCAAGCACACGCACATATGGATCCCAGCCCTCTCAGCCTCTCCTCGCACGACAAACACCCCAATCCCTGAATTATCTTCATAGCCTTTTGCTGGACTTGCTCCTATATGTCCCTGGCTTTCTTGTGCTGGGGAGCCCTGAACCAGATGAGTCTTAGCACTGAGTAGAGGGGGAGGATCATGTCCTTCCTTACTCTGCCCAAATGCATCCCAGAATGCTATTGGCCTTCTTTGCTCCAAGGCTACATTGCTGGCTCATTGTCAGCTTGATGTCCATCAGGACCTCACCTCTTTTTCTGCAAAGCTGATTTCCAGCCAGTCAGCCTCCGGCATGTACTGGTGCAATGAGGTTCTTTCTGCCCAAGTGCAGGACTTTGTGTCTCCCTACATTAAGATCTTCTTGTTTCAGACTACCCACTAGTCTCAGGGACCTTAAATTTTTAAGACCTTCAGATCTGTCAAGGCTTCTTGAGAGCATTATCAGTAACTCCCTCTGCTCTTCGTGCTTACATAGGGGAACTGAAGGAATCTTTGGAAACATCTGTGAGTATGAAGTCTTCAGATCTCTGCATCATCTATAATAGAGATAAAACCACATCTGTATGATTTTATGGGACAGAAAAGGAACAGGTGTATACTGGATGTTTTATGGTATTGTGGCGGTTAGTGCCACCAGATTCTGTTACTATGTACCTTCTAGGAAGTGCCATACAGAATGTTTTGGCCATAAGATTTGCCCCAGACTTCTCTTCATGTAGCTGAACAAGCCCAGCACTCTGCTTCTTCTTGTTTCTTATCTGCGTCAGCCCCACTCATAATTTTCATTGGCCCTGCACAGCTGCTTGAAGAGAAACACAGGAGGCTGCTTCCAGTAAGTTTCACCTCTACAAAAGGCTAAAGAGAAAGAGCTCTCCAGCCAGTGAGACTCATGAGGACTTGACAGAAGTGTGTGAGGAGGCAATGAAGGAGAAACCTAGATCACTTCCTTTCAGCTACAGTACAATGGCATTTTAAGATTTCTGAATATGAATGAGAGCAACATGGAAGTGGTCGCCAAGCTGCACTGAAATCCAGAGATAAAAAACATTAATGAATGGTTGAGTAACAGCATACAGAAAAAGGGTAGTCTTTTCTTGAGAACAGGGAAACATTTTGGTGTGGAAATGAGCCCACTAAGAAGTGGGTTTCATTTAGTGCTTGACTAGCACTTAGGAGCTCCAGAGTATAGAGGAACAAGGTCTGTGGGCTTATGCAGCTGTTAAAGGTGAAGTCCTTAAAATACATCTTGAAAAATAAAAGATGAAAAAAAAAAAGAGTTGTCAGGTAGGGAAGACATAATAGATATGCACAACTGCCTTTATAGAAATGGTAATACAGTATAAACTGAGGGCCAGCTTTCAAACAGAAATATTAATGTGGTGTTCCTTATTATGAAATTGATAATATGTAGAATGCTGTTAGAACACAATACAAATTATGTCGGATTGTAAATAAAAGCTGCCACTAGTCAAAAAAACTTCACAAGGCTCTCTTTAGTAAGTGACATCTATAAGACATCTTTCAAGATGTGACTACAAAAGAGCTGCTATTTAGTAGCAATGATAAAATACTTATTCAGCATCCCTTCATGAGGAAAGGAAAATGCAAATAAATTCTGTCAAAGTTTAACTTCAGACAACAGGAATAGTTAAAAAGTGAGGGAGACAGTTAAAAGCAAATGAAAAGAACAAGCAAAAGATAAAACAAGACATCACAGAAGAGGCTTAAAACAGAACCAAACAAGGCCAATTACCACTCTGTAGAAGCAGGGTAAAACCACAGCTTTCAAATGGAATGATTTCTCCATAATGCTAGGATTTTAGTGAGACAAATTATGTGCACAGTGTTTGATAACTTCTAATAACTTTGTACGTAGTATACAATGCCTGGCACAAATGTTGGTCCACCTCTACGGCTGCATCAAAGTTTAATAAGAAGTTTCAATTAAAATTATTGGCCCTTGCACTTGCCATTTTTATTTTGTATATTTACTTGGTATTTCAATAACCTCATTTTGTACTTGCAAATAATGACGAAACTATGCCAATCACTAAAATTGTAATCGATGTGTGATTAGGTATCATTCTCATGAGCAACAAAAGACTCCAGTGAGGATCTACGTCTGTTTTACTATTTACTTGAATTAATCTTGAATTCCTGACACATTTCATAGAGAACCACACACTTCTTCAAAATCTTCTAACAAAATATTATTTGCTTAAATAAGTATTTCTCAAGCAAGTGCCACAGTAATGAACTATAACCAGGATCTCACATAAAGTGTGTGGGGGAGAAGAAAGTAAGTTAATTAATGAAGACGGAACAAAGGCAAAGCTGAACCAAATTAGAAAGAAGCATGGGATCTAGGGATGAAAACCAACCTCACAGTTTAGTATGATCAGACAGAAAAAAAACGGAGGGGAAAACCTCAAACCTAAAGATTACTGACTAACCAGGAATAAACTAGAAAATTGAAGGAACATCTTTCTGTGAGGAAAACAGCCCTAGCAATCTCAAACTCTTTAACAAACCAACAGAGTTTGGACAGTTACTGAATGCAGATGTCTGCAATTGTCTCTATGGGAGACCTCAGCCTGCTTCAAACCTGCTGCCTTGCAAAGTTACTCAGCTAATGAAAACGAAATTTTGACTGTTTTGGTTTTATAACCAAAGTAAGACCTACAAAATCTGCCAATTTCCAGTCAAATTAGCATGTTTTATGTTACAGCAAAAAGCAGTATACAATTCAAACTTGCATATGAAGAATAAGCATTTTAAAAAGGCCTAACAATTCACTGAACATCAACAATTAGTAAAGATTAAAACTACACTCTCCTATGAAAAATAGTTGATTAACACATCATTAGTTAATACTAGATATTCTAATATCATAAAGTAAACCATTTGCCCTGTAAGTGTATGTCCTGAAACTGAAGAGAGGAAATAGTAATATGGAAGTACCATTCATTTTTTAAAAGCATTTTTTTTCCCACTGCATTGAAGTTCCAGCTGATCCCTGTAAACATATTTCCAGTAAATGAACTAGTTTTCAAAATTAGAATTATTTGGAAATTAAACAGCTGTATGCATGAATACTCAGATACACAACACAGTGCCAGATTTGCATTTCTCTCAGAAATATATTTTAACTGAAGTCTGATTGTAATGAAAACCACTATGCTTTGCAAAATACTTCCAGCAACTGGCTCTAATCCAGCCTCATAGCCTAACAGAACTGGCAGAGGTCTTTCCACGTGTTTATAGACTTTTACCCATCATGGATGAGATTGAGAAGAAATCTGCAGTGCAAAAACTACTAAAGTGGCTTCACACATTTATGTAATACATTGGATATCCATAATATTTTAATGGCAAAAGCTTCCTTTTCAATGAATGTGACCGTTTGGTATATTAAGTAGCAACATTCAATTCAGTTGTTTCTTACAGCAAAGATGCTCATTCCTTTTTTTTATAAATGCCTCTGTGGAAAATGAAAATAAGTGCTTGGGATACATGGCTCTCTCTGGAGAAAACAAACTGGCAACCATTCTCACACTCTTCCTGCAAACATCTTAACTTTGTTTGAGGAAGCAATAGAATTTACATTGACTCTGCCATGTCTCCACTGATGTTTTGGGTTTGTCAGTTTAGGTAAACCAAGGATCTTCTGACTTCAGGTTCTCTGTGAGATAGTGTGGCATGAACACTCCCTCACAACTCAAGGAAATGAAGTCCTTTTCAGACAAATGTGCCAATGATGCAGATTTAACTGTAAGGGAACCCTAACAGCTCTGTTCCTTCACTAACCTGCAGGTATTTCTTTATGTGTCTGATTCACATCAATCAATAGGAAAGTTTTTGTTGACTTTAAATAGATTCTTTGAGTTGTAGATGAGATTTTATATTAACTTAAAATATTATCAACTTTCTTTATAATCTGAAGATTTTCATCAAGCTTCTGCTTTAGCCATTTATTTCTATTACAGATTCAGCTGCTACACAACATCAAGGAACTGATAGAAATTGGTCCCAAGCACTTATGCTGATACTCCTTTTCTATCACTTATGTGTCCCAGTACATAAACCTGTGAACACTGGTTTTAGTGCCAGGACATAAGGCTAACAAAGAACTCAGAACAAGGAAGTTCATACCTGTGCAGAGGAGACAAGGAAAACAGTCCAATGGCTGCTCCTTTTGTAGCTCAGCTGGAGTAAAATCAGCAAGACACAAGCAATTAGTTTCTTAGGGCCTTACAGTTGACATTTCCCAAATTCAGTTTTACTGCTGTGTCATGGTTTAAGCCCAGCCAGTAACTCAGAACCATGCAGCCGCTTGCTTATGCCCCCCTGCCTTCCTCCCCCCGCTTCTGGAGGGATGGGGAGGAGAATCGAAAGAATGTAACTCCCATGGGCTGAGGTAAGAACAGTCCGGTAACTAAAGGTATAACACAAACCACTGCTGCTACCACCAATAATAATAATGATAAGGGAAATAACAAGGGAAGAGAATACAACTACTCACTACTGCTGACCAATACCCAGCCTGACCCGAGCAGTGATCCAACCCTTCCAGGTAACTGTCCCCAGTTTATACACTGGGCATGACTCGCTGTGGTATGGAATACCTCTTTGTCTAGTTTGGGTCAGGTGTCCTGTCTCTGCTTCCTCCTGCCTTCTGCTCCTCCCTGGCAGAGCATGAGACTCAGAAAGTCCTTGGCCAGAGTAAACATTACTGAACAGCAACTAAAACCATCTGTGTTATCAGCGCTGTTCCCAGGCTGAAAGTCAAAACCACAGCACTGCACCAGCTACTAAGAAGGAGAAAAATGGCTGCTACTGCTGAACCCAGGACATGCTGGAAAGCAAAAGCACCACTAAGAAATTCAGATGAAAAATAAAATTTGCCCTCAGTAAAACTGAAAATCATGAACTTTTCTCTAGAATAAAAATTCAATCTATGGTGATTGGCGGGGGTCATTGAAGAATGAGCTTATATAATTTCTTACCTTAAAATAAAAGCAAGTGTTGAGAATTACATTTCTTTTAAAAAGACAATGTTACTTAGAATTACACTTAAACTCTGTTATCTTGCAGACACATCTTATGAGAATTGATTGAAACAGACCACCCAGAGCATGATTTGAAGCAAATTATCACCTTAAAAGTTGTAAAGGGGCATCATATATTTATTGCCTTCCCACTATTCTTGAGGTTAGACTGTTAAAGTAACCTATTAATATGACTATGAAAAGTTACTAAGAATTAGTATGCAGTTGCTTTAAAGAGGTATGCACATAGATGTACCTTTATTATTTACAAATTCATTATTGGACGATACACCAACACTGTAGAGCAAGGAAGGTTACAACACTGAGGAACTACATCTAGGGCCTGTCTGAACACTAGACTCTCTTTCTGTAGCCAGGATATGAAAAACTATTAGCAGAAAAAAGGCTCTAAATATCCCACTTGATACTGGTTTAGTGTGCAGGAGAGTCATTAATGATCTGACAGGAAGACAAAAAAATTGAGTATAATTGATAGTTTTCCTTTCACCCTTCTCTCCAGTTCTGGTTCCTGCTATATTAGGAGCCATACTGCATCTTCTATTAGACTTCTGTATCACTTGTTTAAAAACCAAAGAAATTGTACAGAGAAACATCAGCCCATATAACTGTTGCCAGTGTGAGGACTTGAACTGTTTCCAGTCTTAGATTCTGTAAATGAGAACTTTGTGATGGAAGCAACTTTCATCTTTACGTAACCCCTTGGCAGTACCAAGTTTTGAAGTGAGCAAGCACAATCCCACTGCTGCTTTGACAGTCATAAGGAAACAGATGGCCCTGCTGGAGTGTGGTGAAGTGTTAATTAACAAATTAAGACAATGCTATACTGAAGCATGGAGGATAAATTGCTGCACTGAATATACATTTTCAGTGCATATTGGGAAACTAAGTGGAAGTATAAAAGGCATCTAGACATACTAGTGGGGAGATGGGAGTTACCCAATTTATATTTTGGTGTGTCTACAGCAGTCTTTCAGCTCTTACAAAGTGATTTGTATTTTAGAGATATTGTTTAATTAAAGAAGAAGCTTTATCTGTGAAAAGTTATCTAGTGCCTCAGCTAGATTCCCCCCATGAAATTGCTGAGTATAAAAGGCCCAGGCTGTGTAGAACAACCAGGATTAGGTATTAAATGCTGCTTAAGTTTAAGGCTGTTTACATTCCTGGCTCTGTAGAATACAAATTATAAGAATGAGACTAACAATGAAGACTGTTGTCAAAGACAAAATTACTGACCTGTGTTCATTGACTGTGCTGCTATAACAGATACACAGTCACACTGTTGTCATAGATAGCCTGAGAAATATTGAATTTAAATTTTATTCTGGCATTTGCAATGATTCATGTGTCCTTGCTCATGATCGGTAATCTACAGTTTCCAGTCATAGCAATCAAACTGTCGCCACTGTCAACTGTCAGTCGTGTTCTACACCAGACTTAAGAATTCTAAAATATAGGGTTTTTTTCCTGTTTTCATATTGGTAAAAAGATTTTTCTTTTTTTTTTTTTTTTTTTTTGACAAATGGTGCTGTTGGAAGAGAAAATGGTGTTTTTTGAAACATATAAAATAGTGCAATAATGATCACACCTACAAAAACAATTTTACTTTCAGAAATCCCTTCTACCTCCAACACTGCTGCTGCCTGTTAGACATTGTTCCATGACCTTCAGCCTGTTGTCTCATGGTAGACTATCTTTCCACATGGGAAAAAGTTCTCTTTCCATGTTAGGAAAACACTGATAATTAGTTTATGTCTAGCTCTATAGTTTATTCCAGAAATATTTTACTGTTTAAAATTCAGAGAAATTTGAAGTGGTGAGCAAGACAGTGGCAATAGTAAGTTGTGCACTTACTTAAAAGCAATGGGTATGCTGTTGCAGTCTTTAAAGAAATAAATGGATCAGGTAGAAACTAGACTAAAAAGCAGATGAATCCCATGCTGCAGTTTGGAAAGTGTAGCTGTTTTCTATTTCTTACTAAATAGGAAAAGCCATTTGTGTGTTATTTTGACATTGTACCTACACTGAATATACAATGCCTAGCAATTTTTGACTCATGAAGTTCAAGATAAACTTGGGCACAGTACAGACCAACTCTATTCCCCAGCCCCCACCAAAAGAACAAATCAGACCAAAGCTCTTTGACTAATACCTATTATTCAAGAAAAAAAACCACATTAATTATTCAAGAAAGGAATGCATTTTTCCCCATGAGTGAAATGCACTCTTCTGTGATTCTGTGATACTTAGCTCTCAGATATTAAGCAGCACTCTTCGTAAGAACTTTGGCACAACTTTCCACTTTAAATTTCATTTAGATTTAGTTGGATGGATTTGTTTACAATTTTAATTTTCTACTTTTAGATTGCGTCTTCAGAAAATGGCTTATATTCTGTGCAAATTAAAACTGTAGTTCTGTAGTATTCTGTGAAAAAAACAGCCTGCCTGACTATAGGTCCAGTATTAGGTATTAAGTATCACCTAGAAAGAAGTCCAGTTTCCCAAGAAGTTTACTTATGAAGCAGTAATAAATTGTTCCAGAGACTTTCTCCTACTGATTTAAATCAGTTGTGACTCAGCAAACATAAAAATGTCTTCTGGACATCAAGTGGAATGGAAAGCACAGAGTGCTTCAGAAGTGAGTTGGTCAGCACTTTCAGGAAGAGTACGTTTGTCTGAAAGATTTAATAAAGTCAAAAGTCTGATATTTGAAAATGTTGACAACTGTTGTCCTTAATTTTGATGACGATTGCCATGTATTACATGCAGAATTTCTATAAGGATCACTGCACTATGTAAATCACAGTCTCGGGAACAATAAACAATTTCACTTTAAAATTGCTGTGAAGTTTTCACGCTTTGAATTTTTATTTTAAAAATAAAATATCAGAGAAGTGTCCTTTCCTCTTCTGCCTGACCATTACGGGTCTCCACATGCACAGCTGATGGCAAATTATTTCAGATGTACAAAGTGAATAGCAGTTAAATAGGGCATATATAACAAATAACACAACCAGGGAATGTTCAATAATATGCCATGCATAGGGCTGTAGAGTTAGTGTTGCTCTTACTATTCTTGAACTCTTAATAGTAGCATATTCAGAATGTTCTAAAAGTATTAAATATTTTACTTTATATTATTTGGAGAAGAACTTTCAGAAACTTAAAACGCCTAAAATATTTCATATGAATACCAGAAGAAGTAGAGAATAGTGTTTTTACTAAAAGAGATTTCTCTCTCATCTTAGCTCAACACTTATGCTGAATAAAAATTTATTTAATATTTCCCTATTTTGTTTAAACAAAAATTTATTTTAAAATGGACAAAAACTATATCCTACACTAAGGTTTTGCTTTGAAAAAAGAGTTTTGTTTTCACAGACAAACATCCATGTTCTGTGTCAAAAGCAGCTGCATTAAACCAAGTCAGTACAACTTTGCAGATGTAGGTTTATTGGGAGAGAAAGGGAAACAGAAAGCGAAGAAATGCTTGACAAAGAGAGCTTCAGCTTTGAAGGTCCACAAAGCCCCGGAGGTGAAAGCAGCTGGTAGGTATAATTCTTGTATGACAGTGCCTTCCCTATTATGCTGCAGATGCTAAAAGCTATGGTACTGTTTCCATCAGTGCACTCCTGTGTCATTTATGACCCTTGATGAAATTACACAGTTCCCTCCTATGATTTGCTTAGATGTTAAGGGTGGGTCCCTGAAAGCATTGCACAGACTTGGCTTTTCTTCTCTTTGTTTTCACATTAAGATTTACAGCAAACATTCAGGTCAATTCTCATTTGAAGTACTTCAGCTTCAGTATCTCGTAGGTTTCCAAAGGCTTTTCAGGACTTTTTCTTCAATGTATCCATGTTATTAATTAATTTTTAAATGCCTGCATCTATACATACACACATGGAAGAAAAAACTTGTAGCAAGAATTTTGTGACTGTAATATTCTTGGGGAAAAAAAAATCCTAGGAATTTCATATGGACATTATTATACGACCTAAATGCAAGCATAAATCCTAAACCTCTAGTTGATCCAAGTGTTTCAATTTGAAATAGCTGAGTATCCTCCAGGGGCAGAACAAAATGTTTGCTTGTGTCATGCTTCTGTCGCACACACACTTATGTAGACACAACATGTCTATGGGCTACTGAAGTTTTCCACCAAGCCTCTATTCACTGCCCTGAAGACCTGGAACAAGAGGTGTGCAAGTCTTCAAGGATGTGTAGTCAAAAAAGCACTGATTCATGTGAACGTTAGATTCCAATGAAGCACAAGCTAAGGCTATACAATCGTGTTTAAGAGTTATCTCAGGTGATGTGCATTTGGCAGTGTGTGCAATTGTGTGAAAAATTAGGCTGAACATATGAAAATGCATCAAGTGGTTATTCTGTATCCTGATAGTTATGAGTAAAGTTAAACTCCCAAAAGAAATTATTTTTTGTTTTAAATGTCTGAAAGCATTTTAAGATGAGGCCACTGTTATCCAATACAAACTCTGTCAGTTGTGAAGACTCAAAAAAAAACCAAACCAAACCAAACCAAACCAAACCAAACCAAACCAAACCAAACCAAACTAAAACCCAAAACCTTTAAAGCAGTGAAGGAAAGATCCATGCTAGTCTTTTGTTTCTAATGGAAGAATACCCGCCAGAGCACAGCATCATTTTTTAGGCTGCCTGTGCAGCTACAGGTAGCTAATAACTGTGTCAGAAAGTGAAACAAATGAGCAGATGATGGGGACTCATTAAGACGCACATGACGCAGCCAGAAATTCCAGCACAGCCTGCTTCACCCAGTGTCCTACTTCAGCTCCATAACAAGTGACACAGCAGGGGTAAGGTGGGTACTTGCAGCTCTTAAAATTGCATTAGAATCTACTGGTGAATTATTTACCAGACAGATGCAAACAACAAGGCTTTCACTACACTGGTACAGTATTTGTTGAAGCCTCAGCTGTTAAAGCAGCTGGAACAGTCAAGAAACAAACCACTTTAAGCTTATCCTAGGTTTTTCCACAAAACTACCTTTTGTAGCTTGGCTCAGATCTAAGGGTACCAAATTCTGTAAATCATTTGCAATTCCAATTTGAAATTATGCTTATGCTGTGTTTCTTTAATATAGAGATTCTGATAACAAAAGAATAATTCCTCTACAAACCCACAACTCTTCTAGTGCATTTTTTTTAAATATTTCAAGTACAAAAAAAAAAAAGAAAATAAAAAAAATTCAAGTATTAAAAAAAGGCATTCTGAATATTTGTTTTTCTGGTGTAAATACTATTATATGGTTCTGACTTGTTGTTTTTGTTTGTTTAACTTATTTATATATGTATTGCAACTAACAAAAAGTCAGCATTTCCAGTCATCACTACAGCATTAAATCCTTCATTCAGAACACTCCTGAGATTTAATAGTCTCTAAGACATACAGTTTCTGCAGTCTAGGTGTGTTTTGCACCCATGAAAGCTACTATCTTTCCTCCTGCCATCCAAAAACCTAACAGAACAAAGTAATAGATCTGCGATTAGCCAGCAAAAACTGCTGCATGCTAGAAATACAGTTTCCTTCAAAAGCTTTCTCCATTATATATATTAATATATATTTACTGTATGTAAATATTTTATGAATTTATAAATAAAAGCAGTGATATCTGCAAGATTGTCTGCCAAGGGAAGTGAAAGAGTTAGTATCATAGCAAGATAGAGATGAAATGAGGTTACGTCTGATACAAGACTGCATGTGATCAACATGTGTGGATGGGAAGTTTGTAATAACTCAAACATTTCCATCAGAAGACAGCACCAGCACTTACCTGATCTTCTTTCTGGAGGTATCCTTGGAAGCTGTGAATATTATAAATATTCCCTACCCTTTCAGGGTACAGTGGTAAACAAAGCACTATCTCCTTGTGTTGTCTGCCAGTATTACAGGCAGATTACCTCAAACCAGAACTCAGGAAAAGCTGAAATGAAAGTAACTTTCTAGTAGTCAATAGAAAAATAAATGCACATGCTGGGATCCAATTGCAAAAATTGAAATAGCTGGTTAAGACTGTCCCAACACAACATACTCAGGTGTGCTTTCTTTCACTCCCTTGCCTCCATTTTCACCTACTGCATATTCTTTCAGCCAGGACCCAGTAGTAGTTTATTTCTGGCACTGTACTCATTGCAGTGTCATTCCTTTGCTTTCCCCACCAAGGAATATCAAGGAATGTCAGTGAATATAAACAACTGAGTGCCAGTTCTTCTGGAAGTGACAGTGTCTGTGTTTACATAGAAATATTACAGAAGTGCTTATATTTAGCAAAAAATGCTTTATAAAGACGTTACACAGAGCATTTTTGAAACAGTAATAACTAGTAAAAAGAAAGAGAAGCCAGCAACATCTTGTAGGGCTCTACCAACAGAAGCACATCCAGGCAGGAGGATGGAGGGAAATGGATTACTCTCTTCTACTTGGCCCTCACTAGACTGCATCTGGAATAGTGCCCATTTTTGGGGCCCAATGCAGAAAATATGGATAAAGTGGAGCTTGGGACGGTTATCCAAGTTATCTAGTTACTTGACTGGATAAAGCCCAGACCAACCTCGGCCAACCCCAGAGCTGCCCCTCCTGTGAACAGGAGGCCAGACTAAAGTTCTTTTGAGATCCCTTTCAACCTGAATTAACCTGTATTTAGTAAAAGAGACACTTCAGTTCCCTTCTGGTTTCCATTTTGCTATAGACTATAAGAAATTTGGGACACACAGATAGTTCATCAAACACATTGTAGATGGGAAGAAACAACTCCCTGATGGATTCTGACCAAGCAAATATTCATGCCACGTACAAAAAAACCCCTCACAAAAAAAAAAACCAAACAAGCCATCAAGAAAGCACAACGTTTATGTGGACTGTTCTGATAGGTAGAACAGACTGGACAAGGACTTTTGGAGCCCCCTAATTGGGGTGCTAACAATATACAAGCAAAAGCAAAAGAATAGATTTATGCTAGTGACTTCCTAATCTAGAGTTTTTAAACACTGATTATCCTGAGAGCCTTAAAATGAACCACTTAAATAGTAAGAATAAGAAGAGGAAATAAATAAATATAAAACAGGGTTTCAGAGTTTAGCATTGCACATAATATTGAACTGAATACAAAGATGGCTGCCTAAGGATAGAAAAATCCCTAAGAATTACCCCTATCTATACATATAAACACGTACTTTTATGTATGTTTGTAAGTATATTGACTAGTATACTAAACACCTAGAATTCTGCAGCTGCTAATCTAGGCTGGACTCTGTATTTCACTAAATAATTTAAGCAAAGCTGAAATCATCAAGGAGAAGAAATTCACAGATATTTCAACAAGGAGTCAGTGGCAACAACTAAGATCTCTAAGTCTATCAGCCAGGAACAGTTCTTTGTAGAAACAAGATCATCAGGTTAAAAATCCAGACAGAGCTGGGATTGTCTACCTAGGATAAAGTCTCAGCAATATTAAACACCTGACCTGTGGACTTCCAGCCCAGCCCAGCCTTGTCCCGTCTCCATCCCTATGGCCCTGTTTGGCTATCCCTTCACCAGGCCTGATCCTGAGCCCCACTGGTGGGATGACATCCCAGCCTGGCCTCAGTTCATACCCATGCAGGGATACCCAGTGCTGGGGCTGTCCCTTGCTGCCTTGCTCCCTGGCTGGAACAGTGGGTCAGGCTCTGGCCGTCAGTCCCTGCCTTGTCCTGACAAACCCCATGGGAGCTCCCTCAAGGTGCCATGAAAAATTGCCTTTAAACACATTTAGCAATGTTTGATTGAAAAGTGGTCCTTTTCTATAAGATCACTTAAATCTTCGCTCAGGAGAACAAGTAAAAGCATACTTCTATTAAATATCTTAGTGCCAATTCACATAACATCGCATACACTTTTTGTCCTTTTCAATCTAATTAATTACACTTGTAGATTTTATCTAGAGAGAGAAATGTTCCAGACTTCTCAAATTACACAGCAGAATAAATGACATATTTTACTAGAGGAAAAGACTGACAAATGTCAGGCACATATTGAAAAACACTTAAAAAAGAATTCTGAAAACTCAGATACAAATGCCATCATAGATACTCAACATTTTCTTATCACTCATAGGCAAGCATTGTATAGGCAGTTCTACAACCAAATAGAACATAATCCAAAGCATTATATGCATTTGTTTTTAAGTAGATATATAGTCAGAGAATGACATGGAGAATTCCAAGTTCTACTTTGCAAGTGTTCATTCTGTTTTTCTCTTGTAAAAGTTTTGTCTTTTCTTGTATAAATTTTTTTTCTTTTACAAACTAAGCCTCAGATCAGAGTTCTATTACAGCCTAACTAGATATGCAAGTTTGCATATTAGCATAGCAGAGAGGTAGCCCTTCATGATGCAGGGGAAGAGGCTGTGCAGCAGAGCTCACAGTCCCCTTGCTATCTCACCTGGAGCCCAGCCCAACAGGGCAGTTCTAATGGGGCTCTGCAGTCCCTCTTGTCAGGCAAATGCTACTGTAAATCAACTCTAAATACATATTGACAGGAAGAATTTGATTTCCTTTAGGATGTAAAAATAGGAATGTGATTTCTAAGTGTGCAAGAGTAATAAAATAGTCTTATTACATTTAATATTTGCAAAAGAGTATAGTTAATTTTCTTGGAGGCTTCCTTAAACTTAATTTTGCGTATTTAAAACTGATATTAAAAAAACCCTCTACCTAGGACAGTGACCAGAAGATTCTGCTCATGGAAAGGATGAGGCAGTCAGTGCAGAGTGAAGATATAGAGCTTTGCAACAGAAATAGTGAGATTGGCATGAAAGAAATGTGGAAGGAAAAGCACCAGGAGAAGTACCAGAGCAAGGCTTAGAAGGATGGCTGGTACTGGTAACAAAGACCATCAGTCCCAAGCCACTGCAACCAGCAGTGAAGCAGAGGACAGGGTTGTTCATCATATCCCACATGCCTGTGCTCTGGGAAGACCACTGCACAGACAACTCAACCAGCAGAAGACCTTGCATCCTAGAAGCATGAGGTTGCAGCGTGCCACATACCAGTTCTCTTTGTGGTAGCTCAATAAAAACCCAGACTACTGACATATTTGTCAAGTATATTCTGAAGTAAAGCAGCTAATGGGCAGCAACAGGTTACACAGAGTAATTCTTCTAGGACATGAGAAAGCAATCACCAACTGTTGTCTCATTAACATTTGCCAGCCTAATGCATACGAGAGATCATACTTCTGCCTTCTAAAAGGTTAGGCTTTACTCACTGAATCTGCAATCCACAGTTTTATCCTCTATTTTATATAGTTCATTACAGATAGTGGTATTTCCCCAGTGCAAGTGTAAAAAAGACAAAGCATGGCACCCTTAAATTGCATATCCTAAAAGGCAACAAATCTGTTGTAGTCATACAGATGGGCAGAACTGACATATCCTTCTAATTCTGGCATCACCAGAGAGCAAACATAATTTTGGATGCAGACTGCAATTCAAGGAGGATTTCATAAAGAATGGCTACAGTTAACTTGCAACTCATTGCTCAAGAAATTATTATTGTTTATGTTTGTGTGGGCAACATTCAGCATAGCCCAGGATGAAAAATATAAAGCAGTTCTGGCAAGGAAGATGTTAATGAAAAATATAATGCTTAAAAGAATTTTAACAGAAAACAAAGAAGTCATATGTAAACTTTATTTCTGTAAAATAAACTTACCCAAGGACAAGGATTTAGCCGGTTTCAGCGTAGCTCAAGGACCAATCTGTTTTAATGTATTATTCTGTCACTACATATTGGTGGATTGATCACATCTTGAGTTTAGCTTTACTTGCCAGTGAGCACAAAGTAATCTGTTCAATTGGTTTCACTAGCTTACTGTCACCAACCACTGACTAGATCTGATCAATACCCCTTACAGTGTAATAGCTTCTGTATTTATCGCACTCTGGACTTCAGAAGTGACAAATCAGTGTCAGCACTGTTTAGTGGTGATGGCTGAAGGGGTGCACCATGCAAAGCATGTCTACCAAAAGGGGTTCGCACGACACACCTTCATAGTGATTTTATTTGCAAGCTCCCTTAATGGTCTTGCTCTGGCACAAAAGAATGCCTCTGTCAATAGAAGCATGCCAGGAAGGTTTGATTTGGCCACTGAAGTTTTGCAGGACCAGCTTTTTGTTACTACTACTAGATTAAAAATACCTCTTATTACAAGCCCGGTTAATTATAGTATATCATAAACCTATAGTCAGAATCACATGAAAAAAATGCTTTATTAATACAATACATCACCATCACGTATTTCAGAACTGTATTTTCTGTCAAAATGGATCTAAATGCTAGCTAACAGGCTGCATTTGATGACAATTATGGAAAGGTGATGCTAGTGAAAAGGGAGAGGAGTAGCAGATTGAGAGAGTAAACAGTTATGTAGCTGCCAAGCTTCTTAGCATTCATCTGAGGAATCTCAAACTTGATCTACAAGAATTGGATTCTTGTAGAAGAACTGTATCTTGAAATAGGCTTTAATTTGCCCAGCCCATGCTAGTCAGAGGCTTGAGGTAATTGTTATTTTGATTTACGGAATGTAAGGGCAGGAAAGACAGCAGCTTTCCTGAAGCTACTCTAAATCATAACAGAGCTACTGCTCTGAGTTAAGCAGTAGTCAGCTTTGTTGAAAAAGAGCTTTGGTGACCTAATTGAAACACCTTCAGTCAAGTGAAATTCCAAAACTGAGTGTTTCACAGTGTTTCACATATGTGGCTTGAGAAAGATTTTGTCAGGAATGCTTTTTTTTCTTTTCCTTTTTTTTTTCCTCCCCTCCAAGAGTGAGAGATATATTCTTTCAAAACACCAAAGCTTCGCTGCTATGGGAGGATCTCACATGAAGATTACCGTGGAAGTGAATACAGAAAGTACAGTAAAGTCTAAGATGGAAAAAAGGTGGTGAAAAAGTAAAAACTGTCTTCCATCCAGGATAAATCTACAAGCTAGTTGTAGCAAGTATTGCTATGAAAATGTAATACTAAATGCGGTTTTCAAGTAGGGACTGCACAAGTGCCACCAGAGTGGGATATAATATCTTGCAGATTCAAAGGTTACTGGTGAACACTCATTGGGATCATACACAGAGAAGTGGCACTTGTCTGGTCAATGAAAATGCTCTACCTAATACCTCCCTATGGAGAGTTATGAGTCCTTTTGGGGATAGCAATAACATAGCTCTGCATGATCCCATTTGTGTTTAGCCCCAAAGCTAATTAGGTGTACATGCAATTGAGGAATTGAATTTCATGGGACTACTTTGTGAGAGCAACAAGATGAGGAAATTTGAAATTATGATTGGAAAAGACATAAAGAAAACTCAATCAAAAAAAATCCCCAAATCAGACTAATCAGCACACCTATAAGACTTAAACTAGCTCCTTTAAAAATACAATTATACTCTTTTTTAATAAGATTAATTTAATTTTGATTAATGGTCTATCATGAGATTCCTATTAATTTTTTTCTAACATATTTTCAAAACCAAATCACTCAGGCCTCACTTCACCCTAATATGACAAATAAGATGGATTTCCTTACTAAGCATTCAGTAGATTTCATCTGCCCTCAAAAGAGAAGGGTGACACTGATATTTATGACTGCAGCCATAAACACTACAGTGGTTAGTAGAATCATTTTAGAGGAAACTGGACTTAATTTAAAAGAGCTGGCAGCAGTGCGAAGCACACAGATAAAGATTCACAACACCAGAATCAATGAACTCTGGTTCTCTTACCACAGTCAAACCAAACATGTCAACAGCCCAGCCAGCCAGCACCACAACGTTCCCATCTACCCAGCCACACACTGATGTTTTAAAAGGATTATGCGGCAATAAATCACAAGGTACCTGACAAACCCATCAAGGTAGCTACTGACTCCTAATCGTGTCATCATAACAAACTGTTTTTAGAATCAGTTATATTATTAACTACCACAAATTTGAAAAAAAAAATAGTTTAGGCAGAGTTTAATTAATCTTTACTGCCTCCCTCATCTCCTCAACTGATTTCTGTGGAAGCCTTTACAGGCTTTTGGATTCTGCTCTCTGGCAACTGAAACTATGTGTGTTCTCTTCTAGTTTTTGATGATGCCTCCAGGAATGACTGAAAATGTAAAATACCCAGTTCAACCGTAGCATATTGAACAACAAAACCAGTGCAATTACATAGCTTTCGTCCTTACAAAAAGCATACTTTTATGTAGTACATTCCTTTTCCTGAGCCAATCTTAAAAAAAAAAAAAAAAAAAAAAAAAGGAAGAGAAATAACATAAGGATTCATCGCAAACTGCTGATGGAAAAAAATACTCACCAACACACCATTAGCTATTGCATGTTATGTTTTCAAATAAAACATGCTGTGTAGAAGTGATTGCCTTGGAAGTTATTAGTACATTTGAATGCAAACAACCAAACCATGAAAAATGAGGCATCCATTTGCTATAAAAATAAATTAGGAAGCAATGCTTTGCTGGCAAAGCCATTTGAGTACCACAGTTCATAGCTATTCATGGTACCATTAACAGATATTTTTGCTTGTACTGCGAGCAGCCTTATGATATTGTTGTATTCAGCAGTACTTTATATTTAAAGTGAGTGCAAGCAACTTTGTTTTAGAATATAATAAAATCTTGCCTGATGTAGAGATCCTATGGGAAATTATACAATAATGTTACCTACATAACTAATTTTCTTCTTATAAAATCATGATTCCCACTACACTTTTAGAGCTATTCCAAGTATTGTTTAACATCACAATTTCCATGTTAATATCTCAATAAATCACAGAAATACAATACTTCATATGAAAAGTGAGTCATACCTATGGGAACATAAGTTTTCCTTTTTAAATTAAAAGGGGAATAAAACTGATGCTGAATGTCCTGTATGTTGTTCAAGGGTAGTAGAAGTACCCAAATGCTTCAAACAAAGCAAGGTTATGCGTTGGGTGCACACACACACGCCCAAAATATTGTGCAATGCTGCTTAAATATTTGACTCTGTGCCAGCAGAACTGGGGAGCTGGTTTAAAATACACCAGTGGAAAAACAACTGAATGCACTGTTCTTTCTGAGGTTACTCTGGACTAAAACCAAACACCTAACCAGAGTGATCCACCATTAAATGACTTGTTATAACAACATTAGTTGTTTTTAATGCAGATTATATCAAATGTGCACTAGAACAACCAAAGGCATACCATAACTCTGATGTTTATTAAAAATATTTAAATAAATTTGAAAAAATCATATAAGTGACAAATACCCTTCTCCTCCCATTCAGAAAATACTAGATTTTCAGAAAGCCCAATACAGAAAAACAAAGCACAAGAACTGGCACTTTTGCCATTCCATCTCCTCCTCTGTCCCCCACTTATAGCAATGAGCTTTCTTACATGTTACTGTGTTTTTGTGTTTTCTCCAAAACGGAAGCCTGGCAATGCAAATACTGTGCTTATGTGTTTTCTCCAAAACAGAAGCCTGGAAATGCAAACATGTTGTACACAGCCCTGTGAGCTAGGTAGTCCAGTCAACACAAGCTGTCTTACACTGGTTAAGAGCTAGACTAATACAGAGCTATATGAGGCCCTGAAGTGAAGTATTCTGGATTTTGTTCTGCATACACTCTATATTAACCAGATTCTATAATACAGAAAATGAGTTTGATATGGCACTACTAAAAAA
Organism: Myiopsitta monachus; assembly: GCA_017639245.1. Lineage (NCBI taxonomy): Eukaryota > Metazoa > Chordata > Aves > Psittaciformes > Psittacidae > Myiopsitta > Myiopsitta monachus. The sequence goes on from CM029917.1 coordinate 48,272,837, forward strand.
AGTGAAGGTTTCATATTTTGTCAGCTCCAATAAATCAATGCTTTCCAATCTGCCTTTAAAAAGAGGCCAATGTTGAAGTCAGTGTGTCCCAAGCAGCTTTCCTGTTCCAGGCTGCAAGTACAGACTTAATGTCTTAAATGAAATAGTATTAAATGAAAGTCTTATGTGGGGGATTAATTACCACCACATTGAGACTCATTTTAACTCTCATTCACTGCATGAAAATTCATAGAGCATTATTTCTCCCCTTACACTACAGTTCCTCATCGATGTACTGTTCATCAGTGCTGTCTTCCAGCCAGAATCCAGTCAAGGCAGGCTTCAACAGAGTATGTAAAGGAAAGAAGTAAAGCAAACATAGAATCATAGAATCATAGAATAGTTAGGGTTGGAACGGACCTTAATATCATCTAGTTCCAACCCCCTGCCATGGGCAGGGACACCTCCCACTAAACCATGCCACCCAAGGCTCTGTCCAACCCAGACTTGAACACTGTCAGGGATGGAGCATTCACAGCTTCCTGGGCAACCCATTCCAGTGCCTCACCACCCTTACAGGAAAGAATTTCTTCCTCATATCCAATCTAAACTTCCCCTGTTTAAGTTGTGGAGGATGATATCCATGCAATTTATTTAGCCTTTATTTTAGTTTTGTTCAAAATAGTTTCCTGCCTTTCCTACTCTGCTGATCACTCCTCTGCTAGATTACACAAACCTACCACAGCTTTCTTGTTAAATACTTTCAGCAGGACACTATTTTGCCCTTTCTGGTCTTGAAAAATAGCAGCCACCAATTAAAATGCCCCTGGTTTGTGTTTGAGGGAGAGAAAAATAATTTGAGAGTTTTGCCATTGGTATTCTATTCTTTTTTTTTTATATGCTTTTCAATATGCTTTTTCTAAACATTTGACAAAAATAAAGGAAGAAAACCAAAAAATATCTTTCCAAAGCAAAGACTTTTGATGAAACTCTTTATTTGTGGATTCTTGATTACCCACAGACAAAACTGTTCCTTTTTAAATTAACAACCAGAAGCCATAAGTAATAGCTGTTATCTATTTCCACAGTAAGAAAAAATGCTCAAATTAGTATAATAATTATGGCTAAACATTAGATCTGGGTGACTAATGATATGGAGAGGGAGAAAGAGCCTGTCTTTAACAGATGCATTGTGCCTTGGATTGCGTTTCTTGCCATTTTCCAAAACCAGTCCTGTCTGTTTCTCAGTAATGATCTTCTTCAAACTTCTGCATGACTTTGAAAGGGTATTATATTTTATTATTAATCTCTCATTGAAATGAGACAATAAACAAGAATTATCAGCTATAAATGGATGACAAAAAAATTCACCCCGAATTAGGAACAAGGAAGAACAAATTCTACCTAAGGTGCTGGAAATATATTACTTTAAAACAACTCATAAAAATTGTACTTTACAAAATTAAGAAAAGGAAATGTGTTACGTTTATCATAAGGGATCATATGAAAATAGACATTATTTGTCTGAAGGTGATCAGCAAGGGTCTCTGACTGTAGACAGAAACAGACACTGAGAAAGAGGTGAAGCTTGGAGGAAACACACAATGATAGTTCTCCCAGATCCATCTCTTGGCATTTTGTAGCTTTTTGAGGATTGTGTTTTATAACCTTTGGTGGATTTTTCCTTTTGATTTCCAGCAGCTTCTTTTTGATTATTTGTGTGTTTATCATCCAAAAACTTGACAGAACTTCCCAACTAAGTTCTAAGTTGTGTGAGGATGGACCTCCTTTTGCTTGTTTCGAACTTGTCCTTAATGCTTTCATTGAGGAAGTGTCTTGGAAGAGATGGGGAATGACTGTTTTCTCTTCCGCCTGTAACTGTACTGTCTCTCAGTTGCTTTTCCTGGCTGAAGAAGTCTTAGGTTGTATACTTGCTTCTTGTATAGAAGCTGCTTCATACTTTTGATCATCTTTGCTGACTCACTCTGAAGTGTTTTGAGTTTTTAATATATCTTCTTTCTGAGACAGAGACCAATGCTGCGCATCACAATGGTTCCAAACACACACTTAGCTTGCACAATACCAGAAAGAAGTTTTGTATTTCGTTCATTATTTCACTCCTAATAATTCTAAATATTCAATTTACTTTTTTACTACTGAATGTCGAGCTGACATTCATCGCACTATCTCATTCCCAATTGGTAACTGTTCAATTGCTCAAAAGAATTGCCACTGACAGCTGCCCTACACAGCAGACCATATGCTCCTCTCCACTGCTTCCCTGTTGGGAGCAGAAAGGATGTGGCTGCTGCTAGCGGGAGGAGGAGAAGCGGAAGCAGGACACTGCCCTGACTGACCAAGGCACAATTCCACATTCCTAAGCCCCAGCAAGTCAAGATCATGTCCTGCACCTCTTCTGCCCTCCCTCTATGTCATCAGCCATAGAGCTAATGACAAGTGTATCTACAGTGTAGGTCAACAGTACACCTGGGACAGGCAAGAAGAAAGCCAGGTCTGGAGGGGAAAGGGCACAAGGGTACAGATCTGGGTGCCTAGGGCTGAGCCTTCATGGAGCTCCTAGCCCCAGCAGAGATTGTGTGAATGCGGGTCCCCAGTGAGGCTTTTAGTGCATGCTAGTACTGCTGGGACCCTAACAAGCCAAAGCAGTTATTCTACACAGGGAGCTCTTATTCCATGGCTGCCTAAATTCTTACTGGCATTTTGTCAAGGAATTTTGTCCAAATGCTTTCTGGTTACCCAAGCAGAGTTTATCAGCTGTTGTAGGCTCAGCAGTGCCCTGAAAGAACCCTGAAAGGTCTGTGAAGCATAATTTCTCTTTCTATAAACTGTTCTAAGAACTCTTCTCCACACATATTTTCCCATGTGAATACTAATTAAATTATTGCATATTATATTTGATGATACATTAATTATTGTGTCAGGCTAATGCATGTTGATACATACCAATGATGGTGTCAGGCTTACTGGTTTCTTTTTTGACGCTATGAAAGAGCTTGATATTATGCACACCAGCTGAGGGATTTTTTTAAATTACAAAAGCTTTTTTTTTTTTTATTATGGCAAAACAACTTCTTAACTAACTATAGCTGCAATTTCCCATGAAACCAGTAGACTTAGATTGGTCACTTAGGGGCATCCACAGTGGAGTCAGAGAACTGGGGAACTACAAGGCCTTCAACCTGCTAACACACTGCAGAGGCAGACCTAAGCTGTTTTTCTCTTCTGTCTTCCTATACGCCTTGATCTGTGTATTTCAGCAGAATAAGTATTCAGCAGATTAAGTATCTATGAAATATTTCCCATGAAACTGCTTTCTATGGATTTCCTGGAGGTTACAAATATTACATGACAGAACTACATGAACAGCTCAGATCTCTTGACTGAAGGTGTAACAGCTTGACAATATGATCAACTTTCATCTGTACTTTGCTTTTTGTTCAGTGTATTTCTTCACTGAATTAACTGGAGGAACAGCTGACCAGTCAATAATAAACTTTTACAAAATCAGTCAAACTAAACCAATAACAATATAAAACTGCAAATAATTAAACAACCCCCTGAATTTAGAGGATCTCTAATACTATCACGCAACAGATTTAACTTCCTGCATTTTGCTGAGTCACTACAAAAGTGTTTGCAGCTTCTTGGTTGGAATCAGGCTGTTTTAATTCGACCATGTATATTGGTCCTTATTTAGTAAAAGAAAGCAACACATTACTGATAATGTTGGTTAGAGAAGTATCACAAAACAAGATCAGTAGTGTTTGCTGCACCAGAAACCTTAAGACAAAAATAAACATGGTTTTTAAAGCTCCCTAAACATCCAAAAATGTGTATTTATGCATACATCTGTGGTTAGTAAATTTACAGTGGTAAATCTTAGAGAATTCAAACCTATATATACTAACATGGATCACATATTATTTAAATATTTGCAAATATTTTAAGAGAAAAGATGCAGCTTCATTAAAAAACTTAAGTAGAGATATGTTATTTCTGTTTTACGCTGGCTCCAGGTTTACTTTTCATTTCCTGTGGAAATTGTCTGAAACAGTATGACCATGCATCTATATAATCAAACTAATTAGAACTGAACCTCCTCATAAAAATCTTTTCCTAATGAAGTAGGCCAAGTAGCAACTATTATTTGGGGAAAAAGAAGTGAAAAATAGAAAATGCCTGCATCAGAACCTAAGTGATTTTTTTGCATTAGTTTTCATCTTTTTTGCATGTTTCAAGATGGCCATTTACCAGTGATATAATAAGAAAATCAAAATAAGCAGGGAACTGCAGTCAGTGACAGTATAAAAGAATCAGAAACACAGTAGCGTACTTGGGCAGATTCTGTTTACCTTTATTTACACTTGACCACAAAATTGTTCATGATTAGAAATGCAAGAAGCACAGGCACAAAAAAAAAAAGGAAGATATGCTTCAAATAGAATGAGAACCTTTTCATTTGAGCCAAGTAAATACCACTATTACTATTAAACAAATGTCAAACTTTAAGTTGCAATTTTCCACTCCAGATTTATAACCTCAAATCCCAGTTTCTCCTCCCTTCTGGGAATTAGGTATTCTCTTGCCATCGGCTTTTTTTTATTATTTTTAATTCTTACTGTTTTCTTTATGTCATTTTACCCACAGTTTGGTATATCTATCACTTCTTAATCCCTCAAAATTTCACCTTGCATTCTCCAGTTTTTTCCTCTACCTACATGCAGGGCCTCCCTCCAGCCATCCTGAGACGTGCTTGCTGGTTCGTCTATTTAGACTAATTATTTCACCCTTGTATCTTTTCACCCTCCAACAGCTGCATTCTCTGGCAGTTATGTCTTTCAACATATAGGTACTGTTTTCAGAAAAGTCTTCTGTTGATCTTCTGAATTGAACAACAGGATATTTCCTTGCTCTGCACATTTGAATCCCAGGTAACAAATTCATCTAGTTACCTATTTCTTTCATAAGCAAGTTTGGCATTACCTGGTCTTACAAAGCATAGGCCACTTGTGAAACAGATTACTACTCCAGGTCCTCAAACAAAGCAACATTCATTAGCCTTTTGCCTAATTTTACCTAGCCTGGTTCCATGTGAAACCTGTTTCTTTGGAATGGAGCTTGCATAATTCCTGTTAGTCATCTCTTGCTGAAAGTATTTCCTCCTCTGATCCTGCCTCAAAATTAAGATGTAAAGCTAAACTGTGCCTCAATATTTTTCTGAAGTATTGGGTGAGAAACAGTACCCTGGTTGCCCTGCATGAACCAACAGGTTCTAATTGCCATGATCAGCTATACCATCCCTCTCAGTAATTCTCCTCTGAGACTTCCTCCCCCTGCTTCTGGGGTGCGGCTGCCTGTGTCTGACGTCTGCTCTGAAGTGGTACAGTTATATAAACTTGGACCACACTCTGTGGAAACAGCTACGTTTGTTTCCCCACCCACTGACTCAAGAATTGAGTTTAAGTTTGGACTGGGCTATGTTGTAGTTATGCCTGTGCCTGGCCTGGTGCTTGGCTGATCTTGATCTTGTCCTGCTGACTTGATGTCTTGATCTGGTCTTAGATGTTCTTCATCAGTATGAGCTAGTCTGGCAATCACTGGACTGTGGCTGACCCTGGTTACTGTCACTGAACGTGCCCTGCCTGCCTTGCTTTCCTGGGGACTGCACCCCTTGAAGGACTGGATCCCACAGCTTCCCCTGCACTGCCTTCTACCGCTTGTTGTTCCTTGAGACTGATTGAGTAACCAAGGAAACCCCCTTGGGTTCTCTTGGGGAGCATATCATAGAATTGCACTTCGTTGCCAGAAAGGAAAGCAATCAAGAACAATAAATCGTGTTTACACACTTGATATTTGTATGAATCTGTGAAAAACTAGAACATAGCTGTGATTCTGTAGGGCTTAAAAAAAAAATAAAAATTCCCAAAACCAAAGCAAAATGAAACCCCGTAGGGAGTCATTTCAGAAACTGAGGATCAAAGAAGTATTTCTATGAAACAGTCTTCATATCAGTTAGCTATGTTTTCTTTTCTCCCAGCAGATGGATATGCGTTCTGCCTGCATCTGTCTTTGATGGCCATCAGGATCTGCAAGCTGTTCTGCCCTTTAACTGTCTGTGGCTTTATATTAGAGCAAATTCGCATGTGTGCCAAACAGAAAGCAGTCCTCTACCAGCTTCTTTCAAGGTGATATCTAAGTTGAATAGGAGAGGCATATTTGAAAAACTATCCCTTTTTCTGGAATACACTACTGTTCTGTTACAGAGAAAGAGAGAGTGAGAAAGGGAAAAGAAAGGAAGAAGGTAGAAGAGGAAGAGAAAGGAGAGCAGAAATAGCCTTTCCATCTACATATTTTGCATCTCAATTGATAAAAAACTTTCTCCAGCTTCTAGATGAATGTCTAGATGAATGTTAGGGAATATAACTTTTCCCTAACTACAAACTTAAGAGCTATAGCACATCATGTTGATAAGTATATATGCAACATTGAATTCAGGAGTAATAATTTCTTTGCAACACACTAATCTGGATCCAATAAAAGACAGTAGTGTGGTTTCATTTAATAACCACAATTCAAAGCCAAACATCACCTCCCAAATTATTTTTAAATTGCCATTTTTGTAAACATAATTGTCAGCCTTCATTTCAGCTACTGTCTTGGGTGAACATGCTAAGTTTGCAATCACTCATTTGTGCACTATAACACTCTGGAATTTATTGCTACAAATTTGCTCTTGGCTGATGATGTAAGAAATGGATTCTTCCATAATCAACATAAAAGATAAAAAAATGTTCATGTAGTATGTTATGTGGGCTTTAGGGGAGGGAAATCTAATATCATAATCATTTGCATTGCTATTCAGGTGTTAATTGAAGATTTAAATAAACTTTTCAAGATAGGTTAGAACATTTTGCTCCTATATTTTTAATGTTATAGAATCACAGAATCATAGAAGAGTTATGGTTGGAAAGGACATTAAGATCATCTAGTTCCAACCCGCTGCTATGGGCAGGGACTCCTCACACTAGGCCATGTCACCCAAGGCTCTGACCAGCCTGGTCTTGAACACTGTCAGGGATGGAGCATTTACCACTTTGGGCAACCTGTTCCAGTGCCTCAGCACCCTGACAGTAAAGAACTTCTTCCTTCTATCTAACTTGAAATTTCCCTGTTTCAGTTTAAACCCATTATCCCTTGTCATATTGCTACTACAATAATAGTGTATGATCTGAAATCTTAGCATTCTATATTTAATAGCTTGGAATTCCTTTAAATTACAATACCTAACATGATAGAAGAAAAGACCATCTAAAGTCTACTTATAAAGGAGTCTGGTTATGGTTGCACCAATCTTACTAGCCCTTAACATTTTAAATTCATTTAAGATATCTAAATCAGGGCATATGCTTTATTTTCATTAGAAACAATGGAGATGCAACATTGTTGCAAATGATCTGTGCCTAAACATAACTCTGTTGCTGTTGTATCCTGGTCTTTCTGCTGCTTAAAATCTAACAATAGCAGGTGATTAAACATTTATTATATCACTGAAATCACCACACTACATTCCAAGCTCTACTGGTATTTCCCTGCTAAATCCCAATTTTCAGGGGTTTTATTGCTCCATTATATTATATCTCACTGGATTATGTCTGAAACATAATTAGTTCAATTTTTATTGATAGCACTTACTTATTAGTAGGTCCCCAGTTTCTACTACACAGTTAGTGAATAAAGAAGATACAGCCAGGGAACTCAAAAGAGAAAACATTTTAAAAACAAAATGTAATTGAAGTAGCATAGAAGATTGTTCAGAATGTCCTTAAAAAGGCTTTTTTTTTTTTTTTTGTAATGGGAGAAAATATGTAAAATGAAGAGTGGTTGCAAAGTCCTCTGCTGGTGGAGTATCTCTAGAGCCTCTGGTAGAAGGTTCACAGCTGTCACTTCCTGGCATAAATGTTAGGCCAACTGGGTTCACTTCCTCCTGGGAAAAGCAGACATCATTTCGCAGAAGATGTGATACACTAAGCGATTTGTGATTCTTGTAACAAGCTAGTATTAATCTAAACCAAAGTAATTTATGGATTAAAAAAATGTGCATTTGCTGTAAACATACTATTTACTTCCCGATAAAACATGACAACAAATATATGTTAAATCAAAATAAACACAACTGATCAGTCTCACACCTATAAAATACAGTCTGCCATGTGAATAGAGCTTTAATGCTATAGAAGTGACTTTTTTCTTTTAGCAGTGTAAATACTCATGCATGTTGCCAATAATGAGGGAGCACGCCGTTCAAGACCTTCCTTAAGTCCCAAATGAGAATGGGTTTGGACACAGCCTAAAGCACAGCAAGAGGTGGACTGTATTATCCAATGGAGCAATAAGATCTGGTTTAGAATGCTATTCCAGGACATGCTTAGCCTGGACATCAGTAGGCTTGGTTATGTCAAACGTGTGGAACAGAGGGAGAAATGGTAAAACTACAGCAGTGCCAAGGCCTCTACGTAGTATTTGCATTTTTTTAGGGTTCTTATTACTTTTAGATTAAAATACCTATAGTGTTAGGCTATGTTTGGCTTTTCTTAATCCTCAGAGAGCTATGAATTTTCAGCACTCTTCAGAAGGTAGCAAATAGGTGCAGTGACTGGTGCTGCTTAGACTGTTACAATTAATTCTTTATAGCAAAATGGGTTAAAGAATAATTAATGCATTTTAGACACATTTTTCCTTTCACAGTCTGCCTCTGCTACAACAATGTTTCAATTCCTGCATCAGCAGTAAACATTAAAGCGTTCTTCTGAAGATGCTCAGAATAGAAGAAATAAGAACAAAAAGATGTATCTCAGACAGACAGAAAAATGCAATTACATAGCAGAATTTCATCGCACCAAGGCATATATTTCTTCTTCTGAACTGATTAGGAAAAGGATAGAGAGAAAGCATCATTGTTCATGAAGAAGTTTATCAGGATTGCTATAACACAACTTACAAAAAAATTCAAAATATGGCTTAATGCCTATAGATAATGCATAATATCCAGTGGTTGTGTTAGCTAGAAATGTATAGGGAATTGTCTTAAAAAAAAATTTTGAACAAGCTACATTTTATTAACCAATTTTAAGTTAAATTCAATACAGAGGACATCTTGAAAGCTCTCTATGCATGCCAATAGATTCTGCTATTTGATACTGCTGTAAACTTGAGGAAGAAAACGTCTCCTTCCCTTAATAAGACTCACAGATTTCTAAATACAGTGCTGAGGAAGAAAAACTGGGAGGAGTTCATAAAGATTTTAAGTTCTGCAAGTAGCACAACAAACAAACAGAATTTATGCAGAAGAGCTGTAGAGTTACTTTGTTGCAGTGTTCTATACTCTCACAAAGTTGCTTTTTCTCGTTTGAATTCGTAAATGAATCCTGTATTTACTTAAGCAAGCACAAACCCACCACTTTCCCAAAATCAAACTAAACCCAGCTGCAAATTTTGACCACACACTGCCATATGCTAGTATTCCACCCATCTTTCATCTGAATTCCTAATATCTCCCTCCAAACACTATTCTGCAGCCTTAAGTCTTTTGAAATTGATCTTACTACAAGTATTTTCCTCAACAGCTAAGCAAACTGTTTTGTACCGTGCTATGCTGAGTAGTTACGAGTCTTCACAGACTCTAGTTTTTTCTGTCTTTTTTATTACAACATGGAAACATACGGCTCAGTTTCAAGTGGCTAATTGGCAGTATCTTAAAGTGCTATTAAGTTTCAATTGTATGTAGAACATCTAACAATATGATTGAATTTTATTTAAGACCAGAAAGTACTTCAGAAGTCAACAGATGGCAGCAGATATACTTAAGAGAAAAAAACAGTAATTTAGTTCTATTACTTTAACAAGGTTGTCTTGCTGCTTATTGAAGTAGAGTTTGAATGTAGGGGCTGGAATGCAGTGAAGAAAGCTTCAGCAGTAGAAAAAGACTAACAGTAGATGGTTTAGTTTTGTTCATCAAGATAGTTTCAGTTAATTACAAATGTGTTTCATGCAAGACATACATCTATCATAATCCAATTGCTATATATAGGTACAAAACTACACTTCATACCATATGCTGCAAAAGAAATTGCCTTAGCAAATGGAAAAGGCTTTTCATACAGCTTCCATACAATTGAATTATATGCAGATGAGGTTACTACTGTTGCAGGGTTATACATTCCAGCATATGAAAAGTAATTTTTATAATTTAGATCTTAATTACCCTCTAGAGGATTTTAGTATCTATAAACAATAATAAATCTTAATCAATTCTTTTAATTGGGATAACCACCACCTTGGATGACCAGAGGTCTGAGAGATTTTGTTGGCAGAAGAGATGAATTTTACCAGGTAGCTGATGACAGAACTGAGATCAGCAGGTAGGTGGCTGTTCCTCACATGAGCTTCTTGGCAAGCCATACCCAAATTAATTTCCAAGAAAATGGCCAAGACAAAAAAAAAAAAAAAAAGCAGTCCTCAACAGAAAGATGCTCCTTCTTCTCCTACTTCTTTCCAAAGTAACTCCATAGCCTCTCTTACCTTTAGTGTCTCAATGCAAGGTGTCTTTCTCACTGTATTACAACAAGACGGGAGCATGAGATGGTAGCTTGCCACCAATTGGGCCTTCAGGAGTAAACATGACTGCTCAGTACGTTGCTTATTTTGCTCAACTGCCACACCAAAATCAGACAAATTGACAGCTAGATTACTCACCACTGACATTTCTCTCCTATATTGGAGGTGAAAGCAGAACACCACAATCTTCCATAGCGTCCCAGAGGAGATACTCTTCCAGGTCAAATACATAGCAGAACAGAAATCCTGACAGTTGAAGAGGAAAAAGTAATCCCCAAACAGGAAGATTAGGGCACAGGAGGCTGCTATGCTTTTGTGTGGCATTATCTTGCCATTCTATTTGTCCAGTGCTCTCTCTGGATGCTCATGAATTACTTGTCCAAATTAGGGGGTGGGGGTGGGGTGGGAGGAAGAGATGGTTTTCAGTTCCCAAATTCTGGTCCAGAGATGCAAAGACCTACCTTTCTCCCAGCTACAGTTAGGATTTTTAAATAGGTGCAATATAGCTGAAATAAGAAATCAAATATTGCATTTTCAGCTTTACAATTTACACAGCTCATCACAAACAACTGTTATTATGAGAGATAGAGGCCAATGATGCAATATATATATACTGGGATTTAAGTAACGAAGATGAAGTCAAATCACTAAATTGTAGGGTCTTAGACGTTTTTTCTTTTAAGACATGGAAACAGAAAAATTGGAGTATAAGTGAGTTTCTAGTTCTATTGCAGAATATCAAATTCTTTTGATGAATCTGGGACCTTAGTTGCATTGCTTTTCCATCTTTTGGGAGCATCTTTTCAGGAAATATAAGCGAATATTGCTTTATAAATCTTCAGTCACATTTTGCTGATCTAAATATAGATATTGTTAGAAGTTTTTAGAGAACAATTTAAATTTTAAATGCAAAGTATCTTTTTCTTGTCTTATAACGGAAGAACATTATTACTGATAAAAATAAAAAAAATATTTATGCTCTTACAGTTATTTCAGACATTTTATCTGTGACTTTTTTCATAACCACTCTAAACCACAAGCCATTTTAGCTTTTAACATTTATGCTTTAATATAGTAGTAGAGAGAACAAATCACTGTTTGAGAGATGTGTTACCCCAATCCTAGTTTATTAATATTAACAGAAAACTCCTTTATAAAAAAGTGTGTTTCATTATAAGGAAAGAAAAAAATCAGTATGTTCTTTGAAATGCTCCTTGAATTCAAGGTGTGCTGTGAGCAAAGTATTACATCTATCCCCCGCTCATGCATATATTTCCAAATTGCCATCTAGTGCATTATGCATTTGTATAATAATATGCATAGCTATTATTGTTTTTAAATAGAAGTTATGATAGCTAAATAAAGTATATCATAGCCAACAACTCATTTTTCCCAACAGCTTTTGAACACACGTTTATATTATCTAAATGTCAATTTCTCAATAGCTTCATTCCTCTTTTAGAGGTTCAGTTGAACATTCATCTGATACTGGGACATGCTACCATTCTGTTACCCTTATAATAAAGGTAATGTATATCAAAAAGGCAAAAAATATAACCAAATGACTCTCCTCAACTGTATAAACTCATATCAATTCACTGAACCTTGACTCGATACAAGCTACAACACCCTTTCAATACTGGAGGGTATTTTTTCTTCTAGGATTTTGGTGAAGGGGCAACAAAATTTACGGTGCAAAATGAACTGAATTCCTGCTCAGAGAGGATCTAAAAAAGTGGAAGGAATTCAAGCTACCTCAATAATGCATGTTCACCATCCTCCATTGTACACACATAGAGGACATAAGTCCATGATGTGCTTTTGAATTTTTTTTGAAGCAAATCTTCAATAGGATAGATATGTCTTAGTAGGTGCATAAAAACATAACTGATAAAATTCAAAACCAGATTACATATCCCTTTTTATCTTCATTCAATTCTACTATTCTTAAAAAAAAAAAAAATAGTTCAATTCTATTTAGAGTATGAGCATGGTGTGCCATTGAGAAAGTGCATAGAAGTGCATATGCAGAAGAGACAGTAAAATGCCATAGCTGAAACTAGGGGAATCATGAAGGCATTTAGCTGTAGTTGTTGTTCAAACCCAAATTTTATAGCATACCATTATGTAAAATAATACTATGACTTTCATTTTAAAATTACAAAAATTATTAAGAGATTGTAATTAAGGCAATATTTTGACGTCCTAGTTTCTCACAATCCAAACAAACCAATGCACAGATTCCCACATGTATTAAAGCAAATTCAATTGTTTGTCAGCAGAAAGAAACCCAAGACTGAGTTCAGTACCTCAGCAATTCCTCTGTAGCATTTTTAAGCTAATAATACTTGTGTGTGTACTAGAAGGTCCCAGGTTCTGTACTGACTTGGCAGGATCTCAAGAACTTGCCTGGTCTTGCTGTGGCCTGAGCTACGCTGTCATTCAGCTGCTAGGTCATTCATTGCTCACTGACTATATGTTTGTACTTTGCTCTGGGAAGACCTGACGTGCTCCCAGCTGCAGCTCCAGCAGCCATGGGGCCGGGGAGGCTTTCCTGAGCTTTACAGGCCATGAGTGAGGAGGGAGCAAAAAGTGATACCAGACTTCATAAAAATGCAAGTGGAGCTTGTGCCTTGAGGAAGGGATTGGTTAGTGTTTGTGTTCCTAGTGAAGACTGTGATGTTGATAACCTGTTGTGAATTTTTGCTCCCTCTCTGGGGATGACTGGTGCTCTTGACCATAGATGCCAGAGGGCTGTTGGAAGGGTGAGTGGAACAACAGAGAAAAGGGGTAGTCACCAGCAATTTTTCTTCTGTAATAATTTTAAGGGTATTATTAATGAGGCTTTTTGATATTTATTTGGATTGTGAGTGTTACTATTATTGTAATTGAATTAGGAATATTTTGCTGCTAGGTTTTGATTAGATTGTGAAGATTTTAATTGGCTTTATGATAAATTCTTGGCTGTATATATGCTTTTTTCCCTTTTGGCTGCAAGACTTTGAATGTAAAGCGTCCTTATGATGGAGAATACAAAAAAAAATCTCAATTCAGATAGAGCTGAATTGAAAATAGTTCACATCAACTCTTCTCCTTTCATACCCCTTATTTACTTTTCCAGTAATGGAATACATGGAGATTGACTGTTTTGGTAGGAAAACATTGTCAGATCAGTATGAGTCGTAAATAAGTCACAAGAAAACAACAAAAGTTCTACCTTTACTCCCCTCCAAAGGAATCAAAGCCAAGTTCCATATTTATTTAGATTTAGGTCTGCAGTAATGAATATTATCTATATGGTGAGCAAGAGTATAATGGAAATGCCATGGCAAGAGCTAAAATTTCTGAAGTATGAAGTTATCCAAAGTAGGTAGGTCAGTTCCTTTTGAACTTTCAAGTAGGACCTTAAACTGAGAATTACATTTATTTAAACAAAGAAGTAAAACCTGATTATTACTGGTCATAAATGCTTCTTCGCTTATCCTGGAGGAAATGAACTCCTGTTGGCAATTAAGAGGTAATTAGCAGTTTCCTAACTAGAATAAACACATCCAGCCAGTGATTTTCCATTCTCAACCTTAAAACAAATGAACTATTGCCAGTTGCAGATGTTTAATGCCATCCAACCCCAAAACAGACTCAGCTCACAATTTCAGAAATGCTTTTTTATGCATGTTATCTGAGGGAATGTGAAGTTTTACAAAATACTTTGATTAACTAAGCAGCAGCTTATGTTTTCTGTAAATTCAGATGTGATATTACTGTGGGAGATTCAGACATTGCGATTCGTACTCAAGAATGCTTGTGGATGAAGCACTACACTCCAGCTGCAGTAGACAAATGCTTACATGAATAATTAGTATTTCTATTTGTTGGCATGGAAACATGCAACCTATTCCTTCAGGCAGAAGTAGCATGATCAATAAAGGGCAGACGCATCAGTGTCTTCATCTGTAAACCTCCATTCTCCTGGAACAGGAGATCTTCTATTTTCATTACACTATTAATATGGAGGTCATTATTCTTCTAACACCTTGCCAACTGTCATTAAAGTAACAGGACCTGGCAGAAAATCTCACCTATGATTTCTATTTCCTTCTGCTTTTATTTGAGCAATACACTTGTTGAGTGAGCTGCTTCATCAAGGTACAGAGCACAAGCATGTATCAAAGAATAAATAGTTTATGAGCTACTCAAAGTACTGACTCAAAAATTATTTTGTTAGACATGCAATCTGAAAAAGTACCATCCATAAGTAAGAATATTTCCAAGAAAGATATTAACATTAATATTAAAGTACACATAATAATAATAATAATGAAAGCATATGCTCGTCATGAAACATTGCTCCAGAAATATACAAACCAGTGAAAATAGGGGTTTTCCTAAAGCTTGTGGTAAACTTCTGTTCAGTGCACAGGTGAAGAATTAGTTTCATAGTCTCTGGCATGCTACTTGTACTACTTCCAACTGGCTATCTGTACAAAGCAACTGCATTAAAGGCAGTCTATAATTTTCACCTCAAAAATGAGAACCTAAACTTGTATTAAGGCAGTTTGTGTCATATTTCCAAATATTTAGAATGCAGACTAACTTTCTATTGCAACAGCATCCTGAAATAATCTGATACAAAATAGGAAGATGTGGCAGCAACCTGATTTAGGAAAAAGATGCCATTAATCCATTTAACAGCTAAAGTTAATGAGACAGAGAAGCAAAAGTAATGAACTATACTGAATGACAGAGCAAAGACATCAAAGTAGTCGTATAATCCAAAAAACAGAAATCAAAAGCTGTATTACCGTGTTCAACATGCAAAATACAGCCACTGGGCTTTTGACTTTATAAGTTTACTTAGAAGTTCTCCTCATGCAGTAGATAGTTGTGTAGCTGTAGGATCATTTCTAATGATGAAGCAATCTGAGAGCGTTACTGAAGCGGTGTGCAATTTTGCTGGTGGTTACTGCTCCTGCTTTTTTCAGTAAAGACCGTCAACAGAATGCCTAGGTGACCAAATGACATAGTGCAAGCACTCATGACCTAGTTTAAAACATAAGCTAGTTGAAAAACGCAGTGCATGTGCATGTGTGTCCACATACTATCTATCTCAGTATATTCATCTTTCTATTGTTATTCCAATTGAAACCAATGGGATGTTTGTCTAAAAAAGAAAATGGACTACATCTCTGACACTTTTGGAGATCTATCATGCAAAGAGTCTGCTTCTAGTGTTTCAGCATGTTTCTCCCGGGGGAAGAACAGCTTCTCCTGGAAGATCCACATGAAGATCTGCACTTTCACCAGAGCCCATCTAAAGTCTGGGCTGGTCAGTATCTCTGAACCTTTGCAATCTGCCTGAAACATTAAGGGATTAAGTTAACTGTAGGAGGTGTGTGAGAGTATCTGTACTGCAAGGACAAGCTATTATATAAAAAATAAGATAGCTAAAATTAGATTCTGTAAACTGAAATTTCAGATGTGTAATTCAGACAAAAATATTTAATGAAAACAGACATATTTGCTTAAAGGAAAGTGTGTAGGAAAATGCAGAGGCCTAAGTGCAACCTAAGCTCAGAAATCACCTAGTTCCATCTGCACTTGGAGTCATTGGTATGGAGCCATTAGCATAATGCTATTCTTCTTTTGCTAGGTTGCAGATCATTTAGCTGCTCTGGAGAAATTCAGTGTGTGTGAGTTTGAACTTCGAGACTTTTGCATTAATAGCAGAATTTCACGGAAATCTTTAACTTAGGTAATTCTTTAATAAGTTTTGACAAACTATTGCCTTGTAGAACTGGCTACAGGAAGCTCAGCATATCAACCCTGCAGCACCACTCTCCTACCCTGCTTATTAAATCATGTTAGTTTTTACTTCAACCTGAGCATTTCCTCATTCTAAAGTTTACTAAGAGAAGGGGAGTTTCAAGATGTAAAATCTCAAAGGTTCTTTTCATAAAACCATTTGTGACTCTAGCAGTGTCTTCCAAATCCTGTATTTATTACAAATTCCATCCTAAATTAAACTAACTACATCTCAAATCCACTTTCAAAAAACGGGGATTAATTAGAAATGGCTTGAGTACACAAGTCTGTGTGAATTGCTATTGTCTTCTGCTTTTTCAGGAAGTTAATAATATTGCATCTTATTATTCTGTGCTCTGATAGAATGTTGGACCTTAGGTAATTGCCTCAGTAATGAACAAACATTAGTAGTTGGGCCTCACTTACCAGCTTCCTGTGAGTTTATAAATTTATCTTTATTTTTGCTTTTAAATAAATAATGTTACCATCTATCACCTCAACTGCTATTACCAAATACAGTACAAGCTATAAAATTACTGCTCAGTTCAGTATTTTCTTGCATGTATTTCTCATTATTTTCAGAACTTTGCCTGTAATACACATTTTTAAAAAGCAAACTAACTGCCTCCACTTTTATTTGATAAACAGCCTTACCAGATTTCCTCTAACCTTCTAACAGCACGTGCCACTTCAATAACACTAACTTACACATACATGTGTATTTCATTGCTCACAGCTGCATGCATTAAGGTGAAAAAGAAGATTATATGGATTGTTTTATACTGTGCTTACCAAGACTCCTGCCATGATTTGTCTTCAATTTATCTTCACTGTTTCTTAATCTCCTGCGGTCCTTTAGATAACTCAAACTCAGGTTTTGATTTCAGTTTGATTTGCCCAAATTCAAAAACATGATAAATCTGTTAAAGAGACAATGTTTCTGTACACAAAAGAAGATGAGTAGTGGGCACAGAGGCATTCGCAAAGTAAAACCAGAACTTCATGCATTTAGTTGCAAGTGGTGCATGTTAGAAATAAAACCTAACCAAACCCCCCCAACTTTTAGGTAATTCTGTAACCAAAACAGTAACCCAAATTCTGTAACCCAAAACTGAAGTTGTTCTGGCAGCAACTAAGAAATAAAATTGAGACATGAATGGGGAAAGCCATTGATAACAATACTTCAGACTTCCTGGAAATGTCATTATGATAGAGGAAGCTAGCAGCTGAGCCTATTAGAATAAGTATCATAGACTCAGCATTCTTATGAGAAAAATTTTAATTACCCCTACAAAAAAAATTTCCATAATTCAACTTCTGTTCTCGCTAAATCTTATTTCTACTGGGTTTATGAAACATAGGCAAAGTATTATCCACCAGAAATGTTCTTGTGTGGAGAACTAGCTTTGTTCCTTCAGAATTTTTTGTTTCAGTAAGTTTCATGAATCAGCTACAACCAGAGACACTCTGTCATTCTTGTGTTGTATTTGATGGACTGGAAGTTAGAACTGGATAGCAGCACAGAATTTAACATTAAGCATCAAAACTTAAATCTGATTGGATTTGAAATATTGAGTTATGCTTCAACAGAAAGAGAACAGCACACCATGTTTGTCCTCTCAGATTCCAAATTTCTCAAAGTTCAGTTTTTATCGGCAGGTCCCATCTTTCCCTTTTGTATTTCCAAAGATTAACAAACTGTGTGAAAAAATACTTCCTTATTCTGAATTAAAGATCCCAGAACTCCAGAGCATGGGACAGTGGAGGTAAATGGAGGTGCCACAGGGAAGCTCCAGTGTTTTTCCAGGCCAGTCTTGTTGGTTCTTTATTCCACTGCTTTATATTTTAATTTGGTCTTATAGATTGATGAATCTATCAAACAAAATGCAAGCATCCTGTTATGACTCACTTAATGTATATATTATTCTCATTGATTTTCACTTGGTCCTTCATCTTTCTCTTTTCAGTATACCTTCTTTTTAATTTCTTTTCGCAGTTGAGACGGCCACAAAACACACACACACATTTCTTTGGTGATTCAGCATAAAGTTCTCTCTTTACTATCACAAACTCTCCCTTATATACAGTTTTGAATGTCTTTTAGCCATTGGTTACATCAGTTAGCAACAGCACATTACTGGATGACCCTTTGCCACACTACTAAAGTCTGTTATCTTGCCACGCTCTTGTTCTGCAGTTAGTTACTCCCTTTGACTTGCTCGCTCCTCCAGATGCCTTCTGCTTTCCCATCTGGATACCTTCGGTGCCTCAAATGGATAAGCTATATGCCTTCATGGATAAGCTTTGATATCTTCAAGGCTAAGTTCTAACTTCATGCCCTCAGTCATATAGTCCCCCACAATTTCCATGTATCTGTTTTCCTTTTATGACACATCTGCCTTTCCTGACATCCATCACTTGTGGCTACTGTGTTTTAGTGCTGATTTCTTTTCTAGTTCTGTTTTTCAGCATTCCTAGATGAATTCCTTCCAGACATTTGCTATCCTTTGTCACAAATTCAGTCATCCAGTCTCTCCTGTTTATCACCACAGTATCAACCATAAACACATACTGAAAATTCAGAAATATTTGCTATTGGAGACTTTCTTTTGAAAGTCAGACACTCTCATTTACCAGACAAAGAATTCAGGCTGAGAGGGGCTTAGATCTCACACTCAGGCACTTACAGCCTATACAGAGTTACTTAAACCCTGAGAAATCTCAACATTTTCCTATTTCTGCTCCAGTGCCTTATAATGTGCCAGTGGATTGTTTATCTGTCTATCAGAGAGGGATTCATAAATGTTCATAACCATTCATGAATTTTAATAATGCTTAGAGTTATATATTGTGAATAAGAAAATCAGTGTTATATGTCCCTAATTCACTCTAAAAGGTTGACATTAATCTTTGGGCTATTCCAATTTCTCCAATTATTCTTGCATAAAAGTCTGATTCTGCAGCTATTAAAAGCACGACACAATTTATAGTGGACCTTAGTGGCATTTTTTAAAATGGAAGCAACATTTTCCTGAATTTTATTTCATTTTTCCCTGATGAAAAAACATCTGAATTCCTTCATGTGATTAAGAAATTTGTGCCTGCCTTCACAAACCTAAACAGAAATGTATTTTAATGAAAAGCATACAATATGTATTGTTTGGCTGGAGGGAACTATCATAAGAAGGAGGAAAATGTCATGAAAATGCTTCCAAAACCAAGTTTGAGACATAATAAATGTATATTTCACCCCTGGTTTATAACTGAAATGTTCCTATGTGTTAAGCATTTGTTCAGATGTAAACATCTGTCTGCCATTTTAGATATTTCCACTTGGCTCTGAAACTGAAAAGAATATTTAGGAGAAAATGATAGCAAGTGAAGGAACAAATCTGTGCATATTTTCCAGTATTGTCTCCCTGAAATTATGTCATGAGAGAAAAGCAAACTAAAATGAAATGTTGACGTATCCAATATTAGCAGTTTATTCCTGATCTGCTCTCTGCCTTTCCATGTTATACGATTTTCGCTCTACTTAGGTAAACCACAATGCTTCAAATGTATAAGCAAGGAAAATGATTACTCCTTGACAATCCAAGAAAATGCACTCTCACTTGTGGTTTCATTCAGTCCACAAATAAAAAACATTTTCCTCCAACTAGATAATGTCTTTCAGTTTAGCACTAAGTAGGAGTTCTCAGGAGTAGTAGCATTATTCTATATATAATGAAATTATGTAAAGAGCAAGCCAAAACCGATATGAAGAATAGTAGTAAGAATGAAGTTTTAAATGAAACTTCAAGTCCCTGAATTTTTATTTCACAATTAACTGTTCTGAAACTTTTATTTGGCTTTTACTTTTAAATCAGCACTGAAATCAGCACAATTTCTGAAAGCCTGCCACAGAAAGTTATTTTGAGGAAAATGACCTACTCAGCTCAGCTTAAACACCTAATGGTTCTGCAGGAGGAAGAAATAAGGGTAAGGACAAGCAGGATATATGTCAAAAGTACACTGGCTTTTCATTTTTCTGAACTCCAGCTTATCCATTATGGAACAGGGATGACACCTAACTATTAATTTGACACAATTTGAGTTTTTATTATTCAATATGCGATATTATTTATAATGTCCAATGAAGCAGTTGGGCTTGAAATTAACAGGTTCTTGCTGGACTCTGAAAATATGCATCAAAGAAATACAGATAATTAACGTACATAGAATAACCAAGGTTTCTCATTGGCTGATTTTCGTTCAGGACTTCTTTTCAAGTCCAATAAAAAAATTTTCTTTGAAAAGTAAATATATCTCTCTTGTAAATTTCACCTATGAACTTCTGATGGGAGAAGCCACTATAAGAGGCTGTTAGTGATATGAACAACTGGCTAAAATAATATTCCCCATCTGTTGGTAGAGTTTTTCCTCATTACACCTCCCATGTGAGAAATGTCTGCCTTTATAGATTGCTTGCAGCAGTGATGGCTGGCTCTAGTTGAAAATTCAGCAGTAATTGAAGAGAATGTACTACTGAGAACTAAAGATTGTCTGAAACACTGCATTTTGTGACCAGTAAATAATTACATTCTATCTGCAGTGTAAATACCATTGCATATGAGCATTTGATCATTACAGGAATGGTCATTCACATGCACAAATCATTGTTTTCCTTCTACCTATGGATGATAAAGCTTAATGACAATACAACTGGAAGAACCAAACTAACATCCTGGCATCAGCACCCTAAGAACTATGCACTCACTTGAGGAGGTTATATGCCTTAGGTCAAGGAATGGATGATTGAAATAGAGAAAACAAATACCCAGGTGAGCTGTTGGCTTTCCTCAATTGCACAACAGGTCAGTGCCACTTGAGAACACAGGTGTCTTGACACAGGCCATCAAATTATACACTCTGCCAGTTCTACTTAGCTCATCTTTCTTAATCTGAGATTTAGTTATGTAGACCTCCAGCTGTTTTTCACACTTCTCCCAAATGCAGTCAAGTTGGAAAGCTGACCTTGTAATAGCTAATTATTTTTAGTTGGCATCTATGCACTAGGAAGCATAAAGACATGCATCATAATTCATGCATTTCTTCCTACAACATCTAGTATTTACTAAACTGAAGAAAACTGGGAAACTGTTTTATTTAGCATGAGCATTATATGAGGGCGTATATGCTATGCTATGCATTTCTTTTTTTGTGTAAAATGAGGGGGTAAAATAGAAAGAAACCAGATACAATACTGACCTTACTGTGGGTATAATGTGCATTTATTTCCTTTGCCATTTTTACTGACAGGCTACTGTTTCCCAAAAGGTTTGATCAGACTTTTAATTAACTTGAGCTGGAGGTAATGTGACCTATTATCAAGTTTAATTTTGTTTCTTCTGACAAGTATAATAATGAATGTATTCAAATGAGATTCACAGATCAACAAACCCAAGCAAGATAGCAATTAATAATGAAGATTGTCAATAGATGTGAAAAGGGTTTAAAAAAAAAGGAAATGTTTTTAGTCTTAAAATTAATCTGGGTTTGTAAGCAGAAATTACTAAGGTGAATTCCCATCATGTAGGTATATGGCACTACTCTGTCCAAATTACTACAAGTCCCTAATTAATATCGGCTAAGTCTGTACATTTATCTATACATTTAGCCTGCTAAATAATAGAGTGATGCCTCATGATGTTATTTCACTCATTTTGTATCCAAGTGCTGCCTGCTTATGTCCTTTTATTTTCTTTTATGACTTAAATTAGGCATGCATCTTTAAAATGCAGATGAGAAACTTTAATCTGCAAGGCAGCAAGTCATAGGCAGAAGAAAAATAATGAGAAATTCTCTTCTACTAGAAGTTTTAGAACTGTTGTCACTGCAAGTACCTGACAGCTAAAGGAAGTGTCTGCTTCCCGGGCTATGAAGGCTATACTGATGTATTTAATTGTGTCAATTATTTTTATGGTGCTTATTATAATTTGCTCTACAATAGCACCTAGCCATAGCAGGTAATATGAAGTTTCTATGATTATAAACACTGTATAATGAGTGTCAATTTATACCCAAACAAGTTTAAAATCTAGATGGATGTTATTTCCAAACAAGAGAGGACTAAAATAGTATTTTCATGAGTGATGAAGATTGACTTCTTCAGGATCACAATTGAAGCCTGCAGCAATTACAGGAAAAGACTTTTGAAATTTTACAGGAAAGGATGAATTCTGAAATATGACATTATCCTTCCTTTTCTAAGCTCTGTTTAACAAGCCCCTAAGTTATTTCAGGCAGGAAGAATGTTTTTAAAAGCTTATATACAATTAAATGATGAATATTTCACAGCTGATGCCAATGTCGCCACAATAACTTCCTTGAAGAATGTTGCTTTAAATGTGATGTAGTACATGAATGAATTTAAAGAAAAGATATATTAAAAAATATGGACATTTTGCAGATTCTTTCAAAATGCCTTTTTTTTTTTTTCTGAAGGATTTTCACTTGTACTGTCTTCCGTGGACAAAAGGTTTTCCCAGAAAAGTATTTCAAAGAAGTAATGCATTTTCAAAGTAATTTTCTATCTGTGTGAAATTTTACATGCTTGGCAGGAAAGTTTCATGGTTTTTTGTTTGAGAAGGGGGAGTTTGTTTGTCCTGGTTTTCAACAAAATTAATTTGGAGAGTTCTCCTCGGTTAAACTCTTACTGGATTTTTTCAAGTAAAATTACATGCTAGAAGCACAATTTTATTCAGCTGATTTTGTCCTTTTTTTTTTTTTTTCTCTCACTTATTTGCCTCTCCTTTTGTTAGAATTAACCTTACTATAATACCTGGAGAACCAGCATCTTAAGTGCTATGTGTAGTTTCAGGTCTTTTGGAAGGCTACCCTTTAATTAGCACTCTACAGAATTATGAAACTATATTCTGCAGCTATTGGGGGGGGAAAGCAGGACTGTGATTTAACTACAGTGTCAGTGTCTGTTCTACAGATTTTATTTCTGGGTACCTGTGCTGGGTTCAGCTATAACGGTTATTTTTCTCCTTCTTAGTAGCTGGTGCAGTGCTGTGTTTTTGACTTTGGTCTAAGAACAGTGCTGATAACACACCAATATTTTTGGTTGTTACTAAGTAATGTTTACTCTAATCAAGGACTTTTTCAGCCTCATGCTCTGCCAGTGAGGATGGGCACAAGAAGCTGGGAGGAAGCAGAGACAGGGCACCTGACCAAAACCAGCCAAAGAGGTATTCCATACTACAGCACGTCATGCCCAGTATGTAATCTGGGGAAAGTTACCTGGAAGGCCCAGACTGCTGCTTGGGTTGGGCTGGGTATCAGTTGGAGGGTGGTGAGAAATTGTATTGTGCATCCCTTGTGTTTTATTGTTTTCTTTTCCTTTTCCCCTTTAAGTTTTATGTTCTTTCCCCTCAATATCTCCTTTTTCATTATTACTACTGGTGCTAGTGGTAGCAGTAGTAGTTTTGCATGGTACCTTAATTATTGGACTCTTCTTATCTCAACCCGTGGAATTTACATTCTTTCAATTCTCTTCCCCATCCCTCTGGGAGCAGAGAGGGAAAGAGAGGGAGAGTGAGCAAGCAGCTGCATGGTTGTTAATTAACAGTTGGGCTTAAACCATTACAGTTCCTTCTAATACTTGTGTTCTTGTGACTGCATGTTACAACTTGCAACTGACTGTTTTTTCCTGAATACCTTCCTTAATGGGAGATTTCTCAGGAGATGGAAAAGCTTAAGAGAATTACCTAAGGGTGTCAGCAGATGGTGGCAAGGAGCTGCTTCTTCCAGTCTTCCCCCACCTCACCCTGCCCCACTTTGATTTATGTGTTAATTAAAGTAGGGATATTAGATGAGGATCTGTCCGTGAGATCAAAATTAGTTCAATTAAATGAGGCTTCTTTTTCATCAAGCTAAGCAGATGTTACCATAGAAAAAAAAAAAAGAATGGTGACAAGCGCAAGGTCCTACACCTGGGTTGGAGCAATCCCAGGCACAGCTCCAGGTTGGGCAGAGAAGAGATTCAGAGCAGCCCTGTGGAGAAGGACTTGGGGGTGCTGGTCCATGAGAAAATGAACATGAGCTGGTAGTGTGCACTTGCAGCCCAGAAAACCAACCGTATCCTGGGCTGCATCAAAAGGAGCATGACCAGCAGGTCGAGGGAGGTGATCCTGCCCCTCTACTCTGCTCTCATGAGACCTCACTTGGAGTATTGTGTGCAATTCTGGTGTCCTCAATATAAAAAGGACATGGAAGTGTTGGAACAAGTCCAAAGGAGGGCCACGAGGATGATCAGGGGACTGGAGCACCTCCCATATGAAGATAGGCTGAGAAAGTTGAGGCTGTGCAGCCTGGAGAAGAGAAGGCTGCGTGGAGATCTCATAGCAGCCTTCCAATATCTGAAGGGGGCCTATAGGGATGCTGGGGAGGGACTCTTCATGAGGGACTGTAGTGATAGGACAAGGGGTAACGGGTTCAAACTGAAACAGGGGAAGTTTAGATTGGATATAAGGAAGAAATTTTTTACTGTGAGGTTGGTGAGGCACTGGAATGTGTTGCCCAGGGAAGTTGTGAATGCTCCATCACTGGCGGTGTTCAAGGCTGGGTTGGACATAGCCTTGGGTGACATGGTTTAGTGTGAGGTGTCTTTGCCCCTGGCAGGGGGGTTGGAACTTGATGGTCTTAAGGTCCGTTCCACCCCTAACCATTCTGTGATTCTATGATTATATGTTCACTTCTTCAAGTTTTCTGCTACATTTGGGGTTTGAGTCTTCACGCCTGCTGTTAGTGTGGCTACCTTGGCATGGCCCACAAACTGACTGTTCTCAAATTGTGAAAAATGTCATAGCGCTGGAGGGATTTCCATGGCATGAGTGATACTGAAACAGAGGCATAGAGTAAGCAGGGCTAGAAAGACCTTAGAATCATAGAAACATGGAATCATTTCAGTTGGAGAAGATCCTTGAGATCATTCAATCCGAATAATCCAGCACTGACAAGTCCACCACTAAGCCATATCCCTAAGTGCCACATCTACACATCTTCCCTGGGCAGCCTGTTCCAACGCTTGACAACCCTTTCAGGGAAGAATTTTTTCCTTATATCCACCCTAAATTTCCACTGGTGCAACATGAGGCTGTTTCCTCTCATCCTATCACCTGTTACAGACCTTTATTATAGAGACAAAATGCAAATAGAACTCTTCCTGTCTTAAAGTAATTTCAGAGTACAAGAACATGGAAAATATTCTGTCATTTAATGGAGTTACTTTGCTTGTGTCATGTCTCATTTTGCTTGGTAAAGTAGTATGCTGCTGAATGTTGTAACACTAAGTATTTAAAATGTATTTTTATTTGTTATTTGTAAGCTGACTTTCTTTCTGAAATGAAACAGAAGTAGTATCTATTGATACCTTTAATTAAACATTCAAGAATATGTTTGGTATAAATCTTGCCAACTCATAACAAAGTTCTATGCTTCTGCACAGAAAGTGAAAGGGAAATTTTAAGTACACTCAG
Organism: Myiopsitta monachus; assembly: GCA_017639245.1. NCBI lineage: Eukaryota > Metazoa > Chordata > Aves > Psittaciformes > Psittacidae > Myiopsitta > Myiopsitta monachus. The sequence continues at coordinate 48,298,777 of CM029917.1, forward strand.
ATAGAGGGAAAAATAACTGTTCACAGGCTAATGTGCATGGGCAAACAATGAAAATTCAAGATTCATGCTAGTTGCAACATTTTTCCAGTGAAGAAAATTTTATTACCTCTAAAAAACAACATGATACAGATTCTCAAGTATTGCATTTTTTGGCCTAGATTTTATTAAGTCCCTAAAACAGTTTAAAGCAACCTTTACAAAAATAAATGAAACCAGGACACTATTATATGAATATGCTTCTGCACCATACCACTTGATGCCATTGAAAAAGCAGATATTTGAACAAAAATACACTTCCTAAAGCACTGCTTGGCATAAAAAACATCTTACAAGTCAAAGCATAAATATGACTTTAACAACCTAAAAAAAAATGAGTCCTGGTATTTGCTCTTTGATTCCAGTAAGCTTGGGGTTTTTTTCTAAACTATTCTGATTTCAAAGCTTTTTCAGTAAATTTTCATACCAACATAAGAAATTTGAATACAATCCGTTTGTTCTGGAAATTAGTGCATGATTATGACAGTACTCACTAGGAGACCTCACTCACTAGGGTCTTGATGGTATTATGGACCATTAACACATGCATGACTTGCTTCCAATACTTAACTGCTTTGGATAGCAGGTGATAAGTTGCTCAGTTTCATTTCTGGAAAACTCCTATGTCTGCAACAAGTCTTGCCATTACTAGGGGAGCTGCAGTAACTCCAGTAGTGGGTAGTATTCTGTCAGTGCTGAATATTTAGTAGCTGAAGGAGTATTAATAATTTGTATTCAGGGTCTTTTGCAATTACATTTCAGAACCTTTGCTCGTTCCACTAGAAATGTTCAGAATCAAGAGACTCAGAGAACAGCTTAGCACCTCTTTCAAAACCTTGGCGGTTTCCTCCTTCTGTGGTCGAACCATTATTTCCATATACAGGTAGCATATGCCCCAAATGCCATGGAATAATTCTATGAAATAATTCCCCTTCCCATCATCTTTCTCTACCCTGAGTCCTTAGGTTGTTTGTCTGCCTATGGTTGCCTGGTTGTTCTGCACCAAACTAGGATTGCACTGCTCTCTAGCTCTGGGGAACCAGCAAGTAAAGATGTGTAAGCCAAATTGTAAACACAAGTGAGAAATAGACTAGCATAGTGCAAACAAAGCTTCAGCAGCTGATTAGTGCAAACTGGCCAACAGTCCCTTTTTAGCATGCATTCATCAGGTTAGAATTCCAACTCGAAACCAAACCAAATTAGTATCTGTGAATAGAGGCCAAAAAAACAAAAATCCCTCTAATATGTAATCATTGCAGAAAACAGGTATCTTTAAAGTGTTCAACAGTGTATTTTAAAATGGCATTTTTTAGCTACTGTAGCTTTTGGATTAGCAATGGGTTTCAAATTTCTGGCTTTATAAATGAACTTGAAAAATGATTTGTGAAACTAGAACAATGGAAAATTTATTTTACTCTATCTTTTAGAGTTAAAAAGAACCTAATGAACTCAATATGCTAAAACACTTGAATTCCAGTGCTGCTATATTAAATCAGGTAAATGCATCTAGCTTATAGTTAATTAGGGGAAATAAAAAATATAATGAATCTGTGAAATCATTGAAGGAAGGAATTAATTTCCAGTAGCTTTAGACAGTCACCTAAACTTTTTGAACAAATGGGAGCAAATTGGCTGCCTCACAATGGAAATGTTTGTCTACATTTTTTTCCCAGTTAACTTAAAATATTCAAAGGCTCTACTGAGAGTTGAAAGGGAAGGGAGAAAGCCCTACAAAAGATGATTCAGAATTTATGTGTGGCAGTGCTCTGTAGAGGCCCTTTTTTTCCTCCATTGGCTATGGAGGGAGTCCAGGGAAAGCTGATTTAAACATCTAAGGGGCCTCCAATTACATGGGAAGAGGGAAAAAAAAAAAAGGGTGGAAAAAATTTGGGATGTGATAATTACGTAGGGTTATTTTTCTGAAGAATCTGTAAGTTGTACTCATTTCTTTCTCATGTGAATACACTGCAAAATTAAAAGAAATGGCATCAAAACTTAAAGCAGTGTTTCAGCAGAACTGAGGTGAAATAATAAGCTGTTTTCTTTTTCTAAAAATTGTAAAGAAAGGTTTTCCTTTCAATTCCATTCTTCCTCAGATTTATGAAAAAGATAATTATTTCAGATGCCATTCTGATGTTATTAAATATTTTATGTGCTGTGCATATAGTATTTTGTATGGTTTTGCTACAAGTAAATCACACTCTGTAAGCTGCATACTTCTGTGCTCTTCTTTGTGCCAGTAGCGGCTTACAGTATGACTTCTTGCTGTTTTCAGCCAAGAAAAGGTGAGTTATGTGACTTTTAGGACACGCATTTGCATTCTGAGCTAACTTTCTAAAGGTCAAATAGGTCAAATGACAATTTTGTCCTGGTGTTTAGGAATTGGTGTCACAGGCTTGAGATGGCTGGCAGGTGAGCACATGGTATGAAAATTACGACAGGCTTGTCAAACTGTACAACTGAAATGAAACATTAATAAGCCTATCTTTAGTCAGTAAGAGCACCTGGATCAAGTAATCCACTTCTATAGGTGCCAAAACCTGACTGGTAACTATCTGTACTGATATAAATTTTACTACAGTGATAATGTTTTTGTTGTTCTTATCTAAGGGGTTTATAATAGAATAAGAATTTTAGGTAGCAAGTGTCTGCAGATTATCAACCCATGAAAATGTACATCTTTCTCTTGCAAGTAATAGAGGAGCTGACAAGGAGAGGTGCCATGCTTGACCTTGTGGTGATCAACAGGAAGGGGCTGGTTTGGAATGTGGTCATGAGATTGTGGAGTTCAAGATTCTCAGGGCAGTAAGAAGGGTATGCAGCAAGTTCATTACCCTGGACTTCAAGCGAGCAGACTTTGGCTTGCTCAGGAACCTGCTCAGTAAGGTTCCATGGGATAAAGCCCTAAAGGGCAGGGCACACAACACTGCTGGTTTATATTCAAGGATCACCTGCTCCAAGCTCAGGATCGTTTCATCCCGACAAGAAGGAAATGGGGCAGGAAGGCCAGGAGGTCTCCATGGATGGATAAGGAGCTGCTGAAAGAAACTTAAAAAGAAAAAAGAAGCTTACAGAAAGTGGAAGCAAGAATGAGAAGAATACAGGGACACTGTCCATGAAGCTAAGGATCAGGTCAGAAAGCTAAGGCCCAGTAAGAATTGAGTCTGGCCGGGGATGCCAAGGGTAATGGGATGGGCTTCTATAGGTATGCTGCCACCAAAAGAAAGTCTTGAGATACTGTGGGTCCTCTCTGGAAGCTATCAGGAGAACTGGCTACCCTGGATTTGAAGAAGGCTGAGGTTCTCAATGACTTCTTTGCCTCAGTCTTCACCGGCAAATGTTCTGACCACACCACCCAAGTCTTGGAAGGCAGACGCAGGGACTGTGAGAATTAAAACCTTAGGTCCACTGTAGGAGAGGATCTGGTTCGAGACCATCTTAAAAACCTGAATGTGCACAAGTCTATGGGACCTGATGAAGTCTATCCATGGGTCCTGAAGGAGCTGGCAAATGAAGTTGCTAAGCCACTGTCCATCATATTTGAAAAATCATGGCAGTCAGGTGAAGTTCCCGATGACTGGAAAAAGGGAAACATAACCCCCATTTTCAAGAAGGGGAAAATGGATGAGCCGGGGAACTACAGATCTTTCAGTCTCACCTCTGTGCCTGGCAAAATCTTGGAGCAGATTCTCCTGGAAGGCATGTTAAGGCACATGAAAAACAACAAAGTGGTTGGTGACAGCCAGCGTGGCTTCACTAACTGGAAATCCTGTCTGACTAATTTGGTGGCCTTCTATCATGGGGCTACAGTACTGGCAGATAGTGGCAAAGCTTTTGACATCATCTACCTGTACTTATGCAAAGCGTTCAACATTGTCCCGCATTGACATCCTTGTCTCTAAACTGGGGAGACATAAATTTGACAGATTGACCACCCACTGGATAAGGAATTGGCTGAATTGCTGTGCACAGAGATTTGCAGTCAATGGCTCAATGTCCAGCTGGAGACGGGTAATAAGTGATGTCCCTCAGGGATCAGTGCTGGGACCAGTCCTGTTCAACATCATTGTCAGGGCCATGGACAGTGGCAATGAGGCACCCTCAGCAAGTTTGCTGACTGCATTAAGCTGTGTGGTGCCCTTGATAAACTGGAGGGAAAGGATGCCATCCAGAGGGACCTTGACACTCTTGAGAGGTGGGCCAATGGCAACCTCATGAAGTTCAACAACAAGGTCCTGGGTCTGGGCAATCCCAGGCACAGCTACAGGTTGGGCAGAGAACAGCTTCAGGGCAGCCCTGTGGAGAAGGACTTGGGGGTGTTGGTCAATGAGAAACTGAACATGAGCCAGCTTCAGTGTATGCTCACAGCCCAGAAACCAACTGTATGCTGGGCTGCATCAAAAGGAGAGTGACCAGCAGGTCAAAGGAGGTGTTCCTGCCTCTGCTCTCATGAGACCTCACTTGGAATACTGTGTGCAGTTCTGGTATCCTCAACATAAGGACATGGAGCTGTTGGAACAAGTCCAGAGGAAGGCCACCAGGATGATCAGGGGACTGGAACACCTCCTGTATGAAGATAGGCTGAGAAAGTTGGGGCTGTTGAGCCTGGAGAAGAGAAGGCTGCATGGAGATCTCATAGCAGCCTTCCAATATCTGAAGGGGGCCTATAGGGATGCTGGGGAGGGACTCTTCATTAGGGACTGTAGTGAGAGGACAAGGGGTAATGGGTTCAAATTGAAAGAGGGAAGTTCAGGTTAGATATAAGGAAGAAATTCTTTACTGTGAGGTTGGTGAGGCACTGGAATGGGTTGCCCAAGGAAGCCATGAATGCTCCATCACTGGCGGTGTTCGAGGACAGGCTGGACAGAGCCTTGGGTGACATGGTTTAGTGTGAGGCATCCCTGCCCATGGCAGGGGGTTTTGAACTACATGATCTTAAGGTCCTTTCCACTCCTAACCATTCTATGATTCTATGATTCTACTGTGACATCAGCCTTAATTTGTGATGGCCTGCATTCCAGCTGCAGCTCAGCAAAATATGAGTGTGACAGGAGTATTTCTCTTTGTGGTGATAAAAATATTAATATTTAAGACTGAAGATAGCTAAGCAGTTTATCCTAACTAAAAACACATTGCTTTTGACTTCATGCCTGTGATTGTTTCCAGCTCCCCACTTCTGAGTTATGACAATACTCATGTGCCTCCTCTATATGCTCCATCAAGTGCCATCACTTATTATCCTCACATTATTTACTGTTAGACTCCTTCTTAGAAGTGTGGCAGTTAGCAAGCTATTCCCAGGGATGGATACCTAGCTTTGTTAACACTGAAATGATTGGTTTTCCTCACCCTTTTTTTTTTTTCTTTCCCTTTTCTTTTCTGAAATGGTGATGGTTTGGTCTCTGATATCTCTTGGTGGAACAGGGGAGCAGAGGGGGAGGTGCAGTCCAACTGTCCTCACTGTGATCATAGCTAATAAATAATAGTTAATAGTTTTAAATTAGGCTTGTTATTATGCACTTGGGAGTTCCCAGATTCTCCAACATCTCATTGATCCCATCTTTCACTGTCCTGGGTTCAGTAGTAGCAGTCTTTTTTCCTCCTTCTTAGTAGCTGGTGCAGTGCTGTGGTTTTGACTGGTCTGAGAACAGCGCTAATAACACACCAATGTTTTTGGTTGTTGTTGACCGAAGTTGTGTTTACTGTGATCAAAGACTTTTTCAGACTCATGCTCTGCCAGTGAGGAGGGGCACAGGAAGCCGGGAGGAAGCAGAGGCAGGACATCTGACCCAAAATAGCCAAAGGGCTATTCCTTACCACAGCACGTCATGCCCAGTATACAAACTGGAGAGAGTTACCTGGAGGGCCCAGATCACTGCTTGAGTCGGGCTGAGTACCAGCCAGCTGGTGGTGAGAAATTGTATTGTGCATCTCTTGTGTTTTATTGCTTTGTTTTCCTTTTCCCCTTTTAGTTTTATATTCTCTCCCCCTGTAATTTCCCTTATCATTATTATTATTGGTGGTAGCAGCAGTGGTTTTGTAATATACCTCAGTTACTGGACTGTTCTTATCTCAACCTGTGGGATTTACGGTCTTTCAATTCTCCTCCACATCCCTCTGGGAGTGAGTGGGGAAGAAAGGGGGTAGTGAGTAAGTGGCTGTGTGGTTCTGAGTTACTGGCTGTGCTTAAACCACAATACTCACCCACTTCTGTACAACTATGTTGGTTTATAATCACAATTTCAAAGAAACACAGACTTGTGATAACAGTGCCACACCTTTTCTGCACAATGGCCCTTTGTTTCCTAGGTCTTTACCAGCTAGAGATAGTAAGGCATATTTGTCTGGTGCTAGCCTGGTTTCCACCAGTTACCAGGGAAACGCTTAAGTCCTTAACTTTGCAGAACTGCCTGCCTCCTCTAATTTCTGCCAGTGCTCTTCTATTTGTCTAAAAACCTTGAAGCATCAAGAGTACAAAATTTCTTACAAAAGCTATCATGTTCCAGAATCATATCTCTAGTTTGTACATATTGCTGCCTTTGAGAATTCACCCAGCTGAGTGTAAAACAATTCGGCACTCTGTGCCTCAAAAGTACGTGCTGTGGTTTCAAAGCGCATCTCTGATCTTCTCATGTTTATGCCTTCTAGTTTCTAAATCCATGTCTGCTGAGACATCATAAAAATGTTTTTCTTTTTACAACTGGAAGTAATTTTTTCCTTTTATTCCTGTCTGTTCGAATTAGGGGCTTTGCAGCTTCTTGGCATATTATTAAAACAGGGGAGAAACTACTGTTTGACAGCTGCCTCAGGTCCCTCAGACTTGATCTAAGTTAATATTTTGTATGGCAGTAGAGGATTCTGTACAATGCCCATTTCTTTTCTTTCATATGAAACGCTTTATCCAGGTGGAAAACAAAAAGCATACTCCTCTGCTGCTTTCTTAACAAAGCAGACGTCTGCTCTGTTTCATTTTTAGGAGCATACTATTTTTCAGGTTTAAAACAGTGACCTGTATTAGCTCCCATTTTATCTTCTTTGCATTCATTATATGACAATTTTATTTTTTTTAAAAATCTTATAATCCAGCTGTAAACACTTCAGTCTTTTAACATCCAGTTAATCCTATTGACAGCAACAGTCAGAATTTATCAGCATAACAGGAAAAACCATTTTGCATCACCATCTATTACTAAGAAATTCTGTCTTATTCCTGACTCATGACAGTGAAAAATCATCTTTTGTGGGCATTGCTTGATTTCCAATTTAACGTAAACCTTTTTCTAGAAATCCCCCCAAGCCCTTGCTTTGTTTAAACAGTATAATCTATTTAACATAATTGTAATTAATAGGTTGCTTTTGAATATGCAAACATAGATATTTAGAAACTGCTTTTGTCTGTTTCAGCTTCTTCATCACCTACTTGTTTTAAAGGCTCCATGAAAAAAGAAACTGCCCACTGAAAGATAACTACTATCACTTCCTCCCCCCCCCCCCCATTATTATGCTTCAGGAAAATTATTATAAACTTCTTTCACCAATGGCACCATTTTCCAGTATTGTTTCCAATTTGGGTAGCTAGTCCTTAATACCTGAAGCTGTCACAGCTAAGTAATGAGCAAAGATTAGTGCTCTAGTGAAACTCCCATCTGTGCGTGGTTCATGTTTTTATTTAATCATAATTTATTTATGACAGAAACTGTGTCATGTGGAAATGTTTTAATGGATTAAATTTGACCTCAAGGCATTTAGGTAGCATCAATCCCACTCTTTTTCCACAAAGAAGCAAAATAAAACCGAAATCAGTTTGCAGTATCAGTTTCCATATCTTTTCTAATAAAAAAATTTACTTTCAGAACTTCACAAAGAAAATAACACAACTTCATTAGTAAGAATAGCTATTATGAAGATGAGAAAAATCTGACTGGAGGGAAAATGTTTTTATAAATATATCTGGACACGGCAAGGGAGTATTTGGTCAAACCACAACTAACAAAACAAGACTTAATTTCAGTGCTGAATTTGCAATGTAATAAAGTGAGAAGATGCAGGTAGACTTGTACTGTTCATTGGACCAGTGAATCTACTTGAAAAAGCACAGAACCTTCTGAGGGCACAAAGTTCCTTACCCTGTGCAGAATTCTACAGGACTGTCTCAGATGCAAGGGCCACCAGTGCACTCAGACACTGAGGACAGCAGCTGTTCTGTGTCTATGGTGTTGTGTATACCTGGGTGGATGGTATGTGCGGAAGCATGTTTAGTTGTGGTAGAGAAAGTGTGATTAGCAGATACAAGCCTGCATGCACACACACATAATACAAAGATAGCTTGCATCAGATAATTTCAACCAACTGTTTTGTACAAGTAGTTATTCTAAATAACTTGAGACTGAATTTGTCTCAGCCAAAAAGGCTCCAACTTTTGGTTGAATATGCAGCAAATTTGGAGATTTTTTTCTTGTGCATTTATCAATAGACACACATAAACACACCTATACATGCATTCACATGTATGCATATACATATGTATGTGCATGTATTTGTATGTACATATACAGACATGAGAAACAAGCAGTTTTCCAAAGCTGCTGCACTTTCAACCAAGAAACTGAGCCTTTTTTACTGAGGCTAATTCCGTGAGATGCTGTGAGTCCCCAAATTTGTCTTTAAATTTAATCTGCCTGATAGAATGCTTTGTGGGCATAAATAAGTACTTTCACAATGAGATAATTTAGATTATGTTACACTAATATCCTTACATAACATAAATTATCCTATTGTGAAAGTATTGCAGCAGTATATACTCAAGACATTGAATTAGAAAGTAGCATATCAGTTCTTGGTAATACCTCAGTGACATCCGAGATCATTATTCAAGCTCAAAATTTACCAGAAACTTTAACAGCAAGTTAGCAGAAATAAATATCAACATTCATATTAAAGTTTTGTTTTCTCTTTGGGTGGAAAATATGGCATAGGACAGGCAAGTATCTCTGAAATATTTTCATAGTCCTATTATTAAATTATGTGTCTAAATTGAGTTACACCTCTCACCTTGACATCTTGTGGGATCTAAGCAGGAAAAATAAAGGCTCTCTTCTTGACAGGAAAGACCAAATTAGGTATCATGTACTTCTTCATATAGATGCATTTGTATCAGAAGAAATGCAGCTGCTCTGGCAGCTAAAAGAAAGGAGGACTTGGAGTAGGTAAATAGAATTCTGTTATTTATAACTTCAACGATTAAGCATATAAGCATTTTATTAAACCTTTATCAGCTAGAGAAAACAGCATTAAAGTAAAACCTCCTAGCCTTGCCTCTGTAGCTTTCCAATACTACTAGATTTTAAAACAGCTATTTGTACATCTGAATTCTTAGCTACTTAGCATACTTAGTCCTCTTCTCAAGTACACATTGCTGCTGTAATGACTGATAATAGGAAGATCTCATTTCCTCGTAACCCATGGGTCATGAACACATGATGTAGCGATCCATAGCATCAACAAATCTGGATATCTTTTTGTCTTGGGTTCAGCTGTAGCAGTCATTTTTCTCCTTCTTAGTAGCTGGTGCAGTGCTATGTTTTCAACTTTGGTCTGAGAACAGTGCTGATAACACACCAATATTTTTGGTTGTTGCTAAGCAATGTCTGACCAAGGGCTTTTTCAGGCTCATGCTCTGCCAGTGAGGAGGGGCACTGAAAACCAGGAGGAAGCAGAGGCAGGGCACCTGACCCAAATTAGCCAAAGGGGTTTTCCATACCGCAGCACATCATGCCCGGTATATAAACCGGGGAGAGTTACCCAGATCACTTCTCGGGTTGGGCTGGGTATTGTTTGGTGGATGGTGAGCAATTATATTGTGCATCTCCTGTGTTTATGTTTTCCTTTTCCTTTTCCCCTTTTAGTTTTATATTCTCTCCCCTTGTTGTTTCCCATATCATTATTATTATTGGTGGTAGCAGTAGTGGTTTTGTATTATACTTCAGTTACTGGACTGTTCTTATCTCAACCTGTGGGATTTACAGCCTTCCAATTCTCCTCCCCATCCCTCCGGGAGTGAGTGGGGAAGGAATGGGGTAGTGAGCAAATGATTGCATGGTTCTGAGTTACCATCTGGGCTTTAAACCGTGACACTTTTCTATAAATTCCCACCTTTTTTTGACAGATGCTGCAGATGACCCTTATCTTCGGACAATTGCTAGCGGATGTAGTACTACTCCAGTCATGTGTCCTTAGGTTCACAGCAAAAGGTCTGTCCTGCTCTTGAAAGAGCAAGCTGGGAGGTGCTTCTTCAGGCTTGCAATGAGCTGATAGAAGAGCTCACAATGCACAGAAAGTTAGTTTCTCACATTTCAATCAGTAGAAGAAAATATGGTAACTCAAGGGAAATATGGAGATTTTAAGTAGGGTATATATTTTCTATCACTGGAGACTGTATGGGGCTTACCCATGATTTCCCTAAGCAGAAGTAGCTGTTTTCAGTTACGTATTATCACTGCTCTTCAAAGGTAACAGGAATCAATTGCACAGAAAGGAGTAAAGTACATCAGAAGCCTACTTAACTAGCATGTAGTAAACAGATAACTGTGGAAATTTGTTACAAAGAAAACCAGTTTGTGTTATATTACAAGTTTGTTGGTTGAGTTTTGTTTGGTTTTGATTTTTCTTTTTTTTTTTGTGTGTTTTTTTGGGGGGAGGTGGGGTTTAAAATTTTTTGGGGTTTGTTTGTTTGTTTGTTGCTTGGGGTTTTTTTTTTATTTTTTTGTCTGAGGGAAGTTCCCCTTTCTCTGTTCACATGAAGTAAATAGGATATTATTTTCTGGATGGAAATCCTCCAGATAAAGGGAAATCCTTTCTCATGCTATTTAAAAAAATCATTCGCTCCCAGAGGAACAGAGACGCACTGGATGTTTACTGTCTGTAGGAATCTGATGTTTCATCTTGAATCCTAATAAGGAAGCCTTCATATGTTTTTTTTTGTCATTTAAACTTCAGCTGAGTGTTATTAGTTGCACACAGCATTGATCTTAAAATGAATCTTCAGGGCAGTAAAAAATCTGCCCATTTAAGAAAGTCTAAACAGCAGATGAATGACAATCATCCTTTTTGATCTCAAAACACTGTCATAATCTTTTCTAAGAAAAGGCTATTTGCATATTTTCTTAAGGTGTTAACATGTTCTTTCAAGAGAGAAGCTATGAGGTAAGAAGCAGGTAAGACAAAAATGACTTTAAAATAAAGACTTGGACAATAGACAGAGAAGATGAAAGCAAAAGAGATGCAATGTCTTTTATCTATTCCAGATCAAGGACGTTTTATCAGATTAGCCTAGACCCCTACATCATATAGCAGCAGGCTGTGTTAGGCAGTCCTAAACTTCAGAAAGGTTGTTGCAATACAGTTGTTCAGTGTAAACATGCTTTAAATACTTGTGCATATCTGCTAATTCCCCAAGAGTTGTTTCTCTTTACATACCATTGCATTAGATTTACTTTTTATCAGTAGAGAGAAATACATTGAAGGAACTCAGAAAATGCTCAAATAAAGTGCCAAACATCATTCAGCAAGGTACTGCAAAATGTTGAAATAGGCGACTAACTTTTCACTCTAAAAGAATCTGAGGTAAGTGTTTCAGCTATTCAGGGCTTGAGAAGACACTCTTTGGGTTAATGGATGTTTGAGTGGACTGCTTAAAAGCTGTCAATGCAACAACCAGCTAGGAGGTCATTAATAATCTTGCAGCATCCCATGTATCAGTGAAAACTCAAGACTGGGTCTTAAGATATAAAATTTAAATTCTTTCTTCTGCTTATTTGCATACTGTCCAAGGTTATGATCTTTGATGGGAGAAATGTTATTATATTCTTTGAACACCATAGATGTCAAAATACATTGTATATATAATATAATATATAATATAATATATAGAATATGTCAATGCATAAATTTATATATATTTAACATATTCAAACAAAATATAGTAATACAAAATGAAACTCTAACCATTAGGTCAAGTTGGACGAAAAAACCTGAGAAACCTGATCTAGTTGAAAATGTTCCTGCTTATTGCAAGGCAGTTGGACTACATGGCCTTCAACAGTCCCAACCCAAATGTCATGGGTTCAGGAGCAGCAGTAATTTTTCTCCTTCTTGGTACCTGGTGCAGCGCTGTGTCTTTGATTTTGGGCCTGCGAACAGCACTGATAACACCAGTGTTTTCAGTTACTGCTTGGTAGTGTTTTGTCTGGCCAAGGACTTTCTGAGTCTCATGCTATACCAAGGGAGGAGGGAAGCCAGGAGGAAGCAGAGACAGGACATCTGACCCAAACTGACCGAAGAGGTTATTCCATACCACAGCACGTCATGTCCAGGATGTGAAGACAGAGAGCAGAGACCTAGAAGGGTGTGAAACCGGAGAGCAGAGACCCGGAAGGGTGTGGGTGTAGTGATGGACTGGGGCTGCACGGCATGGTCAGGTTTTTGGCAGTGGGAGGTTCGCTGCTGGGGGGTGCACTGGCTGGGTCGGGCTTGGTGAGCAGTTGTATTCTTTTTCCTTGTATTTCTCTTGTATTATTGCTGGTGGTAGCAGTAGTAATTTGTGTCATACCTTAGTTGCTAAACTGTTCTTATCTCAACCTGTGGAAGTTGCATTCTTTTGATTCTCCTCCCCATCCCCCAGGGACTGGGGGAAGAAGGAGAGTATAGTGAGTGAGAGAGAAAACTGGGGGGGGGGGGGGGTTAGAGGCTTAAACCATGACATCAAACTATTCTGATTCTGATGCTATTCATATAACACTGTTCATATTCTGATTTTATGGTCTTTAAGCAAGATAATGTAATTATTTTTAATGGCTAATGTTGAGAGTAATTAATATTTTTCAGTATTTTTATATAGTTAGGTACAGTACTAGAACTCAGACATGAAGAGGTACAGTATTAGAACTCAGACATGAACCAGCAAAGTAGGCAGTCAAATCTTCCTCGACTGTCACAATTTTTTTTTTTTTTTTTTGCTGGACCTGTTTATTTTAATTTACCTCAAATTCCTAAGGCTCTGTTTAAAGAGACAGCCTTCAGGTTAATTTACTATATTTTAGTAGCTTTTATGGGGGGGGGGGGGGAGGGGGAGAATCTCTTCTTTTTTTCCTTAGGTGAGATCATTGCCTTACAAAAATATATTATTTTTAAAGTGCTTGTATTATTCTTAAGCCAGTGAAACCTAGCACATCTGCAATCACTTAGGAAGGTATAATCATAATTTCCAAATTTACTTCTGGGAAAATCATACTATAATCATGGTTTCAAGGCAGAAAGATCTGGCACTATTCATACAGTAGGCTAAAATTTTGAAGTTATTCTTATATCTAACATTCATCATCATGATTTAAATAGATCAGCTGAAGAATAACTCATCATATAACTGCCTAAGCTTTTAAACTGCTCTTCTCTCCTTTCTGTAGCTTTATATTGGTCTTCCACAATGAATTTACCACTTTCAGCTGTATTCACTCCACTCCTTTTACTTCTAGTACTGAGGTCACTTTATCAGTAGACTTCTTAACAAATAAGCACTTCTGGCCACTAAGCTTACTCTTTGTTATACTTAGTATACTGAGCTTCTTAGATTCCCCCACATAAGACATTGTTATTATCTCATATTATCCTTATAGTTAATTCCTGAACAGTATTTAGTCATGTCGTTGTGAAATTAACATAGAAGACAGTTAATTGGCATTAGAGTAATGAAGTCATTACTGACCTATGCAGTGAAGAATATCCAACCAGACACTAATTATAACAGAGAAGTGACATCACCAATGAGATTTTGTCAAACATTCTGTATTTATCAAAGCCAGAAAGAATTTTTTTTTTTTTCTGGTTAAAAGCCAAGAGATTACGTGGGAGTTGGTAGATGCAGTTTAAAAACCTCAACTGAATTTAAACAAAGACTGTTGCAATTTTACACACAATAGTTCAACAGATCAGTCATCACTTTTTAGGCTTTTATCAACCAACTTTACTATCTACTCACTGACTCCCACTGTAGTACTCATTCCCAAAACACATCGTTGAGGCCAGAAGTACAAATAAGTACTTAAAAATATTTAGTAAATGAATTGAGATTAATTCCACCTGAGCTGCATATAACTCTAGGTCATCTGCTTTGTTGCTGGAAGTTAGGACTTCTATCAAGGAAAAACATCCCTTTATATACAACTTTTCTAGTCTTTTTAAACATCTTGTTCTGGCTGCTATTATGATAAATATTGGCCTATACAGCTACTTGTTCTGATTCTGAATGACCCTTGTTCATATTCATTTTCGTAGTAACTCTTAAATATATGATCAATGTGCTTCTCTAGTCTCCTGTGAGGTCACCTGTTTGGTTTTTTTTCGTTTGTCTGTTTTTGTTTGGTTTGCTTTGTTTGTTATGTTATATTTTGCTTTGTTTTGTTATTTTATTTACTCGCATGCTATATTTTAGTTTTCACAACTGGACTTTGCAGTAGTATCACATTTCAGCTTTTCCCCTAGCCCTGATTTTTGTCATAAGGATTACAGTTTTGTACAGCTTAGAAGTAGTCATGTTTTTTATTAAAATCAGCATCATTATTAGGAATTTCTTAAACAGTAAATTATACCAAAACTTTTTGTTTGTCTTTTCTTCTAAATTTTTCTATCCACATAGGCAAACTAAATTTTTGCTGACCAGGAAATCTCAACATTGAAAGTGGTTTCTTTTTCTATATCTTAAATCCATGATTAACCCTTTGTTTGTTATCAGTTTCTCTGATCAGTAAATTGTTTCAGCTTTATAACGTCAGCTCACTGATAAAACTTTCCCCCAAAAAATGCCTACCTTTGTGTCAATAATGGTCATCATCTTTCTGGGACAGCCTACATAAGGAAAGCTCTTGCTGCTAAAGTAGGAGGACTTTGTGAGGTTCCATAATGTATCAGGTCAGTACTTCCAGGCAGCCGTCACCAGCTCATGGCTGTCTGAGAAGAAAATTTTAATTTTAAATCTTATAATTCTTTTAATTACAAGAACAAACCTAAACTAACTCTAGGTATAGAAAACATTGGGTTACATTTATTTCTGTCAAACTGAGAACTGTGCTCTGTCACATGATCTGCATTTATCTGACTATGAGAGAGGCCTTGCAGTCAATGTCTTTCCTTAAAACCAGAATTTGCCTATCTGATTGAAACACTCGCTTGAATCTTACCTTAAATCTTTCACCTTGACAGTTACATGGAGAGCTCTCTATACCATTCAGCTGCCAAGACAGGCTTACTGCATAGAACTCTGACTAGATGAAACACTAATCCATTTTTCAGTATGCCAGCAGCCATCTTCCTATTTTTTTGTTACATTCATATTTCTTGTTCTCTTTTCCCAGTGCCTTCTTTTAGACCTCACTATTGCTGGTACTCATCAAAGTCACTTCTGTTCTCCCTCTTTGACATAAACTTATGACAGGAGAGGTTTTTTCCACTTTATGGCATCTTAATAATTCAAATTGAGAATACAGAAGGGCTTGTCTGTATTTTTTGGCAACCAATATAGTCAATATTTAAGATCCATATCACAGATAAAACATTCAAAACAATCTGGGAATGAGATCGAAAATGGGTAATAACAACCTTTTGAAAAATACACTTTACAGAATACTATAAAATTGCCTTTGCTACTTGAAGTGACTAATTCATTAGGTGATAAAAGCTAAAAGCAATTTTATAGAGGAGCAATTTACTATTTAGTGCACAAAAGAAAAGCAACAGGGTTAGAATTGTTAATTTTTAGAAAGCCCTATATTTGAATGCTCGGTTCATGTGAACAATTTTATGTAACTACTAAACAAAACAAAGTATGATTTGGTGCCAGTTTTTAGTGGGTGCATAAGCTGTACCAGACCTGCATTTATGAAAATCTCCCTTGATCAGGCATGGAGCATTACAGTTTGCTGTGCTGCATAGAGAATGCTTACAGAGCTCAAACAGGTTAGATTACAAAAGATTAGCACAAATAAGTGATAGTGAACCACTCATGTGCATAGCCTCAATATAGTGTTGCGTTGCTGTGTAACAAAATACAGTAAAAGAGAAAGAAAGTACTGCAATACACAGCTTGTCTGAACAGTGAATTGCAAGAAACAAGCAGGGTATTTACTTCCTTTATTCATTTTCAGCTTTCCAGCCATCGTAATGCAAATACATATGAGTTTCAGGTTTTCATGCAGCAGTAGTAATCCTGTCAAATATTACTTGTAGAAAACAAAAGCTGTTAATCAGTTAACAACCCCTACTATTTCTGAATTATAATTTCTCTAAGCCACGTGTCTCAATCATGTCTAAGTATTTGAACACCCAGATAAAAGAAGAGTGGATGTGTCTGTTTCAACAAAGGTGTTATGATTCTAGGGAATGAAAAAGAAAAGAAAAAGAAGGAAAATTCTTTTGTGGAAAAGAGTTTGTTGCTACATGTTAAAGCAACTGGCTTGGAAAACAAGTGTAATCTGGACAGGCAGTTGTCTTGAGAAGTCTTCCTCACAGCCCTGTTTTTGTTTGTAAATATATGCTCTGAAGTCTGATGATGTCTTCGGCTGCAATGTTTATCAACATGGACTGAAGAGATTAAGTCTTGTAAGACCATATATGTAGCTGTTATACTCCTTAGGTAAATGACGACAAAGACTGCAGATCAACCATGCTCTCCCACAGGCAGGACTCGGGCATAAAGAGGTGCACTCTGAATGCAAGCATGTAACTGCACATTGTGTCACCAGAGAAAGAAGGGACTGAGAAATAAAGTCAATTGTGCTCCACTTCTGTAGCCAAGAGTATATCCAGATTCACCTATCCAATATAACACAATTTTCCAGGGAAAATCAGTTCTGTGACCTACATAGTAATAAACAGAACACTGCATGCTTTAGCTCAATATACAGCAGTTAAGGCTGCAATAAAATTTGCACTTAAAGAGAAATGGAATTTACTGCTTTCCATTAATGATTCAGACTTCATGCTAGAGACTACCATTTTTGGGGCCCTTTGGTAAATTTCTTTTTAATATATAGAAGAGGCAAAGCTTTGTGCCGCACTGAATGTCATCGCCAGTGCTTTGCAGTTCTGAAGCGCTCGGGTTGCATGTATTCACTGGGGTTGAACAGGATGAACACAAAAAACCCAGGCGTATTTGCTGCATTCCCTTAATCTTACTCCAAGTGAGACGATACTCTATTTGTACAACAATTAAAAAAAAGGCTTCAAGGATCACTATCTGCAACTATCCTCTCCTTTCTGGCATGTGGAGAATAATGGCTGGAGAGGTCTGCTGCAACAGGAAATGGCTCCACTAACAGATGCCACAGTGGAGAGGAGAAGCTCAGATGTACAGGCTGCTTTGCAATGTAACTTGTACCCTGCTGAACCGCTATTTCCACTTAGGTAGTAATCCTTTCTACTGGACATATATCTGTTTTAATAAGCAAGGAGAAATCAGTCAATCAATCACACAAACTCTTCAACAAGGAAATTAAATATTTGAGAGAAAAATTCCTCTTTTATATTACTCTTGATATGCTGAGTATAATCATCTGGGCAGTCTTTCCATCTACCAGGAATGTTGATAATTTCTCTTATTTTATGGAAAGGGATGAATAAGCTTTTATGGGGCAGATTTATTCCAGTAGGAGACACTTGTATCATTCCGGGTTTTGCTGTGCCTATTTCTATATTGTGTTAAACACTCTTATATAAACTTAAGTAGGTAAAAATTAACACTGACTTCATAGGACTAGTAAAGAGTGTAAACTCCATTTTTATTTGCTGCATATATTTGTAAATATTAAATATGCAGTAAACAATATGATTAAAAAATTCAAGATGAAAACAAACTCCTCAAATCATCCTTTATTTTTTTCCCCATTATATTTTAGTGATCTTGGATGAAATTATACCTCTAAAAGGAAAAGATTTGTAAATTATTTATCAATAGGTCTTTAAGATATATCCATTTCAAATATCGTATCTGCTTATCCGTTTTTTTTAGCTAATAACGCTATTTCGTCGCTGTAACCTGTAACTTGAAATGAAGCAATTCTCACATAGGAAATGTTTTTTGAAATATCTTATTCTTCTTATTTCCAGAAGCAATGAAAATTTCATTGTGCAAATTCAATTTACCTGAAGAAGCTCAAAGGACAGGACCTTGCAGGTGAATTAAAATTCTCTCTTTGTGTTTCAGAATTCAAAGGGACAAACTGATGTTTCACAGACTAGCACAGAAATGCAATTTATTTTTTTTCCATTGTTGATTCTTGGCTAAGAAATCCTAAAAGGATAACTGACTCTCTGTATTTAATAGGCTTCTGGGTCCCTGCAGCTCACTATTAACAAACATAAAGCTGGAAAGAAAGGGAACTTGAAAGGAGAAAAAGAAAATGCACTCCCAAACATTTTTGAAACTGCACATTTCTAAAAGCCAGAGAAAATCCATCTTATGGATTCACATGACCGTAGATCAGTTTTATCCAGTCAGAGCACATGGTGTTGGTATTCATTAATGATTTTGTGACAAATCGGGTATATATTCATCTACAGGTATAAATGTGTTACTGAAGATTTCATTTCTCAGAAAAAGCATGTAGTACACGAGGATCTAAAATTCAAGTAATATTTATTTTCCAGCAAGCCCTTGTGCATTTCATTTTAACTACACTCCTGTTTGAAATGACGTATCAGGCAAAGAGCACCTTTAGAAGCTGTCTCTGCCAGTCGTCTGATCTTACACCAGATATCAGTTTTTGTGTTAATCTTGCATCCTTCAGATGCATACACTTACTTAACCTCTTATGAAGGCCTCACTGCTTTTAAACTCGGCACATGTTGAGCAGGCAGTAGAACTGGTCATATTGTATCAGGTTAAGCTTGGGATAGTTTTAACACAGAAAGAAATGGGTTGTGAGGGCTCATGATTGTCATAGTGCTATTCATAGTGCTATTCTAACACTACTATTCTAAGATTCAATGATTCTATAACAAAACAACTATATTGTTGTTGATTCATTACTTATAATCTTTGGGGAGTGATGGTGATACTGCCCCACCAAATGAGTAAGTGTATGGCCTAGGCTAATGCTGCGGAGGGATTACATGGAGAACCAGCTCACTGGGTACAGCAGAAGACTGTAGCCTGTGCTCTCCCAGTATTCCTGAGTGTAACTGAACCACAGATATTTGCAGACTAAAATAGGAGAGACAGATTTAAATTGCACTGATTTGTACAAAAAATCAAGACTCTCTTGAATACACCAAATAAATTATTTAAACCCCAATGCTGTTCTTTTTTATGCAGACAGAAAGGGAATAAAAGAAGGGAATCATACCAGGGGAAATGCCTTCTATGTTGTGTACAAGAGTATCTGATATCTAAGCCAGACTTTTACCACAGTGTTTTGGCTTGTTTCATGTCTGAGGATAGGGAGAAGCTGAAGTGGATGCTCAATTCTACTAATAGCACAGTCACTGTTGCTCACTCATCTAAAGGCAAGTGACTACTTATCCCACCTGAGGGAGAAATTCATCCTGGTGTTGTGAAAAACAGCACTTTTTTGAGCTGATTGTTTGAAGATATTGCCCTTGGCAAGTTAAGCTTCCTCTTGTGATAATAGTTACTCTAATTCCAAGATAAAATATTTATGCTTTTTTTCACTTTTTTACATAAATCTGTCCTCATGTGCATCACCTTAATGTGACCTAAGCCTATGAACAATATGTCCGGGATTAATTCAGAATTAATTCTTGTGCGCAAGGTGCAACAGAGGAAACAAATGTATTAAGTGAGCTGACACACTCTTTTATTATCTTCTATTTTATGTTTGCTCAAGGGAATAGATTATTCATCAGCTAGAGCTTTGCAATAATCTTGGTAACAAATCTTGCATGACAGAGATGGACACACTTCCATAGCCATAAAAACACAAGACACGATAGTAAACAATTCAATAATTCAGCTGATAATTAGATTTTCAGATAACATTACTGTATTTACACTGTCCTGAAGCACTGGACTTTCAATATGGACATAAATGTATTACCTAGTCAGCTCCATCTTCTTTCATGGGCAGATTGTCAGAAAACTACATAAACCTGCCTGGCAATATGCTAACAAGACAAATATGTTTGGACTCTAGAGGACTTCCTCTACCTGCATTTGAAGGTTTTACTTGCAGAGCTGGAGTTACAAGAGACTGAGGAATCTGATCATGAGAAGGCTGTTTAAAGACAGTGGAGATACAGCCCAGGGAACAAAAATGCCAGTCTTGTTCCTTAATTTCTTCATCAATTTATATTATGTTTTGTTATACCGTTAATACATGATATTTGATAACATAGGATATGGTCTCAGATGCATTATTTCTGACCTTCTTAATTATGCTATTGATTTTAATACAACTAAAAGGAAGAATATGCTCTGTGGATTGTTAAAGACTACTTTTCCCAAATAAAAGAGGGTGACTGTGAGAGACACACAGGTCTTGCTGGAAAATCCAGCAACCAGGTAACCAAAATTATGTTCTCGATGATTACGAGCACCCGGATGGATGTCTCAGTGGTATATGAGAGAGTAATGGCATGGCAAAGAGGAGCCTTAAAAGGGGATGCAAGAAGCTTGTTCTTCACAGTGGTTTACAGAAGGGAAAATTGTAAAAGATAAATTGTCACTTGGCAAGACATACAAGAAAGAGAACAGTTAATTTTACAACTATTATTCAAGTGGCAAATTCTTATTCCTTTGAATACTGTCAGTGAATTCACATGTGAATAAAATATAGAATGTTGGAAATCTGAACTCCAAGCTTTCCACTCTTACTCATATAAAGAACTACTTACTACTTGTAAAAATCAGCTTATAATGTACTTAGATGTACTTATATCAAGCACTGTTGAACAGTCCAGAATCTGCATTTGAAGAGTTACACAGGTATTAAATTAATTTTAGAATCTCAAAAGTAAAATTACAGAGGCTGCTAGTATAATGGGAACAGAAGAAAAGAGAGATTATCTCCTAAATTGTTAAGATTATAGGCTTAGCTATCCCTCCAAAGTTGCTTCACTGTAGCTATACTAGTTGAAAGGATGTAGGAGAGACAAAGCTTGTAGATGATCAAAAGTAATGTCAGAAGACAGAAGACACATGGAGGGTGGAGGAGACGTGTAGAGTGTTTTAGCAGTTTCATAGTGGGCATGCTGAATAACAGAGAGAGAAATGCCCTGCCCCTACAAGGGACATGCAGTGACAGGACAAGACAAGAGGAAATGGCTTTAAAATGGAAAAGGATAGATTTGGATTTGGTACTAGGAAAAAATTCTTCCCTATGAGAGTGATGAGGCTCTGGCAAATGTTGCTCAGAGAAGCTGTGGCTGCCCCACCCCTGGCAGTCTTCAAGACCAGGTTGGGCGTTGAGCAACCTGGTCTAGTGTGAGGCATCCTTGCCCATGGCAGGGGGGTTGGAACTGGATGACCTTTAAGGTCCCTTCCAACCCAAACCATTCCATAATTCTATGAAGGTAACATCTATTAGACCAGATAATAGAACTGAAAACATTAGACAAGGCCTTCTTCAAGTTTGAATGAAAAAGAACAACATTTCAGAGCTACATGCAAGAGAAGTCTCCCTCTGAAAGTTTAGTTGTGTATGTTATCAGCTGGCCTACCCTTGACAGGAAAGATTATAACCCTCCAAAGAAGCTGAAACAAGCTCTCGTGTCCTATTCTTCTGTGATATATTTACTGCAAAGTAACCAGACAAGCAAAAATTGAGATAAACTTCTGGTTTGCATAATGATTAAATAGAGCAGGAATTTGAATAGTTATTTCATTATTTTTAAGTATTTTTTTTTAAGTTTTAACTATGGTAATCTTTGGAGCAATGTGTAGCATATGAAAATGCTGCTCCTGGGTTTCGTAGTTTTCAAGTCTTTCCTGTAGTAACACTGTATCTTACTTTAGATATATTCAGTGCCTGAAGCCTCAAAGCAGGCATTACCAGCAGCGAAACCAAATGTTCACAAAAACCCCAGAGAACATGAAATCAGAGAAGCTACACCTTGTGTTACAGCTTTCCTTTAGTAATCTTTAAAAGAAAGAAACAATGCCTACTTACAGTATCCGCATATTGACTCATAGGCCAAATTCTATTACAAAGCTGTGTCTACCGAAAAAAGTTAAGTAAAACCATGTAACTGCTCTGCAGCAGGAAGTTCAACCCCCATTAATTTCCCTTGCACTACTTAAAATAAAAAAAAAATCACCAGGGATGCCAGAATTAGTAAAACTCTGACAAATAGCAGCATACTTTGCAAGTTTAAAAAAGCAAAGTCAGAGACTTCTTCATAACCTTGCACTAATTTCTATGCTGGTATTCATGTTAATATGAATAGCTTCTACTTTAAATAATTTTGTTTCTGAGTTGGAATACTGCTATAGAGCATATGAACAGCTGTATGGGTCAGTTTTGTCTGAGAAAAAATAAAATTACATGAACCAATCTCTTGGCAGCTTTAAAAGTTTCAAAACTGTAATTTTATATGTGACAAAAGCATAAACAGATTTTACTGTGTTTAAGGCTACAGCTGGAACATACACTTCTCCGGGCAAAAGGGTGTAAAGATTTTGTGAATGACGGATTTGTAGGACATATATGCCTTTTATTTTTTATTTTCTTTTTGTCAAATTTTAGGAAAAACACCCTTTGAAGATGAGATGTTGAATTTAAGAAGCTGAAAGAATGGAATCATGCTTAGATTTCAAATGCTGTGATATTAAGTATAAGATGAAGCTGCTGTTAGGAATTAGTCAGCTCACAACAGTACAATCAGAAGTGGAGGCCATTACATTCAGACTGAGGATCAGCGCTTAGCTCGATGTGCGAAGTTTAATGTCTGTCCTTATGAGGGTTCCACCTGCTGTTATTGCCAAATGGTGGCTCACAGACACCACCTCAACGGAGAGGGGCTTTTGTTGTTTTCAGCATTTTGATTTTATTTTCCAATTACAGACACGATTTTCAAAATGAATAGAAATCTGGAAGAGATATAAGTATTCCAAACAGCCTTCCCAAAGGCATTTGTTAGTGGTGTGCCAGGGCAAGTTCAGAGGGAAAATCAGTCTACTTTAAAATTCTTATCTGGTATTATCCCAAAGACAGACAACAGGTGCTGAAGCTATACTTCCAGGATGATATCCTGCAGAAAGCAATTTAAGTTATTAGCACGGAGAGGACAGCCTACACAGTTAATCAGTAAGAAGCTCTCACTTCCTCTGGAGGGAAGGGTGAATTGTACTTAAAGGACAATGATTCCTAAGATGGCTTGAAAACATTATAATGGTATCAAAAACCGCATTTGAGAATGGGAAAATCTGAAGAGGAATATTAGAGGTAATTTATACCAAGGGCTCGTGTGGCCAAGGATATTGAGGAAGCCATCAATGCTTACTGCATAGGACAAAAACAAAGGCCAAATTCATAAAGATAATCCACTCTGCTGACAAATGAAAACTAAATGCCTAACACATAGATTTGTTTACAGTTAATGGGAATATATATGTATTTGCTCTAAAATTTATCTTTGCCATTGTCTTAGAAAAACAAAGTATAGTTAAAGAGATGATCATGCACATCCAAACTGGTTTCACTAGACATGTCATACATACTTAAATCTGTCTGTGGGCCACTTTTTAAGAACCAGTTTGCTGTGAAATACTGGTTTAGACATGGTACCTCTAGTCATCCCCTTTCCCAATAGGCTGGTAGAAAACAGTGTCAAAATAATAAAGTACCTATAATGGTGGCAGTGGAGTGAGACATCAATCTGCATTTAGCTCTGCAATATTATAAGACATCAGTGGAGTGTGGGTTGACAACCGCTGACATTTTATTTAACTGAATACTGAAAACAAGATTGTTTTCAAAAAACACTGAGAAGAGTCATGGAGGGTTTTGCAGAAGTAGAGAGACATGGTTAAGGCTAAACAAAAATACTCTAGAGTGTCCCAGAAGATGCCAGCTCCACTAGAAAATGACACTGAACACATCTATGATGAGTATGTGGGACCGTAACATTCAGTTTTGCCTCCAAAGACCTGTGCTTCAGGTTTACGAGATTGTCAGCCCCAATGGACCTCTATTGAAGAATACAGCTCAACAAAGTGTCATGGTTTAAGGCCAGCTGGTAATTAAGAGCCATGAAGCCACTCACTCAGTATCCCCCTGCTTCCCTCCACCCGCCCCCACTCTCTGAGGGATGGAGAGGAGAATCAAAACAATGTAGATCCCACAGGTTGAGATAAGAACAGTGCAGTAACTAAGATGTAATATAAAACCACTACTGCTACCACCAGTAACAATAATGATAAGGGAAATAACAAGGGGCAAGAATATGAAACTAAAAGGAGAAAAGGAAAAGAAAACAATAAACACAAGGGATGCACAAAACAATTGCTCACCATCCGCTGACCAATATCCAGCCCGACTACAGAAGCAATCTGGGCCTTCCAGGTAAGTCCCCCCAGTTTATATACTGGGCATTATGTGCTGCAGTATGGAATGCCTCTTTGGCTAGTTTGGGTCAGGTGTCCTGCCTCTGCTTCCTCCCGGCTTCTTGAGCCCTCCTTCCTGGCAGAACATGAGACTGAGAAGTCCTTGATCAGGGTAAGCATTACTTGGCAGCAACTAAAAACATTGGTGCATTATCAGCATTGTTCTCAAACTAAAGCTGGAAGCACAGCACTGCATCAGCGACCAAGTAGAAGAAAAATAACTGTTACAGCTGAACCCAGGGCTCAACGAAAGACAGATAATTGTTACCAAAAGTGAGAAAAAGAGTAGTCAGGCAGGATGAATTAAAGAGTCCAGTTAAAGAGTTACAAAATGCTAATATCAGAAAGGAGACTATGATGTCCAAAACTCGGTGTAAGTCACCAAGAATATTTATCTTTCATTGTTTAGCATTTTCTTATCAGGCTATCTGCATGTATGCATTTGTCTTCATATGTTTTTGAGCTTTATTAAGAAAAGTGACTTTCACTTGCTAATTCAGAGGCAGTGGAAACTCAGTGTTGAATATAGTAGATAAATTACAAGCTCTTTGTCTCAGAGAGTATGTCTCTGCTGTCAATCATCTGTATCCTTGATCACCTTATTGTGTGCATTTACTCTGCAGTCAACTCAGTCTCCTCAAAAGTAAAAGCTCCATGTGATTCTGGGAAAATTTCTTTTCAGGCCCCAAATAAACCAGCTGGAGAGATTCCAGAGAAGGAACCAGGAAGCAAAGCTTATGGATTGCAAATCTGATTGCTTGCCTGGCTGAGCTGTGTGTTTCCCCACAATCCTCAGCACAGGCGAGTAATGTGCAGCAGCCCCCAGGTCCTGTGACACAGCAGAGCCCACTCCCAGAAAGCAGGATTGACAAGAGCACAATGAATTTGTCTCCCTCTGCATCTCAATCTGGTCTATCCCAAATGGGTAGCACTGGCCCCTTTTTATGTTTTTAATTTTAATTTAGCTGAAAAAATGCTTTTTTTTTTGTTGCAGACATTACCCTCAACACAGGAATAACTAAAACTGATTTAAAAACTGTATTTTACAACTTCTATTTTATAACCATATAATGACATGCAGACCTATTTTTTCTGTCTTACGTGAGGCCCTGGCTAAGCACATTTAACCCTATGCACATGAAGAAGGCTCTTGATTTTAATAGCATTAACAACTGTCTAATGGCACACATTAGGTCAGAGCAATCCCATGCATTTTTACTTATAATTGTAAGTATCTTTGCACATGTACTATTTCCTTATTGCTTTGGTGCAGTGGCTTACAAAATTTCCATTATTCCCATTCCAATAGATTACTGTAGCATTTCTATTTCCACTACTGGAAAACTGCCAAATATTTTAAGTATAAATGGCTTTTTATATGCAGTAAAACTCCTGACTCTCTAAGTCCACTGTATTTCCTGTGTGGCGAACTCTCTGAATTTACCTTTTCTTATATATCCAAATCTGAATTAATCTAAATAACAATAGTCATTCTCAAAGGAAACCTTTTAAGACCTCCAATTTAAAAACATACACTGGACACATGATTTCAGAAGTTTCTAAAACCTATTTAAAAACTGGAAGAATCCAATATACAATACTTACTTAAAAACAAAAACAAAACATGACAGATAGTTTCAAGAAAGGAAAGGCATAGTTTTAAAGAACAAGGTATTTTTATAATAGCTTAAAATTATTAAGAAACAATTAGGAACCCAGAAATGCATGTGTTCAAAATGTTTCACCTTTCATAAGAACTAGACTTTAGCTTTGCTCTCCCAGCAAATAACAAAAATGTATTAAAAAATAATTACTTTTAATCTCCCTTCACATTCCAAATTATAAGAATTTATAATCTGGAAAACACAGAGTGAAACAGATTTACTTTTAAAAGTTAATTTATTTCTGGTGAATGATCCATTCCATATGTCAGCAGGAATAAAGTTTCTGTGATACCACAGAAGCATGTAAAAATTAAAATATGCTCTTGAAAATGACATTAAGTTGATGCTTAAAAGGTGAAATTCCTTCCATCTATGTGTGATGCTTGAGCAATCAGGCTCTGCAGTCTCTGCTCCAAACCCAGACTCAACGTGCAGTTTTCTAAGTGACTAGCCCATGGTGAAGAGATCTAAATCCACATACAGGTGAATCCTTCTGGTCCTTTTTTAGTGCATGGTTTCATCCAATCCAAGAGTTTACAGTGGTACACAACTCTTTGGAGAGAAGTAAAAAAAAAAAAAGAGAAAGCTATAACATAATTTTTATAAATAATAAAAAGCATTCTGCAAGATTTTCAGCCTATTGTTGTTCTACATTAGCGGTTCTAAACTTCAGCATGTGTGACACTGTGATTTGTCCTTGAAATGTGCTCCTTGAGAAATTTGCAATCCCAGTGGTTAAGAAAAACTGACTTCATAAATTGGAAACTTGACTACAGAGAGATTTGGGTAAGATTTTTAAATGAGGTGATTTACCACTTCTGTCCCCCTGCTTTCTGAGTATCTAAATGTCTTTTGCAAATGGAACTTAACTACAGTAGAACACCAATTTCTCAAAGATATCATGGGAATTATGAAATAAGGAGCTTCAGTTCTCTATCAACCCAGTGTTTGCTAGTGAATGAGAACCAAAAGATGAAAGAAACTAGCACTTATGAATATAACAGCAATAAGGAAAAGAATTATATAAGAAAGATAAGAATTAAGTCAGATACAGTGAAAGGTAGATCACATTTTTTTAAATTAGTTTTTATTTAACCATCTAAAAGTTCCAGTAGCAATAGAAATGAAGAAATAAAAGTTTACACTGTTTCTTACTTTGGATGAAATGTTTCATTGATTGCAGGGACCTAGAATGAAAAATTAAGTTTGTTGAGTGTAACACTTTCAATTAATCATGTTTAAGGTGACACTGTGCTATTATACTATAGAGTCATGTAGTAGAGAAACTTAATGACCTCTCCTGTAATCTTAGAGTTTCGAATAGAGTATCCTCAAACAGCAGTAATTTGATTATTTTGCAGTTTTAAAATGTAATTGAAAGCATTTTTATTGGATACATTCTTATTACAGAACCACAGACCCTTCATTTGATAAATCTGTATAAGAGCAGACTGAAAATGAATGGTCAGTTAGAAGGGAAAAATCACTGATGAAAAAGGGAAAATAAAAACCTTGGAAAAATTTTAATCACTGTAAATTCCAAGACAATGAAATTGTTCTTCAAAGTATTCAGATTTTTTCTTCATCAGCATTCAAAACTCTGTATTACATTAAAATCTGCACAACAGTCTTTTGAGGTTTTACTAAAATTTAACCTGGCAATTCACTGAACCCACAAGGAAGGAAACAGCAGAATTGTCTCACTTTCCCTGAGTGCTACCAGCTTTCTCCTTTTCCTTAGCTGTTTTCATTCACCAACAACTGACTTGATACTACAGCCTTCATGTCAGTTCTGAGAAGCTTCAAGTACTAACAAACAACAAATAGAAGTTTATCTGTCTTTCTCTTCTGACAGTCTTTGCATGTCTTACCTCTCTTTGTAGCTCTTTTTCATGCTTTTCAACCTTCCTGATTAGAAAAAAGACCTGGCACTACTTTTATGCCTTGAACTCACACAACTGAAATGGAAGGTAGGTGTTCCGTAATTAAGGATGACGTGCATTTCAAATTCAAAAATTAGTCTAATGTCATTAGACCCAGCAACATTTGGCAAGTGGTTGTGTGCTGTGATCCATGTACCTAACATCAAATAGAATAGAGCTGTTCCACTAATTCAAAATAGAAAACTCTTAAACTACATGTTTTTCTAGCAGAATATTAAACTACTATAGAAAGAGTCCCGCAAAAAGGATCAAAAAGGAACAGATTAGGAAACCTGTTACACTTCATTTTTTCTAAACTCTTTCTAGGCCAAGACTTCTTTTTCCACACTAAAGCAACTCATAGGAATTTTGAATTCTTGTTCTGCTCATCTCTAAATATATCACCCTCAGTTTTGTTAATTTGTTTCGCAGTAGCCAAGAGACCATTCTGATTTCCACAAGCATGCTCTTATGCTGATTAAGATTCATAGACAAGAGACAGAAGAGGTATAAACCCAAACATAATACAAAAGCAACTTTGTTGCTGTAATTAAGGACAACATTAGATCAGCAATAAACTACATATAGATTTTGTCAGTAATTGGCAAACAAAGGTGCAACCAAAATCTACACATTTTTCTCTTGATGTTTCTTGTCTTCTCTGTTCAGAATACCTCTATCTGTCTTATTTGATATGGTGATAATTAGCAGATTTAGGGTGCTGGGAAGCAGAAGGAAAAAAAGCCCACATTCATCAAACAGAAATCCTTCTGCTTATTTGAGCAACAGAAATGTAGACAATGTTTCTATCTTGATTTCAAGTTTAGTTTAGTTCTTTCACAATACATATAATTTTCTGTGATGGATTTCTCATTTTTCTTTTATTTCCTGAAACTATTGTAGTCACCTACTGGCTTTTCAGTCTTCTTTACTTTAAATGTTTCTAAATTGATATTTTTAACTGCCCTTCTTTCTCCACTACAGTGTCATAGCTCAGACTGGAACTCTAGATATCTTCAGTAATGCCATATCAGTAAACTGTATGTCCCTCAGTCTTAGGCGAGCCTAACACATGAGGTAATGGTCCGTGGTGGCTCCTCCCCCCGCGAGTCCCACTTTAGCTGCTTGCCAGAAAGTCCAGCTTTGGTTCCTACCCTGAAAGTTCCAGTTTAGAACTCCCAGGAAAAGACTCGACCCTTGGAAACCTTTCTAGATATTGCTGGCCAACATAGGCTAAACCCCTGTGTCAGAATGGGTGTGCATTTTTGTCAGTACAAAAGCCCAAGCCTCATGCTATTCAGGGAAGCAGAACTTCATACCATCCGGGTCAACATTGCCTCGCGGCCTCTGCAGGGACTCCCGCTGTGGTAGAGCCTGCCTCCTTGCACTGCAATGATGATTCCCGGGGCTGGTTTCCTGATCGTCCTCACAAGGGTCCTTGGGGTTGGTGAGATACACACTCTTCAGAAATATCCTTTACTGTATCTGTTAGATTCTCTATATTTTCCTCTATTAATAAACTAATTGAGAATTCTCTATTTGTGTCTCGTTTCCCTCAACCCGGAATCCTCGAACTCTGGAACACCCTCCTAATTTCATTAATGGACGCAAGTGTCAAAAAATAATTTTCCTTATTATATTTCTTTCTGATTTTTCAAACAGTAAAGATTATAATACAGTTTATCTAGTCATTTCAGCCTTCAAACTGGGAGAAATGATATTTAAAAATTCAAGGTGACTAGCTTTGAAATGACTAAACCCAAGATACACATCTACCAAGGTTCTTTTTTCTTTTTTCTTTTTCCTTTTTCCTTTTTTTTTTTTTTTTAATGGCTCACATAAGGGAAGAAAAATACAGTGGAAAACACTATCTACCTAAAGAAAACACAGCTATGAAGTATAAAACTGCATGAATATCATACAGTGGTCTCCATCCTGAGTGCTTCATATTACCTTTCAAAATATGTGGATGAATTTAGACTAGTAATCAAGAAAACAGATCAGAATTCCCTACTTCAATAATGTCTGTGGCATTACTGGGGGGGAGGTTTACTACTGACTCATTGTTGTGGTCAGCCATACAATCATCCTCTCACTCTCAGAGAGATGTGGGGGAGAACCAAAGAATGTAACTCCCACAGGCTGAGATAAGAACAGTCCAGTAACTAAGGTATAATGCAAACCACTGCTGCTACCACCAATAATAATAACAACAAGGGAAATAACAAGGGAAGAGAATACAACCACTCACCATCCGCCAACCGATTCCCAGCCTGACCCGAGCAGTCTAGCCCTTCCGGGTAACTGCCCCCTGTTTATATAGTGGGCATAGCGTGCTGTGGTATGTAATTCCTCTTTGGCTAGTTTGGGTCTGGTGTCCTGTCTCTGTTTCCTCCTGGCTTCCCCTCCCCCCTGGCAGATCATGAGACTCAGAAAGTCCTTGGTCACAGTAAACATTACTGAGCAGCAACTAAAAGCATCGGTGTTATCAGCGCTGTTCCCAGGCTGGAAGTCAAAAACACAGCACTGCACCAGCTACTAGGAAGGAGAAAAATGACTGCTAATGTTGAAACCAAGACACTCATTTAAGTGTTCACTGAGATCAGACATTTGCCTAAACAGCCTGATTCTAAATTTCCCTTATGCACCAGGTTCCTGGTGATCCTAATTCAGAAGTCAGCACCTCAAACACTATTAAAATCTGTATCTCATTATGTCACATGTAATTTTACTATTTATTATGTTTAATAATTCTCTGAAAAGGAAATAATGAAGGATTCTGAAGCTTACTCAGTATAATGGAATATAAAAAATTGCATAACATGGATCTTGAAATCCTGTGTTTAAGAAACAGAATTCAAGTCATAATTCAAAGAAGCAATATCTGGAATTTGCCTTCACCAAATCCTAACTGATCTTTTTTGATTTTTTTACTAAAGATTTTTGGTAAGAAAGGAATAAACTTGAATGTAAGAAAACTGGGGGAAATAAGGAAAAGTTTAGACAGGAGAGGGCAAAAAACTCTTTGACACTTTCTAAGAGAGAAAAAAGAGAAAAGATAACAGAAGTAGATTTAAATTGTTAATAAAATGGATTTTTAAAATGTATTTTGTGGACTAATTCTCTTGGAAACAGCTTTCCAGGAAATACTGTTGACATAAACTAACAAATGAGAAAAAGCAGGCTGAGCAATCTGCTACTGATTTTCTGATGGCTTTAATGAACAGGTGAGTATGAGGAGGAAGATGGCAACTGAAATAATGTCTGGAGACCACTTGAAACAGCAGTGAAAGATGACGATCACTAAAGAAGATTTAGTAAATTTCTACCTTTACTTAAGAATCTTAAGAATTAATCAGTTATTAAAAACCTATGTGTGGTTCTTATTTTGTTTCCACAGTGTAGAATGACTTGCTGCAATGCCTTCAAACCAGTGACAGGCCAGTAAGGGAAAGGGGTTTTGGCTAAGCTGCATTAAAATTATCTCACCCAGGACATGCAAGGCTTGTCAAAATGAGCAAGTATGATCTATTGTCTCTATGCATGTACAATTTATATGCAGATCCTTACATGAGGATCAAGGCTGATGTTTGCTGCCTGTGCAGATTAGGTTCACTGGCCATGAGTAAATTTCCTGCATTGCTAGTTGAGAACTGCAACGTGTCCCATGCATTGATCAGTACCATTCTGGGTAATGTGTGTTCAGTGAATATGTGTTGTGTCACATTTATAGAGATAGATTGAGTATAAAATTATTGAGAAATTGTGGATTTCTGCTAAACTCAAATAATCAGAGAGTATAAGAAAAATGTTAGCCTAATATCCAACAGTTGGGGATACCAAGTCTATCATCTACTTTCAGTACAACTGGTGAAAACTCCTTTTTAGGAAGATTCAAAATCAAATATAAATTTATATCTGTTTATCTGGGGTGGGTGGGTCTCTGTTATATTCTAAGAAAAGTTTTTAAGCTTAGAAATATTTGCCTTAGAAATCATTTTCATAGAAACCTTAGAAATGATTTTATAATGCTCATAGCTGAAATATTTCTCCTATCACACTCAAAATTATCAGATAGTATTAATTAAATCTTGCTCTGTTATTTTTTTATTTTTAATGTTCACATCCTGATTAATTAATTTTAAAATATGGACCCATTTCCGTATGAATTTGTTCATTGGCCCTACACAGTCAAAAAACAGAAGTGGATCAATATTTCTGATACATGTAACCTCTGTTCATTTCACATGTAGATTTAACTATGGCATTTTACAAGTTCCCCCACGGCTACAAGCTTTAGATATGACTACTCTTTGTACTGTTTAAATTAACAAGAAAGCTACAAGTATTGTATTTTTTATTCAGTAAAATTCATCCTAGTTCAGTAATTGTAAAAAATTGTAAAAAAATCCACATCTGAATTCTGTATTTGAGATTCTTAGCAGCAACCTTAATAAACATGCTAATTCACCTGAATAAATTTCTGTGAAATTCAATCCTTATCTAATATCTCTCATGCCACTCAGTTTTCCTAATAACATTTTTGATTAGTGCCATAAAAATTACAGTAGCATGAATCCATTTCATAATAACATGTTTCTAGATAAATTTTCAAAAGAATTTTGAGAATGTGTATATCTAGTTCCCTTGGCTCTCATAAAACCCACTTCCTTATATTTAGCTATAGTCACCATCTAAAACAAACTTTCTCAAGTACAACACCCCTCAGAAGTTCTTGTTTGAGTATGGCATTCATAAAAAAACACTCACAGAAGAGCCCAGTTTTAAGTCTGAGAAACTTTTTGTTATACTATTACAAAAGCTCTACAAATGCCACATAAGGGATTCCCCAGAAACCTGCATGCAAATGCTTGAACAGTAGAGCTTTCTGAGATGCTGAAATTATGCAGACTTCTCCTTGATGTCAGCCCAGAAAGAGAAAACTCTTGCACGTTAGGATTAAATTAACAAGCCAAAGCTTTACTACAATGGAAAATGTGCCCTTTTCCATCAGTAGAAGAGAACACTAACCATGAAGACCTGGCCAACACACCAGTGACCCTTACACACCTAGTCCTTGTTATGGAAAGAAGATGACGCTGTGCACCAAAAGTACTCATATCCACACCCATATCGTAAGACCTGATTGAGGGCTGTGGAAGATCCACCCCATGCAATAATTGCCACCTAGTGGCCTCTCACTTCTTCCGTAAGAGGCTTCTTCACTTGATACTTCTCCAGCATTTGCTAATATCTGCACCATACGGTCTTTTTTTCTAGACTGAAGATAGGCTCGTAAGTGTTTCCTAAATGGCCGATAGCTCATAATTTGTAATACAGTATTTATAATGCAGTACTTCTACTCAGTAAAATTACTTTTACTGTGTCTGCTTCTATTTCTGTTCTTAAATCTAGAGACAGCTACAGGAATTATCTGATTCTCTAAACACAATTAAGTTTTTCAATCTGTACAATTACTTTATCAGCATAAGCACTGCTTAAACCCAGCTTGACTATTCTGAATTTCTTTCAAAATACATAACAATATATATTAATATATATGCATATATTAGAATACACACATATATGAATCTTCTAAATACCCTCACCCTGATTTTCCCCAGAGATATTTTAACCAACCCCCTCTCCCTTTTCAAAAAAGATATCTCAGTAAACGTAGAACATGAAAGAAATGCAGCCTATATCTGAATTCAGAGAATATTTCTGAGGATTTGAGAGAAATCATTAAGAAGATGGTTTATTCAATTCTGGGGTATTTTCCATTTGGAAAAAGAAATCCTTAGGGTGTAAGGTGGCGAGGGTCCTGTAGCAGCATTACCTGCATACTTTCATCAGCTTTATTGATATATGTTCTTGCAACTTTTACTTTCTATCCCTATGCCTCTCTAATCTGCTGCAAGGTAGAGAAAATGCAGTGATAAATGGTATACAGTGTCATAAATGTAACCAGAGTCTGACAAGAATACTCTCTGAAGTTGATGATGCAGTTACACTTTTTCTGTCAAGATAGCCTTATTATGTGATACAATGTCCTCCTCCCTCTGCAGGTCCATATGTGCAATGAATAAGAAGGTGAGTTTTCTCAGAGACATAAAAACAGTATGCTGCACCTATGCAAGGAGCAAATGGTTTTTTGAAAAATTGGGCTCTTAAATAATACTATGTATAACAATTCTTACCATTGTAGTTCATCCATCCTGATAAAACGGCACCTATTTCCTCTTTAAATGTCAAATACATAATATGTATTTTGAAATAGAAAGGGAACCTTAGGATACATGCTAATGTACTCCTTTCAATTACATTTTATGATTATGACCTTTATTCCAACAATAATTTAATGTTTTAATTAAATTTGCAGCCATTTTTGTTGCTGCAAGATGTCCTTCATCTCTCTGTACTCTAATTTAATGAAGTGATTTTCAATCACAATCAGCAATATCTAGCAATAAATTTCGATACCATTTTTCAGGAATCTAAGAGGATCTTTCATGTTTTAATACAAACTTCTTATCAATGTCATGGCAAGACATAATTCCATCCTCTAAGAAGAATGAATGCAGGGAAAAGTAAGTGAAAATATTTAGAAGATCATCTCTTCTTAACCTAGGAAAATGCATTGCCTTGAAAATAAAATAAAATAATAATTAAAAAAAAAGGCAAAAAAAACCCCAAACAAACAAACAAACAAACAAAAAATCCCAAAACAAAACCAACCAAACAGCAGGTAAAACCAAAAATATTCAGACCATCTAAATCTGTGGAAATGTTGACTGACCTGAGTGGTACTTTAAAATACCACTCATAATGCCAGTGCTGAAGCCAAACCTTACAGAAGCTGATTTCAAATCCACTTAGGTATAGGTGTCAGGGTACAAAAGGTCTAGGCTTGGCCCTTATATGTAGGTTCAGGCTTGATAGTGACTAAAATCACCTGAAAGCAGCTAAATTAAAGAACTGTAGCTGTTTGCATCAGTAAGATGAAAGATGGCTTTCTGAAGCAAGGCAGAGAACTGAAGTGCTGAATGGAAATGAGAGTTTACACAGAAGGGGAAGGTCTAGATCAGGAACATAATGGTACATGTGATGATGGCAAAAATTCTAGGCTGTAGTGAAGATAACAACACTGAAGCAGAATCTCTACACTGCTAAAGAAACCTGACAAGATGCCAAGTAATAACAACTGGAGTTCAAGAAAATATAATGAGCCTTGTAACAAAATAAGCCCTATATGCTGGCTAGTAATATTCTTTTTTCTGCATTCTTTTAAGCTTTGCATAGAACGAAGGTACATTCTACTGTGGGTATTTCATATCCCTGTGTCTTGGAAGGTGGTGAGCATATTTTATTAATTACATCAGTATAATTTGAGTTTGCATGACAATATTACACTATGTAAACCTCTGGTGTGAATTTCTACAAATAGACCTACCTGGGTAATAAGATGGAAGGCAAGAAATTACTTAATTCAGTCCTGTCTTCTATAAAGCAATAGAAACCAAGAACTTATCTAAACAGAATCATTACTTTCTGAATGTTCTCTATTCTTCTCATGTGGTCATTTGTTTCAGTGCAATTACTAATTCCAAACAGAACTTTGTAATGAACAGACACTAAGTTAAAAACAACTGAAAGAATGGAACTGAGAGACTGAGACCCCCAGCTTCTGGAGGTTTCTACAGAATAGGTCGAGATTCGCAACAGCAAAAGAATCACCAGACCTCCCAAACAGCAATCAGTATACAGGATTTATGTCCCCCCTTCATCTACTATTGATTCTGCTTTCACACTTCAGCAATATCTTTACTGGCCATAAAGTAGGTTTTAATAGTGCTTTCTTTTCTAAATGTCACTCAGCAGTTGGTTTTGTCATTGGACTTGCTGCAAATCTGAATGCAATACTCACTTTCAGATTTATTCTGGCAATCAAAATATTGTATTTAAAGTATCCGTCTTTATCCGTCAGTTTAGAAGGAGTCACTGACCTGTTCACTAAAAGCCTCATTCAGCAAAGTCATCAGGATTTCTTGAAAAGTTCAACTTCAAAAAACACAGATCAAAAAAAGTGATAAGCTGAACTCCTGCTACGATGCTGATTGCTGAAAACTGCCTTAGTAGTTTTATTTAGTTGTTGATGTGTGATTTAGAAGGTGGGTGAAATATTCACCATTAAGTGTCTCATCTACCTTGTATTTGCACATCTCAGTTCTTCCATATCTGAAATGGTAAAATAAATGGAGCTGGGAAAGTTTAGATTATTGCATTCCCTGGGTGAGCTAAAATGATCAGAACATCTGTTTTAAAGGCTACAATGGTGACTTTAAGTTGTGAGAAGCATCTGGACAAATCTCTTGCAGCCAAGATGGGATCTTTTACTTCTTGAGCTCTGGTCATGAATACAGATGTTATTGTCTGATATTAAATCAGAAGCAGAAACAGCCTTTAATACTCCAAGTTATTTCAAATATAAAGGAGTCAATAAGTTTTTGATTCTCAATTTGAAACTATGAAAACACGTCAACAAATTAAGAAGTAGTTCAGGAATCCAAAGAAAGTTTAAATGTGAACAAGTATTATTATTAAATTATGTGCAAAGTGTGACCTTGGAAAATGAACTTTACAAAATGCATGAGATCTACCACAGCAATATGCAGGTGATACAGAGGTACATTCCTAGGAAGAAAACAAATTCTATAGCTAACAATTATGAAATGTAAATAGTGGTTTAATCTCTCTTGTAAAAGAATCTTCAGGTAAGAAAAAGTGTTTTGGAATTGTGTTAACAGTAAAAAATTATAAAACCACCATATAGCTGGCCCTCCAGAAATATTTATTCCAAGTTAAAATGTCAGGAGTCTTTGTAGCTGACTTTAGAATAATGACACCTCAAACTGGTGTTCTCAACACACACAAACACCATTGACTTGCCTTCACCCTGATTGCTTATGCTGAATTTAATAAAAGACCATATGTGATGGAGTTCAGTTTCATTAAGAAACATCCAGGAATCATGGATATTTTAAGGTTAGTTGTGTATGGCTGTGACAGGGTTCCCTGATGACAAATTTGTATTAGGGGCTTAAGGATTTGCACACAATTAGAAGACATTAATAATAACATTTTCAAACTCTCTGACTCTTAGTAAGAGACAGATATGTTGGGGTAACAGAAGGAAGACAGCAAAGGAAGTGGCATGCACTATCACTCGCTGTAGCTCTGTTGTAGAGCTTACATAGAAGCTTTTATGATCCTATTAAAGGCCTGAAGTCCTGGATGTAGGACAAATGAAATCACTGTCTTTTTAAGGAATGCTCTTTCTCTTCTTAATGTGGTGTGGCGTACATTTTGAAGAAATGTAGCTTAAAAATCAATTGGGTTCTTGATAGAAAGTTTGGTATATAGAATTCGGCACATAATAGCTAAAAATATTAAGATGACAATTAAGTAGGTGTCTATCATGAACTGATAATTTCTCTGTGAATTTTAATGTAAATGTTAGTTTTGCTTCATGCCTTTCAAGTGTTGCTTTTCCTCTAAATAGAAAGTTAGATTTGAGTGGGGAATTCCAAGTCTTTCACCATGAAATCCAAATATTAAATGTATTTGGGTTGTATTGATATCAAAATCTAGGGTAGAGGTGCAGGGGTTATGCCAAACAAGCTTTTTGTAGAAAAAAAATTTTAACCTTGCTATAAGGCATATGCTCGTATATCATAAATTCTTAATTAAACATTTCTCTGCTGATGCGCAAGCATTATAACTGCCAGAAGAGTACAAATGTTTTAACTATATTAGAGAAATTAAGAAAACCTACAGATAGAGAAGATCCAGAAAATACATTTCTTTTAAACATAAAAGTCTCCATTATTTGCACACAACCAGCAAACCTGAGCAATACTTATCCAGCAGATTTATTATAAAGGAGTGAGAAGGAAATCTTGAAAGACTGAACTTCATGATCTAGTATCATGCTCCTGCCTTCTGCCCCAAGAAAAATTTTTACACTAGGCAATTTTGGTCTACGCTTCAAAATTAAGTTCCAGCTAATTAATTTAGAGCATCTATATAACCATTTTATGGTAATCAAATCAATACTAAATGAGGAAATAATGATTAATATTATTACTACAATATCAGAACATGGTAGGGCCATTATTTTAAGACTTGGTCCAGTTTATATCTACTTCACAGCATGAGAGTGTGTGCTTCTGAGCAAAAAATACAGATGATCAGTAAAAGCAATGTATTCTGTGAGGAATAGTACCTAGATATTTATCTATAGCAAGAAGTGTCTGTAACTCAATATTTTTCTGTTCTACATAGTAACCCCTTTTTAACAGATAAACTTGGAAACTCTGATATTGGTCTCTTCTTGCACAGTATTCTTACAACTGAAACTTATTTATTGATTTTGGTAGAGTTCTTGCTCACCTAACTGGGATGCTCATGGTCAGCATCTAAAGTTGCATTCATACTGAAACAGAATTAGTTTATTTTCTTCTTTATCTGCTTTGGAAAATATGTAGGGCACATTTTCATTTCTCGCAATTTTGAAATACGTGTGCTGATATTGAGAGAAATATTCGAATCAATCCTGTTGGTTTTGAACCATAATGATGAAATAATTACACCCTCAGCTCCTCCAAGTTTTAATTAGGATACTAGCATGAGAGTCTGTACTAGTAACTCATTGTTCGCATCAGATAATAAAAAAGATCAATTCATTTGTTTCCTAGTTTTCCTCTGGCATACCATAAGTAAAATAACAGCTCCAGGCTATCATTAATGTTAAGCACTTGATGGAATGCTTTAAACTAACAAACTTTAAATTCAATAATTTCTTTTCATTGTAGTACTGGCTGACCTAAAACTTCATTTTCACAGTAGGAAATGACAGAGTTTATTTGAAGCATGAGTGCATTGTTTACTATAATGCTTTCTCTGACCACTCACATGCATTCTTATGTAATTTCCTTTTTCTACATTTTCAGTGCAGTGACTATTTAAATCGTACTTTTCCAAGACAGCTTCTTTAAACAGCATGTCTGGCTTTTAAATGACATCTGACATTCCAGAAACAAACCTATCCTACATACATATTATCAAGACATATATTTATCTGAGAACTGTTGGACCTTTCCTTTGCTTTTTTCTTTTCTCAACAACAGTAAAACGTACATTTTTCTGTAGACCCACAATTTACACTATTTAATTTTTTAATTTAATATTTAAATTACAAATTTATGTATGCATAATATACACACATAGATAGTAAAATTCTCTTCCTTACATCGTATTTCTATACAATGTTATCGCAGGTTTAGAAATTTTAGGGATTGAAGGAACCTTTACAATCAGGGACTAGGCCTGTTTTGTGCCCTTCCTAATTTTTCAATAAACATTTTTTTGGAAGTCAGGCCTCTAGCACTAATAACGATGTTCCAGTCATACTAATGAGATTCTACTGCTCTTTCCTCCAGCTTTAGAATTCTGGCAATCTTTCCAGCTGCCTCTGTGAAAGTGCAATCTACAGGACTTGTAAATCCCCCACAAATGCACTGCTTTTCAAATCTGCCCTGTAGATGAGATAAACAGACTAATTCTTAGACGAATGATCTCACCAATGTGGAAGTAACTTAATGAAAATCTTTTCCCCATTCATACAGACTGATGCAAACCTGCCTGATTTACATCAGACAGAAATCTGAGTAGCCCAGCATTTCAGATCATTCCCAACATCAGCATCTTCCGGTTCATTAGCTTGGGGCAACAAGAATGTACACTTATCATTAGCATACCCTTGCTCACCATGATGGCTATTTTGTGTCCTGTTCTGGAGAGCCTAACTTTTCCCATCCAGAGGACAGCAAATTTAGCGCATAAAATGAGATATAATTTCTGAAATTATTAATTGCAACAAATTACATTTAGAAATTTTGGATGTACATCTGGGTTGTATGCAAATCATTATATTAAACACTGATTGAAATTATAACTAAGTTTTGATGTTTTATTTTCAGGAATTGATTTCAAAAATATGTGAGAAGACTAATGTTTTATTTTATGCCCTTTTTAATGGATTTAATAAAAACAGTGATGTAGAAAACATTTATTAGAAATCTGTCTGCAAAGTCATCAGTATTGGTATTGATGCCAATATCCATGCTCAAAACTGAAAATATGTATATTTCTCTTTCTACCAAAAAGCTATCTTTCAGAAATAATTCCCTTTTTTGTCCCACAAAGCATGTTAGAATTTTAGAAGAAATTCAGACTGGAACAAGAAAATATTCCCACGAAGAGTACAGATAAATCTCAAAATTTTATTTTATTGCTAAGTTAGCAAAATAGCATTCTTACTGTACATTGTGAATATGATATTATTATTTTACATAACAGATTCTTTTTAGTCTTATATAATGGATTTTTCTGAAATGTAACATAAGTGAACCATTCTAAGCTCTACTGTAGCCATTATTGCTTCAGATATTGACAATTGTTTTTCCAGCAGCTCAAAGTAATATTTTAAAATATAATTCTGGTATCTTTTTCTAAAGAGCACCTTTATTCTTTCAGATAGGAAAAGAGTTAATGTAGCCTGCTCAAATGGCAGAAGGCCAGCAGCAAAGCTTTTGTCTGCTGGCATAATAGTAAGGGAACAAACTGCTATAAATGGAATTGTTACTGCTAATAATAATCATAATCTACTGATGGATTTGTAAAGTTCCACTTGAATTTCTAAAATGTCTTTCATATATTACTTATTGCAAAGTGTCAAGAGACGGGGCATATTACACATCAGATCCCTGCTTGCACAGTTGAAATGATCTGTGCTGTATTTTCTTTGTATACTGGATTTTTAGACATCAGCCAACAGAACAATTATTTTACAGCAGTGCCGACAACAGCACTGCCATTAGTTTCAACAACTTCTGATAGGTTTTCAAGGTATTTTAAATAAAACTGAGACACTATCCTTTTTTTTTTGCCTCTTTCAAGTTCTAGAAGTAAAAAACCATGATTCTACACATAAAAAAAAAAAAATCCATTCTACTAGAAGTCACACATTCTTTCTCAAGTTGCTATTATATTATGCTAT
Organism: Myiopsitta monachus; assembly: GCA_017639245.1. Lineage (NCBI taxonomy): Eukaryota > Metazoa > Chordata > Aves > Psittaciformes > Psittacidae > Myiopsitta > Myiopsitta monachus. The sequence goes on from CM029917.1 coordinate 48,340,126, forward strand.
GTTATAAAATCATGGAATATCTCAAGTTGTAAGGGACCCATGAGGATCACCAAGTCCAACTCCCTGCCCCTCACAGGACTACCTAAATCTAAACCATATGACTAAGACCGTCATCCAGATGGTCCTTGAATTCTCACAGGCTTGGTGCCTGTTATGTTACAGAATTTAAAACATAAATTGCAGCAATGTGAACTAGGGACTCATCTCTAAGTCTGGCATCTTTGTCAAATCTGGTATTAACATCCTTCTGATTTATCGTAGGAAATATTTGGCAGGTTTTTTTCCACTAAAATTTAATTGCAAAGTGACAGATTCCAATAAAACTTATTCTTAGCAGTTATTTCTATTATTGAAATTCATATTCTTCTAAAGAACTGAGTGCCCTAACCTATTCTGGTTTTTGAGGAATCTGTAGAATGCTCTATATTATTTGTAAAATATAATTAAATTGTTTTCAATTTATCAATTTGTGGTGTCTTAAAAGAAAATGCTATAATCCACCTTCTTGCTTTTGTTGCATGCTCACTGTTTGCATTTCTGTGTAAAGTCTCATTATTCAGACTGTTGATTGAAGTAACTTTGAAGTCTGTTGTGTTTTATTAACAATGCCACTCATCATGCAAGGTGTGATGACTAATGAAAAGCCTTTGCCTCACAGCTCTAGGAGATACAGATTTTTTTATCATAAGGTAGTGTTCAGACATGAAATGAATATAAACTAATAATAATGAAAAGCTTAATCACAATTTTCCTTCAAGGGTTTTCACCAGTTTGCTTTTATGCAGGCTTTGTTACCATGTTGCATGTGGATGTTTCCTTCCAGAGGTACGTAGCTGCAAATGACAAATAAGGAGGTTTCAAAAATAATACATTTATATGAGTGACACAAAGTTAACATTGATGAGAAACCCCTGAGGAAAATTTAAAAAATTTATACTATGCCAGCTGTACTTGCCAATTCTTTGGATTGCCACTACAGCTATATTCCCTAACCTTCAGATCGATATAGCCCAATTACCTCACAAAAAACATCAGTGATAGAATGCAGCTATCAGTAAACTGTCAAGAAAGAACTCTTTAGAGTGAAAGGCATCATATACAATTAAGACAATGGAGAGGACTCTTTATTTTCTCATGGAACATCTGGCAATAATTGTTCTTAGTGACTGATTGCAATTCAGAAAGTTACTTTATCACCCTTTATAGTGGTCTTTGGATTAACAAGATCGATCTGCATCCTGAAAATACATTTATCTTCATTACTTTAAGAATTATTCCAATCTCTGCAAACAGGAATCCCAATAATAATGTTTCAGATAGCCTCAAGAAACAGAAAATATTTTTTTGTTCATTAAAAAATGCAATAGTATATTTTGCAATAGTATATTTTCTCTTTATACACAGTAAAATACGTTCTCACAAGGTGATCCATGCACAAGTGCTAATAAAGAAAAGAACCCTCTCTAAAAAAAAAAAAAAAAAAAAAAAACCCAAACCCCACAAATACAGATATGTGTATTTTTTTGAACAGAAATCATGTATGTGATCTATCTATACCAGATAAATAACAATTCCAGTGAGAACACAATATATACTCCTGAAAAAAACTATGATAATTTCCTTTTTTTTAAAAGGTCAACCATAACTTGCTTATCCATCAAGTGTGTAATGAGGTATGATAATAGGGATTTCCAGCTGAGTTTTGCAGCTTTTAGTCCATTAGTCATTGTTTCAGCTCTGTGAGAATACTCAATTTTACTAAAGTATGTCCAGTTTATATAATTATAAATAACTCCTTCTTAATAAAACAGATGAATTTAAGTTTGTTCCTGCTGTTTGTTACATAAAAAGTTTTTGATTAATAGTTATTTTACATACAAAATATTTAGAAAATGTGCCACCCCTCTGTAAGGCAGAACTTGTATGCTTACAGTTTATGAACTTTTTCTAAAGTTAAAATTAAAACAAGTATTAAGTTGTCAAAGAAAAGTGAAATATCTACATAAAAGCCACTGAGCTAAAAAGAGGCTATTTTTAGATTAAAGGAAGTACATTATGTATCATGCTCTGCACCACACTTTAATTATTGCCCTCATCAGGATGACAGATGATGACAAGATAATAAATAAAGTCCCTGATTAGAAATGAAATTGCTATGACAGAATTTAAAGGCCATAAAGCTCTCCAAATCCCCTCCTTTCTATCATTTGCATATATTCTTCCTCCACAATAAACTGTTTATTCATTCAAATTCAAGGATACACTGTAGGGAAGAATCAGCGAAGATCAACATCAGAAAACAAACAAAACCAAAATAAAATATACAGCTGTCAATATAAAATTTTCTAACCATGAAGTGAACCTAAGGAAAAATAATTCAACTGCACTATAATCAGCATATGCAGTATTGCCTTTTGTCAGTATCAGTTGTTTTTGTTTTACCAAAATAGTGAAGAAATGGGATATCTGCTGTGTTTTACAGATCCAGATTCCAAACCAGAAAATACAATAGTAACTTAAAATACACACTGCAGGTTCACTTCTTAGTTGTAAAGAACAGTCCTACTACTATATTAGTACCACAGTGTTGTGGTTTAACCCGAGCCGACAAATAAGTACCACACAGCCACCTGCTCACTTCCCTCTGCCCCCAGTGGGATAGGGAGGTGAAGCAGAAAAAGTTTAATAATTGCAATTAAGTAAAATATAATAATAACAACAGCAACATCACTAATGATAATGATGAAAAGGCAGATAAAGTCGAAAAAAAACCACCAACAAAATATAGCTAGAAAAGTAACTAGACATGTACGTCCCATTTCCAGGAAGCAAACCACAATTTCAGGGATATACTAAAAGTAGCTAGTGTCTCAAATTATGCTTTTGTGTCCATGTGGCTTATGACTTCACTACATTATAAGTCTCAATAAGTGCATTTTAAAAAATCTTGAGACGTTTAATTAACTAACAATGACCATTGTTTACATGCAAATGAAATACTCACTGGAGAAAATCTGAAGTGTTATCATGTTATCTGTATCAACTTGACTAACAACCTTAACTTTGTATTACATTAGCCCTTGTCATCTAAATTAGTATCAGTGAATTCTTCAATTTCTCAGATTTTGTCCTCAGAAGACACAAATCTGAAGGTTCCAATGGATAAGGCAAGATTTGAAATGTACTGGGCTTTTGTGCCTATCCTGCAGAGTTGCTTCGTGTATTAATTACACTAATAACCTTTTGTAAATGCGTTTTAAAATTACTCTTATCCCCATTTTAGGGATGGAGAAATGAAACCACAAAGAGTTGAAATAATGTGCCCCACTGATCAATAATGACAAAACCACAGACACTAAACCATTCTATTGCATGCTAGCCATTTAAATGCATCAAAGCCAGTGACAAACAGGGATGAGTGACAGTTCTCCTGTCATGCCCAAGTAAAGTGTTTCTTAGTGTACCCTCCTCTCTCCTGTTTATGCAATAAGTGACTCGAGCGGCATAAGAAAACAGAGATTTTCCAACGCTCCCATTCTTTTCCGCCTGGATGACATTTTTAGCCATCAAAACATGGGCTGTAACAGGGAAAAGGGTCTTACTTATTCAGCTCCATTTTCCTCCACATCTTTCATCAAACTCAGTTCCAGAGAACTCAGCCAGACTCTTGAATGCTCTCAAATGCTCACCAAGTCACTGTGCAACATTCTTTCATTTTGCATTTTTCATAGGCATAAAAGTCATTCGTATTTATTAGGTCACCTAGACGTGCATGATGCCTCATTTTGTTGCTATGGGACTTTATATTTAAAGTGTTCCTGTTGACTTAAGTGTACAGGTTGTACCTTTACTGGCAATAGCATTCTACAGCCAAATATATATAGCTGCAATGATATTATTTCCTAGAGTTAGTCTATTTTCCATTTCTGAATGTCAGTTTGCTATTAAAATTTTATAGCATAATCTGCTAGATTAGTATCTTCAGAATTTCCACTAAATTCACTAAATTTCTAGAATTCAAGACAGGTACCTACATTAGTTAGATGAGATCTTTCCTCAGGACTGTACCTCAAAATATTGGCTTGCAAGTTCTGCCATCTTTCTTTTTCTGAAAATTTATGTTATTAACAGAAACCACTAAACGGCTAAGAATTTATAGTGGCAAATTACTAATTGGTTTAGCTAGGGCCAAGCTCATATGCCTTTGATGCTCTTTCTTTCACTTAAATGGATGCAGCTCTCCTCCACCTTGTATGTAACACAAGAAACATGTAAAAGTGTTACTAGATCAGAATGGTCTTGACAATTACTCCTATGAGTAAGGTGGTTGGAGTGAGACATGTTTGGAATGCCAGCACATGAAGCACATATTTGAAAAACACATGCATCAGACACTAAACTGATTCAAAACAATGAGCACTTTACTGCTGACTCCAAAAGGCATGGAATCTGGACCAAGCCATTACACAGTGAACTCTTGTCATTTTAAGCTGCTCTTGCAGCTATACGACAGTATGAGACAACTGTCCACATTTTATTGTTGTGTGACACTGATACTGTCTGGGTTGTCATGCTGATGTAGTATTGAAGATGAGCTGAAGAGTGACTGTTTTGTATTTATAAAGAATTCTGTGGCTAACTTTGCTCTAAATTGGGCATGTAATGAGTGCATTACTGCAAAGCAGGGAAATAAAACCTATTACAGGCTAGAAATGAATCATTGCAATGGCAAATCATTTTCTAAGTTGCAGTATTTTCTTTGTTATTGCTTTGCTTTAAAACCTGGTGAAAAGCAATTACTTTATTCTTTCTCTTTACTTTCATTACTGGTGATTCTTGTGCTAATTTTCCCCAATGCATTTGAGTTGATTTTGAAAAGCTTTTTGGAATTTAAAATTAAATTGAATTGCTGATACTGCTCTGCCATTTCACCTCCTGTCTTTCTTCTCCCATTCCCCAATCTGGGATCTGAAGAATTCTTAAGAAGCACATAGAGCAAACTCAAAGCTCTCACATTATAAACTCTTTCTTGTTGTAGATAAGTGAGACAATTCAATGTCCTGGAAATGTCAGAATAATAAAAGTTTTGGGTCTTTTTTTTTCACTTTCTTTTTCTTTAGTGATAAGCTACTTATCAATGTAACAGTTTAAAAAACAAAAGTTTCCTTGCATCTGATAAATTTTACGTATATGTGGTTTTTTTTTTTTCCCCATTGAAGAATAGCCCATCTCCTGCATTTAACTGAAATGTGGCATTTTTGGCGCACTTTGTTGTTCAATGCCACTTGCTTAGTTCAGTATAAAACATGTAAATGTTTTCCTTGTAGTATAATCAGTAAACGGAATGTGCTGCCTTTCAGATTCATCAAGACCCCCTCTGATTAGACAAAAAATATAAATCTGGAATCAGAAGACGTACAATTCTAGCAAGAAACCTCAAGGTAATTTTTCAAATACTCATTTTTTCTTGGACTTAACCATCTTATAAAAAAAAAATTATTATTGTAAATCACTAATGGGGCAGAGAACCTACTGAAGATTTACTTTACCCATTACTCATAGCGTGACAGGGTGTGGATTAGCACTTTTAGAAGAAAGGTCAAAACCCATAAGACTTAAAGGTGGTCTTAATATTTAAATGCTGAGGCTTTATTCTGTTTTTTCATTTATATTCAATGAATCTGAATTTAATTTCAAGACTATAATACACATGATTTTAAACAGCATGCCCTTTTAAAGTCTGCTTCCAGAATGCATTTAAGTAGATAAAAAATTGTGAACAATGACATAATATTGCTTATAACTTTGAAAACTACGTGCATGAAAGAACTAGTTTAAATTTTAAATCTTACAGTCCTCAAAATTGTTTTAAGTATCTTGTGACTAAAATATTCTGTCTCCTGAAAGCCAAAATAGTAACAAGCCACTGCGCTTAACTGAACTCTCCTCTTTGAGCAAGATTCCCAGTCCCTTCCTATGAACCCAACTGAAAAGCATACATTAAGAACAGAGTTATCCAAGGTCCCTTCTATGTCAAAAGGAAAAGAAACTCTTTAACTGCAGACCTAGAAAATTATCAGTGTTGTGATCTCTGCATTAGTTATAGTTGAGTAAGATTAAAGTTCACCTTTAAGAAAAATTAATTAAACACAGAACTGGGAGAGCTGCCAACAGTTAACACATTCACATTCTTTCCTTGCCTATATGAGAGACTATGCCTCCAAATCTGCAGTTGCTGATGTGATGCACAGCTCCACCAAGGGGCCTTTACTACTTAAGTTTCTGGAAAAGTAAAAGATGCGGAGAGAAATTGTATCCATCGCTGGTGATCTTGTATATGTGGAAAGAACACCTTCCAGACAGCCAGTCTAAGTGTATTCTCGCTGCACTTTCCATGTACCTACTGTGTCACTTCAACACGTGATCCCATAGAATGATTAAGATTATGCCAAATTGTTAAACACTCATTGCATTTAAATAACTACCAAAGCTAGAAAGGTTCCATTTTCAGCATGCAAGTATGATGAAGAATAATGCTACTACAAAGGCTTATGCATGTTTCCTGAAGTCAGTGCACTGCAGTTGCTTTCCTGGATGAAGTCTTCATAATATACTTACAATGACTGCATGGATGCTCTCAATTTCTTTCCTTCAGAAAGATCAAATGACACATAACCAGAAATGGAAACTATACTTTTCCTAATGTCAGGTCAAACATAGAGGCAATATTTTCTAAAAAAAAACATAAAAAGTTACAAAGAAATAATGAAATGCTTTTCTGTAGGCTTGAGGGCAATCTTTAATGCAAGCAAACACAAAAATGTCCTAAAAAAAACCAAAATAATTTGAAACAGGTTCCTTGTTTTTCAGCCCTTCCCTGAATTCTGTCCTGAATCATCATGTACTTGTTATGCTTGCAGTGTTAGCAGACACTAAGCTTTCATTCAATTTATTTTGTAAAATGTAGTATAAAAGACAAGTTCAGCACAAGCCTCAGGCAATTGTGTGTACTTTATTTCAGAACAGACATTGCAGATTAGCTGGAAAATTACAGGTACAATGATTGTCTCAAGGTGACAAAGAATGCCACGTCTTTTCATCCTTATTTTAATGGAGCTTAGGCAAATTACAAATAATGAAAAAAATCTCTTAAAAGCCTTTATGTAAAAAAGCCTAAGAACATACATAAGGCTTTAATTTTTAATGTCTTTGAAAGCTCAGAAATTACAGATATAGACAGTCAATCAGCATGGTGAAATAGAGAAATATGGATTTAAAATGTTAAGAACTTCAATTAAAAATCAGAGTGTTTTTTTTATATTCACAGAAATTTATTTAAAACCTTAATGCTTGCTTACAGATTCAATAAAGCACATTGTGACTAACAGCGAGTGACCAGATGAGTGATTTGAAATTGATATCAATTCCAACCACTGATTTAATAAAAAAGTATGTTAACACCTAACAAACCTAGTGACAGCTTGTTTTCATAAAAACTCTGCAGCACCAATGATTTGATTATTTTCTAATAAATTATTTATTTTTTTAAAAAATTATTTACCTAATCTAGGTAATTAAACATGCACTTTCCATAAAATGGGTTTTTAAAATGAATCTGAGTATTTGAATCTGAGTAGTGTTGAAAACTTACTTAAATGCTGAAATAACTGAAATATAGCAGAAGTTCCCTTTTAATGTCCCAAATTTAGCTTTGTTCTTATTATTTGGATGAAGTGAGTAGTTAATTTTGCTAAGTTTTCTGAATGCTAAACCACAACTTAAGCATCAGTAAGCATCCAGGTAGATGATGTCATCAACTGCTCTACCCCCATCCATCAGTTCTGTAGCCCCATCATAGAAGGCAACTAAATTGGTCAGACAGGACTTCCCCTTAGTGAAGCCATGCTGGCTGTCACCAACCACCTTGTTGTTTTTCATGTGCCTTAACATGCCTTCCAGGAGAATCTGCTCCAAGATTTTGCCAGGCAGAGGTGAGACTGACTGCTCTGTCCGGGTCTACCATTTCCCCCTTCTTGAAAATGGGGGTTGCATTTCCCTTTTTCCAGTTGTTGGGAACTTCAGCTGAACTGCCATGATTTTTCAAATATGATGGACAGTGGCTTAGTAACTTCATTTGCCAGCTCCTTCAGAACCCGTGGATGGATTTCATCAGGTCCCATGGACTTGTGCATGTTCAGATTCCTAAGATGGTCTTGAACCAGATCCTTTCTTACAGTGGGTTTAAGGTCTTCCCTCACACAGTCCTTGCATCTGCCTTCCAAGACTTGGGTGGTGTGATCAGAGAATTTGCCAGTGAAGACTGAGGCAAAGAAGTCATTGAGAACCTCTGCCTTCTCCATATCCAGGGTAGCCAGTTCTCCTGATAGCTTCCAGAGAGGGCCCGTATAGTCCTAGCCTGTCTTTTATTTGCAACGTATCTATAGAATCCCTTCCTGTAATCTTTCACATCCCTAGCCAAGTTTAATTCTAACTGGTCCCTAGCTTCCTAGACAACATCCCTGTGTTCTTCCTGGGCCACCTGCCCTTGCTTCTACCTTTTATAAGCCTTTTTTTCCCCTCAGAGTTTCCTCAGCATGTCCTTATCCATCCAAGTAGGTCTCCTGGCCCTCCTACTGCACTTCCTTGTAGCTGGGATGCAACATTCCTGAGCTTGTAGCAGATGATCCTTGACTATCAATCAGCAAGTGCATTTCAGTTGTTTTCCAGGAGTTTGAATACAAGCACTGTAATTCTTATTTGCTGTTTCACTTCCAGATAAAATGTGTGTCCTGAATACTCTTACACAAGTTATCAGGGTCGTGCTTAATATTTATCACTATGCTGGGCAACAGAGAGTTTTTATTCTGTTTGCAGTCAAGATATGTTCCTCTGGACTGGGTGATATTTTTTTTAAACAGATGACAAAGTGGAAAGAAGGATCTGTAAGGGAGCAGAGGGTTCAGGAAAGCCATATGATCAGTTTCTGGAAGGCCACCTGGATAGTAGAACTCAAAGTTGTGCAAGAAAGCTGCTTATCATCTATAACTGATTCCACATCAAATATTCTTTGTAGGAAAACAAGGAGGGGGAAGACTAAATTAGTGAATGCTTTCACCATTTTGCGCCAATGTCAAACCTTAATGTTTGTCCATCAGATGTTGGGCTCTTTCCAATTGCTTCAGTTTTGTGCCTTCTTTATTAGCATTCACTGTTCATAGCTTCTTATGGAATTTTACCTCTTCTTAATTGGTGGGATCACAACTGGAATAGGCCTAGTAAATTGCAGTTTCTGCATCTTAGGCAAATAACAGTATTGAGCTTTTGATGTTTATTTGGAGTTTTATGCTCTAAACAAGCATTTTTTAGATCTAGAGAGATATTCAAGATGCTTACTGAGATCCATAAGCATCATAAAACAAGAAACTGCTTTTATTAGGTGTATTTTTTCTTGTTCTGGCTGTAAAACACAGCTAACTTTCTGAGATGATCACAGATGGTTTAGGTGATCCATGTAATATAAACCTAGGGACTTCCAATTGGTCTGAGTTGATCTAAGCAACTGGATTTATAGAATGTTGTAACTGAAGAGATTTATTTTGCATTTAGCATTTCAGTTGCATTTGAAGTCTAAAGAGTCATTATTAAGATTTCATTCTAAAGAAGTGATTATTCCACTATAGATGGGTGAGCAGGTTGGAGAATAAAGTCCTTTTTAATTTGATTGCACAAGATGTACTCTGTGATTATATTTTGTTCAGCAAGGTAATTGACCAGGCATTAATAAGGATTCTTACTTGGTTTTAGACCCTAATTAAGAGTGCAGCCTTGTCCTCTAAATTTTAGAGGAACTTCACTTGTACAAAATGAGAAGCACTCTTGTGTCATTTCCAGTAGGGTGAAATTAAATTTGGACTCATTCTTTGTATTTTATTGCAAATTGGGCTCTCGTTAAGATATACAGGATTAGAGGTATTACAGTAGTTCCCACAGAAAAGAATTCTTTTCTCTTCTGCCCTCTTTGTCTCTCTCCCTCTCCTTACCCCATAAGTCAAGAAATCTCCCCAGTTAAGAGTCAGAGCTAAACAAATCTTGCTTTGCTGCTTCAATAGTGTATGCTAGAACATTCACTTTGCTTTACGCTACTTCAGATATTATGATAAACAAAATCCTTTCCTAGAAAAAGCTTTCTGAAAAGACTCAAGACATTTTTATACATAATTTGGACAGATTTTCATAATTATTAAGAGAATACTTAGAATCTTGGTCAAATAATTGTTAACGATAGGCCAGTAAAATGCATTTTAAAAAGGCACATAATACATACATGGGAATTTTTTTATATATTACATTTAATCTTGCACGTTTGAACATGGTTCATTGACTAACTAATTCCCAATTTGCCTTGCCTTGCCTTGTAATCGAGTTGGTTTTAGAAAACAGTAAAATCATTAAAATCTGTTATTCAGGCTCAATATTATGTTTCAGAAGATGATTCATCATTGAGAATAAAGCAGCAGTGCTACAGTCTCTCAAGAACAAATATATTTAATTCACACAGACCTACTGAGACCATATGTTTAAAGTTACACAAAAGTAGGCACTGTAACAGGTAAGGAATTAATGTGTAAAATAGCCCAGAAGTTTCTCTCTGTCAGCAACATATAGACTGTCCTTTGGAAATCTTTCAGTTGTAAGTAGTATTCTGACATGAAGGGTAATTTAGACCAGGAATTACGTACTGTCTCGTCTTTGGACTTTGTCTTTTAATGCCATAGGTTGTTCTCGTGGTTTAAGCCAGCTCGGTCACTCACTCCGCCCTTTTTCTTCCCCCAGTCCTGGGGGGATGGGGAGGAGAATCAAAAGAATGCAACTCCCACAGGTTGAGATAAGAACAGTTTAGTAACTAAGGTATGACACAAATCACTACTGCTACCACCAATAATAATACAAGAGAAATACCAGGAAAGAGAATACAACTGCTCACCAAGCCCGACCCAGCCAGTGCACCCCCCAGCAGCGAACCCCCCAGTGCACCACCACACCCTTCTGGGTCTCTGCTCTCCCGTTTTACATCCTGGGCATGACGTGCTATGGTATGGAATAACCTCTTTGGTCAGTTTGGGTCAGGTGTCCTGTCTCTGCTTCCTCCTGGCCTCCCCTCCTCCCTGGCAGAGCATGAGGCTCAGAAAGTCCTTGATCAGACCAAAAGGTTACCAAGCAGTAACTGAAATCACTGGTGTTATCAGCACTGCTCCCAGTCCCAAAATCAAAACCACAGCGCTGCACCAGCTACCAAGAAGGAGAAAAATGACTGCTGCTGCTGAACCCATGACAGCTGTACAAGTAGAAGAGAGAGAGATTACAGGAGAAATTTTCAAAGGCATAAAAAGTGTTTGTTACCTAGGTCCTATTCAAAATCAGTGAGAGCTGGACACCTAATTAGCAAGGATACTTTGAAAATCACCCACTATTTCTCTTTTATGCAAGTTCTTTGCTATAGAAATGGTACTGAACTAGAGTTTAATTGGGAAAGATTGTGCTGACTGGGACTAGGAACAGAGGTGAAGAAGTGAATTAGCTGCATATTTCAAGAGAAAAACTTTGTATAAGACATGTTTATTGCACTTGCTGGTTGAAATTAAAATTAAAATCTTCACCAGCATGCAAACTCTTAATTGTCTTCATCTCTTTCAGCATATGGACCCCAAAGATGTTTCATCCTTGGAAATTAGGGTCTTCTTTTTTACCAATATTACTTTGGGTTTATTGCATGTTATTTTGATGTTATTGCTTGCGTAGAATAATATATAGGAACACGTCTGTGCCTGGAGGGCACTACACATTCAGGTTTTGCCTGTGTTACGCTTAATAAAGAGGGATTTTTGATAGGCAAAAGCTGTATCTGATCTAAACTTACAAAGTAACAGTTACAATTAAGTGGATGAACATTGCATCTTGTCACTGTCCCTCATCTCTCAAGTTTGAACTAAGACCAAGGAACGACTGGCAAGCCAGAAAACTGTATCTTTGCTAACTTCCAAAATGTAAACTCAAGTGCTAGCTAAAACCATTATGCCTTGCAAAATAAAAACTGGGGACAGTAGAATGAAGAACTTCAGCTTTTATCAGAGATGTTCTGGTGAGGCCTGTTGTATGCGTATCTGTGTTGTTGTATTAACTACCTTCATAATCCAATTTTCTTTAGAGATTAGATATGACTGGCCTTGAAATTCTTATTTTTCTTGTTCATTGCTGTTTTTTTAACCAGTATTCTAAACTACTTCCTGACTGACATTCTACTGAACTGTTATAATCCAATACATATTGTGTACCTTCTAAGTAAGTTTGTCCCATTAATCTATTTCAGCATAACACTTTATGTCTTTTTCATTTTCAAAGTCAGGTATGCCCTTACTGGGGCTCTGATTTTTCAACTTACTTCTGTGGTTAGTGAGAGAAGATCTTTGTATAATCAGTTCTAACTACAGAATATATTTTATTGACAAATTTATTCCTCTCCCAATCAATGAGTATCAGCAGGATCACTTGATACTAAGAAAATGAAGTGTATCCAAGCATTATATAATTTTAACCTACGCTCTGAGAAAGAATTCTATTTTCTCCCTTTGGAAGAACCTTTACTTGAGAGGTCAGGATGAAACAGATCTCATCAGAAAGGGTCAGTTCAAGGTATCTTTTAACTCTAGATCTCATTATCATAGCTTGCAGAGCTATGTAGGACCTGCATAGTACACAAGTTTTAAAACTTTCCTTTCCACACTAAGATGGTGTGCAGAGGTACTCTGTGGTGTAACAAAGTTATATGTGTTACACCAAGTAACAAGTGCATTTCTTACACTTGCAATAACTTCTTGTAACTAACCACATAATTAATGAAAATCATGAAGACTTCAGAGGGTATGCCCTTTTTGGTGTATCAGACACGTTTAATTATTCTCAGACCTTAGGTTGTTCATGCTTTCTTTGTGCTCTACTTTAGAACAACATTCTCTGATTGCTGTGGTTGATATAAAAAAAAACCTCATAAGAGACAGTTGAAGTGAAAAAAGAAGTTAAAAATAGATAAGACACACGTACTAAAGAAGATGGATTAAAAGTGGCTCATGTAGAAATATTTCAGAAAAGAAACAGGATTGGTGATCGTGTTGTATACCATGCAGAGTAGAAGTCTATTACAAAGTAGACTTAAGTGGAACCTGTGGGAAGGTGGCAACTCTCATGCAAATTAATAGAAAGGCAAAATTCAAGTAGCAAATATCAATACTAATGTCCAAAAGAAACTCATTAAGAATTGTGTAATAGTAGGGAAATACCTGCAGGCACAGACACAATCCTTTTATAAACAATGCATGGGATGGGAGGTCTAAAATGGGCAATGATTGGTTCATGCCAAAATAACAGGAAAGCAGTCTTATATCTCCAAATATGTGGGATGTCTTGATATTCTAAAGTAAAGTTGAAATGACTGACATATTCCCACATATGACATAATCTCTTGGGTGTCCCTCCACTTCTTGTATTTTTAAATTGTAATAATGAGCAGAGACCAGGGTGGGATGGGGAACAACAGAGGTGCTGCAGAAGGTAGCACTTGCTCACCAGTCCCTGAATCAGTGTCCTGGGAAGTCCCTGGCAAGCTTTGTGGAAGATTGGATTTGTGGAAGCTTCCATGATTTCCTTAAAACTAAACAGACTGGTTTTGCTGATGTGTCACAACACTCTGGTGCCAACTACAAGCAGATATATTGGTAGCTGTGAGCATAGAGCGGGATTCAGGTCTCCTTGACAATAGGTATTTTCTATGCCAGAAACAATTTTGCTCTTTCATCCAAGAGAAACTTCTTTTCCTTAAATATAACTCCAATTTTTGTTATTCAGACAGCTGATTCAAAGTCTCCGGCTTTGTGCCTCAATAGGACACATTTTCAGCTTGCCTTAACTCCCCATCTTATATTAATTGATTTTGGCAAATTTCTATTATAATCAAGCAATAAAATCTAGGTCCTACTTAACATCTGCATCTGATTTTAGTCAAAGCAGTAAGACTGATATTGATAGATTGTCCAGAAATTGCTCAAACACTAACTACTGTTACACTACCACTACGTCACTGAATAATTCATTCAATGACAAGAAGTACTGTGATGAAGCATGATGATTTTTTCTTGTCTTTGCCAAAAGAATACAAAGTAGATAATATGCAAGCTTTTGTGAATTAACTGCATGCTTTACAATTATTTACTTCTGGTTTACACTGGGTGAAACTAATCCTTTTTCTCATTGCTCAAATATTAAAATATACTGCACTAGGATACCTAGTCTTGCATACAAGTTGTGCTGGGACTCATTCCCATCATACAGCTAATAATCTGCATTATGTCCGGGTGTTAAAATCTTCTGGTTAACTTATTTCTGTAATCCTTCTTACTACTGTCTTCATTCAGACATACTAATAGTTAAATAATAGAGAGACAACAGGCATTATTAAAGATCTATACCTACAGTACTGAATTGTTATTATGAAGATTGATTCACATACATTTCACAAAATTTCCTCTTACCTTCTTTCTCACAGAAAAGATTTAAAAGATAGAAATATCAGGACCCAATTCCAGCATGTATTTATTAATTTCCTTAACATAGAATATATTTTTCATGCCATGAGTCATAGTGCTAATGCTAATCTTGCACTTTTCAAAACATATTAGTAACTGTACACTGTTGAACAGGTAAGTATGTCAAAGTTGCCTGACCTTTCAGATGCAATAAAAATATTTAAGGAATAAACAAAATGAAGAGAGTACTGGCTTGCTAATAAATCCTTTTTTCTTTTTAACAGCAAGATTTAATATGTGGAATTTGGAGAGACATACTTGTAGATCCCAGCATTTCCAGCACAAGCATGGTTCTGATTGTCAGTCTCACATGTAGACCTCACGCTTTAGAAGGTACCTATTAGGAGTGAAATGACATCACCAAGGCAAGGTTCATCACTGAACCTTCAGAGCAGCTTTCAATGTCTCATTTGTCTTATAAAAGGACAGCAGAATTTTGATAGGTGAATTCAGTTAGGAATTACTTGTCCTGATGATATGCAGCTAGATTTCATTTATCACAGTTTTATTACAGCCTTATGCAGCTAGTTTCCTTTCTTCATATTAATATATACCTACATTTTGCTTTGTGGTAGGTGGTAGTTGAGTGCTTGCTAGGTGGTAGTTGAGCATGCTCTCCACAATCCACTAGTATAATAATACTTCTGCTTCTCCCACTTCACATTAGTGGGGAAAAAGAAGTCTAGCATGTGCACTGTCAGCAATACAATAGATTTTTGATGAGCTAATTTGAGAATATTTCTCACTAAGAAGAAGAAATAAAAAAGACTGAACTGCTTTGTAAAAGTTCTGTTCCTTAAAAAAATTGAGTACAAGAAATACATCATTAATTGCTGTTGCAAGGACATGAAAACTACAAAAGGGCAGAAGACCAGATCTGTATCCATTTTGACTTCCACCATGTGTTTATTTAGCTAAGGCACTTTAGCATCTGCCATTAGAGATAAGCATCTATCAGACTGACATAGGGAAAGTCGTCTATTTCACACAGTAATTGCCATTAGATGTTTAGCTTTACAGTGAGACCAGACGAGGTAGTATCTGTCATATCTTTATCCTAAGCTGGTTTGAGAATCTGCACCATGCTACTACTATATGACCCAATTTTTCAGCGCATGCCAGCTGGCAAATCTCAGTCTACATGAATTTCCTAATAGTAGTGATTAATTCTTAACTGTAAAACTACTCAGGTCGTCAAGAACTAAGCTTTTCCAGCAGAGGATAAATAAAGGGAATGAAAATATTTTCTTTTTCTATACTTGTATTTGGATTTTGATGTGGCAAGAAAAGAAAACACTGTCCTCTAACATATCATGCACAGTGATAACTGATTATAACTTGAATGCTAATAAATAGCTTGTCATTCTTCAAGTTTCTCCTCTCCCTCCACTCTTATTTGAAACATTACTTACAGGAGATTAAACTGGGATGTCACTAATAGTTTGGAGGAATGTCCTGAGTGCTTCCTTGTATGACTGCAAAAAGACAACTGTTATTCATTTATTTCTCTGAAAGAATTAACTCTAGTAAACTGTTCTACTCAGGCTTATAAATGTTAGTAAAGCTAATAAGGCTCCTCTCTGACGAAAACGCTCAAAAAATCTGGCCCACAGGAGTACTTAATGAATATGGCAATTTGTTGTTGCAAATTTCAAATCACAGCTAAAATACGTATTTAGCAATGACAGAGTGCTTTTTCTGTAGCAAACCCTATTTCATTAAACTGTGGGTTTTTTTTCCCCAAAATAAGACTCATTCTTCATTAAATACATCATTTATTTAAAATCATGTGAATAACAAGGTTTTTCCAAATATCCTGTGAAATATCAACACCGATTTACATCTGAGCTCTTTGAGTGTCAATACTACAACGCATGAAATAGTTAGAAGTGTTAATATTTAGGCATGCTCAGATGACAATTGTGAAGGCTATATAAACTTGACATAATTATTCTTTAGAGTTGTTTGGAGAAGAAACCTCTGATATCTTACACTTCTCTATTCCTACCTTTTAAATGATAAATACTACAGCTGGACATTTTTTATTTAACTAACATTGAAATTACAAATAGGAATGAAAATTTAACAAGTTTACCTGAAACTAGGGTAAATTCAGTTGTTCATGATACTCTGAACCTTTACAACCCTGGACCTTACATGTCTCCAGAAGTACTGTCAAGCAAATATTAATCCCCATCCTTATGAGCTGTATAACGAGAAAGAAAAACAATGCACATTTTTTAGCCTTAGAGCAATGATCATAAAAATTCTCAAGGGTCTTATGAATGCATTGTACAGGAAAAAGACAGGAAATAGGCATCTTCAAGCTATTAATTTACGTTTAAGGTGTGAGGCAGTGGTGTAGGTCCAACAAGGCAGGCAAGTGCTCTACTTAAAGAAATAGAAGAGAAATACACGGCTCTGCAATTGGCAATACCTAAAGGGAAGATAATGCTTCATTTGTGAATTAATAAGCAAATTAACTGATGTAATGCATGTGGAAATGCGTAGGAGAAGTTTAAACAATGAAATTGTAGAGCAAGTACACTGATCCTATTGTGAAGGCTGTATCAGAGAAAAGTCATCTATAGTGCACTCTGCACCGCCTCCAGAGAAAGAAATAAAGGAAGACACAGTTTGGGACCCTGCACTTTACAGATCTTGATACAAAATCTGCTGAAATTAATAAGTCACTGACTTTAACGGATCAGGCCCTTAAGGGGAAAAAATGCACCCCAGAGAATATTCACTACCATTCAAGCACTTTCAATATTTACCTTGACAGAGAGCATAACCCAACCAATTTATCCTTGCAATGTTGTATGTGAATAATTATCATTTTATGCTCTTACTTCTCTGACCTCCAAGAATTATGCCAATGAAATGTCAGCAAGCAGACCTCATCCGTCAATTGCCAACGTTATCTGCGGATTGGTGAGTAAGAGATTTGTTTACTGTTCCTTGACTTTCTAGTGAACTACAGTTCATTAGAAAACACTTTGGCTCCTAATGGGTTGAAATTAAAGCCGTGCCAATGTAGTTAAGTATTAAGGGCCTGATCCTGAAAAATTATTAGTGTCAGCATATGCTGGACCCAAACGAAACAATGTTGTCATGCAGGGTATCAAATTAAAACAACTTTACCAAACATTTCCTAATTCAAGAAGCTGTACTACACCTTACTGCAGCCCATTTCTCAGCTTCAACTAATTTAGTTCTGAATATACTTTTTATTGCGATATTTTACATAAATCCATTTTAAACATGACCCTATATATCACTTGCTATACATACCATACCATACCATACCATACCATACCATACCATACCATACCATACGGTTACATTTTTATTTGTTTAGCTGTTATTTCAGGCATTTTTTTTACTGGCAGAGGCCCTGGGTCTTCCCAATGCTAGCCTCAAGCATCTAATAAACTCTTACTGTTACCACATAATTTATTGAATGTTCTTATTCACATACTGCACTTGTTATAGCAATGGTGTGTGAGCTGGATTACAATTCTTGAATCATAGTGTCTCAACAGAGCAAAAGCTGCCTCAAACCACTGAAAACATGAAAAATCTTGTAGCAGTAGCAGATATAGAGACTCCTGAAGAGAGATTATTCCTTGTGGATCCTATTCTAGAAACAAAATCGTGTGCCTGGGACTTTCTGAGGTGCTAAACTATGAAAAAACAGTCGCGACTGTTCTTTGTGAATTTCAAAAGGAATCAATTTAAGCAATCACGCGGAAGAAAGTATCCACTGAAACTATCAGTAGTGTACCTTCCAAAAGTCAAAATTGCCTGCTGGCACCAGTTACAAATTGCCCTTCCGCTTTGCCTGTTTGATTGCCCCTACTCTGCCCTCTCACTATTATTACCTAAAAGGAACATCTGCAAGGTGTGGGTAAGTTATTTCATGCTGTGAGTCACTGGAATGTGTGTACTATGTCCTCTTCCAACAAAAGCACCTGGATTCTCTTTGTGACTCCCACAGCAGGAATCAAGGAAACTAGACTTCCACTACCCAGGGAGAGTGCTCTTTGCCAGTTATCATTAATGCTTGTATGTCCAAGTATGACAAGTGTGTAGTCTCTGCATTGTGGAGAAAGGAGAAGATAACATCATTGTTACTATTCACCTTAATCTTTTACTCTCTTTAATTTCTCGTAACTTCTTCAGGCTAGCAGAGAGATTCAATTTATGGCTGGTTTAATGTTCCCTATGATAATGGAAGATAAAGATAAATGTCAAATTAATATCCCTGAGTTTGAACAACTTGTCTGCCATAGACACCAAGTGTGCTGCACCTGGTACTTTTTAAATGCCTTGCCTCTGGCCGTGAGCCACTTCACAGCACAGAATCTGTAGGAAACTTTACCTTTCTGGTTTTGAAAATGCATAACCAAGAAAGCCAAATGTGATGAAAGTGGCAGGAAAACCTCATGACAAGTAGATTATACAACTAGAAGACTTTTAGAGGTAAACATTATTGTGTTGGCAGAATTGGACGAGAAATCCTGCCTCTAGCATATGAATGAGAGAAAACTGACTGAAACAGAAATGGTTAAGTACAGTGCACCCTTGACTTCTGCAACACTCACGCATCAGTTCAAATGTTTCCTGAAGTGGGAATCTAAAGATTTACCTGTTACTTCTATGAATCTTTGAGCTTCTAGGTAGAGAATCTCTGTAAACTGCATACTTACTGTCTTCTTGCTCAGGGTAGTATGATTGTTTATGTCTCTCATTTTTTTTTAATGCAACTGTAACTAAAAATTCAGTGGGTAAATTATATATTTTCAGTAGTGTATTCGTGACCAGGATCTTTGCTTTAAATTGTCCTTACTCCACACATTTTTTATTATTCAACTGCACTGTTCTGCTGACAGGGTACCCCAAAAAGTGATCACACACTAGCTCTGTAATATGCAGAGTTTTTTAAACAAACACACTAAAGCCAATAAGTACACTTAAAGCAAGCACACTAATGTGAATTAGGTAAATATCTCTATATATAGTGAAGAAGTACAATAAGGCAAATCAGAGACATAGGTATGTAAGTAAAGTACCAAAGAAAGTTAGCAATGCATTAGATCATTATGGTATAGAGAATAGAGATTAAAAAAATACATCACAAGTTACCACTGAATCATAATCCAGGCCCACACTTCCAGCTGGGAAACCCCATTGCAGGCAATACCAGGAGTCTCAGGTAATTGGGAACATTCCTATGCGATGCGTTCACCCATAGGTGAGGCTTCTCTCGTGGCCACAAGAGGGTTCTGGCTTTCATACCCTTATCAAAACAACTAGCTTTATGCCAGATCTCTAATTGGTTACTCATGGGACCGCGAAGTTTTTCATGATCTCACTCTTGCACACTCTGAGAGCGCTGGCTAGGCGCACCCGTGTGGCCAAGTATGAAGGTCATAGAACAGCTGTACAACTATGTTTTCCTGCCTTTTTCTGACAAACAGTCACAATGAACACAAACATGTATACTCTGCAGAATACACAGTGACAAACAGCATCCTTTGTTATGGTTCTCAGTCATGAAAGGGAATCAACTGCCAGCTAGGGTCCCATCCATTACATGCACCAAAACAAGCAGCGAATCTACTTGTAAGCATTCTCTTTGCACAGGAAAAAATACTTAGATAGCAGATAAGCAGCATATTATCTGTGAGTATGTAAGCACATCAGAAATCTAAACGAATCATATAGTGGCTCTCTTGCTGTCAGTACTGACAAGATTTTTCACATAAAATCAGAAAACTAGTGTGTGGCCAGAACATGTATCCTCCCAATGGAAACTGGTATATATCTAAGGTCCTCGACTGTAGACATATCAAAGGCTGTACTCCAAATCTTCTTCCTACCTTTACTCAAACCACAAAGTATGTTTCACAGAATTTCTTCACCAGCTGATTCAGCCAGGTTCCCGCTGCTAAGAAATGCTTTCCAAATGCTATTTTTTATTCAGATGGTAATATCAGAGTAATATTAGGGCATGTTTTGATGCTGTATAAAGGAATATAACTTGTCAGCTCTTTTAGACATCTTAAAGCTTGGCTGAGAAAAGCATTAGCAAACCAACTTTGGGGACATTCTTGTAGCGAAAATTGTGACTTCATTAGCTAATACCTAACATTGTGTATATTACGCACAAGGAGTGCTTTACCACCAGGCTTCACGTTTTGTAGGAAAACTTTGACACAGTGAAACCTATACTAAAATGTGTAAAATCTGACATATTGTCCCTTCTGTTCACTCTTACAAATTTGTGATACTTGATAAAAATGGTGGAAGTTTCATTTTGATTCATCTGAAACTGTAGCTGTACTGGATTGAAATACTATTCCTGAGGACTGAAAAAGGGAAATATAACTCCCATTCTCAAGAAGGGGAAAATGGATGACCCAGAGAAATACAGACCAGCCAGTCTCACTTCTATGCCCGTCAAAATCTTGGTGCAGATTCTCCTGGAAGGCATGCTAAGGCACATGAAATACAACAAGGTGGTTGGTGACAGCCAGCATGGCTTCACTAAGGGAAAATCCTGCCTGACCAATTTAGCTGCCTTCCATGATGGGGCTATGGAACTGATAGATAGGGGTAGAGCAGTCGCCATCATCTACCTGGACTTGTGCAAAGCATTCAACACTGTCCCACATGAAATCCTTGTCTCTAAATTGGAGAGACTTCAATTTCGTAGATGGACTGTTCAGTGGATAAAGAACTGGCTGGATGGCCTCACGCAAAGAGATGTGCTCAATGTCTCAATGTCCAGCTGGAGACCAGTGGTGTCCCTCAGGGATTGGTGTCGGGACTGGTCTTTTTTAACATCTCTGTTGGTGACATGGACAGTGGTATTGAGCGCGCCCTCAGCAGATTTGCCGATGACACCAAGCTGTGTGGTTCGGTTGATACGCTGGAGGGAAGGAATGCCATTCAGAGGGACCTTGACAAGTTTGTGAGGTGGGCCGATGCCAGCCTGATGAAGTTTAACCATGACAAGTGCAAGGTCCTACACCTGGGTTGGAGCAATGCCAGGCACAGCTCCAGGTTGGGCAGAGAAGACATTCAGAGCAGCACTGCGGAGAAGGACTTGGGGCTGCTGGTCCATGTGAAACTTAACATGAGATGGCTGCAGTGTGCACTCGCAGCCCAGAAAGCCAACCGTATCCTGGGCTGCATCAACAGGAGGGTGACCAGCAGGTCGAGGGAGGTGATCCTGCCCCTCTACTCTGCTCTTCTGAGACCTCACTTGGAGTACTGTGTGCAGTTCTGGTGTTCTCAACAAAAGAAGGACATGGAAGTGTTGGAACAAGTCCAGAGGAGGGCCAAGAGGATGAGCAGGGGACTGGAGCACCTCCCGTGTGAAGATAGGCTGAGAAAGTTGGGGCTGTTCAGCCTGGAGAAGAGAAGGCTGTGTGGAGACCTCATAGCAGCCTTCCAGTATCTGAAGGGGGCCTATAGGGATGCTGGGGAGGGACTCTTCATTAGGGACTGTAGTGATTGGACAAGGGGTAATCGGTTCAAACTTAAACAGGGGAAGTTTAGATTGGATATAAGGAACAAGTTCTTTACTGTGAGGTTGGTGAGGCACTGGAATGGGTTGCCCAGTGAAGCTGTGAATGCTCCATCGCTGGTGGTGTTCAAGGCCAGGTTGGACAGAGCCTTGGATGACATAATGTGAGGTGTCTTTGCCCCTGGCAGGGGGGTTGGAACTAGATGATCTTAAGGTCCTTTCCAATCCTAACTATTCTATGATTCTATGATTCTATGATTATTTAAAGTGCGCCTTTCACTTCCAAGATCCACTTTTTTTAGACAGCATGAAGCAATATTACTAACAGTTGGACAGAACATATCTTAAGCACTCTGAGTATTTCTGCTTCCAGTATTTTTGTCATTCTCAATTATTAGCATAAGTACTTTTAAGATAACGCACTTAAACACTTTCAAATGTTCTTGCTGTAACTCTTTTCTTGGTTAACTTTTGGTAATGTAGTAAAGGACAAGAATGTGTCTTGAGAACTTTGATCCCTTAAAATATGACTGGTTTGAAGCACCACATGAGCCTTCGATACATTCATTTTAGATAGCATTGTGCCCTCTGATTGTTTACTTGCCAGAATATTGTATTCAGTTTTACATTTTATATTTGTATTTTTACTTTATTATCATACAATATCATACAATAATGGGTTGCAGAAGTGTATAGAGATCATACTCTTTGATATTATTTTCTTCCCGTATTTCCATGAAGTCTCAGCTACCAGCTTCCTAGCACTCTGCACGCTACTTTCGAAGTTCAGTGTACCTGATAACAATCTCTTATTTCAAGGATTCAATTTCCAGTTGTAACTAAACCTGCTTTTTTCCAGTCTTATCAATTTGCAGATTATGAAACTTGTGATACTTGATGAAAATGGCAGAAGAGAGTTCTGATAGAGGATGAGGACATTAATAGTATTTATTTATATCTGCATGAATATAATTTTGGGCCAGTTTTACTGAGAATAGCAGCAAAGTTGCATTTTAATT
This sequence comes from Myiopsitta monachus, assembly GCA_017639245.1. Classification (NCBI taxonomy): domain Eukaryota; kingdom Metazoa; phylum Chordata; class Aves; order Psittaciformes; family Psittacidae; genus Myiopsitta; species Myiopsitta monachus. The sequence continues at coordinate 48,363,318 of CM029917.1, forward strand.
GCAAGCAAAGCTCAAAGACTGATCTTTAAATGGCTGTAGAGTTATTCAGCACTGCTCTCTCTAATCTGTGTGATGCAGGAAGGTTTCCTCTTAAGATTGAAAGTTAACTTCATCTTTCTAACAGCAAAACTATTTAAAATTACTACTTGCCATTTAATATTTAAAAACACTATTTGCCATTTTGTGGATTCTAGGAGCTAAGTTTACACCGGTCAGTATTTGCCAGTAATAAGTACACATCTGAGAAAAGTCGAGATAAATCACAATACACAAAGTGGCAACTTCCCACAGGTAAGAATTTAAGATCATGATTCTCTTGTTAGAAAATATTACTGTTCAATTTCCCTTCTGAAAATCTAGGTATTCACTTTTTCTTACAGCAAATTCCCAGGCAAATAACTCACTGACATGTCAGATTTGATATATCAAGCTTGTCAGCACTGCTCATGTGACATAGCTCATACAATTATTTGGTATGAGAAAGCAGTTTTAAAATTATCGGTGCATTTCCTCTGATACTTTAAAGATTTGCTGGGAAAAAGTGATTACTCACAGAATATTATTTAATAAAAAAACTATAGAAAGTTGTAGGAACTGTTCACTTGCCTACTTTAAGAATAAAGGGAAAATTTGCAATGTAACCAGTTCCCTGTATCAGTACCCCATGATCTTTTCTGGCTTTGCTCCCTTCAGTGAACCTTAGAGAAATATTTAGACCACACAGGGTATTTCTGAGAAGCCATAAGAACTCCTTGTTCCCTCTTTGGATCAAGTTAAATATGTAGAAAGTGAACTGCAGAAGAAAGTAAAAATCACTTTATTAGTTTGGTAATTCTCAATATTCTCTTGATTTGATTTTCTTAATAACATTTAGTATTACTACACTGCATCTTTTTTCCCCAGTCTGTTTGCAAGTTTAGCTGATTAAAAAGTAGAAAAAAAAAATCTATTAAGTTTCCAAAAGTTGCTATCAGGGCTCAAAAATGAAGTACAGACAGCTACTTCCCTTCATCACAAGCTGTATCTGTCTTCCTATACAAGATCCTATCCAGAATCAAGAAGTGTGGTCAGAAAGGGAGAGGTATAGCAGCTCCATACATTATAGCAACATACGGAGACAACTGCTGTTACAGATCAATTACACTGCCTCCACACTCTAAAGTAGTATTTATTGCCCACCTGCTGGCTGGAAAATTAAGCATTTCATTTAAGACCTAAAATGAAGGGGGGGGGGGGGGGGAGGAAAAATAAATTTAAAATTATTTTTCCCAGTGTTTAGAAACAAAAATGAAAAATAGATTTATTTTTTCCTTCATTCCTTCATCATTTTTCAATGAGAAACAAAAGGGAAGGACATTACTTTGTCCCTTAGAGTTATCACGTACCCACCATTTTAAGGGAAATAATTTATTTGTCTTTGAATGAGCAAAAGGGATGAGGAGGTGGCAGAGGAGCAGAGCCCCCACCCACCGAGCCCAGCCCGGCGACTGCCGAGCAGCGGGAGGAGAAGCCGAGGCCCGAGGCCGAGCTGAGCCCCGCGGCTACCGAGCGGGGGGGGGCAGGCGGCGGCCGAGCCCGGCCCCGCGGCGACCGAGAGCATTTCCCGGCAGCCGCCCACAGAGCCCCGCGAGCCCGAGCCCCAGGAGGATGCAGGAGACCACGCAGCACTTCCCAGCAAGGCAGAGGAGGAAGATCTGGACTCAGACAAAGAGCAGCTGGTGGTGAGAGAGCCGGCAAGCACAGCAGCTACACCAGCCCCAGGGACAAGTACAGCAGCCTCATTTGAGAGTTCTGAAGGGTCTGAATGGCCTTTAAGCACCCTTGAGACCTGCCTGCTGATTGTGATGGGGATCACAGTGTTGGCATGCATACAGACTGTGTTTTACCCACAACCGTTTTGTCTGGTCCTGAGAGTTAAGCAGAGTGGGGTGTGGACCTTGTCTGGGGTTAGTCTACGAAGTAGGATGACCACAGAATTTTCCCCAAGGCTGGACAGTCATGAGTGGCAGGGTGTGTGGGACAGTATGGGCGAGTATCTAGTCTACTGGGCCCCCCCAGTGCTTTGGAAGCGTCGGAGATGGAAGGCAGCTGTATGGAGTCCCCATCGACAAGCTGCAGAAACTGCTGGAGGGGAGAGTGAATTATTTTGAGCCTGGTGAGCCCATGACACTTCAGGCCATCAGGGCAGAGGTGCAACATACAGATGGACTCACGATCGAGGGGTGGACTTAGCAATGGACACTATTGCTCAGGTTATTCACAAGTGTGAACGCTGCACACAGCCTCCCCTGCTCTGAAAGACTGTTACAAGAGATGGAGCCCAATGTCATGGACTGGATGGACTCAGCAGCTTTGTAGGGATTGGTCCATGCACTAAGGGATGATCTCTCTCCCTCTCTGTGTGTATGTGTATATATATACATGTGATGGTATATTAAAAATATGGGATCTGAGCATGACGTGAATGGTACGGAATAAGGGGTGGATACTGTCATGGGTTCAGCAGTAGCAGTCATTTTTCTCCTTCTTGGTAGCTGGTGCAGTGCTGTGTTTTTTGATTTTGGGCCTGGGAACAGCCCTGATAACACCAGTGTTTTCAGTTACTGCTTGGTAACCTTTTGGTCTGGCCAGGGACTTTCTGAGCCTCATGCTCTGCCAGGGAGGAGGGGAAGCCAGGAGGAAGCAGAGACAGGACACCTGACCCAAACTGACCGAAGAGGTTATTCCATACCATAGCACATCATGCCCAGGATGTAAAGCCAGAGGGCAGAGACCCAGAAGGGTGTGGTGGTGCACTGGGGGGTTCGCTGCTGGGGGGTGCACTGGCTGGGTCGGGCTTGGTGAGCAGTTGTATTCTCTTTGTACTTCTCTGTCATTATTATTACTGGTGGTAGCAGTAGTGATTTGTGTCATACCTTAGTTACTAAACTGTTCTTAACCTGTGGGAGTTGCATTCTTTCGATTCTCCTCCCCATCCCCCCGGGACTGGGGGAAGAAAGAGAGGGAAGTGAGTGAGCGAGCGAACTGGCTTAAACCACGACAATGCATCAATCAAACCCTTTCAAAGCAACACTAACCAATGTATTAACTTAACTTACATTAACTTAAATTTTGTTTTCAGTATAACATGCAGCCTGAGGAGACTTAGTTTTAAAAGAACAACTAGTCATGAAGCACAAATACATGATTTACTCCAGTGGTTTGAAGCTTTACTGGCTGTGCCTATGAAATAAAAAGAATTCATCTAAGTCCACAGTTGAAATTCTGACTGTCAAACTGTGATGTTAGTCTGGTCTCTGTCTCTGTACTTGTAAGTCTGGTAAGAAAACACCATAGTAGAGAAGAAAACTGTAACTGTTAACAGGCACTGAATGCTGAGAAGAGATTATTCTTTCTGAGGAACTTTGAGAAGAAATGACACACAAGAAGAGTGTGTTTATGCTTATATAAGGAAATATTTTATTTTCTTAAAGCCAAGTTGTTCCAGCATTGTCCATTAATTTAATCATTCCTATCTCAGATGCAGCATCTTGAGAAATATTTACCATGGATGAGCAGATTGGGGCACTGAATTTAGTTTTCGATGGTCTTCATTAAAATAAGAGTTAATTTCAACACTTTGTTGAAGTATTGATTCACTGATAATTTTAATACAGTTTCAGAAGATGTCTATCCAAACATTGCCAGTTTAACATACTGTATGATTTTTAAGACTTACATCTATGCCTTATCTTTCGAGTTATAGAGCAAAGGGTGAATTCACTGATGTGTGCCAGACAACTGGTCCATCTCCTAAATTATTGTCTTCTTGTCAAAGTCTGATATCAGGGGAGAAGAGCTGTAACATACAGAGCATTAGACATAAGCAGGAAATACCACAAACCAAAGCTCAATTACTCCACCAATAGTTCCAGTAAACTTTTTATAGTTCAGATACCATACAGTATAATTTCTTATCTGTCAAGTTCTTATTAAAGAGAATAAGAAGTGTCAATAGGCTGCTTACTCATCTAGTGATGGATTATCCTGGATTTGCTACAATACTTCACAGGTTTTCTTCTATCTATCATGAAGAGTATAAATGTGCCTGCTAAGCCCTATGATTCACTATCAAGGTCTATATAGGGCATAAAGAAAGAAGCATGATGACTTTCTTAATGTAGGGTCATCAACTACCTCCAAGCAAGCTGTGAAAAGCTAGTAGTGAGGGAATTTCTTCTTGCTCCTTGCCCCTTAATAGGCAATTAGCTTTTACTCTTTAAAATTACAGCACAAGATTCTTATTTCAGTTTACATAACTTCAAATGTTAATTATTGGTCATAAAACTGCCTTTTTAAAAATTGTACATAAGCATTTCACATTATGAAATGTACATCTTTGATTTAAACAGATGAACTCTGAGATATATAGTATTCTGTTTATAAATGTTATAGCTTTATTTTTAAAACTTTCAATCTTACATTTAAGGATAAAATATATATAAATATGTCGATACTGGTATCAATGGCATAAGACATTTTGCCTTTAGCTATGAGTCATTTTGCCTAGAATCCCACTGCAGTCAAGCCTGATGTATGCAAATTACAAATACACTGCTGTTCTGTGTCATCTCTGATAGTGTTCCAAATCATAGAACATTATCCAAGCACTATCAGACTGTTCTCTGCAGTTCTTTTAAGTTCTGTCTAAACAGAGATTTTTTTTTCTCAGCTGGCAACTGCTGTACTGAGCAGAACACAGGCCCTCATAGTGTGATCTAAGTTGATGTGGCTATTTGAATGCCAATGTGCATGTATTTTCAAATGGAGATGCATGTCAGGCTCCTCTTCTCTGAAGTCAGCAAAGCCATACTAATTTACAGCAGACCAGGAGTTGGCTCTTAACAAGGAGTTTCTTCTTATGCAGCTTATTTGTTGAAGACTCAATAACTCTAATATCTTCTGAAAGTGAAAATGCATATCTAGACATATCAGAACAACTGAAACATTGTTATTATAACTGAGATGCCATATTCAGCAAGATCAATGTTCATACTAAAATATTTATTAATGAAACACCTAGACATATGGCTAATTAATGCTTCTTAAATAACTCCTGTAGACTAGCTATGACTGTCATAAAATATATGGTTGTCCAATTTATCCAGCTAGATTAAAATCATGAGGTCGTAGCACATCAATGACAGCTTTACACTCACTGTGTTTACACTCACTCTGGACTGCGCAGCAAAGACAGAAAATGCAATTTCACTAACTCTCTTATTTAATTAAATAAAGGGAAAAGAACCCACAACAAGTGCAGGTGTTATAAAAGTATCAATCCCACCTGACTTACAGAACTTTGACAAGAAGTAAAATTAAGTGCTAAGCACATCATAACTTGGTAAACCAGTGAAAGAATCTGATTGGCTAACTGGCATACCAACAGGCAGATTAATCTACATGAACTCTCCTCTTGAATGTCAACCCTCTGTAGCATACTGTTTTTCATAGTATAGGACACCTAAGTGATTTTTATAATCAGAAGTATTTTTCATAATGCCTTCCTCAGCTAGAAGGACATAAGTCAAGATGTCAGCTTTAATCTTATTTTGGTAGCAGACATCTTCTTAAAAAATATTCTACCTACACTGACACAGCACTAAATTTGTTTCTGCTGAAGAGGTAGGGAGATTATACTGAAAGCAAAACTGACTAAGCTGCTGTTTATTTCAGGTCTTTAGTTTTTATCTGATAACTAGTTCATAGATTCAGCAAACATACACATGCCAGTAATGAACGCAAAGCAATCACAACCTAAAGAAGACTAGAGAGGATGAATACTTAGTATGTGAAGAAAGACAAGTAAAACCATAACTTAGTCATATACATAGGCTTATTTGTAAAATTCTTCAAGGGAATACCTCACTGTAGCAACTCACAGAACATTTACCCAGATGCACCTCCAATGTCCGAGCATAGCTGTATCTGGGTCATTTCTACCTCAGCATTATCCTTTCAGTTGCTCTACAGAGCAAATATGTACTTATAAAGAGTTTCCCTGATCTGCCCTGAGGGTAACGGCTGATCAGAAGCTGGCAATCCAGAATCAAAATACAGCCAATGATGTGGCCTCTGTAGACTTAGGCAGAGCTGGAGCATGGATATGAATGAATGACAACAACAGGCTGCTGGCTATTTTTAGGTGGCACTGTGTCACCACCCGTGGAATAATTAGGAAATGTAGGATAATTTTAAATTTGTATTTGAAATGCAGCACTGTCCACACATAAGGGAAAAATGGACTTTCTGGGCCTCTCCGGGTGAGATGCAGCCACACCTGGCATGCCAGGAATGTGCACTTCACAGTGGTCCCTGTGGCAACACAGATGGAGGGTAGAGCAAGGTGGAGATCTCGAGGTTACTCTTTGTCCTAGCCTCAGCACAAGATGGGAACTAGGTGGTGCAAGAAACTGATAAGCTGCATACTTACCACCCTGAGCCAGCAGTCTGTCATCTTTTGACAAAATGCTGTCCTCAATGTGAACTTTGCTTTATTATAATGTCATTATAATGCATTTACATGCTAAAATACATACCCATCTCCAATGCGACCCCCCTCCAAAATGAGACCACCCCTCTCTGAGCATGCGTTCTGAATTTTCAGTGTCATATACCTTTAAATTGCAGCGAGAGAGATTTGCACCAATAGTAATAAAGGTATGTATGACTAGAGTCACTCAAGCTCCACTTTGAAGGTGAAAATAAGATAAAATGACCCAAGAGAGAGGGAGATGTTGGAGAAGATACCATCGCGGACGAGTCCAGGAAAATAACATCAACAGACTCCTGGGACCGGTTGACGGGCGGGACCTCTCCTCCCCCTCCATAGGGACGCCTGTGAGTAAGAGTTGCACTGTATCCAGTGCTTCCCTGGGAAAACTTAGAATCTCTGTAGAGTTACTTTTACTGTCATTTTTTAACTTCATCAAGCGCTTGTATTTATGTAACTATTTTTCGCACGTGCTTTTGCAGACAGTATTTGTCACCGGCAATCCATACAGAACCTGTACTTGTTGCATCAATAATCGATCACAAATCACAATAAACTGCACTGGTTTTGGTAACCGAGCGTAATTTCCTCACTGAACATGACCCCATCTCTTGGTGTGGCTGTGAGAGTTCATGAGCACAACTCGACCGGCAGTGTGGTGCACTATCAGTGACTCCGGTGCAGTGAAGTTCAAAATAGCGAACACAGCCGGATTGATAGTTGCCTTTGATTGTATTAGACAGTGTGATACACTATCAGTGACTCTGGTGCAGTGAGGTTTGAGATAGCGAACGTGGCCGGGCTGATAGCTGCCGCTGATTTTTCCCCCTTTTAACGCAACACCACCTTTGTTCTTTTCTCTCACTGGAGACAGAAAGTTCACTGAAGGGAATAAAAATAAATGAAAATTTACATGTTCTGATATAAAAGTCTCCAAAACTTGAGCAGTGCTGGTATATTCTGCATTATAACAGCAGAAAATTCATATTTCAGAGTTCAGAAACCATGGGAGCTTTACGTAGAGCCAGCTCATTCCAACAACGACACTAATAAAACCTGTTGAGGTCAGGAAGAGTTCTAAAAAATATGCTGAAAGTGAATGGCATTAACCCTTTGTTAATGGTAGAAATTTGAGCTCTGTGTTTATGGGTCAGTACTGCGTATTCTGTCTAGCCAACCCATCTCAATGCTAGTGTTTCTCCTCGTGATGGAAATGGATATTTGCTTCTCCAGAATCAGGGATTCAGGAGAAAAAAAAAAAAGCGCCAAACAAGCAAACCAACTTGTAAGACTTTCAAGTTTGCAGCTTCAAAGGAAAGACTGTGGATAATATTGTGGTCATTTGGGGAATTATAGTATTAGAGATTTTAGGAACAACCTGACTGATCAGTGACATTGATATTCCTGTCAGCTTCTCTGCCAACAGCAGCAATAAAACTGACGATAATACCAATGAAGCTGTAGGGCCTGCTTCATCACATGTTCTGCAGCTTTTAAAATGAAATTTTAACTGCTCTCAATACAAAAATTTGAAATACCAACTATAAACAGGTCTAAACCAAAATCAAAATCGGGAAAAATCTTATTTTTCTGTGAAACAGTAATCCTCTTTCTTCTGCTGGCTTTATTATTCACTTCAAAAAGTTCTTTGGAAACAGCAAGAACAAATTTACATTTCATCATGCCATAAGGGTAGGTAGAATTGCAAGTTTCCAGGTCACAGTCTTGCCCATATGCTGAACAGAACTGTTTATCAGTATCAACAAGGAATCACCTTTAGAAGCAAAAGAAGATAAACAGATAAATAATGCCTAAAATAGGGACTGTCTGCATAAATGTTTCTGTAACATTTCACATTTATAGGGTAAACATATCTCTGCTTCTTTTGAATCATGTTAAACTTGGCTTTTGCTCTTATTTAGTATGAGTGATTATTACAGATGTAACATTCATAATGCCTGTAATGTTCATTCTGCTTTAGTTTTCTTTATCCCCCCACCCCATTTGTTATTTCCATTATTTTGGGTTTTATTCCAGATTTATTTATTTTTAAAAAAATATTTTTATTTTATTTATTTTTATCATTCTTCAATGATAATTTTATTTCTTGAACTGTAAGACCCTATTTTTATCTGGCCAAATGCCAAGCATATATTTAAGCTTTCTGAAGTTGAACTATGCATTAATCCATCACTGGTATATAATTTTGTTGATACCTGTTGTTATTGACATTAGAATTTCTTTCATCTTTTCATCCTTATCTCATGTATAAGTCCAACTTTTCAGGTCTGTACTGACCAGCAAACAGATTTCTCAGGGCAGTTTTCCAGCCTAACCTGTTGAAGTAGAAAGAGAAATGCAAACAAAGCCACAGATGTCATTATTTTAAGTACAATGCTTCTACTGTTTTTAGTAACAAAATTAATAATAATTTCACTAAAAATAAAGTCTTACTAGATGCCAAACCAAAGAAATGCAATTTAAAAAACTTGTTAATGTCATGAGCTCCTGTCTTCTTTATCTCATTATTTCTATAAATACGTGAAAGTCCCCATCCTGTAAATCATCACACGCAGACAAACTTAGCTAGTTCAGTTCACAAAGTAGACAGCAACTTCAGGCAGCAGGTTCAAAAGGAGGCAGACATCTTACCTTCTCTGGCCCTCTGGAAATAGGGAACCAATTGCCTTAGCAGGAACAGTCTTCTTACAAAGGCTTTCTGATCTGTATCCTCCTACAGACATTTTAAGACAGCCTTAAGTTCTGTGAAGAGCTGCTTCTATGAGAGAAGAAGGGAAGGCCAAGGTATGTGCATAAGGATTTTTCCACTTCAGCAGCCACAATACCCACAATAAACACCTGGCAAAGCAGAAATAACGCAAACAGTAAACTCAGCTTTCAAAAGCTGTTTCTCAATATCTGCCTCTAGTCCTGTCTTTCTTCAGCTGGAGCATTATCTAGTACCACCACAAAACTGCTGAGAAGTATTGAGGTGGATTTGAGCAAATTTCTGCAGCAAAACCAGTTCTCTGGTTAAAGCTGGTTTCTACTTTTGTGTACTTGTCTACTTAAAGGAAAGGTTTCAAGAGAGGGTCTTTTAATTACTATGTATCCAGTATTACAGAATATATTCCCCACACACCTGTGCAGTAAATTGGAAATTTAATCTGACCCTTCTCTGTATCAATGGAACACTGCTATCAGGATGATGATTGGTTATCAGTAGAATATTATCACCAAGTATTATCATACAGGCCCATAATTTGCTTCAGAGCCTTTTCAACTTGCCCAGCCTACATAACATTTTACAAGATCAGCAGCAAGTATACGCCCGACTTCAGTAATGTCTCTTCAATGAATTTCAAACTCCACTCTCAGAATGCTGAAATGCTGAATAGCTGTCTTTTAAATAACTTGAGCCTAGTATTTTTATCCCATGCTTCCAGGTAATGGCATGGCTGAAAATTCATGGGACAATGACTTTGCTCCCCAGGGTGCAGAGATGAAGTTTTCCCACTAGATCAGCACACAACCTTCACCAAGAACTGTAGCTTGTGGGTAGCAGCTGCTCTGAGTCACGGTCACCTACTTGTCTTGCAGGGAGATCTAGTGCTGCCCTGCTTTCCACACAGCACTTCACAGTCACAACATAGTACTTCAGGGAACTTAAAAAAATTTGCTTTGAAGAAAATGCCCCTAAAAGTGAAAACAATCTAAAATGTAGGATTTACAAATGTGCTATTTATTGCATCGACAATTCTGCATGCAGAGACACAGGCAGATGATTATCTTTAAAAGGAATCAGGATGCCTTATTTGTAGCAGGTTGAGTTTCACCATAAAAAAAAAAAAAGTAAGAACAATTTTCTCATGATTCCTCAAGCTTAAATAACTTGTGATATCTTAAAGAAAATAACTGCAGATGGACAAACTCGATAGCAATTAGAGTTTTTTAAGCTGCACAAACCTGCATCTCAAGAGATTTTTTAATAGGGTGGTACTGATGCAAGTCCTTCAAGTTAGTGTAATCAACAGAAACATTTAAAATCATTAATTTATATTGCACAAAGTATTTTTTTATATTAACTGTTTGGTCTTTTATAGAACTATGCCACATAAGAAGAAACCTTTATATGATTTTCCTTACTTTTGTTAGAGTTTTTTCTTCTATTAAAATCAGTGCCTCAAGTTCCACTGACCTTGAAGACCCTAATAAGCAAATCTGTGAATGGAAATATGATTAACAATCCCAAATCATGATCTTGTCAACCCACTGAATAAGTAATTTCTCCAATTATGTAAATCTTTAATACTGTGTTCAGTTTTGGGCTCCTTACTACAAGACAGATACTGAAGTGCTGAAGAATGTCCAAAGAAGAGCTATGAGATTGGTGAAGGGCCTAGAAAACAAGTCCTATGAGAAGTGGGTGAGGGAACTGGGGTTGTTTAGTCTGGAGAAAAGGAGGCTCAGGGGAGATCTTGTCGCGCTGTACAACTGCCTGAAAGGAGGTTGTAGTGAACTTGGTATTAGTCTTTTCCCAAGTAACAAGTGATCGGATGAGAAGAAACAGCCTTAGGTCATACCAGGGGCTGTTTAGGGTGGATATTTGAACAAAAGTCTTTCCTGAAAGGGTTGTCAATCACTGGAACAGTCAGAACAGAGAAGTGGTGGAATCACCATCCCTGGAGGTATTTAAAAGATGTGTAGATGTGGTGCTTACAGACATGGCTTAGTGGTGGACTTGACAGTGCTAGATTAAAGGATGGACTTGATCTTAAAGGTCTTTTCCAACCTAAATGATTCTATATTCTATGATCTGGTACATGTCTGAAATATTACCTTACTCCACATTGGAAATATCTTCTTAAAAATTTTTACTTATTTCATAGATTTTGTTTAATAGATTACTCCTTCTTTTCTTCTGAAGCTCTTATGCAAATGTTTTTTGTGCCCTTTCATCACAGCAATCTCACTGTGAATATAAAAGTTCTATACAATATAAAATTTATACGCAATATTTCATAGATCAATAGAAGATTTGACAGGAAATAAAAAATAATTCCAAATACAAAAGTTGCCATTTAACTACTTGAAGAAATAAGAAATTACATTGTTGAAATAGTTATCACATGTTGATCAACAATTTTTTAGGGTGTCTTTTTTCTTTATATTAGGGAAAAGTAATTCAATATGTAATTTCAGTTCTATCACCTTTGTGCAATTTCCATCAAATTAATCTATGTAAAGGTCTTCCTCTGCTTTTTAGAAAGATCATTCTTGAAATGAAACTTTCTTTTAATTTCAGTGCAACATATCCTGTTTTAACAAAAAATATTGCTCCCTATTGAGAATATTTTGACAAAACAATACAATTCCTTTTGTTTGCCATATAATTTATGGCTGGATCAATAGCGTTAGATGTGAATACTTCTGGTATTACAGCTCTCAAATTCTAGGGGAAATGGTGGTTAAATCATAAAATATTTCATTGGCATTGATCTGAAAAGCAGACTGACAGCATTGCTAAAAAATTATCAGCTTCCAATTATAAATCTCACCAAACTGACAAGGTATAGATTTGATTATTTTGGTTTGAAAGGGTCATTCCTCTAAAGTTGCAAGAGTTTATCAATTTATAAGAGACTAAATGAACCATTTTTTCCTTTAGTTCCTGCCACAACTTTTTTTGTGATTATCCAGGTTTGGTCAGATTATGGGAGTGACTTATTATTTTGCTCTTTATTTTAGGCAAGCTCAAGTTTTCAGAATTTATGACCCATGCTAGGTCATTTGTGATATAAAGGTTGCAGGTAACCTGAACTCACTTAATGTACTGTGATAAACTGCCAGGAAGTATAGCTACTCGCAATGCCATACATGTATGAAAAAATGCCCAAATAACATTAGTTTTTTAGGCAATATCCACCAAAATGACAACAACAGTTTATTTCTTGAAATGAATAAGAAAGTCTATGCACATTATATGTATATCAACAATGTACATATAGTTATTATATGTATTGTTATGTTATGTAGCTAACAAAAATGTTGGCATCTTTACCTGATTTTCCCCCTCTTTTTCTCTTGCTGTAAGAAAACTATGAGTAGGCCAGCTCTATTTCAATCACTAATTGCATACACTTTTAATTGAAGGAGAAAGAAGAACACACTAACCATTTCCAAAATAATCATCACATCTTATAAACCTTTGCATGGAAACTCTGGTAAAATACCATCTTTCTCTGAAAAGCACCTTTCAAAGGGCTGTTATTTGGATTCCCACATCTGTTGATAGCCTTATCAGCGGTTCAAGCTGACAACCAGCCTCAGTACATCGATACCTCTGCTGTGCTGATATCTCAGCTCTCCAGGAATTACTTAGAATTCCCTGCATGGTGCCTAATGCCCAGAAGACATAAAATCCTCCCCAGAACTGGTGTTCTTTCTGCAGGTTTGACAGCCAGAAAAAAGACAGGAATATGTGGCAAGCCAGGAGATAGCAACAATAGTGGGATGGCAACTCAACTCATTTATTGTGCAAATGTGATACAGCCTTCAGAATGCTTCCAATTCCATTAATAAATTCCTGCAGCGCTTTTTTCTTGAAGCTCACGAGGCTAGGAAAATATGTGGTGGACTGTTTGATGATTGTGTGTCTGTGAGCACGAAGAGAAACCAAGCCTGAATACCACAATAAATTAATGAAATTAAATATGAATACTGCTTTTCAAACGACTTTGAACTGTTCCTGCACACTTAAAGACACTAGGTTTCTTACCCTTGTAGCTTAACCACAGAGTAAAACAACAAGCAGGCAGGCAAAAAGTTAAAAATTGTAACATACAGGTCTGTGACTGTAGGCTTAAATTGTAGGTTTAAACTAACAATAGTGTGTATGTCTTTAACACAGTGGAATACAGTAAATTGTTCTAACTTGCTAACATGTAGAAAGGAAGCAATTTTTGGCTGACGGGGGGAAGGAACATCATGGGACTGATAACAACTAAGGAGAGAGTAAATAAGATGAAGGATACTAGCTTTCAAAATAACAGAGTAACACCCAGCATGGAGCGAGACTGGAACAGAACAGAAGCAAGGACATACCAGCTGCTAACTCAGCTGTAGGTCCTTGCAAGCATGTGCAAGCACTGAGATCATTCAGTAAACACAACAAGGAAAACTATCAGTGACCACCAGAGACCTCCACTCAGCAAGAAAGTGCATGCTTAATTAGAATGCAAATATTATACTTAGTTCTTGGAAATGTCATGTATAAATAATATAATATATGAATATGTAAATAATTTCCTGGGAAAGCTGTAAATATGCATGTGTATATGCTAAACATATAGCTGCTATGGCAAGTAACAGGCACGTTCACCTTTACGAGACTATTAGTGTGCGTGCCCAATGCTGCAATAAAGAATGCCTGCTTTCTAAAGCTCCAAACTGAGTCTTAGAGAGTTTCTCCAATCGACTTTTGTGGCAACATGACTGTCTCTGAAAGATAAAAGATTTTCATATTAGAAAATTTAACAATAAAGTTTGTTTCATTTAATTATCTAAGCCAACAGGGTATTGTCCATCTATGGAATTTATCATGTTTGTTGACCGACAATATATTGTGTTGAGAGATCAGTTAGAACTGTTAATTACAATTAGGGTTTCCAAGTGTAGGACAATTTGTCTTGCCATTTAGCTGCCATCTATTTGAACTTAGCTTCAGGATGAGCAATGGCTTAAAACTGTTTACAGCTATGCAATGGCAGCATAAATTCCCAAGTAACGACATGTTGTTATCCAAAGAGCAGAAAACTCTCTAAAAGCCCCACATTTCTTGTCCATTGAATTGTAACAGAAACTAGTTTTGGAGAGTTGCCATTAACTTCAGTAATGAGCTGGGGCAAGCAAAAACTGCCACACAGCTATATCAAGTAAACAACTCATTTAGATTATAGAAAAATTCTTTAATAGGCATTTTGGAAAATTGTGGTTTACTAATATCTTTTAAAATGAGAGAAACATCTGTTACTTGGAAATGAAGACTACAGCTGAAAATAACTTTCTGCTGGCATTTTGAGAGAGCTGGCCATTTGTGTTATAAAGATAGTTATTAACTGTTTTAAGAATATGTTCTTCCTTCTTCCCTTACCACATACAGTACAGCAATGCTAGGGACCATGCCATGTTTTCTAAGCATTTATGGCAATTAAAACTCATAATCAAAAACCCCTTCTCAAGAGCTAATGATGATTCCTGGGCATGATGCATAATTTCTGAATATTGTTAAAAATAGGCATTTTATTAACAGAACTTAGAAAATTTGAACTCTTCACCATGTGGAAATTCTGATGTTCCTTTAGAGGTTAAAAGCATTCCAAATTTGGTCCATAAACCAACATTTTTACACATGAACATGTTAGAAAACTATTCCAGAATTATACATCTGTCATGGTTGGTAGCTCAGTTGGTAACTCAGAACCATGCAGCCATTTTGCTCACTGCTTCTTTTCTTCCTCTCCCTGCTCCTGGAGGGGTGGGGAGGAGAACTGAAACAAAGTAACTCCCACGGGTTGAGATGAGAACAGTTCAGTAACTGAGGTATAACACAAAACCACTGCTGTTGCCACCAATAATAATAATAATGGTAGGGGAAATAACATGGGAAGATGTCATGGTTTAAGCCTCTCAGCCATGAAGTTTTCTCACTCACTCACTTCCCTCTCTATTTTCTCCCAGTCACAGGGGGATAGGGAGGAGAATTGAAAGAATGCAACTCTCACAGGTTGAGATAAGAACAGTTTAGTAACTAAGGTATAAGACAAATCACTACTGTTACCACCAGTAATAATACAAGAGAAATACAAGGGAAAAGAATACAACCACTCACCACCCGATATCAAGCCCGACTCAGCAGCGCACCACCCCACCCCCCCACCCCCCCTTCCGGGTCTCTGCCCTCCGTTTTTACATCCTGGGCATGGAATGCGTTTTTGGTTTTGGGTCAGGTGTCCTGTCTCTGCTTCCTCCCGGCTTCCCCTCCTCCCTGGCAAAGCATAAGGCTCAGAAAGTCCTTGATCAGACCAAAACGTTACCAAGCAGTAACTGAAAACACTGGTGTTATCAGCGCTGTTCCCAGGCCGAAAGTCAAAAACACAGTGCTGCACCAGCTACCAAGAAGGATTAAAAAAGACTGCTACTGCTGAACCCATGACAGAAGAGAATATAATTGCTCATCACCCGCCGACTGATACCCAGCCCAACCCAAGCAGCGATCTGGGCCTTATAGGTAACTGCCCCCAGTTTATATACTGGGCATGATGTGCTGTGGTATGGAATACCCCTTTGGCTACTTTGGGTCAGTGCCTGTCTCTGCTTCCTCCCAGCTTTCTATGCCCCTTCTCTCTGGCAAGGTGTAAGACTGAAAATTCCTTGGTCAAAGTAAACATTTCTTAGCAACAACTAAAAGCATTGCTGTTATTAGTGTCTCTCTCAGGCTGAAGTCGGAAGTAGCACTGCACCAGCTACTAAGGACAAAAACGACTGCTACAGGTGAACTCAGGACAATATCCGTTTGCTAATAACTGAAGAGCAACTGTATTTTTCAAAGCTATCATCTGTCAGTTGGTATCAATATCACATATCATGATGTGTCACTGGTAAATCTGTATTACCTACCAATAACAGAGTTGTGACACTTGGTCATTACAGAAGAAATACATGTTGTGCAGTTTAAAATGCTTCTTACTACTAAACAAATTTTTTTTGGAAAAATTATATGAGAGACATGTAGCAATACACTAATCCTATTGTTTTATGCATCTTCAGACACTGTTGGTGTATTCCTATTTCTGCATGGCTTTTCTATCTCATGCTACTGGCTGCAGTAATGACTAAATTAAGTACTTTGGAAGCTTCTTTTGAATATTTAACAAACACACTGGCTTGAAATTTCAGAAATCTGTAGAATTAAGTAATTCCTGAGATATCCTTGACACACTGTCCTGGGTTCAGCTGTAGAAGTTATATTCTCTCCCCTTATTATTTCCCTTATAATTATTATTATTACTAGGAGTAGTAATTTTATATTGTACTTTAGTTATTGGGTTTTCTTATCTCAACCTGTGGTTTTTACATTCTTTTGATTCTGCTCCCCACCCTGCCCTGGGGTGTGAGAGAACAGATGCATGGTTCTCAGTTACTGGCTGGGCTTAAACTGTGACATGCACCAGCATCCCCACTAGCATAATGGGTACAGAGGGAATACAGAATAAACCAAGGAAAGCCAGTATTGCTGATTACATATTTAACAGAATCTACTCTCTCTCCCTCACCAATGCCTTAGCAATAAATTCAAAGTTGTGAGAGCATAATGACTTGCAATGATCACTTGACTTGTACAGTTCATGCTCACTGCTGTCCAAGATTCGGAGAGCTTTGATTTCAGCCAGCTATGAGCTGATATATGAAAATTCGTGGTCTTGCAGCAGCAGGGAACCGCATGTCAGGATCACAGCTTTATAAACTGCTTTGAATAACTTCATTCTTTCAGCAACATTGCAACTTCCTTGCAAAACACTTAGAGCAGAACCTCTGGCACGGGTGGTTTTGGTCGTAATTCATCATAACAGGATGTAGTCTAAAGGCTAGAGCATTAGAAAGAGAGAGAAATAAAAGACTGTATGCAATGAAAAAGTAGTTTCAGTTAAATTTTTGTTTGTTTGGTTAGTTTTTTATGCTCTAGACTATTTACAAGAATTCAAAGAGTCAACCTAGTTATAACTTTACCAGCAATTTAATTTGCCTCTTATTTTGAGCTTTGTACCATCTCCTCTTCTTGGTTTGGACACCTTATTGCCATTCTGAGCACATATTTGTGTTAATGTTTCAACATTTCCTGTATTCTAAAAGCTACCAATGCAGCTGACGTTTTATAGCATATGTAAACTCATCAATTTTTTATAACTATTCCAGTATTCTACTCCCATCACTCCACATGTAATTATCTGCCTGAGGCCACCATTCAGAATTTAATATTTTAATGTATGGGTCAGAAAGACTTACCTCATTCTTAGCTGAAAATACCTTTTTTTTTTTTTTTAAATTTCAGTTGGATTTCAGGATTTTTTGCTTAGTCAACCAAGAACCGGTTTTTATTAAGAATCATTTTGAGTAACAAGAATTACAACATTAAAATATTTGCTAAATAATGTTTCAGCTGCACATTTACCAACATGGCCCAATACAGCAGGTAAAAGTCAGAAACTTGCAGGCACTCAAAAAAATACCAGGCATTCTTTCCTACCATAAGATTCTGCTCTCTGAAGTTACTGAGTCAAGACAGAAAAATGACAATTAACTACTCTCAGAAAACTCTCTTTGCGTCATGTATGCAGAAAGGTATGCAAAAGATAATGGTACCTCTGTGAAAAATTTCACTTCAAGAGATGCATACCTGCAAGTCCCATTTACCCAGTAATGAAATTTTGCTAGAGTTTCTAAAATTTATGGCTAATAATTTTTAATGGATTTTAGGGAAGGAAAAAGAGAAAAGGAAAGAGAAGGGAAGACCCAAATATTCCCAAGGATTAGCAAATGTGGCTTGGATAGTTATGCTCATATCAAACAAACAAATAAGCAAATAAAAAAGAAACAATAAATGTCAAATTTTAACTTCAGGAAAAAGGAACATGAGACATAGGTAAGGACTGAGTGACCATTATCATGAATGAATCTGAAGGATATCTATGTTAATTGTGAACAAGAGCTAAATATGACATTTTAACATGATATTCTAGCAGAAAATGAAGTCAATGCTAACTTTGTACAAGGAAGTAGAAAAAAATCACTTCATTCAAGTATCCCTTTGGGATGAAAAAAAGTTCCAGAATTGTGAAAACACAGGAAGAACCAACAGTTGAGGCCAGAAAATTTACATACAATATAAAGGACCTGTTATACTAATTACTATCTTTATAAGCTGAATTTCTGTCTTTTGTCAATATAACAAGATGTGCCACATTCTATTGCAGATTTTGTGGGTATGATCCATATTGCAATTTAAATGAATTAAAATGAACGTAAAACTCTGGATTAATTGAGCTTTTCTAGAACTGATGTAATATTATTAGGACAGTAAAATAAAATACAAACTGTATACAGTGCATACAAATACCAAGTTTGCTTGTATATAATCTATACAAGGAAAAGTCGCAGCCTTCAAAATTTCAAAGAAATTTTCCAAATTCAAAATGCAAAGCCGATTCAAAAGGCAGAAGGTAATGTACAATTGAAACTAATGTCTAATATGATGGCAAAAGGAAAAGCAATCCTACTAAACCTACTAATTTGCCCCTACTATGTTTAAAAGTTTAAGATAGAAGATTTAAGGGGCTAAGACTGAAACTCAAAACCTGTTGTCATGAGTTCAGCAGTAGCAGTCATTTTTCTCCTTCTTGGTAGCTGGTGCAGCGCTGTGGTTTTGATTTTGAGACTAGGAACAGCGCTGATAACACCAGTGTTTTCAGTTACTGCTTGGTAACCTTTTGGTCTGGCCAGGGACTTTCTGAGTCTCATGCTCTGCCAGGGAGGAGGGGAAGCCAGGAGGAAGCAGAGACAGGACACCTGACCCAAACTGACCAAAGAGGTATTCCATACCACAGCACGTCATGCCCAGGATGTAAAGCCAGAGGGCAGAGACCCAGAAGGGTGTGGTGGTGCACTGGGGGGTTCGCTGCTGGGGGGTTGCACTTGCTGGGTCGGGCTTGGTGAGCAGTTGTATTCTCTTTCCTGGTATTTCTCTTGTATTATTACTGGTGGTAGCAGTAGTGATTTGTGTTATATCTTAGTTACTAAACTGTTCTTATCTCAACCTGTGGGAGTTGCATTCTTTTGATTCTCCTCCCCATCCCCCCGGGACTGGGGGAAGAAAGATAGAAAAGTGAGTGAGAAAACTGCGTGGCTTAGAGGCTTAAACCACGACACCTGTCATTGTCACATACAGTTACATTCACTTCCCCCAAAATCCTAGAGGTCAATCCCATACAAAAGACGGAAGCTTTTATTTATTGAATAACACCACATGCTAAAATCCGAGAAAAATAAGTAAAAAAAATCCCTGCATTCCTATGAAACTTTAATAAAAACCAAAAAAACCTATTTTATCATCAGTATATCCTAGGTAATTTTACACTGTTTGTTAGTAATTAATGGCATTAATGGCAGAAACCTTCATGAAGCCTAAAGTTAATCTAGGTGTATAAATGTATGATGATATTTTACTATTTTAGAATTTTTCCATTTGAGTCCTGGTTTATGAATGGCAGATAATTAGCAATTTTTTTTTTTATTCTTAAAGTGGTTAATTTAAACAATATGCTCAGCTAATATGGGCATTTCTATGAGTTCTTGAACTTTCTAACAAAGGCTGTTTTCTTTTGCTTATATATAAATACATCTCTAGCCAAAGGACAAAGTACTTTGGGTGGCATGATTTAGTAAAAGGTGTCCCTGCCCATGGCAGGGGAGTTGGAACTAGATGATCTTAAGGTCCTTTCCAACCCTAACTATTCTATGATTCTATGATTCTACTTAGGCGTAGGTAAAGGGCACATGACAGGATTCTTTACTCTGGATATCCACCTCTTTTCATACCAGCGGCAGTAGGAGAATGCTGCCACCATCTACTGCCATTGGGCCACTGGGAGAACTCCAAATATCAGTAAAGTTGTGATGAGCCCAGGAACTGGAATTCAGTGCTTTCATGTATTAATTTTTATGCTGGCTAAGAATAGCTTGATGCCTTTTCATGTAAAACTACTGTAGTTACATGTTTGAGCTGCATGAATCTGGAAACCATGTATACTTTCTGGTATATATAATCATGTTTTAATGACAAGTATTAAAATTTGCAAGGTACAAATACAAGATTGTTAAGTATGGCATTTTATTGTGTTGTGTTTGCTGAAGATGTATTTTCTGGCTAAATTATTTCATTTATACCAAGCTCTCTGAGCTTACTGCAACCTCACTTTCAGCCAGTGAGCAACATCAATAAACAAAGAAGCTTTGCATAGCAGATTTCTCTTTTCACTTAACTGCTTATAAAGCCATCATTCAAAGATGGGAAAACAGTTGTCTGACTCACTAAAATTGAAAGGAGATTTTGTCAGGAATAAGTGAGAGCAAAAACACCACAACATGCAGCTGCAGTAGGGAAGAGATGGCATGGTTTCTGAGACACATTGATGCCAATGGTATTGTTTGTAAACCAACAGACAGCTTACTTCCCTTATTTAAGGAATTAAAACCAAATTTGAATGACTGCTTGTATGATTGGGGTTTTGATTGGTAAAAATGGGTTTGCTGACAGTAATACAAACTAATCCTTTCAGAGAATCCATAGATCACAAACCATTTCACAAAGTAAGCAGCATTTTTTATCAATACATTATAAATACAGTAACTGTGGTACGAGATAATGAAATACTTGTGCTATTCAGTAGGTCAATGATAAATTTCAAAACAAGACCTGTGGTCTGTACATCTTGTATCAGTGATGAATTCATGGGCTTTCTCCTTTGAAAACATGACAATAAGAAAATTTAGAGAGGTTAAATTAATCTATCTGTCTGTGGTGTTTATTTGCTTTTTTTTTCTTGGAGTACATGTTTGACTAGATTTAAAAGGGAATAAAGATTTTTCTCATTAAAAATAGGTCAAAAATCTAAGAATAAAACAAAACAGCTGAAGACAGTGATTCAGAGAAAGAGTTAGAGCATCGTGTTCTTTATGGCGATCAGGTAAACAGGCAAGCTGCCAGAGCAAGAGCACATTGGGATTGCATTTGGGGGAACAGAATACAGGCATGCTTTCTCTGAAGCAGAAGCTGTTCAGAATTTGTGCTTGGCAAGGCTGCTGTAAAAACAGGTCAATATGCTCCATACCATGCCTGAGAAACACCTGCAAGGCAGATCTGAACTCAAACACATGGAAGCAGGAACCACTCCTACACACAAAGTGCCACTAAAATACTTTTTCTTATATTTACTGATTACTTTTAGAACTCACAAACCGTTGGTCTAACCCAATAGCAAATCCTCCTCAGGTCTTCTGAATCCTTTAAACCAGTTGCTCTTGTAAAAAAAGACTCTTTCTTTGACAACAATATCAAAGAAATTATGTTTTTTTTTCACCCACTTCCCAGGCTGATTTGTCACTGAGCTCTGCAAATCAGACTACATCAATAACATTTAACTGCAATACATCACACAATATACTGTGGCATGAATGATGCAACCTAAGATTAGGTATCTTAGTAATATGTACAGTTATGACTTCTGAAAAGGTAAGAGACCACATTCTTATCTGGTACAAAGTGACCTAGCTTAACTGACTTCCTTAGGGCAAAAACTACAAGACAGCATAGGCTTAAGCTGCCAGCATTACACTGTTACATTTATCATGTATCACTAGCTGAATCATTGCACTCACTATGCGACATGGGCAGATACACGTATTCCCCTACGGTAATCGCTAGCCATGGAAAATCACCTCCTGGAAGATAAGCTGGTGGAAACTGATCTAGGCAAATAGAAATGGTAATGTTTGGAAACGAAAATATTTCAAGAGTTTTCCCAGAGCTTACAGTTTCTACTTGTGAATCTAATAGATATGTCTGGGTCTTGTTCGGTCCCTCCTGAACTTTGACATTCGTGTAACCTCAGTCTCCAAACATGAGCTTTGTTTTTCCATTTTATTAGTTTAACTTTCCCTAACGAAGGTTTCCCATAGCGGTCGCTGTATTTGTCATCACCTGTGTTCAAATCAAGAAGATATAGCATAACTTTAACACTGCAGATCAATGCCTGTGCTAAATACAGATAAGTTGAAGGCATTCCATATAGCAGGGCAGTATAGTTCATCATGAGGTGTTAAAAAAGCAACACCTTTACCATAAACTCCCCCTTCTCCATGCTCAACCTCGCACTCAAAGATCAGTGCTGGAGACCTGAAGCCAAAAATCTTTAAACATGTCTCCAGAAACCATGATGTGAATTATGTTCAAAATTTGATTAATGACACTAGAACCATTTATGAGGATGTGGGGGTCGTTTTACATATGCCCCTCTGGCTTTCAGACTCTAAAGTCTGTCTCATTTGCTCCTAAACAAGCATCAAGGGCTTAATCATAACATCCAATGTCTTATCAAAAATTCTTATTACTTTCTAGGCACATTTTGATTTAACAAAGTAGCATATCATAAAGCTCCATTGAGTAGCAACCTACTAAAAAAAATAAAATTAAAAAAACAACCAAAAAACCCCAAACAAAACCAAAAAACACCCCCCCCCCCCAAAAAAGCCTAAAACTTCCTTCCTTACTTCCACATCTAATATTCAGAAGCATAGGACACTATTTTCTACAACAGATTTCAATCTACATACACCTTGAGGTTATTTTTTTGTGAATCTGCTATTTGTAACCCTTGTCTCCACAGGCAGAACACAATGGTAACATTTTCATAGAATGGTGGCATTTTTTTGTCTGTATTAATACCCTCAGAAAACACCTGTGGAACATGACATCAATTTCTGATTTTGGTAGCACTCCTAGCTTCATTTTTTTTCAGAACAAAAATTATAGCAGTTGAAAGCTGCCATGTCTCCTTTTTGCAATTTAACAGCATGTAACAATGATAAAGTTCGACTCTGCCAGCTATTTTATTTGCTGCATTCTAATTTTGTTACAGTTTTCCAGGAACCTGTTCTATTAAGGATTATGGTGTGAAGCGGTTGCTTACTTAGATGAATGAAACTGACACCTTTACTTCACTGTAATATGTCAGATATTACTACGCCAGTTATACCAGATACATGCGAAGTAATTAAATGCACACCATTTTGAGTTAGCTTGCAGCAACATCCATCAAGAATATCTTGGGGGAATGAGAGTAGATTTAGGATGCTTATCATTGTTGCTAGTTTTACCTTTTCCCCAGGGAACAAATAAATGGCCACGGCTACCACCGTACTTCAGAAGGTTCTATTAATGGTTTTGAAACTCAATTTTATTGCATATTATAGTGGAAAAACTGTTTAACTAATCAAGTTGTACACAGAAACACATGATCTCTATTTCCACAAATTCCTAAAGCCTTGTAGCTATGCCGATCAAGGAGTGAGCACCATTTCTTGTATTTAATATTTGAATATCAACACTTAACAAGTATAAAATGCATCTGTGCAAAATATGAGGTCTTAAAAACTCAGCATAAACAACATTTTAAATATACATATATTCTGCATTATGCTCAGTTAATAACATTTCTCTGAACAGTCAGTTGTTTCAACATTTTATCACGTGTATTTAAGCTGGAACACTAACTACTGGAAAATTACTATAGTTTAATCTAATGGTTTGTTGTAGTTTTCCATTTAAAATTTCTTCTTATTCACATCTCTCAGAAATCATCTGCTTGTCTGTTAATTCCATATATACTGTAATGTTAACTTAGCATGTTAACGTAGCATGTGATGAACTGGGGAAGGGCAGAGGAAGAGCAGGGGGAAGAATCTAAGCATGATACAGAGACACCCCTAAGCCTAGAATTTTGTAGAAAACTCTAGTACATTCACCTACAAGACAATAACAGTGAATTAATGTTACTTGCACAAGATGATAATTTAATCTGAGTATCTGGGCTTCTCTTTACTGAGTTTAAGTGGTTTATTGGCTGCTACGTCAAACACATAAAGACCACTGTTAATTGCAAAATAAGCGCTGTGAAGAGAAAGACTCCAAGTGCAACAGAGGAAACAGAAAAGAGTAAATGTACCCACAACACCTTGACCATGCTTCAGGACAAACGCTCACGAATGCATTCATCTGCCTTGTGTTATAACTTATCTACTAGTATATCTATGTGTATGAATAATAGATACACAGAGAAATAGAAGTTCTTTTTCTGTACGGAAAAGTCACACAAAAAAGCAACACCTCATACTAACCTCTAAAATTTCACCCTCTGAAACATATTTATTTGATCAAATTCACCTACTAATTCCAATGCTTAATACTGAACTTAAAGGTGTCCTTGTATGATACTGTGAATTATGAAAGTCTATGAATACTTCTTGTTTTGTTATTCTGTCTTCCAGTGAGGTTCCAAAGGATAAGCCAAATTACAGAAGTCACTGCAAATAGTAGAAAAAGAAATAGTGTTGCAATAGAAAGCATTCCTGTAGTTTGTGTAGGTTGTCAGAGCCAACTTTAACTTCATTAATCGAAGTAGTTATTCAGCATACATTATTTCAGTACCCAGAATTTAGAAGTAACAAGTGATCAATAAAAATAAATGAATATTGATATAGTAAGACTTTTGCAATATTGTGTTTATAGTGCCCCTGAAGCAAGTTAGACCTTAAGAGATCAATAAACTGATGCAAAGGCTAATGCCTTGCATTCAGAAAGTCCTGGCGTCAGAGGATAAGGGGAAGAAAGCTAAGTATTTATCCCTTTATTTCTGATGAGATTGCAGAACTTTTGTAAGATTGAACCTGGGGCACTGATTTTTTCCCAGTGGAGTACAATGTAATTTTATCATGTTCAGTCAACATCCATGTATTAGAAAAAAGTCTTCTTCCTAATGTTTCCGTTCTTGAAGGGAAAAAGAAAGGCAAAAAACCCCAAAAAAAACCCCACCACTAAAAGCCAAAACAAACCAGTCCCTTTTTAGTCAGCAAGAACATAGCTCATTATATGCTGCTAAACTCACTGGAAATAAAGTAAAAGCAACAAATGGATGCAAATAACAGGCTGAATAAATTATTGTACAAACTTCAGTAACAACAATCCAAAATCTTATGGTCAGAAACTTGATCATATGCTAGATTTTGTCCAATAAATATAACATAATTTGTAGATTTTTTTTCATTACACATAAAAACTTTCATTAATGCAAAATGGTATGTAACACTGCAGTACTCAGAATTTAGAAGTAGGCTTGTTTGCACTCAGACATTTCAACTGTTTTTTGAACAAGAACTTTTTCACGTTTTTCACTAGCTTAGATTTTGCTTGAGAACTGCCAAATCTGAGATTTTGCTATTGCAAAGAAAGTATCTTACTGCTTATGTGAAAAAGAGAAGGAAAAGAATGCAGAAAAAAGTAACTATTTCTTATAAGACTGACATCTTTCTCATCTTTAAAAAAATAATCACCAAAGAAAAACCCAAAACAATATTCAAGTGCTTTTTCAAATTATTTCAGCTATTCACCACCAACAAAACATTCTCCCTACAGTTTAAACAAGAATGTTTAAATCTAAGAAATTTCAAACTTTTCTACCAAAAATATTTCAGCCTCACACACTTTACAGACCATTTATCTTCACCTGAATTTTTATTTTCTATTTTTGTTGCTTTGTCTTCAAACCCAGATTCCAAGGTGGAGTGGTTAAACAGAAAGGGCAACATAGTAAGATAACAGGTCTTTAACATCATAAGCCACCTTCCAGTCCACACTATGAAGATGGGTGAGAGATTTGAAAACTTTCTCACACCCCTTAAAGAAAATAAGTGAGTGTCATTGTTTAAGCCCAACCAGCAAACCATAAGCATGCAGTCGCTTCCTCACTCTTCCCCCTTCCTCCCCCCACTCCTGGAAGGATAAGGAGGAGAATTAAAGAATGTAACTCCCACGGGTTGAGATAAGAACAGTCCAGTAACTAAGGTATAACACAAACCACTACTGTTACCACCAATAATAATAATGATAAGGAAAATAACAAGGGAATACAGCCGCTCACCACCCACCGACCAATACCCACCCTGACCCTACCAGCAAACTAACCCTTCCAGATAACTGCCCCCAGTTTATATAGTGGGCATGATGTGCTGTGGTATGGAATACCCCTTTGGTTAGTTTGGGTCTAGTGTCCTGTCTCTGCTTCCTCCTGGCTTCTCCTTCTCCCTGGCAGAGCATGAGACTCAGAAAATCCTTGGTCAGACTAAACATTACTGAGCAGCAACTAAAAATACTGGTGTTATCAGCGCTGTTCCCAGGCTGAAAGTCAAAAACTCAGCACTGCACAAGCTACAAAGAAGGAGAAAAAATGACTGCTATTATTGAATCCAGGACACTTACTCCATGTAGTGTCGGTTCCATAATATGTAGAGGAGACCCTGCCTTTGAACATCCAGCACAGGCAACCGGGGTGCCAGGAGGAGCTGTGCTTCAGTGCCAATCACTTCCAAAGCAGCTCAAACCCCTTCATAGGCTGCCAGTATCTCTTTTTCAGTTGCGGTATAGAAGGCCTCAGATCCTCTGTATCCCCAACTCCAAAAGCCAAGGGGTCAAACTCAAGTCTGCTCTGGAGCTTTCTGCCAGAGGCTCCAGGTGGGACCATTCTCCCCGGCTGCTGCATAGAGTGCGTATTTTTCATCTGGCTCAGTCTGGACTGGTCCGAGGGCTACTGCATGAACTATCTTATGTTTAATTTGCTCAAAGGCTTGTTGTTGCTCAGGGCCCCATTTAAAATCATTCCTCTTCCAAGTCACATGATAGGGAGGGCTTACAATCAAACAATAGTTTGGAATGTGCATCCTCCAGAACCCCACAGCACCCAAGAAAGCTTGCGTTTCTTTCTTTTTAGTTGGTGGAGACATTGCTGTTATCTTGGTGATCACATCTGTGGGAATCTGGTGACATCCATCTTAACATTTTATTCCCCAAAATTGAATCTCCTGTGCAGGTCCCTTGACCTTACTCTGTTTTATGGCAAAACTGGCTTTTGGCAGGATTTGGATTATTTTCCTCCCTTTCTCAAAGACTTCTTCTGCTGTATCACCCCACACGATAATGTCATCAATGTACTGCAGGTGTTCTGGAGCTTGCCCTTGTTCCAGTGCAGTCTGGATCAGTCCATGGAAGTTGGTAGGGCTGTTTCCACTCCTGGGGCAGTCGGTTCCAAGTGTACTGGATGCCCCTCCAAGTAAAAGCGAACTGTGGCCTGCACTCTGCTGCCAGAGGAATTGAGAAAAAAGCATTGGCAATATCAGTCGTGGCATACCATTTGGCTGCCTTTGACTCCAGTTCATCCTGAAGTTTTAGCATGTTCGATATGGCAGCACCCAGTGGTGGTATGACTTCATTCAGGCCATGATAGTCTGCCATTAGCCTCCACTCTGTTAGACTTTCATAATGGCCATATGGGGCTATTAAAGGGTGAGTGGGTCCTACTGATCACTCCTTGGCTCTCCAGTCTACAGATCAGCTTATGGATGGGAATCAGGGAGTCTCAGTTGGTGTGATATTGCCATTGGTGCACTGTTGCAGTCATGATTTGCACTTGTTGTTTTTCGGCTTTCAGCAACCCCACAACAGAAGGATCCTCTGAGAGACCAGGCAAGGTGGACAGCTGCGCCACTTCCTCTGTCTCCAGAGCAGCAATACTAAAAGCCCTTCAGTGCCCTTTTGGGTCTTTGGAGTACCCTCTCCTGAGGTAGTCTATGCCAAGGATGCATGGAGCACAGTCACAAGTGGGGTGCTTTTGTCCCTTCCTCTCAGTCAGGCTGATTTCAGCCTCTATAACACTCAACTCTTGGGATCCTCCTGTCACTCCAGAAATAGAAACGGGTTCCACCCCTTGACAGCTTGATGGCATCAGGATACACTGTGCACCGGTATCTACTAGAGCCTTATACTTCTGTGGGACTGATGTGCCAGGCCATCTGATCCACACAGTCCAGTAAATCTGATTGTCCCCTACCTCCACCTGACTGGAGGCAGGGCCCCTCTAATAGTCATCACAGCACTGGTCACTTACATCTTGTCGAAAGGGATTAGTCTTCTTCATCACAGGAGCTGAGGTAAAATCTGCTCTTCCACTCCATCTGGGAACCCGCTCACCAGAGACTGAAGCCACAGCTTTCATGGGATGATCATCCTTGACCTTTGCTCTCCTCTTCAATTCATGCATCCGTTCCTCCAGAGCTGAGGCAGGTTTTCCATCCCACTTCCTCATGTCTTTTACGTGATCCCACAGGTAAAACCATAGGGTGGCCTGTGGCATGTATGTCCAATATCTTCTCTCTCTAGCAGTGGGATGCCTTTTGTTAATAGCTGAGATGGGGGTTGGTACATGTGGGGAGTTGGATAAATTGGATAGATCATCTCTCAATTGTTTTAACTCCTGAGACAGTTTTTCCAGAGCTGAAATGATGGAAGGGGTGAGATTGTCTTCGAACTCTTGGATTTGATGAATCATTTCATCTGCTGTTGGTGGTACTGTATCATTGCAGGTTATTGCTGCCAATGAGTGGTCATATGATGATGATGCATTCCATGTAAATTTTTCCATATGGGTCATGTACATTCAACTTCATCTGAGGTAGCCTGGCTAGCTCAGTTGGAGGAGCATGAGACTCTTAATCTCAGGGTCGTGGCTTCGGGCCTCACGTTGGGCTCCACAAAGTACTGTCATGGTTTAAGCCCAGCCAGCAGCCCAGAAACCACGCAGACTCTCTCTCACTCACCCCGCTTCCTCCCTCCCACTCTTGGAGGGATGGAGAGGAGAATTGAAAGAATGTAACTCCCACAGGTTGAGATAAGAACAGTCCAGTAACTAAGGTACAACACAAACCTTTACTGTTAACACCAATAATTATAATGATAAGGGAAATAACAAGGGAAGAGAATGCAACTCACTACCGCTGACCGATAGCCAGCCCGAACAAGCAGTGATCCAACCTTTCCAACTAACTGCCCCCAGTGTACATACTGGGCATGACTCGCTGTGGTATGGAATACCACTTTGGTTAGTTTGGGTCTGGTGTCCTGTCTCTGCTTCCTCCTGACTTCTCCTCCTCCCTGGCAGAGCATGAGACTCAGGAAGTCCTTGGTCGGAGTAAGCATTACTTAGCAACAACTAAAAACACCGGTGTTATCAGCATTGTTCCCAGGCTGAAAGTCAAAAACTCAGCACTGCACCAGCTACAAAGCATGAGAAGATGACTGCTGCTGCTAAACCCAGGACAGTATGTCAGTGACCTGCAGCACATCAGAGCAACTACTGCAAGTACCTTTCCAGTGCGGAAAAGAGTCCTTGCTTATGTTCTGGATTTTCAGGTTGATATTTGTATAGTGTAATCCTGAAGGGACAAGATATGCAGAAGGGAAGGAAGATGCCTTGACCCCAAAACATTCCATCTGTAACCTCTTAAGGAGCATACAGATTTTAGAAGACTTCTGCTTTTAAAGTCTGATGCACCGGGATTGTGCAATATAAAAAAAAAAAAAAAAAAGAAAAATTAATAGTTGTTGAACCCTAAAGAATATGCAGCTATAATCCTTCATCAAGAGTATTATTTGGAATTGCCAATTTAAAGTGATACATGCATAGAAAATTGACATTTTTAGTAACATCAGTTTCTAAAGACTCTTACGTTTCTCAGTTTTCATCATATCTAAGTAAGAACTACGTAAACATAGTAATTTTTCCTTGATCAAAAGGCTTGACCTAATACAAAAACATTAGTAAAGCAAATAGAAATAGGCAAATTGAAGTTTTCCTAACTCTTGAAAGTATTCTCCCTTAAGACTGTATAACTTCTAGGACACTGGCATTAAAAATGGGTTTTCTATCAAATTGTGATTTTTTTTGCATTTTCAAATCACAGAATCACAGAATCACAGAATAGTTAGGGTTGGAAAGGACCTTAAGATCATCGATTGACCTGCCTGAAGAATACACTGCATACCTCAGGAAGCATGCACACAGTCAAGAGCTTTCATTTTCTACCCCGTGTTTGTATGATCTGTTATTTATTTATTCTTATACAATGGAAGTTATTTTTACAAAAAATAGTCTTCTGTTTTTCTCTGCATATTGTCTGAACACCAATGCAAGGTGGAAACAGTTAAAACAGTGGTAAGAAAAAGATAGGAGCCAGCTAGTCAACACAAAAATTCTGACTTTCTGGGAGAAGCACGTTAGGCAGCTCACTGGAGAAGAGCTAGGCCTTACCTACAAGGAAGGATGGGAACAGAACACTGCAATTCAACAGGGAAGATCTGTTGTCCAGTTTCTAATCTCCTAGGTCACAACAAAAGCACAGAAACTCAACAGAAACTGTTTTTGTTCTGCCAGGGTGCTACAAAGTTGTTCACATGGGAGTCAATCTGTATTCAAAGGTATACTGAGGTATAGAAAGCAGTAAGTAAGGTATTGCTACGTTACAAAAAAGAACAATAATAAATATATGTACACACACACATACTTCTTAGGCTGGTCAACAAATCTTAAGACATCACAAAGCCATATACTGACTTGCCAGTGCTACAGAGTTTAATTATTAGAATTCTCAAGGAAGCTATAAAGTTTTAGACCAGTCCTCATTGTTGGATTTATTGCTCCACCCCCTTTCTTTTTTTCTTTTTTTAAAGAATCGGGATTGACATCATTGACCTTGCATTCCTAATTTTGGTGAACACAGTAATCTGCCTTTAAATAGGACACTTATGTTTAAATAAAGACTTTAAACTCATGTCTGGAACTAACGTAATTGAAGTAACAAGAATACAGTCTTTGCTTAAATTTCCAATATTTTGACAAGGTATAAGTTCTGATTCTTTTATTAAATGGTAGAACTGAAATTAAGATTGATGAGCAAGTATTAGAAGAAAACAACTTTGAGTTACATGCAATAGCTCTTAATTGCATCATTTAAATTCTGAAGCATTTAAATTTTATATTCATTCAGGGTTTTGCAGATTTCCAGTATGCATAAGGATGAAAATTTTAAGTGGATGGATGGTTGTTAATGTATGATATAAATATATTATTCATTATTTTTGGTTGTCATTGTAAACTGCACTGAGTACTTCTGAATGAACATTAAATTCAATGTCATCTCCTGAATTCAAAAGCACAATAGATCCTCACTAATAATTTGCCAAAATACAGAATACTTCAGGTGTCATTTCATAATAAATATTCTGTAATAAAATGCTGACAATTGTTCATGTCATACTTTCCTTCTCTTTGTAAAATGGCAGGATCACCCAGGCAGAACTGAATTGCAAAGAAGTCAATACCAGGCTAATCTAAGCTAGTCCAAAAATAGATAAATTCTCAAAGCTCTGATTAACTAAGCAATATCTAATATTTGCAAGCCAACTGCATGCTATGGTAGGGAATAATTGCAGTTATGTAAAAAAGTACCAGAGAATGTATATAAGAAGATGGCCACAGAGGAATTGCATTAGATAAGGAAGAAAAGTTAAAAAGGCAGTCTGAGCTAAAGGCCTAGAGAGTGTTTTCAAAAGCTGTTTCCAGCAAGTGACACAGTTATTTATAACCAATTCTTATTAGAACTTAAGCACTCAGTAAATGTATCCTTTTTTAACCTTAAGCCTGTGCTAATCATTAGTACTCTGCAGAAAATGAAAGAAGAAATTGGAAAGGGACTCTCAATTAGGGACTGTAGCAATAGGGCAAGGGGTAACGGGTTAAAACTTAAACAGGGGAAGTTTAGGTTAGATATAAGGAAGAAGTTCTTTACTGTGAGGGTCGTGAGGCACTGGAACAGGTTGCCCAAGGAAGTTGTGAATGCTCCATCCCTGGCAGTGCTCAAGACCAAGCTGGATGTAGTCTTGGGTGACATGGTTTAGTGTGCAGTGTCCCTGCCCATGGCAGGGGGATTGGAACTTGATGATCTTAAGGTCCTTTCCAACCCTAACTACTCTATGAAATATCCTGGACAGCACAATAGAAAAATTAAAAATCCAATTACAACAGAAGTTCTCTTTAAATGTGTGAAGAACTGGAAAACATTTATAACAACGCTATTGATGGTCTTCAGTGATGAAGTGATGAGTACCAGCAAACTGAAAGACACTCAGAAAGGAGACTCACATCTAAGGAATGCTTCCAGAAAGGCTGATGACACTGTCTGCAAGGGAGAACCATAGGTACACATACTTAAGTATACGTTGCTAAAATAGAAAAATCTCAGACAATGCTGTTTTCTAATTTAATTCATTGTTCATAAGTATTTGCACTGGGTCTGGCTGAAATGAAGTTAATTTCTTCACAGCGGCCAGTACAGCACTGTGTTTTGTATTTGTGACTAAAACAGTCTTGATAACACACCACGATTTTGGCTGTTGCTGAGCAGTGCTTGCACAGCACTGAGGTTTTCCTCTTTCTCTCGCTTGCCTCCCACAGTGAGTAGGCTGGGACTGCACAAGAAGCTGGAAAGGAGAGCTTAGGGAAAGGAGGAAGAAGTGGAGATATTCATGGTTATGGGGTTTTGTCTTCCCAAGTAACTGCTATGTGTGCTGAGGCGCTGCATTCCAGATAGTGGCTAAGCATCTACCTGCTGATGGGGAGTATTGAATAAATACATTATTTTGCTCCGCTTGGACATGCAGCTTTGCTTCACTTATTAAATTGTCTCTATCTTGACCCATGAGTTTTCTTACTTTTGCTCATCCAGTTCTCTCCCTGCCCTGGTGAGGAATGGATCAGAGTGACTGGGGGGGTGCTTATTTGTTGGCCAGGGTCAACCCTTTATACTATTTCAACTGGAGATTTTAAAAAAACTTTTATGTATGACTAAGGAAGGAAGATGTGCCTTTACAGCTTTCGGCATGAAGAAATTGGAACTGGCTGTTATGCTGTCAAAAGGATTACACTGCATAATGACAACAACTTTGCTGTCTTAATCAAGCAGATCTCTCTTAGGTATCTTGACCCTGAATGGTTACTGAGCAAACACTTCCCTTATTAGTACTACTCCTTCCTTGTTTAATCTTAAACTAGGGATTCTTGAAAAGTCATGATACATGTACATAATAAAGAAACAGATCCTTTGAAATTTCTGCTAATCATGGATGGACTCAATGAGCTTGGAGAATTCCATTCCCAAGAGCTAGGGAATTAGTAATCTTAGAAACAGCAGGAAATTTCTCTGATTGCCACTGTTCTGCATAGAATAACAGGTTTTATGGACCATACTATTACCTGAAAGATCATCTCCAATTCAGTGCAAAGGCATTTACATTTAGTTTTTCATATTCTGCTAAGCAGATGGTATTTGCAACAAATGATGTTCTGGCAAAAAGTAGGGGAAGGGAAAGAACAGAACAGTATTGAGTCCATAATGATTCTCAGAGAGCAAGAACCCTTCACAAATCCCTTTTCCTTTTCCAGATTTTATCTTCACCTAAATAATCTGATATACCAACATGAATTTATTTATTTCTAATGGAATAAAACATCGTAGTAATGCTATTCAGCAAGCCTGAGGATCCAGCCCCTGAAGTTACTTAATCATAGAATAGTTTGGGTTGAAAAGGACCCCAAAATCATCCAGCCCAGCCCCCTGCCACAGGCAGGGACGCTATATTTCTAGGCTTGCTTAAAGGCAGATACACAGCAAGTGGAAAAAAATATAATTTAAAAAGATATACCTTGATTTGGCATTTTTAGGCTTACAATTAAATGACAGGAAGACAATAGTGCATGTGGAAATTTCCCTTCCAGTACAGTAATGCAGAAAAGGAAAATAAGCACGGAAATAGAATGGCAGTAAAAGAAATACACTGGCATGACTTACTGAGAAGAGTGCTAATGCGAAAGTAAGAGTGTTAATGCGAAAGTAAGAGGTTCTTGCTGAACCAAGCTTCATAATCAGAAATAATATTTAACCCATTTATATTATGCAATCTTTAATGAAAGTGGAATTATCCTTGTACTGCTAGCTTTATGCCCTAATTTTTCTCATGTAGATGATGGCCAAATATTTCCATGAGCTATCACTTTCTACATGATTGATTTATCAAGCAGTTTTACTTCTACATAATCAAACTAAGTAGTCCTTCAGAAATTGTATATGTGAATGATAGCCTCAGTTCTCTGACAGCAGTGAAAGTCTTTTACTCGTGAGTGGCTTGAATAATGTTAGCAGCCTTCACAGACTTCTACAACTGAAAATAACATGGTATTTATTATCTTTCTACTTTTACTTGCTTTCCTCCTTTTAACACCATCTCTTACATTTTTGGATTTGACACTCCAGTCTTTTAATTATATTTATGAGAAGTGAAGACATAATGGGTTTCCCAACCATTCAAACTTATTTTTTAGAGGAATAGCCAGAATAACCACTTGGTCAGTAACAGAACCGAAATGTCCTGAATCCTACACCAGATCTTATTAGATAAAACACGGCATTTTTCAAAGAAGAAGCAAATGCAAATGCTTTCAGTGAAAAAAATCTCATTCTATAATTGGCTGTTGTGTAAATCCCAAAGTGAATCAGGTGATTCAATGTGGGATTTCTGGTTTTTTTAACCCTTACAACAGTGAGCAATTATCCTGACTAGATTAATCAGAATTTCTTTTACTTTTCACTTTTAGGATGTCTGCTTTTTGAATACCAATATAAAATACAAACACCAATTTTCTCGTACTTTCAGGCTTTGTTCATGAGCTGTGTTCTGGCCTCACAGCTGCATTTGCTGCTGGTTTCCAGCATCTTGGCTAGTCATGAGAGTGATAATTAATAATTCCCGCTCCCACTTGATTACATTGTATTGACACAAAGCCAGAACAGCTGGAATCCTACCCTAACTTGCCCAAACCTGACACCCTGATCTACATAAACAGTTTACAACAAGGTCTATACTGAGTTGCCAAGCAGAGAAGCCTGGCCTGCATGACTGGGGAGGAGGGGGTCTCATTGATTATCTCTCTCCTGGCGCCTGGTAGGATGAAAATTACCTATGTTACACCAATGAAAAGAATTAATCAGCTAAAATAATAAACTGAAATAGATGCTTTGAGCTTACATCTGTCAATTACATATAGCTCAATACTACTAAATTTTGCACATCATATACTTTAGCTGTCTAAAAGTTGCCTCCTCTTGGTCTGAGTCTGGGATAGCATCTCCTGTCTGGGATGACTCACTAAGGAAACTATTTTCTTACGGGTGGACTGTCCTTAATTTTAAAGCTAGAATATGTTACTGCTGCTCTTGTAAATATATAGTCCATTACAACAGGTAATGAAAAAAACATCTATCCATAGTAGCAATCTCCAGTGAAAGCAATCTTGCATAGAAGTTTATATTCTCTCACTTGATACTTCAGTGAAGAAAAAAACAAAAAAAAAAAAAAAAGAAAGGAGGAGGAACATAATTCCTAAATGTTTCTTGATTCCATAAAATTAAAAAAATCAGAGTGTCCTGGGTTCAGCAGTAGCAGTCATCTTGTGCTTTGTAGCTGGTGCAGTGCTGAGTTTTGACTTTCAGCCTGGGAACAATGCTGATAACACCGGTGTTTTTAGTTGTTGCTAAGTAATGCTTACTCTGACCAAGGACTTTCTGAGTCTCATGCTCTGCCAGGGAGGAGGAGAAGTCAGGAGGAAGCAGAGACAGGACACCAGACCCAAACTAACCAAAGTGGTATTCCATACCACAGCGAGTCATGCCCAGTATGTACACTGGGGGCAGTTAGTTGGAAAGGTTGGATCACTGCTTGTTCAGGCTGGGTATTGGTCAGCAGTAGTGAGTAGTTGTATTTTCTTCCCTTGTTATTTCCCTTATCATTATTATTATTGGTGGTAGCAGCAGTTTTTTGTGTTATACCTTAGTTACTGGACTGCTCTTACATCAACCTGTGGGAGTTATATTCTTTCGATTCTCCTCTCCATCCCTCTAGGAGGGAGGGGAGGTAGGGGGGGGAGTGAGCAAGCGGCTGCGTGGTTTCTGAGTTCCCGGCTGGGCCTAAACCACAACACAGAGATGCCAAATGCATTCTAGAGAAGTAGATCACTCATCTCAATGAGGTATTCTGCTAAAGGACAATTATACATTTTTCAGAGGAGTTGACAGAAGTTGTTTTTATAATTAAAAATCTCTTGTTGTAGTGTGTAGCAGTTGGTACCAAGTCAGCTGCTGACAAGAGAGCAATTTAAAGAAGTCAGCCTGACTCCAAATGCACACAACAAAATTTGTATTTAAAATTACATAAAAATAAATGTAATTTTATGTGAGCAAAGGAAGACAACATTCTTAGGATTTGTTTTGTAGGAAAAAAAAATTATAGTGGATACAAAGCAACTTATTTGGTGTTACCAGGAAAGCAATGAGTCTACTAATATCCTCAAACCGTGAAACCTCTCAAATACAATGACAGTGATTGGCCTATGGAGTCCTCTTAAAAGCCAACGACCCTGAAAGAATAAAAACCCAAACTAGATTAACAGTGTACTATAGGAAACATAGGGATTTATGTATCCCTTATCTCATGAACAAAAAAGAAGGAAAAAGTTCCAGTCCCAGTGTACTCATACTATACTTTTACTATAAAATCGGAATTAGGTTATGTACATTGGATTTTACCCTGAACATTTTAAGTCAGTTGAATCATGATAGAAGTATACCATTTGGGTTTTCCTTCTTCTGCCATGTCTGTGTCATTTCTCCTTCCTTTCTTTTTCAATTACTATTGCATCCATTGCACCCCCCCCCCCCCCGATCTTCTAAGAACATTTCAAGTATGGAACTGGAGCTAGAGAGCTGCTAGTTCTGTGTTTAGAGCTGAAGCAGATCTAACTACAGTGAAGAGACAACTGCCTGCAGGACAGAACTGACTCAGTTCTATCATCTCCATGCATAGTAAGCTGAAGGGTGAACTGAGAGCTGATTTTAACTATGATAATTCTTTAAGAAATAAAGTTGGAGTGAAAACAACATATTGAGAAGGACTCTTCTATCGTCTTTGCATACACAAGGGTAAGTACTGGTTTTTCCTTTGTGAACACATAGATTCCTGACACACAGATTTGCATAGGTCATGATGAGAATCATATACATGAGGTTTTGAAAATGTCAGTAGGACTTCCTTACATCTGAGAGTCACTGAGGAAAGTAGAATTCTAGGAAAGGGGAGAAACCAGATGTGGAAAAAAAAAAAAAAAAAAGAAAAAAGGGGGAATGGGATGTCTGCTGTGCCAAACATCTTATGCAGTTCTAGAGATCAAAGAATCCTGTAATGCTATTTCTGCAGACTGAACTCCAATGTGCTTGGTTCAGTTGCAAAATGATGAGACAAGAACAGTGTTTAGGCCAAGAACTGCAGCACACAGAGTGAAAGCGGAAGAGGTAAATTCAGACAGTGTTGTTCATTTATATTTTGCTGCGTCTTGGAGCATTTTAAGTGATCTTGCAAAAACAAAATACGTACTGCAAACTAATTAGAAACCAAAACAAACTAAAAATCAAAACCCCATGAAACTGGTAAGAGCAGGAAATAGTCAGTGAGTCACCACTGGAAAGAAACATGAGAAAACAGGCAAGAAAACTTCCACTGAGCAGAATTGAGCCAGTCATGGCTTTTGCATTTAGTAAATACAGTCATTAAACTGAAGTTGCAGTGCTACTGTTAATCTGCATGGGTAGCAATACAGTGACAAAACAGTTACGAGTTAAGCCTTGACACAGAAGTTCTCTCTTTAGACTTTCCCCAAAAGCATTTCCTGACTACCACTAGGGACCTCAAACACTGAATTTATGGATAAGATTGCAAAAGAATAGTATAAGGAGAAAAGGTTTTTATTAGAACTGACAAGTAGAGGTCGATTTTCTTTACAATACATCAATTTTGAGCTAAGTTTTTGTTTTCTTCTTTTTTATTGTGTTTTCATGAATGAAAAGCATAATATTAAAGCCAGTTCTCAGTATAGGACTGCTCTAAAGGTTATTCTGAAATTGAAACAATCTTTGGGATTAAAAAATAACAGCCGAATACCTAATATTTAGAGGATGTTTTTTATAAATTCCCCTTTTTTTACTTACCAAGGAAAAGGGGGGAAAAAAAAAAAGAAAGAAAAAAAAAGAGGGACTCATTGCTATAGCTACAATCAACATACCCCGTCATGGCATTCTGTATTACAAACATCGTAAGATCTTCTCCCAGTTATTAGTTAGATGAAAATCATACTCTTGATCAAGTTAGTTCTCTGGGAACTGGTCAAATCTACTGAGAATCTTTGAAAATACGCTGAAGTTATTTAGAATACTAGGTTAGCAACATGCAAGGAAAAAACACCTGAATTTCTTCCCACATGTGGACTTCAGTAAACTCCTTTAACAGTGAAGAATCACTACAGACTTTTAAAACAGGCTTGCTGCTTTAAACTAGAATCCTTACCATCTGTTCTATGCTAATTAACAATGCAGAGAATGCATTTCACAGTTATATCAGCACATAGTAAGGTTGACCTGTTTAAATTATTAGATAAAAGCTTCCTGTGCTCGTACAATGGTATTTCCGGTTGTGTTTCTCATGTTTATGACATAAATAAGGAAAAATAATAGTTTAGGTATCATGAAAGTTTTACAGTTACTAAGAACTTCCTTGCATCTGCTACTGGATAATGATCTGTCAGTTTAGGATTGCAGTACTCAGAGAAGGTATTTTCAAACCAAACCTAAATTTTAAATATGCCTTTAAAGTTAATAATTTACTCAGACACTTTGTCTTTATGAAGACATTCTTAGGCATCCTGATTTTAAACAATACTGCAGTTGCAAAGGTAATGTCATCAAAGGGAAGTCTAGGAATGCATGATCTCTACATCTAAAATGATCTTGAGAGTTGCCTCTGTTCACTGCTGCCTCTGAAAGGTAATTTTCAGTTCTCAAGGATACTGATTGAAATCTGAAACTATTTATAAAAGTTTTTACTTCTGTGCTCAGCACTGACTAGTTTCCACCATTTCAAAATCCCCTAACTTCAGTTGTGTCAGTTTCTTCTTTTCAGTATGGACCAAGAACTCAGTGCAAAAGTGAAGAGCAATAAAGAACAGCTTAAATTTATTTAGAAAGAGAGCAAATTCCTAAGGTAAAAGAATCTATGCAGTAGTATCATAGCTACCTTAACTAGCATGAAAATATATTACTAGCAATGAATATGAATTGTATTTACTGAGAGATTGCTTTTATTCATATCTGAGAAATCTAACAGGTGTTGAGGAATGCTTAGATCACAAAATTGCATCTGGCTGGTGATAAGCACAAATAGATTAGAATTAAAATTGCAAATGGAGTAAAATTGAATGTGTCTGAATCTGCAAAAATCAGAAATGCAGAATATAAACAGTAAAATACAAATAGATTTAAAAAGTAATCAAAAGAAGCTGTCAAATTGAAATAAAAAGAATGGATTTGCCTAACTCTAAGAGAAAAATGGGACAAGCAGAAGAATTCCTTCTCTTCTAGTAAAGATGACATGCCTTAAGATTCTACAACAAATCATCACTGGGTCTATTAGGCTTCCGTGGACAGTCATTGGCTCACTTGAAAATGGGAACAGCTATGGTTTAAGTAAAAAAATTTGTAAGCCATGTATAACAAAGTTTACAGAATCATCCAGACTTCTGACTATGAACTAGTCATTAAACATGCAGGAGATGGACAACAGGCTGCACACTTAAAACCGTATTCTTTAAATTACTTAAAAAAGCAAACACTGCATAAACTGGCATTCAGTGTTAGAGATGCGATATCAGATTGGAAGTGAATTGCAATTTCCACTTTTTTGTGTTTCTTCAGAGATTTAAAGTAACATTTCATATTTCATAAGCATAACTTGTTTTACAAAAAAAACCATCAAAACGGTCAGACGCATTATATAAATCAATCATTTCTTTTTTTAAGGTTCATACTTAAAGTTCATACTGCTGTTCTATTTTCTACTCTGCTTCAAAAATTACCTGTAACAAAAACATCAAATGCACTCACAGCATTTTTCTATTGAGCTGCCTCTTTGAAGTTATTTTTGGTCTCTTCATATTTCTGCTAAACTTACTTGTAGGCAACAACATGGTTTTAACCAGCTCCTTTTTCTGACTCACCTGCTACCAGCACTTAAGAAATGCTGGAAAAGATTCTCTACTAACAATGTAAAAACAGTTTGAAAAAGCCCATTTGGCATTTGTGTTATGCAAGGCTTTCAGAGGGTCTTTTATTTACTCTGTTTTGGGGGCTGAGGCAGGAGCACCCCACATGAAAGGCTGCTAAATCATGGCAAACATACCAGAGGGGAAGCCGGAACCACCCATGGCAGGTACCCACAGGGCTCTGAGTGAGCTTTTAGCAGAGAAAGCTTTCAAACAAGCAAACTACCGAACAATAAATAAAGAACATAACCATTGATGATGAACTTATCAAACGCAGCTGAGCATGCAGACACTTTTAGGCTCCAGGCATACTGCTCGCAATTCCCCGCCACCAACTCCTTCCCTCCATCCACAACTAAAGCAAGACTTAGGGAGGGACTACTCCCAGGCACCACCATGCTCTGCTCCACCTCTTCCTGCCCTTCAGGAAACTTCTCTTCTCTGTCTTCCTTTGCCCTGCTGCCTGGGAGGCATACTGCCCTGAGCAACAGCTTGTTGCTGGGGTAACTGGAAGGATACGACAACCCAGACAGAGGTTCCTTATAAACGTGTAATTGACTGGGCATCTGCCTATAGTGAGTGCCATGTGCTTTTGGCATTGTTAGATGGTGGCTTTGTAAGACGTCAGTAGGCTGATGATTTGCTCTGCATGTTAGCAGTTACAGGAAGAGGTGGAATGGTTAAGAAGCATAAAAAAATCTGAGGAGAAGACTGTCTGGTGGACCCTGCAGTGTACCATCCCTGGGAGTAGCAAGTCAGCCATCGGAAACAAAAGAACTTCAGGATTCCTTATCTTCTTGCCAGCAGGCAGATGGAAGCGACCTAGGGGAGAAAGGAGGCTGGAAACAGGTTACCCCTCAAAGCAGGTAATGTATTACCATTCAGCTCTTGTCACCTTCCCTAGTGTCCCTTTACAATAGATACAAGGCCCTGGTACTACAGGATGAGGAAAGTAAGGAGGATGATGATACAGGATCACACAGGTTAGAAAAGTTCCCACAGAAAGTCAGAGAACACCTCGTTTTATGATCAGCTGCACTTAAAAAAAAAGTGATGGTGATGAGTGACTCCACCCTAAAAGGAACAGAGGGCCCCATATGCTGGCCTGATCAGACTCAGAGAAGCCTGCTGCCTTACTGGGGCCAGGGTAAGGGATATCACCAGAGAACTCACTCATCAGGTACAGTCCTGTGACTGCTATACTTTATTGGTCTTCAAGGTGGGCAATGAAGAAGTCTCCTCAAGAAGACTGAAGGGACTGAGGAAGGACATCAGGGCCTTGGGGCAACTGGTTCAGGGTTTGGGAGCCCAAGGAGTGGGCCTCTTTACTGATGATCAAGATGAGGGGATTGAGTGCACCCTCAGTAAATTTGCGGACACCAACTCCCAAGTTGGCTGGGAGTGTTGATCTACTAAAGGATAGGAAGGCTCTACAGAGGGATCTGGACAGGCTGGATTGATGGGCAGTGACCAGTGGAGTGAGGTTCAACAAGACTAAGTGCTGGGTCCTGCATATGGATCACAGCAACCCCATGTAATGCTACAGGCTTTGCGAAAAGTGGCGGGAAAGCTGCTCAGTGGGAAAGAACCTGGGAGTGAGGATTGACAGCCGGCTGAACATGAGCCTGCAGTGCGTTAAGGCAGCCAAGAATGCCAACAGCATCCTGGCCTGCGTCAAAAATAGCACAGCCGGCAGGGCCAAGGAAGTGGTCATGCTCCTGTACTGGTGAGGGTGCACCTTGAATCCTGTGTTCAGTTTTGGGCCCCTCACTGCAAAAAAGACATTGATGTTAGGGTTAAGGTTGTGGTAATGGCTCTCTGGATTGTGTCCAGGGAAGGGCAGCAAAGCTGGTGAAGGGTCTGGAAACTAAGTCATATGAGGAACAGCTGGGGGATCTGGGGTTGTTTAGTCTGGAGAATAGAAGGCCTAGGGGGGACCTTATTGCTCTCTACAACTACCTGAAAGGAGGTAGTAGTGGGATAGGAATCAGTCTTTTTCCTCAAGTAACAAGCAATAGGACAAGAAGTAATGGCCTCGAGCTGCACCACGGGAGGTTTAGTTTGGATATTTGGAAAAATTTCTTTGCAGAGAGGGTAATCAGGTACTGGAACAGACTATCAAGAGAAGTGGTGGAATCACCATCCCTGGAAGTGTTCAAAAACTGTGTGAATGAGTCCCTTAATGACATGGTCCACTGGTGGTCTTGGTAGTCCTTGGGTAATGGCTAGTCTTGATGATCTAGCATGGAAAATTTTCATACTTTATGCTTGGTTTTAAGATTCATTTCTGCAGAAATATGTGAAGGAACAAAGCAAATGCGAACAGGAATTGTGTCTTTTATACATTAGTCATTTTTGTCCTCAGAAAGATAGTCTTTGGTAACCGTCAACTTGGAAAGAAAAACAACTCAGATGTATAAAGTGTCTTAAGGCATTTTTAATGTGTCTTCCACCATTATTAACATGGTTGAAACAGTCTCGTTTGGATGAAACTGCTAAACCTTCTTTGTTCCAAGTTAATGGCATTAATGCAGCTCTTGTTTTGTTATAGTTTTCTCCTGTGGGGATTGATGCTGTTGTGCTCACACATACATCCAGAATTACACATAGGCAATCGATGTTGCAAGTGTTTCTCCTCAGCTTTAGTCAAATATG
Organism: Myiopsitta monachus; assembly: GCA_017639245.1. Lineage (NCBI taxonomy): Eukaryota > Metazoa > Chordata > Aves > Psittaciformes > Psittacidae > Myiopsitta > Myiopsitta monachus. Next base: position 48,406,476 of record CM029917.1, read on the forward strand.
TAGAACTGCCCTCCTGAAGTGCTGCAGAATTAAAGCTCTGTGGAATTTGTTTAAAATGACATAGTGTGAAATGCAAAATTCTGGGGTAATACTATTCCTTGTGCTAAGTAGAATTAGGCAAACTAAAGTGTGCGTACATTCTATTTGGGAAGGTTTATTTGTTTGAAGTGGTCCCACAAGTGTGAAGTGAGGGTCGTTTTTTTTCTGAAACTGTGTCCTAAAGCCCATGTGTGAAGCTGTGGTAGATGTTCTGAAGACCGACGGACTGCAATGAGTTTGGGTTTGGGTTTTCTTTTGGATGACTGATGTTAAATTCCTAGTTAACAACAGTCATAGTAGTGTCTGTAAGGGAACTGAAATACCAAAGCAATTGCTGTTTGTAAAAAAAAAGAAATAAATTTTGTAGCTGTCAACCTGACAGAGGGAAGTCTGTGGTAGCCCTTGACCAAGCGGTCAAGCTACCAAGCCCTAACCAAGTGCTAGGAAGACCATCGTCTGTATAATTTTGATTCTACTGAAACAGATTATACTTAGCGTGATAGAAACATTTTATTCTGGTGAATACAGAAGCATCTTGTTAGAATGAAAGTGTTGGAGATTTGCTTGAAAGTATTGCTTGAATGTAGAAAGTGTGGGTTCAGGTCCTTGATGTGCCTACTTTATACAAGGTAATTAAGTATGGGTTACCCAAATAGTAGCTATTTCTATGTGTTTTTAATAATACTAATTAAAAAAATAATATTTTCTTCAGACACGCAATGAAAAAGTTCTACAAACTCAAAATTAAAACAAAACAACAGAAGGTGGCCCCAGGTATTACTGATTGAACAAATGAAAGTTTCGAACATTAGCACCATGTGCCTGTGTGCAGGCAGTGGTTATGGCATTAACTACAGAAACCTGATTTAATACTTAAGTAACAACATTCCACACATTCCATGCTTGTGTGTAGAATGAACCTCACAATCACCAATTAATATCCAAAAAATAGACAGAGGGGTCTTTTAATGAGCTTTATTCAAATAAAGGCAGAGTCCACAGCAACATTCCCCTGCGGTGTCTCTCAAGTTAGTCAGAGTACACAGCCTCTTTTTAGCCCTAGCTACCCAGCCGTATACTGCCCTCTCCCTTTCCCCATTGGCTAAGGTACGCGGGAGGTACAGACTTTCAATACACCTTCTACATTTTCCCCTTAGTATGTACCCCCCTTTACATTATGCATTGTATGATTATTATTTTCTGCTTTATGCATCCCCTAGGGGGATAAGTTAATATTCATAAACCTATTGAACATGCGCATTTCTTCCAGCAGTTCAAAAGTTCGTGGCTTTAAGCTTTGCAGTTTCACAACATTTTGCTGTTTGTTAATAAGACCATTTTCTTAGTCTTTTTGTGAAGGCACATCTGTCTGCTCCTGTACTGCTTGCTGATCATACAATTTTCCTAGTCTGTTTGTAAAGACATCCTAATTTATTGCTTTTGTCTTACTTCTACAGAATTGTATTCCTTCATGGACATAAAGAATAGTAAGGGATGAGGCCCAAGTGACTGTACTGTGAGCCGGGACAGTGCCCTGAGGGGAAGGTTTCATAAGTAGGAAAGGGAAGTCATCTGAAGGGGCCTGGTGCCGCTACTCTTGACTGACTGGTGTCTCAACCACTCATGTGTAACTGGGGTGAGAAAAGGTTCTATAAATCCATCAACTGGGGAAATCAATAAGGGCAAGAGCCAGCCTCTGAGGCACTGTTTATGCTGAACACCACTGTTGGCAGGTTTTCACACTTCAGTTTCTCTGTATGAGCTTGTATGTTTCAGCTCCTTTTCAAGAAATGGGTTTAATTAGGGATAATACTAAAAGGGTGACAAACTGTAATACTTAATTCTTTGTTGGAAACATTTGTTTTGTTTGAGGGGAAGTATGAATCTGTGTGAAAAAGAGAGTTGTGCATGCTTCTTTCAATTCAGAGTGCATGTTGTCAAACAGCTCAGTTGGCAACTGGCAATCCTGTCATCTACATATTCAAGCCATCCTTTACAATCTTCTCTGGCCTTATTCAGTTTTTGAAAAAACACTTCAAATAGTGAGTTTTTCCTCTTAAATTCAGAATATCTGAGGCTTGAATCCTGTGCTTTAGTGTGTCCCCTGAATTCCCTTGCCATATTCATGTTGTGATTTTGTATGTTTAACAGCAGTAACTTCACACTGTTACCGTAAGACTTCTCTAGTAGATACCAGCTTTTCTAATTTAAGGTAAGTAATGCTCGGCAGGAATGTGGTTGGGTTTTTTGGTAGTGTAGTGGCTTTTTCATTTTTGTTTTTGTTTTGTTTTTCTTTTTTGTTTGTTTTTTGGGTTTCTTTTCTCTTTTTTATTGCTGAGTTCTGAAGTGAAAAAAGTAATAATAAACAAAAATGTATCTAATTGTCAGCTGGTCTTGCCTTTTTTGTATAACAAGGATCATTTAATAGACAAGTGTCTGGTGTGTATATGCAAACATCTAAAGATGTGGATAAACAATCAAGCTACTTATGTTTTGTGTGCTTATAGCTTGTCAGACACCTAAATATTTCCTAAAACTGATTTTATTTATCTAAAGTTGCTTTCAATGAGAGCCTTTAAACCTGCAGATGGGCAGGATTCAAAACAAGGCCACCATCGTTAATGATCATTGACAGCTCATTCAGCTGTTAATTAATTGTTTATACTCTGTATCAACATGCCAGATTTTGGTGCTCAAATGAGTTATTTAACCAAATAACCAACCAGGATATGAGTATGAACCCTTTGTCCAGAATACTCGATTTCATTGTATTTGTTGTGTGATTGAATACACAGATATGGTGCAGTCAATATATTGCACTTCGTGAGATTTGCCTCATGATTGTGCATTTCAGAAAGAAAATATGCCTCTATAAGACTTGGTAGTCTTTCTAAATTTGTGGCTTTCTCATGAATAGTATTTTATTTACCTATTTATGTCTCACTGTAAATCAATTGAAAATTATTCAGTTACATGAAATCAAAACCAGACCTCTTTAGTTGATTTGATAAACTGGGATCAATAAAACAATAATGAAAACTCTCTTTTTTTTTTTTTAAGTTTATTATGATTTAGCGGAACTACATTAGGTCATTTTGATTTCTGTGACGAATGGGTTTTAAGTCTGAAGTAGACCATTAAGAGTATAAAATCTGCTTGATGTTTGCAATTCTGTTCATATTAAAATTCATTAAAGCCAAAGACTTTTGGCTAGTTGAAAATGTTGTGGGTATGTTGCCTATTTAACATAATTTTTAAGTTGAAGTTTTAGGTAGGGTAGAAGGGTGGCAATAGCTGCTCCTGCGCATACACCGAACTTGATGCTGTGTTGCAGAGCTTGTTTTGGAAACATCAACTAAGACTGAATATCTATTTGATCTTATTCCCCTAACTTAAAGCAATAAGGCAGAAATAGTTAAACATCAAGGTAGTGTTTATTTCATACTTACCGAACCATAAATATACATTTTCAGATTGATATTTGAAAAAAAATATTGGCTTAGTGGATATAATCCATATTGAGCAAATACCAAAGAAAGTAATTTGCTTGCCAGGAAAATAAATTGTATGACAGAAACTAAATCAGTTCATTGAATTTTTCTTTTAGCTGATGGATATCTCTCAGGACCTGTATGCTGTCTTGCCAGTGACTGGAGCACAATGAAAATAATTTCTTGTCTTTCATGGCAAATGCTTAAGAGTATTCTTGTTATTTTATTGCCTTATCTGAGCTGTGCTGGTTTAAGGCCACTGATTCTCAAAGTGATTTTTATTTGTAATTGCCTGAGCCACAACTGTCAGTGTATACTGTGGCCTACCCCAAGTACCTGTAATCCAGTCTCTAGCCTGTTTTTCATACTGCAAGCCCTATTCCTCTATATTCATAAAATCATAGAATAGTTAGGTTTGGAAAGGACCGTCAAATAATTTTAAGTTCATGGGCAGGGGTGCCTCACACTAGACCATATTGCCCAAGGCCTTGTCCAACCTGGCCTTGAACACTGCCAGGCATGGATCATTTACCACTTCTTTGGGCAACCTTTTCCAGTGCTTGACCAGCCTCTCAGTAAAGAGCTTCTTCCTGCTGCCTAACCATAACTTATATCTTTTGGATATAAGGAGTGGGGTAAATGTAGATCATTAATTTGCTGAAGTTGCAATAAATGTTAATTGTTAATTGCTAATTGAGCAAGGTCCGTACGTGAAGCTTGGGTAATCATAAACTACAGATGTTCCTTTGTCTTTGAGAAACTGTAGAAGCCCCCTTATCTATGAGACTGTAAATTCCCAAGGACAACTAAGAGGGGGCAGAAGAACCAGTAAGGGACATGAGCAGAGAAAGAAGGTAAAAAGTTCAACCTTAAAAGTCTGTATAAAGGTCACTGAGGAAGACTCTTACTTCATCCCGAGACCCTCATCCAAGACCACGAGGAGACAGTGCGCATGCAGAAAAGACTTGCGAAACTAATTATCATAAGAAGCGGGAGCAAATTTACATATTGCAACATCTTAGTGAATATGCATGTATAAGCTCTATAAAAGGAGTGACTGTATCATCCTCGGTGTGCGTGCTGGCGGAGCGGAGACTCCCCGCGCACCCAGAGCTGTTTGCTTGTTGCCTTTCCTATATGAAATTACAATAAATATCCATTTGATTTGGAATTGGTCTTTGAACATTTATAACAGGAGGAACTCCTTTACTCTAAGGGTGGTGAGGCACTCGAATGGGTTGCCCAGGGAAGTTGTGAATGCTCCATCGCTGGTGGTGTTGAAGGCCTGGCTGGACAGAGCCTTGGATGATATGTTTTAGCGTGAGGTGTCCCTGCCCATGGCAAGGGGGCTGGAACTTGATGATCTTAAGGTCCTTTCCAGCCCTAACTATTCTATGATTCTATAACCTGAACTTCCCTTGTTTCTATTTGAACCCATTACCTCTTGTCTTATCGCTAAAGTCCCTAACGAAGAGTCCTCCAGCATCCCTGTAGGCCCCCTTCAGATACTGGAAGGCTGCTAGGAGGTCTCCACACAGCTTCTCTTTTCAGGCTGAACAGCCCCAACTTTCTTAACCTGTCTTTGTATGGGAGGCTCTCATGCCCCCTTATCATTCTTTTGTCACTTCTTTGGACTTGCTTCAACAGCTCCGTGTCCTTCTTAAGTTGAGGACCCCAGAACTGCACACACTGCTCCAAGTGGGGTTTCACAAGAGCAGAAGAGAAGGGCAGGATCCCCTCCTTCAACCTGTTGGTCACGCTTCTTTTGATGCAGCCCAGCACACAGTTAGTTTCTGGGCTGCGAGTGCGCACTGAAGCTGTCTCATGTTCAGTTTCTCGTTGACCAACACCCTCAAGTCCTTCTTTGCAGGGCTGCTTTGCATCACTTCTCCTCTCAGCTTGTAGCTGTTCCTGGGATTGCTCTGACCCAGCTGTAGGACCTTGCACTTTGCACTGTTGAACTTTCTGCAAAGCCAGTACAATTGTCTATTTATGCAACCTAGCCTATGTCCTGTGTTCAGTGAGGGATGCCCTACCTATTGTCATTGCCTGTTCGATTCTCTAAGGCTCTGGGTTGTCCCAAGATTTTTCTTCAGAGTGCAGCACAGGCTTCAGAGAGAACCCTTTTTCCTACTGCAGCTATATTTTTGCAGTACACCTTAGCTGGTCTGGCTGAGCAAGGCAGGAGGGAAACAGAGACTTAACATTTTTCTTGTACAGCTATGATGGATTACCCTTGTCATCCAACTTAGCTCACTGCCTTGGGCTGGAGAGAATCTGTAGGGATCCTATAGCTGTGTGCACACAGAAGGGTTTGTGCCTGAGTAACCTAGTCCCCACTGTTCTGTTTCTACAAATTTGAGTAAAAGTTAGACTGTGCGGATGCCAGAGATGAGAAAAGTGAGGTGTTCAGAGAGCATGTCTGGGGGAAAATGAGAGAGAAGGCAGAAGCAAGCTGGGAGATAAAAAGCCAGATTCCTTTCACATTTTTTTTGTCTGAATTCCACATCCCTTCTATCTTCCTCACAGTTTGAGAATGTAAAGGTAGAATACTTTCTTGTTTGTTTCCACTAGATAGTGAAAATGCTGGCTGTGATAAAAATTCTTGTTCTGATTACTTTCTTGGGGTTTTTTATGTAACCAGCCTACAAAGAATTAAGCAGTGGTAATACTGGGGTAGTGTCCTTGCCTTGAGGCAGCTTCCACTTGTCCATTCAGAAGTTACACAAATCCCTGAAACACTTTACACTGGATGAGAGTTTCAGGCCTAGTGTTTCATAAAATGAGTAAAATAGCTAGGAGAAAGGAGTTTAAGGTTAAATGATGGGAAAGGTATATTTGTGGTTTGCTGACAACATTCAAATATTCTTGGGGTCACTAAACCCTAAATATGCTGAGTTTTCAATTCTTAAAAAAATGTATGGCTCTATCATTTGTACCTTCAGAGACTTCATTTATTGTTTAAGAACTAAAATAACATTCACAGACTTCTGTGAAATTCAAGACATGCTTTCTTCATAGTCTTCATAGGTAGCAGCTGTTGAAGTTCTAAACTAATATAAATATGGTAGTTTTTATAATCTCTTATGTTTACTTAGAAATATGGAAGAGTTGCATGAAATGCAAACAGTAAAAAAATTAATTGGCTGATACATTCTTCTTAAAATTGTAGGGATAGCCTGTAGCACTGTAATTCTCATGCATAAAAATCTTGCATTGAAATAATTACACACTTATTCAACCCCAGTATAATGCATAAGACAATCACAGTTTAATTATAGAACTAAATCAAATGCGAAATATGAAATTTTAAAAGGAGTTGTCTAGCTTTATAAAGGGGCATTATTTTATTAATCTGAAAGCATAATAGACCTTTAAATTCCGCAAAACAGATGCAATCTGCATAATTGCTTACTGCTGTTGGGTATTTTTCTTTCATAAGGCTAATAATTCTAGAATGCTAAATAATAAAGCTTTTTCACAGTTTAAAATAAGGTTAGTATAAAATTTGGCATGATCTTAGTCCTATTTTGAACTCAAGGTCTAAAATGTACAGCTCCTTTTAGGATTAATAGGCAAATTAGAAATATACTTGAAGGACTGTATTGTTTATGAATGCTTTGCTTTATTGGATTACACTAATTTTGCCACAAAAAATGCCACAATTTTTTTCCAATCTCGTGCTATTAATTTCTCCTCCCCTTTTGCCTCTCTTTTTTAAACCTAGAATATATCTTTACATTATGCTCAGTGATATGCTAGAGCTTAATAAGACATATATGTATTATTGCTTTGCTAGTTGACTTGCTTATTACTTGCAATGGGAATAATCAGGAACTAATTATAAGTGTAATATGTAGTAGCTTTTTCCTGGAATTTGCTATTAAGAAAGAATAACACACTGATTAGTGGAGGTACAACAAAGAGTTCTAGCTTGGATACAGTATTCTTTTTTTTTTTTCACTTATCTTTGCCTGTTGTACTTCCATGTAATTTACTAGAGATAGCTATTTATGTTGCTCAGTTTATAATACACTGCTTAACTGAATAAGAGCCATAGTATATCATTTAACAGTTCACTTAGAGGCAGGTTTTGCATGCATGCAGTAGGGGAAAGCAAAGGTACTGTAGGAATAATGGGCAGAGAAAGGTTGATGTTACAACAGATTACATTGCTTCTTCCAATTTAGAGCAAGCAAAGAAAATGCAATTCTGTTAAATGATTCTAATTTCAAATTAAGGAAAACAAAGTCTTCTGTTTATAACTAAATGCAGCATAATTATGAGAGTAACACTGGAGAGAGAAAAACAGCTGGCAGTAGACTAAGTTGTGTGTCCTGAAGCTAGTAGGTTAAGAATAGATTCAGTGAATTTATTCAATTTCTTTGAACAATGTGAGACAAACTGGGAGCTACTTCAGAAAAATCCTGTGTAGGCACATTGCAGAAAGGATCCATTATTAACTTGTGTAATGAAGCAAGTCACATTCTGTTGATCAAGTTTGCATTCCTGCTGAAATTTAACATTTATCTGCAACTGTTTCTAGTTATTCTCACATCTGAGATGCTACTATACCCGAAAAAATGAGTGGTCTGGAAAGCAAGAAACTTCAGTATAACATCTGCTTCATTTCCATGTTTTTGCAGAGGTGTTTGCTCCATTATTTTCCCCTGCGTGCTGTTCAACCCAGCCATAAAGGACTCAAACTATTGAGCTTGTTTCTTGACACGTCAGCTGAGCCTTTAGCACCAAGGCTGTAATAAAGGAGACACATTTGCTGAAGTATCTGTAACTTTGTTCAAGTGCCACAGAAGACCTAATTTCTACTGAATAGAGGCATGTATTTAATTTTAATGTCTGATCTAAAGAACATAATTTCTAAATATAAAATTACCTGTCTTGTCACATAGTATTTCCTTTCAGTGTATCTAGGAGAAGCTCTATTTCAAGGACTGAAGTGACTTAAAGTAACATGTAAGATCAATTTTTGTTCCATTAAAGAAAGAGATTAATTTTCAAAACATATAGGATGGTTATCATTAGATGTAGGTCCAGCCCTGGTGAAAAGAATACTGAAATTGGAAGCACTGGATGGAAGATTCTCTGCTTCTTTTAATGTCATCAAACTAGCTGGTAGAATATGTGCTGTACTTATTCATGTATCTAAAACACCAAGTAAGGTAAAAATTTCTAACTTCTCACTGTGTATTTGAGTGATGAAAACAGTGTTTTCGTTGGTTATAATATTACTTCACAGTATTCCTAAGTACTTAATGTATTTTTTTATTTGGATTTCCTAGTTTCCTGGTGTTGTTCAGGTATTACATGATAATATTGCATTGGAACTTATAGCAAAGTATCTGAAAATTTATGAAAATTAATGAGAATTTTGTAGAATCCTCAACCCAAATGATAATGTTAACATAGGAGCCTACATAATGTGTCATGATGTAGTGTACATAAAATTTTTATCTTAAGAAATGGGAAGCAGCTTGTTACATGCTATGGGCTTAGGAGTGTGTTGATTTTATAGTTCTAGAAAATTTATATTTCATTTCCATGAACTCATGCTTTGAAAGAAGAGAGTTTTAAGGAGAGATTGGTTGATCTTACCTATATATCTAACTCAAGGTCACTGGTCAACACACAGAGAGAGTGGATATTTTTCTGAGATTAAGCACTTTTAATATTAATCATAGCAGGCAATCAGACTAAAAGTAAAGAGGGTATCATGATACATGTGATCATATAAAAATACATGCAAAGGTAACTATTAAAACTGTAATAAAAATGGATGGCAAAAATGGGCAAGGCATTGAAGTACTTTGTAAAAATAGAAAGTAGGCAGTGTTTAAGGATGTAAACAGGTCAAATTGAACAGTAATACAAGCAACATAATTGAAGTTGGAAAAATAAGGGAGGAAAATGAACAGCAGTTATCATTTGATTTAGGATCATTAGGATTATACCAGATATTAAAGCTACACTACTGCAAAGTCAAAATGATGTCAGAAATACGAAGTTCAGTAAAAATGGACACTAGTGTGCAATGGCATAAATCAACTGGGAAATCTTTGAGAGGACCAGAGTTTAGCACTATTTACAGTAAGAACTCAAGTGCAAGAATAAGAGTTCTTGTAACCAGTTCATGAGTAAGAACAATTCCAGTGAATGATGCTGGAAGAAGATGGAGACTGTAACTTCTGTTACAGCAGCCATTAACTTCTGCATTTTTTTTTTTTTCCAACTTGCTGTAGGAGGTATGCAAGTATTGAGGTCTTTAAAAGGAGCAACACAGGCATTTATCATTCAGAGCAGGCCAGACTGTGCACCTGGGGTGAGTGAAGGCTGGATGTTTTGAGGTTCTCATATGAACAACTTGTTTCTGAGAGGCAATTCTGCTCTTATTTGAGAACAGGCATAATTGTAACTAACTGATTCCAGTCTTGAACAAAACAGTCTTCACCTAATGTAAATATTATATTGCTTTTCAAGTGTATATTTTCTGGTTATCTTTGGCTTTGAGGACCTACTTCAGTGACGTAGAGTACTTGTAATGGCACCCACCTAGAGCTTAGCCTAAATCAAAGATATGTGCCTAAATATTTTCAGTGGTAATTACTTCTTGCTATTGAAAAATACTGAGACTGGGTATGGTGCTCATTGAATACAGTGTCTGCAAGAATATTTTTAAATTATTCTTTGTATCACAGAAGAAATTTAACACAAATTGTAATGCTTGCCAAAATTTTCGTTAATTACTGGGTTTGATTATCAATTTTCAGTCAAGACTAATATCTGAATGCTAGAAGATATGATGAAATCAGGAACCTGGTGGGTTTTAACAAAAATATTTTATAGTTAAAATTAGGAATTCTGCAGTAAAAGTAGTTTGTCCTGCAGCAATCTCCACTACAATTATTTGTCATTAACAATGCAGTGTTTAAAAATTTTGCTGAAGAAATTCAGAGCATTAATACTTTATAGTTGCTAATATGCTTTGATTTCAGTTCACCTTTGCTAACTTGAGCAAGGTTTTTAAACACTGTTTTTCCATATAAGTAGAGAAATATTAATCATTTTCTCAGGAAACCCCTATGGGAAGTTGCATCTTAGCAAAGCTTATTTTCAGGCTTTTATTTCAATCAGGTTTGCTCTGACTAACATTACATGAGCCTTTTGCTTTAAAGTCCATATGAGAAATCTTCGTCTGTTAAAGCCTGGGGCAAAAAATTCCCTTGTTATATTTGAATGAAATCCCAACCCTATTAATAAGCAAAGATTTGACAACTGCCAAACTGAGTGAGATCAGAACACAAATGATTCTTCCACAGAACCCCAACAGCTAATAATTGGAGGTGTTTTTTTTTTTACTCCGGAGGCCAGACAGCCTGAGAATATGTTCACTTGTTTTTAACTTCATCAAAAAAGTCTTACTGAATTTGTTGATGATTTGCAATGATTGGTATAATTTAACACAGTAGAAAAAGTTACAGTATGATAAATCAAAATGAAAGGAGAAGGGAGTATTATTTTTTCATGTATTTCAGAGTAGAGCTGAGGCAAAAAGGGATTTCTGCATACTCAGCTGCTGGATATACACTAGCAGGAGCTTGCTGAAGACCACCACCAGAAGCCAGAGTGGTTGTGAAACTGCAGAAATTGAATTACAGATATGATCCTAAAAAAATCCCTCAAAACCAGACATAAATCTTATCTGAAGTCAATGGGAGAGTTAGTGGCAGAAATAATCTGAGAATATTGTTGTGAGATTAGCCCTCACAGATATTGAAAACATTTCCTTTCCTGTGAATTTTGCATTGATTTAGATGACTTTGCAGAAGTGTTAGGTCTATAATAATTACCTATCCTGAACACCAATAGAGGAATTAGTCTGTCTCACCATAACTGTAATGAAGTGATGATATCATAGCTACTTAACTGAAAGAAGGGTTTGTAAGTCACTGTTTATGGAATTCTGCTGCATCCATGAAAAAGGCTATTTCTTTGAAAGACAAAAATCCCATTGCTCTGAATAGCCACTGAAATTAGAATCCATTCTCACTCCAGTGGTAACTACAGCATATGTAATAATTTCACAAAAGTCTATATTGCCTCTTCTAGAGCACAAGATGAAGCTAATGTATTGGGGTATGTTATTGTTAGGTTTGGACAAGTTCAAATTAATAATTTGTGTTTTTATAAAATACTTTGTTCCACATTTGTATTGTGAAAGCTTATATTTCTCTGGTTACTGCTATATGACACTGTTTCTTCATCTTCCTGTTCCAGAGAGCTCTTCACTTATGCTGTAATATTCTTGTATCTTTGAAGGAGGAAAAATCAGAGCATGTTATTACTGTAATTTTGGGATTCTAGACACCAAGGAATTGGCAAAGTTTACATTTCCATCCCATGATAACTGCATGATTATGGGTATGAGTTAGTCCCTTCCAAACTAGTTTCCTGAAATTTTGTTTTGTCATCAAGTCTCAAAAGAGTTGTCTATTATTTCTCCTTTTCTTTTTTTTAGCTGACATTCTGTAGAAGTAAGTAATGTTCAATGATTATTTTGCAGTCAAAGGTATTGTAGCAGCTATTTGATTTAGATAGTATAGCAATAATCTGTCAGTATTTTGCCTTGAACAGTATTGACTAGTTGAATCTTTCGTGATTTATTTCAGTATGTTTCCTTGATTCAAAAAATCTCAATGTATTTGCACTAATAAAAATGTATTTTTAGTACAAATATACCATGTTCGTTGTCTTAAAATGACATTAGAGGGTAATTACTCTAAATATTTACTTGAAAATGTTCTGAATTACTGAATTAATTAATTCTCACCTTATAAATGACCCTGTCAGCATTTAAAAACAGCATAAATTATCAGATGTCAACAAAATGCAGTTACTACAAATAGAAAAGTTTTTTTCATCCTTATGCTTTTAATGAGTCCAATTCAAAGCAAATTTCTTTGTAGTTGTTGTGTTTCTCAGCTACTCAGCACAAAGTTGTGGCTTGGGCTTCCCATAAGTATGAATTCTTTGAAGAAAGGACTTAGGGGACAGAATTCCTTTTTTTCTTTTTTTTTTTTTTCAGACTCAGTTTTATAGGTAAATTAATTCCCTGTTTTATTTTATTTTATTTTATTATGTTATTGACAACTATAGATCAACATTTTGAAATTTTAGGGTTTAGTAATCTATTCCTGGATACTTCTTTTTTTATGCAGTACTTCTCTAATACTGTATTAATTACAGTTTTGTGTTTTTTATTCTGAAGTTTGTTTTGAAATTCAAAAAATATTTTTCTCTGTGAAAAGAATTCGAGAGTTTGACATCTTTTTGAGCTTTTATTAAAAAGGAAAATGTGTTTATTATTATGAAGCTATTTTTAGCTATATTACAGTTCTTGGAGCTGGAGGAAGAGTTGAGACCTTAACTGACTGAGGTGTTTTTTATATATTACATTGTACCTTTGTTTAGATGAAGTGTCTATTACAGTTCGAAATAGCCAATCAGTACAATAAGATTGGAACTTACTACTTGGAATACCTCACATCTTTGGCATTAATCTTCTTTTACTGATTTTTTGTTTTGTTATTTTTTCTTTTATGTTTTCTGGGGAGAATGTTTTGTGCTAATTGCCCTTCTAACTTCTCATAGGTGGGGGTGAAAGCCGTCAGTTATTCTCTGCTGTGTGGAAAAGAGGTTATATTCTAGTGCTTGCATTTTCTGTGTTTCATTCATCTGTGCAGTGTGAACACCTGTAACCACTTCTGCAGCATAAACCAGGCTTGATATAATTACAGTATCTTCACTAGAATGTCAGCAGGGAAAGTTGCTAGCAAATGTGTAGTTTTTTGTACCAGTTCTTCATTTTTCTTAGATAAACTGCAGTTGAATTTTTTAGAGTGTGTAGGACCAGAGAAGAGAAATAAGTCCCTGAAACAGTATAGTTACTGCTGTCAGACCATGTTCCTAGTGGTATTGATGGTGCAAATGAGAAGAGCTCACAGGAGGTATATGAGCAGATGACCTCTGGAAGTCCCTTTCAACCTCAGCCATCCTGTGACACAATTGAGCATGTCCAAAATGCTTTTAGATATGTAGAGAGCTCCTCACAGACATCTAGAAGATTTTTTGTTTGATTGGTTGTTGTTGTTTTTTGTTGTTGTTTTTTTTTGTCCATTGGTGAATAAAATCACTTAGTACTGTAGTTATCAGAAGAGAAGAAATAAAGATCACATATAAAGACCTACTTAGGCAGACTGTGCATCTGGTGCTTTTTAAGGTAGTCCAGTGACTATTTCAGGCAGGTTTAGACACCCACAATCACGATCAATCAAAACGATGTTCTGTCATACTATAATTTTTACAGAACTGTAGGAGAACACTCTATATCCTACTTATACAAAAATACTAAAATATTATCTGTAGGCTTATGATTAGTAAGTGCACTTTTAAACTTCTAGCAGGATGCCTTCGTGACTAAAACTTGCCTTTATGGAACATTCAGATCAATATAACTTCTGTTCCTTTCTCAGTTTCTTCTCTCCCCTATCCCCCCGTGTATCTATAACAAGTTAAAAAAAGGATATTGTTCCTTTTAGGATCACACTTTTGAGCTTGTACATTTGCTGGCTAAGTAGAAGATGGGAGAAGATGAAAATCGAATAGATGAACTCTCTGAGAGATTGCATCACGCAGCTATGCATAGCAATTTAGGTGCCAGTTTGTGTGCATCATTGCACTGTGTTAGGAATTCAGGTCAGCATAAGAGGGAGATGAAGAAGAAGAAGTTGTTCTGTGGAGGCCGCAATATCTAGCTCTTGGTAAAACATGCTAAGGTAAGGAAGATGCTTTTGGTTGGGTGATGTGGTTTGTGGTTGGTTTTAATTACTGGGGGTTTTATTTAATTTTCTGATTGACAATAACCTGCTGCTCTTTATGCTATTGTATATCTCCCCTTGGAGTATGTTAAGTATACAGCCCAAGGCTTGCAGAGTCTTTGAGCAACAATAACACCTACTGTTTGTTTTATGCTCTTTTGCGTGTGTGTGTTTTTTCCATGTAATTTATAATGTCTTTCCTGTTGAATCTATATTTTTCTGGCAAGTATCACAATTATTTTTGTGAGTTGTGAATGTGAGCAAAGCCGTTGTTTAGCTGATGACACTTTGAATTACTACAACTGTGTGAGAATTGACTTCTGATGTGGCTGTGTCACTGAAATGGCTTATGTTATCATGCCCTTTGTCTGTTTTGGATGACCAGTTTAGCTTAAAACATTTATTCAGATTTTTCAAGTTAAACTGAGTTGCCTCAGCTAAAGACCTGTCTTATGAGGTAGTGCTCTGCACCTCACTTCTTACCTGGAAAAGGCTGCTAGAAGGGCAGTGTGGTAACATTATGAAGAATGCAAGTGTTTGGAAAAAATGTGTATCTGCCATCATCTGCAGCCTAAGGACCAATATATTTAGATTCAGAAATAATATATTATCAGTGTTGTATCATCAGACTGAAAAATTTTTACAGGTCTTCCTTCATCTGTCCAAAGAAATTTTTGCTTTTGTGCTACTTGCATCAAAATCTGTTTTACTAATTGCTACAATACTTTTTAGGTGATTAACAGAAATTGGGAGACAGAGACTAAGTGTAGTACGGCTGCATCATAAATTATATTTTCCAACCATCTTCTGGTTTTTTTTCAAATTTCAAATTTGAAACAGTAAAGTCTGAAAGCTTTATAAACAGCTACTGATTTGCCAATCAACAGGGACTGAGGCCTAGACTAATCACACCATATAGTGTAGTTTCATTGGTTAAACATAACTTACATTCCTACCAAAAACATCAACAAAAAAAAGCTTCATGCCTGTAAAATGGTAAATTGAAGATTTCCTATTAAATTTTGGGATTACCTGATTCTACAGGGTTTTTTCATGCTGTGCTAACAGTATTTCAGGCTACTTTTAAAGTCAGAACTGTCCAGTTTTATTTCATTCAGGTGATTGTAGATAGCTACCTGTCTGAAGGTTTTTCAATCGGGATCCTTGGGAGGTTCTAATTTTGCAAGTTACTTGGCTTTGAAGCTGAAGATATATACACTGTGGGTTTTGGTGGGCTTTTTTTGCATTTCAGTCTGATGATACAACACTGATAATATATTATTTCTGAATCTAAATATATTGGTCCTTAGGCTGCAGATGATGGCAGATACACATTTTTTCCAAACACTTGCATTCTTCATAATGTTACCACACTGCCCTTCTAGCAGCCTTTTCCAGGTAAGAAGTGAGGTGCAGAGCACTACCTCATAAGACAGGTCTTTAGCTGAGGCAACTCAGTTTAACTTGAAAAATCTGAATAAATGTTTTAAGCTAAACTGGTCATCCAGATTGGTTATCTGAAGCCTTTGTCACATAGCTGAAGTAATTCTTCCATGATTATGCTATTCCAGGGCATACTGTAATAACTGTATGCTAAATTTCTCAGTAATACTTACTGATAAGGAGGTCTTGAATGAAAGGAAGTAGGTATTTATGGATTCAATCTCATGAAAGGACTCTGCATATGGCCTTTGAGCAAATAGTATGGTAAATCTAGCATTAGGGCTCAGAATTAGATAAAAAAAATATATGTGAAATATTGCTTCAATGCAATGTTGCTGACAGTGCTCAGGGCCAGACTGGACAGGGCCTTGGGTAACATGGTCTAGTGTGAGGCATCCCTGCCCATGGCAAGGGGAAGAAACTAGGCAAACTGAAGGTCCTTTCCCACCCAAACCATTCTATGATTCAATATAAACTGTCACTGGGGTGGAAGCCAAAGTGTTGCAGTGTTTTTGACACACTAATTATCTGCAAGCAGAGTTTGTGTTCATCAGGGTAGCATGCGTCCAACACTCCTTTATTCTATTCTGGATCATGTATCATTTGTCCTCCCACAGCTGTCATAATAGTGATGTAAATTTGGCATAATCTTCATGTCATCTGGCAGTTTCCAGATAAATTTAATCCTTTGCTCACATCTGATCTTGAATGTGTTTATGCTGCCATGCAATCTGATAGCACATGGATTATGCAATTGCAACCTGATTGTATTTAGCTGCTGCCTTTGAATAGGTTTAGTGTGGATTCTTTGTCTTTCTGAAGTGAAATCTGAAGGATGTAACAGGAAAAGTCTTTGAACATGAATAATAGTTAGTAACAAACCATCATGAATCTTTGAATATTGTCCACAAAAATGGAGTATGTGTTTGGGCAAAGATTCCCTCTTTTCACTTACAAATAAAATTCCATCCTTTCATTTACGTAAGATAGTGAGCATTGTTTGCTTTCTCTGCAAGGAAGAATTCGTGGTTTAAGGGGTGACATTTAAATGAATGCAGAATAGGGTTTCATTATAAATGCTGAGTTCAATAGAGAGTTACTTTGGAAGAAAGGAAGGCAGCTTTTGAAAACAAATTCTGGAGTTAGAGGAAGTCTGTTTATTTTCAGAACAGACTCAGTTTCAATGAATTGTCAACACAAACATGATATTTCACCATTATTTAAAAATAAAAAAACTTGAGGCAAATTTAGTAAATTAATGGGGTGGGTATGTCTCAATGTTTTGATCTACTTGATAGAGCTGTTCCCATTTTTGTGTTGGCAGCTCTACTAGCATTTTGTTCCACCACCTGCCTAGACCTTAAAGAACAGAAACTTTAAACCATACTTTGAATACTGTGATTTTTTGTGATAAAGTCGTATGAGAAGATATCACTGTCTGTCTTTTTGCAATATCCTGGGAAAAAAAAATAGCACTAAACTGTCATAATATAATATTAAATATAAGTAATTTTGAGAATTGCATACTAATATTTGGACAGAGATTTTAAGCCTGTTATGCAACACAAGTGTAAGTTATAGTTCCAAGCTCAGTCAGGAAAAACTTGTATCTTTTTTAACTGATTAAAAATACATATATTAAAATCGTTTTTACTTATCAAATGAAAAAGTTTCAAGATTCTTTTTTATTCTTTTTTTTTTTTTTGCCTTTGTCATTTTGTACCAGGTGCTCTAATACAGGAAATTCATTTGTGGATATACTTTGGATTCGTATTACATGAATTACACTCTTTCCAGGTGCCATTGTGAGCTTTTCTAGAAGCATACAAGTTAAATAAAAGACTTCTCTAAGGAGGTTTGTTAGCATTTGTTGGATTTGTTGTTCAGCTGTCAGATGTATCACCTAGTTGTTTCAGTTGTATTGGGCATACGAAGCACTGAAAATGTCATGGCATTTTCCTAGTTTTATGGGATTTTATTAGGCAGTCCATTGAATTCTGTTTCAAATGCCTGTCTGAATACGGTTCATATTTCATGGAAAGAATTTAAGTCATATAATGAGAATACAGACTTTGCTTCAAGTTTCATTGTCACATAAGGTAAGCAATACGTATTAAAATTTACATGTGTGACTGCACACAGCAATTGGGAGTTTTTTCATAAAAACTATGGTCTATGAATACACATGAAATTTCTTGGGACATCTCAGTTACTCTTTAGAGGTTTCAGCAGCTTAAGTTACCAGTAAACATCTGTTCTGTGTTTGTTTGTTATGATTTCATATTTTGGCATTTTAGTCTCCTTCGACCTACAGTGTTTCTGCAGGGCCTTTCTCTATTCTTAAGGAACTTCAGTGGCTGACAGCACAAGTCCACATTCTCTCTCACTGGAAACACAATTTCTCTTCTTTGTAAAGCACTCTCTAGATTGCTCATTACTTCTTACTTTCCCCATCTTTGATGCTGTCATGGGGGGTTTTAATTAGGCCCACAAAGAGTGGTGCTAATGCCTACAGACAATAATTTGGTTTTCAGTGGAGTTCAGTGCCAGTAAAATTAAACAGCTCTATGAAATATGTACATTTCATATGGGCACCACTTAAGTTCCTAGTTTATGGAATGAAACCAAAATTTTCTCCCAGCTGTAGAAGCTATCTATATGTCACTTTGCCCCATTTTCTGGGCTTATGTTGATGATGTGTAGTTTCTACTCATTTTTAACCCGCCAATATAAGTTCCAGTCCTGCAATTCTTCATTTGCGAGCACAGCAGCACACTGATAAGTGCTTTTTCTTCAACAGATTGTGTTTTCCTCCACTCTCCTCTATCTTTGACTTCTGTTCCTGCTCTGAATTTCCCTGTGCAAGAATCTGTGCATCCTTTCTGGTTGTACGAATTTGAAGTAAAAAACCATAATTCTTAGGATGTAGTTTATCCAGCTTTATACGCTAGAAGTCACCTGCTTTAAGGTTTCCCAATAGCAGAACATACACTCAGGCTACTTTGTCAGTTCAAGAGCCTCTGTCCAGATAATAAGTGTAATTAACTCTGTTTAAACTTATTTTCTCAAATATGTTTCAGGTACATGTTTTGTCAGAACTCCAGAACCTTGGTATGGAGTTTCATACTATAAAGCTGGCAGTATAAGTATTTGCTAACCATCTATGATCTGTACGTGAGGCCATTATCCATTTTTTGTATGAAAATCTACATTAGTATCTGTATCTTATATTGTAGGGTTTGATCTGCTGAATATTAATAACCCATATAAACTTTGTTCCAGATCACTGTTGATAGATTTACACAACTCTTCTCTGGAGCAATAGTATGTGAGTATGCCTATACTCATTTCCAGTCACTTCCCATTTTTCTCTCTTATAATGGACTTCAGAACTGCCATAAAGTCTCTGAATGCCTGAAGGTACTATAATGAATTCCAGTTTAAGGTATGAAAAGTACGTGCCACATCTGTTTGAAGTTTAAATATGAATTAAAATATCTGGAGGCAGTGGTGTACATGACCATCTAAAAATTTGAGTTTGGTTTATGTCTTCTTCTTAGATATCTTGTAACCCTGGTGAAGTTCTATATTAATGGAAGACAAGAGTAAGTAAAGGAGAAGAAATTCTTTTATGTTGTAACTTGCTGGAGCACAGATCTGTGTTTGGATCTACTCAGTATGTTTTATCTCCTGAAGGACATTCTTGTTGATGTAGAATGCTGGTAACAAAATGTTGAGACTGTGGTGGCGATTGGAAATGAAAAATAAGACGAAAGTTTCATTTGTTTTAAATTTTGAAAAACACCATTATAATCCTCCTGTGTGTTAGCTGTTATTTAGTGTAAAATCATTCATTCTCTCTGTTGGTTTTATGTACTTATGCGAAGCTATGCTCTTGTAAATGCTTGTTTTCTTACCCAGTGTAGCAAATTTCTAGTTGTACATCCAGCGCAGTACTACAAGTACTAGTATTCTGCCGTTACCTTCACAGAGTATCATTCATAGAATCATAGAATCATAGAATCATAGAATAGTTAGGATTGGAAAGGACCTTAAGTTCCAACACCCATGCCATGGGCAGGGACACCTCACACTAAACCATGACACCCAAGGCTCTGTCTAACCCAGTCTTGAACACCACCAGCAATGGAGCATTCACAACTTCCCTGGGCAACCCATTCCAGTGCCTCACCACCTTCACAGTAAAGCACTTCTTCCTCATATCCAGTCTAAACTTCCCCTGTTTAAGTTTGAACCCGTTACCCCTTGTCCTATCACTACAGTCCCTAATGAAGAGTCCCTTTCCAGCACCCCTATAGGCCCCCTTCAGATACTGAAAGGCTGCTATGAGGTCTCCACACAGCCTTCTCTTCTCCAGGCTGAACAGCCCTAACTTTCTCAGCCTATCTTCATATGGGAGGTGCTCCAGTCCCCCTGATTATCCTCGTGGCCCCCCTCTGGACTTGTTCCAACAGTTCCATGTTCTTTTTATGTTGAGGACACCAGAAGAAACTGAAGCACATTAGTGTCAAACTGTTAAATGTTATTCTAAAGAACTGACAATTTTGACAGTAGGTGCTCATCAGTATTTTACTCACACTGCTTTTACTTCCTTGATTAAAAAAAAAAACCCAAAACTAATGTTTTCTTCTTTTCCATTACAAGGAAAGTGGACAGCAAAATCAAGTAAGTATATGTCACTTTGTGATAATACTTGGTGATAAATTGTCAAATTCCACAGCTGAATTAGCAGAGATATTAAAATTTGGTAGTCTTTTTCCGTGGCAATAATTTGAGATGACAAACTACAAGCTCTAGTCCTTACCAGAGTCTCAATGTCTATTTACCTTTTAAGGTTCATATTTCCAAACTAATCGGAATAAAAAATATTTTTATTATAATAGAAGTGGTAATTTTTAATCCAGTAATTTTTTTAAGCCAGTCTAGAATGGAAATACTAAGATTTAAAGAACGTTGATTCATCTGCGACTGGTAGAAAGAAATTTTCAAAGTCTGTATCAAGTGTAAGAATTTTAGACAGATTTCAACATTTTTGAAAATTAAATCCAGTTCAGACTGATTGTTTTGAGGGTTGGTTTCTCCTTCCCTTCTGCTAATCTCAGTGTAAAACAGCAGAAATGATTTCTGATACTCACTATGAAAATCTGAGTGATTTTGGTTATTCATGCAACATCAATCACAGAGCTTGCATAGAGTTTTGTATTTTAGGGATTGACATCCATATATAATTCTTTGCATGCATGTGTCTGAAGTCAGTCATGTTTAATATTGATATCACAAGTGTACCCTGATTTATTTAACGGTAATTTTAGACGTATCAATTTAAATGGTTTAAAAACATAATTTTACTTTAAGGCAGTTTCTTTTTTTTTAAGCCTGAAGATAAATAGAAAGACTTCATTTTTAGACTACTTTAAGAAACCTGAACACAGATTTTTTTTTTTCCCTTTTTTAAGGAGGAAACAAATAATTTACTACTAGTAATTTAGCAACAGTAATTTACTCAATCTTTCTTAGAAATGATACCATCTCCATAATTGTATGAAATATGAGTTGCAACATTTCCAGTTTCTGCATTTTTAAATCCTCATGCAAAGTTTCTCTCCCCACAAATGTACTGGAAAATTTTTAGCTCTAGTCATTGAATTACTTATCTCCAAAATCACTACTTCTGTAGCTCTCTGTGTTTTACAGACGGATATAGTTTTTATATTTATTTCATTATCAGGGAAACTACTTGCAGCTATGGTATTCTTCATTTAGTTTATAATAATAACATCTACTTTATTTGTAATGGGAATGCCTGAGTCACTTCCGAGTGAATAACATTTGTTTACCATCAACAGAATGTTGAACAGAACTCTTCAAAGACTTCTGATTTCATCATCTGTGGGCAGATGTTTAAATGCTACTTTTTCAGATCAACTAATTATTCTGAAGAAAGGAAATTCACCTAATTAATCTCAAGTGCGGGAGATCAAGGACAACGAACTCTGACCAATATGATCAAGCGCTGACAATTTATTAAAGGCAAGCAGCGTCTTTTATAGAAAAAGCCTCAGAAGACTAGAACATTCAATAACATCTGATTGGTTACATTCTTTAGCCAAGTGTTAGCAACGGTTTTATGATTGGTTGTTACAATAGTTAGTGATTCCCAGGCTGTGGCCACAACATCAGATGGTTTCAAGGACACAACTCTCAGTTCCTTCGTACGCATCCCTCTTAACAACCGTTCGTGCCAACTTTCTCAAAGCTTTCTGCACATACGCGACCTATAGTAACCTCCACACATTCTTTAGTAACCTCCAAGCAGGGCTTCACAGCCTTTGGTTCACTACTTTACAAATGTCAAGCAGTTGTCTGGATTGCTCACAGTCCATTTTCAGCAAGAAATGCTGCAACACTGAAGTATTCCCCCAGTAATTGTGTATATATTGAATGGAACCTAGTTAAGAAAAGCACTGCACTGTGATTCTGTCTCATGCATACATTTTACAGGAACACCATTCTTCATATGAGTATTGACATAAAGACTTTTTTTGTGTGTGTTTGTTGCAGTGGATTTAAATGTAGCTATGAAATGAATGTTTAATTAGTTTAGCTTTTTATCTCCCCAGGAGTTCATGATCTTCAGTCTTCTGTGTGAAATCAAGTGGTACAAGAGTGAGGTAAGAAATGCATTCTCACTTGCTGCTTATTCTTTATTAGAATTCGATCTCTAGAATCCAAGTGGTATTTATTCTGCCAAATGAGTGCCAAGTCACACAGCTTCTTGGGCAGTTTGTGTTTATCCTGAATATTGTTTTGAAAAGGGTCCCTTATTGGGAGGTTTTCTGCCTCCTTTTTCTGTATCACTTTAAAGAGTCTAATTCCTGTTCATAGTTATCAATTACATACTTAAGAAACACTTCGGGTTTTGCTAGCGGGAATTACTTTCAAATGAGTTAATAAATACTACTTACTTATGTGTAAAACATCTACAATAATTGATTGACGGGAATGAAAGTTAATAAAAAGGTCAAGGATTAAGATAAAACCAGATTTTTATTTCCTTTTTGCCAAGAATATATTGGAAAGGTGTCTCTCTGTTGGATATTTTGTATTTCCTGCTGCCTTACCGCAGTCACTTTACTGTCATCTTGCCTTTATTTTTCATTCCAAATAAATAATTATGGATGTGATGCTTTCCCATGCTGATAATTTTGGTGTTGTTTCGGATCTTTGATGGAAATAATAAGCAAGGGAAAGAAAAATTACTATAAATGTGTTAGCTGCCTTTGGTAAAATAATCTAATAGGGTTCTTCATGTAAATTTAAATTTTAGAAACCTGTAGATATTCTTTGTTATGTAAGGAACATACTATTTATTAAAAAACTATTATTAGCTTAGATAATTGTTGTCCAAACTGGAACTATTCTATTCTACTTGATCTTGTCATGGTCACTTTTGTTCTATATGTTTTAAACTTTTAAGTTTCTCTGTGGTTCTGAGATCAATACTGCTTGGAAAAAAACGTTTGCAGGTTTGACTGAGAAAAAAGCATTTGGCTGTTTCTGCCAGTTTGCAGAAACTGAAATTTTTGTCCTTTATTTTAATTTAAACCATGTAGTCAGTATTCTGTTAATCAAAGGCAAAACTAGATAGGGTTTTAACCATTAAATTTTAGAACTTATTTGAAGAACAATTAAATTAGGCAATAGTTTGCTATCCTGCAACTCCTAAGCAAGGTTGTGTGTTGGTGAGGATGAAAACTGAGAAATACATAGCAAACCGACATGAATAAGAGAAAAGAAGAAATAGAAGCAATACTGGGATAGGAGGAATGGGAAGGAAATGTAAGAAGAGTGAAGTAAATGAAGAATATACCAAGGAAGCAAGTGGAAATAGAACTGTGATGCTTTTTGCATGAAATAGAGAGAAGCATTGTTTCACTTATCCTGATTTCTATTTTTCTGACCTCTGAGTTGATCTTGATCTGCTTCTGGCAATAGCAGTTTAAGGAGAGCATTACAGTTTCTTAATCCACATTAAGAACAGGAGCAATACCGAAAGTTTGGGATTTATACTGATTACCCCAGCAAATGAAAAATGCAGCAGAATGCAGACAGTATTCTTTCACAATATGGTGTTCTGCTGTAACAAAATCTGTGATTTGAGGGCAAAGCTTCCTGCTTTCCAGCTCTATTAAACTCTCTTTTTGATGTGAAGTGGTGACTTGCATTAACCACTGGTATTGCTCCTCTCCCCCAGGTCAAAGGAGTTGCATCAGAGCTGAAGAAGACTGTAATGCTCAAATTACAATCCGTTGGAATAATGAACCACACAATACTCTTGATCAGCAGTCTCTTCTGTTTATGTATTTGTTGGTTTGTTTCAAGAACTGCCTTTGGAGACAGATCTATCATGAACGTATGCCTGACTTAAATCCAAAGAAGTGGCGCACCTGCATATGAATGCTTACTTTACATAGCTTTGGAAAACAGTGTTGAACTGCCTTTTTTTCTTTTTTTTTTTTTTCCTCTTCTTTCCTGCTCAAAAAAAATTGATTAAAAAGTAATATTAAGCTGATTTGCTGTACCATCTTAAGACACACCAACGAACTGCTGAATAGTGAAGGAAGCTGGTATAGCTTCCTATATAGCTGGTATATCTATACATCTCATGGCGTAGGAGCCATCCTTTATTGAAAGTACTACAAAAAATATATGGTGTAACTCTTCACTAGCTCTTTTATTCCCATGATGGTTGCTATGAAAAACTCAAAGCTTTAAACATGCTTGTCACATTAGTGACTGAGGTTTGCAAGAAATAATCATGTACATCTCTTTACAGGCTTTAAACTGTTTCATTTTTCTAATGTAAAGTACGTTTTTGAAGCTATATTTCTTCTAGTACTTCTCACAACATAAAAAGAGAGGGATGCTGTTGCAAAGTAGAATTGCTGTATACCAGATTTTACCGATAAAAACATCAGTAATGTGTAGTATCTCATGTTTACATATTTATGAGCAGCTAATAATCACTAAATTATCCATGTAAATGAATTTTTACCTAATTAACAGTGTATTTTTAATACTCTACCTTTGTAGCTGTATAAGTTACATTTCTCTCCTGATGGGGAGGCAAAGGGAGGAATGGGGAAAAGTTTTGTTCAATTTGTTTTCCCTTTCTTAGTGTTGTCTCTTAGCCTGACAGTTGAGCTGCACTAAAAGTTCTTCTGGAATCTAACTCATGTTTTCTTAGAACGTAAGTAAATCCATTGTAAAAGGCAACTGTTTACAAAAAAAACTGAAGACAAAGAGTAGAAGAAATGAGGTTTTGCTGCAACTTCTAGTTACTCAGGCAGGTAAGTTAGTGTATTCTGTGTTGTAGCCTTTGTTTCACAATCTATCTTTTATTTTAATGGAATGTTAATGCTTTTCCGTAATTCACACTACTAAATGTACTAAATGTACAGTTCTTGAAAAGATTCCCTTCTCCCAATAGAAGTCCCAATATTGACTGGTGGAATTCTTGCCTTCAGAGTCAACTGGTGCCTCAGACCTGTTTTAGACCACATGACCCTTAGAACATGAAAGAACGCTTCACCAAGAGAAAATATCTTACGTGCTCGGCCTTCTGAGACTTGAAATCCTTACAGTATTAGATTTCCCTCTTTGCCAGTGTGTAAAAGAATTAAGTGCAGTGGTATCTGCAGAGGAACACAGACTAGGATAAAGGCAGAGAAACATGTACAGGAATAGCAGTTAGAAGTCATGACTCATGGATATTTTGTAATTACTTAATTTTTAAAAAAGCGAGAGGAGTTTACAATACACTTCAGAGCAAGTTTATTTCTGACATTATTGCCTTATGTAGGATGACATCTAACCTAGTTGAGGATGAAAGGAAATTACCTAAAACTAAAGCCACTGCATCGCAGCTGTTCAGATTTTATTTTAATTTTCTTTTAGTCTTGAATTTATGGTGCACTGGTGTATTGTGTGTGATGGGCAGGATGGGCAAAGTAAGAATTAATATTTAAATGGCTAATTTCAGATTTGTATCAGGAAAATAATTTGGTTTTGCAGTCAGTGATTTAGTCTTAGCTAAATATTAGAGTATTAGGAATAATATGGCTCTCGAGCAGCCTTTGCTGATAATTGATTTCAGTAACTTTTGGAAAGCTGTGATAGGGGATTCTGAACCTGAGTATCAATGCTGTTGGCTTCGACATTTGTCATACTGAATTAGGGGCTTATATATGTATGTGTGTGTGTGTGTGTGTGTGTGTGTGTGTGTGTGTGTGTGTTCATGTTTTCAGCCCAGTGTAAACATTTGTCTGAGAAGGCTTTCATGCATTCTAGTTGTACTACATCATGGCAAAGTAATAGAAACTGCAAATCCCCCTTTCCTACTCATCTGTTAATTTTTATTTCATACATATTATTGCTCTGTTTAATATAAACTCCTAAATTTTGAATGATCTAGTGTAGGCAATTCTGTAGCTTTTTGTATTTGGAAGACTTTTTGCTCAAATAAATACTTTTCTTTTTTTAATATTTATTATTTTAAACAAGAGCTGGCCTACAAGAGAGATTCAGCCTGTATTTTAGTTGTTGCATAATTAACAGTTTGAAAGAAAATTCCAATTTCATCATCATTCAAGGCAGATGCTTTAGCTAGTAATAAAGAGGGTGGAAGCCACTTTCTTCTCTGCTTTTGTGTACAACTGTTCACATAATGAACATATGGATTAACGAGAGTTACAGCAGACTATCTATCTTGTGTGTGAATGTGTGAATTATTTTGGGTGTGGATTCTGACCTTCTCCATGCTGTCTGCAGGTAGGTTGTTTTAAGGGTAGGTTCAACAGTAGAAATGTAGGTGCCCTGGAGATTTTATTTCTAAAAGTAGACATACTCCAATGTCACCAATAGGAGAAACAATTCAGTTTTTAGAATTGATGAGCCGAGTGGAGTTTATAGCCAAGAAGCAGTATATGCTCAGAAGAATGCTGCTGCATTAGGCTGATGCTACATTTTCCCAATTATACAGTCCTAAATATATATGCACTGGTTCATGAGGAGGTAATTTGAAGAGCTCTGGTGCTATAGTACAGTATATATGTGTGTCAAGAGTAATACAATTTTTAGTGGTTATGATGAACTAAATAATAGGAATCTTCAGTGTAAGTTTCTTTGGAGATTAAAAATTAAAAATGTTGTGCTCTTTCACCTCCATAAAAGGAGTAGTATTTTCCTGGCTCAAGTTACGAGGTCTTACTCTTTAAAAAGGATTTTCATGTGTTAAGAAAGGTAAACAATGTAGTAGAGATGACTTCTGAACTGTAGACTACCAGTGTAGCAAGCCCTGTGCATCTGCTGATAAGCTGAAGGATTTTAAGATAAATTCTCAGCTGTTTTATAGAACAGAGATCTCGGTCTTCTCAGCAGATTCCTTCCATGATGTTTATTTCCAATGTGAAGGCTTTCTGATTTTGGAATTTGCTGAAATTTTCACTAAGGTTTATATTGTTGTGTGGAAAACTAACATGAAATATTCATATCTTTCATAAGGAAGCACTTGGCGTGATAGAACACCTTGTCAGTATGTTTAAGAAAAACAGCTGAATTGCACTAAAATGTACTTTATATTATTGCGTTACTTCATCGTTGAGAATTTTTTGTGGGGTGGAATCCTGCTTCTTTTCAAGCAAAATAATTTATTCTTATGGTTAAAGTGTGAGAAACACAGAATGTAGTGTGGAAATGGTTAGCATAGGTTTCCAGTAACTTTCATCTGTAAAACCAGAATGGTAAAATCTGTCTCAGAATCTGTGTAAGATTCTGTCACTTTAGACAAGAAACAGAAAGCTAAAGCCCTATGGGTTATTTCAATCATATTCTAATTACAATTTCTGCCATTTTTAATGCCAAACAGTGGGAGGACTGTATAATAAATTGAGATACATGAAGCTAAGAACTCAGTGAAGCTGAAAGATAAATGTATTTATAAATGCTTGTTTTTTCCTACGTTTAGTAAGGCCAAGTGGTATGACCAGTAGTCAGGGAGTAATGAAAATCTCTAATGAATGCATGTACAGATTCGCATCCAGAGCAAGCTCTCAGAGATGAAGCCATTGGTATACAATTACTCTGTCTATTTTTCTCAAGAAAAGAATGCAGCTGGTGTACACTGCTGATAAATTTGGGCAAGATATGTAACACAGAATTCTACTTAACGAGACTCCTGAACCATTGAAAACTGACAGGCGAGACATCTTTCACAGAATGTAAATAACGTTACTTGGGAAAAAATTTTCTGGTATGTGAGCAGCAGGTCTGTAGCATTTTAGTGTTGCTTGTTTCTGAGAAAACATGGGGATGTAGTTAGAAATGAATGCTGAAATGGCAGAACCATTGAAAATAAGTCACTGAAAGCACTTCAGATAGATAGTAAGATTTCTGGAACAGCTTGAGCAAGTTGTATCAATGTTGTTATACACGATCTACAACTACAGTGTTATTGTGATAGAATTTGCCTTTCATTATTGTACTAGAAGGAGCAGGTGTTATTCCTGTAAAACAGAAGAACATTAAAAGTATGCATTGGTAAAGCACCTTTTACCAGGGGTGGTTCGGTGCAAGAAGTAATGGGCTGTAATAAATTTCACAAACAGAAAATAATGTTGGGGAAAAAAATGGCATTTGAGTGGGCATGAATGATTATACAGAGGAAGGAATACCAGTATGATAACAGGTGGAAATCATGGCATTTTTCCATACTGTTCGACCATTTTGATTTTACATTTGTGTTCAAAGATTAGTACTTCTATATTCCCTTGCTTCTCTAAATCTGAAATATGAATTATTGTAACCGTAAAAGGCAACAGAAAGTCACTAAACATATGGGTTTTTTAAACATAGCTTGGATCCAATTGCTGTATCCTACAGATAAACACAGGCAGAAATTCAGGATTTCTAAACTCTTTTTTCCTATCTGAATGTAGAAATTTTTTCCTCTACTGCAGTTAGATGACAC
The DNA here is from genome assembly GCA_017639245.1 of Myiopsitta monachus. Classification (NCBI taxonomy): domain Eukaryota; kingdom Metazoa; phylum Chordata; class Aves; order Psittaciformes; family Psittacidae; genus Myiopsitta; species Myiopsitta monachus. Next base: position 48,435,389 of record CM029917.1, read on the forward strand.
AGTTTGAGATGAGCTGTGTGTGTTATTTTACAATGTAGAATTCTTGTAGGAAGCTCATTGCTAGTAAAATATCCGCTGTTAGCATCAAGAAGATCTTAGCAGAATTATGGATGGAAGATACAGACATTAAATGGAAAGGGTTTCCTAAGTCATCAGATCCAATTCTATACTTTCACAGGCAAGTACATATCATCATTTACATAATTGCATTGAATATAATCTAAAGAACAGTATTACCTTTTTTTTTCTGTCCCTTGTTATGCTTTGCAGATGACTGGCTGAAATTTCACAATTGCTAGAAATATTTTTCAACTGTGTTCAGCCACAGACAGAATGTACTTTTGAAAAGGTTGTTTCTGGTTGAACACATACTAGCATTCCTTTTCTTTCCTATGTGTTTTATAATCTTGATTTACTTACAGCTACCTTCAGTAAACTCTGATTTTTCTCTCAGCATTATTTTGCTAACTCAAGAAGGACAAGTTAATCTAATTTTCTCTTGTGCAACTCAATGTACACAATATAGATTTTGTCTTTTTTACTATGGCACTGTTGGTTTTTTTTACTGAACTTGCATCTTTGGAAGTAGAAGTACCCCATGACAAGGTAATTGTGTTTAAGCTGGTATGGCTCTAGAAGAAGTGGTATATTGCTAACTTCATAGTAAAAAAAAATAATAATATCACATTATATATAAAGCTTACATTATAACTGGTGATGTGCAATATGTTGCCAGCAAATTGTAGTTAACTTTGGCAAGGCCCGTAGAGTCAGGCAAGCTATTGAGATAAGCTCAACCCAGACTCAGATTGTTGCTTCTTCTTGTTCATTTATAAGTGGAGAAAACCTGGCTTTATTGTTCTCTGGAAGACTGTAAAAGTGCTGCTGTCATTGCCAGCACCATCAAGGGTATGTCATTATTCAGTTTGTGATTTTTTCAGCCATGAATGAAGCCCTTTGCAAAGTGATTGACATCTGCAGACTGAGTCATTGGGTCCCTGAGCCTGTAACATCACTAATAATTTCATTACACAGACTGGTAAAAGCTTACTGGGAAAAATACTAAGACAGGAATGGAGCAATGAGATTTTTGTCACATTTTTTTCCTCTCTAATTATCTGGATTTTTTTTTTTTTTCCAAGGCTTGTCTTGAAATGGACTTCTTAAAGTAAGTTACAGAAATTGGTTGCTTCATAGTTTTATTTAAATACAGTTTGGATTATGGAATTTTTGGAGAATTTTCAATATGGTGAGCTACTTTGCAGAGGTGTCTTTCAGGAACTTCACATTGTCTTGGTCTTACAGATTTGAGGAAATAAACTTGAGCTTACTAAGCTTATATTCCCTTTGGAGGATGAGGTATGTGAATGGAACAGGTTGGAATAACAGGCCAGGCCACACTTTTAATACAGGTGTGAAATTCCCTCTGTAATCAGACATGATCTTAAAGGTGCGAGCTTCTTTCATACCACTGGTGGCCAGAGGATAACAGAAACCTTCGATTCATGTAATAGTTATGCTGAACAGTTAGGTGGTGCGTTCTGGAGATTTCTGTGCCCTTTCCCAATCCCCAGGATCCACCAGCCAGTTTTCTGGAAGGCTGGTTTCATGGCTAAATTTCACCAACTTGATGCCTACTTTCTGATTCATCTGAACTGATGCTGGGCCATGTTCATATGCTTAATTGTACTGACTGCCACTCTCCGTAGTTCCTTTGGCACCTGAGAGTAGATTTATGTAGTATTCATACCAAATAGCTTCCATTTTACTGATACTCTATAGCAGAGGTGGAAACCCTACTTATTTTCACTTTGTCTGGCCTCCCCCTGAAATAGTTTCTTCTTCTACCTACGGAGCACTTCTTAACATTATTGCTGCATTTCCCTGTCTTCAGCACAGGTTAGCTTTTCTTTCCACAAGAATCAGTTATGAAGTGACGCAAAAAACCTTCCAGTTTTCCCCCCTCTTCCTGCTTTCCTGATGTATACATACCTGGAGCAAGGTGGGGGCAATGACTTACCTAGAAATCCACTATAATATCTTTAAATTCCAGAAGAGAATTATAAAAATTAGGAAATACTTTAATACCTCAAAATAGAAGACAGGCAGGAGAATTCCACCCTTACAGGTTGTTCAAAGGCTATATGAGGACATTATATTGGAACCTGGGCATCAACACATACAATTTATTGAAGAAAGGTTTACTTTTTAAACCTTCATGACTACAATGGTATAGGGGAGAAGTGACTGGCATATTTGGAAGCATTTTACCCATGTTCAGATGAAGAATGGATCAAAAAATCAGGTGGATGAAAAACAGAAGGAAAGAAGTTTGAGGAGCATACTAGCAGAAAGAATCAAAGCAATACATTTTTCACTGTGAATGCATCAGGAAGGTTGCCAGAGACTCTGCAAGTTGCAGTTAATGAGCCAGGAGAACTCAGAAGATAAGAGCATTGCAAAGACAAGCATTTCACATTGATGTAGAGTGTGCAGGAAACTGGGAAGATTCCTGCCTTGAGAGAATTTCTATCAGAGAGGCATTCAGGAAAAGGAGGGGGAGGAAATGTTCCAGGTGCTCAGGCAGATACTCCCCTGAAGCCCATGGAGGAGACCACAGTGGAGCAAAATACCTACACTGTATGCCAGAACAGTTGGATGTTACCTGAAGGATCTCTATTACTTGAAGGTAGCGCTTGGAGTATCAGGTTCTTCTGACAGTTCCTGTTAGCCTTTGGAGGAAGCCATTTCTGGTTAGTCCTGAAAGACTGCAGCCCATGGGAAAGACATATGCTGGAGCAGGGGTAGAGTGTGAGGGAGAAGGAGCGGCAGAATAGACAGGATACAGATTAACCACAACCCCCATTCCCTATCCCTTCTGTGCCTTGAAAGGAATGGGAGCTGGGGATGATGTTTTACCTTTTGTATTTGTTTCTCAACAGGCACTATATTAAATTGATTTATCCTTGAGTTTGTTTTGCCTGTGGTAACTGGTAAATGATCTCCCTGACTTTGTCTTGACCTGGGAGCTTTTTCATCTTTCCCCCCGCCCCCGTCTTGTTGAGGAGGAAAAGTGAGGGTGCGGCTGGTTGGGTGAGAGCTTGGCAGCTGGACTAGGTCAACCCACCAAAACCATTTGAGGGTGACAGTGCGCAAAGACATTTTTCAGGTATTCATCCTTAAAAGGAATGTAATCCTGTTTGATAGGCTCACTGTCACATTCATAATTCTATTTATTTTATAATTATTTTTAGTTTCTCCAAAAGGGGTAGCCTTCAAGGAAGAGAAAAATCCCACCTTCCCTAAGCAGACACATGTAATTGGAAACACAGCTGGTATTTGTAGTTCTCTGTAGCAAGAAAACTTTGACTCCCAGCAGATTTACAGCCATGTGACAATCAGTATTTTTATCTGAAATTATGATTGTCATTTCTTCATTTACTATAAAGCAGAAACTAGGTATGATATGACACAAGTGACACGGACAGTGAAGTTGGTATCAAAGCAATTTTTAGGTTTCTATAGGGTTTCAGTGCAGTGAGAAGGATGGTTTTTCAGATTAACGGAGTTTGCAATTAGCTAATTGTCATGTGTTTTTCTGAATGGTAATTAAACATTCTGAAGTCTCATTTATTTTTGGACTAGTGCAACTTTTGTAAATTGCTTACATCATACTGAGAGAGCTGTACAGGAAATAAGATGTTAGAAACTGGAGAAACTGAGCAAATTCTTTTTGTAGTGCTGGCACCCTTACTGCGAGACTACCTTTCTTCAGTTAATAGAGATTTACCATAGTTCTGAAACGTAATGGAATGATGCAGTTAATTGGTTAGTTGTTTGCTGGCGTGAAGGTACCAAAAAGATAAGTCTTTTTATATTGCTCAGGATAACGTTGGAGGTTTTCTGAGCAATTGTATAATTCAAACATCTGAGCAAGGGGCAATTGTTTCTGAATAGTTTTGGCTTAAAAAAAAAAGATGTGTAGTAATCTAATGAAACAGTAAAAAAAACCTCAAAACCTAATGTAAGCTATCATGCAGCACCATCCTTCAGTTTTCCCCCAAATATGTATATTTCTGACCTAAAATACACTATTATTTTTATGAAAACAGGTACTGCTTTTGAGCATTTTTCCTCATTGAAAGAAGGTTTTAAGTAGCTCAAAAACTGAAGCTAATGTTTTTAAAGAGCTGTGCAAAAAAAAAAAAAATAGATTACATGAACAGTGCACATTGAATTATAAAAATGCACCATCAGCAGTTCATTCTCCTAAAATATAAAATAGAAAACGGTTCGTATCATGCAGTTCTTCACTGCACTAGACAGAGTAAAAAGATTAATATTTATGCATTTATAGATTAATATTATGATGGGTTTAATCTCATAAAAAGTTATAACATGATTGATATCACCTTTACCACTTGAGTTAGAAAAGCATCCACAGTTAATATGTTACATGGTGTTCCAAGTCACACACTCGAAAGTATAATTGTTAGCAAAATTTCTACTGTGTCCCTGACAAGACTGCTACGCCTTAGCATATGCTGGCACTCTAAAAAATTGTTTGTGTGTTTTCATGAATAGCACTAAAAAAACTTTTTTTTTGGTTAAAAAAATATTTGTGTAGAATTAAAATTTAGGACCATTTTTTTCTATCCTGATGGATCATGGGTAGAAAATGCAGCTACACCAACGATATTGAGAATTGCTTGTTGCGTTCTTAAAAATTAAGGTTCCCACCCTACACACTTGCTTTTATTTCAGTAGGCCAGATGGCCATCTTGTGTACTGTATTGTATTAGGGTAGCAGCTGATAGTGGCAAATAATCGCTGGGACTCAAAGCCCAAGTTTGGGGCAAGGAATAGAAGATAATGACTTCCATATGAAGATGTAGGATTTTAAGTTTAAAGAGAGTACTACTGTAACAATTTGGTACTCATAAGTATTTCTAAAAGAATGATTTTCACAAGTCCATTACATCCTTTGATTATGCACACACAATTAGTGGATTAGTAGATGATAATTTTCAGAGAAAAAGGTTTTTTGTAACTCTTTTGAGTTCCCAGTCTTTAATGTTATTGCAGTGAGGTACTGAACTTCCATTGCAATTCTGTGAGCATCTAGACCCCTTTGAAATTTTGGTTGAGACATATGCCTGGGGAGATGTCAGAGAAAATGTTGATAGACTGAATTGAATATAAGAAAATGTGTCAGAGCTAGGTTGTAGGTCTGTGAGTCACCAGTGAATCGAATGTAGTTGTGATCATGGAATAAATTAGCTGATTGAAAACCTGTAAAGGAGAGGCAGAGAATACAACTGGCCTTGTAGAGCTATGCCATGCAGAGACAACTAAGTTATTCCTGAACCAAACAGGGTATGAAAAGCAGGGCATACTAGCACAGGCAGAATGTTGTGCCAGTGTGGTTGGAGTACTTTTCTTATCAAACTAGGTACTGTGGATACCCCTGCATTCCACTGTTTTGTCATGTACTGTTCTGAATGATGCAGTGCAGGCTAAAATTGTCTGTTGTCTCAGTGGCTCTGTGCGTTCATGAAAAATACAGGTATTTTGATACTTGACTCAGTTTTTCTCTTCTTTTAGCACAAGGAGCCTAGGAAGTTGGGTCCTTAGGGAAAAAAGTATTTCGATACATTCAGCTATGACTTTCTGTCTCTTTAGAGGGCATGTATATAGCATATAGATGTATGGATAACTATAAACACTCAAATAAAATTGTGAAAGGACAATTAATAGATTGTGTTTGTAAGCTACACCTTATGCTACATCTTCTGGCCAAAGCCATAAATATAACAGAAGTTACACTAAGCAGCTGTGGGATCTCAACGACAGCCTTGTTAAACAGTAAAGCTACTACCTGAGTGTTAATAAACCATGTTTAATGATTTTGTTAGTTAGCTACACCTTAAAATAACATGCAGTAAACTGATTCCATTGACACAAATAGTATCATGAGAAAATTGAACAACCTTAGCAATATTAGACAATATAAACTCTTTCAGATTTTAGTATAAAGAAAGAGTAAGATGAGGGTTTAATCAAGTGTGCATACTTCTTTGTCTTTCTCTAAGTGGCTGTATGCATTGCTACAAGACCTGTGCATTTAAAACAGTCCCCATATTTTTCTGGCAGTTATAGCTTACAGTGCATCTCCTTATAGAGCTGTGCAATGTTACATATGTTCCTCTAATCCCAACTAAACCAGGGAATAGGAAGAGTTACACCATACTGTCATCTGACGTTAAGACGTGATTGTACTGGAGGCTTAGAACTTTAAAATTTTCTTCTTTTTTAAGTAAATTTCGGTAAAATGGAACATGCAGAAATCATGGCCTTCCTCAAACATAGCTTCATAATCCTTAAAAAGAATCAGGGGTTACTGAGCAGTGCTGTGTGGACTAACATTGGCTAATAAAGCCTTCCATAGAGGGTAGATGTATATTCTCACCTGGCAGTATTATAATAACTGCTATTTTTTCTAAGGAATATTCTTATACGTAAATATTGTAGTCTAAATGTATTTTAAAAATGTGATTTTTATATTTTTCAATTTGTTAAAAAAAATAATTCTTCTTTGCTGGTAATAGAGTATCACACATACCTTATGGGGGGCAGAAGCACCCTGGAGAGCTTCAGAGACTGTTTCCTTAGATTTCAGCAAAGATAAAAGTGATCTGTCTTCATCAAAGATCAACAAAAGTAAAAGGAAAAGAGCGTCACACAAATTTGCATTTAAAGCTGCTATCAGAGAAAGGTTCCTTTACAAGACAGATAGCAGAGCATTAAGAAAATTATTTTCATAGTGAAAATTAATCAAGTACCAGGACAAACTGTACCAGCATAGGAATCTTTAGCCAAAAGTACTGTTCCAGCACTTTCCAGGTCTCTAATTAAGGAGCAGAAAGTCTATTTTGATTATTCCAGCCTATTCGAAATCACATTGAAATGTGCCCTGGAGGTCTCCTATCATGTACTTTAACAGAACAAATCCTCACCAATATGCTTTGGAGAGTGGGGCAAAAATGGCTGCAGTAGAACTTGCATTTAATTTTGTCTCCTGCTCCTCCTCTTAAAGATCTCATTTTGTTATAGTTTTAATGTGTTATTTTTCTCCATGCTTATAATTTGATCAGTTTGCAGAGAATCTCTGGAATTAAAAATAGACTGAGAGCTTAAACCCTGATTTTGCTTATCTCTTTCTGTCAGTGGTTAGTGGTAGGAGTATAATTTAATTTATGATTTTTATTATCTGCCAAGATTAAGGGAGCACTGTTTCAGTTCAGTTCAGTGGAAAATCAAGGAAACGATTGCTGGCTTTTAAATTGCATGTATTGAATCAGGTCCATGAAGAAGCAGCACATAGAAAGCCAAGCTAATGTAAGCTTGGAGCACTCAAGCAAAAACTGTGACCACTCCCTTTGTTACTGTTCTTTCTGTGTGTCAGACATTGTGAAAAGCAAAAGGTTTTTAAGCCACTACGAGGCACAGTAGTGTAGAATTCAGAGCTAATTGTGAATGCAAAGAAGATTTGCATCTTAAAGAAACCTGTGCATAATAAAAATTTGTGCATTGTCACTCATGTAAATATGCCCTTGTCCTCTTTAAAGAAACAAAAAAGTATATGTAGTGATCCTCTGAATGTGCAGTTCCCTGTGGGAATATAAGCAACACAATAACCTTTCTGAAGGCACCAGAAAGGCAATCCCTATAACTAATTTCTAGCATGGAGTCATAAGCTTTAGACTACAGAGGAATAGCATTCTCGCATTAATATTTATTGTGAGAAGGTGCATTCCCTTGCAAGGGTGGGATAATTTAAATGGTTCAGTTGAACCATTCAATAGGTTCTGCATATTCTGTTAGAGATTCTATCAGGCTTATTAGTGGAGTTTAGTTTTCAGGAGTTGCCTGAATAACAGTATTGTTTGCATCTGCTCACTCCTGTTTATAATAGTGTCGTGGTTTAAGCCACTAAAACTCATGCAGTTTTACTCACTCACTCACTCTCCTCTTTTTCTTCCCCCAGTCCCGGGGGGATGGGAAGGAGAATTGAAAAAAAATGCAACTTGCACAGGTTGAGATAAGAACAGTTTAGTAACTAAGATCAAATCACTACTGCTACCATCAGTAACAATACAAGAGAAATACAAGGAAAAAGAATACAACTGCTCACCAAGCCCAATCCAAGCCAGTGCACCCCCCAGCAGCGAACCTCCCTACTTCTCCACTGCACCCTTCCACGTCTCTGTCCTCCGTTTTCATATCCTGGACATGACATGCTGTGGTATGGAATAGCCTCTTTTGTCAGTTTTGGGTCAGGTGACCCATCTCTGCTTGCTCCTGGCTTCCCCTCCTCCCTGCCATAGCATGAGACTCAGAAAGTCCTTGGCCAAACCAAAACACTACTAAGCAGTAACTGAAAGCACTGGTGTTATCAGTGCTGCTCCCAGGCCCAAAATCAAAAACACAGCGCTGCACCAGCTACCAAGAAGGAGAAAAAATGACTGCTGCTGCTGAACCCATGACAAATACCAAGAAATTCTTAACAGTCTCAGGGAATGTATTTGTTCATATTATAGACTCTATATAAAAAATGAGATGTGTTTAAAATCTTACCTGTTCACAAATGTAACAAAGCAAAGAATTGTTTAAGTTAGTCAAGCCAATTACGCATGCTGAGTAAAAAGCTGTATGTTAAGTTATCCCCTTCTTCAAAAATGGCTGTATGTAAGAAATGCATTCCCTAAATCTTCTGATGAAAATATTCCTCTTAGTGTTCAATAATTAATTAATAATTAATTCTGAGCCTCATGCTCTGCCGGGGAGCAGGTGAAGGCGGGAGGAAGCAGAGACAGGACACCTGACCCAAACTAGACAGAGAGGTATTCCATACCACAGCACGTCATGCCCACTATATAAACTGGGGGCAGGTACCCAGGCTAGAGGGCTGCTCAGGTCTGGCTGGGTATAGGTCAGCAGGTGGTGAGCAGCTGTATTTTCTTCCCCTGTAATTTCCCTTATCATTATTATTATTGGTGGTAGCAGCAGTGGTTTGTGTTATACCTTAGTTACTGGACTGTTCTTACCTCAACCCATGAGAGTTACATTCTTTCAATTCTCCTCCCCATCCCTCCAGGAGAAGGGAGAGAAAGAAGGTGGGGGGAAGGGAGCAAGTGGCTGCGTGGTTCTGAGTTACCATCTGGGCTTAAACCACGACAGTTCTTTGTGGCACCCAATGTGGGGCATGAAGGGGTTGAGATAATGACAGATCAGAACAGACTGTGACTAATCTTCCTTGTGATAAGCATTTATTGCTTCAGTCTCTGGTGAGCAAGTTCCCAGATGGAGTGGAAGAGCTGATTTTACCTCCGCTCCTGTGATAAAGAAGAATAATCCCATTCTAAAAGACTTAAGTGTCCAACACTGTGATGACTATTAGAGGGGCCCCGCCTCCAGCCAGGTGGAGGTAGGGGACAATCAGATTTACTGGACTGTGTGGATCAGATGGCCTGGCACATCAGTCCCTCAGAAGTATAAGGCTCTAGTAGATACCGGTGCACAGTGTACCCTGATGCCATCAAGCTGTCAAGGGGTGGAACCCGTTTCTATTTCTGGAGTGATAGGAGGATCGCAAGAGTTGAGTGTTTTACAGGCTGAAATCAGCCTGACTGGGAGGAAGTGTCAAAAGCTCCCCATTGTGACTGGTCCAGGGGCTCCATGCATCCTTGGCATAGACTACCTCAGAAGAGGGTACTTCAAAGACCCGAAAGGGTACTGGTGGACTTTTAGCATTGCTGCTCTGGAGACAGAGGAAGTGGAGCAGCTGTCCACCTTGCCTGGTCTCTCAGAGGATCCTTCTGCTGTAGGGTTGCTGAAAGTCAAAGAACAGCAAGTGTCAATCATGACCACAACCTTGTACTGGTGGCAATATCGCACCAGCTCAGATTCCTTGATTCCCATCCATAAGCTGATCCGTAGACTGGAGAGTCAAGGAGTGATCAGTAGGACCCACTCACCCTTTAATAGCCCCATATGGCCAGTGCAAAAGTCTAACGGAAAGTAAAGACTAACAATAGACTATCGTGGCCTAAACGAAGTCACACCACCACTGAGTGCTGCCGTACCGGACATGCTAGAGCTTCAGGATGAACTGGAGTCAAAGGCAGCCAAATGGTATGCCACAAGTGATACTGCCTATGCATTTTTCTCAGTTCCTCTGGCAGCAGAGTGCAGGCCACAGTTCGCTTTTACTTGGAGGGGCGTCCAGTACACTTGGAACCGACTGCCCCAGGAGTGGAAACAGCCCTACCATCTGCCATGGACTGATCCAGACTGCGCTGGAACAGGGAAAGCTCCAGAAAACCTGCAATCCGTTGATGGCATTATCGTGTGGGGTGATACAGCAGAAGAAGTCTTTGAGAAAGGGAGGAAAATAATCCAAATCCTGCTGAAATCCGGTTTTGCCATAAAACAGAGTAAGGTCAAGGGACCTGCACAGGAGATTCAATTTTTGGGAATAAAATGTCAAGATGGATGTCACCAGATCCCCACAGATGTGATCACCAAGATAATAGCAATGTCTCCACCAACTAATAAGAAAGAAAAACAAGCTTTCTTGGGTGTTTTGGGGTTCTGGAGTATGCCCATCCCAAATCCCAGTTTGATTGTAAGCCCTCTCTATTATGTGACCTGGAAGAAAAATGATTTTAAATGGGGACCTGAGCAACAACAATCCTTTGAGCAAATTAAACGAGAGATTGTTCTTGCAGGAGCCCTTGGAGCAATCCAGACTGGGCCAGATGTTAAAAATGTACTGTACACTGCAGCTGGGGAGAACGGTCCTACCTGGAGCCTCTGGCAGAAAGCTCCAGGGGAGACTCAAGGTCAACCCCTCGGCTTTTGGAGTCGGGGATTCAGAGGATCTGAGGCCAACTATACCCCAACTGAAAAAGAGATATTGGCAGCCTATGAAGGGGTTCGAGCTGCTTCGGAAGTGATTGGCACTGAAGCACAGCTCCTCCTGGCACCCCGGTTGCCCATGCTGGGCTGGATGTTCAAAGGCAGGGTCTCCTCTACACATCATGCAACTGATGCTACATGGAGTAAGTGGGCTGCACTAATTACGCAACGAGCTCGAACAGGAAATCCTGGTCATCCAGGAATTCTAAAAGTCATTATGGAATGGCCAGAGGGCAAAGATTTTGGAATGTCACCAGAAGAGGAGGAGGTGATGCGTGCTGAAGAGGCCCCACCATATAAAGAACAGTCAGAAAGTGAAGAGCAATATGCCCTGTTTACTGATAGGTCCTGCTGTATTGTGGGAAAGCATCGTAGATGGAAAGCAGCAGTATGGAGTCCTCAACGACAAGTTGCAGAAACTGCTGAAGGGGAGGGTGAATCGAGTCAGTTTGCAGAAGTGAAAGCCATCCAGCTGGCCTTGGATATTGCGAAACGAGAAAAGTGGCCAATACTGATCTCTATACTGACTCATGGATGGTGGCGAATGCCCTGTGGGGGTGGTTGCAGCAATGGAAGCAGAGCAACTGGCAACGCAGGGGTAAACCCATCTGGGCTGCTGCACTGTGGCAAGATATTGCTGCCCGAGTGCAAAAGCTGGTGGTCAAAGTATGCCACGTAGATGCTCATGTACCCAAGAGTTGGGCTACTGAGGAACATGAGAACAACCAACAAGTGGGTCAAGCTGCTAAAATTGAAGTGGCTCGGATGGACTTAGATTGGCAACATAAGGGTGAATTATTTTTGGCCTGGTGGGCCCACGACACTTCAGGCCATCAGGGCAGAGATGAAATGTACAGATAGACTCGTGATTGAGAGTTGGTTTTAACAATGGACACTATTGCCCAGGTTATTCGTGACTGTGACACGTGCTGCAATCAAAAAGCCAAATGGTTAAAGCCTTTTTGGTATGGAGGACAATGGCTGAAATATATCACACTCCCACCAACCCGCCAAGGCAAGCGCCATGTGCTTACCATGGTGGAAGCAACCACCAGATGGCTGGAAACATACGCTGTGCCCCGCGCCACTGCCCGAAACACTATCCTGGGCCTTGCGAAACAAGTCTTGCGGCAACACGGCACACCAGAGAGAATTGAGTCAGACAAAGGGACTCATTTCCGGAACAGCCTTATAGACACTTGGGCCAATGTTCATGGCATTGAGTGGGTGTATCACATCACCTACCATGCACCAGCCTCTGCGTAAGTCAAACAGTACAATGGGCTGTTAAAAACTACGCTGAGAGCAACTAGTGGTGGCACTTTCAAACACTGGGATTCACACTTACCAAAGGCCACCTTGTTGGTCAATACCAGAGGATCTGGCAACAGGGCTGGTTCAGCCCAATCAGAACTGCCACATACTGTAGAGGGGGAGAAAGTTCCTGTGCTGCACATAAAGAATTTGCTGGGGAAGACAGTCTGGCTTATTCCTGCCTCAGGTACAGGCAAACCCACTCGTGGGATTGCTTTTGCTCAGGGACCCAGACATACTTGGTAGGTAATGCAGGAAGATGGGGAAGTCCGATGTGTACCTCAAGGAGATTTGATTTTAGGGGAAAACAGCCAATGAACTCAATTATATGCTGTTGCCTGCTATGTAGCACTTTTATAGCCCACCAAATAGATGTCTCCAGGTCACCAGTGACTGGCCCTCTCTTTCCTCTGACCATCATCCCAACAAAGAACGAACTTCGATAAAGCCAGATGAATTCTGTGGTGAAGGCAGTGATCCAACACTGCATTCAGCCTCTCCTGCTCTAAAAGACCATTACAAGAGATGGAACCTGATATCGTGGATCAAATGGACACAGCAGCTTTATACGGATTGGTCCATGCACTAAGGAATGATCTCTTTCCCTCTGTGTATGTATATATATATGTATATATATATGTGAGTGATGGTATATTGAAAAATGTGGGATCTGAGTGTGACATGTGGTATGGAATAAAGGGTAGATGCTGTCCTGGGTTTAGCAATCGCATTCATTTTTTTCTCCTTCTTAGTAGCTGGTACAGTGCTTTGGTTTTGACTTTCAGCCTGGGAACAATGCTGATAACACTGATGTTTTTAGCTGCTGCTTGGTAATGTTTAGTCTGACCAAGGACTTTCTGAACCTCACGCTCTGCCAGGGAGGAAGGGTAGGCGGGAGGAAGCAGAGACAGGACACCTGACCCAAACTAGACAGAGAGGTATTCCATAAAACAGCACGTCATGCCCACTATATAAACTGGGGGCAGTTAGCTGGAAAGGCTCAGTCACTGCTCTGGTTGGGCTGGGTATAGGTCAGCATGTGGTGAGCGGTTGTATTCTTTTCCCTTGTTATTTCCCTTATCATTATTATTATTGGTGGTAGCAGCAGTGGTTTGTGTTATACCCTAGTTACTGGACTGCTCTTATCTCAACCTGTGGGAGTTACAGTCTTTCGATTCTCTTTCTCATCTCTCTGTTAGCTGGGGGAGGAAGAAGGCAGGGGGTGAGTGAGCAAGCAGCTGCGTGGTTTTGAGTAGGCTCAAACTTCAACAAATGTTGATGAGAACCAACATTTTACTCTTGCCTTGTTACAGGTAGCTCTATATTTTTTTGCTTTCTAAAGACAGCAATTGGCATCTGTATTTACTCCAGAAAGCTAGGTCTCACTATTTTTTATGTGATAATAGGGAAAATATCATGAAAGATTGATAAAAGCAGCTATAAGATCTTGTAGAGATGATCAGAAGTATGGAATAATTTCCATGTGAGGGGCAACTTCCTTAAACAGTCTCTTTTGTCTGGAAATGCAAGAACTGGGTGGAAGACAGAGTGGGTGAAAACACTGAAGAAATTATGTCATGGCCATTATATAAACTGGGGGCAGTAACCTGGAAGAGAAGATCGCTGCTTGTGTCAGGCTGGATATTGGTTGGTGGGTGATGAGCAATTGTATTGTGCAGGTGATAGTAGTAGTGCAAAAGACTTGTAAGGAGGCCCAAACCCGAGATGACTACTTTTGGTGGATTTCAATGACAAACACCTCTCAGGGGAATAGTGGAGTTTGGGTGTTATATTATGTTCCAGTCACCCTTTTACTCTTTTGTGTCTCTCTTTTTCAGTTATGGGTGCCATGCAAATAATACTTTGCAAACATTTTTGAATTAAGTCCTTTTTGCTCTATTTAGCAGTACCATTTACATTTAAAATCCAAACAGAAATTGGTAAATAGGTAAGGAGGGTAGAGGTAGAAAGCTGGGAAAAATAGGACTAGACAATAGTGGTCAAAAATACAGAAATGGTAGTGTTGGAGAAGATAAAGCGGAAATGCATAGGAGGAAAAAAATGCAAAGAAAAGATAGTGTTAAAGAGAAATAGGGCTAATAATATATTCTGGTTTCTTTTTAAGAATTCCATTAAAAAAGAGAGAAAATAATATTTTTATATTGCTGTTTCGTTACTAAAGTTGATTCAGTTTCATTTTTAGCACAATGAAATATGGAGCTCCTAGTTTCTTACAGAAGTCTGGAAAGAAGCAGCTCACACAAGAAAACGTTAATGTGAGTTAATTATGCACTGCCAGGTTAATACAGCTGAAAGGCAGGTGGCTGCAAATGTAGTAGGTCAATCGAGTCATGCACAGTTCAGACACTTGATGGCAACTGATGCCTTTCTTCAGATCATTCAGTTAAAATCTCTGGGCAGTGCTAGTTCAAATAAGAGTGTGAGACAGAGTCAAGACATAAGAGAAACTTTTATAAAGAAACTAAAACTGCTCTGCTGTGCACTATGGCACAAGCAGGAAGTTTTTCTTCACTGGTGGTTGTCACTGCGCTGCTTAGGCTTTATTTCATAAGCTGATACCATCCCAATTTAAACATTCACTTCCTATTGCAGAGCATAAATCATATGATTAAACCCCCCTGCTATATATTTTTTAATAGAAAGTGGCAGTTTAATTTGGCAGAGTTGAGCTGAAAGGATGTTTAAATCTGGTAAAGAGTGCCAGCATCAGCAGCTCCAAAGTAGTCAGAAATGAAAACAGAAGCATGAATAATTAACAGATAAGCTTGAACTCAGATATTTTGCAATTTCTTACTTAGAAAAGCTTTTTTCTACAATAAATCCCAGAGTTCTATTTTTATAGTCTACCTGGTTTTGCTTACTGAAGAAGAGTGGATATGTTTAACTTTTTATTAACAAACAAATTTGTGGTGTTTGGTTTTTGGTTGTTTTGTTTTTTTCCCCTCTATTCATCTATTCATTTGTATTCATTGGGTTCCGTAAAGCCAAATGACCTGCAGTTTTTAGATATATTAAGAAATTAAGGTATAAGGAAGAAATTCTTTACTGTAAGGGTGATGAGGCACTGGAATGGGTTGCCCAGGGAAACTGCGAATGCTCCATCCCTGGCAGTGTTCAAGGCCAGGTTGGACAGAGCCTTGGGCGGCATGGTTTAGTGGGAGGTGTCCCTGCCCATGGCAGGGGGGTTGGAACAAGATGATCTTAAGGTCCTTTCCAACCCTAACTATTCTATGGTTCTATGATTCTAAGATATTAATGAGCAATTGTAGCCTTGTTGGCAGGGCATTCTGCTCCAGTGTGCAGCTTTAAGTAACATGACTGAGCTGTTAAACACCTAAGTTACTCCATGTGCTTATAGTAAATAGCATTCAGAAAACTATCACCAAGATAGCACAGAAAATACTACTTGTTTTATATTTATACCTTCTCTGTTACTAGCTGTGCAACAGCTTCACCAGCTGGAATATGATTAAACCAGATGGTTTGGAAACAAAACAGCCAGTTTTTACTGCAAGGAAATGAATATGCAAAATCCCTGTTTTCAAAAGTTCTTGCATACATTTTGGTCTACAAGAATTTTTGCTAACTCAGTTGGTGATTTCAGTTAAGAAATTTGTTTAGTGCATCCATTTGTTTGGAGCATCCTGTTGATAAATATTAGGCAACTTTGCCTTGAGGGAAAAAAAATTATACCTACAAAATGGTGGTTTTCCTTCATGATCCCCCTCAGTAAGTATGATGGAAGTGTATTTTTCTCCCCATTCTCTCTTCACAACAATGTAATTTAGAAAACGTAAGTTATTTGAGGAAGGTATATACTTTTTATAGGGAACAAGAGTAAATTTAACTTAGGTTCTACTGCTCAGACTTCCAGTATAAGTAGATTTCTAACAGTAACTACTGAATTCAGGAGAAATAATGCTGGTATTCCTCCCCTTTCTGAAGGTGATTATACTGTATCCTGGCATGGAATGTTCTTTCACTAATCTGTATTTCCTGCAGCCTCAAATAAAAAAAAAAAAACAAAACACACACACACACAAAAAAAAAAAAAAAAGAAAAAAAGCCAACCCAAAAACTTGTTTAGTAAATGAGCAATAAGGTGATTTCCATTAGTGTTGCAGTCTATGTTAAGATGACCAACATCCTGAAGAGAGCTTTTGCCAATGATGTTATTAACTGTCATCTATAATCATAGAGTAATTTAGGCTGGAAGGTAAGCTGAAGGTCAGCTAGACTAACCATCCACTCTGAGTGGGTCTAACTAGATTAGGTTGTTCAGGGCCTTGTTTTGAGCATTGCTGGGGATAAAGAGTATTTGAACTGCTGAATCTTTTTATTACAGAATCTGTTCTTACAAAAGTATCATTAATCATTGCCCACTCCCTCAAAAAAAAAGCCCCGAAAAACCAAAAAAAAAACCAAAACCCAAACCAAACAAAAATACCAGAAGCAAACAAATAAACAAACAAAAAAACCACACACACACACACACAAAAAAAAAAAAAAGGGCAACTTAAGACCCAGGAAAGGCCACCTTTTCTGGTTCAGTATTTCTGTCATGGCTTTCTCAATCACTTATGTGAATAAAATAGGCTTGTATATTCTACCCTTTTCTCTTGCCAACAGAATTCTTTAGATTAAGCACCCTCACAAGATTAATTGACTGTCATAGATAATTCAGGTTGTGGTAGAGCTACAGATTGGTCTGATCTAGCAACAGTCCCATTCATGTTAGAACTAACATAAACCCCTTGTCGTGGTTTAAGCCCCTCAATAACTCACCCAGTTCGTTCACTCACTCACTCCCCCTCTTTCTTCCCCCAGTCCCGGGGGGATGGGGAGGAGAATCAAAAGAATGCAACTCCCACAGGTTGAGATCAGAACAGTTTAGTAACTAAGGTATGACACAAATCACTACTGCTACCACCAGTAATAATAATGACAAGAGAAGTATAAAGAAAGAGAATACAACTGCTCACCAAACTCAACCAAGCCAGTGCACCCCCCAGCAGCGAACCCCCACTGCACCACCACACCCTTCTGGGTCTCTGCTCTCTGTTTTCACATCCTGGACATGACGTGCTGTGGTATGGAATAACCTCTTTGGTCAGTTTGGGTCAGGTGTCCTGTCTCTGCTTCCTCCCAGCTCCCCTCCTCCCTGCCATAGCATGAGACTCAAGAAGTCCTTGGTCAGACCAAAACATTACCAAGCAGTAACTGAAAACACTGGTCTTATCAGAGCTGCTCCCAGGCTCAAAATCAAAAAACACAGCGCTGCACCAGCTACCAAGAAGGAGAAAAATGATTGCTACTGCTGAACCCAGGACACCCCCACAGTGGTATTAAATAATAATGCTATTTATTTCACTCTATTGGAATATGGGAAGTGTAGTATTGTTTAAAAACAACCTAGAAAAAATACTAAAACAAAGGCTTTGTGAACACATTAGGAAAAAAGAGTTGTTGTGTTTTGCCCAAAACTTGGTTAATATTCTCAGGTTCATGTAGGGTAGCTTCCCAAAATGTTTATAAGCAACAAATCCCTGTTTCCTGCTGAATGTAACTTTTGTGTTAGTGGGTTTTTTCTGTGTAAAAGTCAACTTACCAGACTGAAATTCCTTTATAGCACTGTAGAGGGTACGGAATCTTGTAAAATAAATTCTAGCACAATGAAAAAAAAAATAATGAAAAAGAAAATAAATCAAAGTCTCAGCTGTGTGATAGGAATGTCTTTCCCTCTAGCATGACTTGCACTAGGAAAGCAGGCCTAAAAAGGTATTCTAGTGAGTTTTTAAAAAATCTACAGTAACAACAGATACATCAGGCTGCAATTTTCCTGAGGCATGGAATCAGGGAAAAAAATTAAAAAAAAAAAAAGTCAAGAAAAAAAGAAAACAAACAAATGAAAAAAAAAAAAAACACCTAATTTTTATTAGTATGGCAAAGGCACTGGAGTTCTAAAATCAAAGTGTTATTTTGCTGCTGAGGTAGTGTGAATACCCTTTTTTACAAAGTGAAATCACTGAAGTATGGGGGCTACTATTTCTCTGGTTCTAATGCTGCTTATATAATGCCATGAGGAAAGGAAAAAATACAACACTGAAGTGCTTTCAGGCTGAAGACAATTAAGAAAAGTGTTCTTGTTCTCTAAATGCCAGATTCAGTTCTCATTATTTTAAGAACTTTAGTTAAAAAGTAATCTGTCAGGCATTATTTTCACCAGGCATTTTGGTCCATGTGCCTTTGTTTCTCAAATGCTAACCCCCACAAGATTTTATCGTTCTTAGTACAAGTAATGTGGTGTTGTTTTTTTATTTCTTTGGCATTAATAACGGGTTACTAAGAATGGCTCTGGCTTCTTGCATTTTCTGATTATTTTCAGTTTTAATTTTCAAGATGAATTGACAATATTTCTTAAAGCTAAAGATTACTCTCTTATTGGAATAAGCTATCAAATACAACTAATTAAAACCCATTTACCTTCATTTGAGTTCTACAATATTTTTCATATGTATTATGAAATTCTTTAATGAAAGCCAACCGTATCCTGGGCTGCATCAAAAGGAGCATGACCAGCAGGTCAAGGGAGGTGATCCTGCCCCTCTACTCTGCCCTCCTGAGGCCTCACTTGGAGTATTGTGTGCAGTTCTGGTGTCCTTAACATAAAAAGGACATGGAAGTGTTGGAACAAGTCCAGAGGAGGGCCACGAGGATGATCAGGGGACTGGAGCACCTCCCGTATAAAGATAGGCGTGGAGACCTCATAACAGCTTTCCAGTATCTGAAGGGGGCCTATGGGGATGCTGGGGAAGGACTCTTCATTAGGGACTGTAGTGATAGGACAAGGGGTAATGGGTTCAAACTTAAACAGAGGAAGTTTAGATTGGATATGAGGAAGAAATTCTTTCCTGTAAGGGCGGTGAGGCACTGGAATGGGTTGCCCAGGGAAGTTATGAATTCTCCATCTCTGGCAGTGTTCAAGTCCGTGTTGGACAGAGCTTCGGGTGACATGGTTTAGTGGGAGGTGTCCCTGCCCATGGCAGGGGTGTTGTAACTAAATGATCTTAAGGTCCTTTCCAACCCTAACTATTCTATGATTCTATGATACCATGACTAGTTTAATAAAGGCTAAAATTTTCCATATCTTTTAATGTGCTTGCTATAGGAATTTACAGCAAGATAGTTTTATTTCAACTAAAGGCTTTATCTGGCATTATGAACTTCAGATACCAGCGTATTTATTACAGGAAAAATACATGATGGTGTAAATAAAGGATGTATGGAATTTCCATGTTACAGAACTGCGGGGATAAGCAGAAAATGGTGTTTGAAAGGGTGTACTTTTATGCATACATGCCATGGTTTAAGCCCAGCCGGTAACTCAGAACCACACAGATGCTCACTCAATCTACCCCTACTTTTCACCCTTTTCTCCTGGAGGGATGGAGAGGAGAATTAAAAGAATGTAAATCCCATGGGTTGAGATAAGAACAGTCCAGTAACTGAGGTATAATACAAAACCACTAGTACAACCACCACCAATAATAATGATAAGGGAAATAGCAAGGAGAGAGAATACAATTGTCCATCACTTGCCAGTCAATAACCATTCTGACCCAGGCAATGATCTGGGCCATCCAGGTGACTCCCCCCAGTTTATATATTGGGTATTATATGCTGTGGCATGGAATACCCCTTTGGCTAGTTTGGGCCAGGTGTCCTGTCTTTGCTTCCTCCCAGATTCTTTTGCCCCTCCTCACTGGCAGAGCATGAGACTGAAAAGTACTTGACCGGGGTAAACGTTACTTAGCAAAAACTAAAAACATCAATGTGTTATCAGCATTGTTCTTAGACTACCATTGAAAACACATCACTGCACCAGCTACGAAGAAAGAGAAAAATGACTGCTACAGCTGATCCCAGGACAATATGATAACATCTGGCTTTGGCATTCCCCTTGCTACAGTTTTATTCAAAAAACTGACTAGTTTTAACATGATTTTAATTATAGTTGTAGAAGTCTTTCACTGATAATCAGGATGTTACCCTATTTGATAGCACAAATACTTAGGAATTTACCCCTGTACTTCACTGTATTGCTGTATATTCTGCAATCAACAAGAACTGATTGTACATCTAGATTGAGTCTCTTAAATGATCCTGAATTGATCTGTCCTTGTATTCAGGTGATGTGCTGACATATATGATGCAATACTTGCATTGGCTGGTTGGAGAAGACGTACTGGAAAAAGTAGCGAAGTCTAAAAGTTAGTGATGGCTTTTGCACCCTGCTACTCTTTAAGTTCCTATTCTACCTGGTTTTATAGATGTTGCAGTGGAAGTGAAAAGCAATACAGCTCCATGTTTGCTTTCCATGGGAGGCTGAGCAGATTCATTGCTTCTCCTGTTGGAAACATGTTCTCGGGAATGCATCCTGTAAGTTACTGAGATACTGAAAGAAAGACAAAAATTCTTACTCCCTGAAAAAAACCCTGAAGTTTCACAGTACCGTCTTTGGTAGACCTAGCATTCTTCAACTATCTATGAGGAGTAAGTGTCACTTACAAAGAAAAGAGAGCAGTTCTTTATTTATTTTACTTTGATCTCACTGCAGCATTTGAATCTAATCTAAATTGATTGTCTAAGAAGCAGGGCATGCTTGATTATTTTCTGACTGGTAGGGTTCTAATGTAATCAACAGATGCTGCTTTTTCCTTATTACCTACTAAGCAGCTCAAGTTATTTCTTGCAGGGAAAAATACATTTTTAGTTGCTTTATGTGCATATGTCCCTCAAGGGTAATCCAGAATACAAACAATCTCAGAAATCTGATGAAATTTTGAGTCTAATTAATTCCCTATCCAGCAAGAAATCCTTTGTCAAGCTTGTTAATATGGAAACAGGACAGGAGCTGGAAAATATTGATAGAACATAACAAAAAGCTTTTAGTATGTTTGTGTCATTCAAATGTAAATAAATGCTGCTGCATAAAGCAACAATGTATGGCAAGGAGATGGAAAAACTGTAGAAAACACCTTCCCCAAAACAACAAAAAAAAAGCAGAAAGACCATGTAAACTCTACTTTCCTTTTACACTACCTGAGAATGTTGTACAAAAGATTGCACTTGCTTTTTATTTTGCAACTAAACACTCAGTGTACTGTGTGCAAAATAAACATTGGACAAATATCAGAAACTTCCAGGAACAACTTCTGGCTTATACCTAATAAGATTGAGGTCAACACTATCTCATTAGCTGTTCAGAGAAATCTTGAGGTAGATACAATCCACAGTAATTTGTTAGCAAGAATTTTATGAAGGAGAGGATGTGTCTTCTTATTCCAGATAACACCAAGGTGGTTGTGTAGTACTTACTAAACCGAATCAGTTTACTTCAGAGCAGTTAGGGTGAAAAGCTTTTCTTCCGTTGGCATTTTTAGAAACATATCTGAAAAGTACTAGACTGGCTGGTTTTAGTGTCATGCACTTCCATTTGTGCTCGAGAGAGGAAGATTTTTTTGGTTTTTTTTCCTCCTTCTGGGGAAGAAAGTTCTTCAGCGCATGAGCTTATTGAACAAATACTTAAAACTTTTAAAGTAGAATCACCATGTAGATGTTGCAGCACAGGGATACATAATGTAGCTAGACATTTGGATTGCTACCAAATAAAGAATAATATATTGGATGTTAGAGCAGAATTTCACTTTCTAGGACTGAGAATTTTTGTAAAAATCTTTATCAGTATGCAATCAAAACTTAGATTTGCTGTGAAGTTCTTCAAGACTACTAGTTTTGGTATAGTAACTCACCTTACCAGCTAACAGAAAATAGAGCGGTGCTTGATGTTCTGTGTGCTATGTGCCAGCCTTCTGTTTAACTGTTGAAAACCAATACAGAAATTGCTTTCTGGTTGTAGCTATCCCACTGTAAATTCTTGTAACTGTTGAGAAAACACACAAGTCTGTGTGCAGTGATGGCCAGTAATAACGTACTACGGAAGAAAATGTTATGATTTGCTTCAGCAATTCTTTTTTTCAGATTTACAGAGAAAGAAGATGGAATGAAAAAAGCCTCAAATACCACCTGTGCATATGTTTCTCTTTTTTTAAATACAAAATTCTTCTGTTAGGAGACTGATACAAAGATCATCTCTCCATATCTCTCCAACCACCCGTCTCCCATTGAAATATACATTAAACTCATCTATTGTGAAATAAGTCCTCAGAAATCTCTCCAGAATAGACTTACAGGTGTAATATATTGAATTAAAATTGAGTGAAATATTTTTTTAAAAATACTTGATAAAAATAGTTAATCCTGATAAAAAGTATAAATACCTTTCTTGATGTTGAGCTATAAATAATGTGATATATTTTAATCAGTTTTACTGCAACAATTTTTGTCTATGAAATAAGTTATATTACAAGCTCTTTTCAAGTAAGTTGAAAGAAGAATATAATTTGCTTGAATAGAATTTTAGCAGTGAAATCTTCTTAGTTTGGAACCTGGGCAAGTTTATAATGGTGCGCTCTCTTCCTTTCTCTGTGTAACAACTGAAAAAAGACTTATTGAGTAGTTGCCTAAAGCAATATAGTGATGATGGACTGTGTTTATTCAGAAAATCATGGAAGATTTACTAGAACAAAATTAAGTTTCAAGCAGAGAATCACCACAATATTGTGTTCCATTGGAATTTGTTCCTGCTAATAATAGAAAAATACTACCTAATACAATTTAAAAATTGCTGTGCAGAGAATTGATACATGGGCATTTGAACTGAAAGTTTTGAACCATGTGTATGTCAGTGGAGTTTCTAGGGTTCTTTCTTGGCGAACTACTGTAATTTAACAAAGATAAAGCTTTATAATTAACTCTAATATGCATACTCTGTGTTGTTCAAAACATACTCCTCCTTCTCTAGACAGAAAACCAGCATCCTTTTAAGCTTTACTTAAGACTGTATCTGCATCTGACACAAATCCCCATTTATTTGTTTATTGGGCAAAAATGTGCGTTGCCCTGTTTCATGAACAACAGGACAGATTGAAAGACAGGAGAATGACCCATGAGCAGGGCTCTTGGAAGAGGCACAGCTTACTTGGCAACAGAAGGAAGTAGGCAACAGAACAGGAATGTTGTGGTATTTCTTGCTTTTCAGGTTGTGTTGCTATTTCAGCAGTAATGGTTCTTACTGTAGGGTTATCTAGCCTGTGTGTATCAGAGAGAAGAGGTATGAATTTTTTAGTCTTTAAGGAAGTTTCTCTTAACTACGCATGTTTCAGTTGAGTCTGGTTTAAAGTTCCCTTAGTTTTTTTGTTTGCTGGATGGTGTGAACAGTTAGAAAATTTGAACTTGGTGGCTGTGATGAGCGTGCAGTGACAGATACCGTGAAGTAAAGTATCAGAAATTCAAATCATAGGGAACAGCTCTCACTCCTGAGAAAGACCATATAATGTGTAGTAAACATAAAGGGAATTTATTCAGAGCAGGTGTAGATCCATTCCCATTGATTCAGTAGAGATATGCTACTTGACATCAGCTGAACATCTAGGACCTGGGATTGTGATTGAGGCAAAGAAAGATTTATTTATTAATTTTAATATCTGAATAGCAGAGTAATCCAGACTCGTGTTCTGGTCATTCCCTCTGTTATTTGAGCTTTCCATTGTGGTTTCAAGTTTGTTGGATCAGTATGTTAGTATACGTTTTCTCATTCTCCACCTAAAACACCTTTTTTTTTCCATGCCATCTTCTTGATACATTTTAATTTCCTTTCTTTTTCAAACTTTCTGTTACATTTAGTATTAGTATGAGTTCACTCCAACTTTTCTAGCTGCTTAGCACTCTTGTTTCTTTACTTTCATTATATATCTACCTCACCAATTAAGTTTACCCCATGATGAGAAGCATCTTCCTGTGTAAAAAGCTACCCAGGTTCTATATTAATTAATAATAGGTGTTTTGTTTTTTTGATTTGTATAGCATTCCCCTTTGTTGAGGTGCTGTTTTGAATCAAAGCATATGCAAGCTATAATAAATTTCAATTCAGCCATAGTATGTTACTGTGTCTAGTGAGGCAGTAACTGTTATTGTTGATTTTCCAGACTTTTCGTAGTCGCTTTCTTGTAGTTCATCCTAACTCTTAGTTGTGGATCTCTGTAGTGGCACTTGATTCCCAACTAGGGGCTTGAGTAACCCCACAAAAGTAGCACAAAACCTGCTATCACTGACAGCGTGCAGTAGCAGTGGAACAGATTGTGTTACCCTGTTGTGGTTTTGTGGTACATATCTAAACTGCCCTGTTGTTATGAACAAGGTGGCAAGGGACTGCTTCTCTTAAGAGGGAGGAAAGATACTTTGAAATGACAAGCTTTTGAGACAGCTGTTTTCACAGGATTGCAATATTTTCTTTTCTCTGTCCCCTGTGAAGTGCAATTAGCCCTGTCTTTGTGATCTGAAGTAGCATTGAAGGGTATTAAAACCCCAGGTACTGGTACTGATAAAATAATAGGGCATCAAGTATAATTTGACCCAACTGCACTGTACATCAGAGGTACATACTTTAGAACTCAGATGAGTATATCTCAAAAGCAGTTTAATATGCAACTGATATAGTGAAGTACTTAAGACGGACAACAGAAGTTTGAATCCTATTAATGTGTCAAAATAATCTTAATGCTTCAGAGTATGCTTACTTCTTCCTCCCTGCAAAGATCTAGAATATTGCTGAAATGGTGGCAAAGAAAGAGCTGGGGGGAAAAAAACAACTTTACAAAACCCCATTGACTATTAATGCGTACATCCAAATTCCATCCTTGGTTTAATATTAAGCAAATTGGAAGTTATCTATAAAAAGCCCTAGAGAAGTACAGACCTTAAAATCATAGAATGGTTAGGGATGGAAAGGGCCTTATGATCATCTAGTTCCACCCCCCTCTGCTATGGGCAGGGATGCCTCACTCTAGACCACGTCACTTTTTAATAAGCTCAGTGGGGCAGTGCACCTCACTTTAGGCATGCAAAGCAGCAATGAACGTGGCAAAGCGAAATAAGTCAGCACTTCCTTCATCTCATGTACATTCATTATAAAATCAATACAAGTGATTACTGGTATTTGAAAGACTGTGGAATGGGTATGAAGGAATCTGAGGACTATGGCAGTTCTGCTGAACTGTCTGTCATTTGTATTTTTAATGACAACTTTGTGCAATCATTTCAATAGAGGACCATCCCAAAATAGACCCCTAGAATAGCCATTGTTACAGAAATCATTTCCTCTAGAGGAAGAATAGAGTTTAAAATACCTACAAGGCAGACTTCATAACACAGCAAATGCTGACTTGTTTATAAAATGCCAGGCAACTTTACTATCTGTAATAAGCAGAATTTATTTAGGGATAATGAAAGGCAAATATTAACCTTGACAAATGAGGTGTCAAGAAGACAGGACTTAACACAGAATTGAAATGGTAAAATGCTATCTTTGTTTTCTAATCCTGAAGGGAGAAGGAATTCATTACAAAGTTTTGAGCTTCTGTCAGCTCAGTAAACTGCTAACTAAAACCCCACCAATATTCAGTTCTTGGGTAGGATTTTCACAGTAGTGTAGTTCATCCCTTCCATTTACATACTTCTAGCATATAGTCTTCTGGGATGTTTTTTCTACTTGTGTATTATCACAGGTTCTGAGAGACTTCTCACTTGTTACTTGATCTATGATAGCATAATGGACAGTTTAATTGATGATGAACTAACTTTTCTGAACAGTTGTAAATATGACTACTAATTTTATAAAGGCATTAAACTGCCATAAAATATTCACCTTTTCTCTTGTTATTGGCCTTATCTCTTGAAATATAAAACACATTCTTAGCATTCTTATCTGCTAGTAAAAACATTATGCTATCTGTTATAGAATCATAGAATAATTAAGGTTGGAAAGAAATTCAGAATAGTAAAATCCTGTGTCAAATAACTTCATAGAGAAAAGGCCTTTGTTAGTCACAGTATGCCAATCAGTATCTGCTTTCATTTGCAGTCAGTTCAGGTGCCTGTAAAATTTTGACGGCATTCCACTTATTCAAAAAGAAGAGCTTTTTCACAGTTTATGCCAAGGGCTTAGTGGATAATTAATAGCAATGGATACCATAAAGCTGAAAGCACTTTATTTCTGCTGTCACGTGCATTTGAGAAAGTATAGAACTAGATTTTCTTTTTATGCATCATGTAGGCTATTAGAAGATGACCAGCTTGCATGGAAAAGAGATCAGCTATTACAATCACTGTAGCAAGAGATTTCCCACCATAAAACCACTACTACTTAATTGTGCAGATGGAGTATGAAAATGCTTAATCCAAACACTTAATGACATAACTGCTTAAATGAAGCAAGCATATTTACTACAGCAAATATAAAAAACAGGTTAAGTTGGAATTTAGGCTAGAATTTTCTGAACGCAAGTTTTGAGCTGCAGCACTGAGGTGCTTTTTGTAAGGTTTCATTTTTTAAGTAGACAAACAGAGTACCTGTTAAAATTGATTGAGGATGTTACACAATTTCATTACCAACCTGGTTTTTCATGCTGCTACTTTGGCACTTGCTACTGAATTGATTGCTTTTTTTCCCTCCTGTGTCAGAACCATGGCATGTTTTTCCTAAGCTATTTTTAGCCAGAAATAACCAAGAGCCCTTAAGGCATTTACTTGATATTATAAGGAAAATTTTAATTTCAGTTTTTATTGTTAATGCAAATCCATTTCTCAATGAACTGAATGCTGAGTACTAAGATGTTTGGAATTGTTTTCATGTTTTCAAAAATACACCACCATATCCTCATCCTCATTTCTTAGTGCATCCTGCAAAAGAAAGCTGCCTCTGATGTCATACTGTGGTGGTTTGGTTTTGTTTGTTTGTTTTTTGGTTTTTTTTTTTCCAGAGAGAAAAAATACTCTGCCAACTGATCTCTCACTCCATTCTTATTTAGAAGGGGTCAGAATTTATGATGACTTTTACTTTTTTTTTTTTTTTTTCTGTAAAATTCTTGGGATTCTGATGCAGCAATAGCTTTCTCATAAACATGCTGCAATAAAATAGTTAATTTTAAAAACAATGTAATATAAGTTCCCAATCCATAAATGTTCCATGAAGCAAAAGTTCTTGATGTGAGTTTTGTTCTTATGTGCTGGACAAGTAATAAGGTAGCTGCAAAGATGTTCTCTGATACAGAATGGAAACTGATTTTGCATGCTGAGTAGAATATTTGAAAAACCATATTCTTCTGAAATAGAAAAAATAAAAGTAAACCAGTATAAAATTATAAATTCAAATTATCATGATAACTGGAACCACTGGCAAATTTACTGAGTTTTCTGTATTCTCAGAAGTTGTTTTTATTTTCAGACTAATCTGCCTCTAGAGCTGTAAAGCCCAGTGGGTATTCTGGGAATTCTGACTTTTCAGAAATGCTTTAGATAGATACATTGCAAAGACCTGTCAATGAAAGTAGCAATAGCAGTGGAAAGCAGTCAGTCTAAAGACCAAGGTTCAAGCTGAGCAAGCAAATTTCATGGGGTTTTTGGCAAAATTTGCCAGAAGGCATACTGTTTTCCTTCAACTGCTGTGGTGAGAACAGCATGAAAATGTGTCCTCAAAGCCAGAATGCAGCTGTATACCTCTACCTCTTTGATGAAGGGCAGGTTATGTTTCTGAAGAGTGACAAAAGCCCAACTTCTATAGTTGCTGGTCATTTCAGAGGCTTTGACAGCATTAATCACCTAGCTCCAGAGAAGATTTTGGCAGCAGATTAAAATGGTGGCTTGGATACACCATCCCTTGTAGAAAAGTCACACAACACAAGATCCTTAAGACCTGCTGCTAGGCAATAAAAATGACAAGACAGGCCATTGGAGAAACAGTAGCTGGCACTGACTTTGAATAGGAAAGCAGCATCAGAGACAAGCAATGACACTACTTGAAGGAGTAGAACAGGTGGGAGACTAAATTTATTTAGTGGTCAGATAAGCTCACTTAAGGAGAATGCTAAACTCCTTTCCAGATACACTGAAGAGTCTGATAGCTTTCTTAATACCTGTTAATGAATTGCAGGATACCTTGATCTTTGTCGTCCCTGTAACAGAACTTGGGCAGACTTTGGGATAAGCACCTCCTTGGCCAACTCCCTCTGTGGGTGGCATTAGAAACCCTGGGTGGCAGAGTGCTCAGTTCTGAGTGTCAGTATGTGACTTCATTACTTGGAACGGAACTGCAAGGAGTTGTGGTTTCAGGAGGAATTAAGACATTGAACTTGCACTAATGTACAGGTAATAAATAATTCTGGCCTAGAGAAAACTTACATCTGAGTATTCCATATAGTATCATGTAGCTTGAGAAAATTATAATGGTCTATGGTCAATCCTCTTTCTTTGCCTATCTGCTGTGAG
This sequence comes from Myiopsitta monachus, assembly GCA_017639245.1. Lineage (NCBI taxonomy): Eukaryota > Metazoa > Chordata > Aves > Psittaciformes > Psittacidae > Myiopsitta > Myiopsitta monachus. Next base: position 48,464,147 of record CM029917.1, read on the forward strand.
CAAAAGGGAACTCCTGCATGGATCTTAAGTATTTTAAGTTCTAGTGCTGTTCAAGGTAACATATACTTTAAATATTCCTGTTAAAATAGTCAGCTTGAAACTAAAATAAATAATTTTGTTTGAATGTTGCTATGAAGTAAAAAGTAAAATTGTAGAAACTGCAATAGATTTAAAAAAAAAAGGAATATGTAGTTCAGTGACTAAATCAAGAATCTTAAAAATAGTATTTTGCAAGTATTCTACATTGCCTCAGGGAGAATGTGAATATAGTATTGAAGTAATTTAAATTAGAGTCGGATTTTGGGTCACTAACTATTAAATGTAGTCATCTGAGGTATCTGTACAATGAAGCGCATACATCCAGTCTCAGTATCAAGTGTCAGGTACAGGGAAAATAAGTATAGCAAGCACTTGGTTTATTAAGGCAAAGTTTTGTAACTTACAGCAGCTGCCTAGTGATGGCAGAGTGGCATATTCAGTGGAAAGACTAATGAGAGATTAAGTTCTTAAAAGAGAGTTTCTCCTCTTCCAGCTGCTAGAGGGGAAAAACCATCCAAACAAAAAACGAATTGGACAATAATAGGGTTTCAAGGATTTGCGAATAGAGCAGACACCATGTAAGTAGCTGCAGTTATGGGCTAATTATCTTTAGTTACTAGATCAACAGGTGGTTTCTTGAACCACAGAGACAGGAAAACCAGGTAGGAAAGGTCTTTATTTAGACAGAATTTTGGTGTCCATGTAGCTGTTCAAGTCTACAGATTAGGGTGTCAGACAGAGCAGGGCATTTTAAGGTAAAACTATGATTAGTTTGTAAGAAAATATATATATATATTTTAACCTAGGTAAACACAGTTCAGACTTACGAAAGTATCTTATCATGCTTCTTCAGTCATTTGGAGCTAATCATTCCAACATCAGCCAGTCTGAACTTTTCTAGCTTTTATTTGCATCCTTTTATTCTACTTGAGTTTTTTATTCATTTTTTAAAAAATCATTCATAGCACACTGCATGAGCCTTGGACTCCAAATTTAAAAGAGGAAACAACCATGCAGGGGCCCCTCACCCCCTTCAGTTTCTAATGGAGAAGACTGCATTGCTGGGTAAAAAAGAGATGAGAAGGGAAGCTGAAAGTGCATTGATTTACACTGATTTTCTTTGGTTTCTGTTTTGGTTTTGGTGAGGCTTTTTGTTTGTTTGTTTGAGAGTCCTCTTTATGTAAAAGGTCCTTTTGCAGTAATGCTTTCACGGTGCATTATTGAAGAATGAAAGTGCCTGAGCAGCTAGCAGAGCAAGAGAAGTGTTGCAGGGGAAAGGCAAGCCACAGGTGTGACTGAATCTCATTTGGCATGGTCTTAATTATTGGTCATTTTGGCCTTCTTACTTTCTCTTGTATCTCTAGATCATGCCGCATCTATAACAGTTGGCCTTTCATTCTTGCTTCTCTTAGTTCTACCAGTGTGTATTTTTGTTGGTCACTATGATGTTTGTTACTCAGTTTATAATTCAGTGATGGAAGCACTGAAATTCAGGGGCCTTGGGTCAGCCGGTGGGTAATTGTACATTATGTGACTGCAATTTAGACAGCATAGCAAGAGCATTTGCTGCCTGGACAAAGAGGAGACCCCTGCAGGAGTGCACCAGAGATTTTACTGTCCATGCCTAGGTCCTTTCTCATGAGTTGTACTACCCGGTCTTCACTCTGTAGGCAAGAAAGAAGAAACCTTCTAAAAGGGAGATTCTGCCATACTTTTAGATACTGGCTTGATCTGAAGCAGAAAAGTCCTTTCCAGAGGTAGAAGTACGTCTGGGACACAAAGCAGGTAAAAAGGGAAGGAAGTTAAAGCCCATCCCTCTGGGGTGAGGGTGTTGAAGCAGCTAGGGTGTGAAGGCTCTCCCCAACTCTAGTTGATTCCTCTTTCATTGTCAGAAGATGCTGTGCTGTTGTCAGAGATCCACAGGTTCTCTGGAAAGATTTCCTTTAGATGGAGAGGCTATGTGGGCGGTCATGTTGAGGAGACCTAGTATCCTGCTAATGTAAGTAGAATTCTGATTCTACTTGGATTCAAGAGTGGGGAGGATAACTCATTTGTCAATAGAAAATTCTGCTGTCTATTTTTTTCAGATTCTTCTTCCTCATTGGCATTGCAATGTGGGGGAAAATGCCCTTACCTTTTTCTGTGGTTTCTTCTGCTATAGGAATTTTGTAGTTAATAAATGTTAAATAAAGTTAATAATAATAAATGTTAATAAAGTTAATAATAATAAATGATAAAAAGATGAAAATGGGAAAATCATTATGAGGTGTCAAATAAAAGAGCAATTTCACAATTATTGTAAAAGTTCCAGGAAGAGATAATTTTGTTGTTTGTATTTCAGTTGGGCTGGCACTAAATGAAGGGGATAGGAATGATCTCTGTGTTAGGGAATGAGCAATTAATGCAAACTAGATCAGGAGGGAAGCAGAGATTAACTGAATGGATGCTTGCATATAGCTGAAGTAATATGTTTATATGAGGCAAATGGAACAGCTGTAAGTACTGATGCTCAGGACTTCTACAGCATGGACAGTGGTTTTAATAGATTGTTATAGAAACACTTTTTATCTCTCTGAGGACATCTTTTGACACTCACAGGCCTGTGACCTCTTTATTAATGAAAATTGCTTACAGACCAATGTAAAATAATTAGCACACTTTATTTTTGTTGTTGTTGTTGTATGTCATTGCAGTTTCTTGGTTAGAAGAAGCCTGGTGAACTGAGCATTGTGTGACTAATGAGCTGTCTGTGGAACATCTGCAGTCTGAATACCTGCATCACTACTGAGAATACTCTGGGAACCTGTGCCTTAATAGATCTTCAGACCACAGACCTAGAAAAGTTTATCCTGACATTTCTGCTAAATTGGCTGGTGGCTTATTTTTTAAAAATACCTTTCTTTTGTGCTTGGATAATTCTGATCTGCCATAGTCTCTCTGAATGCATTCTAATTTTTTCTTAATATAAACTCAAGTCAAAGAGCTATGTCTATTCCCCCCCCCATGTTCTTTCTACTGACAAACACTTTCTTGTTCTTTGAAATGAAGTTAAAATAATAATTACTAGTCCTTAATTATGTAGCAGTCTTTAAAATAGAAACAACAAATATTATTACTCATGTCAAGGACTGTCTTGCTCTTAGGAAGTGAGCATGTTTGGTTGAGTAATCCTATACAGCAGTGCTGCATAGCAAAATTTGAAAGTGCTGAACCCATTATACAGTGAGTAAAGTGATTAGGATTTAACTCTAGTGGGCAGCCATAATACTTGAGACTTCAATTGTATTCTGAAAGAGGTGTTTCCACAGTTCGAGTGCTAATCTCAGGACAGACATTTCTCTGTTTTGCCTTAGCCTGTTCGTGTAACTTCATGTAGATCATTTGAACTCTTAACACTTTCCACTGGCTGTTATATATGCATTACTGCCCAGAAAGAGTCTTGGAGTATAATGATGTCAAAGATAACTGCTTACTCAGTGTAGCAAGAGGAGCTTATATATGACTAAGGTAGATTACTTATTTCCAGTAATTATTTTGAATAACCTTTCCTGCCTTAGCTTCCCAAACTAAGCATATGATAGATCATATCATACTTTTGTATCTGGATAGCTATTTCAGTTGTGGGGGCTTTTAATTCAGAAGAGCAGCTGTATGACAGTTCCAGGATGTAGCAGCTCAAGATTTCACTTCAGTACAGGCATGACTGTGGCATTCCACTAATATTGGTTTGTGATAGATTAATCAACAGAATAAAACTTGAATGAAACACTGAGAAAATGTGATCTGTGAAAACACTGAATGAACTGAATAACTCTGTCAGCCAAAAAAGCCAGAAGATCCTGGGTGCCTATATTAATAATAAAGATGGTTCATTAGGGACCGTAGTGATAGGACAAGGGGTAATTGGTTCAAACTTAAACAGGGGAAGTTTTGATTGGATATAAGGAAGAAGTTCTTTACTGTGAGGTTGGTGAGGCAGCGGAATGGGTTGCCCAGGGAGGTTGTGAATGCTCCATCCCTGGCAGTGTTCAAGGCCAGGTTGGACAGAGCCTTGGGAGGCGTGGTTTAGTGGAAGGTGTTCCTGCCCATGGCAGCGGGTTGGAACTAGATGATCTTAAGGTCCTTTCTAACCCTAACTATTCTTTGATTCTATTTCAACCAGGAAAATGTAAGAAAAAGATGTCAGTCAAGTCTATCTTGTAATTATCTTGCGTTGTTACTTCTTATAAGCATAACTGAAACTGATTACTGAAGGTTATCATCTTCTGCTTATTTAAGATGTAAAGAACAAGTTGCTGTAAGAGACTGAACTGAAATCAGACTCTATTGTCCGTTGCCTCAAAGGCTGGTATGAGAAGCTGAGATGGGATTCCAACATCCATTGTCTGAGAGATGGGTGGGAGGAGTTGATAAGACCCCAGTGTCCACTGCCTGAGAGAAAGGCGTGAGGAACTGAAATGGGACTCCAGCATTCATTGTCTCAGAGAAAGATGTGAGGAGCTAAGACTCTTCCATAACCTTGAGGATAATCTATGAGGAATTGCTGCCCGTTACCCCAAGAATTGCTGCAGACATATGCAGTTGAAGAGCTGATTGCAAGACCAGTGAAACTGGCCCACCAAGAACATGCAGTATGTGACATTAAGAACAGAGGTACCCCTCCTAACTCATAATAAAAGGGATAAAAGGTATTCTCTGTAAGGATACTTCCACAAGCACACCTCTATTAGGACACCATTCACCGGGGCACCCACCTCCAACAACTACTATGGACTACTGGGGACACTTCACTCTGATACTGACTATGGACCCTGAAGAACTCCCATCACCTCTGATACCAACTACAGATCCTGGAGGACTCCCACCACTGAGGACAACAGCTATGGACCCCTGGGACATCACTGGATCCAGGGTTGTGAATATCTCTCTCTCTGCACCCTGAATTCTTTCTCATTTCTACCTTTTCTTCCTATGTGTCCTATTGTTATCCCCTTATTTTGATAATAATTTCCCTTATAATAGTAATTGTCTTTTTTGCAATAAACCAACTGATCAATTACAGTACTTTTTTACCTCATTTGCATCTTTATTTCACTGTTGGGATCACAAATGAAATGGGTCCGACACTGGGTTTTCTCCAATCAGACCCTGACAGTTGCTTCAAGCCTATTGGAGTCATTATTAAAGGTCAATGCCTGGTAAGATTATTTATCTTTTTATCAGCACTAAGGGCCCTCTTTTGAATATGTTGAAAAATGGAAATAAACTCTCAAGTATTTTATTAGCACACTGTCAATTTTTAACAATAAAATGTAGAGTTTATTTATAAAGAATGCAACATGTTGAGTGATTTAATAGGCTAACATCAGCAAGCTCAGCAAATGCATATGTGCTGCTACTTTCTTTTGAGAAGCAAATAACACTTTATGTAATCAAATAGTCATAAAACTTGCAATCATATACTATCTGGTTCTGTTACCTAATCAGAATCATTCTTCTATGGATAATATTTTCAGATAATGTTTTCGTAAATTGCATGTTTTATTGCTTTTGTAACACAGTAACCATCTCTTCCTCTGTGATTCACGGAAAGGGTACATGAACACATCCCTTAAGAGTATGTAAATCTTTGAAACGAAAAAATGTTACCCTCTACCACTAAGTAAATTAATTTAAAAATTGAATTTCACTGTTAATGAATTGACCTAAAACTCATAAACTGGGGAAAAAAAGTGATGGTTAAGGTAAAAATTAGTACTCAAAGGCTTCTGAAACCATGAGGACTTAAGACTTGTATTAACACTTCTGCCATTTCCAGTTTCTGTTTGGTTGTTTTGCAGTCTTGTCTTACGGCTCTTTAACTTCTAGAAAGCTTAATGTATGCAGCAGACAGTCAAATGAAGGACAGAGGGGGGAAAGTTTACTACAATAGAATCATAGAATAGTTAGGGTTGGAAAGGACCTTAAGATCAAATAGTTCCAGCCCCCCTGCCATGGGCAGGGACACCTCCCATTCAACCATGCCTTTCTTACAGGAAAGGGTCAGGACATCCTAATTGGAAATGTAGAACCAGATGGTAAACAATAAAATAACACTGTAAAACACAGGTGCTGCCCTTAAATCCATTATTTTATTTCCATCATCTTTACCAATTTCTTGCTTCTCGCCTCTCCTGTACCAGGGACAGAGATGAAAACAAAGGTGAAGTACAAGCCTTTGACAGTTTTACTGATTGTCCAGTGTTTTTTAAAAGCCCAGGTCACATTGCTTAACCCCGAAAAGGAACATGAAAATTACGTGTATTCAATAAATAGCTGTTGTTAAAAAGCTCTTTGTCATGGGCTCAGCAGCAGCAGTCATTTTTCTCCTTCTTGGTAGCTGGTGCAGCGCTGTGGTTTTGATTTTGGGCCTGGGAACAGCACTGATAACACCAGTGTTTTCAGTTACTGCTTGGTAATGTTCTGGTCTGACCAAGGACTTCCTGAGTCTCATGCTATGGCAGGGAGGAGGGGAGCTGGGAGGAAGCAGAGACAGGATACCTGACCCAAACTGACCAAAGAGGTTATTCCATACCACAGCACGTCATGTCCAGGATGTGAAAACAGAGAGCAGAGACCCAGAAGGGTGTGGTGGTGCAGTGGGGGTTTCGTTGCTGGGGGATGCACTGGCTGGGTCAGGCTTGGTGAGCAGTTGTATTCTCTCCTCATATTTCTCTTGTATTATTACTGGTGGTAGCAGTAGTGATTTGCGTTATACCTTAGTTACTAAACCGTTCTTATCTCAACCTGTGGGAGTTGCATTCTTTTGATTCTCCACCCCATCCCCCTGGGACTGGGGGAGAAAAGAGAGGGGACTGAGTGAGTGAGAAAACTTCGTGGTTGACTGGGCTTAAACAGCGACACTCTTACACCAGGATCTTACCTTGTCTTCCGTGCTTCTGTGTTTATTCCAAAAGTTATTAAGTAATAATTCTAAATCACTAGTGTAATTGTGCCCATATTAAAAAGAAGCAATTCTATTGAGATTTGAGAAGACAATCAGCTTTATTTAGGCTCTGTAAGTGCCTCAATTGATTTATCTCACTTTAATATACAGTAGCATACATATCTGCAATGTGTATTCACATTATTAAAGACTCTTAGTACAAATATTTAAATATCTCCTAGTTGGAGACTTGACATTTGTTCAAATGTAGTTTAGGGGAGGTCTTAATAATGTTTTTGATATGACTTTACAGCATTAAAAAAAAGTGTATTCATTCCATTACTGGAATGCCTTAAAGGAAAATTACAGAGATTTGTACTGTTGTTCCACCTTCTACTGAGTCTGAGCTGAATTGTGCTGTGGTTAGCACAAAACCACTCAAGTATTTGGAAAAAAAAGTGACATTGAAACTTAATAATTTTCTTTTTCCTCACCAACACAGGGAAAATACATATAATTTCAGTTGGGTAGCAATAATTTTTGCAAGTGTTCACAATTTGTGTTTAGAAATAAAGTAGATAGTGCTTATCTCATGGGTGGATAGCTAAGCAGAGAGATTATTTGATCTGGAAAACCTGATGGCAGAATCCTAGAAGCTGCCATTTAGGATAAATTCCTACTGTTTTTTTCATCTGGTTTTCTCCTCACAGACAGAGAGCATATACGGCTGATACCGAGTCTGTAAAGAATTTAAGGATTAATTTTCCTATTTGTGCAGCCTGTGTAAAGCAGGAGTAGTAGGGCCAAGAGTTAAATTCAAGAGCAGAAACTGTTACTTGTTTGTTTGTTTCTTTTTTTTTTTACTGCAGTCCACACCTGGTCATGGGTCTACAGATCTGATGGTTTTGGCAAAATATCAGTTAATTTTTTTCTGGAGAAAGAACAACTGGTAATTTTATTAAACAAGTTTACTGAGATATTTTATGCTTGAAAATATTGCTTTGGGGTTGTAATCTATTATGAAATTTGTATAGGCTCCCAAACTGAAGCCTTTGAAGTCCCTTCTAAATATCAGTACTTAATAATTTTTTAATGGGATGGCTCAAGGCATCCCAGTGGTCAAGACAAGGCATCTGTTACGCAGCACCACAAAAATTAGCTAAGAAAAAGCTTGAGCAGAATCAGTGAGAGATGGGGTGTTTTGAGTGAGGCTTTGCTTTGGGAGGGGTGAGTGATATTTGAGACAGAAAGTTTAGGAGAGTTTTGAGTGTTGTATCTCTTATTCCCTGGCAGCAATTCTTACCCATGTCCTATCCTGCAGAGACAGTATCAGGAGATGTACAGAGAAGAATAAGGAAGAGATTACATGATGTCTCACTTCTGCTGTAGCCTGCTGCCTGTATTGCTTATGCATTTAAGCAAACCTGATTATTACCTCTTCAAAAGATTTTTGCTTGGTTACCTGAAGTACTTTAGCAGTTACTTTCTTGTCAGTTGTCACATACCTTCAAAGTTTAATGACTAATGGCTGCTCATATAGGCTAGTCCCGAACTGGAGGAGACAAAAAACACATCAGAGTATTCTTGTTATTTTTCGCCATTTAAATTTAAAGACGGAGTTCTTTTAGGTGGCTGCTCTTTAGAAGAGTACATATTGACAAATGGCACTCTCTTAATGCTTTCTGACAATAGCAATGCTTTTTGCCAATTTCTGCTGCCAATAATAATGACTGTCTGTTCAAGCAAACAACTAATGAGTGTTTCCAGCTGACCTTTTAGCAACTACTGTCAGCATTAACTACTCTACGATATTTTCACCTTCCAGAATTGCCAGTGCTTAATTTTGAATGTATAAAGGTAACTGACATAAGCGACAACTATATATATGGTAATTTGAAAGACATTGCTACTACGACAGCTCCAGTTCTGCAACTTGTGACAACACTTAGGTTTATATTGACAGAAGACTTCAAGCGACAGGGAAAGTGCTTGCGTTTCTGCTAATTTCTCACATAAAAGGCAACTAAAAAGCACAGTGGCTTCATGTTAATACAAATGCTCTTGCAATGCCTGGTGGCACCAGTAGTTTCTAAGAAAGACAAAGAACAAGTGTGAGCAGTTATGGCTGCTCTGAGTTTCATTCAAGATTTAATGAGTCTGCATCTCGTTCTTGAATTAATAATTCATTTTAAAATCCTTTAGGACTTTATCCAGCATTCATTAAGATGAAAAAGGGCAAGTCAGAGTCAGTTCTGTTTCTTAATATGAATAGGAGATAAAAAGAAATTTCTTGTCGTGTCCTAAATTCCTAACTTGCCGATCAATGTTAGCAATGTTTGAGCATTTGGGAATGAACTTTATAGACTATGGGATCACATGGTGATCATGTTGTTCAGGATTCATTGAAAAAATATACATTGAATATATATCACAAGTATATGCTTTCCTAGAAAATACAAGGAAAAAATAAGATAAAAGAACTAAAGCAGGAATTAGGAAGTTAGTACAGCCAGTTAACCCTTTGTAAAGCACCACTCTATAAACATAACTGCTGCTTCTTTATCACATTAGTTTTCTGTCCTGTGTACAGTGTGACTCTACTTTATCCCCAAGCACCTATATATAGCTTCCAATGGAAGATGAAAATTGGAAGTTAAACAATAAGTTCCCTCATATTTGAAGGGAAACAAACATCTCATCCTGTTGTTTAGAGATCCTTCTCTCTTCAGGCTGATGTTAGAAGCCCACCCTTCTTACTACTCTACATGTTAATTAAGATTTCACAGATTTCAAAAAGGATGGTTAGATAATGAAAACTTCACGAACAAATGAAATGTAATGGTAATGGAGATGTTGCAATATAGGGTGCTCTATACGAAAATACGGTGTTGAGAATTTGAAAATATATTTCATTTATGGAATATAAATATTTACATATAAATAATTCTCATTAACTCATTTTTCTTAAGTATTTTAATTATGAACAGGCATTTCTTGTTAAAGATTTCAAACTATAGGTTGTTTTTACATGTCAAATTAAGTAATGATGTGTACGTTTTCTTTAAATATTCCATTGCATCATTTGAAATGTATTCTCTACTACTAATTTATAACCTTGATTTAGTTTCAGCAGACAGTGTCACAACTGTCTGTAGTGCATTTGATTAGCAGTGTCTCAATAATATTTAATATCAAAACTTAAGATTAAAATAAGCCACAAGAAATGTGTGTTAATTTTATGATTACTTGAAAATACTTGTCTTTCTGTACCAAGGAAGATACCTTATCCTTTACCACAAGCACAAATGACCATGAAATTTGGAATACTTGCTACAGCTGTAACTGGTTCCATGGTATGGAAATAGACCTGGAAAGGTCTGCCAGCTCAAATGCAGTTTTACATGACTGTACACAACAGACGTAGCATGACTTGAGTAGAATTTGAAAAAACATTTTGTGTCTTTGTAGATTTTGTAGCACAGGCTACTCTGGATATCAGCTCTAGAAAAGTATTTTTCTCATAAAGCCAAGAAATTATGGTGGGTTTTGTTTGTTTGTTTGTTTGTTTGTTTTTTTTGGTTGTTTGTTTGTTTTTTTTTTTTGTTTTGTTTTGTTTTTTTTTTTTTTTACAGGAAGAGGAAAATAGGAAAATACAATAGTGCCAGGGGACAGAGCAAGTTGGGTCTACAGTGTCAGAAGCAAAATTCAGGGAGCACCAGTTTCCTAACTTCCCGGCAGCATAGCAGATACAGGTTAGTATCTTGGCTTTTCATACTGCTTGCTTCATAGTATGTCTGCACTAGGTGTTTCTTCAAATCCACAGCATGGGTCTTCACTATTTCCCAAATATATAATAAACCTAATTTGTTATCCTATGTAGGGAACAGATATTATAATTGAACCCTTGAAAGTACTGCTTAGTTTGTGGAAATTGTTCAAACACTTTTGCTGTAGTAATATAAGGGATCTATTGGGCATGTAAATTAAACTATGGTATTTTAAATGGCAAATTTCAGGTTAGTCTTACTACTGGACTGATATAAACTAAAAAACTGCCCGCTCCCCTTACTCACAGGGCCCTAACAAGGAACTGAAAACCTTTGATATGATTTTTCTCCACAATATAAAAAGAAAATTCCTGAGTGAAATGGCTTTTAGTGTTATGGTGCACAATATAAGAAGCCATACTGTAAATTAATTATTCTCTGCAGACTATGTTATTATGAAGCACAGATAAGCTTTGACCTTCAGTGCATCCATTTGCATAATACAGCATGGAGTACCATGCCATTGTGTATTTTTCATCATCAACAGGTAGTTCTACTGATACTAAAATGTATTCTCTTAAAATACTTTGCTGTGTGAGTTTTAATTGCAAACATATTCCTTATATTATTTGTTGAACTAAAGTAGTACTGACTACAATCTGTCTTTTAATACCCACTGGCTTTTGACACTTGGAAGACAATTAAGAGTAGAGTCAGATATTGAGCACTAGGCGTTGGCCATAAAAAGTCCATAATGTTAAACTGTCACACCGCGAACAGAGGCCAAAATTGATCACTAAAAGTAATGTATGCAAAACCTCTCCACAACCTGAATGTTACCTGGTACGCTACTTATGCAATACATAATTTTCTAAAGATAGGAAATTCCAAATGGTGACTAGCAACTATGGGGTATTTTAGTTAGTGTCAGAAATATTTCTTTAGATATTCCTTTCCTTTTTCTGTGTGTGTATTTAAAAGCCTAGTTCCTCAAATGCTTAAATAGAGGAATTCCTGCCGAATAAAAAAGTAACATTCGTTTTCAATTTAAAGCACTCTTTCATCTTCAAATCCATGAGAGAAACAAAGTTATACTTACATGTTCTAATCTGCTTGTTATGTACATGACTAACATTAGTAGAGATGAGGCACACAATGAAGTTTTTATTCAATACGTGCGCACAGAATGAAAACCATTAAGAAATACTGTTTATTAGGAGGGTATTTTAAGTATAGATAGTAAAATGATATGCTAGACTGGCTTGGCAAATTACTACAATGGACAGGTGGTTTTTCATTATTTGTTGTACAGAAATACAAGCCTTACAGCAGTGAGTTTTGTGTCGATGCTTGTTCATCTCTGAGAGAGTGATTTTCAGGCTGCTTGTCCAGAAAACATTCTAAATCTTTGCATCTGCAGAACATCTGCTTAAACTAGGATTGTCAATATTTTATGGCTAGTAAGCCAGAGGCTTTCCTAATGTCTTCCCAAAGCCATAGAAATGAGTATAAAGTAGGATTTCAGGGCTGGAATCCACGGTTTACTGTTTAGATGCTTTCTTCACCTTGTATGCAGTATAAAATGTTACTCAATTCCCATTCTACTCCTAGTAACATATTGTCTCAACAATTAGCACAGAAAAAGCAATTTCTCCTTGCAACTGTTTATAAGTGGTGGGGAAAAGATACATTTAGTTTAGCAATTTATGTAACCAATGTGTTTGATGGCAAGAGAAACAATGAAACAATAAACAATAAAAGGCCGTGCTATAAACATCTTAGTAGTATGCCCGCCTCAGTTTTTAAAGAGGGAGGCAAAGGATTTCACGTCTAGAAGAGTGAAAATTTTTTAAGGTATAAGTTACTCACTATGGAAATTGCAGTAGACAAGAAGGAGCATTTTCCAGTTCCTTTTAGGTACTCAAAATTTCATTAATTCTTTACATGCCAATATTATTGTTGGTTTCCTCTGATTATCCCACCCCTTGCTGTTGACCTCAACTCTGGTGGCTACTGGAAGTGTAAGCCAAGTTTTGAGGGCAGATACAGCACAGCAGATGAGCATTGCCTGTAACATAGAAGGTTTCAATGAACCGAGAATACTAGATGGGTTTTGTAGTCTTTCTTTCATGCCTTGTTGAGTCCATTGCTTCTGGAGATATTCCTGCTGGCTTACTGACATCTGAAAACTTACTACCAAAGAGCGGTCATTCTCGCTCACAGGCAGTGCCAAACACATCTTGGCATAAAATGTCATCCATCTTGCTTTCATTCCGGTAAAGCACAGAACATTCAAACAAGGGCAGTATATGTAAAGTCTCAAAACAATTTTGCATAGCATGTGCGATATATGTGTCATGGTTTAAGCCCAGCCGATAACTCAGAACCACACAGCCACTTGCTGACTCCCTCACCACCTACTATCCCCCTGCTCAAGACGGATGGGGAGGAAAATCGCAAGAATGTAAATCCTGCAGGTTGAGATAAGAACAGACCAATAACTAAGGTATAACACAGAACTACTACTCCTACCAACAGTAATAATAATGATAAGGGAAATAACAAGGAGAGAGAATATAAAACTGAAAGGGGAAAGAAAAAAGAAAAAAAAGAAAGAACCAATAAACACAGGTGATGCACAATACAATTTTTCACCACTCACTGACCAATAGCCAACCTGACTCGAGCAATGATCTGGACCTTCTGGGTGAATCCTCCCAGTTTATATACTGGGCATTATGTGTTGTGGTATGGAATACCCCTTTAGCTAGTTTAGGTCAGGTATCCTATCTCTGCTTCCTCCCGGCTTCCCATGCCCCTCCTCACTGACAGAGTGTGAGACTGAAAAGTACTTGGTCAGGGTAAGCATTACTCAGGAATAACTAAAAACATCAGTGTGTTTTCAGCATTGTTCTTAGACTAAAGTAGAAAACACAGCACTGCACCAGCTACTAAGAAGGACAGAAATATCTGTTACAACTGATCTCAGGACAATATGCAACAAACTTACATTTATGTACATAGTGTTTTGATAGGACTCTCATTAGATTTTGGTAAAATGCAAATTTTGTGTCCCACAAAGCTTTGGGAATGGAAGAATGTTCCACTTCTCTAAGTTCTGATAATGGAAGAATATTCCACTTCTCTAAGTTCTGATAATGGAAGAATATTCCACTTCTCTAAGTTCTGATGAAGGAAGATGCTGAATAAATGCCTGGAGTTACTGACATCTAAATGCAACTGTAGTGATCAAGGTTCAGATTCAGGCTCTGAAGGACACTATTCTGTTTTACTTACCCAAACCTCGGAAGTGAATTCAGCTCTTTTAAACCCTAAATGAGGATCCTAGCCACCAGATATGGAATCAGTATCTGAGTCCATTAGCCATAGCCAGACCTGATACCAAAGTTTTCAAAATTACTGAAGAGACAAGTTTGCGTGAGCTTCAGCAATGGTTGCCTACTGTTTACAGTATTTACAGTGGCTGTAGAAAACTCAGAGTAAGTCTTTCTAAATAAGACACAGGTATCGCATATGTATGTGAGAATACCAGTTATTATATAGTATTTTTAACTTTGGTCATTTAATCCTGTCATTTCTACTGTGAGACATACTGAAGATTATCAGAAAAGTTAACTGTACCATGCCATAATGTGAATGTAGTTTGTCCATATGTGTTAATATATCACTGAATGTAGCTGTATTCTATTTCCTCAAAAAGGGAAAATATTTCTGCAAAATGGTCACTCAGACAGTTCTATCGGATTTGGATCATTTCAATGAGAGATTAATCTTGATCTAAAAGTTGCTCTAATATAGCCTTTTTTAAAAGATGCAAATGTGAAAGTCACAAAACCACTATAGTAATTTCTACCCTAGGATAGATACAAAACTGATGTGAAACCTTTCCCTGTGCTCATGAGCTGTCCAGGTCCCAAAATAATTTCCATTAATGTAGTTCATTGAGTGTACTGTTTCTTTTATCTACACTGAAATGTTTCCTCCACTGTTCTAGACCTGAGTAAACTTCATCGCCTTTATTTATTCCTATAAACTTCACACACTCATTTGCCTCCTGTTCTTTCTTTTTTTTTTCTCATTTCAAAGCATAGGTTATGTATAAATTTATTTCTTAACATGTATTACTGAAACATGCCTAATTTACTTGCCTTTGATACTACTTCCTTTGCATAGACATTGGCATTTGGGTCTAATGTGAAGAAATCTATTATAGACATTGATTGCAATTGTGAAGCTATTCTGATTGAATGACAGATCCTTTTATGTGGTTTCCACTGTTCAGTTTGCTACTGTCATGGTTTAAGCCCCTCATCCACGAAGTTTTCTCACTCACTCACTCCCTTCTCTTTCTTCCCCCAGTCCCGGAGGGATGGGGAGGAGAATCAAAAGAATGCAACTCCCACAGGTTGAGATAAGAACAGTTTAGTAACTAAGGTATAACGCAAATCACTACTGCTATCACCAGTAATAATACAAGAGAAATACGAGGAGAGAATACAACTGCTCACCAAGCCCAACCCAGCCAGTGCACCCCCAGCAGCAAACCCCCACTGCACCACCACACCCTTCCGGGTCTCTGCTCTTCGTTTTCACATCCTGGGCATGATGTGCTGTGGTATGGAATAACCTCTTTGGTCAGTTTGAGTCAGGTGTCCTGTCTCTGCTTCCTCCTGGCTTCCCCTCCTCCCTGGCAGAGCATGAGGCTCAGAAAGTCCTTGGTCAGACCAAAACAGTACCAAGCAGTAACTGAAAACACTGGTGTTATCAGTGCTGCTCCCAGTCCCAAAATCAAAACCACAGCGCTGCACCAGCTACCAAGAAGGAGAAAAATGACTGCTACTGCTGAACACATGACAGCTACTTGGAGATGGAAAAGCACGAGTACAAAAACAACTGGTTTAGTCAGTGGTTCTTTCAGGTGAGTAGAGTACTCTAACTCACACATGCATGTTCAAGGCCACAAATACAAAAGATGTGTTTCTGGATTTGTGTTTTAACATCCAACGAAAAGCCCTGAATATACTCACAGGATTTATTTCAGAGGTACTCTGTGTTTCATTACTCTGGCCTTGATCCACTTAAAAAGAATCTAGTTCAAGAATATATTTCTTGGATTCCTTTTCAGAGGAAAACATTTTCACCTGTGATATTTCCTAAGTGCATAAACTGAGAATTCTGCCGAAGTTTGAGGCTGTGACTGCCATAGCTGGTGAAAACTTCTTGAACTTACTTCAGCTTGAGCCCAGCATTGCTCTGTGGCTATATAGAAAGGTGACTTTTCATTTCGGAGTCACAAAAAGGATTACTTCCTTTTTTAGGTTGCAGGCACTGTGTACATTTTAGAAACTGATGCACAATTACTGTCTTTACTCTTAAAGAACAAGGAAAGGCTCATCACCTGCCCGTGAAAATTCCAGGATTGTCACACAGACAGGTTTATTACATGTCAAAAATAGTGCTTGGTATAGTTGGATAATTTCAAAGGAATCTGTATTGTACTTTGTCTTTCACGTGTATTAATTTACACAAGATATTTATCTCTTTGAGTTAAGATCGAACGTACTGTGAAGAAAAAGTGAAAAAAACCCAACCCTTCATTTCATTCTTCTCTACTTTCCAACTTGTAAATCTGTAGGTATTCTGTCTAAAATGAGAGGAAAAATTAGAGGAAATCATTAGAACAAGGGAGTCGGTCAATCTGCACTAAGTCTAGGATTTACAACTTTGGATACTATTTTCAAAATAATAAATAATAACTCTAGATGATTATGCAGATGATGATGTAATCTAGGTCACATTAGGGTTTTTTTTTAATTTTTAGGAAGCTTAACCCTAATTCCACCTTCACACAGTGTGTTTCAGTGGATATTGCTGTTGAGAAATGGTCAGTATTCTGATCTGAGCTCTTCTATCTATTGACTAAAATTACCTGTTCTACCTGTTCATTGTGGACTTCTAATTTCATTGTGAAATTTTCTCCTGTGATAAGGTTTAGTTATTTAGATCTTTCCTCTACAAACAACATTGCCTTCTACATCTTAATTTTATTAAGGATCAGCTTGTAAGCACGTGGAATGAAACCATTTAACCACCACAGTTTGCATTTTAGCACAAGGCAACCTTTATCTAGGGTGTATTTTCAAAATTCTAGGGAATGTTTTTTCACAATTTCTAATAGAAGAAAGAGCCAGTAGCACAAAGTATATTAATGAATGAGTGTGCTACTATATCACTTCACTGAAAACAAACATTAGTTTTCTTATACTAAATTCTGTGAAAATAAGTCTTTCCTTTTACACACAAAATTATATTACCTTATAGTAGCTGAAATAAGTTAATCTGTATGTACCTCTGTTTCATTAATCCTTAGAAAAGCAAGTATTGAAAAGGACAGAAATGAACATTTCATTCTATTTACAAAAATGTACCATTATTCTAGTATTTTGCTCATTCACTTAACTGCAGTATGATGAGGGATATAGACTTTGAGCAATTAAACAGAATTTTCATAGAGGAAATTTTATTTACAAGCTATTTGAGGATATACAGAAGTTGTGTCTTTTTTTGTTTGTAGTCAACTATATGTAAATATTTTCTACTATTAATGCAGTCCTAGTGGGATGATCAACAAGTTACATTAAGATTATTGGAAAAGTGAATGCACTACGTAGTATTTTACCAACAAGTTTTTGAAAGCCTTCAGATATCCATATATTTCTTGAATTATACTGAATCAGCCATGCTCTGGGGACAAGCCTCTTGTCCTGGAATCAGCTCTAACAGTTATTTTTGTCCTTAGTAGCTGGTGCAGTGGTGTATTTTTTACTTTAGCCTGAGAACAATACTGACAACACACCGATGTTTTTAGTTGTGGCTAGGTAATATTTACTCTGATCAAGGACTTCTAGGTTTCATGCTCTGCTGGTGAGGAGGGGCACGGGAAGCCGGGAGGAAGCAGAGACAGGACACCTGACCCAAACTAGCCAAAGGGGTGCTCCATACCGCAGCACGTAATGCCCAGTATATAAACTGGGGGGAGTTACCTGGAAGGCCCAGCTGGCTGCTCAGATCAGGCTGGTTATTGGTCGGCTGGTGGTGAGCGATTGTATTGTGCATCATTTGTGTTTATTGGGTTTTTTTTTCCTTTCCCCTTTTAGTTTTATATTCTCTCCCCTTGTTATTTCCCTTATCATTATTATTATTAGTAGTAGTACTAGTTTTGCATGGTACCTTAGTTACTGGACTGTTCTTATCTCAACCCATGGGATTTACATTCTTGTGATTCTCCTTCCCATCCACCTGGGAGCAGAGGGGAGGAAGGGGAGATGGGGGAGTCAGTGAGTGGCTGTGTGGTTCTGAGTTATCAGCTGGGCTGAAACCATGACACCTGTCAGCTCTGTGTCACTGAAGTGTTCCTAAACCCTTTAGTTACCACTTCTGCATGAAAAATAGAAATTGACTCTTAACAGCTTGATAGCTCAGAGGCAAAGCTGAAATCATTTTACATTATCACAGAATTTAGTGTAACTATATTTAAACTTCAAGGAGCAACACGTCATCCTTCCCACTGCACTTCCAGCAATCCTCTCCAGCCTTCCTAGTTACTGACTAATAGCATGGATTTGATTCGTACCTACATACTTGCGACTTCATTTCTGCGTGACACTGTTAGCAGTGTGATTTTGATGCTAATTTGTGCAATATGTAGGAGTTGTACTAGTACTTTGTAATCTGTTCTGGGTAATCATGAACAAATAGAGATGAGGAGCAGAACAGAAATCATACTGCACCTAACAATTATATTTTAATCCTTGTTTCTTGATGGGTTTTATTCCTTTTTATCTTGTTGAAATAAAGATAACATTCTGCACACAGATCCATAAAGCATTTTGATCAGTCCCCTGATCAAACATAAAAAGCTACATAGACAAATATGTAACTGTGTTTCTACAAAGATTAAGTTTTATAGCCTAAAATCAGCATCTGTTTCTAAAGAGAGTTTAATGCTTTTTCAAGGTCCAAGTCTGGAGTGTGGCAGTGCATTCTGCAGAAGGGTAGTAGATTTGAATTCCAGTAGCTAAAAAGATGAATTGACTAATTTCTTTTCTCACTTAAGGAACAACAACAAACAAAACCCCA
The DNA here is from genome assembly GCA_017639245.1 of Myiopsitta monachus. NCBI lineage: Eukaryota > Metazoa > Chordata > Aves > Psittaciformes > Psittacidae > Myiopsitta > Myiopsitta monachus. Next base: position 48,483,038 of record CM029917.1, read on the forward strand.
AATATTACATATTGAAGAATGGCAAAAATGAATATTCATCTTATGCTTTACTCAGGGGCAGTATCGAGTATTTTATTTTTTCTGTTGGATTTGCATAGAAAGTTGCATAGAAAGCTATTTCTATCTATGGATTACAGCATGATGAGATTGAATTTGCAGTTGCTGTATGTGATTTAATATTGCTTTAAAATATTGCGATCCTCAAAAAGGTATGTTTCAGGGCTCATCGTAAGATGAACATTAGAGAGACTTCATAAATGAAGGTGGCAGTTACACAGCAATTTCCTTGTGTGTTAATTGGAATAAACAGCTCATCAAGCCAACCTGAAATTTTAAGGTAATGACATTGCTCCTTATGGATACTTTCTCAGAATGATGTGTATAGCCTGGTGGTGATTAGTACAGCAGTGTTTTCTTTACACTTATTCCAGCTATTTGCTCTGCTGGAATTTTACAGATCTGTAATACCGCTGAGCAATATACCACCATGAGAATGTCCTTGATGAACTAGCCCCTGAGTCTGAATAGAAAATGAAGTCTATGAACTGATTTAATCTTAGTACTGCAATCTCAAATTTCATGTTACTTGCCGCAGATTGTTCTGGAACATAAAATGATCTTAAGGCAGTGTTAGATCAAGTGAAAATTAATGAGGGTTTGGGTTTTTTTATATATATATCATGTATTTTTACACCTCTTTGTTGTGATTTCATTGCTTAAATTCAGTTGTGACTGTCATGGTCCAGTTTTTATGATATCCCCCTCTTCCCCCTCCCCCCCCCCCCCCCATCTATTTACTACCCTCAAGGTAGCATAAGTTTTGCTTTTTCAAAACAAATTTTGTTTCCTGTGGAGAAGCTAGTTCAGTGAGAATGCTGCTTTTTTGAAAACCATATTGCTGAACTCGATGTATCTGGAACTTTTTTCTTACTATGGCATCTTTTGTCTTAAAAAATGTTACATTAAAATTTCACCCATTTAATTTTTCCTTTAGAAAGTATGGCTCTGCAAGTTTTATGTTTTACCAAAAGAGATTCATGAGCCTTTCCAAATAATTTATGAAATATGGAACCACAATATTCTTCACTAAGTAAATAAACCTTAGTAAACTTCATCAAGTTTTTCCTGTAGGAATCAAAGTCTGTTTATGGTATGGTTCTGTCTATGGTGTTTATCCCAACTGATTTCAATATGTTAATTGGAAACATTAGACCTGCATTAAGCAGAATTCTGCAGCCTTCCCTAAAAGCTGTCTTTGTAGGCAGAGGAGAGATGTTCTGTTGACTGAATGAGTTGCTTCAAAAAGTTGAGATGTGAACTCCTAAAACTAAAGTAAGAGGTATTGTTGATTTAAGAAGCTAAACCAAATAGTAATATGGTCTTAAGACAATTTTAAATTCTTAGATCTATTTTTCTGCATGTAGTTGCTTTGTAGAATTGTCCACAATGTAAGTCACAAGTAGGAATTGTACAGGATAATGACGACATGTTTTTTGTAGTTGTAAATATGTTTTTTCGTTGGTTTGTTGCACCTGAATCCACAATCCTAATTATTTCTATAGCAAGTTTGGTAGATTTGTCCCTGTGACAAAAATGCTGAATGAAAACAATAAAATAATCATTTTCAAATGACAGTGGATTAGATTATAAAAGCAATTTATAGACTTCATGAGTCTGCTCCTGAAAGTCAAAAAAACTGTTACAGTATACTTGTGTAAAACAGAACCCCTCTGAGTTACAGCACTGAAGATGCTGCTTTATGTGTCCTCCTTACCTTCATTTTTAATAGAAGCTGCATTTCTGTCCATCTAACTTTTCTTCAGTCCAGTTCAAGCAAGGTACAAACAGGTAACTGTGGGTCATTAAGGTGAATGGGAACTGGCAAATGATGAAGTGCCTTCTTGAATCTCAGCCTTTGGCTTTTTTCCAGGATATGTGGAGCTAGCTTCATAACTGTTTAGTGAAAACATGTTTCAAGAAAAACATATATTTTGCATATTGAAAGGAGACAAGTAATTTCTTGCATTGAGAACCACTCTTTTGGTGAAAAATGAACAAAATTACTCAATTGAACAGTGTTAGTCATAGTTTTGCTTATTTATTTGTAAAAGTGGCAATGTTTTAAAATAGACCTGTTTAGCTTTACTTGCACGTCTTTTTTAACAGTGTAGTGTACATTATGGTTATGCAAAGAAAAATGATGAACTAGAGAATGTAAAGAAAGAAAGAGTGCTCAGTTTCAGAAAGTGTTTTTTTAAACAGCCAGAATCAAGATGTAGGCAATGTTGTATAGTTTGCTGTCCTGCAGGGGGACACTGCAGTCTTAAATGCACAATCAATTGTAATGCAGAATTGTTGTAAATTTGTTGATCTTCAAAATGCTCAATTAATCTTATAATTATCATTAATTATTGTTGGTGGATAGTTTACTGTTAATGATAATGACTTCTTACTTGTCTATAGGAAAACAACCACAGTTATTTACACTACTGCATTGGTTTATTTAACACCTGTGGTCAGTGGAAATAAAAATTGAAAATAACTATTAAAATTTCATATGGGAAAAATTTTACACTTGCTTTTTTATGGTGGCAGTTCTTAGATATGAATTATTGCAATTTAGTTTTAAATGTAAATGTGTGTTTTCTTAATACTAAGTGATAAAACGTTGGTATACATCAATAGGTTTTTTTTTTCTAAAAAATGTTGCTTTAGGGGAAAAAAAAGTAAGAGAATAGGCACAGTTAGAACATTAATGTTCTATAATACTTCTTTAGCAAAGCTTAAGTGTTAATGGAGAGTCTTGAAAAATGTTTAGGTTAGTTCTCACATAAGAAATAACCAGAGAATGAAGACAGCTTTTAGTTTAGTAAGTTTTCTGCAACATGACTTTCCATATATCAAGGGATTATGTTAGTACTGACAAAGCACTTTTGGTGAAAAAGAATACATATGTATTCCGCGTGATATGTACAACTGCAAAGGCACCATAAAGGAGGACCACAGCCTTAAGGACAGTCTTCTGATTGATTGACCATTGTAGTTCAAGTAGGGGAATAAGATTCAGATCCACTGTTTGTCATTGGGTTTAACTTAAAGGAAGTGTTGTTGTAAGTTATGTTTGTGATGTTCTTCTTGCCAATTTTTTACTAGGAAGCCAGAAACCCACCACGGTAGAGTTTTATTAATTGACTCATGACACTTCAGCAAAAACATGGATATAAATGAAATTCCTATCTAGGTATTCACTGCCACTGTATCTGTAAAATTAATTATCTTTCAGTAAGCTAAAAATACTCAAATATATTTATGAGTTTATTGGAACTATTTCAGTCTTCCTCAAAACTTTGCCTTTTACTTTTTTAAAATGAAAAATCACTGGGTTTTTTTTTAATTTTTCAATTTTATTTATTTATTAATCTGAAATCCTAAACTTGTCTTAAAGTGTTTTTTGAAAGAACAAACCATGAGGAAGTTTATTATATAACCCTGTAGTGGTTTAAACCCAGAAGTAACTCAGAAAACCACGCAGTCCCTGTCTCACTCCCCCTCTTCTTCCTACTCTGCTCCCAGTGGGATGGGGAGGAGAATGGAAACAATGTAACTCCCACAGGTTGAGATAAGAACAGTCCAGTAACTAAGGTGTAACACAAACCACTGCTGCTGCCACCAATAATAGTAATGATAAGGGAAATAACAAGGGAAGCACTGGAGGGGTCCAGTGGACTAGATACTTCCCCATACTGTCCCACACACCCTGCCACTCATGACTGTCCAGCCTCAGGGAAAATCTGTCTTCCTATATCGTTGTCTAACCCTAGTCAAGACCCAAACACGACTCTGCTTAACTCTCGGGACCAGATGAAATGATCATGGGTAAAACACACTCTGTATGTGTGCCAACATGGTGATTCACATCACAATCAGCAGGCAGGTCTCAAGGGTGAGCAAAGGCCATTCAAACCCTTCAGAACTCTCAAATGACACTGCTGTACTTGTTGCAGAGATTGGTGTAGCTGCTGTACTTGGAGTAGGTCGTTATCTGTTGCAGTCAGAGTTTGAGTAGCTGCTGTACTTGTCACTAGGGTGTGTGGGAATGTTTCCCTCATAGGTTGACCACTCGAGCAGGGGAAAAAAGATGTGCAATTGCTGTACACTTCTATTATATACCTCCCAAAGTATAGGGGTGGTGACCACACTGGGAATGCAAGCCAGATCAGTTTCATGATCAATGAGTCTATTGAATTACAAGTCGTTATCACAAAGAACAGTCAAAGAAGAACCTTAGCCCAAGCCCCTCAGCTGATAAAAACCAAGACGGCAAATGCCAGCTGTAAGTAAGGTATGACATGCTGAAACTGTGAGATCAGGAGCAACAAGTTTGAGAGCCAATAAATCAGCATTGTGACGAGTGACTATTAATCTGAAACAATGAATGCTTATCACAAATACAGTTCTGACACACTGTCATGGCTTATGCCCAGCTGTAAATCAGCCACGTGGTTTGTTAGCTCCCCTCACCCCTTCCTCCCCCTCCTCCTGGAGGGATGGGAAGGGGAACTGAAAGAATGTAACTCCCACAGGTTGAGATAAGAACAGTCCAGTAACTAAGGTATAACACAAATCACTACTGCTACCACCAGTAATAATACTGACAAGGGAAAACAACAAGGGAAGAGAATACAACTGCTCACCACCCTCTGACTGATATCAAGTCCGACCGAGCAGTGAACTAACCCTTCTGGGTAACTGCCCCAGTTTATACAGTGGGCATGACGTGCTGTGGTATGGAATACCTCTTTGGTCAGTTTGGGTCAGGTGTCCTGTCTCTGCTTCCTCCCAGCTTCCCCTCCTCTCTGGCAGAGCATGAGACTCAGAAAGTCCTTGGTCTGAGTAAACATTACTAAGCAGCAGCTAAAACCAGTGGTGTTATCAGTGCTGTTCCCAGGCTGAAAGTTGAAAGCACAGCACTGCACCATCTACTAAGAAGGAGAAAAATGACTGCTACTGCTGAACCCAAGACAAACACAACATGAAATTAATGAGGTTCTAGGAGTAGAAAGGAGAAAATAAGTTTAATCAACACTTTTCTCAAACATTTCAGGGAGCAAATCTGTTATTCTGAGACTATAAGAGTGTTTTCTTGAAACTTTCTGATAAATATAACAACCTTACGAGCTTCGGTGCGAAGAGAGTTTGAAGTCACTTTTTCCCGTATTTTATTTTCTGAACTTTTTTACCTGGATAAAATTAGCATAACTCAGTAGAGAGAAGTTCACTGCATTTAACAAATGCTTTAGAATACTTTTAAACATTTCTTCAACAGAAAACTAATCAATTCTTTGAAAAAGCCGATTTTTTTTATTGTTTTTTCTATTTATTTTTTAATGGTTATAATTCTGTTTGTTTATTTGTGTATAAATTGGTATTAAATACTTAAATGTATAAACTTGGATTAATCAACCTCTGCAAGATACTGGAAAATAATGATGATATACTTTATTTTGAGAAAGAACAGTTTCTACAGGGAAAAACTTTTTTTTTTTTTTTTTTTTTTTTTTTTCAGAGATGTATAGAAAATAGTGAATGTCTCAAATTTCTTTTCTCCAGTTTGTACTTTTAACTTCAAAATCTGATTCCCATTTTGAACAATGCTTGAATATATTGGTTTCAGTTTACAAACAACAGTTCAGAGCAGGAGTTTTAATCTTGGTGCTTTATGATATGTTTCATGATACTCAATCCATTTGAGTTCAAAGTAAAATCATCAAAGATACTTCAAAAAATAATATAGTAAAAAATAAGGTTTTCTGCTCTCATTGTATAAGAAGAAATGTAGTCATATTAGGAAAGGAGCAAACCTGAGGCAGAATTTAGTCTAAAGTAGTTTTTGTAACTCTGCATATTTTATTAATTCAGCTGCTGTTCCTGGAAAAAGAATTGGGAGGGATTTTAGGTCCTTAAAAGCTTTCTGAAGTCTCAGTTTTAATTAACACCTGTCTCTTTCAGTCAGCTTCCTTGTGAAGATAACATCTCAATGTCCTCACGCACTCATTGGCTTACAAATTATGAGTGGCTCTGCAAAAGCGAAAATCACAGGTCAGCTGTGGTTTTTGCTATGAGATATTTGTTTTGTTTTCATGTAGGAGCCTGTGCTTATAGTGTCTATGTTTCTGACCCTGAGAAGTAACTTTTTATGCAGCTCCACATGTCCAAGAAGGGAGCATGACAGAGTTTGTTTTTGCTTTTGTTTGGCCATTTAAAAAGAACAATTGAAAATGAATGATCCCAAAGGCAGATTTTATAGCCTTTCCTTTTGCATTTTTAATGTTAATTGACCAGTTTCACTCTGATTGAAAAGTTACTCCTAAATAAACGCAAGGTCACATCTTCTGCAGGGAAAAAAATCCCCATCTAGTCTTTCCTGCCTCTGCAGGGAAAGGGCAAGCCAAGCTTTCCACGTGCTTATCCTCCCCAGTCAGTATCAGGGAATATAGCCTCCTCCCCAGTTGTCTCTCTGCTTCTCTGTTACTGATGGTATTTAATCACGTTCTCCTTTATTCTCTTTTAAACTAGCTCCTTCTTGGTATCATGTATCAGACATATCTTGTTCGCTCTTCCTGAGGACTTTTGTGGCTTAGCTCTATTGTTATTAATATGTTGATTCTGTCTCCAGTGGACATATGAGACCAGTCTCCATAGAATTATAGAATAGTAAGGGTTGGAAAGGACCTTAAGATCATCTAGTTCCAAACTGCTGCCATGGGCAGGGACGCATCACATTAAACCATGTCACACAAGGCTCTGTCCAACCCGGCCTTGAGCACTGCCAGTGATGGAGCATTCACAACTTCCCTGGGCAACCCATTCCAGTGCCTCACCACCCTCAGAGTAAAGAACTTCTTCTTTATATCTAACTTAAATTTCCCCTGTTTAAGTTTAAACCCATCGCCCCTTGTCCTATCACAACAGTCCTTGATGAAGAATAACTCCCCAGCACCCTTATAGGCCCCCTTCAGATACTGGAAGGGGGTTATGAGATCTCCATGCAGCCTTCTCTTCTCCAGGTTGAACAGCCCCAACTTTCTCAGCCTGTCTTCATACAGGAGGTGCTTTAGCCCACTGATCATCCTCATGGCCCTCCTGTGGACTTGTTCCAACACTTCCATGTCCTTTTTGTGTTGAGGACACCAGAACTGTACATAATACTCCAAGTGAGGTCTCACGAGGGCAGGATCACTTCCTTCAACTTGCTGGTTGTGCACCATTTGATGCAGCACAGGATGCCATTGGCTTTCTGGGCTGCAAGCACACACTGAGGCTGGTTCATGTTCATTTTTTCTCATTGAACAATACCTCCAAGTCCTTCTCCGCGGGGCTGCTCTCATCATCCACTTATAAAATAAATAAATAAATAAATATGTTCTTTCTGCCTTGGTCTTTCTAAATATCTGCAAGCTAATGTAATAATCTTTTTTTCAGATCCTTTCCTGTAAGTCTTCAAAATATATCCAAAAGAAGCCATGTCAATGTTCTGGTTATATTCAAAAGAAGCCTTGTGTTATATTCAAAAGAAGCCGTGCCAATATTCTGGTGGCTTGTATTTTGAGACTGCATCCCATCACTGCGACCACTGTTATCCTATTGTTTCTTTGTGCTTTGTAATTGTTGTTTATTTTTTGGGGTTTAATTTCAGATTGAAACTGCAGTAAGGACAATTAAAGGGCTTTGAAAGGTCTTCCTCAGCTTTGTGCCATTGCTCTGTGTTTGTGCTGCTTCATATTTCTCCTTGTTTCCAATCTCATGGATTGAGACTTAATGCTTAAGATGTTTCTGATTACTGTGCTTTGAGTTTGATGGTGGAACATGGGTAACTGTATGTAGCACTTGGTGTGTTAGATCAGAATTAGAAAACTGAAGCATGTTGTTAGGATGTAATTCCTTCCATGTAAGTTCTGGGTAAGGTTACTGTGATGTAGGCTCCACTGTCACCCTTTCAAAGTCACGAGCTGTGCAGTAAAGAGTATAAAAAAAAGCTTCACTTGATCCTGGCTTTGGGTTTTGGGGAGAACAAATAACAGCAAATTAAAGGAAAAGCGTGCTGTAAGGATTTGGCAAGAAAATATGTGAAAAAGAATTAAGTAATTGATCCTCATGGAAGAGGAGCAACTGAATGTATCTTTTTGATTAAAAGACAGAAGAGGTTTTAATGTAATTTTACTGATTGAGGCCTGAAAGGTCAGCTCAGTATTCAAGTTTAACATCAAATGAAGTCTGACTGGAAAGTGATAGTACTTGGGTAAGAATAGATTAAAATGTCGTTGCATTGGGTCTATTTCTTGTCCCATTACTGCTTACTTTAAACTTGGTAATTGCTAAAATTAGACTTTATCTTCTCCATCTCAGGCTAAATGCAGTGTCGGCAACCAAGCTTCCCAGTTTTCTTAAATATTGGAGCTTTTCTGTATGTCTGTGTTTACAGTCCTCTGTTGCCTGCAGAAAGAGATTTCTTGAAGCTCCAAGAAAGACAACATAAAATCCCCGGATACCACAAAACTGTAAATGATTCTAAACTGAAAGAATAGCTGTGAATAGACAGTGAGGCAAGAACCTGCACATCAAAGTATTCAGACTAGTTTAAAATATTTGCTATTCCAATGTCTTGATAATACAGCATGAATCTGAGCTGTGTTTCATCTGACAGAGTGTCTGGCTGCGCTGTCAAATGGAGAAATCATCAAGGGACTTACTCAGCCATTATCCTGTGACCTTCAAATAATCTCATGCATTAAAAATATTTTGAATATGCTGATAACTGCTTTGTATTTTAAACACTCATCTGATTTTTTGCGGTCAATTAATGATGACTTTGAAGCCACTTGAGGTTATGGCAGAGCTAGTTATTTTATCAGGCTGTGAAAGTGCAACGCAAGAAGTGGTTGTCAAAATTATTTGATTTTATTATTTATTTTTCTCCATCCATCTTCATGTATGCATCACAGAAGTGCATCACAGCCCATGTAAGCTATAATGCAAGGGATTCCTCAATTTGCTTCTGGCAACTGCTGCATTCTAAATTTACTGTTGTCAGTGGATGTATATCTTAGTCTATATTGCACTTTAGTAACTGTGTATCTTTTACTGAATTAGTGTTGTCACTGCAGTGTAGTGCGGCGAAGTTACTGTGGATACTCCTTCAAGTTTGCAAATGAACATTCTTAGCCTTTGTTTATATTTTGTTATTTATTATGTGTAAATAACAATCTGATAGGTGTTGCATACAGTTTTGAAGCTAGCTACTAAACCCCTGATTCTATGAGCTTCACTTATTTAATCAAGAAAAATGTTGCCCAGTAATCTATGTGCCCCTTTAACATTAAAGAAATACAGTTTTTGAATATGAGACATTCAAAACAAGTCACTTCTGTGAAACATGCAGAAGAAAATGAGTTAAGGGATTTTTGCCACAGGATTTGTGGCAGCTAGTTCTGAAAGGTTTTTTTATGTTGTGAGCTATTGTAAGAGTCCACAGTCTTGAAAGTGTCACAGGGCTTGTGTATCCATCATAAAATCTTCATCTGTATATGATGATTGTCAACTTTGTGTCTACATCTGTGTAAAACCAATACCTGAGGATCACTCAGATCCTGAAGGAGATTCCCTCATCCCACCCATCTTCTGGGGTGCTCTATGAGCATCCATAATGCAGCTCATCAGAATGTCTGTAGGCCGCCAAGAATGATAAATACTAATTTCATTGTACACTGTAAAATATGCCTTTCAGCCTTGTTCCTCAGATCCTTCCTGTTTGGTGTGCTGTTCTGCCCTCTATTTTCTCTCCATTATCTCTCTGCTAAGAAATTCTCTCTCTACTGATTCTGCAAGCTCAGCCTGCAAGCTAGAAAAACTCACCAGAGGACAAAACATGGGCTATTCAAGGAAGATTTTTTTGTTTGTTTGTTTTGTTGTTTTTTTTTTTTCTTTTCCCCTCAGATTTTAATGGATATAAATACAATTACTATATTTCTCCAGACTACAGAGTTGAGAGACCACAGAGATGTGGCACAGACTTTGCTTTCCACTTTGCTCTGGAAGAAAGCCACTTTCTTCTTATTTCATACTGTCGTGGACAAAGACAAGCCCTTCATGAATTGTAGGTACAGGGCAGCGAATCTTTAATCATCTAAGTCTTATGAAAGTCAAATTACTTGTCAAACAGCCTGTCTTTTGTTCCATTCTAATGTTTTGAAACTGCCACTTAATAGACCATGAAACACAAGTAGTGTCAGAGAAACTCCCAAAGTAGACCTCAGCTGTGTAAGACTGAACTAAGAAAACACCCCTACATCCTAGTTTGTCCTTCCTAATCAAGAAACATGTCTGCTTCCCCTGTGTGCTTATATTGCTGACCTGGATAGAAATAACATAGGGTATCCAGTGTTTTAAATTAGAGTCCCTAGGTAAGAGAGTACACAAAACCACTACAAAACCTACTCGTATATCTAGAAGGTGTCTGGTTTCTCTTCTTGCCTCCAGCTCCCAGGTTAGTGAGCTCTCTTTGGAATAAGACCTGCCTTTACTCTTGCAGTATAGCCACACTGCCTTTGAGTGTAGGAATGAGGTAAGTACTAGCTCCAGTGTTGAACACCTCTTTAGTCCCTGCTTGGCAACCCACAGTGGGAGATGTCCTCTGAGGCGTCAGAGGCCCCTGTCCTGATGGGTACCTTACCGTGTGATACAGACTGGGAGGTTAGGGAGTGAGATCAGGGGGCCGTTACTGGGGGTAAATAACAGCCATAAAGGAATAGCCTCTGGGACCTCTGTAGCAGATAATAGAAACAAGATAGTCTGCCTTCACTGATCAGATCCAGATCGTAATGATAAAGAGAATTGGTGTTTTCTAAATGACATTGTGAGTTGTCAAGGTGATGGATTGGTTTTGTTGTTTCTGTTTTCCTCTGAATTTTACCTGAACATTGTTTGAGTGTTGGGAGAAATAATCTAAAAAAAACAGTCTTTATCAGCAATTATGAATACTGAAGAAATCTACATAGTATGCAGAAGATTATGGTAAATGTGGGTAAGATTTGATTTGCACAACCCACTGAAATACAAGGGTTAATTGTCTGTGGAACTGTGACACGTGGGTTAATTTGAACAGATTAGATTACCATGAGTAGTGGTGCTTGGGGAACAGCTTAAAATGGTTCTCCATTTAAACTAATTTACTGCTGCTAGAATGAAAATAACCTATATAGAAGAATCAAATTATCATTTCTGAGAAAAGAGAATATGAGCATTAAGTCTGAGGTATGAGTGTGTGGCTCTCTTGTATGTTTAATTCTACCCAACTAAAACAGCTTCAGATTTGTTCTGAACTCAGAAAATATACCTGAAAAATAACCTTGTGATGTGGCTCAGCGCTGAACTGTCTGGAATGTCACAATTTAAAATGAGGGATTTAAAATGCTCAAGGTACTTCACTTTTTTTTTTTTAGAAATATGCCAAAATAAGAAGGACATAACTTAAAACTTGTAACAATAATAGCAATTATGCAGAAACATAATATAAGGCATATTTTTGCCATATTTTTTTCTGAAACTCTAAGTAGAAATGGAAATGGATATCTAAAAAGAGGAGAGTATTTCCAATCTGTGATTTCAAAAAGAGCTATGATCATTCAAACAAGATGCATAGTAGAATTTCTCACAATTTTCAATTTTTATCTCAAATTAATTTATTGAAATTTACTGTCTGTAGTATGAACACATGTTAACTACAGGCATATATTTATATGTGTACTCTGTGTATTTTCCTAATTGTCAGTGATAAATTTCTACCTTTCAAACCTAACACTTGCCCTTAATTTTAGCTCTTAGTCATGCCCATTGGGTATTACATTAAAAAAAGATTTGATCAGACAAATTCTTTTATGTTATTTAGGAGGAAATACTTTGATATTACCATTAAACTCTATGAACCCCTAACACTTGTAATTGCTGTACATATGTCTTACTGTTGAAGTGATTGTATAAATTAATTGTTAATCATTAAACTGTATAGGTCTCAGTATTTATTAGCACAATTTCTTTAAATAATGGCTGTAGAAATTATTTTTTCTATTTTAGATTTAATATTGCTTTTAATAAAATATATTTGTTAAAATTTGGGCTATGTGTATTTTATAATTAGTAGCTCCCATGATATTAATTATCAATCAGGATCCACTTAATTTTCAACAAATAACCTAATAAATCTTAACTGTGTAGCCGCTTGTCTAATGCTTAGAGCAAAACACTGGGGAATAGGCTATAGCCTCTCTGTATCTGGTACTTAACTATACCATACAGTGATAAAAGTGAATTTAGTCCATAATTTGATTCTGAATATGCATGTAAAATAATCAAGCAGTGGAGTCTGTAAGACTGACTTAAAAAAATGAAGTAAAATTTATCTGGAGAGAGCGTATGGTGCTGCTCAGTTTGACTAGGTGTGAAATGTAAAGCTATATGCTTCACCAGGAAAACTCATCGGGAGCAAGAAAGGTCTGGGTTCAGTTGCTGGCAGCAGTTGTGGGACATAGTAACTGGCAGACTCCACAGAAGCAAGGAGCATGATCTATAAAGTGGCATTTTCTGCCAGTCCCATTTGTTCAGAACAACAGAAGTGTGGTGTCTGTCTGAAGTCACTCTCTAACTTGTCTTTCTGTCCTGTGGCTTCATACTGAGGCAGCCTGTGAGCTTATAAATTAACCCACAGTAATCTCAGGTTTTTTTGATGAAGGTATATACTGGTGTTTTCCTACTACTTTGAATGGTTCATTTTCTTTCTTAAATATATACAAACTAACTTGGTGGCAAGTGGCTTGTAATTCTAACAAAATCCCATGTGCATAAACTATTTTTGTTAATATTAAATATGTCAAAACCTTGGGGTCATTCAAATAATAAAAACAATGTTTGTTGTCTCCCCGATCTTTTTACGAGTTGGAGTTACAAGATTCAGACATAGAATCACAGAATTATAGAATAGTTAGGGTTGGAAAGGACCTTAAGATTATCTAGTTCCAACCCCCCTGCCATGGCCAGGGACAACTCCCACTAAACCATGCCATCCAAGGCTCTGTCCAACCTGACCTTGAACACCGCCAGCGATGAAGCATTCACAACTTCCCTGGGCAACCCATTCCAGTGCCTCACCACCCTCAGAGTAAAGAACTTCTTCTTTATATCTAACTTAAATTTCCCCTGTTTAAGTTTAAACCCATCGCCCCTTGTCCTATCACTACAGTCCTTGATGAAGAATAACTCCCCAGCACCCTTATAGGCCCCCTTCAGATACTGGAAGGGGGTTATGAGATCTCCATGCAGCCTTCTCTTCTCCAGGTTGAACAGCCCCAACTTTCTCAGCCTATCTTCATATGAGAGGTGCTCCATAAAGTAATACTTCAAAACATTTTTATAAATCTAAGTATGCTGAAATAGTGAAAGATGGTGATAAAAGACTTTTTTCACAAGGTATTTCTCACTGAAATACTTTATGTTGCTTTCTGTTTGTTCTTAACACTATTTTGAGTAATTCTGAACTTTGAATATATGCTCAAGAGAATTAAATATTTGTGCTCCCAAAACTGAATTTTTAAAGAACATTTTCTGTTTACAGGAATGAGGTTTGCTTTGTCTTTGTGGCTTGTCTTGCAAGTTGTATGACACATCTTTTTTCATTGGAAGAAAAATATGTATTTATGTGTTTGCAACGACTGCTCTACTGGAAACTCAAGAGGCAATTATTAGGTGACCTCTTCCAAAATTTCAGTGTGTAACTCATAACTCTACCAGCAATACTTTGTTGAATTTCATCTTTTGTCTTAGATCTTCCCACTAAATACACCTTGAGCTAAGAAGTGATCCTGAACAGAGAGTAATCTTTAATTATGCCTTACAACTCATGAAACCACATTAATCTCTCCTTCATTTTAGAATGTGTACATTCTTTGGACAAACACTAAATTGTAGACTCACTGACATCAGCTAAAACAAGCTTCATCAGTGATCCTAGAGTGGTAGCTCTAATAGGCTTTGAGATGGTGAAGACCCTGAATTGCATTTCCAGCTGACTTGTAATATATTTCCCCTGCAAATCAACTAATGTATCATAGAGCTCAATTAACTGTCCTTAAAATAAGGTACATAAAAACAACAGGGTTGAGGGAGAAATTAGCCTTGCAGTACTCTTCCTTTCAAACTCAACATTTCCAACTGCCACTGGCAGTGAAAATGTTGGTTTGTATTTGTAAAAAACAAACTGCAATCATTTAGATAGATTTACAAGTATTTATTTCTGTAAGTCAGTTCCTCTAGGAACTCTTCATTAGGAAGAGGCCTATTCCAAGTCTATTAAGTCTTCATATATAAAATCAGCCTCCATTTCACTTTTCGTAGGCTTTTTTTTTTTAACTTCTTTATAGTCCGAAGGATGAGTCAAGCAGCTGTAGTAGTGCCATCAGCCAGGCAAGATGTAATCATCTGAATATTCTTAATTAGTGTTCTAATTTTAATAGGCTTGCAGCATAGTGGAGAAGATTAGATGTTTGTAGGTACTAAGGCAGGGAAGAAATAATTGGAAAGGCTCTAAAACCTGACATCACAGTAAAGTTTTCTGTCAATTATCTCTTCAGGGACTAATTTAAACCCAAAAAATGTTAAAATGCAATCACTGCACAAACAGAATTTCAAACCAAATGAAACCAGAAATAGGGGATGTGGCAAATTCCCTGATCAGAGGAAACGGAGAAAAGTGAAATTATTTCAGTGGGGCTCTGAACTATAATTTCAGAAATGCTATCATTCTTTAACTATAGGGCAAACATTGGGGTTTTGGTTTTCTGTAGGTTTTTTGTTTGTTGTCTTTTGGTGTTTGTTGGGTGGTTTTGTTTGTTTGATTTTGTTTTACAAGAATATATTCAAATATGTAATAGTTACTATGTGAGTAAAATCTTGTCATAAAAATGCGCATAAGGTTTAAAAAATACTAAAAAGTCTATTTCCCACCTCACTAGAGAATAATTGTAGTCTCCTATGTTTCATGAAGAGACAGAGTTCTTAGAATGTCCTTTTGTGTGATTCATACTCTACCTTGTTAAGATGCAAGAGACTTGCTTAATTTAGTACCGTTTTAAAAAGCAACCACCCACCATATCTATGGAATAGATTTCCAGTCAGAAATGGTAGGGCTAAGAAAAATAGTGGTGGAATCAAATTTTTGTTGTAAAATATAGGATGTTTCATTTCTTAAAATGAAAAAAAAACCTAAAATTTGGTGTTACTCTAATGTAGGTGTTAGAGGACAAGTTTAAAAAAGCTTACTTCTTGTAGTATCTATTAAAGAATTCATTACATCTTTCACTGTGTTTTTATTATTATTCTCCATATATTTTCCTTGGTGCAATTTTTTTAGATTGAAAATGGTTTATTGTAACAGCCTCTTCCATTGCAACACAATAAGAATCCATCATTAAAAATTCATATTTTTCTGTAATGTGAAGGCAATAGGAAATGGCACACTGATTTTATTTACTTGTCTTACACTTGAGACACCTTTGAAAATTTCATATGTTCCTTCTAGGAAGGATTTGCGAATTCAGAAGTAGAAGCTTTCTGCAGAGTAGCTAGTAACCTGCTCGCCAGGACAACATGTTACAACTGGATGACTGAGATTTGAATTTGATAGTAGACAGACTCAAATGTTAGTATTGGCAGTCTAGGTGAATGCATTTTTATCTGATATATAAGCTATATTGAAATAGAAACTTTTCTCAGCTCTACTCTTTCTTCTCCCCCTTCAAATACCATTTTAAAATTACAGAGCTCTGTATTCTCTATTACATAAAATCTCAGTCATCTTCCTGGGTAAACCTAGAAATAACTTTTCTTTGTGGTCTTCGGTAATGTTCTTACCTAAGAGCCTCAAAACACAGCTAATTTTAGTGAGGCAGCTAAGAGGGCCACTTCTATCTTCTCTCACAGTCTATCAGCTTTTGAGTAGTTCATGTGACATTTGGGAAGGAAAATAAGAATTTAAACTGTAGGATGAATTTGTTTTAATAGTCTCTCTCAGTCAAGGCTGCCCATTCACACAAAAAATGCATGTGGTATTTAATGAGCGCAGGTCATCAGGCCAAATGTTTTGCATTTTTTGTTTTCTTGCAGTACAGTTGATGCACGTCTTCATAGTATTTTCAAAATGCCTCCTCCTGTGGCATTTTGTACATCTTGGAGGACTCTCAACCAAATAATGGTGTAACTCAGCACAGTTCAGTGCTTTGACAGTATAACCAATTTGTTAAAACAAAATTGGCTGTAGCAGTAATCATGGGAAATTGCAGTGCAGGTGCCTATTATGAGTAATTTTATATCACAAATAAATAAGACTGCTAACAAAAGCCCAAATTCCTAAGTTTACTTCCAAGATTGCAGTTTTTAAGAACTCAAAATATTCCAAACTCTGAGAAATCTGGGGATTAATTTCTCCTTTAGTTTTGTGTCAGAAAGTCACACACAATGGATCTGTGTTTGCACTGAGGGAAATCTCTTTACTTTGTGTGTTTTTTTGAGCTCAAGGTCTTGAAACAATAATATCGAGAACAGTAGCAGCTTTAAAAGCTTCCTAATCTTAAAGAAGCCTAAGAAACATGCTGCTTTAAGTAGGTGCTTTTGAACCAGCTTTGGCAAAGTGATTAGCGTATTTTCAGTGTTGTAGCTTGATTTTGGCTTAACCCTGAATTCTTTTATCACTGGAGTAGTTTAGAATATTCAACACCTACATATATAGTTTACCAGAGGAAGCAAGAATAACATTTCCAGAGGTTTATTCTTAGTGTTCATTGTAATGTGAGTTATGGTTAAAGCCTTAGAAATCTTGGAAAATGTTAAATTCTAAGGAGTTAAGGATTAGGTTTTGAGCTGGTTATATTATCCTGGTACAGACTAGAATGAGTCATGTGCAAATGCTGTGTGTATGTTAGATGACATCTGGAATAAGTGAGTCCCAGAAGATTTTAAGATTGATTTTAAGACTGTTTCAATCTTTAATATAATTCCAAAAATAATTTTATCCAGTCCATGTAGATTGAAGCATCTTTGAGACTAATTACATTATATATTGGGGATTAGAAGAAATAGGGAATGTATGTGAGAATTGTGCAGAGAAAATTATTTCCTGTCAGTAAAACAACTTCCAATACAGATCTTGTCACACATTATGAATGATGAGCTCATTTTTGCTGGAATTCCCTTGGTATATTCAACACGTTTCTGGCTGGTAAAATTAGCTGTTGAAATACTGGGCTCTCTTAGCTAGTTTTGTACCAGAAGATGGAGCTGAAGAGCCTATTGTCAGATTCTTGGCGGCGCAACTAGTTTACTTTGTGTAGTGCTGGCTTGAGTTTTACAACCTCCGTGCATGAGATCAAACAAAGGAAAATTGTGATTGCAGCTCTTTCACTATTTCACAGCCTTGTAGCCTTTAAGACATAGCAAAACCAAGAACAAAACCAGCCTAAGTAAAGTCAACCTGAACAAATTCCACATTTCAATGAGAAACTTTCATAAGATAATATCTAGTGTTTTTTTGGTGGTGTTTTTTCATTTTTCCTTTTTTTTTTTTTTTTTTTTTTCCTAAGAAATGCATACAGACTAATTTTGCAGTGGGAGAAGTCTCAAAGGTTAGGATAAATGGAGTTACAGGTACATAACATTATTCATACCTAATTATTTGCAAAATCAGAATTTAGGATTTTATTTTGTTTTACTAAATTTGAAAAGTAAAGGATGGGATTCTGTAACTTTTTCACAGGCAAGCCTAATATGGAATCTGGTGGGAATGTGCTGAGGATTTTGGTGTTAGGCATCCAACTTAAAATTAGTATCAAGAACTAATGCACATTTGGATACTGGCATGGCCCTGGTGGTCAGTATTTTGCATGCTATTTTATACCTTACAGAGTTATGGTCATGGAACACATGCACATGAATGCCATTCTCAGAGTTTCTAATGAAATTAAAAATATGTACATTTTATTAACACAGACGACATCATTTTTAAAAAGAATCCTAGTCAATCACAATCATAGCAACTTCCCCCTCTCCCTCCCACTAGTATTTCAGTCACTAAGGAGCTAACTAACCCTGCAAAAATAATCCTACAGAAAGGCTGAAATAAAATTTTTAGATATACTTTTTTTAACAGCAGCCATCTCCAGTGTGTACATAATGTTGCTGCCACTTTATCTGCTTATTGTAAATATCACATAGAGAACAATCAGCTTTTTGCTTTCCTAGTTTCAAAACAAAACTTAAATATTTGAAAAGTGCTTTGAAGATAAGTGCTGGTTTGATATTAATTTTAAAACCAGTATGTTCCGTACTTTATTTCTATGCAAAGTCCCCACTGATTTATTAAGAACTTGGGGAGTTTTGCATTTTGGGCATTAATTCATTGGTGGGTGGCACCATGTGGCTAAAATTCTTCACTGTTTGAAATTCCCTTTGTGTTCATTAATTCATTTATTCAGTGGAAAGAGAAGTCCCTTCTTTCCTGAACCTTCTACCCAGTCTCTGACCTTCTGTGTTTAATATCAGGTCCTTCTGCTTGTAATTATCATGTAAATCCTGCTGTATCATTCTCTGAAAAATGGTAAGCCACTTCCAGTCCGCCCTATTCCCTTTGCTCCCTCCTTTCCCTCAAATGGAAGACTGCTAAAATTATGAGGCTTGCATATCCGCAGCTTTAATGGACAATTATTCAGTTGTGTTCCAGTAATAGATAACCCTTTTCCATAATATTATTTTACTTTTAACAAAAAAGTTTAACAGTGCAGGGTAATGGTTTATGTATTCTTTTGCTTGACAAAAATGAAGAAAATAAATATTTGGCATAATTTCAAGCTGCTGATAAAAAGTGCTTCGGACTGTATCTTGTTTATTCAGTCTTAGCAAGCTGGCAATAAATGCATATGAAGAAAGGTTCACTTATCTCAGCCTCTGTAACCTCAGCCTCTGTAAGGAATGTGCAGTGAGACTTTAAGAAGGTGTTTCATATAGTCTTCCCTGACCTACTTTCCATCTAGAAACAGCAGTTCTTGTAGGACTTTATAAACTTGAGACTGCTGCTGGAGATACAGACAGCTATTTAATCTCTTTCATAGGAAATGCCTCCATGGTTGGCCATCTTTGCCTTCTCTTCTTTTGTCCTAGCATTTATTAGTGCTTTTTAGTTGTTGCTGACACTGTCCATGACCAATAAAATATCAGTCATTATAGTATCACCATGTAGTTTCTGTTTTCCAATGTTATGACGTGACACACTGTCAATCTGATTCAATGGTGTGTTATTGCAGATTTTTGAAACCCCTGCTTGGAAATCAGTAGTACTGTATGGAAGTGTGGCAATGTAATGGTGAATCAGCATAAATCTGAAGTAACACAGGCTGGTGTGAGAGACTTATCTGAAATCAAGCTCTGCTCTCCATTGTCTCAAAGCTTGGTATCAGAGCTGAGATGGAAATCCACCTATCTTTTGTCCCAGAGATGGGTGGGAGTTGCTGAGATAAGACTTCAATGTCCATTGCCTGGGAGAAGGGTGTGAGGATCTGCACTGGGAAGCTACAGTCCATTGCCTGAGGGATGAGTGGGAAAGAGCTAAGACTCTTCTGTCCATTATCTCGGGGATCAGATGTGAGGGATTGATGCTCATTATCCCAAGAATTGCTGCAGACGTGCAGTTGAAGAGCTGACGGGGAGATGTCATGGTTTAAGCCCCTCAATAACTCACACAGTCGCTCTCTCACTCACTCCCCCCTCTTTCTTCCCCCAGTCCTGGGGGGATGGGGAGGAGAATCAAAAGGATGCAACTCCCACAGGTTGAGATAAGAACAGTTTAGTAACTAAGGTATAACACAAATCACTACTGCTGCCACCAATAATAATACAAGAGAAATACAAGGAAAGGGAATACAACTGCTCACCACCTGATATCAAGCCCGACCCTGCAATGCACCCCCACCCTTCTGGGTCCCTGCCCTCCATTTTTTACATCCTGGACGTGACGTGCTGTGGTATGGAATAACCTCTTTTGTCAGTTTGGGTCAGGTGTCTGGCCTCCGCTTCCTCCCGGCTTCCCCTCCTCCCTGGCATAGCATGAGACTCAGAAAGTCTTTGGTCAGACCAAAACATTACCAAGCAGTAACTGAAAACACTGGTGTTATCAGCACTGCTCCCAGATCCAAAATCAAAAACACAGCACTTCACCAGCTACGAAGAAGGAGAAAAATGACTGCTACTGCTGAACCCATGACAGGAGACCAGCAAAACTGGTCCACCAGGAATGTGAAATATGTAAAGTTAAGAACAGAGGTATTCCTTCCAGCTCTTTGTAAAAGCAGGAAAAGGCAATTGTCAAGGAGGACAGCTCTGTGAGGACACTCTCCACTGATGACTACTACGGACCCTGAGGGATACTGCCATGAGACATTGCCATGAAGGCAACTCCAGAAGGACACCTCCATGAGGACACCGACCTCCAATGACTCCTACGGATTCTTGGGGAACTCTGCTCTGATACTGACTACGAACCCTGAAGGACTCCCACCAATGACAATGACAAAGACGGTGGTGATTCAGAGAAAACTCCAGGGACAAACTTGCCAACAAATTTTTCTAGCTGACAAGCAGGTATTCTTTATTGTGGCACCAGGAGACACAGGGGATAGCTCCTCCTAACATGTGTCCCCGTACTGCTACACAAGCAGTCCTTCTATAGCTACAGAGTATACATACATATTCATGAGGCTATGTATGGATTATATCATTTTCCAGAAAGTTCCCCTCATGCGTACAAAAATGCGGTGGTGGTCTCTGAGGGTCCTTTACTTCTTCCAACAATCTTCATCACTGCTGGCAGCCTTTGAAGCACACACAGTAGATGCTTATACCAGCTTAATCGGTTCGTTAACACCACAGACATAATAAACATCCCATCTTCCTGCTTATCAGTTAGTTTAACTGCAGCCTATCCTGGGCCCCTGCCTTTCCAGATACTCCCTACCTTTACGTCCTGTTCTTATAGCCTGTTTTCTTACATTCATTTTGTACTAAGGTCATAAAGGCCTTAACTACATCAACTGCAGCAGTTTATCTTGTACAAGAATTCTCAGTATGTTCTCTAGCTGTACTCCATATTTTTCTCTGCATATCATGCATCTCAGTAATTTTCCATTACTACTGTTACAAAGCCATCAAACTTAACATTACTTAAAATTGATTCTACAATTTATATATTTCATTTTGTAATTTTTTTACCCCCCCTCCTCTCAACGGATCCCCAAGACAACACTGGATCCATGCTGGTGACTCTCTCTCTCTGCACCCCGAATCCTTGCTTCATTTCCATCCTTTTTCCAACCTGTCCTATCGTTATACTGTTTATTGCAATATTTTCCCTTTTTTATAATAATTGTCTTTTTGTAATAAACTAACTGATCGAGTAAGGTACTCGACCTTGTTTGCATCTTAATTTCACTCCTGGGATCACAAATGAAACAGAGTCTGGCACTGGGGTTTTCTCCAGTTGGACCCTGACATTAAATTGGCGTTACAGACAGGATCAGGAACCCTTGCAGTAAAAAGTACTGTAATATCATATGAAGTGTAAGGTATTACATGTGTACCTCTCAGGGACAGAATGGGAGATTTTGTTGAAAGAGATGTGCTGCGTCCCTGAGACCACGACCCCAAGCTGTTGCTGCATTTCACTTGCTTTGTATTACGTGTGTGCCTGTGAGGGACTTAAGGGGTGGGTTTTGTAGAAAAAAAACTTGCTGCCTCCCTGAGACTACTACCCCAACCTATTGCTGTATTTAACTTGGTTTGCATTAAGTGCTTACCTCCCAGGGACTTCAGAGGCGAGTTTTATTGAAGCCAAACATGCTGCCTCCTTGAGATGACTGTCCCATTCAGAAATGAATTGCAGTGAAGCTGCCCCTCAGGGCAAAGAGGTGTTGTGTGGCCCTTTAGAGAAACATAAGGCTCATCCCTCTCTGCCAGGAGTAGAGTGGGCAAAGACAAATTGGCATAATTTGCAAAGGGTAACAGACTAAGTGCCCTGCAAAAGGCCGGGAAAGGGTAAATCAATTGTCTATGCCATACTGGGCGTCAGCTTGGCTGCTGCAGTACAGGCTAGAGAACAGCAACAAGCAGCTGAATCTCAGTTCATAAATACTTTGGTATTGAGACAAGGAGGCATAAAAGCACAAAATGGAATATAAACCTTTGTAAATAAGTGGAATCAGTTTTAAGTAATGTTAAGTTTGATGGGTCTGTAACAGTAGCAATGGAAAATAACTGAGATGCATGAGGGTAAACTGTTGTAGTTGACATAGTTTTATGAGCTTAGCACAAAAACTATAAGAAAACCTTATGACCTTAGCACAAAAACTATAAGAAAAATAGGATAGGAAACCAGGACCTGGGAATGGTATCTGGGACTAGCAGATGTCCAGGATGGGCCCAATTAAACTAACTGATAAGTAGAAGGAAGGGGTGATTGCTAGGTCTACTGTAGTGTTATTGTAGTGTTAACGAACCTGTTAAGCTGGTGTAAACATCTACTGGGGAGTATCTGGGACTAGCTGATGTCTAGAATTGGTGCAGTTAAACTGATAAGTAGAAGGACAGGATGATTGCTATGTCTGTAAAGTTAATTATGCTGCCTTAAGTGCTTCGAAGGCTGCCAGCAGTGATGAAGACTGTTGGAAGTAAAGGACTCTCAGAGACCACCACCACATTTTTGTATGCGTGTGGGAAACTCTGAAAAATGATGTAATTCATACGTAGCCTCACAAATATGCATGTACGCCAAGTGATTATATAAAGATGGCTTGTGTAGCAATACGGGAACACACGTTAGGAGGAGCGATATCCCCCGTGTCTCCTGGCACCACAATAAAGAATACCTGCTTGTCAACTTAAACTTTGTTGGTGAGTTTTTTCCTGGAGTTTTCTCTGAATCAGTATGTATGACCAGGTCATACAGACCTGGTCCGGCCCCTGCAGGATCAGGTATTTAACTTAAAAAAACAGTTAGACAAAGAGAAAAATAAGGCTAACTACTTGCTACTTGAAAGAGCAGCTCCTGGCAGAGAAAAGTACCTCTCCACAGTTCCAGAAAATAATTGAAAATACCTGCAGTGACCTGGAAGAGGGGAGACTAAGGTTAGAAAAATTAAACTTTCCTGCCGTTTCTCTCTGGCCCTTGATGAAACTTGAATATTGAAATTGAAAGATGAGGAGGATGAATTCCCAAAAATTACTACCAAAGAGGTTCCATATACGGCTACGGAATTAGCTCAACTTAGAAAGGAATTCGTTTGTACTCCAAAAGAATCAGAAACTGAGTATGTTTGGAGAGTATCGCTGTCTGGGGGAGATCACATTTTACTAAGTGAGAAGGAAGCTGAGGGATATTGGGGGCCAGGAGTATCTTTAACCCCCGGTGATCACCACGAGACCTGGTCCTTAACTCAAAGAGTGGCTTATTGGGCTGGAGGACTTAACCCTTTGGAAAGGACAGATCCCCTCACTGTCACAAGGACAGTTGACCAGTTGATAAAAAATGTGCAGAAAGCAGCATGTCT
The DNA here is from genome assembly GCA_017639245.1 of Myiopsitta monachus. Lineage (NCBI taxonomy): Eukaryota > Metazoa > Chordata > Aves > Psittaciformes > Psittacidae > Myiopsitta > Myiopsitta monachus. The sequence goes on from CM029917.1 coordinate 48,506,728, forward strand.
GCAAATGATGTATAATAGGGAACTTAAATAGGAGTCCCTGATGATGATACCAGTCTATCCCAAACATAAGACTTCCTTCTTTTGGGTTCTTCCCAACTCTCGGAAAGCCATTGGGACTCAACTGTAGAGAAAGACCCAAAGTGAAAGGCTGTTGCTGCCCTGGAAGGACTGCTATTGCCTGACTGAAAGACAGAGAAGAAAGTATTGACATGGGGGGAAGTTGCCCGCAGCTGATTAATTGTAGGAGAAAGTACGGTCCTATCAACATTTCTAGTAAAATTGATACTAAGGGACTAAGGTGAACAGAGGTAAACAACCGTCCTTGCATGACTAATGGGAAGCGCCCAACACACCCTAATTGCCCAGGAGGTAGACATATTCCTAATAAAAGACAAAGGCTGTGGACATAGGGGTGGAAAAGGGGTATGCCTAAAGATTTAATGGATGGACTACCCACTGAAAAAATGGAAAATCTGCTGTTAGACTGGCCCAAAATAAGCCCCATGAGCCCTAAAGAAAATGAAAAACCCCCACAAAATGTGGAAGTCCCTAGTGCCCCACCACTTATATCAGAATCTACACCCTCTCTCTTATGGGATAGAAAACTATCTCCCCTGCCCCTTGATAGTGAGCGAAGGGGTGGAGGGTGGCTGTATATTTGACAGCTCACTGAAAATAATTAAGGCAAATTACTTGTTTTGTGGGACATGATCTGGTGTCATATTTTTTTCTTGCTTTGCCTGTTTTGTATGACCTCATATAGAACTCAACTCATAATGCTATTGCCAATTGTCCCACAAAATTTCACAGGATTTCACAAGTCTGGTCGATGGTTTCTCCCTTGGTTGGGAGTGAGTGAATTATAAAAGATGATTGTAAATATATCTGCAGTGCAAAAAACTTTGAAAGTGAAATTATAGATGTTATACAGGCATTACAGATTGAGGTATCCAGCCTATCCCAGCTGACGCTGCAAAACTGTATGGCCCTTTACTTACTATTGGCTTCCCAATAAGGCTTTTGTACAATTATAAATAAAAGCTGCTGCGCAAACATGGATCAGAGCAACAAAATATCTACAGATTTGGCTGAAATTTGGGAACAGACAAATCTTGCACCAAGTCACTAGACGATGTGGTGCAATGAAATGATACCTCATGGTCTTTGAACCTTGATAGAGATGCTACCTCATGGGTTTTGAAGAGTTACGGTAAAAATTTACCTCTTGGGCACCAAATTGGACATAGTTAAAGAATTTGTTTCTAATAATTAATAATAATAATTCGTGTTTGTACCTTAGCAGGCATGATTCAATGTTGCTGTTCACAATGGTGTTTCAGAATTAAATATGGGAAAATGATATGAGATGAAGCTTATAGGACATATGTGTATCCTGTGAACCTCAAAGGAGGGAAGTTGAAATGCTAGGTTGTAAATGAAAACTACTTTATTAACTGTGAGCTGTAAATTGGGACCACTCTGTCGAAAGCAAGATGGGGCTGTTTTTTCAAGGTAATGAACAAATCAGAACAAACTCACATAAACAGTGGACATAGTTGTTCACAAGAGTCTTTTTGCACAAGCAAAGAGGTTAATTAGCAGACACGGTGAGGAAGACTATGACAACCACCCCTCAAGCACACCACCCAGCAAGGAAGTGCATGTGTGATTAAAATGCAAATACTGTAAATCCAGGAAATCTAGTGAATATTTGTAAACAAATTTGGACCTCCAGGTGGCTCAGTCGCTTGGGAGGCTTTGATGAAATATTGTAACAAATTATAAAGCATTACGGACCAGCTACCTAGAACCCCAACAAATTGGTCAGTGGTGCTTGAGAACATATTTATAACTTAAGTTGCGTTGTTTGGTTACAAGCAAACATAGAAATCATTACCAATGAAACAGCCCATGCCCTTGATCTGTTAGCAGATCAGGCCAGGCAAATGTGGAAGGCAATATGTCAACATTGTTTGGTCTTTGACTACCAGCTAATGGTAGAAGCCGTGGGTTAAACAAATTGCATTATGTTTGTTTTGTGGCTTTGAAATGTTCTTTTTTTATGTTGCATTCCATGTCTCATTCAATTAATTTGGAGTGTTGTAACAAGCATGCAGTTTGTAACTACCACCTCTCCTGACGGAACTAAGCAAATCATAGAATCATAGAATCATAAAATAGTTAGGGCTGGAAAGGACCTTAAGATCATCTAGTTCCACCCCCCATGCCATGGGCAGGAACACCTCCCACTATCAGGTTAGTATCTCCACAGAAACAGTTGTATAAATAGTTTAAACCACTGCTCTTTTCATTTCTTGGCCTCTTTTGCATTATCTTTTTTCTAAAACCTTTCTAGGATCCAGAGCAATCTTTGAGACACAGGGTGGTGTGAGAGACTGATCTGAAATCAGACTCCGCTGTCCATTGTTTCAAAGATTGGTATGAGAAGCTGAGATGGAATTTCACCTATCTTTTGTCTCAAAGATGGGTGGGAGGAGTTGCTCAATTACTGACAGCTGACAGCTGACAGCTCAATTACTGACAGCTCAATTACTGACATTGCTTCTGCTGCACCTAATTCTTGAATAATTTGCAATAATAAAAACGTGTCTGTTTCCTGAGGAGTTCTTTCATAAATGGACAAACACAAGGATGGGACTGAAGAAGGAAGGATTCTCAGTTGACAGCATTCTGAGTGTAAGTATTGTTCAATAAGAATAAGATGTGGAAAATTTATCCATAGAACTTTATGTCTTAATGTTTTTAATGGAAATACTTTGTATATCAGCTATTTTACAGTGCACTGAAAGTTCTCTGAGATACTAAGAGGTACACCATAGAATAATAAAATCATAGAACAGTTAGGGCTGGAAAGGGCCTTAAGATCATCTAGTTCGAAACCCCTGCCATGGGCGGGAACACCTATCACTAAACCATGCCACACAAGGCTCTGTCCAACCCGGTCTTGAACACCACTAGCGATGGAGCATTCACAACTTCCCTGGGCAACCCATTCCAGTGCCTCACCACCCTTACAGGAAAGAATTTCATCCTCATATCTAATCCAAACTTCCCCTGTTTAAGTTTGAACCCAGTTACCCCTTGTCCTATCACTACAGTCCCTCATGAAGAGTCCTTCCTCAGCATCCCTATAGGCCCCCTTCAGATACTGGAAGGCTGCTCTGAGGTCTCCATGCAGCATTCTCTTCTCCAGGCTGAACAGCCCCAACTTTCTCAGCCTATCTTCATACGGGAGGTGCTCCAGTCCCCTGATCATCCTCGTGGCCCTCCTATGGACTTTTTGCAACTGTTCCATGTCCTTTTTATGCTGAAGACACCAGAACTGCACACAATACTCCAAGTGAGGTCTCAGGAGAGCAGAGTAGAGGGGCAGGATCACCTCCCTCGACCTGCTGGTCACACTCTTTTTGACGCAGCCCAGGGTACGGTTGGCTTTCTGGGCTGCAAGCACACACTGCCTGCTCATGCTCATTTTCTCATGGACCAGCACCCCCAAGTCTTTCTCCGCAGGGCTGCTCTGAATCTCTTCTCTGCCCAACCAGGAGTTGTGCCTGGCATTGCTCCAACCCAGGTCTAGGATCTTGCACTTGTCATGGTTAAACTTCATCAGATTGGCATCAGCCCACCTCACAAGCTTGTCAATGTCCCTCTGGATGGCATTCCTTCCCTCCAGTGTATCAACCGAACCTCACAGCTTGGTGTCATTGACAAACTTGCTGAGGGCACACTCAATCCCACTGTCAATGTCACCAACAAAGATGTTGAACAAGACCGGTCCCAACACCGATCCCTGAGGGACACCACATGTTACTGGTCTCCAACTGGACATCGAGCCATTGAGCACAACTCTTTGCATGCAGCAATCCAGCCAGTTCTTTATCCACCGAGTGGTCCATCTATCAAATTGATATCTCTCCAACTTAGAGACAAGGATGTCACATGAGACAGTGTCAAATGTTTTGCACAAGTCCAGGTAGATGACATCAACTGCTCTACCCCTGTCCATAAGTTCCATAGCCCCATCATGGAAGGCCAACAGATTGGTCAGGCAGGGTTTCTCCTTAGTGAAGCCATGATGGCTGCCACCAACCACGTTGTTGATTTTCATGTGCCTTAATATGCCTTCCAGGAGAATCTGCTCCAAGATCTTCCCAGGCACAGAGGTGAGGCTAACTGGTCTGTAATTCCCTGGCTCATCCATTTTCTTCTTCTTGAAAATGGGAGTTACATTTCCCCTTTTTCAGTTGTTGGGAACTTCACCTGAACTGCCATGATTTTTCAAATATGATGGACACTGGCTTACCAACTTCAGTTTTCAGCTCCTTCACGACCCGTGAATGGATTTCATCAGGTCCCATGGACTTGTATACGTTCAGGTTCCCAAGACGTTCTCAGTCCAGATCCTCTCCTACAGTGGGTCCAGGGTCTTCATTCTCACTGTTCCTGTGTCTGCCTTCCAAGACTTGGGTGGTATGCATTCGCCAGTGAATACTGAGGCAAAGAAGTCATTAAGAACCTCAGCCTTCTCCAAATCCAGGGTCACCAGTTCTCCTTATAGGTTCCAGAGAGGGCCCCCATTGTCCGTAGTCTGTCTTTTGTTTGCTACATACCTATGGAATCCCTTCCTGTTATCTTTCACATCCCTAGTCAAGTTTAATTCCAAGTGGGCCTTAGCTTTCCTAACCTGGTCCCTAGCTTCCCGGACAACATACCTGTATTCTTCCCAGGCTGCCTGTCCTTGCTTCCACCTTCTATAAGCCTCTTTGTTCCTTCGAATTTTCCTCAGCATGTCCTTCTCCATCCAAGGAGGTCTCCTGGCCCTCCTGCTGCACTTCCTTCTAGTTGGGATACAACACTCCTGAGCTTGCCGCAGGTGATCCTAGAATATCAACCAACAGTCTTGGGCCCCCCTGCCCTCTAGGGCTATATCCCATGGAGTCTTACTGAGCATGTTCCTGAAGAGGCCAAAATCTGCTCTCTTGAAGTCCAGGGCATTGAGCTTGCTGCACGCTCTTATCACTGTCCCGAGGATCTCGTGATCGCTGCAGTCAAGGCTGCCCTGTAGCATCACATTTCCAACCAGCCCTTCTCTGTTGGTGAGGACAAGGTCAGGCATGGCACCTCTCCTTGTCAGCTCTTGTATTACTTGTGGAAGAAAGTTGTCTTCCACACAATCGAGGAACTTCTTGGATTTCTAGTGCCGGGCCATACCATCCCTCCAACAGATCTCAGGGTGGTTGATGTCCCCCATGAGAACAAGGGCCTGCGAGCATGAGGCTGTTCCTATCTGTCTATTGAGTGCTTCATCCACAGATTCCTCTTAGTCAGGTAGTCTGTAACAGATCCCCTCAATAATGTCAACCATCGCTGTTCTCCCTTTAACCCTGACCCACAAACTCTCTGTTGACTGCTCACCTGCCCCCAGACAGAGTTCCATACTCTCCAGCCTATTCCTAACATAAATCACAACTCCCTCTCCCTCCCTACCGTACTAAAGGACAGATCGCATTTAAGTTGGTCATATTCTGAAAACATTCTTTTTCAGAAAAACAAACAAACAAATAAACTACAGTTTTTAAGTCACTTTGAAAAAATGACTTGAATGACAAACAGTCTATTACCTTGTCTCTTTTACTCAATTATTTCTTGAGATACTTTAACGTTTCAAGCATTTCTTGAAATGACTGTTACATTGCAATTGCATTCATATAAATTGTTAATACGAATGTTCTATTGCAGTGTTTTATATGATAAGCAAATGCTTCCATAGAAATATAAATGCCCCAAGAAGTTCTTTCCAAGAAGGGTATTAATAAAAACATGACAGAGAACAAGAAGACAAACCTGTTAGTACTGCTTCTGTCCTAGTTGGAGTTAGTTTGGCAAAGAAATATCTGTAACGTCTTTGTACTTGATCCATTATGATACTAGGCTCTCACCTTCCCACACACCAGCCATCTCCACAGTTCAGTCTCAGATGAAACAGAGACTTTTACCTGTCTACGTGAAGGCAGGATCCATGCACTTCACAGCTCTCACAGTTTTGGTTCCAGAAATATACCCGCTTTTGATATTCCCTGTGGCATCATGCCACTCTTTGTATGTAAAAGACAAGCTCTTATGAAAGTGTAGTCCCTTTCTTGGTTATTTATATTTATTTATATAAATAATACATATAGATCTGTATATTTTATCCCAACTGTATATGGCGTTCTTGCTACATTATTATAATTCTGTATTAAGTCCAGAGTGTGATTATTAACGGTTATCAATAGCAAGTTATCACTCATGCTCAACTATAAACCAGTGGACTTGAAAATCACAGAAAACATGTTTCTCTTAGCTTTCTGAAATGTAATGCTTTAAGATATAGTCTTTTTTTCTGTGGTGAACTCTCAGGAAAGTCAGAAGACCTGGCTCTTAGAAGTAGCAGAGTACTGCAGATTTATCTGATTGATAGGTCTGTAATTTATATCTGATTCTACTTGACTCCCTGTTCTAACTGCGTAATGCTAATGCCATGACGTTCTCCATCTCCCTGCTTATGTTAAAGATGGCTAATAAACAAATAGGGGGTCAGAGGATACAGCAGTCATCTTTTTCATCTAAAAAACTCAAATACTAAAAGACATATCTGTTTCTTTTTGATGTAGAAAATAATAATTTCAAAAACTTCTATTTTCACATTAAATTGCTGCGTAATTTCTGATGATTTTGCTACTATGCTATTGGTAGAGAGGTCTCAAGTCACTCTTCTCATGGGTCTAGTTTCAGAACATTGTGTACAGAGAGAAGAAATACTCCTTAACCACATGAATAAATGAGTGACTGCTATAGTGAAACTTTATCTATGCTGGTTTTCCTTGGGGAAAAAATCGTAGTAATGGAATCTGCTTAGACACACTGAAGGGGATTTTTCTCAGAGCATTAATGTCTTTAGTGGGATTGAAGCCCACAGAGCAAATGTTTATGCTCATCAGTTATGAAAACTAAGAAAAATGAGAATCTGGTCATAGTTTTCCAGTTTATAGCTTTAGGTGGTGGAACTAATGTTTACTATAGGAAATTATATTCCTAGAGCTATTACTCTAAAATTTGAAATAAGAACACAATTAGCTTGCGACCTTATAACCAATGGCATTTGCTACTTTGCATTTTTGTAGTTGAGACTAAATTGAAGGGGAAAAAAAGCTGATCTCAGGGGTGAATGGATAATAAATCTTGCGGACCATTAATAATCTGGTAAAGCCCACTGTGATTTATCTTATGTACTTTTTGTCAAATGGTTATACTCTCCCAGACATTTTCTAATTAGCCTATTTCTATCTCCTTCTATCAGTTCTATCAATTTAATCTCCCTGTACTACACTTAGCATTCACATTTCAAAGCTTACATTTCTATTCTAAACGCTTCTGCTGCATAATTAATTTGTCTTAAAAGAGAGTATCTATGAATAAAACTGATTAATATTCTTCCCAGTCTTTCACATTCTAAATTAATTTCTGAAAATTTTGAAGAAAGCTCTTCTGACTCTATTTCCGTCTTTGAATGTAATTCCCTAGGCAATACTGAATCTTTCTACATAGAGGAGGGTAAAGACTTTAGTTGTTACTGCAAACTCATCTGGAACATCTCTACTGATACTGAAGAATTCAATGTAACCTGGCTTTATGTTCGAAGTATAAAGTCTATTTCTGCATCGTAAGGGAAAGAACAGTAGTGATTTTAATTTTAAATAATAAAGGCAAGGCCAATATGCTTATCCCTTCTGTACTTTCCCCTCTACCTCAGTTTCATCCTAACTTTTAACGCTTTCCTGCACAGAATGGAAAAAACATGTAAGTCTTGGTGCAAGGTCCACTGAAGCAAAGCAGAATATTCTTGCTGATTTCAGTTATCCAACCATCCCTTGACATTCACATGTAGGTGCATGAGATCATTTTTTAAAAGAAGTGGTATAGCTGTTGCTTCTCTATCAGAGTTTGAAATCACAGAATCATTTTTTGTTGTTTTAGCTTGAAGTTGTTAGTTTTGTAAAAATTGCTGCTACTCATATTTTTGTCATGATCCTATCTCATCATCAGATTTCACAATTTGTAGGAGCTAAAGGTGACCTTCTTTACTAAAGGGACTTCAGATAGCAGTGATTCTTTGATGTGGAGTCAATAATTCTGTGATTCAGTCAAAAGGCTATAATCATATGACAAATTAGAAGTAATTAAATATCAGAATTATTCAATGACTCAACGTAGGGATTTTGTTATGGGTTCGGCTTCCTACCCCCCCCCCCCACCCCCCCGCAGAGTCTCATGTTACGCCGGGAAAGAGAGAAAAGCTGGGGGAGGGGAGGCAGGGCACCTGACTCGGGCTGACCAATACAGTTATTCCATACCACAGCACGTCATGCCCAGGAGGTAGGATTCGGGGGCGGAGCTCTTCTGGCACGCGGGCCCTGGAGCAGCGCGGTCTCTCTCGCGCCACACGGTCTCTGGAGCGCGGTCCCTGGAGCGGCGTGCGGTCTCTTAGCTCGGTCGGGTGGCGAAACGGTTGTATCCTCTCCCTTTGTATTTACTTTGTCATTATTATTGTTGTTGGTGGTGGCAGTAGTGATTTGTATTGTATCTCAGTTACTGGACTGTTCTTATCTCAACCTGTGGGAGTTACATTTTCTTTGTTTCATTCCCCCACTTTCCCCCCATCGGAGTGTGTGTGTGTTGGGGGGGGGGGGGGGGGTGTGGCGGAAAAGCAGGGAGAAGGGAATTTTACGGCTTAAACCCCCACATTTTTGGTGCCCAGCGTGGGGCACTTAAGGGTTGAGATAAAGACAAAATAGCCACTCGTCACAATGCTGATTTACTGGCTTTCAAAGTTGTTGCTCTGGTTCTCACAGGTTCAGTGCATGATACTTTACTTACAGCCGGTTCTTCTTATCTTAACGTTTTTCAGATCTGGGTTTTGGGTTAAGGTTCTTGTTACATTATACTGTATTGCACGGATTGTTAATACAATAGACTTAGTGATCATGAAACTGACCCAGTTTGTGTTTCCAGTGTGGCCACCAACTCTATACTTTGGGAGGTATATAATGGAAGTTCTTAGCAATTACACATCTCTTTTCACCTCCTCGGGTGGTCAGCCTGTGAAGGAGACATTCTTTTGTGCTCCCAGCGCCCCCACCAGGCCGTTTGCAACACCGTTTGAGAATTCTGAAGGTTTTGAATGGCCTTTAGATACCCTTGAGATCTGCCTGCTGGTGGTGGCGGGAATTATCGTGTTGGCACACATACTGAATATGTTGTACTCACAACTATTTAGTCTGGTCCAGAGAGTTAAGCAGAGTGGGGTGTGGGCCGTGTCTGGGGTTAGACCACAATCTAGGATGGCCGAGAGATTTTCCCCAAGGCTGGACAGTCATGAGTGGCAGGGTGTGTGGGATAGTATGGGCAAGTATCTCGGCCAGTGGGCCCCTCCAGTGCTTTGGAACTTCACCAATGAACAAATGCAAAACCCAGAAAAATTAGTAAAACATTTAAAGGAGGTGTGTGATCATTCTGGTCACACCAGAGATGGACAAATCATGGCAACGTGCTGGGGCTTGGCTTATGCTTACAGAGCCTTGTTTAACACCGTCCAGCATCTTCAAAAGGAAAAAAACATCTCTGGATCTGAGGGCGGAATAATGGACAGCGTAGTTAATCCAGCTCCAAGTACAGCAGCTACATCACCACCAGCGACAGGTACAGCCATGACTCGAACCCCAGTGACAAGTACAGCGGCTACCCAAACCACAGTAATAATCACTGCAGCTAAACCAGAGGACCAACTCATACCAATATCGGTTGCCCCTGTACGCAAGAGGAAAAACAAAGAAGAGGCAGGAAAGATGAAACAAGACAAAGAAACGTCACCACCTGGGACAGCATCTGACCAGGAGTTATTACCACACGATGATGAAGAAGAAGAAAAGGAAGAGGTGACTTCTCGATCTCGGACCTCAACCAAGCTACGAAATATGCAAAAAGACTTTACCCGTCAGCCAGGGGAGCACATCATCACCTGGCTGCTCCGATGCTGGGACAATGGGGCCGACGGTCATGAGCTAGAAGGTAGTGAAGCCAAACAGCTGGGATCACTTGCCAGGGAAGGGGGAATTGACAAAGCAATTGCAAGGGAGAAAAAGTCCCTCAGCCTTTGGAAGCGGCTCTTGGCAGCTGTGAAAGATAGGTTTCCATACAAGGATGATGTTATGAGTCGTTCGGCCAAGTGGACTACTCTAGAGAAAGGCATCCAGTCTCTGAGAGAATCAGCCATTGTAGAGATGATCTATATCACTAAGCCGAATGTTGGGGATATACCCATAGATCCAGATGAAGTCGAATGTACACGACCCATGTGGCGGAAATTTACACGGAATGCACCCCAATCATATGCCCATTCATTGGCAACAATAACCTGGAGTGACATAAGACCACCAACAGTGGATGAAATGATTTATAAACTCCGAGAGTTTGAAGATAATCTCACCCCTTCCATCATCTCAGCTGTGGAAAAACTGTCCCAGAACCTCCAACAGTTGAGAGACGATCTATCCAGCTCCTCACGTGTCCCAACAGACATCTCAGCTATTAACAGAAGGCGTCCCACTGTTCGAGAGAGAAGATATAGAAGTTATACACCACGGGCCACCCTATGGTTTTACCTGCAGGATCATGGAGAAGATATGATGGAGTGGGATGGAAAGCCTACTCCAGTTTTGGAGGAACGGGTGCGAGAACTGAAAAAGAGAGCAAAGGTCAAGTCTGATCACCCCATGAAGGCTGCGGCTTCAGTCTCTGGTGAGCAGGTTCCCAGATGGAGTGGAAGAGCAGATTTTACCTCCGCTCCTGTGATAATGAAGAATAATCCATCTCTACAAGACGTGAGTGACCAATGTGATGACTACTAGAGGGGCCCCGCCTCCAGCCAGGTGGAGGTAGGGGACAATCGAACTTATTGGATTGTATGGATCAGATGGCCTGGCACATCAGTCCCACAGAAGTATAACGCTCTAGTAGATACCGGTGCACAGTGTGCTCTGATGCCATCAAGCTGTCAAGGGGTGGAACCTATTTCTATTTCTGGAGTGACAGGAGGATCCCAAGAGTTGACTGTACTGGAGGCTGAAATCAGCCTGACTGGGAGGGAATGGCAAAAACACCCCATTGTGACTGGTCCAGAGGCTCCATGTATCCTTGGCATAGATTACCTCAGGAGAGGGTACTTCAAAGACCCAAAAGGGTACCGATGGGCTTTCGGTATTGCTGCTTTGGAGACAGAGGAAGTGGAGCAGCTGTCCACCTTGCCTGGTCTCTCAGAGGACCCTTCTGCTGTGGGGTTGCTGAAGGTCAAAGAACAACAAGTGCCAGTCACGACAGCAACAGTGCACCGGCGGCAATATCGCACCAACCGAGACTCCCTGATTCCCATCCATAAGCTGATCCGTAGATTAGAGAGTCAAGGAGTGATCAGTAGGACCCACTCACCCTTTAATAGCCCCATATGGCCAGTGCAAAAGTCTAATGGAGAGTGGAGACTAACGGTAGACTATCGTGGCCTGAACGAAGTTACCCCATCCTTGAGTGCTGCCGTACCGGACATGCTAGAGCATCAGTGTGAACTGGAGTCAAAGGCAGCCAAGTGGTATGCCACGATTGACATTGCCAATGCTTTTTTCTCAATTCCTCTGGCAGCAGAGTGCAGGCCACAGTTTGCTTTTACTTGGAGGGGCGTCCAGTACACTTGGAACCGACTGCCCCAGGGGTGGAAACACAGCCCTACCATCTGCCATGGACTGATCCAGACTGCGCTAGAACAGGGGCAAGCTCCAGAACACCTGCAATACATTGATGACATCATTGTGTGGGGTGATACAGCAGAAGAAGTCTTTGAGAAAGGGAAGAAAATAATCCAAATCCTGCTGAAATCCGGTTTTGCCATAAAATGGAGTAAGGTCAAGGGACCTGCACGGGAGATTCAATTTTTGGGAAAAAAATGGCAAGATGGACGCCGCCAGATCCTCACAGATGTGATCACCAAGATTGCAGCAATGTCTCCACCAGCTAATAAGAAAGAAACACAAGCTTTCTTGGGTGTTTTGGGGTTCTGGAGGATGCCCATCCCAAATCCCAGTTTGATTGTAAGCCCTCTCTATTATGTGACCTGGAAGAAAAATGATTTTAAATGGGACCCTGAGCAACAACAAGCATTTGAGCAAATTAAACGTGAGACAGTTCGTGCAGTAGCCCTCAGACCAGTCCGGACTGGGTCAGATGTTAAAAATGTACTGTACACCGCAGCTGGGGAGAATGGTCCTACCTGGAGCCTCTGGCAGAAAGCTCCAGGGGAAACTCGAGGTCGACCCCTCGGCTTCTGGAGTCGGGGATACAAAGGATCTGAGGCCAGCTATACCCCAACTGAAAAAGAGATATTATCAGCCTATGAAGGGGTTCGAGCTGCTTCGGAAGTGATTGGCACTGAAGCACAGCTCCTCCTGGCACCCCGGTTGCCCGTGCTGGGCTGGATGTTCAAAGGCAGGGTCTCCTCTACACATCATGCAACAGATGCTACATGGAGTAAGTGGGCCACACTAATTACACAACAAGCTGAAATAGGAAATCCTGGTCATCTAGGAATTCTAGAAGTCATCATGGAATGGCCAGAGGGCAAAGATTTTGGAATGTCAGCAGAGGAGGAGGTGGTGCGTGCTGAAGAGGCCCCACCATATAACAAATTGTCAGAAAGTGAAGAGCAATATGCCTTGTTTACTGATGGGTCCTGCCGTATTGTTGGAAAGCATCGGAGAGGGAAAGCAGCTGTATGGAGTCCTCAATGACAAGGTGCAGAAACTGCTGAAGGGGAGGGTGAATCGAGTCAGTTTGCTGAGGTGAAAGCCATCCAGCTGGCCTTGGATATTGCTGAATGAGAAAAGTAACCAGTACTTTGTACTGACTCATGGATGGCGGCAAATGCCCTGTGGGGGTGGTTGCAGGAATGGAAGCAGAGCAACTGGCAACGCAGAGGTAAACCCATCTGGGCTGCTGCACTGTGGCAAGACATCGCTGCCCGAGTGCAAAAGCTGGTGGTCAAAGTACGCCACGTAGATGCTCACGTACCCAAGAGTCGGGCTACTGAGGAACACCAGAACAACCAACAAGTGGGTCAAGCTGCTAAAATTGAAGTGGCTCAGATGGACTTCGATTGGCAACATAAGGGTGAATTATTTTTGGCCTGGTGGGCCCACGACACTTCAGGCCATCAGGGCAGAGATGCAACATACAGATGGGCTCGTGATCGAGGGGTGGACTTAACAATGGATACTATTGCCCAGGTTATTCATGACTGTGAAACATGTGCTGCAATTAAGCAGGCTAAACGGTTAAAGCCTCTTTGGTATGGAGGACAATGGCTGAAGTACAAATATGAGGAGGCTTGGCAGATTGATTATATTACACTCCCACCAACCCGCCAAGGCAAGCGTCAGGTGCTTACCATGGTGGAAGCAACCACCGGATGGTTGGAAACATACGCTGTGCCCCACGCCACTGCCCGAAACACTATCCTGGGTCTTGAGAAACGGATTTTGTGGAGACACGGCACGCCAGAGAGAATTGAGTCAGACAATGGGACTCATTTCCGGAACAGCCTGATAGATACTTGGGCCAAAGAGCATGGCATTGAATGGGTATATCACATCCCCTACCATGCACCAGCCTCTGGGAAAATCGAACGGTACAATGGGCTATTAAAAACTACACTGAGAGCAATGGGTGGTGGGACTTTCAAACATTGGGATACACATTTACCAAAGGCCACCTGGTTGGTCAACACCAGAGGATCTGCCAACAGAGCTGGTCCAGCCCAGTCAGAACTTCTACATACTGTAGAGGGGGACAACGTTCCTGTGGTGCACATAAAGAATTTGCTGGGGAAGACAGTCTGGGTTATTCCTGCTTCAGGTAAAGGCAAACCCACCTGTGGGATTGCTTTTGCTCAGGGACCCGGATATACTTGGTGGGTAATGCGGGAAGATGGGGAAGTCCGATGTGTACCTCAAGGAGATTTGATTTTAGGAGAAAACAGCCAATGAACTCAATTGCATGCTGTTGCTTGTTATGTAATTTGGTTTTTTATAGCCCATCAACTAGATGTCTTCAAGTCATCCGTGACTGACCCTCAGACCATCATCCCAACAAAGAATGAACTTTGATGAAACCAGATGTGTTCTGCAGTAAAGGAACAATCAGCATCAGCAGGCAGCAATCCAACACTGCCCACAGCCTCCCCTGCTCTGAAAGACTGTTACAAAAGGTGGAGCCTGACATCACGGACTGGATGGACTCAGCAGCTTTACAGGGATTGGTCCAGGCACTAAGGGATTATATATCTCCATCTGTGTGTGTGTGTGGATGTATATGTACATATATATATATATGGGATGATATTTTGAAAATGTGGGATCTGAGCATGATGTGAATGGTATGGAATAAGGGGTGGATTGTTATGGGTTCAGCTTTCCCCCCCTCCCCCCTCCCCCGCAGAGTCTCATGTTACACCAGGAAAGAGAGGAAAGCTGGGGAGGGGAGACAGGGCACCTGACCCGGGCTGACCAATGAGGTTATTCCATACCACAGCACATCATGCCCAGGAGGTAGGATTTGGGGGCGGGGCTCTCAAGGCACACGGTCTGGGGAGTGGCGCGCGGTCTCTGGAGCGGCGTGCGGTCTCTCGTCTCGGTCGGGCGGCAAAACGGTTGTATCCTCTCCCTTTGTATTTACTTTGTCATCATTATTGTTATTGGTGGTGGCAGTAGTGATTTGTATTGTATCTCAGTTACTGGACAGTTCTTATCTCAACCTGTGGGAGTTACATTTTCTTTGGTTCTTCTCCCCATCTCCCCCCCATCGGAGGGGGGGGGGGTGTGGAAAAGGAGGGAGAAGTGAAATTTATGGCTTAAGCCACGACAAATGGCTTATGGTTTGCACTGATGCTTATTAGAAGCAGTCTAGAAAGAAAAATTCACACATAAAATCTGCATGTTTCCGTACTCTACCTTGATTTATAAGTCTGTATTAAGGAGATAATAGCATAGGAAATGTTTTGAGCAAGTTATTACAAATAAGTCTGATGCTACAAATTATCACAAAAATATTAACCCAACATTTCACTCCAAGCCCCCTAGTTTAGTAGTCTAGCCAGGTAAGTGTGCCAGTTTAAAAGACTAATACCAAAACACCTGTGCTTCAGCAAAAATAAGCATTTTTCTAGTTTACAAGTCTAGAGTGTTCTGTTTTGTCAGCCTGTGAACTCGTATTCTATACAGCATCATTTGTCAGATGTCCATTTCACTTTTACAGTCCCTCTGTTTTCTCACTTTTGAATTATGGTTTTCTGCATGCTTTGGTGATAAAAATAATACATAGTACATAAAGTCTTACATTTCTGAGTGCATTTTTTATCTAGTTTTAAATAATTCCCTTTTTTTTCCATTCTATGGAGAAATGATTTTACAGCTTCAGCATTTTTTTTTCTCCCTGTTGCTAATCCTACTCAGACACTAAATTAGGAAAAAAAGCTGCAACAAACCAGTGAAAACAGTCTGTGTTCTTGTCCTTAAACTAATTAAAATATGATTATATTGCTCTCTGTTTAGTTTCTTAATTTAATTTTGTGGTGTATGGAAATCACTTAACATGAAATAGGCAGTTAAGACTGCCTACTTTTCTGTGTTTTAAGTGCTGTGTGAGGACAGCAACTTAGCTTATAGATTTGCTTTTAAACAATTCCTGTTGTTTAAAATATTTCTTGCTTGTGCTTTTGTAAGAACTTAAATAGGAAGGGGAATATTCTGGAAAATTTCTCTTTTGAATCGTATTTATAATCTAGAGTTCAACAGTCCTTTAGTTTTCTGAAGTCATGAAGGACATTGGGAACTCCTCAAACACTTATTTTGAGGCAGAAGTAATTTGTTTGGCTTTGTGAAATGCTTAGCACAGTAGATCTGGAGCTCTGAAGTACAGGAACATTCCAGGATGGTGAATAAAAAATAATTGATATAAATTGAACCGTTTCAAACTCAACATAGCATGAAGCTTAACATTAGAAACAAGTTTATCTCTAATTCTGAGTATAATGGCGCTCTTAGAAAGTTTTGCTGTTCAAGAGCTCCGGCCTAAGACATGTAAGGATTTAGGTGGAAGGTAAGCAGTTTGTGAGACTTGTTCTTGTCCTGGGACAGGAATGTTATGAGGTACCCCAGCATCTACAGAAAGAGCACCCCACTACTGCACTTGAAAAAAACCTCTCCTCCTTCTGAGAAAGTACCATCTGAGACTGTTCTCCTGCACAAAGCTTGTCGATCTTGCTTGACAGTTTCCTGCACTCTCTGTGGGTAACACAAATATGGTGAGTATAGAAAGGTACCCCATGTTCTCAGGCAAAAAGACGCTGTCAAAGATTAAATTTGCTGAAGAAAAATTGTTAAAACTTGTTGATAAGTAAAATAGCAACAGTCACAATGACCAGATGGTGCTCACAGAAAACTTGAAGAAATTAATAATTTTGTTCTCAAGGCTGGTAGCAAAAATGTGTTTGCTATATTTAAACGATAGTTCACTGAAGAGTTTCAGAGTAACTGGAATTTCTTAAAACTCTTTGTCAAAATGGTAATGATAAAACTGTAGATCAGATGATTCAGAACCAGGTAGCTTAGTTTAAGTACTAGGTAATGCTATTTTGAGAGCCAGTCTGAACAGTTAGAGGAGAACCCCAGCTTACTTTGGAAAATGATCACTGACAGCCCTGTGGTTTTTTAGACAGTTGCTTGTTTAGTCCAAACCTTCCTCCCTTGTCTTTCCTGTTGAATATTTTCGCCCTTGTGGCATTAGCTAATGAAGCGTTTGATAGAAGACCAATATATTGGAAACCAATATATTTTAGTTTCATTGAGGGTTTTTTTTGTGGTTTTGGTTGGTTGGTTGGTTGGTTTGATTTGTTTTCTGGGGGGTTGTGTTTTGGTTTTTAAGGGGGAGTGGAACAAAAATGAGAATATTGTGCTTGCACAATCTGACTAAATGACCTGCTGTATCTTTCCATCTTGGCAGTGCTATCACTTAGTTACTATCAGCAAAAAGAGACACTAGTCATAAATACTTATTTAAAGGTTTTATCACAGAGGTATTACTATTATTTTCAGTTTACATTTTATTTTTCAAACACTTCTATTTCTGGTCCTGTTTCTTGGAGAAATATATATTGTTGTATTCGAAAATGAAAACAAATTGATGATGTTCCCAAGCACAGGACTAGGAATGCTCCAGTGCTGTCCTGGATTTTCCTAATTATGTCTGGATGAATTCTGCCTAGAACATGACAGATGCGCTCAGGATAATGTGATATTTCTGCTTGCTGTGAACTTTCTGTTCACAGGTGTGATCCTGTGATTCTCCAGTTGTAAATCAATCTTTTTCAGCATTCTGTTGCCTGCTAGAGCCAAAGTAAACCAAAGATAAGGTTTTCTACTGTTATTGACAGTCAGCTCTCTTCATTTTCTTCTGTCTTTAAACACAGTTCTCCTAAAAAGCTTTTTCAGAGAGATCATTTTGTAGATATATAAACGTAATTACATAAATATAGTTTTTGTCCAAAGGAAATAAAGAGTTACAAGCTGTGTGCCTGGGGTACTTAGAGGATTATTTTCATCTTGCAATGCATGTGAAAGTAATTTATTTTGTGAATATTGTATGAGGTAATATTGAAAAGATATTATTGAAAAAGAAAGGTGTTAACAAAAGGTTTTGGGACTGCTACTCTCTAGCCCAGGTAACATTTTTGAAGATGTTTTGGGTAATGAAACCCCTCATGCTTGACAATACTAATAGGGTTTTTAATGACTATTCAGTCCCTAAAGGTAATTTGGTCTGTCCATTTTTCAATTATTGGAACAAAATTATTTCAGCTCTTACCTGTCGAATATTTAGGAAGCAACATGTGCCTTATGCTCGCTGTTCTTCAGCATCAGCAATGTAGTATTAAAGGCAGTAGAGAGTAAACCCCAACTGAGAGCAAAGAAAATGCAAACATAAATAAGAGTGATAGCATGTCATTTGTCTGTTTGATTACAGTTATGCTGGAGTATAAATATACTTTACCAGTAAGATACCAGCATAAAACTAGGCCAAAAGAACCAGTTTAAGGAGAAAGAGAACATTTTTTCCCTTATACTTAGCCTCTGTTGCACTTCCAGTTTCTCTTTCTATGCCTCTTGTGCTATTGCCACATTTCTTCCTTTGTTTATTTTTTTCTTCATTCTTCCATTTCACTTATTCCATGGCAATCAGGGAACGCCACAATGTAACTGAAGAACCTATCACATCTATGTCATGGTTACCTGACCAATACCTAGCCCAACCAAGCAGTGATCCAACCCTTCTGGGTAACTGCTCCCAGTTTATATAGTGGGCATAATGTACTGTGGTATGGAACACCTTTTTGGTCAGTTTGTGTCAGGTGCCCTGTCCTTGCTTCCTCCCGGCTTCCCCTCCTCCCTGGCAGTGCATGAGGCTCAGAAAGTCCTTGGTCTGAGTAAACATTACTGAGCAGCAGCTAAAACCAGCAGCGCTATCAGCGCTGTTCCCAGGCCGAAAGTTGAAAACACAGCCCTGCACCAGCTACTAAGAAGGAGAAAAATGACTGCTACTGCTGAACCCAGGACAAATTTCTTTTTTAAATATTCCTCATTATGATGCTGTTGAGGAGTAGATTGTAAAAGTATATGAGCCAATCTCCCCAAAACCAGAATGTGTTTGCACATTCATTCACTTAGGAAACATAAATAATCCCATGTGTCTTGGGATCAAAAAGAACTCATGAACAAAACTTGATAAAATGTATTAAATTGTCAATAAAGTCAATAAATATTTTCCACTGTGGGTGTAAGTATCATCAGCTTATTATTATTATAATTTAATAAACAATAATTTATATATAAAAACAGTGATGGCAGCGCTGTCACTCTTTGCATTGAATCTATTTTAAGAACTATTCTTCAATAATTCTGAAATCCACAATCACCTTAAAGACAATTTCACAAATCAGTGACAACTTCTTATATCCAAACAGCTTAAGTGAGGGTGAGTGGAAAGAGCAATCACAGACTACAGCCAAGTACATCTTTGTCTTACATGACAACTAATGCATTTTCTGATCCCCTGAACCAACTACAGAGAGTCAAATCCAAGCAAAACTACTCCAGAATGGTAGGTGTGTACATGCTTTCTTTCAAAAGTGGAGCAGATGGTGCATTTTAGTTTTATATCTGGATGTCTAGGATGAGGAAATGAGGATAAAAGGTTTCCCCTTTGGTGCAATAAATCAGTGGTTAAAGTATTCAGAGACCTTTAATCCATAATATCTTCCACAATAGCATTTTATTAGCCCCAAGTTCCCCTGAGATAAGGAGCAGGCAGACGTTCAAATTCTCTCAACTTTTTTCTTCATTGCATCATTCAGTGTTATCAAGGCACCCCTTATGACAAAGAGCACACATCACTAACTGTAAATATGGGGTTATAACTACAGCCTAGCTTCTAACATTGCTTGTCTGGAAAGAATAACTGAGATGTTACCCCTGGCTGGTCTGTAACTGATCTGGTACTTTCTTAAGGAGGGGAAAGCCAAATGAAACATGAGGACTTGCAATGAAAAAATTATCAATCTGATGATGATCACTTATCTCAACAGTATGATATCAGGCAAGCCCTGGGGCTACACAAGTATCTTGAGAGCAAATGAGACAAAAGAAGTAGCAGTTGAGGTGAGCATGGATTTATCATCTACCACTTACCATGCCACATTTAATGACAAATAATGCCTAGTAAAAACTAGTATATTCTTTATCAGATCTCTAAAGTCGAGTACACGTGGTTATCGCAGTGGCTTGGCCCTTTCTAGCAGCCAAGCTACCACCCTGCCTCAGAGAAACAAGGGAGAAAATAAGAGAAACAGGGAGATCATAGAATCATAGAATAGTTTGGGTTGGAAAGGACCTTAAGATCATCTAGTTCCACCCCCTGCCATGGGCAGGAACACCACACACTAGATCATGTCACCCAAGGCTCTGTCCAACCTGGCATTGAACACTGCCAGCATTAAAACCTGCCTTGGGCAACCTGTGCTAATGCCTCACAGTAAAGAACTTCTTATAGCTAACCTAAACTTTCCCTGTTTAAGTTTGAGCCCATTACCCCCTGTCCTGTCACTACAGTTCCTAATGAAGAGATCACTTACCGAGTTCTGCCACTGATGAAACAGACTTGGAAAAAAATAATTAATTCTCAATTAAATAATATTTAATTACTGATTCTGGCGCTGGGAAACAAAAACAAAATAAAAGTAACAAACATTTCTACACATAGGGAAAACACCCTTTTTCTCCTTTTCCCCTGCTCAACATCACTTCCATGCTCAATATCACCCCAGATGCCTCTTCTCCCCCTTCTTGTTATGGCCAGAGGTTACACTCAGTCCCTTCAGGGAGGCAACGAGCATTTATGGGCAACATGGTAAGGACATAAGGGTTTCTCTGCCACTCTTTGTTTCACATTTTTCTCAAGATCTGGTTGGAATCCTTTTGGGCATGTATCTGTTGTGGCATGCCTTCATCCATGGACTGCAGTCCCTTCAGGGATACACTCTTCTGACATGGGTTTACCCACAGTCCCTTCATGGGGACTGTCTGCTCTGCTATGGAGCACCTCCTCCTCTGAACATGGTGCTTCCTCTGTTGTTCCTCACTCTTTTTGTCCCCTCCTCCTCTACCTCTGGCATTTTTTGTCCTTTCTTAAAAACATTTTCACATAACTGATGGGCTCAGCTGTGTCCTGCAGTGGGTCTGGTGAGAAGCCAGCTGGAACCAACTCTGTCCATCATGGAGGAGCCCCTGACCTCCTCCTGCAAAGGCCTGAAGCTCCCCCACTACCAAAACCTCACCACAGATATCCAATTCAGTTATATACCCAATTCAGTTATCAGCTAGCTTTGGTGAAGCTGTGAATGCCCTGCTGCTGAATGGTAGATTGCAAGGCATTATTTGAGATGTCATACTGAGCCAATTAAGAGGCTATTGCATTTTGTGACTTCAGCACTTCTGTTGCTGAAACTGTTTCATTTTGCAGGGAATAAATTGCTTTTTATTATCATATAGGGAAGAACTTGATTCCATAGAAGTGTGGTTAATTTTCCTTCACAATAATAGATTACAGGCATGCAAAGGAGTAAGTTTGTTATTATTCCAAAGGAAGTTATTATTCCAAAGACAATTCATTTTCCATGCCTACACTATGTATTTTACATTAAAAAGAACAAACTGAAGAGTGCAAGTGAACGCTGAAGACCTTACACAGAGACAGCAAACTGACTTTGAGTATGCTTGTCCTGGGTTCAGCAGTGGCAGTCATTTATCTCCTTCTTAGTAGCTGGTGCAGTGCTGTGGTTTTGACTTTTGGACTGGGAACAGCACTGATAACAAAGATGGTTTTAGTAATTGCTCAGTAATGTTTAGTCTGACCAAGGACTTTCCGAGTCTCATGGTCTGCCAGGGAGGAGGGGAAGCGGGAAGAAGCAGAGACAGGGCACCTGATTCAAATTAATCAAAGAGGTATTCCACACCACAGCACGTCATGCTCAATATATAAACTGGGGGCAGCTACCCGGAAGGGTTAGATCACTACTCGGTCGAGTATCGGTGAGGGGGTGATGAGTGGTTGTATTCTCTTCCCTTGTTATTTCCCTTATCATTATTATTATTGGTGGCAGCAGTAGAGGGTTTGTGTTTTACCTGAGTTACTGGACGTTTCTTATCTCAGCCCGTGGGAGTTACATTATTTTGATTCTCATCCCCATCCCTCCGGGAGCTGGGGGAATGTAGAAAAGGGAGTGAGTGAACAGCTGTGCGGCTCACTGAGCTTTAACCATAACAACGCTGTATCATGATGCAGAAGCATCAGGGCCAGGTAGTGAACATCTTCACAGAAGATGATTTACCCATTTCTAGAGTAAATTAACCTGCACAGTGTTTCATGTTACAACTGCTAGACTGCTAACACAAACTACCAAAAAATCATAGAATCATGAAATAGGGTTGGAAAGGACCTTAAGACCATCAAGTTCCAACCTCTCCACCACGGGCAGGGACATCTCACACTAAATCATGTCACCCAAACCATATCTTTCTCTTTGACTGAATATCAAACCCCAATAGATAAACCATATTAAAGTAAGAATGAAACCTGCAGCATTTGACTGACCTTCAGTGGCCTGAGGAGATTAAGAAATTCCTAAGATTAAGTAGTTCCCAAAATACAAAACAGAGGAGAGTTTTGTAGACCAAATGTTGCAGAGACTTGTAAAACAGCAGCTCAGTTTAAACTGTCCATGAAAGAGGAAAAAAAAACCCCAAAACCTTCAAATACAATTTTTGATACTTCTTTGAAAATCTGGCTTGAAAAGGGAGTAAAGGCTACAGTCTTCCTCTGTCCTGGGTATTTTAATGGATTAAAACCATTTCAAGTCTGTGGAAAAAAAAGCCCCCCTGTGATCCTTGTCACGTAACATTTTCTTTTTTTTTTTTTCCTCATTAGTGCTTCAGAACATTGTAAGTCTAAATAATAGAAAATGAGGAAATTAAAGTTGTAATTCAATGAGTGAACTCCAGAATTCCCTGTTGCTTTCAAACTGTATAAAACAGAAACTTCATGCTCAATATTCAACAAGACATATAAGACATTTATTTGCATATTATTTGGCTGTTAAAGCTATAACTTTTATTTCTATTAGCAGATTGGCTTGATTCTTGATTCATACTGACATATATAAGTAATGCTTCCCTGACTCTCTGGGTGGCTTATGAAGTTGGTTAAAATACTTGATCGTCCTTCTTTTTATCGTCCTCTTTCTAAATCCAGCCTCAAGATACTGAGCAGGCAGATATGCTCTGAACCTTGCATTACTAACATCTGCCTCTCAGTTAAGATGCTTTGTAAGAGCAATTAGTATCAAATGTTGCATCTGCTGCAAAGACTACCTGCTGTGTACAAAAAAGCCACACTTTTTTTTTCTCCTATTTTTAGAACATTCCAGTTCCAGTGCCATGACATCTGTGTACAAATACAGAGCAGCACCTTGAAGGATTAATAAACAACAGCAACAGAAACAAAAATTCAGATTTCCTGTGGCCATTTGATTGTGGAATTGCATAGTAAATAAATTACATTTATAAAGTACAGTGATATGTACATAGTGATAAATATATTAAAAACACATTAGCAATGTTTTACATTATTACTATAAGCCAAAGGGAAATAAAATATATTTGATTGCTTCATGGATTTATCTTCATGATTTAAAATACAGGCAAAAAAAAAAATTCATGATTTTAAATACATGCAAAATACTTTGCTTTGCATTTAAGTATTTTATCCTAATAGATCCATCTACCTAGCTACTAGGCTGATACAGAGTAGAGTAACACAGAGGGTGCAAGGAACTGATTTTCAGTTACATACATGGATCTATGATTTGGGTATGACTGCTATTTTCAAAACCTTCATACTGTGGACTAATAACACATAACATATGCCCTGACATTACACCACTTTCTTCTGGCAATTTTTTCTGGCTTTCATTTTTTTTCTTGCTTTGTTTCCACAAAAGTTTAAACAATATACTTTTACTCACTTTGATGCAATGTAGCTGCTGGAAGCAAGACCATTTAGCCACCAATTTGTATTTCATAGATCAATATTACCCAGAAGTTTAGAAAGTACTTTCATAAGAGGTAAAGCCTCTCACATCCTTCTATAAACAAGAAAGTTTAAAAAATGCAATTCCTTCCTACTTTGCTTTACTATTTTTCAAATTTTTAGTACTTAATTTTTTAAATATTAAAGGGTTTATTATAAATGATAATGGAGTAAAATTAGACCATAACTGCAGGTCTGCTTGTTGACCTCATATATGATGGGATGAAGAAGCTGATAGCATTTTTATGAAGTTCTTAACCATTCATGTGATGACCTTTGTACACTTTGTCATCTGTCTCCAAGAAACATTTGTTTCCTTGGACCTAATGGCTGACTTCATATAAATCAAAGTGGTTTAATTTTAAACTAATTAGATCTGTATCAGTACCCAAATATATTTAACCTCTGTGTAAAACCAGCACCTTTATGACAGGCTCACTCAGAACACATATAATAAGCTACATTCCCTAAAACTGCAAAATTCCACCACACTAAAATCTCACTGTATGCTGTAATGTGCAGCAGACTCCTGTCCTGTCTGGGAGCAGTAATTTCTACTGTTTTTTGGTTTGTGGTTTGTTTTATTTTCTTCCTCACATATTGTGATATAACAGCTTCTATTCTCCACAGGTAAGCTTAATGAAAAAGGAAATAAAATTAAAAAAACCCAACAGTGTCTGCTTTGTATGTTACAGAAATCTGACCTTTCAAACAGTGTTCTAAGTTTACCATGCTCAAAGGTATGAAAAGGTATTACCTTCTAAATTTTGCTTTTATTTATTTGGTCAAAAATGTTACTCTAAATAAACTTCCCCTTGAATATTCTGTCATAAAGAAAGAAAAAGCAATGTTTGCTATCTGCCAACAAACTTTAACCCCTTCCCTGTAATCTTAACTACACATGTTAAGTGGATCGTCAGGAAAGGGTCTTCTCTGCATCAAGAGGTCTACATTTGTGCATCCTACCAAAATTTTGCACTGGTAAATACCATTATCTATGGTTCTTGGGTTAGTGGAGCAAAATGACTTCATACTATTTGAGGATCTTTGCTCCTTTGTACTGAATGTATGTAAGGACATTTATATTAGAAGATTATATATGTAAATTTGCCCTATAGACTCCCACTAGTGGTGTGTCAGATAACGAGTTTGAAAATTTTGTGTATAGTGCATACATTATGAACAAACTCCTATACCCCTTTAATATTGTTTTTGGCAATGAAGTATTTTGCATGCTACGTTCAATGGTGGCCACAATAAGATTAGTAAACGTCATCAATTTTAAGGGAATATATAAGCATTTTAAGAAGAGTCTTATTAAGACGAGATTATGTATTTCAGCTTGTTGTGAAGTTATTTGACATACCACTGCCACATCCAATACTGCGGATTAATAATGTACACTCACTGTACGCTAGATGGTACTGAGTGGAAAGATGGTTTTGTATGCTTTTAACCTGTCTTTGGATTTCTGCTTTTTTTTTTCCCTGCTTTTGATCAAATCTATAATTTCTATAAGGTAAATTAGAATAAAATGCCATTAGAATAGCTTATGTGAATGCAAATGAGATATGTTTTTTTTTTACTATACCTCTCAGGGCTTATCCTTTTATTATGCTTGCAGAAAGGACAGTCTGGTTAGAGCCAGGGGCTAATTCAGAAATGACTTGATAATCCACTGATAAGATGGTATTTTTAGACTATATTCTCTGCTCTAAGCTCCAGTGACTAAGGATGAATCAGAAATTGTACTAGTCAATCAGCTTAGGATTTGTTGTTTACATGATGGCTTCTGAAAATTTAAGTGTACTTTATTATCTGAAACAAACATCTATGTCACACTGCTGTTGTAGGTCAGAAAAAGATTGCAACGAAGAATAAAAGACATAGGCATTTTCTTCACTAGATTTTGTTTGTCTGGCTTGTTTTTAATCATTTGAGTTCTACCATAATATCTGTGATGCAGTATTAATTGTTGGGTTTCCTAAAAGTCATATAATATCTATTTAGGTTCTCTGAACACCTAAATCAATACATAAAAGCACTGACATTTTTACTCCACGTTCCATCTATCTGCCCTTTTTTGAACAGGCAACTGTATTTACGTCCTCCGAGTGGCTGATCTTTCCCTTTGTAGGGACAATTTTCACTACTGCAGTATCCATTTTTACAGCTGAAGACCTAGAGTGGATTCTCACTCAGATAGCTTATGTCTCAACCTATACCCAAGATATTTTCATGTAGTCCAAGACAGATTCTGGCTGTCAGGAAAATTCTTTTTTCCTTATTTGAACATCTGGAAGGGGTATCAGAGATGACATGAAACCCTCAGTATCAGCGGAAAATTTGCTGAAGATAAATTATTTTTTCTTAACCCCTTATTGTCCTCATACTCCCTGGTGCCTCTAGAGAGAGCACTGCTAGCTACACGAATATATACATTTAGCAAAGTTACTAGTTATCTGAATATATAAATTTAGCAAACTACATAGAATCATAGAATCATAGAATAGTTAGGGTTGGAAAGGACCTTAAGATTATTTAGTTACAACACCCCTGCCATGGGCGGGAACACCTACCACTAAACCATGCCACACAAGGCTCTGTCCAACCTTGTCTTGAACACTGCCAGCGATGGAGCATTCACAACTTCCCTGGGCAACCCATTCCAGAGCCTCACCACCCTTACAGGAAAGAATTTCTTCCTCATATCCAATCCAAACTTCCCCTGTTACAGTTTGAACCCATTACCCCTTGTCCTATCACTACAGTCCCTCATGAAGAGTCCCTCCTCAGCATCCCTATAGGCCCCCTTCAGATACTGGAAGGCTGCTCTGAGGTCTCCATGCAGCATTCTCTTCTCCAGGCTGAACAGCCCCAACTTTCTCAGCCTATCTTCATACGGGAGGTGCTCCAGTCCCCTGATCATCCTCGTGGCCCTCCTATGGACTTTTTGCAACTGTTCCATGTCCTTTTTATGCTGAAGACACCAGAACTGCACACAATACTCCAAGTGAGGTCTCAGGAGAGCAGAGTAGAGGGGCAGGATCACCTCCCTCGACCTGCTGGTCACACTCTTTTTGACGCAGCCCAGGGTACGGTTGGCTTTCTGGGCTGCAAGCACACACTGCCTGCTCATGTTCATTTTCTCATGGACCAGCACCCCCAAGTCTTTCTCCGCAGGGCTGCTCTGAATCTCTTCTCTGCCCAACCAGGAGTTGTGCCTGGCATTGCTCCAACCCAGGTCTAGGATCTTGCACTTGTCATGGTTAAACTTCATCAGATTGGCATCAGCCCACCTCACAAGCTTGTCAATGTCCCTCTGAATGGCATTCCTTCCCTCCAGTGTATCAACCGAACCTCACAGCTTGGTGTCATTGACAAACTTGCTGAGGGCACACTCAATCCCACTGTCAATGTCACCAACAAAGATGTTGAACAAGACCGGTCCCAACACCAATCCCTGAGGGACACCACTTAAGACCCTTTACAAAATCTGCCCCTTAGGTAGCAGTCAAGGATGTTTCTGCATTTCTAATATTTTCCCTTTTTTTCACATTCAGTTGTATGCAACAAATAAAATGGAAGAAAACAGTGAATTCAGTTTGGAGTTTAACAGGTATCTCCTACATCATCAGTAATAACAGAGCAATTGAATGACTGTCTTTTTTTTTTTGCTGCTGAGCTGTTCTGGAAACTTTTGCAAAAAATTGTTCTTTTATGGGAAAAGTAGTTTAATTTAGTCCACACAATTTCTTGTAGCAAATAAAAGTATTTTTGCCATTTTGAAACTGTGCCAAGTTTTCTAAAGAGAAAATTGGAATTTTCTGCAAAATAATGTTATTGTAATTCATGCTTTAGTTTCTGTTCATCCTGCTTTCCTGACTATACATAAGAATTACTAAAACTATAATGCTTTGTCAGTATTTTCAGCCATAATAATTCCTACAAATGCTAAGCATTTTAAAGCTGCCATCTTATAACACCCTTATATAAGATGCTGTATTTTTTTCTTTGCCTTCAAAGATTAGATTTCAAAATTTCATATACGGAAAGTAGGAAATAATAATTCAACTTCTAATGACCAAATATGATACAATATTAAATATGTCCTAGAAAGTGATCAATGCTCCAATCTGATGCTGAGCAAGTTGCTTTAAAACAAGTTTTGTTTTCCCATTCTTTGTTTTATGATACCTGGTTGAAAGATGAGACACTTAATTCCTGTTCAAAATTGTTGAAAGCACTGATGCTCCACATATGTATCAGGAAGTACATAATGATACTGGAAAGAAAGAAGGTTGAATGATAAGACTTTGTCTCAAGACAATAAATGTTCTGATTAACTAAACGGGAAAAATACATCTCTTACAACCTAGGAATTTAAGGTATATCTTAACACTCAGAGGAGCCAACACTTTGCAGGATTAGGGAAATACCAGTTATATAGCTGTTATTCATCAATTTTTACAGATACTAGATAAAGCTAAATCAGAGGCTCACAGACTTAATTCTTTTCTAATTCCTTTCATTTTTCATCCTGACAATGTTTCTTTAGAGAAATTATACAGTACAAACACACCCTCCAAAGGAATTAAGAGAGACAAATACTCTAGAAGTAATAGAGAATTCCTACATTCTTGCCTTACCTGAGTGCATCCCACAACTAAAGGGGAAGGCAGCTTGGTGCTCCTGGATTTTCCAAGCTTATCCACTCTGAGAAGCAAAGGGGCCAACAGAAGGGGCAGTGGAGATAAGCACATCACTGCCAATTAAAATAAGAGGGAGCTGGACCTGTATCAAAAGTTTTGTACCATCTGTTAGAACCATTTTCATATGTTGTCATGTTTTGTGATCATGATTCATCAATGTCTGATGTTTTTCCAGAACACAGCATGGTTTAACCAATAATTTTAGTGTGCTTTACATATTAAAGGTGCAATTAATAGAATATATACCAAGCAATCAGAGGACTTGTTGTGACTTTTCCATTTAAATTGCAACAAAGGTACGCACTTAGAATTCACTAGTAAACCATTTTCTGTCTTTCACACAGCCATTTTAATGGAGTTTGGCAATATTTAAATCAAAAGTGGAAAGATGAAAGCTAATTACAGCCTAATATACTAATGCTCAAACAATTTGCATTAATATAAATTAAAAAGAAAGGGATAAAAAGCAGCTAGTATTACATGGAGTCATTCTTAGGACATTCAACTGAAGCAGTATTTATTTATTATTTTTAAGATATTTTAACAAAACGCTTACTTTGCTAAAGAAAAATGTTTCCAGTCACAATTAAGACCTCCATTATCCCTATTAAATAGCATTGCTTTTCTATTATATGGGTAAAACTGTTAAACTGAATGAGGCACATATTTATTGTTGCCATTGCTACATATGAATTCTGCTATGCTGCAAATTATCAGAGTAAAATTAGAAGTAAAACAGGTTGTTAAAACAATTTAAATAATTTTTCCCTGACCTTCAAAGGTTAATGTTACTCTTCACCTCTGATATTGTTCTCCCCTCAGTTTGTCAGAAGTAAATTGCCAGCTATTTGCTGCTACATTCAGTTCAACTACAAGTACCATTTTTTCCCATTAATCTTCACAACGTACAACTCTTCTCATTACTCAGTCTTTTTCATTTATAGGTTTTATTTGTTTCTTTTCAGACATAGGGAGGATGAAATATATATCTGACTTAGTACAGCAACTTTGGGTTTGGGGTTTTGGTTTCCTTTCTAGATGGCACCCATGAACCATACAACTGACACCAAGTTCCTTATTTCTCCCCCACAAAACTCCATCACCAGCTTCCCAAACTGTACTTTCTAAAAGGTAGGCATATTGGACCATGAGTCAAGATAATTATTAATTACATGTAGACCAGTAGCAATAGCTTCACTGAAGGGGAAAATTAAATGAGACTAACTAACCAATAAGTTAACAAAAAGTGAACATTAACGTATTGGTGTATCAATTTAAGTGTCAAGTGTCCGTAGTGGCTTTCAAGGGTGATAATGGATTTTAGTATCACCTTAGGGACAGATTTTAATTGTGCACTGTAACAGTGCTGTTCAAGTCATTATATGACTGGAGTATTACTATTTCTGTAACAACCTGGATCTAAAACTTGACTCTAGGCTGAATTGCAGCACTGCAGGGAATCCAGGAGAAAATTATTTTACACATTCAACAAAATTAAATATATTTTTCATGCCCGACAGCCCCTTTGGCAATGTGAAACAAATTCTGGACCAAGATTGTTCTACAAAAACTGCACTGGTATAACCTACGCTAGTATCTTCACGACAAGGAGACAATGAGAAGGAGGAAGTTTAATCATGTGTCCCAAGACATCAAGAACCACAGGTTCGATAAGACAGGAGAAAACAAAAGAAAAAATGGGAAGAAAGCATGAAGTAAACTGACATAAGTACTCTTTGTATACTTGAGTTATGCCTGGTTTGCCCCCATGAACCCATATGGAGACATTGTTACTCTGTGAGAAAATCCCATGTTAAACAGATCTTGAGGAGTTCTTGCCACACCCAAGTAAATCAGTAAATCTAAACTTTGGAACAAATCAGACAAAGATTAATCTCACAAGGCAAAATGTCTTCATCTGTTATATAGTGACTATACCCCTGATACACAAGGCCTCTTAATCAATATTAACTTCTGGTCTTTCCATTTTAAAATTCAAATGCAATCATCATATTCATAACGCAATGCTACTGAAACCTCATCCAATATTCTCATCCCAATTAAAATGAAGCAAACAGATTAGTTTTAAAACTATGTGGCATTCTTTTTATGGACTCATTTCTTCAAAAACCACTTAGTTATAAACAATCCATGAATAGAGCAATTAGGCCTTTTGCTTGGTTTACGGATTACAGACTCTATGCCTGTGCAAGTATCACAAAATATTCTAAAGCACTACAGTGCAACAAAACACATTGAAATCTGTGGGGGTTTAAGCCGTAAATTTCACTTCTCCCTCCTTTTCCGCCACACCCCCCCCCCACACACACACACTCCGATGGGGGGAAAGTGGGGAGAGGAAACAAAGAAAATGTAACTCCCACGGGTTGAGATAAGAACAGTCCAGTAACTGAGATACAATACAAATCACTACTGCCACCACCAACAACAATAATAATGACAAAGTAAATACAAAGGGAGAGGATACAACCGTTTCGCCGCCTGACCGAGACGAGAGACCGCACGCCGCTCCAGGGACCGTGCCGCTGCAGAGACCGCGTGGCGCGAGAGAGACCACACCGCTCCAGAGCCCGCGTGGCCAGCCCGAGCCCGAGCCCGAGCCCTGCTTCCCCCACAGCCCGCCGTGAGAGCTCCCCACCCACAACTCCCACCTCCTGGGCATGATGTGCTGTGGTATGGAATAACCTCATTGGTCAGCCCGGGTCAGGTGCCCTGTCTCCCCTCCCCCAGCTTTTCTCTCTTTCCCAGCGTAACATGAGACTCTGCGGGGGAGGGGGGAGGGGGGGAAAGCTGAACCCATAACAATCCACCCCTTATTCCATACCATTCACATCATGCTCAGATCCCACATTTTCAAAATATCATCCCATATATATATATATGTACATATACATCCACACACACACACAGATGGAGATATATAATCCCTTAGTGCCTGGACCAATCCCTGTAAAGCTGCTGAGTCCATCCAGTCCGTGATGTCAGGCTCCACCTTTTGTAACAGTCTTTCAGAGCAGGGGAGGCTGTGGGCAGTGTTGGATTGCTGCCTGCTGATGCTGATTGTTCCTTTACTGCAGAACACATCTGGTTTCATCAAAGTTCATTCTCTGTTGGGATGATGGTCTGAGGGTCAGTCACGGATGACTTGAAGACATCTAGTTGATGGGCTATAAAAAACCAAATTACATAACAAGCAACAGCATGCAATTGAGTTCATTGGCTGTTTTCTCCTAAAATCAAATCTCCTTGAGGTACACATCGGACTTCCCCATCTTCCCGCATTACCCACCAAGTATATCCGGGTCCCTGAGCAAAAGCAATCCCACAGGTGGGTTTGCCTTTACCTGAAGCAGGAATAACCCAGACTGTCTTCCCCAGCAAATTCTTTATGTGCACCACAGGAACGTTGTCCCCCTCTACAGTATGTAGAAGTTCTGACTGGGCTGGACCAGCTCTGTTGGCAGATCCTCTGGTGTTGACCAACCAGGTGGCCTTTGGTAAATGTGCATCCCAATGTTTGAAAGTCCCACCACCCATTGCTCTCAGTGTAGTTTTTAATAGCCCATTGTACCGTTCGATTTTCCCAGAGGCTGGTGCATGGTAGGGGATGTGATATACCCATTCAATGCCATGCTCTTTGGCCCAAGTATCTATCAGGCTGTTCCGGAAATGAGTCCCATTGTCTGACTCAATTCTCTCTGGCGTGCCGTGTCTCCACAAAATCCGTTTCTCAAGACCCAGGATAGTGTTTCGGGCAGTGGCGTGGGGCACAGCGTATGTTTCCAACCATCCGGTGGTTGCTTCCACCATGGTAAGCACCTGACAGCTTGCCTTGGCGGGTTGGTGGGAGTGTAATATAATCAATCTGCCAAGCCTCCTCATATTTGTACTTCAGCCATTGTCCTCCATACCAAAGAGGCTTTAACCGTTTAGCCTGCTTAATTGCAGCACATGTTTCACAGTCATGAATAACCTGGGCAATAGTATCCATTGTTAAGTCCACCCCTCGATCACGAGCCCATCTGTATGTTGCATCTCTGCCCTGATGGCCTGAAGTGTCGTGGGCCCACCAGGCCAAAAATAATTCACCCTTATGTTGCCAATCGAAGTCCATCTGAGCCACTTCAATTTTAGCAGCTTGACCCACTTGTTGGTTGTTCTGGTGTTCCTCAGTAGCCCGACTCTTGGGTACGTGAGCATCTACGTGGCGTACTTTGACCACCAGCTTTTGCACTCGGGCAGCGATGTCTTGCCACAGTGCAGCAGCCCAGATGGGTTTACCTCTGCGTTGCCAGTTGCTCTGCTTCCATTCCTGCAACCACCCCCACAGGGCATTTGCCGCCATCCATGAGTCAGTACAAAGTACTGGTTACTTTTCTCATTCAGCAATATCCAAGGCCAGCTGGATGGCTTTCACCTCAGCAAACTGACTCGATTCACCCTCCCCTTCAGCAGTTTCTGCACCTTGTCATTGAGGACTCCATACAGCTGCTTTCCCTCTCCGATGCTTTCCAACAATACGGCAGGACCCATCAGTAAACAAGGCATATTGCTCTTCACTTTCTGACAATTTGTTATATGGTGGGGCCTCTTCAGCACGCACCACCTCCTCCTCTGCTGACATTCCAAAATCTTTGCCCTCTGGCCATTCCATGATGACTTCTAGAATTCCTAGATGACCAGGATTTCCTATTTCAGCTTGTTGTGTAATTAGTGTGGCCCACTTACTCCATGTAGCATCTGTTGCATGATGTGTAGAGGAGACCCTGCCTTTGAACATCCAGCCCAGCACGGGCAACCGGGGTGCCAGGAGGAGCTGTGCTTCAGTGCCAATCACTTCCGAAGCAGCTCGAACCCCTTCATAGGCTGATAATATCTCTTTTTCAGTTGGGGTATAGCTGGCCTCAGATCCTTTGTATCCCCGACTCCAGAAGCCGAGGGGTCGACCTCGAGTTTCCCCTGGAGCTTTCTGCCAGAGGCTCCAGGTAGGACCATTCTCCCCAGCTGCGGTGTACAGTACATTTTTAACATCTGACCCAGTCCGGACTGGTCTGAGGGCTACTGCACGAACTGTCTCACGTTTAATTTGCTCAAATGCTTGTTGTTGCTCAGGGTCCCATTTAAAATCATTTTTCTTCCAGGTCACATAATAGAGAGGGCTTACAATCAAACTGGGATTTGGGATGGGCATCCTCCAGAACCCCAAAACACCCAAGAAAGCTTGTGTTTCTTTCTTATTAGCTGGTGGAGACATTGCTGCAATCTTGGTGATCACATCTGTGAGGATCTGGCGGCGTCCATCTTGCCATTTTTTTCCCAAAAATTGAATCTCCCGTGCAGGTCCCTTGACCTTACTCCATTTTATGGCAAAACCGGATTTCAGCAGGATTTGGATTATTTTCTTCCCTTTCTCAAAGACTTCTTCTGCTGTATCACCCCACACAATGATGTCATCAATGTATTGCAGGTGTTCTGGAGCTTGCCCCTGTTCTAGCGCAGTCTGGATCAGTCCATGGCAGATGGTAGGGCTGTGTTTCCACCCCTGGGGCAGTCGGTTCCAAGTGTACTGGACGCCCCTCCAAGTAAAAGCAAACTGTGGCCTGCACTCTGCTGCCAGAGGAATTGAGAAAAAAGCATTGGCAATGTCAATCGTGGCATACCACTTGGCTGCCTTTGACTCCAGTTCACACTGATGCTCTAGCATGTCCGGTACGGCAGCACTCAAGGATGGGGTAACTTCGTTCAGGCCACGATAGTCTACCGTTAGTCTCCACTCTCCATTAGACTTTTGCACTGGCCATATGGGGCTATTAAAGGGTGAGTGGGTCCTACTGATCACTCCTTGACTCTCTAATCTACGGATCAGCTTATGGATGGGAATCAGGGAGTCTCGGTTGGTGCGATATTGCCGCCGGTGCACTGTTGCTGTCGTGACTGGCACTTGTTGTTCTTCGACCTTCAGCAACGCCACAGCAGAAGGGTCCTCTGAGAGACCAGGCAAGGTGGACAGCTGCTCCACTTCCTCTGTCTCCAAAGCAGCAATACCGAAAGCCCATCGGTACCCTTTTGGGTCTTTGAAGTACCCTCTCCTGAGGTAATCTATGCCAAGGATACATGGAGCCTCTGGACCAGTCACAATGGGGTGTTTTTGCCATTCCCTCCCAGTCAGGCTGATTTCAGCCTCCAGTACAGTCAACTCTTGGGATCCTCCTGTCACTCCAGAAATAGAAATAGGTTCCACCCCTTGACAGCTTGATGGCATCAGAGCACACTGTGCACTGGTATCTACTAGAGCGTTATACTTCTGTGGGACTGATGTGCCAGGCCATCTGATCCATACAGTCCAATAAGTTCGATTGTCCCCTACCTCCACCTGGCTGGAGGCGGGGCCCCTCTAGTAGTCATCACATTGGTCACTCACGTCTTGTAGAGATGGATTATTCTTCATTATCACAGGAGCGGAGGTAAAATCTGCTCTTCCACTCCATCTGGGAACCTGCTCACCAGAGACTGAAGCTGCAGCCTTCATGGGGTGATCAGACTTGACCTTTGCTCTCTTTTTCAGTTCTCGCACCCGTTCCTCCAAAACTGGAGTAGGCTTTCCATCCCACTCCATCATATCTTCTCCATGATCCTGCAGGTAAAACCATAGGGTGGCCCGTGGTGTATAACTTCTATATCTTCTCTCTCGAACAGTGGGACGCCTTCTGTTAATAGCTGAGATGTCTGTTGGGACACGTGAGGAGCTGGATAGATCGTCTCTCAACTGTTGGAGGTTCTGAGACAGTTTTTCCACAGCTGAGATGATGGAAGGGGTGAGATTATCTTCAAACTCTCGGAGTTTATAAATCATTTCATCCACTGTTGGTGGTCTTATGTCACTCCAGGTTATTGTTGCCAATGAATGGGCATATGATTGGGGTGCATTCCGTGTAAATTTCCGCCACATGGGTCGTGTACATTCGACTTCATCTGGATCTATGGGTATATCCCCAACATTCGGCTTAGTGATATAGATCATCTCTACAATGGCTGATTCTCTCAGAGACTGGATGCCTTTCTCTAGAGTAGTCCACTTGGCCGAACGACTCATAACATCATCCTTGTATGGAAACCTATCTTTCACAGCTGCCAAGAGCCGCTTCCAAAGGCTGAGGGACTTTTTCTCCCTTGCAATTGCTTTGTCAATTCCCCCTTCCCTGGCAAGTGATCCCAGCTGTTTGGCTTCACTACCTTCTAGCTCATGACCGTCGGCCCCATTGTCCCAGCATCGGAGCAGCCAGGTGATGATGTGCTCCCCTGGCTGACGGGTAAAGTCTTTTTGCATATTTCGTAGCTTGGTTGAGGTCCGAGATCGAGAAGTCACCTCTTCCTTTTCTTCTTCTTCATCATCGTGTGGTAATAACTCCTGGTCAGATGCTGTCCCAGGTGGTGACGTTTCTTTGTCTTGTTTCATCTTTCCTGCCTCTTCTTTGTTTTTCCTCTTGCGTACAGGGGCAACCGATATTGGTATGAGTTGGTCCTCTGGTTTAGCTGCAGTGATTATTACTGTGGTTTGGGTAGCCGCTGTACTTGTCACTGGGGTTCGAGTCATGGCTGTACCTGTCGCTGGTGGTGATGTAGCTGCTGTACTTGGAGCTGGATTAACTACGCTGTCCATTATTCCGCCCTCAGATCCAGAGATGTTTTTTTCCTTTTGAAGATGCTGGACGGTGTTAAACAAGGCTCTGTAAGCATAAGCCAAGCCCCAGCACGTTGCCATGATTTGTCCATCTCTGGTGTGACCAGAATGATCACACACCTCCTTTAAATGTTTTACTAATTTTTCTGGGTTTTGCATTTGTTCATTGGTGAAGTTCCAAAGCACTGGAGGGGCCCACTGGCCGAGATACTTGCCCATACTATCCCACACACCCTGCCACTCATGACTGTCCAGCCTTGGGGAAAATCTCTCGGCCATCCTAGATTGTGGTCTAACCCCAGACACGGCCCACACCCCACTCTGCTTAACTCTCCGGACCAGACTAAATAGTTGTGAGTACAACATATTCAGTATGTGTGCCAACACGATAATTCCCGCCACCACCAGCAGGCAGATCTCAAGGGTATCTAAAGGCCATTCAAAACCTTCAGAATTCTCAAACGGTGTTGCAAACGGCCTGGTGGGGGCGCTGGGAGCACAAAAGAATGTCTCCTTCACAGGCTGACCACCCGAGGAGGTGAAAAGAGATGTGTAATTGCTAAGAACTTCCATTATATACCTCCCAAAGTATAGAGTTGGTGGCCACACTGGAAACACAAACTGGGTCAGTTTCATGATCACTAAGTCTATTGTATTAACAATCCGTGCAATACAGTATAATGTAACAAGAACCTTAACCCAAAACCCAGATCTGAAAAACGTTAAGATAAGAAGAACCGGCTGTAAGTAAAGTATCATGCACTGAACCTGTGAGAACCAGAGCAACAACTTTGAAAGCCAGTAAATCAGCATTGTGACGAGTGGCTATTTTGTCTTTATCTCAACCCTTAAGTGCCCCACGCTGGGCACCAAAAATGTGGGGGTTTAAGCCGTAAATTTCCCTTCTCCCTCCTTTTCCGCCACACCCCCCCCCCCCCCAACACACACACACTCCGATGGGGGGAAAGTGGGGGGATGAAACAAAGAAAATGTAACTCCCACAGGTTGAGATAAGAACAGTCCAGTAACTGAGATACAATACAAATCACTACTGCCACCACCACCAACAATAATAATGACAAAGTAAATACAAAGGGAGAGGATACAACCGTTTCGCCGCCCGACCGAGCTAAGAGACCGCACGCCGCTCCAGGGACCGCACTCCAGAGACCGTGTGGCGCGAGAGAGACCGCGCTGCTCCAGGGCCCGCGTGCCAGAAGAGCTCTGCCCCCGAATCCTACCTCCTGGGCATGATGTGCTGTGGTATGGAATATCCTCATTGGTCAGCCCGGGTCAGGCGCCCTGCCTCCCCTCCCCCAGCTTTTTCCCCTTTCCCGAGGGGGGGAAGCCGAACCCATAACACCATTCTTCCAGGGACACAGTAGCAACAGCCGGAAACAGGAATCTGCCTTCCTCTTTCTGTTGGTGTTATTATAGACTATGCTGTGGCAAGCCCTACTTCTCCACACAGGAAGCATTTGGATCTGCTTTTCTACCCAGTGATGCCTAATACTTCACACATTTTTTGTGTAGTTGTTCCAGTTTTCACTTCATTCTATTTCTTTCTCCTCTAGTTTTCTGTGGAAGCTAGTTATTCTGATCAGATGGCAACAGCTTGCTTAGTATCAAGCATAGAGACATGTTCATGTTGGCTTTAATTTCCACACAAAACTGACTTTGTGACTTACCCTATTTTCCTGTCTTCTAATAATGATTTAGATCTAAGAGAACATGTTAAACACATGCTGAGCTTAACATATGGAATCTGTTTTCTTGGAGGAAAGTAATTTACCTCAGCATTAGGGAGCTGAAATAAAGATAAGAAATAAAACCCCCTAGCACCCATAACTCTTTAAAATCTCTTCATTTTGATATCTCTGCATGCAGATAACTCTCAAAGGAAGATGAGATGTGCTATACCCTATACACTTGTGCAAACAGCCTGCTATCTTGTGTTAATGCTTCAGAGAAAAGCAAAACAGATTCCCTGTGATGCTCATACAGTAGTCAGTTTTGTATCAACTGTTTGTCCCAGTGCTGGAAATTTTTTTTTCATGGCATGAAATCCTACTTATTGGCTAAGCAAAGCGAGCACTGCTCTTTAGAAGATGCTCAAGTTGCCACTGAAGTCTATTTATATACACAAAAATGCTGCTCTCTTTCAAATGCTGTCTATTTTTTCATTTCCTGCCCTTAACACATTCAGGTACTTTTTTATTTAAAGACTTAAGTTGTGTGCTACTTCCCATCAGAATCACAAAAATGTGTTAATACAACCTACACTGAATTCCTTTGCAAAGAAAACTGCTGCTAAAAAATCATTTGCCCAGTGCAGTAAATGCCTAGTTCAGAAGAAGGGATATTTTGCAGATCTACCTCCGGTAACAATATCTGTCAAAATGAACAGCTTCATTTCTCCTTTTAAAAACTCATATGCTGGAAGAGAGGTTACTGCACTGAAATGCATTACTTCTGAACTGTGGCACATGCCTCCTGTATCTATTTCTTCATAAGGACTGCTTTAAAGTATCAAAATGGATCTACTTCTACTAGGACAGTTCATGTAGGATTTACCTGTTATGGCACTTCAAAGTATAATCTGAGGAATAAAGCCATAAAGGGTAGGAGTGTCCAAGTCTGCTGATCAATATTCAAGGATCACCTGTTTGAAGGTCAGAAGCCCTGCATTCCGACAAGGAGGAAATGAGGCAGGAAGGCCAGAAGGTCTCCATGGATGGATAAGGAGTTGCTGAGAAAACTCAGACAGAAAAAAGAAGCTTATAGAAGGTGCAAGCAAGGCAGGTGTGCTTTGCTTTTTCATCACCATATTTGCATCCTTCTTCCCTTTGGAGTTGAAAAGAAAAAAATAAAGCTTCACTGAAAATGCATATATTATTTTCTTTTCTCAGTGTCAGTGGGGTTTTCTGTGTGGGCACTTCCTCCATAAGAGAGCCCATTCTGCGATTAATTATGGCATTAGAAGATACCTTCCTAAAGCTGGATAGAACTTTGAGGTTTTCAGTTTCTAATGTTGTGCAGTACCGACTCACTTTACACGTCGTGTGCCAGAGACTGCAGGCAGACTGCGACCAGGTGCCAAGAAAGAAGCCTGACTTCAGTGACCCCTAAAAATTGGTATCAGACATTAGTTGGGGAAGAACACTGGTGTGCACTATTCAGTTTCTTGCCTGGCTGTAATCACAGCACTGTTATCTATTTAAACCACATTTTATCTTCTCTGTCATGTTTCTTTATGTACTGAAGGCAAGTATAAAGCTACTGTCACAAAGATCCAAACTAAATTATAGCCATAAATGTATGGTTATAATATATTCAGAATATATAACATATCCTTCAACTGTGGGAGAACAGATGCAGTGTCTCTACAGTTGTTATTTATAAAACAAAACTGGTCAGATGTTAAAAAAATATGGCCAAGATAAGTTGTGGTTTTGGATAATTACAAATAAAAATTAATGCTGATAAATCTGCCAGCCTTAATAGATGTACATCTGCTAGGAAAATGGGGAGAGACAAAACCACCTTCATATTATTATTAAAGCTGATTAAAAACTTGGAGCTGACTCAAAAAAAGAAATATATCCATTTTTTATTACTGATTACTAGGAAAGAAATTTTAATCTCTAAAGATTTACTATTAACAAGATGAAAAGAGGACAAGAAACATAAAGGCTGTTTTACTCCCATAAGAAGAATTTCCTAGTTTATGCTAGCTATTGTCTATTAACTGGGTAGAGTTAGACTCCCACTCATACAAAATAAAATTGCTTCTAATATCTTATGTATTTCAGATGGACAGAAATAAAACAACAACATAGTAATACCTGGCATATATATACTAAAAATGACGAGAAACTTTAAATCGCTAATAGTCATTTCCTTTAGAGGATCAATAGAACTTCTACATAAGCTAACAGCTAAGGGTTAAATGCGTATAACCTGTAAAGATGATTGTTCTTTTTTTGTTCCTTTGGTAAAAATAGCTTCCTCCTAGAACTTCCTTGCATGCATAGTCAGTTTTCAACCATCAAAAGGGACTAAGAGGTGTGTTTTCCTCCTCTTTTCTAGGAGGATATCATAGAGGAAAGGTTACTGGGTTCCTGTCTGTGTCTTGGGTTTAGGTCCTTCAAGCTGAATTGCATGCATTCTATACAACCTTAAGGGAAAAGAAAACTTGATCACTCCTGCTTTTTGACTGCAAATTAAGAGGTGGCTTTCCACACCTCAGGACAACATTGATTATTGAGAATAACAGCTATACTATTGGAAAACACTAAAAACTTGGTCTCTGCATGTTTCCTTTCACTTTATTCCATACCTAAACCCACAAAAACATCCCTGTCCTTTCACAGAATCAGCTAATCAAATGAATACACTAAAAAAACCCCACATTGTTTTCACAGTTCACAATTACACCAAGTTACATGGCTATGCCATTTGAAAAGATAAATAACAAGCCAGCAAGTACATAAAACTTTGATATTTGAAGCAGCTGGCTGAAAAGATGGGAGGCTCAACCCCATGGTAAATACAATCAAATGCAGATGTGCAGGGGCATACCTAATTTTCCCAGTTTGGGCTATGAACTTGTATTATTAAAGCAAAATGATTGCTAACAAAAACGATGTTTTTCAAAATTGAATACCATTTGTGGTGACCGCTCATGTGCTCTACATATCTCAGAAGCTCAATGGGCACTAACTGTCTTTCTAGGTACAGGAAGGGAAGAAGTCTCTCTTCTTTCTTTAATAACAAGTTTCTAATAATACACAGTTCTGTAGCTTAATTAGAAATCGTTAAACTTTCAGTATTTTTTAATAAGAACTAAGAAAAAACCAGTTTTGCTACCAACTATCCTTAGCAGCAACATTTCACAGCATGCAATGTGAAAAGGTCAACCTGCCAGGCAGTAATACATAAAATACGGATGAAAATGCGGGCAAGGAAAATCGTCTTGAGGTGAACATATTCTTCTAGAAAACCAAAGTGGTAAAAAGAATCATCCTGTTAGTAGGAACTACACATTCTTCAGCTGTGAGTGAAAGCATAGTTTTCAGAAATCTGTTTACTACATTAAAGATAAAAAAATCAATATGTGTGTTAGTCTGCTCAGTAGTCAGCTATTTTGGTCATAATAATTATAATCAGAGCATTAGCATAACAATATGCTAGACCAGAATGTTAATTCATTTGCTAGTTTAAGGCTTGCTATGCTTTGATTCTATAAATACATCCAGCTGCAGAAGTTAATTTTCTGGTTTCAACATTATGTATAATGAGCTACCTGACTAATGGCTCACTGCAGACAGCTACAAAGGAGTTAGAAATCTACACTTTGAGAACTTTTCACATACCCATGACATTTCCCTGGGCAGCTTCATAAAATGGTGGAAAAGCTATTCCACAGAGCTGTATAAAGGAAATAACACAGCATTATACGTTTTCTCCAGGCATGAAATTTTTAATGGGTGATGTGAAATAACACAGAAACAACTCCTGTCCACAGAAGAAATTGAAAATATTTTTATTTCAAGTACAGCCAACTCTATGTTTAAAATTTCTGGTCCTGAAAGCTGCATTAGGCCCTCCAGAGAGAGTGCTGAATCTCTCTAGAATCCAAGTTTTCAAACTACCAGCTCCCCAGTGAGACAGGTTTTGCAACTCATTCACAGACCTCAATAAAACCAAACCAACAGAGTTTTCCTGAGATGGTTCTGTGCTTGATTGCCTTTCAAATACTTACTGAAACAGACTAGCTTTCACTGAGACAGCTGCCAAACTAATGAAAAACTGTGGGGGGAGTACACTACAAGAAATGACAACATGCACAAGTGTTCCTTTCCATAGCAATGTGAGAGACTGAACTGAAATCACATTCTATCATTGTCTCAAAGATAGATGTGAAAGAGATGGGTGTGAAAGGTAAGTATGAGGAGCTGAGATCAGACTCCACTGTGCATTCTCAAGGATTGCTGAAAGACATGCAGTTGAAGAGCTAGCTGCAAGACCAGCTGGATGATCGTTATCAACCAAGAAGGTGCAGTACCTTACGTTAAGGACAGAGGTACTTCCCCCTAAGACATAATAAAAGGGGACAAAGGTAATCACCCACCACTGAAGATGTAGAATACTGACCCTCAGGCCATTGCTGGACCCATGGTGGTGACTATTACCCTGCTCTATCTGTTTATAATAATAATAGTAAACAAATTGACCGATTGCAGTACTTGACCTCATTTGCATTTTAATTTCACTCTGGGAATCATGGAAATAATATTTCTTACACTGGGTTTATCCAGTCAGACCTTGACAAGTGGTCATAAGCAACACACTGATTTGTATCCTGTTGTGATACTTATAATGGGATTAAGAATCTTTATACTTCAAAACAAATAACAATTTATTTCAGTTTTAAGAACTAATCGTGTGTAGTCCCTGCTTAAATGACTACTCCGTGACATATTCTGCATATTGTTCCTTTACACCACTACCAGTTAGTCACCTCTGTTAAAACACAGATTCCTTACTGCCAGCAAGAGAATCCTGCTATTTACAGAAGTGTTAACTGATAACTTGTTTCCACATACCTATACTGCACAGTCACCATCATTGATATTAGACATGGTCTTCCAAAGTATATTTTAACCAAATCAGTGAGACACCACGTGGATAAAAGGACTACAAGGTGTGCAGAAAAATGTCTGGACAGCTGGACTCCAAGGACTGTGATCAGACCAATATGAGCATCAGGTGGCAACCAGCTAGTAATGGCATCCCTCAATACCGGCACAAATACCATGTAAAATTACTATTAATGGCCTGTACAATGAGGCAGAGCACACTCTCATCAAGTTGGCAGATGATACCAAAAGGGCAGGGGGCAGTCACCAGCACTCCAGAGGGTAAGTCAATTGAGAATGATTGTAACAGACTGGAAAAACGAATTCACAAAACCCTCAAAGTTCACCAAAAGCAGATGTATAGTGTTGCAGCAAGGACAGAATAACCCCATGCCACTATATGGGCAGCAGGCCACAGAGCAGTTTTGCAGAAAATTGGTTGGGAGTGCCAGTCAGCAGAGAATTGCACATGAATAAGCAGTGTACCCTAGTGGCAATCCTTGGTTTAATTAGCAAGAGTGCACCCAGCAGGTTTAGAGAAATCATAGAATAGGTTTGAGCTGGAAGAGACCTTTAAAGGTCATCTCTGCACAGTGAGCAGGGACATCTTCCACTAGATCAGGTTGCTCAGAATCCCATCCAACCTGACCTTGAAGTAACATTCCTTCCTCAGCACAGGAGGGAACAGAGGGAGAGCCAGCTTTCTTGTAGAATGTGCACAGCAAGAGAGGAGGACACATTGAACCCAAATTGCATCACAGGAAATATGTTGTAACTTATTAAAATATATTTTTAACCTCAACCTCATTTAAAGGTGTGTATGTGGGAATTTCCCTGAAAAGACTTGTAACCATCTTCTCAGTGCTATGTCCAAAAACTTACCCACTCATGTAAATCCAATAGGAAAAATATACAAATAAACTTCAAGCAATAACAAAGATGCAAAA
The DNA here is from genome assembly GCA_017639245.1 of Myiopsitta monachus. NCBI lineage: Eukaryota > Metazoa > Chordata > Aves > Psittaciformes > Psittacidae > Myiopsitta > Myiopsitta monachus. Next base: position 48,550,586 of record CM029917.1, read on the forward strand.
ACTACTCCTCCGTCAACTGCCACACAACAATTTTCCTAATGGCAATGTTCAGAATTGATGCCAAACCAGCATAGAAAACTGGAAGAAGTAAAGTATATTTCACTTAGATAATCAGCAGCTGATACCTAGCAAACAAAGTGTTAAAACTAGTTCTAAATTCTGTAAGTTCCAGTGTGTAAATGGAGACATTTGTATGGAATTATTTCCATTTGGTAGTTCTGGCGTTTCCTCTACTGTCAGTGTTTCCTCTCCATTTTGTAATTCACCAAAATAAGAAAGAACAAACAAAAGTGACCTTTCACACAGAGAAAGGAAGCATTTTATTCTGTCAGCATAATAAGCTACCAGAAAAATGAGAGCTTTTAGCAAAATGTCACTGTGCTGTCACAGTTGTTCCGCTACTGTGATGAATAACAGGCAGCTCTGTATGACTGCTGTAGTTCACCCTGCACCAGGGTCATTGACCACTTATCACTGTGGAGATCATTGTGAATAATGATGGTAGAAAATGTGGAGGTAGCTGGATAAATAAATACTTGTTATTTCCTGGGCAGGGGAAAAAAAAATAGAAGTGCTATAAGAATAGTTTACCTCTGAACTGGGAGAATTTAAAGGATATATTTTATGTCTGCTTTTGATTCCACATTCATCAATCTGAATTTCAATATGCATAGGGTATGAGGTAAAGGTACCTGAAATTGTGAAATAAACTTATATTTACTTGTACATAGCATATAATCAAAACACATTAACCAGCACTGTTTTGCTTTAAATCTGTTTGATATTTGCTTCATTTAAAACAGTTCTATATTCATTAGATGATTAAACACCTGAGGAAATATATACTTTGCTTCATGAAAAATACATTATTAATTGGGAAGGCATAGCTTTGCCAGAGAAACTAGGCAGATATTTGTTTAATTTTGCAAATAACTGCTTTTGTCTCATTCACCTCTCACAATGATGTTACTACTGCCACTGCTGATACGAGGACACCTTGGATAAATTCAGTATACACACAAAAAAGATATTACAGCAGTGGCAAGAACAGCTGATGCTCATTACAGCTCATACAGAAAATGCAGTTCAAAGTTTTTCAGGTGTTCTACAGTTGGTAAGACATCTCCAGAAAGAAGAATACACTAAAAATGTCATATGAAATTTTACAAAATATTTTCCTGGATTTTCTGTGAAATTGTTTTTTTTAATATTCTTGTGGGCCACTGAAAACTTGCAACACAGGAAATGAAATCTGTTTTTTATTTGAGTGATGGGAGTTATCCACTTGGTTGTATCTTGATCCAGAACGCAGTCACATCGGCAACATGAAATTTAAAATGTAATCACAAAAAAGGGTATTTTTTTCTCCATTCCCACCCTCCCCTAAATATATCAAAACCAAGCAAGAATGTTTTCATTTGAAAGAAAATAATTACAAAATCATACATTATACTTGGAGACGATAAATTCCAGCAGAAAGAGAAAATAGAAGAATTGGAAGTTCTCAGATAAAATTCAGCTCCGGCTTTCCCCCAGAGTTTCATTTGATCTATCCAGAATTGAAAAAATGAAGTCATATGCAGACCCTTCTCCTATTCTTATATCAAATATTATATTTTTGTCATGCTTTAAGCCTAGCTGGTAGCTCAGTACCATGCAGACATTTTCTCTGTCCCCCCCTTCCTTCCCCCCTGCTCCCGAAGGGATGGAGAGGAGAATCAAAAGAATGTAGCTCCCATCGGTTGAGATAAGAACAGTCCAGCAACTAAGGTATAACACAAAACCACTGCTGCTACCACCAATAATAATAACGAGAAGTTAAATAACAAGGGAAAAGAATACAATTGCTCACCACCCATTGACTGATACTCAGCCCGACCGAGCAGTGATCTAACCTTTCCGTGTAACTGCCCCCAGTTTATATACCGGGCATAACATGCTGTGGTATGGAATACCTCTTTGGCTAGTTTGGGTCAAGATCCTGTCTCTGCTTCCTCCTGGTTTCCCTCCTCTCTGGCAGAGCATGAGACTCAGAATGCCCTTGGTCTGAGTAAACATTACTGAGCAGCAACTGGACCATCTTTGTTATCAGCACTGTTTCCAGGCTGAAAGTCAAACACACAGCACTGCACCAGCTACTAAGAAGGAGAAAAAATGACTGCTACTGCTGAAACCAGGACAGTATCCACCCCCTATTCCACACCATTCACATGATGCTCAGATCCCACATTTTCAATATACCATCACTCTTATCTCATATATATACATATGCATACATCCACAGAGAGAGAGAAAGAGAGAGAGAGATCATTCCTTAGTGCATGGACCAATCCCTATAAACGGCTGAGTCCATCTGGTCCATGATGTCTGGCTCCATCTCTTGTAACAGTCTTAGAGAGCAGGAAAGGCTGTGTGCAGTGTTGGATCGTTGCCCACTGATGCTGATCGTTCCTTTACCGCAGAACTCATCTGGTTTCATCAAAGATCATTCTTTGTTGGGGTGATGGTCGGAGGGAAGTCAGGGCCAGTCACTGGTGACCTGAAGACATCTAGTTGGTGGGTTATAAAAGTGCTACATAGAAGGCAACAGCATATAATTAAGTTCATTGGCTGTTTTCCCCTGAAATCAAATCCCCTTGAGGTAAATGTCAGATTTCCCCATCTTCTTGCATTATCCACTAAATCTGTCCAGGTCCCTGAGCAAAAGCAATCCCACAAGTGGGTTTACCTTTACCTGAAGCAGGAATAACCCAGACTGTCTTCCCTTGCAAATTCTTTATGTGCACCACAGGAACTTTGTCCCCTTCTACAGCATGTAAAAGTTCTGACAGGGATGGGCCAGCCTTGCTGGCATATCCTCTGGTGTTGACCAACCAGGTGGCTTTTGGTAAGTATGAATCCCAACATTTGAAAGTTCCACCACCCATTGCTCTCATTGTAGTTTTTAACGGCCCATTATACCGTTTGATTTTCCCAGAGGCTGGTGCATGGTAGGGGATGTGATATACTCAATGCCATGATCATAGCCCCAAATATGTATAAGGCTGTTCCGGAAATGAGTCCCATTGTCTGACTCAATTCTCTCTGGCGTGCCGTGTTGCCGCACGACTTGTTTCTCAAGGACCAGGATAGTGTTCTGGGCAGTGGCGCGGGGCACAGCGTATGTTTCCAACCATCCGGTGGTTGCTTCCACCATGGTAAGCACCTGACGCTTGCCTTGGCGGGTTGGTGGGAGTGTAATATCAATCTGCCAAGCCTCCCCATATTTGTACTTCAGCCATTGTCCTCCATACCAAAGAGGCTTTAACCGTTTAGCCTGCTTAATTGCAGCACATGTATTGCAGTCACGAATAACCTGGGCAATAGTGTCCATTGTTAAGTCCACCCCTCAATCATGAGCCCATCTGTATGTTTCTCCTCTGCCCTGATGGCCTGAAGTGTCGTGGGCCCACCGGGCCAAAAATAATTCACCCTTATGTTGCCAATCGAAGTCCATCTGAGCCACTTCAATTTTAGCAGCTTGACCCACTTGTTGGTTGTTCTGGTGTTCCTCAGTAGCCCGACTCTTGGGTACGTGAGCATCTACGTGGCGTACTTTGACCACCAGCTTTTGCACTCGGGCAGCGATGTCTTGCCACAGTGCAGCAGCCCAGATGGGTTTACCTCTGCGTTGCCAGTTGCTCTGCTTCCATTCCTGCAACCACCCCCACAGGGCATTTGCCGCCATCCATGAGTCAGTACAAAGTACTGGTTACTTTTCTCATTCAGCAATATCCAAGGCCAGCTGGATGGCTTTCACCTCAGCAAACTGACTCGATTCACCCTCCCCTTCAGCAGTTTCTGCACCTTGTCATTGAGGACTCCATACAGCTGCTTTCCCTCTCCGATGCTTTCCAACAATACGGCAGGACCCATCAGTAAACAAGGCATATTGCTCTTCACTTTCTGACAATTTGTTATATGGTGGGGCCTCTTCAGCACGCACCACCTCCTCCTCTGCTGACATTCCAAAATCTTTGCCCTCTGGCCATTCCATGATGACTTCTAGAATTCCTAGATGACCAGGATTTCCTATTTCAGCTTGTTGTGTAATTAGTGTGGCCCACTTACTCCATGTAGCATCTGTTGCATGATGTGTAGAGGAGACCCTGCCTTTGAACATCCAGCCCAGCAGAGGCAACTGGGGTGACTGGAATGAAGTTTAAGTTTCTAACTGTGGTTTTGTACAAAATAAGCTAAGAAGAAGCAGGCAAAGTTCATCAGTTGTGGATATTCCTTATCTCAGAAATAAGTTGTCGTAAGAAACCTAAGCCTACACTGCTCAGTTTCCATGGCTTAATATCTTCTGACCCTTATATCATCATCTGTTCTCGAAGTAACAAAAGAGATGCCATTTGAGTCAATGAAAAATCTGGGTAGTTATAGAAAGAATTAAGTGTACATCTTTAGAAAATATTCAAACAGCTAGATTTCTTGTCACTGAAACTCTCATTCTGTATTGGAATATGTATTTATTTAAGACAGCTAAGAATTTAATGAAAATAATTGCTATGGATCAGTGTTCAGGATTCTCTGTGTCGTGTCCAGGAACTGGGAGCTATTGGCATGCCATGATGCAAGGTTATTCAATGTCTCCTGAGATGGTTAAACCAGAAGTGACCTAACTTTTGTAGCTGAGAACAGGATTGCCTCAAAACATGCATATTCCTTAATGAGCCTCAGGGTCTAGCACATCACTTGTTTCTTCATATTTGCTTCTTTGGTCATTTTGTGTCTTTAGTTGCAGTAGTATCTCAAGATAGAAATAATGAGTGGAAGATGAATAATGCAAAGGTGGCCATTATACCCGACACATTGTAACAGAGCTTATAGACAACACACAGGAATGAATAAGACGCTAAGTAATGATGAGGAGAGAACTAAATAATGGAGAAAAATGTTTTCCCGGACTAGTACAGACAGCTCAAACACAGGTAGGCATCAAGGAGGCAAGCAAATCTTTGGACATTTGCCAGCTGTTGCTGTTCTAATTTCAGAGATATATTTGATTTTCTTCACCCACTTTTTAAAATAACCTGTATTTTATCTCGATTGTCTTGTGGCATTTTTTTACAATTGTATTCCTGTTTTCATTAAAGGGGAAGAGTAAGGTGTTAATGAGTAATCAGACCAGACTATTACCAACATCATTAAGGAAGAAATCACTGTAAGTTCAATTTAGTGGTAAAGGAACCTAACAATATTATTTTCTTCGATAATGGAATAATTAGATAAAGGGATCAATGTATTCACAAGAAAGACTGTTGGAATCATCTTATTGTACTAGCATTTTGTTTTGTTGCTGAAGACTTTTTCTCTGCTTTTCTCACTGGCCTTCCAAATTCTAGTGAAAACCAAATTTTTTTTTCATGGATAAAATTATTTTTTATGCTATTAATTAAACCAAGAGAAATGTAATTACTTTTATGTCTTGCGCTATTTTTATCTCTATTTTCTCTTCATAGTGCATGTGTTATTGCAGGAGCTAAGTGGAACTAGCTTTTTAAAATGAGAAATATTATTGATTCTTATTTTTTTTGGGTGATTTCAATGAGAAACATCTAGTGCTTGTGTAAATGCATAAGAAAGCTTAATTTAAAATCATGATTTAAATCTTCTGTTGAAGAACTAGTATCTAGACTAAATCCTGTTGTCAGTACTGCAAGGCTAGGGCTACATGTTATCTTGTATGTATTTCAGGTATTTATATTGTGGCCAATGGCAGCTGAAATTATATCTATCCTTTATTCCTAAATAAAATGGTTTGAAAATGCAAATAATTTAGGATTGTTCTAGATAAAATAGCCTGGAGTTCGTTGGTTTATTTGCAAAGGTCACTTTGAACTATGACTTTTGCTTAATCAACACATTCATGAGCCTCAGGCCTGTGCGTTCTTGTGTGTGGCCTCACATCATTGTTCTCTGTGACTGGATATCAGCTTTGAGAAATTATCTGTCATTGCATATATAATGAGGGGTATGTGACATGTTCGGGATGACTTTCATCAAATTCTCTCTACCATATGGATTGTCTTAAATGAACATATATTAGAAAGTGGAAAAATAACAGTAAAACTGTTAAGGGCTTGCACTGACTTAGCTCAGTTGCACACAAAACAAAGGGGATCTTGCAGCTTCAGGAAATTGTCCCCTTCTGATAGGTTATTATCAGGATACTAATTCGCTTATCTATAAAACACTTCTCTCACATGATCTATTTTCTGCTTGGAGGTGTAACTTTAACTGCCAAAAGAAGATTGGAAACAGCTGTTGTAATAACCAAGGATTCATGATAGAGATGTAGTCATAAAAAGAGATTTCCACTTGGAGGATTTGCTCTCTGGAGACAGACTTGCCAAAGGTACCCTCTGGAAACCTCAGGGGCATGTCAGTGATGGGGGAATTTTTAGGATATAATGGTTGGTGACCGGGAAAGGCTTTTATTGATTTCTGTATCTGTTTGTAAAGGAAAAAAATGACAAGCGAGTTTATGACAATAAATAATGAAATACTACTAGATAGGAGAAAGAGCAACATGGAAACAATTCTATTAATTATGAGAATGGTAGTCAGGCAAGTAACAATGGGAGTGGAAAACAGGTAGGGCTAGTCCCAACAGGCCAGAAGGAAAAAGAGACTACTTTTTAATTCAGGGAACCTGCGGGACAAAAGGGAGGTATTTAGTGAATTCATTAATATATAGTATCATACTACTGAAAAAAAAAACCATAATGGAATAACATCTGTAACAGATGTGTTGAAGGTTTTGCATAGTTCAGGGAAGGAAAATGGGAGAGAGAAAAGCATGCAAAATCCAGAATAGGTATGAGTTGATTGATTCTAAGTGAGAAGAATTCTAGGCAAAAGCACAGCTGTTATTGAAGCTGTCAGTTTTAATAGGACATATTTAGGTACACAGGAGGATATGAATGGGGAGAGACTGGGATTTCTTTGAGTCAGAAGAGGAAAATCTAGTAAAATGTATATATAAAATGTGGGAAAAGGGAGGGAAATTTTTCAAAGGCCTCTAAAAATAATGAGAAAAAATCATTTCTAGAAGAATGCAGGATTCAAGAAAAAAAAGCCTCCAAAGAGTAGAACAAATGGATTGATGAAGAAAATTATCATATTTTGGAGATCAAGAAATGCAGGGGTAAAATAAGATTTGACAAAAGTTAAACAAAGTTAGATTTTAAAAAGCTTATAAGTAAAGGTCAAGTATATTTTAATCTATATGAATTTAAAAAAATATAAAATTGGGGACATTGTCAATTGAATTAAAAATTGGAATATCATACACAGAGAACTGGATTATCTTCAAAACTCAAATTTATAAAACTACATAATATTTTCCTAGTGACAGGTAACAAGAACTTACATAAAAAACTGGATGGATGATCTGGAAGAAGTGATAGAAAAGGACATGTTATACATCTGAGAACAGCTGTGAGAGACCAACCAGACACAAGAGTGAAGAAAAGGCAGATGTGATTGTAGAATGTGTCCAGCAAGGTATTTCCAACAGAAGAATATTCATACTATTGCATAACATTGAGATCTCACTTGGGAAGCCATGTACAATGTGAGTCACCCATTCAAGAAAGATGGGGGATGGAGAGATGCAGAAGGCCTAGAAGGGAGTGGAAAACGTGTACTAGAAGAAAAGTCCTTGTCAGGCTTCGGCAAAAGAGAGACTGATGATAATACACATACATATTAAAAATGTGTCAGAAGTGAGAATACTAGAGAGGTGGAAGACATATACGTATATAACATGGTAAAGTTTGTAACAGTTTTCAGTAAAAAAGCTGTAAAATAATTGTTAAAATTGTTCAAGTGTGATGTTACACAGCACCTGAAAGATTTTACATTTTGCTAAATAATTGACAGTTTCTTGGTTTAGGTTTTCTTACCATACATATTCAACCTTTGATGAACAATGACTTAAAAATCAAGGTTTTCATGTTTTGAGATTCATTTTCAGGCCCTGCAGACAGGCAGATTCATTAGAATTTGAGATGCACTAAAGCTACATTTCTGCTCTTGGATAGTACAAATACAAACATTCAGGATCCAGTTGTTTAGAGTGTCAGCACTGAATAAGCATACATGAATTACCAGGTGGTTACTTTTGTTTAGGTATGACAGATCTATGGCATGGTATTCCTGGTTTATTATCTGTGTATTTTAAAACATTTAATTTAGTGCCGTGACAGTAGAGTCTTCAGAAGAAATAAGCATCTGCTAATATCATTAGTCTAAGAATTTTCACTCCATGACGTTCTTATCATGTCTGGTAATAAAAGGAAAAACATGGGAGCATTGCGTAAGTGCCAGCGTATGGGGAGAAGGCAGCATGCATGCAGTGTTATGTAAGAGTTTCTTTTTTGTCAAATCTGAAAACATATTTTCTGTGGTAGTTCACATATAAATAATATAAAAATCAGAATTTAAATGATAGTCTAGTATTAAAAAATGGATTTCCAAATGGATATATATTCAGTTTTCCATCCATCTATTTCTAACAAAAAAAAAGGAAAACAAAAGCCCCCACGAAAACCCAAAAAGCTCCCCCAAACCCACTAGTTGAATATTCCTACATTTGGGCCAATGTTTTTAAACCTGAAGTTAGTTTTCTACTTGGTTTAGACAACTTTCTTTCAGCATTTCAGTTTGAAAAGATTGTGAATGGTTATATTTACCTCAGGTAATTGGTATCCCATTGATATAAAAGGTGGATGGTGGACTTGATTGTGCTTCTTATTGTCACAGTCCTCCATCATTTTTTACTGAAAGACAGCATCTTCTGATACTTTTATAGCCTTAAAACGCATGTGACCTTCCCTCCTTCCCCCACACATACAGAGTGTCTCTTTTTAGATATCTTTTTCCTGCTGTTTCATCTGAAGTAGCTCAGCCATTTTCTGAAACGGAATTAAGGAAAAAATTCTTTTTACCCATGCTTTTAAAATCATCTAAGCATTTAATCTAAATGAACTCATATCCACTATATGATGGTGAGAAGGCTTGAGATCACACCTATCTTTTGCCTGATATTAGTTTTCCCCATCTTTATGAAATTTGCCTATCAAGTCATTAGTTTCTGAAAAATCTTATTTTACAGACACTTACTAGAAACATTTGGGAAAAAAAAAGTTTCATAGTGGAAGTCTTTTAAAATGCTCTTGGCTGTTATGACTCCTCCCTGCTGCAGCTAATTTTCCTGCGGCGATTCAGCCCATGGAGACCTCACAGCCTGAATTCCTCACTAGTTCTCTAAATAGCATGTGCAAATAGTACCTGTTGTACCAGCAGAGGAAAGCCCATTCCATCTTGACCAGAATGACTGACCTCGTTTGTTCATGCAGTTGCCCGTTGTTGACTATAGGACATGCTGAGACAGTAAAAAGTGGAGTACTTAGGACACTACCTTAATGGAGAAAACTGAAGGGTCCTCTTGAACATTGACTACACAGAACACAACAGAGACACACTGAACTGATTTGCTATATAATGTTTAACTGAATTCAAGATTTCAAGTCCATGCACTCAGAAGTACTTTTTTGACTTTAGGAAAATTGGATCTGAGGAGGCTTTTCCAGAAAGGTGGCTGGCATAAAGAAACATTCAGGGTCTGAATTGATTAGTATTGGGGTGCTTTTAATTTGTTTATTTATTTATTTGTTTTTCTTCTTCCCTAGAATGTTTCTAGGGAGCAGATGAAGGAAAAGAAAAGAAAGTGCTCTGGCTTTTTTTTTTTGAAGAAAATTTAATTTCTGTGAAATTTTAATCGTAGTGTCGAACATTATACAAGCACTTGGAAGTACTAGAAGAGATATGTTACCTCTTCAGGAAATGAAAGGCTTTTTATGCAGCACAGTGTTTAAATGTATAGTAAGGATAGGTAATTATATAGTGAAAGGTGCTCACTTACCAGCCATAGAGCATACAGATCTAACCCGAGCATATGCATGAAAATATTCATTCATTCATTCAGATTGCCTTTAGTACATACCTTTTCACATTCTATAGTTATGACATCTTTATATGATGCTGTGTCATAATGAATGGGAAGATAACCTTGCTTCCCCGCTCTTCCCCTTTCTTTTCTTCACTCAAAGTATTAAACAGAAAGTGAAGAACACAGTGATTTTAATGTTGGAGGAAACTGTCTTTTTTTTTTACTCTATCTTTGTTTTAGGAGCATTTCTCAAGCTCCATTTTCTTTACATATATCATAAGAATGCAAAGTATAAACCCTTCTGAATCATATTTTCTAAGCTCTTTTTGTTATCTTCATTGTTCTTATTTGCTTGCTTTTCAATTTGTCTTTTTAAAATGTCATGTCCCAGATTGAATGCAATTGGTCTTGCTGCTGAAGCTTGAACATTGCTGAGCAGAACAGGATTATTGTACTGGTTTGACACATGCTGTTACCGTTCCTGTAATTCAGTGCACCATTGGTCCTTTTTCAGTATAAATATCTTATATTTGATTCTCAAGCAGTTTATGATTTAAAATATAATGACCATATCTGTCTTTGTGAGAATGTTCCATGGACCACATTTTGCATAAATATTTTCTTTTGGTTCTGAATTCAGTACCATTGAAATCTTTTTTGACTAAAAAATATTTGTTAAAAAATAAATATAAAATCATTAGACAATGGAAAATTGAGGCAAAATGGGTCTCTGTGGCAGAAAATATGCAGAGAATATGTTACAGATTAAAACAAAGTTTTAAAAAATGGTAAATAAAATACATTCAGAATGGCTTAATCTAGGTGTGATTTTAAAGGTACCCACCAGAGAGACTTGTTTATCCAAATACCAGAAGCAGTTTGGAATTACAAGGTGGTTATAAGCAGATGCAGAAAACTGAAGAGCAGAGGATCAGATGAGAGACTCTAGAAAGAAAGGTGCAACCGGATTAGGTCATGTAGTAGGCAAGTTGCAAGATAGTTAAATTCAGGCTAAAAGACGCTCCATAGAACTAAGCTTAGCAAGTGCTCTTGCTTGAAAAGAGTGCTCTGCCCAAGAAAGCTGTGGCCTAGCATTAGGGGACTTGCTGGGTAAATGCAGGAATGCGAGTAACTGGATGGTTTCTTGATTTTGGTTGCTTTTAGCTACCTGAACTGCTTCTACCATCTCTGCGATATCTACTTGCAAATGCTGAAATTAAATATTGTAATTCCTTAAAAAAAAAAAAAAAAAGAAAAAGAAACAGCCCTACTGTTAGGCAACTGGGATTTGAGGCAGATTCTCTTTACTTGTTTGAATAGCCCCCTTGGCATCTTTTTACCAGTTCTGAGGGTAAAGTGGATGGTGTTTGAGTTTGGCCGTAAAAGACACTGAACAGCCCCAGTTCCCATTGTATGCAAAATTCTTGTGTTTGTTTTTCAGAATAATCCAGAATAGCAATTCTGCAGTAGCTCCCCTGTGGGAACGCTAATTCCACTGTAGGAATATTTTTGTATGGACTAAATGTGGCCATTTTGTCAGTCGTTGGAAAGCAGGTATTAGATTTGAAATTAACTCCCTAGTTTATCTCATAATGGCTTCCATTCGCAAACAAGCCCAGAGCATTCCTAATTCCTCATTTATGCAAGCTGCTGCAGGAGAAGTGGAGAGAAGTTTGCTTGAGTAAGAGCAGGTTAAAATATCAGAATGTAGATGATTTGTCAATAAGAAAATGAACATGAGCCGGCAAGGTGTGCTTGCAGCCCAGAAAGCCAACCGTATCCTGGGCTGCATCAAAAGGAGGGTGACCAGCAGGTCGATGGAGGTGATCCTGCCCCTCTACTCTGCTCTCCTGAGACCTCACTTGGAGTATTGTGTACAGTTCTGGTGTCCTCAACATAAAAAGGGCATGGAACTGTTGCAAAAAGTCCAGAGGAGGGACACAAGGATGATCAGGGGACTGGAGCACCTCCCGTATGAAGATAGGCTGAGAAAGTTGGAGCTGTTCAACCTGGAGAAGAGAAGGCTGCGTGGAGACCTCAGAGCAGCCTTCCAGTATCTGAAGGGGGCCTATGGGGATGCTGGGGAGGGACTCTTCATTAGGGACTGTAGTGATAGGACAAGGGGTAACGGGTTCAAACTTAAACAGGGGAAGTTTAGATTGGATATGAGGAAGAAATTCTTTACTGTGAGGTTGGTGAGGCACTGCAATGTGTTGCCCAGGGAAGCTGTGAATGCTCCATCGCTGGTGGTGTTCAAGGCCAGGTTGGACAGAGCCTTGTGTGGCATGGTTTAGTGGGAGGTGTCCCTGCCTCTGGCAGGGGGGTTGGAACTAGATGATCTTAAGGTCCTTTCCAACCCTAACTATTCTATGATTCTATGGTTCTATGATTTCTCTGAGAGTTGCGGGCACTTATAACCTTGCAGGTTTGAGCCTACAGGCACTTATCTTTACATTCAGACAAGTTCCTGAATGAGACTTAATACCATATGAAAATGGATGCTTAGTGCTTCTGTTGCTGTAATTCTATTAGAGAAATTGTCTGGCTTATAAGGAAAGCCAAATGTTATATTAACACATTAACTAGTCCTAGCACTATCAAGCTTCCCTTACTTTTCATTATAAAAGTAATGAAGTCAGTTTTTTATGGCAGTTTTCAGCATTATGGAATTCAGGATAAGACATTTACTAAATTTTCTATTGGACCGTTTTCTCTATGTGAGATTTAGTATATATATTTCAGCAGAAATCTTCTCATAGCAGTGTATTCAGTTTGATTTTAGTGGGGAAGAAAGTGTATGTAGACTAGGAAAATGGGCAAGTACAGGGTATCTGAGAGCTGTCTTTTGCTCTGTTGTACACTGACATGTAGCACAGTGGAGTTTGATGCCTGAGGTGGCCTTCACTGCAATGCTATGGACTAAAGATACTGAAAGTACTGGATTGTAAAAATGCTTATTTCATGACAAGGTGACATTTTCATGGTGAAAAAACCTCCCCATGCTGCTTTGATGGCTTTGTTTCTCTCCAGGATCTTTCTTTGAATCCTTTACCCTGAAGAAGACCAAAGGAGAGCATAGGTACCTCCACTCTTTGCCCTCATATCTTCACTAATCTTCCCATCTTACCACCAAGCATTTTGAGGTGCCATTCTTTAGACTGGCATTGTATGTTGTGGTATTCTATTTATTTCATGTCATTTACCAAGGTGTACTACCTGAGCCTGTGTGTTTCTCTGAGTCACTGTTTCCATGTGCTAAGAACCATGCAAGTGAAGTGCAGTTTGCGTCTTACCGAATTACTCACAGATCTAGAAAAAAGCAAGTTCGTCCCATAATCCTAATCAAAATGCATATTTCTGTCTCATCTTGCCCTGTGGAAAGTCTTTCGGAGGAAAGGCTTAGCAGTGAGATAAGGCTCCTTCACCTCCTATGCTGCAAGCTGGGGATTCCTATATGAAGAGATTCATATTGTAAAAAGATCCCACAGTAACAGTTAAGCACTTTGTTGCAGCAAGAGAAACCTGGAGAAATCATGTAAAGTCAGATGAATTATTCTGATGCGTATGCAAAAAATCTTATTGGCAGAACTTAAAAAACCCAGGCAAATCTGTGCTGCATGCCCAGATACTGGATTACACATGGCAATGTCTATGGTCACTATGAAAAATTGTGGTGTGTGAAGGAGTAATAAATTGCCATCTGAATTAATTGCAGTGTTATAGTATACAAAAGCCCATATCAAGTTTTTTATAATTTTAGGTTATGTATGCCCAATCAAAATTCTGCTTTGTGATTACCGTGAAGGATGTAAGTTTGTGGTAAAGACCAAAAGTGAGAAATCTATGTGAATCTACTTTGGTGAGAATGCAGATATGCTGATTTTGGTTACTTAAACCTCCAGATATTAATGGAAATGTATATAAAGTTAAAAAAACTCCAAAGTTTAAACACCTCAGTGGTGGTTGGTTGGGAGGTTAAAAATCATGCTGAACCTGGACATACTGTCCAGTTGCTTTGTACTATTGCTTTGTATAATTCAAAACAAAGAATAAAGAAACTTGTTGCATTCTGGCACTGTGAATTTCTGCTTTAGTCAGGTACAGGCTAAATGTACTCTAACTCCCCAATGCAAGCTGGAAACTGAAGCTAACCTGCATTTTGCTGTCATAAGGAAAAGCTGATATATTCATGCGTACTCTTAGAAATATATATGTCATTATGTGATCTATATTAAGTTCCACTTATATTGGACATTATTATATGTCTTTAATTGCAGAATACTCCCTGCACATATTTTAAATGAGGATATAATGGAATACATTGTAAAAATGTATATTATTTCTGTCAGTAAAGCTGGAGTTGCATATAGTGTCCATTTGGGTTACAACCTAAGGGCTGAAATATTTCTTTAGATTGTGATCTAAAGAATTTTTTCACCATTAAACTCAGTGTACTTTGAGGAGGGGTTATAAAGAAGTGGGAGAAAGTTATAGAAGTTGATAAAGGGCTTATTTGGTGTTTGGGAGTTCTGTGTGAGCAGCTAAAAAGTCTTTGGAACAGAACCAATCTTTCTGTGAAAGCTTCATTGATTATACAGGGGAAAATCCATTTTAAACACTTCCATAGCACTGTGTTGCCTGAAGAATCAAAATCTATTACATTTTGATTATGAACTTTTTGTTTATGGACTCAACTGTCTTAGTGGACAACTGGAAGAAACTATCATTATTATTTCTGTCTATAAAGCAGAGTTATTAAAAAGCTCATCTTTTTCCCATGTGTGTACTGCTGCTGTTTTCAATACAATCAGTAGCATGAAGTGCTTTGCCACGTGCTCCAGCTGGACCCAGTTCATGCTGCTGGCTCCTGGAATGCGATTTCAGGACAGAGCTTCCCAGGTCCAGACCCTTGAGGCAAATGTGTACCACACACCTGTAGTGAATAAGATATGATTAGTATTTTTGTAATTACTCAAGTTGCTTCAGGCATTTATCTAGCTGTAGGTGATTTAGTTGTGTTTAGAAATGACTCATATATATCTGTGGTTAAACAGGCTGTGAAATAAGCTCCCCAAACAACTATCACCCATCAGTGTGAATACTGCTTTATACAAATTTCCACTTGTTTTTGACTGAAGGAAAGTTCTAAGCAAGAAAGATGGGGGATAAGACAGTGAGTTCTTTTCTGTTACTGAAAATGGTTGAATGATAAGTTACAGTTGAGGATAGTCTGAATTTGGAAGATGCTTTCCCTTGCAAGGGAAGGCTTCAATAAATTTCCACCTCATGGCAAGAATAATAGATAATGATGCTGAGGAGGGCTAGGAAAGCGTGGGGAAGAGCACCATGAGGTTCAGAAAGAGAGTAGTATCTCATCTTAAATCAGCAGTGGTTGTGAAAACAGTGGCCAATGCAGGTCATCTCTGCATGTGGTGCTTGTGATTGGAGCCATTAGGACTGAATGAGGTCTTTGAGACTAGAAAAGGTGAATCGTGTGTATACTACGTGATCACATATTTCTTATTGTCTCCAGTGATGGGCCTGACATCTGACATCTCACTGAGGATGAAATGATGTAACTGCTTGTTCTAGCACTGGGTCTTTTTTCAATTTGTGCTCATTATCAAGCCAGCTGAAGTTGGTATCTCTATGTTCTTTAACTCCCAGGAACTGTGCACTTGACTAAGTTGACTCAGAAATAGCATCTTCAAGCACCTTTTCTTTTCCCTTCTTGCTCCCCAGAAGCTC
Source organism: Myiopsitta monachus (assembly GCA_017639245.1). Lineage (NCBI taxonomy): Eukaryota > Metazoa > Chordata > Aves > Psittaciformes > Psittacidae > Myiopsitta > Myiopsitta monachus. The sequence continues at coordinate 48,566,334 of CM029917.1, forward strand.
AAATCATGTAGAGAAAGGGGTGAAAATGACAAAAAGGGCTTACTTTAACATCTAAATCTTTCCTTGGAAATTACAGTTCTTTTCACTACAACTGACTCTCATTTTTTTTCTGCAAGAAACAGACTGCTGTGCACAGCATGTTTTCTCATTCTTCTTGTAATACCTCACCAGCTTGCCAAGTTTTAATGACTCTTTGAAAATGTTTTTAGCAACAAAATAGAAAAGGATGTGAAAAATATTTCTTGCCTGTAATTTTAAAAGTTAGAGTATGTTTATCTGTATGACAGCACTAGATAGTTACTGTTTCACCAGAGATTTAAATCTCTTACAAGTTGTGGACAAATACATAGAGAGATCCTCAGAGCACCTGTAGTTCTAGTCTAGTCTCTTTTACTCAGCCCTTATTACATTGAATGTTGGCTTTAGCAGTAGAATTCTGGTAGATTATCAGGCATTTAAACAGATTAAAGGTCCTTCTTTGGAAGCTTGGTTTGTGTGGTTTTTTTTTTTTTTGTTGTGGTTTTTCTTTTTTTATTTTCTAAAGCAGAACAAGATCGTTGAAAAGATTTACTGGGGACTTAATAGTAGTGCAGTGAAACAATACAAGAGTTATAAAATTAACAAACTTCCTACCTTTAAGATGTATGCATATCAGCTTTCATGAGATTCTTGTTAGCTGTGAAATTGCATTTTCTATTATAGTCTTAGAAAAGTATGTGTAAAATAGAAAGCATTTAAAACATTCCCAAAATAGTGCGATAGGATTACCTTAATGCTTTTCTCTGTACAGGTATTAGCCTAATACATATGTTTTGCTCAGTATGAACAAGAGGGGTTTGTAAAGGTTGCTGCAAGTGTAGCAAACTCTATGATTGGATGAGTGGGAAGTGGGTTTTTTCCTCAAAATGGATTTATTTAGATGAGTTTCTTACCAGCAGAATTTCCACAACCTCTATAACGGGCAATATGGGAATCATTGATTTTAGGGAAAGACTACTCCTGATTTCAATTGATTAGCATTTTGAATGATTAGAAAAGTAGAATTCTGTGTCACCAAATGGACTGTGATTGCTTTCTGGTGTAAGTAAGTCTATTTGGTGAAACTGTTAATTTTATGAAGTGCTATGGCACTGAACCTACAGCTCACAGGAGTGGGATGACTTGGATGGTTTGGAGCTATCTTTGCACCCTTTTGATATTGGTTTGCTGCTAGTTGTGAAGTTCCCCTCACTGTAATTAAGGTAGCTACCTTGACACAGGCACTATTGCATCAGTGTGATATGAGCAATAGAAGGAAGCACTTCAGGTAGATTCCTTAGAAAATTTTTCCATATGAGAGAGCTCCTCAAGGCTGACTATCTTCTTTCCCCAGGAGAGTAGTTCTCAGGTATGTTTTAGTACTTTGAAAGAAGGAACTGAAACATAATAGATAATATTATTCTTGAATCCCTTTTGGAATGTAATGCAACTGCTCGACAGCGAGATAATGATTACAATGGGCTTTGCTGCATGGAAAAAGAAATTAGATGAACCCCCTCTCTTTCCGTTGATATCTCATTGTTTTTATAGCATGATAGAAACCAAATAAAGACCCCAGATTTACTTTTTAATAGAGCTTTTAATAAAAATTTTAGGTTCTTTTATGTGGGTTTTTTTTTTTCATTTTTCTGAAAGACCACTGAAGTGATATTCTACTTTTGATCTAAAAGCCACTGAAGTTAATGGAAAAGTACTCTTTGACTTGATTTGCACCCCTTGTATTAAGCCACGTCTGAAAACATTCTCAGCAGTGCTAGCTGGTAATCTATGAGCAGTACTATATAGAAATAGTCAGTTCTGTTTGGAAATATCTGAGGACTCATAAGTTCTGAGCATTGCCATTTCTGTAACTTCAGTTCTGAATGGAAAACACTGTAATGTCATCACTTTTCTGAGACCCTACTATAAACTCTACTTTTACTGCTTTTTTACCATTAACTACATCAGCTTCCACTACCTTGTGTCTTTTTACAAAGCAGTCTAAGATGCAGGAGGAAATGCATGGGGTTTTTTTAAGGTGTTTTACCTCAGTTTAGAACTTTACTGAAAGAGAGCTCTGTGAGTAAATAGGGGCACTTAAAACATGTTTGGGAACTTGAAGATATTTATCTTAAATCAACGTTCCTGCCTGACGACACCACCTGATTTGTCCATGCTGTCTAAAACTGCACTGCATGCGAGGATGAATGGTATTGACAAGCTTTAAATTGGGCTGTTTGGTTTTAATGATTTTAACCAAAAAGGAATTGGAGTTTGTTCCCTACTGTAGTCACTAGGAAGGAAGATTACATTAGTGAAAAAACATGTGGATAACTTACAAATACACCTACAAACACCAGCCAGATGTTTTCAGTACAAACTGGACTCTTTAGGCTACATTACTCAAATTTAACTTCATTTGCCTTCATCCTCATTTTGGTGCAATGTTAATCCTTTTTTTAGGCTTTAACGGACTTCTACTGCCAGAGTAGAAAATATGTGTTTCTGCACATAGCTATATGAACAGTTGCTATAGGCCAGCTACAGCTTTGAAAATGAGACTCGCTGAGAGGAGACAATGGCTCAAATTCCTCTTCTGAGCCTTTCCTACTTCCTCTGTGCTTACGGAGATAAAGCACATAGTTTTTTAAAGGAAGCATCCCACTTCCTTCCCAGTGCTTGGGATGTAGGAAATGAGCAAAAGGATTTTGACTCATTGTCATCTAGATTCTATACCTTGTAACTCAGTTGGCTCATTCACAGAACTGCACGTACTAATCACATGTTTTTGTTCCCAAAATATGGGAAGATAATGTGGCATCCCCTACAGCCACTCAGTGCAACAGAACTGATTCAGCTTTATATTCAGTGCAGATGTGAGCCTCAAACTTTGGTGATCTAGGAGCCAGTGTCTTGAAGATTTTCCATGTCTTCCCTACATCAATTTTTATGCAGAAATGATGAAAGGTTAGATGTTGGTTTAGTACTTCTAAGTAAGCAATGGCATGCATGCTGTGGTTAAAAAATACCAACAGATTCAAGAGGTAAAAGGATGTGGTGTAAATAATAAGAAAAAAGAAAAAAAAAAAGAGGTTTTAGCTTCACTGAAAAAAAAAAAACCCAGCTTTTTGTCTGGGCACATTTTTTGTAGATTGCAACTGTGCAATTGAAAAAAAAACCCTATTTTTATTTGCAATTATTATTATCAATGTGGTGTTAAAAGCTTGCTTGCCCCTCTCACCTACTATATCACCACGTTAAATTATTTTCAACAGATAGCAGCTTGGGTCTTCCAACTGAGTATAAATTTTATGTAGCCATGCCAATTTATGCAAACTTTTAAAAAATAATTTCATGCCTTGTTAGTTTGATTTGCAGGAAATGGACAATTAACAATTATAAATAGATTGTTTTAAATGCAGCTTAATTAATTCCATGTGTGAATGCATGAGCTAAATACAGTTCTGCTATTATAAAAATAATAATTTTGATACACTAAATGTTTCAGCTTCCCTTTTATATCAGAATCTCTTTATCTCTTACATCTTTGAGGCTGGCCTTCTCTTGGCGCATGTAGGATGTAAAATAAGAATGCTCTCAGGGCTTGTTAGGTTATCTTTGTACCTGAAGGAAAGATCAGCTATACCTGTCATTTCTGTCAGATGTTTCTCTAACCTGTTCTTAATGACCTCTAGTGTTGGATGCTCCATGACTGTCCCAGTACTGTGCTACTATAGTATCCCTTGCTGTTGTTGGAAGCTATTTAATCTTGTTTATGGATATGAAAACAGACTTTTCTTCCCCTTTACAGAAGACTTTTATGTATTTTAAAACTGTTACTAAGTCTTCCTCAGGCTTCTCTAGACTGAGAAATCTCATCAGGTTCATTTTCAAAGCAGATCATACTCTCTAGACCTATTTTTCCCAATGATCCTCTTTGGTCTCTTTACAGCTGGTCTGTATCTTTCTTGCAGAATGCCCCAGGCTCAACAGAACTGCATAGAGCCATAGTACTTGTAGCAGACCATACATTTAGGAAGAAATTTTTCATAGGCTGAAAAATAGTTCCTTTATTTATCTGCTCATTTAATTTAGTTAGAATGACTTGGCCCTATATACATTCCTTTCTGTTATTAATTCAAGGATTAAACTAAAAAAAAACCCAAACCAACCAAACAAAAAACCCAACCCCAAAACACAAATCAAAATACAAAATCCTGTAGTTCATTAATATGACTATTTTATAGGACTGCTTTTTAAACAACTGGCTATGAGTACCAAAATTTGCATGTTGCAAAGTAGGGTAAAAAAATATTTCACTTGTGTATTTGAAGGACTTCCTTTTTTGAAGTTGTGATATGGACATTTTAAAGACAAAGCAGTTTGTAGTTTGAACAGGAAATAGCAGTTTGAGATGCATCTTGGATTTGGGGGAAAACACAAGCTGTCTCTGTTGCCAGATTTCTCACATGTTGATTAATGAAAGAGCATTTTCTTCTCCCCTTTTTCTTTCAGTAATCACCCAACCTTGCTGGGCTAAAGCTTAGGTTGAGATTTTTGACATGCACCCAAAAGGATACGTCCTGCCCTTATTGGAGAAGTTTCTGTAAGTAAAACAGAAATGATGTCTTAAAAGGTGTTTGCAGCTTTGTAGGCACACAAAAACTAATCAACTAAACTGTGACTTTATTCCTTATACAGGCTGCTACTAATAAAATACACAGCACAGGATTTGGTCAGCAAAATTCCCCCACTGATCTCTGTAAGTACATCAAGTTTAGCTCCTGCAAATTCTTACAGTTGCTCTGCTTTCAACGTCTGAGCTAGCTGCTGTGCAGCCAAATAATTTATATTGTACTGATATAGATATTAGTTTGCAAAATCTCATCCATGTAAATATTCAGATGGATCTATTTTTTTGGCTGGTTGTTTTTTGGAATTTGGGTTCATTTTGTTTTGTTGGGTTTCTTTAATCAATTTTATAAGAGTGCGGTACAAAAACTTTTCCTGATTTTAGCTTGTGTCTGGATGTTGTTAATGGATTTACTTATAACAGTCTTTAAGGTTTAGCTAGTAAATATATCCAGAAATATTAAGTAATTGGCTGACATATTAGAAAATTGCAAAAAAGGATAGTATAGCCAAAGATAGAGAAAATTATTTGGAGACATTTGTGGTTCAGAGGTAAATCATGCAGTCTTGATGTAGAGACGTCAGTCAAATTTAGGTTGGCAGATTTGATTACACAACATAAATGTATGTTGTATAATCAAAAAAAAAGTGCTCTATCAAAGACTGAGCCTAATGAGATGCCTTACCCTAGGCTTATGGGCAATGAGACTGGTTCTGCAAATGATGAGTTAACAGTTAGGAACATAGAGAGATAAACAAGTAAAAAGTGGGGTGAGAGAAGTCAGGATGGTAAAAGACTGAAAAGAAGTATGAATAGGGCAGAAATATTTTAAGGGTGACTGAAAGGTCAGACAGTATAGAAATCTAGTAGTGAATCAGAGACTGGAAAGGAGAAAGTCATTGTAAACTGTCAGGAGAAGTTTCTATTAACAGTTGTATTTTAGTTGGTATTGAGGGAAAGGGACCTCAGGCAGTTGCTATAAACAGTGACCTTACAGGTGAGAGGGAGAAGAGTGATACTTAGTATATGAGCTGGGGTTGACGTTGAAGCATTACTATTTCCATCCAGAAAGGCCAGCTAAATCATAGAGTGTCAGCTAGGAGGCTCAGATTTTAGGAGAAAAGCTAATTCTCTAATATACTGGCTCATCTTCAAATTGCGTTTTAACAGAAACAGAATATGGAGTTCATAGCAAGGTTACAAAATATAGCTGCAGGAACATAGCAGGGGGGCCTGCACCAATTTGCTTTCATGTTGATGAGACTTTGCCCCATCATCAACTTCAGTACAATATGTAAAGGAACTTGCTTATTCCAAAGGAAGAGGTTGAGGCTAAATTTTTTCAGTCCTGTAATACATAGCTGTACATTTTACATGTTATGAGTATATAAAATACATTTAAATGTACAACTAAAATGATTTGACTATCAAGGCATAGCTAGGATAACATGCCAATATGACTGTATGGAACATATCTATATGTCTCAAATCAATGCCTGATCTACTGTGAAAACAGTTTGTTTAAAAAACTGTGTAACCAGTCTGTTGTTTCTATTTAGTTATATAAACTAGCTATTAAAATGATACTAAGTTAAAGTCTGTTAATGATTAATTTTGATTATTTCATATCTTCCTATTGAAAGTTTCAGTTTCCATTGAAGTCTGATGGTAAAAAAGGAAAATTGCTACTGAGGTACTACTGAGTGACCTGGAGCTAAGAATGTGAATGCTCTGTTGTTACATTTATCCATCGATGCATATGAGTTGAGCAGTCTTCAGTGTCAGTATTTAAGAATCTGGTAAAGCAGTACCTTCAAAAATGATCATGATGCAATCGCTGTCAAAATTCTGAAATTAATTTGTTCTGTGTCCTTTCTTAGTGATTGATTTATTTTTTTCCTTGGAGAGCTCTTTGCTATCCAACTAGATTTGTGGAGAGCTGTCATTCTCCATCATTGCCTTGACTTTTCAATTAAGGTAGTAGGTGGTAAGGACACTATTATATCTGTACAATCATTTTCTTTTATCCAGATGACATTAATCTCTCATGTCTTTCAAGTTTCATTATATAATTTAGTAATGTGATTAGGGAAGTAAAATGCCAAAGCTATATTTGTCCTTTCAGAAGATACTAGATATTAAAAGAAAGCCCTGCTGTTAAATGAATTTTTATAACGTAAGCTGGGCATGAATTCAAAAGCACTATTACACTTGGAACATAGATGTGTTAGACTGAAATAACAGAATTAGAGTGGACAAGAAATAAAACTCTGGGGATGCACTTTTATGGCCTTAGTAAAATTAATTCCTTATAATCATGGAAATTATCACAGTATCGCTAATGGAAAACAGACCAGACTATCTGCTTCATTGTAGCAGATTCAGGCATTATCCATTGCAGTTCAGACAGTGCCATTTTTTAATCTGTTGCAAATTGCCATTACAGTTGTTGTGGTGAAAGCATTAGATAACAATAGAAGCTCCCCAAAAGACATTTCCAGGGCAAATCCTCCTCAATTTATTCATGCCACTGAATGGCACTACTGTTCTGAGCAGATAGGTAGGATTTAATGTTAAAGTACAGTTACAAAAACCCCTTACATCAAAGAACAGTGTATTAAAAGAGTTAAGAGGGTTAATATTGTTTGTTTAATGCATAGTAGCAGGTTTTTTATTGAATGACATTGAAACTAATTTGGCCCTTCCGCACACTTCAGCATGCTATTTAGCAGAAACAAATTATAGAGTGGTTAGGGTTGGAAAGGACCTTAAGACCGACTAGTCCCAACCCCCTGCCATGGGCAGGGACACCTCACACTAGGCCCTGTTGCCCAAGGCTCTGTCCAGCCTGACCCTGAACACTGCCAGGGAAGGAGCATTTAACACTTCTTTGGGCAACCTGTTCCAGCAGTCTCACCATCCTCATAGTAAAGAACTTCTTCCTTACACGTAACCTGAACTTCCCCATTACCCATTTTCCTATCACTAGGATAGAAACCCATTACCCCTCATCCTATAGCTACAGTCCCTGATGAAGAGTCCCTCTGGCATCCTTGTAGGCCCCAATTGTACTTGAGTACAGAACAAGAGAAAAAGAGACAGAAATTAAAGAGAGAACTGATTTTACTAGAGATCCAAGCATAGTATCAGTCACTAAAATGAATTTATTTTTATTTTTTATTTTGATCATGATTTTTATACTGCATTATAGAGAGAGGAGGAGGGGGACGGAGCTCTGTTCCATTGTCTGTATGTGTGTGTGTATGCAGTGAAAGGCTAGATATTTGAACTTGTCTACGGGGTATATGAAAATTGCATTGCTTGTTTCTAAAGCTTTTCAAATGTATAGAGCATGCTTAACATCTGATTAATCTACATCTGTATCAGAATTTTCATTAAAGCTATGTTATAGTTCAACACAGTATTTCACAGATATTGATGATTGTGATGACTGTAGTTCAAAGGACTCTGGAAAAAAGGAACATGATAAGTTCTCTTAGATACTGTCTCCACTCAGAATTGATTCTCGATAGCCAAAAGCTGTACATATACTCTTGAATGGTCTCATTTTCGATATCTGGAGGAGTCATGGTCTTTGTGAGTCAAGACGCTATTAAGTTCACTGAACTATACAGCCTCCTTTAAAGACTTCATCTTTTTAATTACTGGCCACCATGTTTAGATAATAGGTGCTTAAACCTAGGAGTTTGTGTTGGACAATCTGTGGTCTGGTTTCTAATGTGAGAGGGTGTCGTGCTTTAAGCCCCTCACCCACAAAGTTTTCTCACTCACTCACGGCCCTCTCTTTCTTCTCCCAGTGCCAGTGGGATGGGGAGGAGAATCAAAAGAATGCAACTTCCACAGGTTGAGATAAGAACAGTTTAGGAACTAAGGTATAACACAAATCACTACTGCTATCACCAGTAATAATACAAGAGAAATACGAGGAGAGAATACAACTGCTCACCAAGCCCAACCCAGCCAGTGCACCCCCCAGCAGTGAACCCCCCACTGCACCACCACACCCTTCCAGGTCTCTCCTCTCCATTTTCACATCCTGGACATGACGTGCTGTGGTATGGAATAACCTCTTTGGTCAGTTTGGGTCAGGTGTCCTGTCTCTGCTTCCTCCCGGCTTCCACTCCTCCTTGGCAGAGCAGGAGGCTCAGAAAGTCCTTGGCCAGACAAAACATTACCAAGCAGTTACTGAAAACACTGGTGCTATCAGTGCTGTTCCCAGGCCCAAAATCAGAAACACAGCACTGCACCAGCTACCAAGAAGGAGAAAAATGACTGCTGCTGCTGAACCCATGACAGTATCCACCCTTTACTCCACCCCTTACTCCATACCATTCACATGATGCTCAGATCCCATATTTTCAATATACCATCACATGTATATATATACATCCACACACACACACACACAGAGAGGGAGAGTGATCATCCCTTAGTGCATGGACCAACCCCTATAAAACTGCTGAGTCCATCCAGTCCATGATGTCAGGCGCCATCTTTTGTAACAGTCTTTCAGATCAGGGGAGCTGTGTGCAGTGTTCGTGAATAACCTGGGCAATAGTGTCCATTGGTAAGTCCACCCCTCGACCATGAGTCTATCTGTATGCTGCATCTCTGCCCTGATGGCCTGAAGTGTCATGGGCCCACCAGGCTCAAAATAATTCACTCTCCCCTCCAGCCGTTTCTGCAGCTTGTCGATGGGGACTCCATACAGCTTGCCTTCCACCTCTGACGCTTCCAAAGCACTGGGGGGGCCCAGTGGACTAGATACTGGCCCATACTGTCCCACACACCCTGCATGTGTCTCATGCAGAGACATGAGTGTCCAGCCTCAGGGAAAATCTCTTGGTCATCCTACACTGTAGTCCAACACCAGACAAGGCCCACACCCCACACTGCTTAACTCCTGAGACCAGATGAAATGGCTGTGGGTAAAACAGTCTGTATGCATGCCAACATGCTGATCTCCATCACAATCAGCAGGCAGGTCTCAAGGGTGCCCAAAGGCCATTCAAAACGGTCGGAACTCTCAAATGAGGCTGCTGTACTTGTCCCTGGGGCTGGTGTAGCTGCTGTGCTTGCCGGCTCTCTCACCACCAGCTGCTCTTTGTCTGAGTCCAGATCTTCCTCCTCTGCCTTGCTGGGAAGTGCTGCGTGGTCTCCTGCACCCTCCTGGGGCTCGGGCTCACGGGGCTCTGCGGGCTGCTGCTGGGGAATGCTCTCGGTCGCCGCGTGGCTGAGCTCGGCCGCCGCCTGCCCGCCCCCCCCCCCCCCCCCCCCCCCCTCGTTAGCCGCGGGACTCGGCTCGGCCTCGGGGCTCGGCTTCTCTACCACCACCCCCAGCTCGGCGGCTCCAGAAGAAAAAGAGTCGCGTGAGTGAGAAAACTGGCTTAAACCACGACAGGGGGAGAGAAGAGCATTTTAAGCTTTCCCTTCATTGGGCTTATCTGAGTTAACTGTATGCAGACATCTTTGAAATCTCTCTGGAGAGCTCACATACAAAGCTTCTTGTAAAATTTAATTTTAATAGCTATATAATCCTCATAATATTGGTAAGGAGAAATGTTGTATAATGTCCCACAGAGAACATTGTTTAAGAGTGATTGTAGACATACACGCAACTCAATAACTGTGCATATTTGAACTGCAGGTAACAGATAAGGATGCATGTATCTGATTGCTTCTCATCCCTTTCCCCTTTTTTCAGAAATAATAGGCAAAATACTATTGGTGGTGTCCACTGATATTACATTGTTGTATTTTGCAGCTAAAAATGGATATTCAGGGTACTAATTTCAGTTGCTATATTTCCTGTATTATTCACTCTGTAGGGCTCTGCCTCTTTATCTGAGGACTCAATTTATACCAAGTCTCATTGACAATGACTGTGCTAGCAGGGTTTCCACAGCACTTGTGTTCATTTCCGCCTATATTGACATCTCTGAGCTCTCAAATACATGAAACCACCCTTCTCCCCCAACCCCAACAAAACAAAAAACCCCACCAAAAATTTGAACAGCAAATCCTCAAACAACCACAAACAAAATAAAGTTCCAAATCTGTAAATCTATTAATTCCTCTCTGATGTTCATTAGTTTCATGAGCTGGTCTATGTAAAGTCTCTTAAATTGGAATCAGCTACCAAAGTCTGGTCTAAGTGTTAGTAACAAACTCTTCATACTTTGCAGAGCTGGATTTTTGGTTCAGTCCTCTTTGGTGAGAAGAAATATGTACTAGTTGCTTGCGCTGCCAGTGGGTTTTTTCCAATCCCCTGCTTTATCCAGGATTGGGATGGTCAGGAATTGATTATTAATATGCACCGTATGTCATCTCAGAATCTGTGTGAAGTTATCCACACCAGCTACATTTCAGAGTATGAGCAGGTATTGTGAGATTCTTTTTGAAATTTAGGCACTCCAACTAATCTGCAAGCCTACCTTAAATAGATGCCAACTCAGTTGAAACAAACTGCGTAACTGTCAAGGAGGAACTGATATACCTGCGTGTTGTGGTTTAAGCCCTTAAACCAAAAGTGGTTTAAGTAACTCAGAACCACACAGCTGCTCCTCACTTTCCCCCTTCCTCTTTCCCTCACTCCCAGAGGGATTGGGAGGAGAATCAAAAGAATGTAACTCCCATGGGTTGTGATAAGAACAGTCCAGTAACTAAGGTATAACACAAAACTCCTACTGCTACCACCAATAACAATAATGGTAAGGGAAATAACGATGGAAGAAAATACAGTTGCTCACAACCTGCCGACTGATATTCCGCCTATCCAAGCAGTGATCTGGGCCTTCCGGATAACTCCCCCCAGTTTATATAGTGGGCATGACGTGCTGCGGTATGGAATACCCCTTTGGCTAGTTTGGGTCAGGCATCCTGTCTCTGCTTCCTCCCAGCTTCTTGTACCCCTCCCCACTGGCAGGGCATGAGACTGAAAATTCCGTGATCAGAGTAAACATCACTTAGCAAGAACTAAAAACATCAGTGTGTTATCAGCACTGTTCCTAGACTCAAGTTGAAAACACAACACTGTACCAGCTACTAAGAAAGGAAAAATGACTGCTACTACTGAACCCAGGACACTGCTACTTCTAAAATTACAAATCTTACATGTAGCTACTAAAAGCCATGAAATGTGCCAATTCTGACATGATAAATACAAAGAACCTCGAGGAAGGGAAACTACCATTTGACATTCTGGCTGAAAATTTCAGATGCTACATAAGATTCATGTTTCAAATAAGTACAAGTTTCAAACCATTTAGCTTTGTTACATATGCCTTATTGACACAGATTGTTGTTTTGGTTTTTTTCTCTGTATCAGAGAAGACCTTGAAATCTCAGAAGTGCATCTATTGTTTTAAATAGTCTTCTGAAAACAAAGCCAGTAAAGCACAAATTACTTTACTTGACCTGTCGTAGAAGAGGCCTTTCTAACAATGTGTTAGTTATGGCACCTTTGAGCCTTAGGAGCTGAATGTGTAATCTGTACCTGTGTTTCTAAAGAAAATATTAGTTCAGACTATTTTGCACCTAGAAGCCAAAAGGAGGCATAATACCACACAAGTTCATGGAGCTGAACCCTGTAACCTCTCAAACAGCATGGCTGCATGGAGGCTGCCTTGGGTGAACAGGCCCTGGACAGTGCTAATGCCTCACCTGCACTCAGGAACTGTTTGGGAAAACACTAATTGGTAGGGGCAAAATCAGGCCTGGACATTGCCCTGTGTAACCAAAGAGGTGAGGGTCTTTGCCCTGGCAGTGTTTAGGTTGCAGCGCAGACACAGTTGTAGTTTTTAGAAGTAAGGAAAATGTTCCTCCTTAGATTGTAACTCAAAAGCTTTATTTTTCCTTGAACATAGTGATGTCTCTCACCATTACATGAACTTCTCACTCTGGAGTTGCTGCTGGGGGAAAAGACAGGTGCTTGTGATGTTTACCCTGTCTTCTGTGAAACAGAAAATAACACCAACCAGCTACCTTCCAGCAGTTCTTTCAGTCATACAAGTAGGCACAAGGGAAGGACAAATTTTAATATTTATGTTTTTGCAGACTTTTTAGCACGGTTTCCTAGGGAAATGAGATCTATGCAATGCCATGGGAAATGGCAGAGGAGATGGAGGAAAGGAAGAGAGGACAAAGGATGTAGAGTAAGGGAAGGGGTCTGTCTATTTATGTGTGACCTCTTGTTCCACCAGCTGTTCTTTTCTCCTCTGTCAGCTGATGGCTTTGGAGGCTGTTAGCTGCTTTCAGGCAGATTTGGTAAAGAATACAATGACTGATGAATAGAGGAGAGTCATCGTTCCCATTCAGAAATACCGTAGCTTTTTAAAAGAGAAGTTGCAGCTCATGCCTTTTTATGGATTAAACAAACATCACCACAGCTTCTGAGAGAGATACCTTTTTATTTTTGAACAGTTGGAAAGATGTTAGCCAGAAGTGCTTCAACTGACATAAGCAACACAGACTAAACACATAAGAAAGTCGATTTCGTTAATTTCTGTGTTACCAAAACTGCTTCTTTTGCTTCTTTATACTTTTTCATTAGAAATTCAACAAAACCTATCCGAATATGAAAACAGTTTTGCTGAAAAAGCTTTCTCAAATGAAAAACATTCAACTGTTCTACTATACAAAGAAATGTACACGTAGGCACACAGATGTGCAGTTTTTTTTCTATGAAACATATACACATACATACACACAACAGATTTTGTTGTTTTTTTTTCTTTTCCGTGAAGAAGCCATAATTTAAAGTTACATAATAATCCCATTATTTTCTTGCTAGGATTTTCTTTCTTCATCTTTCTTCTTCATTTTCCAAAGTGGTTAAACTAGCTTAGCTTTTAAAAACATTTCAGACTGTCTGGTTTTGATGGACTTTAGGTGAAGGTAGAATTATGTTGTGGTAATAAATCATTGGCTGAGACACACCTGAAAATCAGTCCAAATGTCTCAAGACCATCTTGTTGATTATAAACACATTACATTCTGAACAACTTTATCTTATAAATCTACATGTTTTTATAAACAAAAGAAGGGGAAAATAACGAAGTTTAAAGCCAATAGTGTTGGAAATACCCACTAGTCTTCTCAAACTGGAGAAGAAGAAACTTCTCAGATTCAGTCATGTAGATGGCCCTTCTGGAAAGTGGATGGCATTCAGATACAAGACTACATACCACAGCTCCCCTGCTGTATTTTTAAAATACTACACTGTTGTTTAGACTACAAATATAATTGTAGAAATGGAAAAGAAAGGTAAACATCCCAGTCTATGATTCTCTGTTCCATTCTTGCTAAGAAGAAAAACAGACTAACATATGAATCTCATCTATTGGCAATTCTATTTTTTTCTAAGCAATAGTCAAACAATGTATGGTATTTCTGCTAGAAAAGAAATATTGTCTTTGCTTTCTGCAGTTGTCAGTCTAGCAGCAGCAAAAGTAGAAAATAATTTTGTAAAGTAGTTTTGAATAAGTCATGAACCTCTGATAGAATGAAAAATGAAAACATTAGTTACATTAGTTGTGTAGATGACTGGATGGATGGACCTGCATATATACAAAATAAAAGTTCATAACGCAGCAGAGATACTGCAAATGCTTCTCAACCCATTGATAGCGCTGAAGCTGTGTCTCCAGTTGGGAATAAACCCAAAAGAATTTTAAGTAGAAAAATAAAAATATTGAAGGCATTCACAAACATCTATTCAATCCAGTTGGTGATATAAGTTACGCCTTTTTGTTGTATTGAATTCCTATATATTCTGTGTCATTTAATTTTGCACTACTCTAAAGAGGGATGGTGGGAAAACAGTAAAATGAGTATGAAATTTTGGAAGAGCAGAACAGTGTCAGGTTTAGGACCCACATGCATGTTGGCAAGTATTATGCAGTTGCATAGATTCTTTATACCAGAGTTACCAATGAAGCAAAAAATAAACAAGGTTATAAAAGCCCTTCTAGTCTACTAAAATAGGAAAAAATCTCTTGAAGCAACTCAGTTCTCAGTGAAGAATCCTACTTAAAAATCATGAGCAAAAATTACAAAGGACACTTGTATGGTTTTTTTTTTCCCAGCTGTCAATACGAAACTCCTTGATTGTTTAAATGCATAAATGGACATGAGTCATTGTGACATTTAGAATCTATATTCAGAGTAGAATAGTGCTTAGTAAAGGAAGCCTGAGACCACATGTTAAACAAAGGAAAGAAAACTAAATGCTGACTGGCTGCCATTTTTCTGAGCATCCACTGCTCTGTGCGGAAAGTTAAGCCAAAGTCCTGTTCAGAGAGCTTGTTCTCAGGCAGTTAAATTTAGAGCAGATACACATTTTTAGCATAGTCTGCCAATGTTTTGCATTTCCCAGTGTTCTTGTGTTTGTGTTTGCTTTGTGTTTCATACCTAATTAATGTATATTGGAGGGAAAAGGTATGGGAACTTGGTTGTGATACTTCATTGCAGTCTATTCTGTACTTGAAGAGAACTAGACCTTGACACATCACAAGTCTTCTTTCTGCTTGGTGTGGTACCAGTTTGGTATATACCACAGTGGAAACACAGTGTCTAGGATCTCTGCAGTGTGTAGCATGGACAGCTTAACTTACCAATATCAATTTTCCTCAAGGATCTATTTCTCACATACATTGACAAGCATGAGAAAATTATGATGCTGATACCTGTCACTTCCAGATGAAAGGCTTCCCCAAAGTTGCAAGACTACAAGACCTGGCTCTGTAATAACTACCTGACACCATGGCTGAGATGTTGGCAGATCACCTGTAAGTCACTGAGAAATGTTCTTCAGGGTTTTGTTAGTGCTACAGGGTAACTGATCATTGTGAGGCTCAAACCTAAAACCTGGGGTATAAATAGCAATATGCAGAGGTCACCATTGTCTCTAGAATTCATGGATTTCAGAGCCTGTGTCATTTGGGATGCAAAGTTCTCTGGAGCACATCATTCCGCTGTTAAAATACATAGTGTGTGGAGATAATCTCTTACCAGGTTAGTGAGAAGTACATACATATCATGGTCTAATTGGCCTTGTAGGGATCTAAGAATGACTAACATGATTTTAAAAGCACACTGGTGGTTTTTTAGCTTTCTATTGCTTCCCATCTTTATTATGCATATCACAGCATGATTTTTAAGAATCGGTATGTCCACTAGTGATATGTAGTAACATGCCATTCAGCAAGGAGGAAGAAGTTTCATCTTGTTGATATTCCATATTTCATTTGGTTGGCTCACTGAACCTATCCATATTTAGGCATGACACTGTGCCTGTAGATGAATGTGGAAGTGGAATTATGAAAGAATGTCAGTCATGGAATGGTAAAAATTATCCCTAAAAGGTTTCAAATTTTTCATTTTTGTGACAAGAATTATAAATACTACAGGCAAGAATTATAACTAGACAGGAAAATGGTACCAGGTGAATTAATTGTAATGACACTGACTGAAAAAATGGAGAAGAAAGAAATCCTAGCCATTATTTTGGTAACTTCAAGGTCATCATCTTTACGTTGCTTTCAGATGTTGCTGAGTGGAGAATTAAATAAATGTACCAGAACTACTTATACTTGAGTTAATTTTATATGATTTTTTCCATTAAGATTCCAATTCTCATTATCTGAATTGCACTTTTAGAATCTATTTTTTTTTCTATTCATTCCCTTTATAACACAATCATGCAAATAGTTTACATTGAACATTCTTTCTTGCTCTGTCTACATTTTTTTGTCTGTCAAATTCTCTTTGACTCTCACAGTGGTTTAAAAGTAATACATGTGTAAAACAGTGCAGCAGGCATACAAGATGGTATCTAATGATTCCATTCAGGGAAACTTTAAAACTGTGAATTTCAGGTTTTCAAATATGCCACATGTTATGGTCTTTCTGCAGAGTACATAAAAAATTTTGAAGGTACCAATGTTATAAGTCCAGGTTTTCCAACACTGTTAGACTGTTTTCTCTGCTTTTGCAGTGCAGCATGCTAATAGGGCTGGTCTTGCTGCTGCTTTTGTTCAACTGGTGATTCTTAGCAGCACTGAATCTCTTCAGGTGTGTTGTACATGGACAATGATGCCAGTATGCCTTTTCTTAAAGTTTATACGAGTTTCCTAACAGCTGATGTTGTTGCAGTTGATTTAATGCGTAATATATACCATTTGATGTCAGCTTCCTCAGAGTTCATTAGCTTGTAACAAACTTGAAAATTGCTCATTTTCTTCCAGGCTGAAAATATCTTCTTAATCTGTTGCATAAATCCAGTGCAATAGGTATTAGCATCAGCAGGTAACACAACTGAGATAAATTAACAAGTAAAGGAGTGTTGTTACATTTTGTTCAGCTCATCCTCAAGCTCTGAGAGCTCATCTGGTTATTGTTAGACTTGAGATGAAACCCCCAAAGTCATGAGAGCAGGTGACAGCAGTCATTTTTTACACATGGCTTACATAGTATTAGAATCTTATAATCATGGAATGGCTAGGGTTGCAAAGGACTTTAAGATCACCTCGTTCCAACCCCCCTTCCATGGGCAGTGACACCTCACACCTTACCCTAGACCATGTCACCCAAGGCTCTAACTTGTCTTTGAACCCTGCCAGAGATGGAGCATTTACCACTTCTTTGGGAAACTTGTTCCAGTGCCTCACCACCCTCACAGTAAAGAACTTCTTCCTTGTATATAACCTGAACTTCCCCTGCTAAAGTTTAAACCCATTACCCCTTGTCCTATTGCTACAGTCCCTGACGAAGAGCCCCTCTCTGGCATCCTTGTAGGCCCCCTTCAGATGCTGAAAGGCTGCAATGAGGTATCCATGCAGCTTCTCTTCTCCAGACTGAGCAGCCCTAATTTTCTCATCCTGTCTTTGTATAGGAGGTGCTCAAGCACTCGTTATCATCCTTATGGCCCTTCTCTGGACTTGTTGAAACAGTTCCATGTCCTCCTTATGCTGAGGATACCAGGATACGCTGAGGATACAGTGCTCCAAGTAGGGTTTTATGACAACAGAGTAGACGGGCAAGATCACCTCCTTCGACCTGCTGGTCATGCTCTTTTTGATGCTCCCCATGGTTCAGTTTCTCATTGACAAACATCCCAAAGTCCTTCTCCTCAGGGCTATTCTGAATCTCTTCTCTGTCCAACCTGCAGCTGTGCCTGGAGTTGCCCTGACCTGAGTGTAGGACCATGCGCTTCACTTTGTGGAACTTCATGAGGCTGGCATTGGCCAACCACTCAAGTGTGTCATGGTCCTTCTGGATGCCATCCCTTCCCTCCAGTGTATTGATCACACCACACAGTTTGGTGTAGTATTAACTCACTGAGAATATTAACTCACTTGGTGAGCTTGAGAGGAAGTCATCTGGCTCAGCTGTGGTTCCTTCTTCTGTGTTTCCCAGGGAAAAGCAGCAGAAACTCTTAAGTATGTACACCAAACCTTATTCCCTCTGAGAAGGGGTAAGGAGGGTTTTGTGAACTGAAAGATGCTGGTGATGTGAGTCAATAAATATTCACAGAAAATGTTCAAAAACCCGTGGCATGGTAAGTCAGTCCTGCTTAGTTGCACTCTGGTGTCAAAACATTAATCTCTCTGCTGGTTTGTGAGGTCAATCAAGTAGAGCATAAAAAGCAATATGAGACTGAAGTTTGGTGAGTGCTTGCCTATGTGTTGCTCATACTGAGTAACTTTGTATTAAATATCTTTAATTGTCAGAAACAGAAGAAAAAGGAAGATGTTAGCAGATTTTCAGAAGCTGTATCTGTAGTCTGAAAGCCAAAGCTCTGCCTTTTCTGGTTTCTGCCTTATCAGTGATGAAGACTTTGCAGTGAGAGCTTAGTTTATGCCAATGCAGGTAAGACAAAATTGAAACCAGCCCACTTTTCTAGGATTCTATCGGTTTTGCAGTGCTAGCAGGACTTAAAATAAATAATCATCTATTTTTGTTACTAGGGAGATGAGCTAAGAGTATGAATTTACACAGGTCATAGTTCAGTTAAATAAAAAGGCATTCCATTTAGAGGAGATTTATGATTAACTGTTGCATGAATGCTACCCAGGGCTGCTGGGTCTTAGCTTCTCTGTCTCTGAATGTATTTATGTACATACATACATTCATCATAGAGACAGGATGGACCATGGGGCTCCTTCATTTCGTACAATACAGTGTCTGGCAATGCACTGGCTGTTGATTAACTTGGAAATGTATGTTCTTGGTACCTACCAGGAGTATTGACAAAGCTTCCATTGACAAACTCTTTCTCCTCATATTTCCTTATTTAAAACATCTGCTTTACAGCCATGGGAAATTCTAGATTAACAATTGTGCTTTTAATAATAAATCTCTTGAACGAATTCAGTTTCTCCAATGTATATAGTCTGTAGTTCATATTGCAAACAAATTTTTGAGAATGTCTGGATTAGTCTGTAATATTTAGTCAAGGATATTAAGAAAGTAATATCAAATTAGAAATGTGCTGCTCCAATATTAAACTGTTCTTATTTCAGTAAGGTTTTTCAATGATTACTGTAGGTTTCATCCATTATCTCCTGGTCCCTATTACCAATTTAATAAAACAGGGCAATGAATTCCATTCTGAAAGAAATCCATGATTCATTCTTTTTCCTATACATGCTTGAGCTCTGGTATCTTTTCACAAGTTCATCTAGTGATCATAATATCCCTAGTCTACAAAGGTGTAATTTCAGCAGCTGTACAAGTCAGGCCAGGATCTCTGAAGAGGTCCTAATTTCTGAAAGCTTTTCTTCCCCCCACATTTACATGATAAATAGGGACCCTCCCTTCCCCCAGTCTTAAAGATCAGTCAAAGAAGTATGAACTGTATTGATTTATAAAGTTCTGTTAATTTGCTGAAGGAATGAAAAGAAAACACGAAGAAATTTAGATTTGCTGTCCATACTCTTATTTTAGTTGTAGTATGAAGTGCTGATTGCTGTAGTAATAAAATTAAATATTGAAATACTGTTCAAAGTTAAAGCTAGTTGAATAACTAAGTTAATTATTTTGCCAGTTTGAAACCCACATAATTTAAATCCTTATTATTTGTCTTCTGTACTAAAAGCTAAATCACCTAAACTACAGTAAGTATGAATATGTCAAAGACATATCTTGAGCTGGTGAAAATTTCACTAATTAATAGATAGACAATTTTCACCAGATGTGTGTCTGTTAACTATTCAGATATTGGATATCACAGAATCAGATATCAGGTAATTCTGCAATTCTGTTGCTGAAATTCAAACGCTGCTAGGGTCATACTCCATTGATATTGTCATTTACTGACTCTGTAGCTGCAGACTAATTTATTTGATGTCAGATCCTTGCTTTTATAGCAAATATGGTATGCTTTTAAAACTAACAAAAAGGCAGTGTTTTAAAAGAAAGCAGAAGAGGCAGTGTGAAGAAAGGCAGATTGCTTGGTGGCAAACAGGTTCAAAGGCAACCAGTCCCTCTGGCTGCCAGAGGGACATCCCGTCTCCTGTGCCAGCTAACATCTCCCAGGTATGGAAGTTGGAAGCAGGAAGACAGAAACATCTGACTTCTGCTTATCTGAATAGAGTAACATTCCTCTGAGCTGGTCCCCACAGAGGATTGAAAAGGAACAAGAGTGCCTACGATCATTAGCACTGTTGGCCACTCCCTGGCTAAGGCTGGAAAGGAAAAGCAAACCAGGAGGCTTTGTGTGCCCCATGCAGAAGGGACAGATTCTTCCTGGGATGGACCAATGTGTCAGCCTCCTCTGAGAAATTATTGGGTTGGCAGCATGTGAAATGTTAAGATCTTTAGACAATATCAAGCACCTGCACTTAATCCCACAAATGCATTTGGAATGATGTTCCAGACCCAAATCTTCTGGACTTCACTCAAAAACTTGCTAAATATTCCTTTAGATTAGGTTGAAGTCCATCTGAAATTTCTAGCCTGGGTGGTTTCTGATTTTCTCTCTTCAGGAAGGCAGAATTAAGCTTACTAACCTGTTTTCACTTGGCATGCACATAGAGCTAATGTACAGCTCTTTTTAAGGCAGCAACAGCACCATCAACTGACAGTGCCTTTCGTTTTACACCTGGGGAGCCTGAGAACGAGATGATACAAGACAGAAAGATGCAAGAATTCAGGCAAGATCTGAGAGAAAGTTAACTGAAGAAGATTGCAGTGAGATCTGTCAAAATACTTGGCAGTATTTAATTCCAGACCTCTCAAAATCTCTTTGCCACTACAGAAGCTACGGAATAAAAGTTTCACAAGCTCTGAAAACCTGTTTTGGGGCTTGCCCACATAGATTTTGGTGCTCAGCACACTGTATCAATCTTGTGTTCAAGCACAGTCAAGGTTCACAGTGTTCAGCTTGGTGTTATTTGCTGGAGGGCCTGATGACATAGACTTTCTGAGACTGCCGTAGCTCTTCTGTTGCAGTGCACAGGGAACCACTGTGGCAGTTCAGTTGTTCAGGTTCTGTTTAGTGCAAGGCTGTTTAAAAGCTAGCTGTGATACTGACATTCATTGATGGAGTGAATCCTCTTGCTTTGTTTTGGCCTCGTCCTTGAAAAAAGAATGGTATTTCCTCCAGCCATTTGATTTAGGAAGAAGAACATGTCCTCAAGAACCCGTGCCAGTATGCGTGTACAAGTGTAACCCATTTAGACCTACTGCATCAGCAGGCTGCCTGGGTAAAATTGCTGTCCATTTTCATGCAAATGAATGATCCTTATTGCCTGTATTGCAACCGTTTTTTGCATAAATAACAAGAACAAACTCCCTGTGGCATTACAGTAACATAAGAGGAGGTTCCAGCATTATTGTAAAATAGCAGTCACATTGCAGTTACCTTAAATTGGTACCTCTGTGCAGCTACATTAAGATCCCATTTAGAGCTGTACTGCTGCTCTACATAGTGTTGTTATACTTGCTGAATCGGTCCGTATCTACCTAAACTAATAAAGAAAGCCCAGTGTGTTCTTACATGTACTGTTGCACGCAGAAAGTGTCAGTAGTTTAAATATTCAGATATTGCAGTTATTAGTAACTGTATGAAAATCCAGCTCAACACCATACAGTGCCAAAACAAATATTAATTCAGTTATGTCTGTAAAGTACATGTTTCTCACAATGAAATATGTATTTTTGTGTTTTATGGCATCACATTTACTTCCTGAATTTGGATTATCTATTATACCATTAACAAATACCAGGAGGGCTCAAAATATTTTTATATCTGAATAAGTTACATTTTTCTATAATAAGCATTAAAGATACTGTATTTAATGAGTGGGAAGGAGAAATGAAAGACAAGAAAGTAGCAAAGTGGTTTCAGCTGATGGTTTAAAACTGTTCCTGCTATGCAGAATTGGACATTAAGAAGTGAAATTTTATGGAAAATCAGTTAATAATCAGTGATTCAAAATCTGACTTTGCTAAGGACACATGAGCCAGGCACAGTGGCTTCAAAATGTTGATTGCTCAGATATATTCTAAGATATTTTTAATTGTTGCATGAAAACCAAATAATGGCAACTTGTAAACTACACATACACAAACATGCAAGCCTGCCCTTCTGACCTATCAAATGGAATCCTCCAGTGACAGTGACTGAACATCACATTGCATTGAATACGCAGGACATCACCTCAAATGTAGACTCTGGTTTCAAATGAACTCTGTAGTCTTGTTTAGAAATTTAGAGTCTTCTGAAAGCTGGAAGTACAACACTCCCCTGGAGGAGGTAGAGGGGAAGGGGACTCAGGAGGATTCCTTGTTGGATGCGCCTCACTGATTTCCCAATTCAAACTTAGCTTAAAAGTACAAATATGGTTTTCTTCCTTTTTTTTTTTTTTTTTTTGTTTGCTCAGCACAGTCACTCCAGGCTCTTGACATTCAACCTGGGTTCTTTCCGTTTCACGTTTCATTGCTGGTAATAGAGACTCTGCAGGCTTTATTATGCCTCCATCATATCTCTATGTGGTTGTCTTCAGATTATGCCATCAGTGACACCAGTGCAACCTTATTTATCTTCAGTGGTGTGGTTAAAGTATTATGAAAGGCATAATGAAAAGATGGTTGTAGTTCCTTTGTATACACGAGAGCAAAACTGAGTTCTCAGAGCATTTCCTACTGACAGCGTGGCCTGCCTAACTTAACTTGTGGGAAACAAGTGAGCCAGTTTCAGCCTGTGAAATCAGATCTCAGGAGAAAACAGTGCAAATATTTACTTTTAAACGAAGAAATGTTGAATGTATAATGCAGTACTGTCACTACATAGAAATCAATGCCAGAATTAGTTACCTGTTGAGTCCTGAGACCATTAGTTAATTTCTGTGTGTAAAGCATTTTGTGCTTTATTTAGCTATGAAAATCCCAGTGTGGGGGGATATTTCGCAGCTGCCTGAGGTTAAGAGCAATTCTGAGGCTGCTGTTAAGTTACACTTGGGTCATAACACCCTGCCCAGCCTAAAGTTCAGTACAACACAAAGAGGTTCAGAGGCTCTTCCCTGTCTAATCCAACAAGATCATCTTCCCAGCAGGCAGCCTGACCAGGAATGCTAGGTATCAGACAACAGAAGGCAGGTTTTGAGACTGGCTGCTACTGTCAGTGGCTGAGAACTAAATTCTCAGGAGTGGGGGAGAGGGGGAAGAGTGGAGGGAGGGTGGGTGGAAAACCCAACGCATTTGTTTCAAATTGAAAAAAAAAGAGAATTTAATCAAAGGTCAATAAATGCTGAAGAGACTTCTCTGAAAATCATGGTACTCTGCCAGTTCTTGAATGCCTGTCTACAGTTAAATAAAGCAACAAAGTTGCTCCAGAGTGTCTTCTGCCTTGTCCTGCATGCCCTGAGTCTCTTTCCAAATTAATTCTTCACTGATCCACTCAGGCTCTGATAGCTCAAATGAGGTGACTTTGTGTGACAGTGGAACACAGCAATGGCGGAAAGCTGACATCTTGGTGTCTCTGGGGCTGTGTTCGACTCCAATGTCATAAGCTCTGGCAACAGCATAGCAGCCTCTGTGAGGAAGCTGCTAGAGCCCAAGCTCCTTTCCTAGCTTAACAAGTAAAGTGTCTGCAGATGCAGCTGAAAAAAGGAAGATATGAAGCTTGCATAGTCTGCTGCTGATTTTTCTCCATTCAGAAATGCAAAGATTATTGAATAGTATATGGGAAAAAATGAAAAATTGTCCAGGGGACATATTACACTGTTGTTTTTTTTTTTTTTTCCCCATATTGCATTAGATGGGGGAAAAAGTAGCAGATCTGGAAGAACAAATGGAGAGGTGAAAGAAGATAGGAGTCCTTGTGCAGGCTTTTGTCACCCAAACTCCTTAAAACTGTCTTCACTTCTGGAAAGAGAAAATGGGTTATAAACACTGGAGGCTGAGTACTCACAGAGATGCAGGAGTTGATTTATACTCAGAACTTCTGCTTTGCTGAGTATAACTCCAAGGGAGACTCTTCAATCTATTCTTAAGTGGACTATATTCTCTGATTTTCCCACAAGAAAATCTAGCCAGAGTGAAGGGCAATCTTTCCAGCCATCTGTGCCCCAAACACTTCAAAAACTCTTAAGAATCTCTTTGCATGAAGCTGCTGCAGAGCAGCATCTGCTTCTTGGAAGGTGTCATGACAGCTCCATTGTCCTTCTTGTTGTGGAGGCAGAAGCAAAATATCTGCTTCCCTGGGATGCTTACATCTGATTGAGATCTAAAAAGATCTTTGAAATAGGTATGATAAACCACAGGTATGTCTTCAGTATGTTGCAGATTGCTTTCTGCAAGGTGCTACCCCTCCTGGCCTGAGTGATTTTTCTTGGATAGGAAAACTCCTTCTTTGCGCCTCTTTTGTTTCTGCGTCTTCTTTTGCATCCTGGTAGACTTGGCCGTGACAGCCTGTCCCTAGGTTTTGGGTCAGGGCAGATTTGATATCATTGATTTGCTGAAAGACAGTCAGTTTGTGACTCCTTGAATGATTTCAGAATATGTCATGCAAGAAGCAAAATCAGTTCCCATATTGTTTGTGTTTCAGATTTGCATATTTTCCAATTTTGGAATACTTAATTTGTCTTTTTTTTTTTTTTCCCCATTGCTGCACTTTCAATTAATAACTCCACATGTATTTGCATTGCATCACACCTGATGCATCTGTTCTTTTCAATATTGGCAGTGTAGCATTTCATAAACCCATTATTCAGGTAATTTAGAAATTTCCAAACAAGAAGTAATTCTTCAACCTTGAAACACTTGCAAAAATACACTCGGGATTTTCAGAATTATTCAGAATTTATTGTTGCCCTGGGTTCAGCTGTAACAGTTATATTTCTTCTTAGTAGCTGGTACAGTGCTGTGTTTTCGTCTTTAGTCTAGGAACAGTGCTAATAACACTCAAATGTTCTAGCTGTTGCTAAGTAATGTTTACCCCGATCAAGGACTTTTCACTCTCATGCTCTGCCAGTGAGGAGAGGCACAAGAAGCTGGGAGGAAGCAGAGACAGGCCACCTGACCCAAACTAGCCAAAGGGGTATTCCATACCGCAGCACCTCATGCCCAGTGTATAAACTGGGGGGAGTCACCCTGGAGACCCTGATCACTGCTCAAGTTGGGCTAGGTATCAGTCAGTAGGTGGTGAGCAATTGTATTGTGCATCACTTGTGTTTATTGATTCTTTTTCTCCCTTTCCCCTTATTCTAATATTCTCTGTCCTTGTTATCTTCCTATCATTATTATTATTGCTGATAGTGGTACTAGTTTTGCATGGTACCTTAGTTATTGGACTGCTCTTATCTCAACCTGTGGGATTTACATTCTTTTGATTCTCCTCCTCATCCCCCTGGGAGCAGGAGGTGGGAAAAGAGGGCAGAGTGAGTGAGCAGCTGCATGGTTCTGAGTTACCAGCTGGGCTTAAGCCATGACAGTCCTTTGTGGTGTCCAACATAGGGCACAAAGGGTTGAGATAATGACAGATGTGACCACAGTGTGTCTAATCGTATTTGTGATAAGCATTCATTGTTTCAGATTAATAGTCAGTCCTCACAATGTTGGTTTGCTCTCAGAGTTGTTGTTCTTGGTCTCAGAGTTTCAGTATGTTGTACCTTACTTGAAAACATCAATTGCTGTTTTAGTGTTTATTGGCTTTGGGGCCTGGGCTAAAGTTCTTGTTTCATTGTACTTTATGATAATGACTTGTAATACAATAGGCTCATTGATCATGACACTGGTCTAGCATGCGTTCTCAGAGTGGTCATCAACTTTATACTTTGGGAGGCTTATAATGGGAATTTTTTAGCAATTGCACACGTTTCTTGTCCCCTCAGAGGGTAAGCCTATGAAGGAGACATTCCCTCACATCCTCCCCTCCCCCATCAGGCTATTTATAGCAGCATTTGAAAATTGTCAAGGTTTTGAATATCCTTTGAATACCCTTGAAACCAGCCTTCTCCTTCTGCTGGGAATCTGCATGTTGCCACATATATCTGCACTTGTTTTGCCCATGGCCATACCACCCAGAGAATGCCTGATCTTATCTGATCTCAGAAGCTAAGCAGGGTTGGGCTGGAGTCTTTTCAAAGGTTAAATTGCAATCTAAGAATATCTCCGAGAGATTTCCCCTGATGCTGGACAATCACAAGTGGCAGGGTATGTGGGATCACATGGCAAGCTCCTAGGCCAGTTGACCCCTCCTGTGCTTTGGAACTTCACTCCTAGTGTTTTTAATGTACTCATCCAGAATAGAGGAAGGCAAATAAAACTTAGGCAGTTTTTCCTTTTAGTATATGTATTGTGTATTTTATATCTACCTTCCCCTCTCTAGCTTTCTCCACCTCTTTGTCTGTGGATATTGGTATCCTTTCTTTTTCCAGGTTATTTAAAAATGTAAAAGGAATAGAATTATTCTGTATGTTCTTTGGAAATAAGTTACCATGTATTTTGCGTGGGTATTAGCATAATACTTCTGATCCATTGAGAATAATTATTATATATTTATAATATTCTATTGATCCTTTTTAAAGCAAATAATATTCTTTTTTTTTCCAATAGTATTTGCTAGTGTTTCTGTTTTTACTCTGATTTTAAATCATAATTTTATCAACTGTCCATATTATTGCTAAGCTGGTCCTGACAAAATGCCTGTGCTATGAAACAATTCAGTAGGACCATGCTCTGTGGGGGGAGGTGAAAGGTAAAAGTAAATTTTCTGTATTGAATATTTCCCCCTCCTTTTCAACAGCCAACCCGGGTAACCTCCTGAGACAAGGAGGCACAAAATGAAATACAAACCTTTGTAAATAAGTATTATCAGTTTTAAGTAATGTTAAGTTTGGTGGCTTTGTAACTGTAGCAATGGAAAATTACTGAGGTGCATGATTCACAGAGAAAAAAAATAGGGTGTGACTAGAGAACTTACTGAATATTCTTGTATAAGATAAACCATTGTAGTTGACTTAGTTTCAGGTCCTTATGACCTTAGTACAAAATAAGTGTAAGAAAAACAAGATAGAAAAACAGGACATAGGGACAAGGAGTATCTGGGAATAGTAGGTGTCCAGCAAGGGCTGCAGTTAAACTAACTGATAAGTAGAAGGACAGGATGAATGCTATGCCTGTAGTGTTAACAAACGAATTAAGCTGGTATAAACATCTACTTCATGTGCTTCAAAGGCTTCCAGAAGTGATGAAGATTGTTGGAAGAAGTAAACGACCCCGAAAGGACACCACCATATTTTTGTACGCATGTGGGGAAACTTTCTAGAAGAACGATGTGATACGTAAGTAGCCTCATGAGTATGCACGTATATATGCAATGGATATGTATGCTTAGTGACTATATAAGGACTGCTTGTTTAGCAATTTGGAGAGACACTCTAGGAGGAGCTATCCCCTGTGTCTCCTGGCACTGCAATAAAGAATACCTGCTTGTCAACTTAAACTTTGTTGGTGAGTTCCTGCACATTTCTCCAAATCACTCCTCATTACTTTCTAATCATTTTCTTCATGGGAACCAGCTGAATACTGTTAAGAGGACTGACTATAGAAGCAGAAGCTAGTAGGAACCCATTACTGCACTAAACACTAACCATAAGATTCCATGTGCTTATGTCTGTTTAAGATATGCATAGATATTAAATGCCATGTCTATATCCTACTGGTGTTTCTTCTATAAATGGGATATGTTTGTTGCCAGTCCTAAATATGTCACCTTTTCTTTATTTGTCATGTTTCTACAAAGATGTCTTTTAGGTGCCTAATATCTGTAATAATTTATAACATAGAAGAAAAAGGGAATATATAAATCCTATTTTAAAGCATGAAAAAACATTTTAAAGTATTTAAAACTCCCTCCCCCATGCTACTCCATGACAAAAATAATCACTTTTTTAAGGACTTAAAAGCAAAGTGGGAGCTTGCTAAGATTAGTTGCAGTGGTCTGAACTTGAGTAGTCTTGAATGATAAACTAAAATAAATGGTCAGTGCTTTGGAAGTTAGAGGTATTCATTAGTTTGAAGAATTATCGAATCATAGAATAGTCAGGGTTGGAAAGGACCTTAAGATCATCTAGTTCAAACCCCCTGCCATGAGCCGGGACACCTCCCACTAAACCATGTCACCCAAGGCTCTTCCAAACCCACCCTTGAACACTGCCAGCGATGGAGCATTCACAACTTCCTTGGGCAACCCATTCCAGTGCCTCACCACATGCACAGTAAAGAACTTCTTCCTCATATCCAATCTAAACTTCCCCTGTTTAAGTCTGAACTCATTACTCCTTGTCCTATCACTACAGTCCCTAATGAAGAGTCCCTCCCCAGCATCCCTATAGGCCCCTTTCAGATACTGGAAGGCTGCTATGAGGTCTCCATGCAGCCTTCTCTTCTCCAGGCTCAACAGCCCCAACTTTCTCAGCCTATCTTCATATGGGAGGTGCTCCAGTCCCCTGATCATCCTCGTGGCCCTCCTCTGGACTTGTTCCAACACTTCCATGTGCTTTTTTATGTTAAGAACACCAGAACTGCACACAATACTCCTAGTGAGGTCTCAGGAGAGCAGAGTAGGGGCAGGATCACCTCCATTGACCTGCTGGTCACCCTCCTTTTGATGCAGCCCAGAACACAGTTGGCTTTCTGGGTTGCAAGCGCACACTGCCTGCTCATGTTCATTTTCTCATCAATCAACACCCCGAAGTCCTTCTCCACAGGGCTGCTCTGAATCTTTTCTCTGCCCAACCTGTAGTTGTGCCTGGGATTGCTCCGACCCAGGTGTAGAAGATGTAAGATGGAAGCATGTCATAAGTATCTGGAGCAACTGAGGGGAAGAAATTATTTTAAGTATGTTCAGGTGTATTTCAGAACAAGTTTTAAAGGCTTAATTCACAGAATATAAGGTCTAGAAATTGGGTAAAGCTTGAATGTAACAAATAATCTATTATAAGAATATTTTAATGAAAACCTACTTTCACCAATATTGTAACATTTTCTTCTTTCTTTTGAGCATCAGGATATCATTAGCTGATTTAACATGGTTTCAGTTCAGATCACAACTTGCCTTTCTATTCAGAAAATGCAGTCTTCCTCCCAAGACTCAACTCTTTCAATGAAACCACAAATGCAGACTAGCACGCAAGTCCAATTTCGTTAATAATGTCTATTAAAACCATTGAACAAAGGTTAAGAAAAATGTCTAGCATTGTGGAAAATAGCTAGTGTCTGCCTGAATAAATGTTTCTGTCTTTGCACTTTAATCATTTGCTGTGGGGCTTCTGGTTTTGCTTTTGGGATGGCAGAGAGGTATTTCAGAGCGAGACTCTATCGTTGTGTTTCTGGTTGGAAAATCAGCACTTTTTTTTTTTTCCTTTTATGCCCTTGCAGATTATGTTGTGCTGTTAGCAACAAAGCATCTGTTCTGTCAGCTACCTTACTGTGGACTGCTTTCTCTGGTAATGGAAGCTGAGTGGAGTCTTTCCAAAGACACTGGTGAGTTAGAAGGTGAGGTTTGACCACAGAACAGTAGGAGACCAACCATTATGTATGTAATTAGGTTGATCAGTGTTTCCAAGTCCTACCACAGTTTAACTCACTTGTTAAAGTGAACATTTCTATAGTACTCTAGCCAACAATGTCTAAATGTATGTATGACCCCACAAAACACAGAAGAGTAGTTTTAAAACTAGTTTAAGTCTCCTGAGTAAACGGATATTAACTTTAGAAATTATTATTTCTCTCAGTTGTAAATAAAAGCACAGTTCTATTATTTTGTTTTATTTTATATGTTTTAGCAAGATTCTGGCATGGATGGTATTTACTGCCAAAGATTTTATTGTAATATATGACCATTCACACATGTATATATAATTTGAATTAATAGAAGCTGTAGAGATGAGCCAGAATTGTAGATTTGTGTCTGTTTTAATATAGTGAGAAGGATCATGTGAGAATACAGAAAAAAAGATTTATATTCCCATCATTAAAGAAGTGAAGCCCCTCTCAACAGCATCTTTAAGAATAAACAGGAGAGTTTTTCATAAATTACCTGCTGCATTTAGAATAAATTTTATTCGGAGTAATTATGTAGGACAGTCTAATATAGTAGGTTGGGAAATTACTTAAGTACATTAATTTTATTTGTGTTCTGTGAGAGAAAAACATGAGGAGATTACACTTTCTCTAGAGGAGGGAGAACATGCAAAAGATCCCCTCATATGTAAGTTCACCCAAAACACTGTTTGGTTAAGGGGCTCCACATGAAATGAGCTAACCCCATCAGCTGTCACAGCAGCAGCCCCAAGGTAATCAGTAGGGCTGATAGGACTCCATTGAGATACGATGTAAGTTCCTTAGAGACCTTTAACATGCCAAACAAATTGGAAGCATGGAAATGGTAGGAAACACTTTATAAAGAGACCAGATTTGTAACCAGAGTATAATCTGCTCATTGCAGGGGGTTGGACTAGATGACTTTTGAAGGTATTTATATAATAACTGCTTTATATTATGCACAGTGTGACTTGGATGGACTTTTAGGGTAGAATTTGTGCGGTTTTCTGCCATCTAAACTGGTACATTCCATACAAACCATTTTTTTATCTTAGTAACAAACTAAGGGGGAATAGAAAGGTCCTTCCTTTTATTCTTCTGTAGCTTCATCGTATAATACTTGCATGCTCTGGGCAGTACAAGGCTACAGTCCAGTTTCCAAAACTTGCATCTAATTCATGAATTCACAGCTAAAATCATCCGAGGAAGGCTCCCGGGCTGTATTGCTGCAGGCTAGCTCGGACTATAAAAACCCTGTTTCACTCTTTGAATCTGTGTCATTCAAATAGATCATTCAAAGATCATTAAAGATTGCCTGAGCCATGAATAAGAAGAATAAGAGTATAATTTTATGAATCTTCTTTCATAAAAGAGCTGGGAAATTTTTCCTGAATGACCCCAAAAAGGTGACAGATTTTGTTTTATAGTTACTTGGAGTAGCCCAAGAAACGTCTGTTCTCTTTGCATTTTTCATCACTTAATGCAGGAAAAAGTCATGCAACATTTTTGAAATGGGAATCGAAGCTAACTGTGAGACTGCATTGGAGGATAAGGGGATAATAATTTTAAAACTTTCTTAATTTACCTGTAGTCACATTCTCATCCTCACACACTCTCAGGCACCAAAATATGTATGCCCAGTGGTCTCTCTTGCATTCAGGCACCAAGATGCACATATCCAGGC
This sequence comes from Myiopsitta monachus, assembly GCA_017639245.1. NCBI lineage: Eukaryota > Metazoa > Chordata > Aves > Psittaciformes > Psittacidae > Myiopsitta > Myiopsitta monachus. The sequence goes on from CM029917.1 coordinate 48,597,740, forward strand.
AGCCTGGTGAAGATTCTTTGCAGTGCTGTAGAGGATGGGGACACTGTCTTGTACTCAAGTCCGCATCACATCTCATGGCCTGCTTCTCACTTTGCCGATTGGCTCCTTTTGAGCCAAAGAAGAGCTGACAGCAATCACTTTCTTCACTCTGTAGCACTTCTGTGAATCTTTAGGATTTACTCACTGTTCTTTTTCTCTGAATGTCTGTGTTGGGAGAAGCTGCATAGGGATATGCTGGAATTTTGATAGCCTGTTACAGTAGAAATCATCAATATATGCCATAACTCGAGCCCTTCTTTTGCCCTGCCTGTTGATGCTTCCACACTCAGACATTCGTATTCATTCTCCTCTTCAATAAGCTCCAACATCTCTATTACAGCTGAATATTTTTAGACAGTTGAGGGAGTCTCGTACTTCTGTTTGCCTCACTTCCCATGTTTATGTATCACGCTATATGTACCCAGAGTGGTTTGGGTTTTTCTTTCTTTCTTTTTTCTTTTTTTTTAACTTTTCATGGCTCGAGTTGGGTTGAAATGACAAAATCTTGGAAGTGTTTGCAAGCTAATAATTGAGAAATATTTTGGTGTTACATCAACTGTGAAATTTCATTTTGATGCTGACCTTTCTGAAAATACTATTCTAAAAATATTATTGATTTACATCTCTTAACAAAAAGTAGTCTCAAGCCAAAATTTGGAACCTGCCGTTTAGAAAATGTCATGGGATGTGTGACAACTTCAAAACTTCTTTTCTGTCTAAATGAGAAAAAATGAAACTCAACATTAAAATCAGCCCTTTCCTTCTGAACAGGATTTTGGATTCAGCAAATCAGCAACAGTACAAGTTCAAGCAAAAGATGCCCAGGAGGCTGTGGAAGTGATGTCCACTTCCTTTCACAGAACCTAGTCCTGAATTTTGTTGCATTCTAAAGCAAAGCCTCTGTCTTTGCAGAAGGGAAGACCGCTGGCATGCTTCCAGATTCTTCACCTCTGAGAAGTGCAGCGGAACATGTTAAGGTTGCTACATGAGGTGGACATCCTAATATAGTATATATTTAAGCAATGAGTATTTATTAATCTTTTCCTATAGCTCAGATACATGGAAATTTTGAACGTTAAGGTTTTAATCTTACTGAGGATATGTAGGTTCTTGCTACAGATGTGTGGGGTTTCCTTTCTGTTGCACTATGTCTACACAGTAGACGTGCATTGCATGTGCATTAAAGGATATGTTGCTTTCTATTTTTTTCCATGCAGGATTATGTGTGATAGGTATGTGGTCATACCTGCTGCACTGTGCCAGCAGGAATCTCTCTCTCTCTCTGACATGTGAACTTCTTAACATGGATAAACAGGTAAATCAGAAACCCTGCAATCCTAGGCAGACCAAGAAAGCCCATAATTTTTACAAGGATTAATAGAATAGCCTAGTTGTGTCACTGAAGCAGCTTTTGACAGCCAAGTCTAAACAAAAGATCAGTTTTGGTTAAATTTGGGTCTGTCTACCTAGAAGACTGAGAGCAAGATAGGATTTATTTTTTCCAATGAGATTGACTTAGCTTCCGGGATTATTTTATTAAGCATATATAATCTTAATTTATTTGGAATATTTGGATATTTATATATCCATATATATAAATTATATAAATTATATATATATTATATTATTTGGAATTTTTCCAGATAAGTTGTGGTCGGGGGGGTGGCTACTATTCCTTGCCTTTAAAATTAGAAAAAGATATACCATCTAACATATCACCATCTACAGAATAAGTATTCTGTACGTCCAACAAGAACTTGAAATGTATTACTAAACTAACTCAAAATATCAGTGGTTTCCTCACCAAAAAAACCAAAAAAGTAATTTCACTTATGATAGCATAATCATTAGGAAGCCAGACAAGATGCCGTGTACATCTATCTGCACATGACAGACCCATGGATCCATGTCTCCTGTTCAGGACTGAACAGAACTATTGACAATCAGTCCTGTAGTTCCTATATACAACCAAAACCTCCATAATTGAATTTTTTCACTGAATTGATTGGCTAAAGGCCTTAAGAGTGACATCTAGAATCTGTAGTTGACCATTATACATATCATACGGTTAAATTGATTTTTGCCTTTCAAAATTGTCACTATCAAAACTGACTATGTCATTGCCCCATTCCCTTCTGAAATAAATTATAAATTCTTTACAGAATGATCTTAAAATGAAGGAAAACAGAAATTCAAACAGGCTTTCTTGGCAATGGCTCAAGTGAATTCAAACTGTCCTAAAGGGAAATGCCATTTGTGTTTTCTTTTGTTCAAAACATGCAGCATAGCATCTTCAGACAACTGCAAATCAGAGACTTGAAGCTATGAGGTCGTGCTGTCTTTGCCCATCCAGATGTGGTCACCACATAGTGTTTCACATTGCATATACTATCAATAACAAGTATCTCTGAAATGCTGCAACACCACATTAATTATAGCTGTATGTTCACTGGAGTACAATGGAATGCTTTTCTCCTAAGCAGTTTTTCCTTAGAAAGACTGAAGTTATCCTGATTATAGATGGCTGTATAAAACTCCTGCCAGAAGTAATGTCAAGACTTGATAGAGCTTCAACTCATAGAATTGTTGTAGTTCCACTTCCTTTATTAAAGCCATGTCAGTTTAAATCAAATGTAGAACTTAAGTCATTGTATTTTTATTTCTTGCAGTATATTTTATGTGTTCACACATTAGTAGAGAGATAAGACAAGCTAAGAAAATAATGTTAATCTCTAGCCTGCCATTGAAAAATCCCATTAAGACAATAATTGATTTCGTAATACATACCTTCTCATCATAATTCCATTTTCCAAGAGTCTGTAGTGGAAAAGTAACTTTTCTGAATGAGGAAACAGGCTTGAGATAATGATATATGAAGAAAGAGCATCCACATACCCAAATGGAAAATTCCTTCCGTTCTACTTCTAAAGCCACAGAGATGAAGTCAGTAAAAAGTAATTGTCTTTCTCACTTTAAAGAGTACGTATCATCTGCAGAAATAATTTCCTTTTTTTTTTTTTTCCCTAACCAATGAAGCTCTTCTACTTTTTTATCTACAGAAATGTTTACATTTTATATGTCTCACCAAGAGGGGTAGGGATTTTTCTGGGGAGGAGCATTCAAACACCTCACCCCTGACAGATACGAATACTTTGTCCCATGTTCTTGGATGATAATTGGGAAATACACTTCTTGTCCTAGATCTTCAAACAAGAAATTGCTCTATGGGGAGTAGGCATTTTATCAGCTTCTTAAGGATTTAGAGAAGGGACTTCCACTTCATGAGAGCCAGTTGGTGTCCAGTCTGGGTAGTTAAATTAAAACCGTGTGTTCACCCAGTGATACGCTGCAAGTGCATAGGAGGTGTCTAAAATATTGGAGCACGAATGGTTGCTCCTTGATAGAACATTTTTGTCCATCCAGAAAAATGGGGAAGCTTCTCTGCTTGGCTGCAGGCAACAATCAGTGTTTGGATAGCAAAATAAACCTGTCAGAGAATCCAATACTTTGTTTTGCAATCAAGGTTAACTTTGTTGATGACTAAAATGGTCTTCCACACCAAAACTTCATTTAGTTGGGAGCCAGAATAACAGATACTTCAGATAAGTCTCCCTTGTCCAGGCTGTTTCAGAGTTTGGATGTTTCATTGTTGTTCTGGGGGCAATAACAAAAAAAAACATGCAGGTTGTTAGATGTTATGGCAGGTTGAATCGAAATTCTCAAAGGCACGTAAGCCATTGGCAGTTGTCACTTTCTGGTTTTTGTCTCAGGGATTTTCTCAGTTCCATTGCTTTGCAATGTTAGTGTGATAAGCAACACCATTTTTATTGACACATATTTTATTATGTGAATGAACTGACTTTGGTTCCACTTAAGAATTTTGCAAGGTAATATTTTCAGGTAAGTTTTTCTACCATCTGGTAGACAATTTCCAATTCTTAAGCTTTTTCTTTCAAAATAATATGTTTTGTTTGCGGCAGGCTAACTTCTAGCTTCTTTAAGTTTGCTGAATCCTTCTTCTACCAGTTTTCTTATCTAGTAGTATTCCCATAAGATTCTATATAGTCCTACTATAGACACAGTTACTGGACAGGATTTAGATGAGTTCTTATCAAAATAGTAAATGACTGATGAAATCAACAAACACTTTTTGCTCTGATTTCTTCAGTTTAATCAGTGGCAGCTACTGTGCTACTAAATAGATGGTGACATAGCAGACAGCTAATATCACCACACTTTAAAGCTGCTTTTTAATTTTCCTTAGAAGTCTGTCTCCCATTTTAGCAGCAGAATTCTTATCTTCATTACAAGGAAAAACATTAAGTGTCTTTTCAAGTTCCGTTTGCATATTCTTGAGGAAAGAATGAAAAAGTGTTCAGGAATTACTGAAACATCTGATTAATTGCAGGCCTTTTACTGCACATTAATCTTCAGTTGCTGCTTCCCTCTTTCTGGTGACTGAAAGCTCTCCATTATTCAGGGGACATTTCCAGATGTCTGTGTTGGTACCAGCAAATGATACTCATAGGTCTCTGCTAAGAAGCTGCTAAATCTGAAATCAAACAGTGCAGCACCACCATGACAGAGCCAGAACATCTTTTGGGGCTGTCTAATCCATCACTTGACTGTGTGAGGAATACAATATTTTCCCAAGCTTGTTTCCAGCAAAATGAATTTGTGTGTAAAATCCTACCTGGAAAAATATTGTTGTAACTCACAATACTGTTAGAACTCAACTTTACAGTTACTGCTGATTTACACTTTTGTAAACAGGATGGGAATATGACTTAGTGTCTTGACATAGCAGAACCTTCCCTTATCTCTGTTATCTTCAACCATAGATTAAATGGTGATCATGTAAAAGAAACTCTCTCCCTCTTCCTCTTTCCCCACTTTAGTTTATATATATTTATAAATGTATATATATATTTATATTAAACTGGGTTTTTTTTTCTATGTAGCTACCCTACAACAAGCATGGAATTATAAAATAGGATACATGTTCAAGTCTTTATAAGCTTTGCTTTGTCGAAAGGCAGGTTAGGTTTGTCTCACTTTCTTTTTGGTCAGTGCTTTTCCATACTCTTAAGACTTAGACTGGTATAATTTGAATAAGCCAACTGTCTTTGCCTGAGACACATACATATACAAAAAGAGAGAAAGAAGTCTGAAGGTACGAAAAAGGAAAGAGGTGGAGATAACCCAGCATGCCTTCCAGTATGGGTCAACTGCTGTACGACAAGAATTAGTGTTTCCCCACCAGTGTGTACCTTGTTGTAATTGTTGCAGCAGGGTGAGAAGTTGTGTTGTAAACTGTGCTGAGAGCTGTGAATCATTCCCGTTGCTTTAATCTTCTTTACCTGGCTCCAGACGGAAATGAATTAAATAAGCCAGGCAGTTGCTATAGCGGCCACATGCTAAGGGCTCTCCTCTTTATTCCTGGCATTTGTAGTATTTGTCCTACACAAAGTCAGAGACAAAATGCTACTTTTCAATTCAGCCTGGAGGAAAAAACAGCACTGCCCTGAATAGGGGCTCGTGGGGAAGGGCCAGAATACTGTAGTGCATCTGGGGGTTTCCATTTTGGAAGGTGTTGCAAAGTGGCCTTGCAGCTTGTTGGGTATCTGCTGATTATGAGGACAACAGCTCAAACCATGAGACCATGCATCTAGGCAGAGATGGCCTTAGGAAGTGGTAAATGCCCTGTTTAAACACCGACACGTCCTCTGCAGCATGCCTGGTGTGGGTGAAGCTCCGCACCTCCTGAGGCACCGAGGAGGGGACATAAAGTTGGGTCCCAATTTCTTGGGCACTTTCTCTTTCTGGGCTGACCTATGCTGTGCCTGGCACCAGTATGGACGGATGAAGGCAGTGGGGAGTCATCCTGACAGACGAGGAACAACAGATCCTGACACTTCTAGGAGTACTGTGAAGGGCTGGCACTGCTAGGAATACTGGGAAGGGAACCTGCTGAGTAATCAGACCTCAGTCCTGAGGATTTGCTTGGGGCAGGAAGCCTCTGTGGCTGTTGAGCTGCCCCAGAATGCTCTAGAGTGGGAAGGTCTAAACACAGACCTTGGGAAGGCTGTGGCAGAGACATACCTTAAGGTAACGAGTAATTGCTGACAAAACTTCCCAAGGTTAGACATGGGTTTTGGTATTGACTACTGGCAGTACCGAGTTTTTTGGTCCTTTCTTTGTGATTATTTTGTTCCATACAAACTAGTAAATTATTGAAAAAAAAATAGGGTTTAATATAATTCTTTATCCTTATTATCAGGAGCATAAATGTCATTATTTAAACCTTGTTCCAGTGAAATCAACTGAAACTTTGTTTCTGATTTTGTTGAGACCAGGACTAAAACAATCCATACTGATGTAGGAAATGAAAGTAGCCAAATGTTTTGAATGTGACTGAATGTGTGCATTAAACTTGATACCATCATTCAACTTAATAGGCATAATAAAAAAAAAATAGATTTAATGCAGCCTACAAGGAATACAAATGAATTAATTTATTTGCAAAACACTTCAAAAGTCAGAATTATAACTTAAAATAACTGCTATGCCAAAATTTAATAAGATGACAGCTTCATTAGCTTTAAAAATGTGCATAATTTACAAGAAAGTTTTATTAGCATTGAGGTGACATTTTCTATTTTATTCAGATTAAAATTGTGTAAATAGGCCATTTGAAATGCTCACATAATGTATTAAAATTAACTATTCAGGAATTAATTCTTCAACTTCTCCTGAGTGTTATCCTTATTCACACAAGAAGTCCAATTGACTAATGGCATTCTTCAGGCATAATCAGTCGACAATGGGACAAGCATAAGAATTACTCATGTGAAAAATACCAACCCCAATACTCTTTATTAAAATATTGCTGATGAAGGTCCTTTTCAGGCAACTAGCTATTTCACTTGCTGTGCAGCAGAGGGAAGTTCTTTTGTGATTTCAGTGGATGATTGGTTTCTTTCCTGACACATTGCAGGGATTAAACAAAATGCTGTAGAGAGACAGCATGAAGGAGTGGTGGTGGTGGGCCAAGGGCACTTTTTTTTTTTACCTAGAAAAATTAACATAGTCCTTTTAAGAGCATGCATCAGGTGTATTTGTGAGTCCAGACCAGTAAAAAGCCTTCTCCTCTCCCTTATAGATACTTGTTTTTTAGGGTATGTGCATTTAGGAAAGTGGTTAATTTTGAGGAAATTGTCAGCAAGACTTACTCTGTTCTTTCAGTGCTGCACAACACCAGGGATAGGTGCATCCTCTCGCACACAGCCTTGGCATTAAGGTAGAGTTTCATTTTGGGGATTATTTGGAGACATCCCTTAACATTTTTCTTGGGGCTATAGGAATGTTTTACAATAGTTTCTAAGATTTCCATAGGCACTGAGCATAAGAATCACTCCCCCGGAGTTCCCCCAGGCAGTGGAAAGATTGTGGTGTACTTAAGTAGATTAGCTTTTTCATGATGCACTTCATTAAAGTGTTATTCTTAGGAAATAGTCTTCAACAGTTTCTTGTTTTGGTTTGGATTTTTTTGTCTTAGGAGAGGAAAATGTAGCAAACACACCCATGCTGAAGTGAAGAAAATTAATTCCATGATCAGGACAAAACATTATCAAGAATATGAAACTTTTATATTATTTTTTTTCTGCTTGTTTTCTGGTAATATTATCCTTTCTGAATGGTATGTGTTTGCATGTGCTTTTTATGGCTTCAGCTCAGGACAACAGTGGAAAATCAGAGAGTACATGTCTATCTAAATGGTTGGCTTAAAGTTCAGCTTTGTGCAGTTCTGTGCTGTTGTGATGTTCTGGAGAAATGCAGACAATCAATACCTGAGAGAACTCTAAGCAGTTGTCCCATTTAGTAACTTGTAACCAATATTCATTGCAAATCCCTAAACACACCTAGTTTGCTTGCAAAGTTCGATACAGCAAGTTTTAGTCTCTTGAGAAATATGCTTGCTTTCTATAAGCAGTCTTTCATGGGACTCCAAAACCAACCCATGGACATAGAAGGATCTGTGAACCACAGACAAAAATACTGGTTCAATTGATGCATCAAACCAGTTCATTTCAGTACAACTTGTGTTCCTGAATCATGTGGCAACATTTTGATGACCTAAATATGGATACAGAGCCCTGGATTTATTACATACTTCTAATGTTTTCTACTTTTTCTAGCCATGCTTTCTTGCAACTGTGGTTCTTTGAACCTATCTTCATCACACATAGTATCCTACTTCTGTCATTGTTTTCTGTGGCTTATTAAAAGATACATATAATTGAAATGAAAATTCTCTTAAGCATTTGCAAATCATCATCCACTAATATTATATAGAAGGATTCCTTGGGGTTTACAAGAATCACCCTTTAAAATATGTCAGCTACTCATCCAGTAATTTATAAACAAATAATACTCATCAACAAGAGATATGGAAATGATTCCTAAAGAAATCTTGTTGCCTTTGTAATATGTCAGATTTCAGCAACATGGTACATAATCCAAAAGAATACTTGGAAAGTAAAGTCATAAATCCTCTTAAAGGACTGTTTCTTCTTCACGAATCTGGATTGAAGACTGTTGTTCTATGCTAATATCCAGAATACATTTAAATATATTTCATTATTTTTTAAAAATTGCTGACTGATCCTATTTGCCTAGTCTTCACGGTTGATCATGAAAAACTATTGTTTTGGTTTTATTATTTGTTTTTTTGTCAAAAAGACTCACTTCTTAGTGCTCCCTAGCCTTTTCTTTCATTCATAACTAGCTTTAAAACTACGGTAAAGTATCGGCAGCTGTTACAACCACTGACTGCTGGATCCAACAGCTCATATGAAGAGATTTAGAAGTAGTAATCAGAAATTAAAATGTTTTAGCATAATTGTATAGTCTTCTTTGTGTATTCTGCTGCTTAAATAGTACAATCTTTCATTCATTGTAAAAAAAAAATCAATATTTGGATTGAGTTATTTCATTGAAAGACAATTAATTGGAAGTTTAGTTATATTCACAATCTTGCAGTGAATTGTTTGAAAGAAGCCATCACTTTATCAGCAGCTGAAGTCACAAGACTTTCAGGGAATCCCTAAGGAGTTAATGTATAATTTTAAAGCACAGCTTTGACAATTATTCCTTCAAGCAGGAAAAGAAGGGTGGTTGTAATAGAATGAAAATGGCATTGCAGGTCTGCGTGAAGAAATGTGAAAGTCATAGCATAGATCTTTGTAAGCAGGCCAAAACATTTTATTAATACATGATGGTTTTTTAAACCAGGATGGAATATATCTGACTAGAGATGGAATCAGTTGTGTCATCTATATTAATTTCCCCCTGTGTCTTGTAAATTATTTCATGCCACAAATAGTTGATCAGAGACTGAAGCAGAAATGAACAATTCAGGCTCTGATTTAAAGGGAATTAATTCTTAATTAAGTTGGTTTAATTTAAATTTTCATCTTTGGTGAAAATAGGCTGCTGAGCATTCACCTTACCATCATTTAGTTTAATGTTAGGAAAAACCTTCAGAAGAGATCAAGGAACTCTTCACAAGAGTAGTGCCTGAGTTTAAGACTAAGAACCAGAACTAGTATCAGTATATAGGGTCTGGTGTCATCTACTAAACAAGCTTCAGATTATTCCAAGAAGTGAGGTAAAATGGCAAGTTCAGAATCCTCCATTTGCAAGGGAAGGAGGCAGTTAATCCAGAAGTCATTGCATGATGATCTTCCCTCCACAGTACTTCTCTGATGAAGCTTCTATTAAGAATTTCCAGTAAGAATTATACAGTCCTTTCTTTGTCATCTAATTGTAGTACTTTATGGGTGTTTAGGTCTAAGAATACTAAACGTTATTCTTGAATATTTCTAGAACTGTAGGTATTGTTTCAAAAGACCTGCTCCCTTGCACCTTGTGGTCCTTCTCTTTTATGTTAATTATTATTTATACTGTCCTGTGTTGCTTGCTGGCAAATGGATATGTGTTTTCACATAGCTTAACATAGTTTGGAAACTGCATTAGTCTAGCCAATTAGTATGAGAGGAAACAGCATTACTTATTTCTGGAGACTGAATAGTTAGTAGCAAGTCATTCTATATAAACAAAACAGGTACTGAAAAAATATATTTACATAATAAACATGCATTCAAAAGAACTATTTGACTCATGAAAGTCAAAATATTTTGAGTTACTTAGATTGTGACAGACCCTTGTGAGGAAGCTATTTAAAGGTTTTTCAGAGACCTAAATATTGATATGGCTTCCCCATAGTTTCTTCAATAATGTATAGGTGTTAAAATTTACCTGTTTGGAAGTCTGTCTCTAAAATTCTCATTAGCACAAAAATAGAGTTTTGCTTACATTTTTTTAAAAACAAACTTACAAGTGGAAATAATTGTAAGGCAAAACCAGTGTTTCAAATTTTTAAAATGGGGGGGCAGGAGAGAAGATGGAGGCGTATTCCTGAAAAGCAATTTAAAAATTCTCACCAGTGCTTATTCTTCATAAATCTACAGTATATAAGAGTAAATTCTCTGTATTTTAGAAAGCTGAACTTTAGGCTGTTCTCTTGTGATTCTGAAGAGATGGGACAAATTTGTTAGTGATTTTTCAAAGTGCCCCAGAAACTGATTAGAAACAACTTTAAATGGGGTAGAAAGGTAAAGGAAAATGTTGTATGTTATGGCAACAATCACTACTGGATTCCTATTTCCATTCTGATAATGCATTTGAAGTCCATTGCTGGATTTTTTTAAAGGACTTGGGATAGAAATGCAAGGTGTTAAGAACATAAAATGGAATTGAACAAGTAGATGGGAAATACAAATTTGGAAATGTCAATGCAAGACTACATAGGAATACCTCACAACACTGATCTTGGTGACAACTCACTTGTACTCTGTCATGAGTCATGTTGGGAAATAACAGTAAGGATGACAAAACTGATTGCATGACTAAGGATGTATAAGGAGTCTTTAGTAATAGCAGTGTTCAAAGTAGGCAATATAAGAAGGTAAACTGGATAGCAGCAGCTCTGTTTCAGTGGAAAAAAATGTGCAATGCAATCCATTTCAAAGGATGATAAATCTGACAGTAACTAGTTTGGCAGGTAAGTGCACAGGTAGCAAACAATGTGGGATAAGCTGATGTTCCACATTTGGGACATTTCACGCTGAGCCACTGTGATTTTTCTGTAATATTAACATTTTAATTAGGTTTAACCAGAAGTGTGCTGGCACATCTTTAAGTGGTGTGAGGCTTTACCAATCCTGAAGGCTTATTGCTCTAATGCATAGTAACTCATATTAAGAAAAAGAGATGGGTTGAATTTAAAAGGGTGGGTAATGATCTTGCTAGTTCCCTGGTTAGTGACAGATCTTTTTGTGATTTCTGAGCCTAGCGAGGCTGTGTAATTGAAGTACAATACCAAGTCTAAAATAAAACAGAAAATTCAGGCTCGAGTTGCAATAACTCCCTGTTCCTATCAAGAACCAAAAAATGGTGTGGTGAATCTGAAAGACACCTTGGTTCATCCATCTGAATGGCATTGCCAGCTGATTTATGTTTCAGATTTCCTTATCTTACCAAAGGTGACAAGAAGCAGTAAGGCATACAGCATCTGCTGAGAGCCAGTGGATTTGTGACATTTTGGATCATTATTGTGCACTGAATAACCAACCACAGAATAATTCTGAGCATTTTTAACTGCTTTACATTTATTTTAGATTTTGAGATAATAATAATAATTTACTTATATATTCTCTATAAAGTCTCTTTCAAAAATTGAAACTGTTTCTAGAACCACTAGAACACTGTAAAATCAACTCCCCTTGTATATGTGCTGATTATTATGAGGCTGTTCCTTCTCCGTATATTTCAAAATAACTCATTGTTTCTACCTGACAACTTGATGTATTTTAAAATGTTACTTGATGAGTTGCTTAAAGTGTTGGCAGAAGCTTTCAGCTTGCAATTATGAGAGAAGGCAGAAGATAAGATTCAGAGGACTAGCTGGAATAGAAGGCATAGGAAGACTCAAAATACACATACGCATCTTATGATATTAGGACAGTCTTAGGTTCTAGACTGTAATTTGTCAGTCTGAGTGTAGGCAGCGTTGCCGAAGATAAATGCCAAGTCTGACACAGGAAGTGGTTTTATTCTCCACATGCATTAGGGTTAGCGTTACTCTAACAGAGTGCTAGCGTATTAAATGATTCAATAAAAGTAACAGTTTTAAAATTTTTGGAGAACAAACTCCTCTCATGGTTATTTTTTAAAGATTAGTTGGTCATGAGTCACAAAAAAAGAAAAGGAGGATGTTATGAGAAGAACAAAAAAAGTATAGAAGACCTTGCACTTCAAAATAAGAGTGAGCTGCACTATCTTTTTGTTTTGCTCTTTCTGCAGTACATCTGTGTTGTCCTCTTGACAGACAAAGTTCTTGTGTTTCCCTTGGAGTGTATCTCTTCATTAGTGTCTCCAGACAGAGGTAGTTTAGCTTTTAATTAAAATACAATTTTCAGGTTTTTTACTGTGTTATTGAGACAGCAAAAATGAATTCATTGAAACAGGAACAGACATCTAGGCCTTACTGCATTGAAAGTTAGAGCCTCATTAGTAGCTAATTATGCAGAACATATTATATAAATAGAATTATGTTACCTATGAACGAAAGACTCAGTGCATTATCTAATGACATAAAATGTTTACAGTCTGTTCTGAGTATGGTATAATGGCTTGCTAGAGTAATTAATGGAATATTTAGCAGTGACACAACTGTAATCACAACTGCTTTGCAGGTTTAAATTAAGGATAAAGGAATATATAAAAGTTCTTAAGGAACAGTTTATTTGGCCACTAATAAGTATGAAGGCACCAGAAGATACAGAAGAAATACATGATTTATGCATTAGGTGGGATGTCTCTTTCTGACAAGAACAGAGTATGCTGGACTTTATTTTCAGATTTTCTGAAAGTGAGCAGAGAGAGGCCAAAAATCCAAAGAGGTGAAAGGCTGGTTCCCTGAGAGAAGCAACACACATCTTCTGCGAAGTTGGTGGAAATTATTTTTGATATGTTGCTTTTCCATATAAAAATTGCAATTTTTATATAAAGTGTATAAATATATATTAAATAAATATAAATAAAATATATAAAATAAAACACAATTTGAAGGGGTTTTTGACTGAGGGCACATGTAATCAGACAGACATATTAAAAATGATATTTTAATAGCAAGTTAGAATAGCATAAACATGATTTTTTCCTCTAAGAAAATTTGCTTGTGTATTTGAACAACCAATTATTATAATTAATAATAATAAGCAGAATTATGCTTCCATAAAGTGATGCATCATTCTAAGAGTAAAGCTGAAAAGGGCAATAACTAACCCTAGCTGCTTAGATACATTGTGGTGAAAAACTGTCAGTACAGTAGTGGCAGACGAATGACTGAAGAAGAATACTGCATTTGTGGAACCACACTGGCTGTGGAGCCTGTCTAGCACATCAGGGGTAATTTGGGTAAAAAAAGAAAAAATATTGTAAAAAGCTGGAGTGGGTGAGAAGGCAGATGAGATGTTTATCTAGATAGGAAAGGCATGTAAAATGGTCATGATGCACATTGGTCATGATGATTCTAAATACTATTGTATTGCCTATGAACCGCAGAGCCACAGAATCAATTAGATGTTTAAAAATAATAAAAGCTATTTCCTTGAACAATTTGTTCAGCAGTCAACAAACTTAGAATTTGTTCTGGGAAATTATTTTGGTATGATAACCAAGTTAGAGACTTATTAATGTGTACCTGCAGGTAGGTGAATTGAAATTATTTTGCTATGAATTCAATGCTTTATTTTTTACCTGTGATGCTTAGTGAAATTACATAGAATGATGGCATTCTAGTGTGCTTCTCTATTAGCACCCTTGTGTGTCTCAATGGCATTATAAACTGTAGTGGGAGGAAGGGTTAATGACCTGCATATTTGTATTATAGCATGTAGGAAAGGAACCTACTCATTATTTGTGCTGGCTTGGGTTTGTTTTTTTTTTAGTTCACTACTGAATATTATTTGTTATTCATGAAGAGTTCTAGGTAGGCCAGAGTTGAAGGTCTGAGAAATGTTAGACATATAAAAGGTACAGTTAAATAAATGTCAATGCCACATTTCCAAGAACCCACCAGTTTACCTGATTCCTAGCAAAGACATTTGTGTATGTGTGTGTACTCATGTGCATTGATTGGTTTTGCTGATCTGTGTGTCTGAAAGTTTTTATTACTGTGGTCAGCAGGTATGCCAAGATCCAACTGTGATCATGCTCTCTCTAAATAACAAATAGTTAGTACAAATTTGTCAAAGCATCTCAACTTTTATGATCAATCATACTTGCTGCACAAAGATGGTCAATTATGTATGGCATTATGTGCCCATAAAAATCTGTAGTACACATCCATAACAGCTTTTCTGTGTCAGGAATGCTAAAAGATGTACTTTGTGAAATAATTTGATACTTTGCCAAATGACTTGCTTCTTGTTATATGGCTGTGCAGAGAAGTTATTTTGGCTGGCTATGGATAATAGAACAAACTAGTTAGCCTTTCTGGGGCTGCCTGTGGTCACATTATTGCCTCTAGTAAGATAGCACAGTCTGTAGATAAAGAAACTGCTTTTCATGTACTGGGGAGTAAGGGAATGGCTGTATCACGGTGAACCGCTTCTGCACTAAAAGTCTGTCATTTTAGTCCAACTTGAAGTAACTTGTTTGTGCAGCCACAATCATGGTATGTTTCAGATATACTAAGAGTGTGGCAGTAAATATGCATTTGATAGCCAAAAGTGATCTGATTGCCTTTAGGCTAATTTCTGGATGCATCATCTTTGACTGAGCAAAACAATAAATAAGAATTGATTCAGATTCCTTGTAAAATCCTCAGATTTGTTATGCTGTGTATCACAATATACAGGAAAGAATTAAAATACACAACGTACAATTAAATAGTGTTATAGCTATTTAAATTTGATTCTTTAGAAACACTTTTATATCCATTTCTATCAGGGTTTTTCTGTTTCTCTGCTTTCATTATGAAATAAATAATCTGTATAATATTGTGGTTGTTAATGTAAATTACTTCATATATTGGATCACTAATGGAATAAGCTAGTGGAAAAAGCTCTGGTAGATGAATCTTGATTATAAAATTTATGGATCAGCATGGTTTGAGAGATTGTAATGTAGCAGGGCAAATCTTGTCTTTATATTTATAGGCTATCTAAGTTGTAATTCAAAGACTTATCTATTTCTATTTTTTATTAATTAATTTATTTATCTAAGAAAAGGCTTCCTTTATATGATATGGAAAGTATTGAATTATTTCTAGATGAATGTTTAGTAAAGATGAAAACATGAGGCTTCTGGAGAACTTGTAGGCAGTTTAACTTGGGGTGTTGCTTTCAAATGGTTCTTGATGAAGGAACTACAAGTGTATACTCTTACAAAAACAGATTCAGGCCATGATCTCGCTTCAGCAGCATGCATGGAATATCTGTTATTTATTTATTTTTTGGTATCACATGTAAATGATTCAAAAAGAGTCTTTCAAATGAGATTTACAAGAAGTGTTAACTCATATAAAGTATCTCAGTATTCTTAGTATTAAGGATTATATCTGTGTTTCTGTTTATTCTTCGTCTAGGAAACCTTTAGCTTGGTAAATGAACCAGCATTTCTGAAGGAACAACATAGGCTGTTATGAAGCCTCCATATATGAGAAAAGATGCCTAAAAATGATGATATAAACCAATGTTTCCAGTTTTCTCTGCTGCCTCAGAGACTTTGTGGTTTTCTCTTGGCCCACTGAATTTTAATTTCAGTGATGAGCTATCTAAATCTGTTCCAGTTGAGAGTCATGTATAACAACAGGCCATAATATTAAGACATTCCAAAGACATTCTTCCAAATTGGAGGGAATATTTCAGAAGGTGAAACTATGAAGTAGAAGTTAACTTGCTGGATGGTTCTCGCAAAAAAAGAGTATGTCTTAATTGTGTTAGAATAGAAGCAGTTACTGTGCAAAAGGCCTGCTTAAAGAGCTATGTGCCTAACAGCCATGACTTTCTGCTGAATGCCATTGCACTGCCAGTTTTCTAGGTGAGCATTATATTCTGAGTGCAGAGGTGAACTACAGTCATTTGCTTTCAGTGAGGCTGCATCTGCCATCCCCATTGAGGATTTAAAGTGAATGACAATGTGGTGGTTTGGCTGGGAAAGCCAAGTGTTTTTCTGGCCCTGTCTAGGTAGAAGGTGATAGGGGTTCGTAACTGAAACATGACAATGAGTCATCACTGGTGAAGCAGATGATCCTCAGCACAGAATTTTATATAGTGAGTCTTTCCGTTTTAATATAGTTCATATTGCTGTGTGGTTACAATGTTATTTAGCAATACTGCAGTTTTCACATAAAATTCATGTATGTGATGAGATGCTCCAAAATCTGTGTGTTGAAACAAAAGACTATTTTTTTCTTCACATTTGCAGTATTCATGGAATTGCAGTAATATATCCTCTTAAGTGAAGTTAATGCTTTTTTATTAAGGCAATAAATAGGATGTGAGCATTAGTAAGGAGAGATTACAGAACATGAGTAGAATAATCTCAGAGTGATTGATGATTCAAAACAGCTGATAAACTTCCATGCCTTTCCCTTCAGTGAAATAAGATCACAAATGGTGACTGCAGCACAGATTTCTGCCTGGTTCCTCTTTATATATGATTTTTCTTTATATATATATATGATTGATGATTCAAAACAGCTGATAAACTTCCATGCCTTTCCCTTCAGTGAAATAAGATCACAAATGGTGACTGCAGCGCAGATTTCTGCCTGGTTCCTCTTTATATATGATTTTTCTTTTTCCTACAGTTGATAAAAAGAGTTCATTTGGGGAAAGGGCACATCATTTAAGGTGGTCTTTAGCTGTCCCTATGGTGTGAAAAAACATCTGTGAAATTGTCTAGTAAAGAATCTAGCATTTGTTTGAATTTAATTGAGGCAGTAAGTGGAAAAGTATATTTACCTGTAGCTGCAGAGAATCCTGAAACCTGGTTGCTATTTTTATCATGTATCATGGTGCTGATCCTGATAAAACAGAATAGTATTTATGAGGGAGTTTTCTTACCCTCTTTACTCCATCAATGGAACAAAACTTATACAGAAGAGATAAAAAGACTGGACAGGGTGAAAGACTGAACCTATTCACTTTACATAGGTACAAGAGTATGAAGACAATACTCGTATTTTGATTGTGAATGCTAACAATTTTATGTAAGTGCTAAAGATATAAAAGCAATAATAAAAAATTCATGCTCAGGGGTGCTATTTTAGTTACTGAGAACTACTTTCTAGAGCACAAGTGAATCAGTTCTCCTTTTTACCAGTTAAAAGAAGACTAAGTCCCTTGACTTTAATGAATATGTAACAGTAAAAATACTATGTGGATGAAAGTGGGCTCAGCTTCCAGATGCTGGAAAGAAAGTTAAAGCAGCTATATTGTGAGTGCAAAGAATGTTTTACACATCTTAATAACAGGAATTGTTTACCTGGCAAAAACTGGGATTGTGGTGAATGATTAATATTCCTGTTTGGTAGACATCCTTCCCATTCGCACTTGTGTTACTAATCATAGAATCATAGAATAGTTAGGGTTGAAAAGGACCTTAAGATTATTTAGTTACAACACCCCTGCCGTGGGCAGGGACACCTCCCACTAAACCATGTCGCCCGAAGCTCTGTCCAACACGGACTTGAACACTGCCAGCGATGGAGAATTCATAACTTCCCTGGGCAACCCATTCCAGTGCCTCACCACCCTCACAGTAAAGAATTTCTTCCTCATATCCAAACTAAACTTCCCCTGTTTAAGTTTGAACCCATTAGCCCTTGTCCTGTCACTACAGTCCCTCATGAAGAGTCCCTCCTCAGCATCCCTATACCCCCCTTCAGATACTGGAAGGCTGCTATGAGGTCTCCACGCAGCCTTCTCTTCTCCAGGCTCAACAGCCCCAACTTTCTCAGCCTATCTTCATACGGGAGGTGCTCCAGTCCCCTGATCATCCTCGTTGCCGTCCTCTGGACTTGTTCCAACACTTCCGTGTCCTTTCTATGTTGGGGACACCAGAACTGCGCACAATACTCCAAGTGAGGTCTCACAAGAGCAGAGTAGAGGGCAGGATCACCTCCATTGATCTGCTGGTCTCACTCCTTTTGATGCAGCCCAGGATATGGTTGGCTTTCTGGGTTGCAAGCACACACTGCTGGCTCATGTTAAGTTTCACATCGACCAACACCCTGAAGTCCTTCTCCGCAGTGCTGCTCTGAATCTCTTCTCTGCCCAACCTGGAGCTGTGCCTGGCATTGCTCTGACCCAGGTGTAGGACTTTGCACTTGTCATGGTTGAACTTCATAGGGTTGGCATCAGCCCACCTCACAAGTGTGTCAAGGTCCCTCTGGATGGCATTTCTTCCCTCCAACATATCAACCAAACCACACAGCTTGGTGTCATGGGCAAACTTACTGATGGCCATGTTACCCAAGTTAAATATTTCAATGATCTGTGCAAAAGCACTTCATACTGCGAAAATGCTCTCACTTCTCTTTTTTCTTTTTTTTCCTTTGTAAGTTGTTTATTAGGTGGCTATCAAAAGCTAAGCTTTTAGGGATATCATTTTGTAGTTCACAGATCTGTATGGATTTGGTCAAAATGAAAGTTTGATTTTAAAAGCACCTTGATGAAAATTGAATGTGACTTGAGTCATCTTGCCTAATGCTAAAATGCTAGACAGATAGCACTTGTATGGAATAATTTCTGGGCTAGTATGTGGAAGAACCATTTGAAAACAATAAATTCCGTGGAAATGACTACAAAATGCAGATTTCATTTTGTCCTTCATTGACACCATTGTCAATAATCTTTTGCAAAATATTTTTTGTTCTTATTTATTTTTTTAATGCTCAGCTGATGTAATAGACTTATTATAAACATTTCATCCTGATTTACATTACCAGAAGGATATGATCTATCCTTAGCATGCAGTTCATACTTCCTTCCTTCCTGAACACCAAACCAGTCAGTGTGTGACTAGCTCATTCTCTTCATTGCAAGGAGATCTCTTGTGCTTGTGTACTGTGAATCAGTTGAGCTGGACCTTCAGTGACTAATATTGGACTTCCAGTTCAGACGTATGACCTGAAAGTTGTGTCGTATTTGGCATCTGGCAAGACTGCAGGGAAAGGTACTTGAGACTATAAACTCCTCTGATTTAAGCTTTGTGAGCTCAAGAATTATATTTATATAAATAAATTACATTGTTGTTGCTTAGTATAAAGAGCTGTAAGAAAACAAGTTTCCACTGTCACCAACATGAGATCATCAGCGCAGTAAATTTCCAATAAACATGTCTGCTTTGGTTCTCAGAAAGCATATACATTCTTATTTTCAGAGCTCCAGATATGCTTCCCAAATTAGCTTGGTACTTAAACCTCAGAGTATGACAGTATTAGAAATAATCCTTGATTTAAGTGAATTTTTTTTTGGCTGATACTTTCATATGTGCATCTGATTCTTTCAGTAATCATTTATTACTATTTTCAACTCTTGCAGTGGTTTTCCCTATTACTGTAATCTGAAATAATGCCATAATTTTCATGGTTCTAGCGATAACATAGTAAAAGTTTTTATCACTTTCCAGTCCTTACTTGACTTTTGCAAATGAGCATTTGGGAACCATTGCATCTCTCTGACCGTGGAATACTCCTGAGCATTAGCACAAACACAGCAGAGAAGAAACGGATGCCTTCTGACCCTGTAATTAGAATTGGAGGGGAAGGCTGGCCTTACCCTCAGGGTTTATTTCACAGCTGGGCAGAGTTTCTTGCCAATTATTTTTTTGGTTGGGAACATTTTGTTGGTTTGTGTGGATGTTTCCTTGTTTTCTTAATTTGTGGCATTAATATCAGCTTCAGTGGAAATTCTGCATGAAGTGAGTATTTGAAAACTGAAAATGTTTTATAGGGAGTGATGCCATTTTCTTCTACATAGGTGTGATTGTGTGTCAGAGCTCTTCTTTGTTAATGTTTTGTAACAGCAGCATTTTCCTTACTGATTCAGGAAACAAAAATAATACTTTCAAGATAACACCATGTCCTGTTGAAACAGGCAAGCGGTGGTCTGGTTTTGTACTATTACCAACATGCTATTAAGTAATGTAAAAGAGAAATTAAATTTTCCTAAAGAAGTAATCTCAAATTTTGAAATTTCAGGTAATATCAAGTTCTGATTTGGAACCAATACCACTTATAGCTCTCTATGGCCAAAATGCTGTGTCAGTAAGTGTTGAACAAAAACTGCAGAAAAACAGGCATTGGTAGAGTTCTGCTCAGGATGTATATTTCAGGATCATGGCATTCAAACTGACATGGGGGATGCTATGGCTCTGTGCTCTTCTGTGGTGATGTTCACATCATGTTCAGCTGTACAGGCCTGGATCAAAGTCTGAACAAGAGACCAGCACAGAAGAATACCCTTGTTTAAAACCTGAAAAGCATAGTTAAGGTTTTATCCTTCATGTTTTCATGGTAACTAGTTCTAGGGATTTCTCATTTGTTACCTACCTAAGTAGGACTACGTGAATATATTCTAGATCCTTTTTTTCCCAATTTTTGCTTGAGAAGCATGCCCTATGAGATCTTTATGCATTATCACATCCCATATTATGTGCATGTGAATTCTTACTGCTGCTATCTCACAGGCGCTCCCCTGACAAACCTGGGACCTTCTCACATGCGCTGTATTCCCCAAAGATCACTTGGTCTGCCAGTCAGAAGAACTACAGGAAAACATTCAGTCTGTGGAACTTCGTCATCTTTTCTTAGCTCAGTAAGTATTCCAAATGTATTGCTTATAGTAATAATAAATAACAGTGTATCATGTATGATACAAGGTATGAGGGAGTAATACCAAATCTAGTAGATAATATATCTCTGTATCTATCTCAGAGCATTTCCATTTTCCAAATGGAGACAGAACTTTACATGATAAGCTTCAGTAATTTTCTTTAATCTGTAAGGAAGATAAAATTCCAGGAAACTTGTTTTTCAGGAGTAGCAATATATTTTTAGGAGATTTTTTCTTAGTGGTGTTATTTAACATGGTATTGAGGGGAAGTCTGCAATTACTTGAAGACTCTCAGGTGAGATGATGAGATCTTCTGGACCCTGCAGAAACACAGCAGGTGGTGAGCAATTGTATTGTGCATCACTTGTCTTTATTGCTTTCTTTTCCTTTTTCCTTTTTAGTTTTATTTTCTCATGCCTTGTTACTTCCCTTATCATTATTAATATTAGTGGTAGTATCACTAGTTTTGTATTAAATTTTAGTTATTGGACTGTTCTTACCTCAACCCATGGAGTTCAAGTTCTTTCAATTATCCTCCCCATCCCGCCAGGGGCAGGGGAAAAAAGGGGTGTGAGGGAGTGAGTGAGCAGCTATGTGGTGCTGACCTACTGGCTGGGCTCAAACCCCGACACAGTACTGCTAAACCATAGTGCAGCCTGGCTTGTAAAAGCAAGCAATGAGGGGAGCAGAACTGGTACCATTTTTGTGTTCTCTGAAGGACATTAATCATGACACCTGAAGTATCAAAGTTTAAAGCAATAGCCTTTTTTTTTCTTTAATACAGTGCTCATCAAATGTAATAATGTAAAACAAATGAGCTAATCTATTAGAAAACTGTGATCCCGTGTGAAGGGGAAGGCTTGCATACACTGCAGCCTGCAGCTACTCACCACCTGGAAAATGCTTTTACTTCAAAGCCAGCAGCTTTCCTGTCCTATATAGGGGGCTATGACAAACATACAAGAGGCTATGCAACATACATAGAGGATATTTCATCTGCTTTATGAACTATATAAAAATATTATTTAATGTGCTGTCCACTAAATGGGAGCAGTATCAAAATTCCAGCCAAAGAGTAATAGAATTAATCTCTAGCACATAAAATGCAGTATTTTAATGAAATGTGAATCCTTCCTTGCAAACAATTGTAACAACTGTGCAGCTTTTGCCTTTTTCCACCACATTTAGGCTACTCTTGCAAACATTTTATTTATTCCTGTATTTCTAAAATAAAGGAGTGTTGTTTATTTCCCCTGGTTGAGTCATCTACAAATAAATTGTCATGGCATACTTTCCAATGAACACCTTGAGCAAGTATATCACTGATTCCAACTTTAGTCAGGATTCTTGACTTTTATAAGCAAAAACAACAATGGGAAAAAGCCCCACTTAAACTGCAGTAGTAAAGTTAGAAAGCTCTGAGATAAAATAGAATTTGATTTCCTATGAAATCTACCTTGATATTTTGATTATTAATTTCCATCTTTAGTTATTTACTCTTGGGTGCCCTAGGAACACAATAAATGAGAGTATGAATGATAAATGGTTTGTGAGATAAATTAGATTGAGCTGTTTTCTTGTTTCATTTTTGGTTAGAAACACCTGGGGCAAGTGAAGTCTTTCCCAATTAAGGGAACAGGAACAGCTTGGAGAAATTGGAGAAATCAAAAGACTTCACATAAAATGGTACTTCATATTTGGTATGACAAAGCTATAAAGACCAATTACTTGCTTAATAAAATAATCACATTTTATGGTATATAACTTACAATTGTAATAAATACACTGTTTCTTTGGGTTTTATATTTTTTTGGGGGGGGGGTTATTGGTTGGTGTTTTTTTTTGTTTGGTTGTTTTTTTGTTTTTGTGGAGGTTTTTTTTTATTATTTTTTATGTAAACTAGCAGGGCTATTTATCCAACTATTGCGGGAGTTAAATACATTATGGTACAGTTAATAGTGTATTTCCTGCGGTGACATTTTATCTGAAGGAGTTTGAGGTTGTCTTTATTGCAAATTCTGTCCTTTTTAGGGGCAAACTCTTTTTCCAGTCCTCCTTTCTGCTTCTCCTAAAACTGTGAGTCGGTAATAGTATTTAATGATACTGCCACCTACTTCTGTTTCACTTAGAAATAAGGCTTGAAATGATTAATTTTAATGTGTATTCATGAGCCCTAATTTGTGCTTAGGTGTATTCAGGTTGTCCCTAAATATATCCATGTTTCATTTAAACAAGGAATTATAAATGTACAGGTACGTTCACTTCCACTATTCAGCCACTAAACTTTATTCAAAAGAAACAAATATGTGTATGGCAGGCTGGATAACAGAAGCATTAAATGCCAGTAATCCTACGTCAGCTTTTCCTCCTTCATTTAAAATCAAATTTATTTTGCCTGTCTTCTTTTTGGAGTGGTTTACATTAATATGGAAAGCTGGCTACATTATACAGCCCTCCATCTAGGATTTTTGTTTGTATTGTAAACATTGTTTCTTTCAAGCTTGTATTTATTGTGTTGGATTATATTTGATGTGTTGATAATACAGGAGAATGTGGACTATGATGTACTCCTCCTTTTTGTATTACAGCACATCACATACATTAGCGCTGTCTGCACAAAATGCACACAGTAGATGGGCATTTATTTCAGTGTGGTTTTCTGGAAAATGGGGATACTTTCTTTGGAATAGTGTAAGCTGGTGTGAGTTAGAATGTCAGAAAGCTTTATCACAGAAGGGGTATTAATTTATCCCAGGTGGCATCCTTTGGCTTTGTGCTGAAGGTACACATGTAGATCCATTTTGAAAGCTGTAAGGTAGTTTCAGTAGGGAAGGCACAAAGCCACAGTCAGGCTGAGGCAGAGCATTAAATCAAACCTCTTTTGAAAGGTGCTAATTGAAGAGTCCTTCTGCATTGCTGGAAAGCCTTAGGGAAATATGGTGTCTGTTTAAACTTGACGTGGGACAGAAATTCTCTTGTTATATATGTATGAATCACTGGAATGTTTCACATCTAAACTGAAATTGCAGCCGAACTCAGGACAGCAAGATACAGAAAGCAAAGCTGACAGCTAATATACATAGGTAACTTACTCTATCCCTATATGGATAAGGGGAGTATTCATATATTCCCTTATCCATATGGGGGGGAGGTAAATATTCATGTTTAGCTCAGAACAGTGTTAAACCTTTTAAATAATTTCCAGCCACAAATCACATCTGCTGCAGTATTCACTTCAATGTTGCAGGGAATGGACTGGAGAAATACTGTCAGTTGAACATAGCTGTTGAAAGAGGTTGCTAAAGCATATAACAATGAAGCCACTAGGATCAATTTTAATAATGCACAGTGATATTCAATATGTCATTAACAAGATTAATGAACTCCAATAAAAAAATGCAAGCTCCTATTTCATATTTATGCAGCTCACTGTAGCTTTAAATTGCATTTTATTATTTTATTAGACATATTACTTAATTTTGCTCAGACTGGTTGTTTTACTTAAGTTGAAATATATTAAACAGATTTTTCCCCCACAATGACTTCCTATAGTAAAATGCCTTTAAAATACAAACAAGTATCTAATCAATAGGCTCAAGCCTGCTCTATTGCAGTAGCATACAGCTTACAGACTGGGGCAATACATAATTGCACTACCTTACAAAAGTGCCTGGAGTCTAAGGAGTGTTAATATCCCAGTCATATATCACCTAGTGAAGACTGTTTCTCTCAGCTCTCCTGCTCAAGAGGGAAGTACTGCCTTTGCAGGAGCTGCTTCATTCATTCCTTTATGCAGAATTTTTGCAAGAGACTTGAAGCTGTTTGCTCTGTGGTGAGAAAGGATGAGATGTGAAATCTGCTGCAGCTGTTGAGCTACCCAAATGCAAAATATGAGAGACAGTGCAACAAATACAAAATATATGTGAGACAGTACACAAGTGACAGCAGGATCTGGCTCAAGGGTCTTCTTTTTCTTGTTTATGTCTTAAATTGTAGCCCATGAGATGATGTTATTGCAAAAGGATATTCATAGAAGCACAGCTAAGTGTGTTCCCTTATGGAGAGAGCCAATTTTGCACTGAGGGCAAACTAGCTTGGTGAGACCTTCAGTACAACTTGTCTGGCTGACGCTATATGATGTATAGAGGCATATTTGTTGCTTTCGCTAACAGTTCTGAGATTGCTAAATTAATGAATACAAAGTGCCTCAAAATCAGTAACAGAATAACAGAATCAAGTTATTCTTTGCAAATGATTAAAGGAGACTTAATAACCATCTTCCTACATCTGTATTATCTCTGACCTTGCTACTTCTCATCTAATTCATTTTTTACACTATTTCATCTGGTCTAAATAATTCAAGCTTGGTGCAGCATCTGAGAAGCTGCCTGTCTTTCATGTCCTACTACTTAGGGCTTTTCCACAGCAAAATTTCTCTTAGAGATTTATTGTAGCAGTATTACTTTCACATACTTTTATAATATGCTGTCTCTGAAGATTATAATTCTTTTACAAAAATGGATAAAGCCAAGGAAAGAACAGGCAGTAGTAAGATTGATCAGTTTAATAACATTTCTTAACAGAGTAAACTGAATGCATCTATTTCCTGTGGGCTTGTGGGATGGAGAGGAGCAAGTTTCAGTCTCTTCATAACTTGTTAGCTTTGACTTGGCATAAGATATTAGAGTGTTATGCTTTGCAATTATTGTTTTATATGCACAGCCCTTGTTTGAGAAGACATCTCCATTACACTTGATATAAGTGAGCTTTCAAATTGAGTTATTGAGTGCAGTTTGGGTATTCATTTGAACGCTCTATTTACAAGAGTTCTTTTGTACTTCTACTGTTTTGTCTGTGGGCTTTGTGCTCCTCCGGCGATACTTCAGGAAAGTAATCTTACTAGGAGGAGATGATTAATAGCGCTCTTCAGTGATTTCCTCACTTATAAGTAAAGTTAAATGTTTGCTTCTTAGTAAAATCTCACAAAAAAACATTTCTGTCTTTTCCATGTATGCCTATATTGTTCATCCCAATTCCATTCTACTGTTTTGCCTTGTGCAGGAAAAGGGAAACTTGCTGAAATGATTTAAATATTATGAAAAGTCATCTGGGCAAGTGCCGACTTGTGCCAAGTGTTCATTTATTGTATTCATCTCTGAAAACATCTAGAAAAACTGCCTTTTAATGGATTCTGGGAAGGCCTTAAAGAGGTAATAAATGTGGGCAGTGACCTTCAAACTGATTTTGGATTTTAAACCTCATTTGTTTTCAGCAGAATACATGCTTCCATCTGTAATGAGCTTCTGAAAATCTGCCTGCTTGAAGACTGGACATGAAAGAGCCATGTATTTGATCTTGCTGAAAATCTCCAAATCAAGTTTCTTACTGAGAATCAGCTGGCCCTCTAAACTTAGCAAATGCTATCTAACGTTTTAGGTAAAGCCCTGTGAGATTTCAGGTGTACATAACGAGGTACAAAAAGATTTGTTTTGGAAAGTGTTACCTTTTTACATTCTGACAATGTTTGTGAAAGTAGATGGCATCAGCTCCTTGCAGTATTTTGCAACACCAGCTGAAGTGTCAAACGCTGTGCACACTTACCGGCGAGGCTACAGATAACAAACCTAGGAAGTGAAATATGGAAGAATATAGGAGAACAAATGTGGAGGAGGATACAAAGAGCACATCCAGGTCTTTTTTTTGCTGAGGCAGATGTTAAGTCTGCTATAGTATTCTCTTATGGCAAACCCAGCCTGCTTTCTTCCTTATTATGAATTTCTGGAGTTCACACCTGTGTATCAGAGGCTCATGGGAGAGAGAAAAAATTCATAGGAAACATGCGAAGTGTCATGCTTCTTTATAATTTATGTATGCAGATATATTAAATGCTCAAATTGCAAGATGTCAAAATTTTTTTTGTATTTTCCCAAGGTCCTTTAAAGCAATGAAGTTAAAGCTACAACCAGCATGATTCTAAACAGGCAGAGGTGACATGTAATTTAGGCTGATACTTACCATGATCACAAATCTTTGATAAGAAAGGGTTCTATAGTTTGAGACTGAAATCATGCTCACATGGTGCTATGGCTTGGAAACAAATCATGATGAGCCTTTTGTCATTTAGAGTAAGAGACTTTAGGAGTCACTTTTTCAGGATCTTCTGTAGTGCCTTTGGAGAATTCAAGTGCAAGCTAAAATATGAGAATTCAAAAAGCAGAACCAAACAAGTAAGCAGACAGTTACAAAGCAGAATGAAAACCCAAGTTGGCAGTTAAGAAAAAAAGAAAATATATGTATTCTTGCTGTTTGAGATCATGCCCATTGTATCTATTTTTCTACTGAACTTTCCTGAAGAACAGTTTGTTTCTATTAAATTATGTCTCTAAATGTGCACTTACAGTTAAAGAAGAATAAAAAGTTTTTTGTCAAGAAATAATCTAGCATTTAGCTCCAGTGTAGTCACCTCACATATGCTTTCTTCTACCAAGCATTTGGAAGCTTTTTAGACTAAAAATAATGTTCCTTCTTTCTTGGTTCTTTCCTGATTTAAGCGCATGATGTCTCCCCTCTGCCAGCCTGTAAAAATCATCCAGGAGGAGATGATCACTTTGCCTTGAGATACACAATAATGTTGCCTTCTCATTTCTGCTGTGCAAAACCTGAACACCCAGGGGCATATACTAACAGCAGAGTGATGCACAAGCCTTGGGAGAATGGTGTTTTGTTTGCAACTTATTCACCAAAAAGGTCAACTCCAGACACATCTGTTTTCCACCCTGATCTTGATTTCACCAAATAACTTTGCATGCTGCAGTTTTTAGGAAAAAGATAAGATTATTTGGCTGTTTCAAAATACTTTCAAAACAATTCTGAAATACTGTTGCAGTTATGGTCAAAATTATTCTGCATGAGATTCAGCTTGGTGCCTTACGGGAAGAAACCTGGGAAAAGATATGATGAGGAGATAAAGCAGCTAGCTGGAAGGAGAACCATTATGGGATAGGATGTATTCAGTTATTAAGTTGGAGAATGAATCTTTCAGTAAGAAAAAGGATACAAAGTGAGTTTATAGTGTGAAAAGGTGTTAGTGTTTATAATATGCATCCATCTTTCTCTGTGTCTAAGCTGTGTGCCTAGCATCAGTATTGGCTGGTCTTGTGGCAAGTGAAAATGATTATTTAAAGCAAAGTGATTAATGTCTATTTGAGACAATTGGAGGATTATTTTTTGTCTTTTACAGTGCTGCTTGACATACAGCAGATATGCATAGTACATGAGGTTCTTTGCTAACAATGCAGATAGGTGTTTCATTGATTTCCTTCTGTTCCACTTCACCATCTATACCTATTTTCAGTGAGGCATAGCACCAGGATAATCAAGTATGCACTTAATGTTAAGAGTGCACATAGCTATCTGGAGAGGCTAAACTAATGAATTCAAAGAAGTAGCAGGCTTCTATGATTTAGGGTGAAGAGAGAAAGAACAGGGAAAAATTATATTCTGAGATAGTGAAGTTAAAGTGATTTAAAGCACACTGGAGATCTAAAAATAGGAGCTGTCATTTTAAATCTCAAATGCAAATTGTACTCTGAAATTAAAAGACATCTAGGCAGATTTTGAAAATGAGTTGTACACCCTAAACCATATATATGCTCTTGAGAACCTTCACCCAAACTGACAGATTTTGTGCAATGCAAAAATAAAGCAGGAAGACGGAATTATTATCTAGAGTGGTGAGAAGTTAAGGGCTTGGTTCTGTATAATTTTTTTTTCTACTGGGACTTTCTATGTAAAAATCATGTAACTACTTAGCAAATATTGAAAAGCATAAACTCTTAAGCTGGCTGGAAATACAAAAATTGTGATTAGAATCTGATTGATTATTAAATAACAACTTTAGTAATATATTTTCCCTCGAGACATAGTTAGGGTTGGCATAACACGTAGAGTGTCTCTGTGTACAAGAGTATACATGTTATCCAAATGGATTCAATTAAACACATATCAACAGTCAATGTCTCAAAAATTAGGAAATAGCTGGTATTAGCAGTTTGAAGGCATATTTAATTTATCCTCACTTGTGTTTTGGCGATATTAATTACATGGCCCTGGATTTTTCCTGTAGAAAATATCATAAGCATAACAGTGATTTTAGAATAAGTTGAAATGTACAAAAGGAAATGAAACTAATTAAATGAGCAAAAGAACGAAAACAAAATACAATGATGAATGCTTTACAAAGTGGACTTGTTCTTGTATCTTAAGATCAGCTGCTGGATTTAGTCTTTCCTTTATATTTTTCCTAACAAGCCTGTGATGAAATATTAATCAAATTATTAATTAAATTCACACTTTGTACTGTATTATGAAGTGCTAAGATAACAGGGTGAAGAGAAATCTGTTAAACTGGACTAAATACTGTTAAGGATAGTGAAGTGAAATATTTTATAATCCATGATTTCCTGTATTATTTAAGATCACATGATTAAAGCCATTTCTGTAAATGCACCTGAAAATATCCAACCAGCTGACAATATAACAGTTCCCAGGAAACATTTTTGCTCCCTTTCCTTAAGGTACCTACAGAAGGGGTAGTTAAAACAAGGAGATACAAAGTTATTAGCCTAAATGACTACTGGAGCGGAGATATGAATCCAGATTTCTGTGTTCCAGGTTAGAATGAAGAAATGCAGAAGGAAACGTTTAATATAAATCTGAGGGGAACATAAAGACCTCCTTGGTTTTAAAGGTGCTTATCATGTCTCTAATTTTCAGTGTACTGTGCCATAATTTGGAAAATCTTAAGGAAAGATGGTGGTCTTCAAATTACATCTGGAGTTAGGCTGTATGCTAAGATTTCAGTGACTGTAATGGTGGAATAATAACATCTACTAGGGTTATGTTGGCTCTAAAGATAGGTAAATTCAAGTATAGCATAAGGAATTGCTCTGGTTATGATAGGAGAGGACCCATTTTACTAGCTTAGACAAACCAAATTAAACTTTAGCTAAACAAAACCACATATATGTCATGAAGGAACAAGACAGCTCACTGAACTAGTAACCATTCTTTACAAAATGCCTTTCCAGCTCAGTGAACTGGGAACCATTCCTCACAAAGTCAGAAAAGAGGCCAACCTAAGACCATAAAAGGAAGATAACAAGTTCAACTGAAGATCAACAAAGATACAACCACCAGGGGTCCCAAAGACTCTTGGGACCCTCACTCAAAATAAACTGTGCATGCTCCAGTGGGTAATCTATGTTAATTAGTTCTAGGAATAAATTATAATATGTATGAGATTTCTGGGAATTATAATGTATATGTATGAGATAAATGCTTATAAGCAAGAAACCCATAAGAACTGGCATGTGCATTATACGGTGGTACCCACCATACATCTGGCACCGTAATAAATAATGTCTGCTTCTTAATGCTACACTGGTGTTAAGGAATTTTATTCTCTCAACTTTCAGTGACAGTTAGGTCAGCTGAACTTCATTTGCACTATAAACAAATGTAGGTTGGGATGTTAGGAATGAATACTAGCTTCAAGTTCTAAGTATTAAATAGGATTCTACAAACAGTTAATGTTATACCACTTTGGATGACCTGTTTTAACAGCTTCTTTTGCAGTGGTGTTTATGTAGCTTCTCTGATATGAGAAGATAATTAGTGAACACTTGTACAGAATGTAAAAGGAACAAATTGATGCATGATCTTAGTGTGAGAGCAATTTTAAGGCTTGCAAAGACATTTTCTTATTAGTTCTTGACCTCCCAGAGTACCCGGAGATTTCTCTGAGCTAATTCTTTATTTCCTTCCACATGTTACCAGGATCTGAAAGCATTACAGAGATCTCCAACCTGTCATTGTATTGGAGATCAGTGACCTGTTTTTCCAGCTGTGGTAATGATCAGCTGGGGTTTCTACTCCAACTTCTTTCAGAAGTGGACCAACCTGAAACTGCAAATATTGTTTTAGGAGTAATCAGTGTCTCAAAGTCCTAGTTCTGCAGCTACTCTGAGTCTCTCAGCTAGAGATGAAAATACCAGGCAGCTTTGTCTGGAAAAGTGTACATGTTGTTTCCTGGACTCTATGCCCATTAAAAAATTTTAGAATGACTTACTTAAATCCCAAACTAGAGCTGATAGCAATATTAAATTTGGTGTGAGTGTATTTTTGAAGATATTTCTATTTGGTGGAAATCATACCAAATGCATTTTTCAGTTTGCACTATTTTTTATCAAGATTCATTTATGAACTTATGAAAGGAATGGTTTATCTTTCTTGTTAGAGAAACAAAATTCATAAGGGCAAGACCTGTATGAAATAATTTTAGTAGTTGTAATTGAACAACTGGAGTCCTGGGGAGTAAAAGGCAAAATTCATTCATCATCGTTTTCATTATGACTCAGACAAAAGGAACCTACCAGAAAGTTGCCTGAGGCTGAGCAATATTACAGTACTGAGCAGGTGTAAGCAGAGTTCCTACAGGAAGAAATTCAGCATTCTTGAGGTTGGAAAACTGTTCATCTGCAGTATAGTATTTTTCTGTTGGGATGCATGCAGTGATGAAACACATAAAAGAGCTGTGACCAATTACTCAAAATTCTTGTATTAGGACCTCAGAAAACTGATAAGAAACATGTGGAAAGGGAATGTAACTGTGTAAGGTGTAAATAATGTTTTAATACTTTTAAGCATTGATTTAGGCAAAGGAGTTAGTATAGTCTCACTGATGCATAGAAAATTCCATTGTGTTTTCCTGCTACAGAGCTATGAGTTATCATTGTTGGATTACGAGAGGAAGAATTTATTTAGTAGTGTTCATGTTTTGATAATAATAAGCTAAATCTATCCTAAAACCTATGTTCTGGTTAAGCCTGACATGCAATTAGTGGTTGGACTTGATGATCTTAAAGATCTTTTCCAACCTGTTTCATTCTATAACTTTGTGATAACGTATGATATTCAACACCAATTCAGTATTTCCAGATTACAGTATGCCACTCTCTTAACTGATTTCTATTTTGAATGTGTCCATCATTGTGTTCATAGACTCTGTTGTTTATGATATGAACATGATAAAAAAAAGAGCATTACCTCTCATAGCAAAAATGAAGTTGATTTTGCTCATTATCTTGAGTGTCAAAACAAAGGAGAAGGAAAAGAAGCAAGGTGAGCAGTAAAAATCAGAGGTTTAACATCTTGCTCATGTTAACAGTTTAATTTATTTGGAGTAAAATTTTTACATAGATGGTTTATATGTTCAAACCATAGATTTTCCATCATGACTGTCAGAATAATTACACGTAAGGAAAAAGAGAATAGATGTGGTGTTCGTATTTATTGAGACTGACTTGTTTTGTTTTTCATTTTCTAAAGGTGCTGTTACTCTGGGCTGGTTCTTAATGATCTGTTCTTCAGTTCCTGCTACTATCCATGGATCAAGACCTTCTGGAAAACTGCAGGCTTTTTGATGGGGATAACTAATGCAAGGGTATTGGCTGCTAAGAAAATTAGTTAAATGTATCAAAATGATATATAGTGGACCTTTTTGCATCTGTTTTCTTTTTTTTTTTTTTTTTTGTCTTTACATTAATGAGACTAATAGTGCTGTCTGCATAAAAATTATATTGGTCTCTAGTATAAATACATACAATATGCAATTAAAGATGTTTGTAGCCATGTTTCTCTACCACCATCAGCATTTGTATTTTTGGTTTGTGAGATTATGAGTTGATAGCAGCCTCTGTCAGGAATACTGTTCAAATCCCTTTGGTTTCATATAACTCTTGTCCATTTTGTGAGAAGCACAATTTTTCCTTTATTACTATTGAATTTCTCCTATGCCTTTAAGGAATTGCAGAAATAGCAAATGCCGTAGTGAGTCTGACTGTAGAGGTACATATTTCAGTGCAGCAATAGCTGCAATTATCTTCTTTGACTTATTTCAGAGGATGTCTCCCAAAAAGTCCAGGAGGACTGTAGTTAATAGTTTAAGATATCGAAAGAGATTTTTTCCCCAAAACCTTAGTGACTGAACAAGCTTAGTGAAGCTTGTATTTGTTTCAGAACAGCTTTCATACATACCCTACAGTATTAAATAGTCCTGCCATTTATTACATAAGTACCCACTCCTCCTTTAAATCCTGCAAGTTCTCACTGGCTGAGAGTGCTTTCTTTTCCCATTTAACTCCCACCATTCTGACATGCCAAATCCTTTACCCAGGAGTTTAGA
The DNA here is from genome assembly GCA_017639245.1 of Myiopsitta monachus. Lineage (NCBI taxonomy): Eukaryota > Metazoa > Chordata > Aves > Psittaciformes > Psittacidae > Myiopsitta > Myiopsitta monachus. Next base: position 48,630,995 of record CM029917.1, read on the forward strand.
TTTTCCTGCCATAGCAACCAGGTCTGGATATTATGTCTTTTGTCAGTACCATAAATAGCAGGAGCTGTTTGTGTCAAAGGCATTGAAAGTCCTTGGTGAGTTTTACAGGAAAAAAGTAGTGTTTAATTGCATATCTATTATGAAAATTTCTCTGAAGGATGTATTCTGCAAGATCTAGTGCCTTCGATTCTCACAGAAGGTCACCAAAATGTACAGAATGAACTAACATAATTGAAAATCATGTATTTATTAAAAAGTTCTAGATCTGAGAATCACTAAAGTAAGCTGGTGTGTGGGGAGAATTTTTATATTGAATCAAAACATTGTAAAGCAATATATGAAAAAAAGAATATACTAAACTGTGTTATAAAATTAATACTATGCAGTAATGAAGCTGTGAGTAGAACTGCTCCAGTAGCAACTGTAATTAATCCATAAATTAAAGAAAAAAAAAAATGCTGGAGAGTGGCTTGTTAGCTACTTTACACAGTCAGGCTAGTTTAACTGCATTTTTCTTAGCAGTTATACAGTCCAGGAGTGGTAATGGTTTCTAAGCAAGTGCAGAATTTTTTTGCGATATGTGTACTGTGCAATTTTTTAATGTGTTGTGTAAATATACTCAATTTGCTACTTAATAATGATAAAAAGGGTGATTAAATAAAGGTGCTGTTTTGGTATAATTAGCACAGCTGTTCGTGGCTGCATTTAATGTTCCCTTTAAGACAAACATGACAGAATGGAGCTGTTGGAATTAGCTTGAGGATTCTGCTCACAGCCAGAGGCCCTAAATAGCAAGGAACTGGCATCCTTCACTCAGGCTGCCCATTGGCTAGGGGAGCAACAATAGTTAGATGCTGCTGTGAGATTTGTGCAAGCAGGAAAGAGACATCCCTTAAAGAAACAAATATTGCAGCACCCAAAGATGTTTCTTACTTCTTAGGAACAACATGCCTTTTTGTACTTATTTGAGAGTAGGAGGTGGCACATGAGGAGGATGAGTGATTCCACAACATTGTGAAAACATTGAGCAACAAGAGGAAACAGGATGGTCTCAGTCAATCAGCTATTATCTGAAGATTTGTAGGGTATTTTGGGGGTTGTTTTTTTATTGTTTGGGAGAAGTGGGCTAGTTTATGGTTGGACCCTACTTTTAGAAGCCTAACAGTTTAGACTTGGCTAGTTGCAGTACCCTGCAGGTAAAAGGCATCATTCAGGCAACCCAGTCTCCAATAATTAGTACCTGAGCTTCATAAATATCTAGGTTTCTGAAGGCTTCTGTGTCTAGAGATGGGTGAAGTCACAAGCTACTCTGGGTGTAGACTATAAATGAGCTCATAATATGAAGTAAATATGATGTAAGTTCACGTTCATCAGTGAGCAGGAATCAATATTAAGGAAATAGTCAAATTTCAAATATTTTTCACTCTGAAAAAGAAATTGATTACTTTGGGCTCTTTAGGGAGGAAGCGTAGCATAACAGTTCTGTCAGCACTGGAATGGAAATCTGGGTATCTGCTTTTCACCGTACTCTGCTAGAAAATAGTTACAATACCACTAATATGTACGTGCTTAAATCTTTCTCTATAAACATAATCCTAGTAGTTTGGGATCAAGCAGTCAACTTCAGTTAACATCCATCATTTATCTGCACAGATAAATATATCCTGGAGATGCATCCTACCTATCATAAATAAATAAAGTATTTTACCCTGGGTTCAGAAGTAGCAATCATTTTTCCCCTGTTTTCCAGTGCTACGTTTTTGCCTTACAGCCTGGGAACAACGCTGATAAGACCGATGGTTTTAGTTGCTGCTAAGAATTGTTTCCTCCAGCCAAGGACTTTTTGAGTCACATGTTCTGCCAGGGAGGAGGGGAAGCCAGGAGGAAACAGAGACACGACACCTGACCCAAACTAGCCAAAGGGGTATTCCATACCATAACAAGACATGCCCAGTATATAAACTGGGGGTAGTTACCTGGAAGGGGTTGATCGCTACTCAGGTCAGGCTAGGTATAGGTCAGGCTAGGTATAGGTCAGCAGATTGTGAGCAGTTGTATTCTCTTCCCTTGTTATTTCCTTTATCATTCCCTTATCATTCTCTTTTTTAAGGAAAAAAGAGGCTTATAAAAGGTGGAAGCAAGGACAGGCGGCCTGGGAAGAATACAGGGATGTTATCCAGGAAGCTAGGGACCAGGTTAGGAAAGCTAAGGCCCAGTTAGGATTAAACTTGGCTAGGGATGTGAAAGGTAACAGAAGGGGTTCTACAGGTACATTGCAAATAAAAGAAAGAGTAGGGGCAACGTGGGCCCTCTCTGGAAGCTATCAGGAGAACTGGCAACCCTGGATTTGGAGAAGGCTGAGGTTCTTAATGACTTCTTTGCCTCAGACTTCACTGACAAATGCTTTGACCACACCACCCAAGTCTTGGAAGGGAGATGCAGGGACTGTGAGAATGAAGACCTTGGGCCCACTGTAGGAAAGGATCAAGTTCAAGACCATCTTAAGAACCTGAACATACACAAGTCATAGAATCATAGAATAGTTAGGGTTGGAAAGGACCTTAAGATCATCTAGTTCCAACCCCCCTGCCATGGGCAGGGACACCTCACACTAAACCATGACACCCAAGGCTCTGTCCAACCCAGCCTTGAAGACTGCCAGTGATGAAGCATTCACAACTTCCCTGGGAAACCCATTCCAGTGCCTCACCACCCTCACAGTAAAGAATTTCTTCCTCATATCCAATCTAAACTTCCCCTGTTTAAGTTTGAACCCATTAGCCCTTGTCTTATCACTACAGTCCCTAATGAAGAGTCCCTCCCCAGCATCCCTCCATGGGACCTGATGAAACCCATTTGTAGGTCCTGAAGGAGCTGGCAACTGAAGTTGCTAAGCCACTGTCCATCATATTTGAAAAATCATGGCAGTTCAGGTGAAGTTCCCAACAACTGGAAAAAGGGAAATATAACCCCCATTTTCAAGAAGGGGAAAATTAATGAGCTGGGTAACTACAGACCAGACAGCCTCACCTCTGTGACAGGCAAAATCTTGGAGCAGATTCTCCTGGAAGGCATGCTGAGGCACATGAAAATCAACAAGGTGGTTGTGACAGCCAGCATGGCTTCACTAAGGGGAAATCCTGCCTGACCAATCTGGTGGCCTTCTATGGTGAGGCTATGAAACTTATGGACAGGGGTAGAGCAGCTGATGTCATCTACCTGGACTTGTGAAAAGCATTCGACACTATCCCACATGACATCCTTGTTTCTAAATTGGAGAGGCATCAATTTGATAGGTGGACCACTTGGTGGACAAAGAACTGGCTGGATGGCCGCAGGCAAGGAGTTGTGCTCAATGGCTCAATGTCCAGCTGGAGACCAGTAATGAGTGGTGTCCCTCAGGGATCCATGTTGGGACCAATCTTGTTCAACATCTTTGTCAGTGGATGGACAGTGGGATTGAGTGCGCCCTCAGCAAGTTTGCCCATGACACCAAGCTGTGTGGTTTGGTTGATATGTTGGAGGGAAGAAATGCCATCCAGAGGGACCTTGACACGCTTGTGAGGTGGGCTGATGCCAACCTCATGAAGTATAACCATGACAAGTGCAAGGTCCTACACCTGGATTGGAGCAATGCCAGGCACAGCTCCAGGTTGGGCAGAGAAGAGATTCAGAGCAGCCCTGAGGAGAAGGACTTGGGGGTGTTGGTCGATGAGTGTGGAATAATTAGGAAATGTGGAATAATTAGGTATTAAACTTATATTTGAAATGCAGCGTTGTCCACACATAAGGGAAAAATGGACTTCCAGGGCCTCTCTGGGCAAGATGCTGCCACACCTGGTATGCTAGGAATGTGCACGCCACAGCGGTTCCCATGGCAACACAGAGGGAAGATGGGGCAGGGTGGAGACATTGTGGCCACATTCTGTCCTAACATCAGCAATAGATGGGAACTAGGTGGTATAAGAAACTGATAAGCTGCATACTTGCTACCCTGAGCCAGCAGCCTGTCATCTTTTGACAAAATGCTGTCCTCTATGTGAACTTTATTTCATTATAATGTCATTATAATGCATTTACATGCTAAAATGCACTCCCATCTCCAATGCAACCCACCTCCAAAATGAGATCACCCCTTTTTGAGCGTATGCTCTGAATTTTTTGGTGTCGTATACCTTTAAAAGTGAAGCGAGAGAGATTTGCACCAGTAATAATAAAGGTGTGTATGACTAGAGTTACTCAAGCTCCACCTTGAAGGTGAAAAACAGTATAAAATGACCCAAGAGAGGGGGGGAAACTGGGGAAGATGCCATCGTGGACGAGTCGAGGAAGATAACATCAACAGACTCCTGGGACCAGTGGATGGGCTGGACTTTTCTTCCCCCCACCTTAGGGGACACCTGTGGGTAAGACTTGCACTGTATCCAGGGCTTCCTGGGGAAAGCTTAGAATCTCTATAGAGTTGCTTTTCACTGTTACCTTTATATTTTAGAGCCAGGCTGTGTTAACTTTATCAAGCACTTATATCCATGTAACTTTTATTTGCATGTGCTTTTGCAGACAATATTTATCACCGGCAATCCGTAAGAACCTGTATCTGTTGCCTCAATAAACTGTTTCGGTAGCCAATTGTAATCAATAAACTGCACTGTTTCAGTATTTGATCGTAATTTTCTCACTGAACATGACCCCATCTCTCGGTGTGGCCGTGAGGGTTCATGAGCATGATTGGACTGGCAGTGTGGCGTGCTATCGGTGAATCTGGATCAGTAAGGTTTGATATAGCAAACGCGGCCGGACTGGTAGTTGTATATTGGAGCTGTTCCCAGCCCCTCTAAAGCAAGGGGTTTATTTTCTCCCCTTTAATGCAACAATGAGAAACTGAACATGAGCCAGCAGTGTGTGCTTGCAACCCAGAAAGCCAACCGTGTCCTGGGCTGCATCAAAAGGAGGGTGACCAGCAGGTCAAAGGAAGTGGTCCTGCCCTTCTACACTGCTCTTGTGAGACCTCACTTGGAGTATTGTGTGCAATTCTGGTGTCCTCAACATAAAAAGGACATGGAAGTGATGGAACAAGTCTAGAGGAAGGTCAAGAGGATGATCAGGGGACTGGAGCACCTCCCATATGAAGATAGGCTGAGAAAGTTGTGGCTGTTGAGCCTGGAGAAGAGAAGGCTGCGTGGAGACCTCAGAGCAGCCTTCCAGTATCTGAAGGGGGGTATAGGGATTCTTGGGAGGGACTCTTCATGAGGGACTGTAGTGAGAGGACAAGCGTTAACAGGTTCAAACTTAAACAGGGGAAGTTTAGACTGGATATAAGGAAGAAGTTCTTTGTTGTAAGGGTGGTGAGGCACTGGAATGGGTTGCCCAGGGAAGTTGTGAATGCTCCATCACTGGTGGTGTTCAAGGCCGGGTTGGACAGAACCTTGGGTGACATCGTTTAGTATGAGTTGTCCCTGCCCGTGGCAGGGGGGTTGGAACTATATGATCTTAAGGTCCTTTCCAACCTTAACTATTCTATGATTCTATGATTGTTATTATTGGTGGTAGCAGTAGAGTTTTTGTGTCATACCTTAGGTACTGGACTGCTCTTATCTACCCATGGGAGTCTGATTCTCCTCCCCATCCCTCCAAGAGCAAGGAGGAGGGGGGTGTGCGAGGGTGTCGGTGTGTGTGAGCTGCTGTGTAGTTCTGATTTACCGGTTGGGCTTAAACCACGACATATTTATTAGTTTCAGGATTAGAATAGCTCTGCTTTTTAATCTATATGGCTATTTCTCACTTGTGCAGGTACCTGGAATTTTTTTCCCCTCTACAGGCAGCAGAAGTCATTGCCTCTTTGAAAAAAGTGCCAATTATTTCTAGTCTGAGAAATCTCCCAAATAAGCACCTTGTCTGGCACCCAAGGCCAAGATTATCACCATTCTCACTGATCCATCAGATCAAGCATTCTCCTGGTATCATGTATAATGTAGCCTCTTGCTACTACTATTTGTTGTAGTTTTTTCCCATGTTAAACTATCTAAAGAATGTAGTATGACATCTACCATGCTATATCTGGAACAGTAGCAGTTGTTGATGTTACCTAATGAATACATTTAGCATGGCTGTGGTACTGTTATGACACTCCAATAATGCATTAGGGTTTAAAAACAGTTTTCTAGCAGCGCCAGGATGTGCTTGAGGTTCTTGAAGTCCTGAATCACACCTTCTCTGAAGCAGTCACAGAGGGACTGCACATCCAGTACTTGCATAGGAAGATTGTTATCTTGTGTTCCCTGCCTCCACATGAGAAACAGAGAGATGAATCCTGTAAGTTTATTGAAGGTTCGGCTTTCCAATTCACCATCTAGGCTGGGCTGCTCTTTGTCACATGTTCTTGGTTCAGCTGTAGCAGTTATTTTTCTCTTTCCTAGTAGCTGGTAGAGTATTGTATTTTGGCTTTAGTCTGAGAACAATGCTGATAACACACCAGTGTTTAAGTTGCTACTAAGTAATGTTTATCCAGATCAAAGACTTTTCTCTCTCTCATGCTCTGCCCTTGAGGAGGGGCACAAGAGACTGGGAGGAAGCAGCGACAGGATGCCTGACCCAAACTAGCCAAAGGGTTATTCCATATCACAGCACATCATGCCCACTATGACACCTATAGATACAATTATCCACACACAAGACAATGCACATGGAATACCTGTGCCCATATTTTATGTCTGCTTCAATTGTAGACCCATGCATGAATGTTTAGGTCAGCGAATGAGGCTTCTCTTTCCATGCTTTCTGAAACCTGGCAACCTTCCACTCCTTTTTGTGACTTGAAGAGGTAATAAAGGTCGCAAATAAATGGGTGTGCTGTTTTCCTGGCATTAAGCAGCATGTATGACTATAACTGGTAACGGATGTGCCAGCCTGTGAAGGAGTCTCTCTCTCTCCACTCTCTGTTGAAAAGACTAAGGAGAATGACTAGCCTTCTAATTTAGACAGCTATTGGAGACATCTCCTAATAATGGAATTCAAATACATTATAAAAATAACAATGACTAAAGAAACTGACATTAGAAGTAGTCTGGTGGTAAAATCTGCTCTTAGCAAGTCTGATCAATATATGCCATATTCGTAATCCTTCACCACCTGTACCAGGGCTCCCAATATTTTTCATATCCAAGTGGCAGCAATATTAGGAATTACCACAAAAAATTCAAAGGCAGGATGGAGAGTATTGGGAAGAGAAAAGCTGTGTTTGTGATTTTAGAGGCTTTATTATATTTAAGCACCAGCTGAAAGAACTTGAATTTTGTTGTTTATTTTATTCCTCCATCTATTTTATCCCTTTTACTATGTACTTTCTTTATTCATTTTAAATTCAAGTTCTGATTACAATGCAGTTTGCTGAAAGGCTTTGGAGAAAACATATGTGTTGATGAGGAAACTTGTAAAAATAAAGGTTTTGAAAGTAGAAGTGGATTTTAGTCAATGTTTAAAGAAATGCAGGAAAAAAGAGAATAAAATAATCTGAAAATACAAAGACATTATTATAAGAGCAGGCTTTAGTTCTTCAAAAAAATTCTTCAGACTTAGGAATACCTCCTGAAAACAAGGAAAATCAGATTTTTCTGTTCAAAATAATTATATAACAGAGCAGAGGAATATACATTCAAATCACTGCATGCCACTATTAAGACACTAAGATTTTCTCAATTCATTTTTGAAATAGCCTGTCTTTTTTTTTTTTCAGGACCTAATCCAGGACCAGTTACAATCAAAGGTGGAACCCCAGTAGTTGATAAAATATATTAATCTACTAATTCCTGTTAAAATGAGTATTGGGAAGAGGATTTCAGACAGAAGGACATGAACAAATTTTAGTGAAGAGAAAATGTTGGGATTTTGTGGTTCAGAAATGTACACATACCAGCACTTCATTATTGCTGGCAACGTTTGCACCCGCTTTGAGGTGTGAACCTCTATTGAAATGCATATTCGCTCAGTAGTGGATTTTGAAAGTCTGCCATAAAATCACCCCTTTTAACATATCGTTTAAGTCTATACTCAACCTTCAATATTGCTGAACTCTCAGTGGGACTTAAATTCATACTTAAATGATGTCCTTAAGAGAAAATTTCCAGAAGAAATTATTTTCTGAATCATTGCTTAGAAATGTCCTAAAAACCGGTAAAGTGCCTTTTTCTTCCCATTTCACTAACCTCAAATCAATTATAAAAATACTGACTGTAAGAGCTCCTGTCATGCATGTGACAACGTGTTAGTCACATTTCTAGCCAGCAATTTAAAAACCAACCTGAAGAAGCATGTAGCTTTTTCATAAATTTAACTTGACAACTTCTCTGCAAGGCTTTCAATTAGGATATATATTTTTTTTAATACAATTAAAAAAGAAAAAGAATGAAAATGTCAGTCTAAATGTGAGGAGGAAATGCTGTTTTGTGGGAGACTTTTTTGTGGGAGACTTTTTTGTGGGAGACTTACATATGCTTCTTTTTGTTTGGACTCCATGATGATCAGGAACATTCAATGCCAAATGCTGGATTAAAAAGCACTTAAACACCTCATTGCTGTGACATAGAAACACCTGCTTTTGCTGTCTGAGGGGATGCAATGTGTGCATTGAGCACCAGCCGCACCTGAGGCCTGGTGGGCTTTCCTGCCAAGCTGAGGGCAGGAGGTAGTGGAGTGGATTTGTGGTGCTACTCAAATAATTCCATCTTTTCACTCAAAACTTTGTGCTCTTGATGGAGGAAGTTTCAAAAAAGCCCTCCTATTTCAATGCTGGTTATTGGAAGCTTGCATTATGAAGTGGTGGGAGCTGCATAGCTAGAAAAAGGTAACCTCAGGCAGGGTGGAAGCTTTCTGTGCCTCAAGTGCAAGCTGCTAAGTAGTGTTGAGAGGATAATTTGATCAGCTTGCTGTAGCTGCAGTTCTCTGTCAGCTCTCCTCCCGCACTTGTCTCTGAGGAAAACCCTGGCTGGCTTTTAAGTCACAAGTGATCACATCTGACCCTGCATCAGGATTGCTACCACGGCCTCTATCAGTTGTGGTAAATGCTATCTTCCGGGCTTCAGAATAAAAATTTTTCTTGTGAAGTGTGGACAGAAAATTTATAATTACATTTGTAGCTCAAAAAGTGGTAGAACTAACCTTGAAGCAGTCATTAAATGTAAATGGATTCAATTATTCCTGCCTGAATCTTCATCAAGCTTAAACAACATGATTAGTAGGTGTGAATGGGCATTCTGTGCCCAGCAGCTGTGTCTGGCTGGATAAAGGGCTAGTTTCTGAAATCATGTTGATTTTATATTTATGACTGAAACGTATGACTGGAAAACTGGTAAAGACGCTTAGGATAAGCACAAGGGGTGAATGTACAAAGGAGCCGAAATAACACCATACACATGTGGATATGTACCACACCAGGGTTCCTCATCCACTGCCTCTCTCTTCCATTGAGGCTATAATTATGGAAGCTTAACCAGGTATATACTGAATTTGTTAAAGATATTGATTTATTTTTACAGCTATTAATTGCAATTGGGCAGCCACTAGGAAATGATGCAGTTACAGGTAGATGAAGTTCAAAAGTTTTGGATTATCCCTGTGTTATAATCATTTCTATGTCTTCATGTGATTTATATGATTATTATTTTGCAGAAAAAAATTTTTATATGAAAATGTTTTCAGACACAGTTCAGCATGGTTAGAAATTGAGGGGATGAAGCAGATGGTAACTTGCAGCTATCAAATCCTTATGATGGCTGCTCAGAAACTCTTAGCAAACATTCCTCTAAGTGCAGGGATTTTTCCAATCATGAATCCTGAACTTCAGGTCCTTTCTGGGTATCTCTAAAATGTCTGAGAATGTTAATTGCCAGATTGTCTCCCCAGTACAACATTCTCCTTTAGAAAATATATTTTGAAATACACTTTGGAAAAAAAAAATAATTCCTTTTCTTTCCCCACTCCTACCCCTCCCCCCCCAAATCCATGTTATTCTTTAGACCAATTATTTCCAGTTAATATCTGCATTTAAGGAAAGGAAGATATTAAATTAAAATTTATTTTGAAAAATGTTGCTCAGCTTTTATTAGCTCACAAGATTGAAGGTTACTTGCTGAGAGCCAGTCCATATCAGCCACCATCTTTTGCGGTAAAACTGAGAAGCTGAGGCTACAAGATACATGGGAAATGTCACTTATCAACATGTGGGTATCAAAGTAAATGGGTATAGTTCTGAGACCATTATACAAAAGTAGAAAAAATTAGACATCTTTTTCACCCAAAAAAAACCCAGACTCACAGGGTGAAATCTTACCCTTTTAGAACAGATACTAAAATTAGTCTTAGATAAGGTGAGGCCAACCAAATATCTGGCAAAAAGGGAAGAACATAGGTAAGTAGTCTTATTTTAAAATCAACTAGAAATCTATTTCTAGAATTCAAGTATCAAGGAGCACTTTCAGAAGTAGTAAGACAGCTATTTTTGTGACTCACATCTTTCAGGTTATAAACTTACTGATTTCATGATTACTTCCTTTTGCTCTTGCATTTCATGAGTTTGCATTAGATATCTTTATAAAAGAGATTTTTTAGCTGAAACATATAGTCTGATCAGTGATGCTTTTCTGTTTGTAAAACCCTTGAAAAAATCTCAAGTAGCACAGCTGAGATTTTCTGAGTTACAGAATTTCAGTTTCACTTCTGGATACACGGAAATTTGTTGCATTTTCTGAACATGAAGGAGGAGAAATTTGGGAAGTAGTTCCAGGTCTTGTTAACAAAACCACCAGATATAACTAGATTTACACGTCTGTGTAGATACAAGACTTCTGTAGCCCTCCAGTATAAGCAGTCCCCTGAGCTCTGCCATTTCTCAAAAATTGTGCTTGACGTTTTGATGTTGTGAATGAGTTACCTTCCAGAAAAGAGAAAAAGAAAGTGGGATGGGGAGAATATTAAAGGACGATGGAAGGAGGAGTTAGTCAGTTGCTTGTAAGGAGGTTCACAGGTACCTGCAGGAGGTCAGAAGGTGATTTCTATAAGCGTGAGGGGGATAGAGAGCCCTGGGTGGATGCACTGAGCTGACTCTGCTGAGGAAGAGGAGAATTCTCCTGGTAGAGAGATTTATTATGGGAATATATTTGTAAGTTCTCCCCTGCTATACATGTGTAAGGTCTACTTTGTCCAGCCACCTCAGCCATGCATTTCCATTCTGATTAACTTTAGGCCTTAAGCCAGTTAAAAGTGCCTTAAAAATCTCCCTTGAGTTGTTTTCTTGAACAAAGCTGATTACAAATTCCATTCAAGAGTTTTGACACCTTCATACTGAGCCAGTGTGCATACGAAGGCAGGAGGAGGACATGGCTCGCTAGCTTTTCATACAGTCACTCCCAAGTGAGTTTGTCAAGTTTAGGGGTGAAACGGCTCTTCCTTTACTAACATCCTGGCACTCAGAGTGCTTCATACAGTCTGTAACTCAGCACAATGGAAGCATATCTCTTGCTTCTAGAAAGTGCTGTTAACAGCTTTAGCGTTAATACCTCAGTTTGGGTCAAAAGGAACTTTAAAGATCATCTAATTCCAATCAGTATTTATTGTGCGTCTATCTGAAATGTAAAGGTGGGAGGGCACAATAACACTATTATCAGATTGCCATTTTGAATTAACATGTGCAAAATGTGTACCATTCCACATCTTATCTTCAGCTGTTCATCAACCCTTCCCTGAAATTATGAGGCTCTCCAATCCATCAGTATAACTGTTTGTGTAGTCTCAGTTTTGCGGAACTGAGCTGTGTTAGATAACCCCTGTTATTAGAAGCGTTTCAGCTGTTGGATTCATTTGGAACTGGGTTAGAAGCAATTACACATGCCATTAGTTGACAGTTTGGAGAAGTCTGTAACCTCCAGTAGTGATGAAATAGGCAATGGGATCAGCAGAAAGTAGAGTGATAACCTTTGAATCTGACACAATTGCTGGCCAAATAGCCTTACCTAGCATCAAGGACTCTACGTGGAACAAGTTTCATTTGTTAATACTGAGTTAACACTGAATGTGTTGCTGTTCTATGTGCTACATCTTTAAAAAAGTGGCAGAATCAGACTTACAGTTATGCTCATAGTTTTCTGTTACATCAGGAAAGTAGTCTTCTGTCGGCAAGGGATACTGTGCAACTAGAACAGTCAATGTCTAAAAGCTCAGCAGGTTACCTTCTTGTGTATTAGGTAATGAAAGCAGTTGTCGTGTTTTACTAAACCTTAAGAGTGAGGGAGTCAAACAGAGCTAAGATGAGCTGAGTTACAGCAGGCTACAGTATCTTATTCGTGTGAAACTTTCACTGAGTATGTAAGAGAGAAGAGATTGGAAGAGGTGTCGTAAGCCGTGCAGTTTTCCCCATTCCTAATAATCTATTAGTATGTGAACTGAAAATTGTTCATCATTTAAGGTAGGACATTATTTTTGAATTTGACAGTAAGAAGCCATTCTAGTGTCAGCTGCTAGAATAAGAAAGGACTACGTGCACAGAAGTTTGGAAACCAAAAATATGTGTCTATGAACAAGGAGGCAACCTTTAAAAAGCTACAGAAGTTTTGCACTTCAGTAGTTAAGGCACTGCAATGTTAATGCAGCCAGAGGATAGTATTAAAGACGTAAATACCATCTAGTATAGTACAGTAAAGTTTAGGATAAGTCTAAATTTATTTTTAAAATAGACCTGATTTTCAGTGCGAAATTGTATTTGCACTTTAAATTGATGATGAACAGGCACATGAAGGTGAATATTTTCTGTCACATTGCTTTTTTAATTTTATCAGCTTAGCTCCTTTTTGTTAGGCTTATCACTGGGCTGTCCAACCTGTGTTGCTGCACAGCTTGGGGCAACCTCCCCATCCTGCCTGAGACAGGGCCTATAGGAGGTGAGATGGCATTGAACATGGAAAGGAAATTCAGTACCTCTGTCACATATGTGACTTTCATACAGCCTAAAAGAAAAACACAGACCAAAACCTAATTCATTAGGAGCAGGTGCTTAGAAACATATTAGCATTTTCAGGTTTACTTAGACTCATGCCTGATTAGTTTAGTTGCTGTAAATTCATCTCAAGGGAATAAATTATTGAAAAAAATACCTTCCCAAAAATTGTATTTAAGAGGTAAACCAGCAGCTCTTAAAAGAACTGCGGCAGTCCAGGAGAAATGACACATTCTCATGTGAAGGATTATCCTATTTTTTCTTGCAGGAAAGTGGTTCCATTACAGGAAGAAAAGGAGTAGAACTCTTAAGAGGCTGCTTTTGACATTTTTTATCAGTATTTAAGCATGGAGGTGGTCGGGCATTGACTTGCCTCCGAAGGTGGCGAAAGGACATGTGACAATCAGCAAAGATACTGATTTTGCATTATGTTTTTTTCTAAGCAACGTAATCCCATATATGTCCTACTGACAATAAGCACTGTCTTGCATATGTACAGATTGATTAAAATTGAAACCTGGGCATTAAACATGGTACATTCCAGAAGGGTAAGAATAGTGAAAGATCCAGTTTTAGGGATCTTTTTTAAAAAACGTGTTTCTGGCTGATAATTGAAGAATGAAAAAGAATCCCAAGTTCTAAAAGTTATAAAACCTCGCTTTTAAGAAAAGCAATTAAGCACAAACCTAGGATCTTAGGACATAAAAGTTGTTAGATTAGATACTGTTCTCTGATTTAGTCTAAAACAAATGCTTTATTGTAGTCAAATTCAACTCTTGGATCCAGTCAGTATCAAACAAATCAAACTCAGAGATACCAAACAAAAGGAAAAAGAAACCTCGTCCAGAAACCTCACTGAATAAATGGATGGAGTTACATAGGGTGCCTCTGTATACACCAGTGCAACGTCGTGCCAAGAAACTGGCTCAGGCCCAGAGAGCAGATGCAAGATCCTTGGCATCTGCAGGGGCTGTAGAGCTGCTGCTTGGTAGGTACCCATGGTGTGCATGGGCTACTCCAAAGGAGATGGCTAGAGGAAAGAAAGATAAAGTCTTAAGCTGCAAATAGTAAAATATCTAAAAAATGTTGAGATTATGAAAAAAAAAATGAAGTCAGACATAAAACTGGAAAGGCTAACACATTGAACCACTAAAAATGAGGACTAGAATACTGTCCACTTAGTTCCTTCTGGTAGACATATTAAAATTCAAAATGCTTTATTGCCAGTTTGTTGTCCATTAACTTTTTAGCTTTAGTGACACATTAAGGGCAAATGATGGTATGTTGCGGAGTTCAGCTGGTGTGTACCAAAGGACCAGAACTTACAGACTGTGAACCTGTGTCATGGGTTCTATTTTTTTTTTCCCAGGTCTCATGCTATGCCGGGGAGAAGGGGGAACTGGGAGAAGGCAGAGACAGGGCGCCTGACCCAAACTGACCAATGAGGTTATTCCATGCCACAGCACGTCATGCCCAGGATGTGGAATACGAGGGTGGTGGGGAGGGACCTGGAAGTGTGTGGTTTGGGGGTGGCTCTCACTGGCACTCCCCGCGAGGTCTCTCGGCTCGGTCGGGTGGCGAAACGGTTGTATCCTCTTCCTTTGTATTTACTTTGCCATTATTATTGTTATTGGTGGTGGCAGTAGTGATTTGTATTGTATCTCAGTTACTGGACTGTTCTTATCTCAACCCGTGGGAGTTACGTTTTCTTTGGTTCTTTTCCCCAGTTCCTCCCCATCGGATTGGGGGGGGGGGGGGGGGGGAAGGAGGGAGAAGTGAAATTTGCAGCTTAAACCACGACAGCCTGGTAATTACAATGAAATTAATTCTTCATAGCTTTAAAGTATGATACCTGTAGCAAATGTAAGTTTACCTTTATTCTTACCCATTAGTTAATTAGTCTTCCCCCACCTTGAGAAAGATATGAATAAATTATGGAGGAAATTATTCCTTTAACCTGTATTTCTCTGGCCTAAATCTTATAGTTGGATCTAGTATTAGACATAATGAACTCTGTAAGTCTGCTTTTTAGGGAACTGTCAAAGAAAAATAAAAAAGTGAAAATGTAAGTCAGCAGAAAAAGAAAATAGGCAGGCTGTAAATACAGCAAAAGGAGGTATGTCTGAACAAGAAGATAAGCTCAGTCACTGAGGTAGGTTACAAGATCACTGGTGATTGGAATTGTATGGTTTGGGAAGAGCTACAGAAATTCTTCATTAGGCAAGTATAGATTCACTTTTGGAAAGGATTAATTGCTTTCAAACCCTTGTAACCTAGGGCCTCCAGATATGTAGTATCAGATTTTATAGTCTTTCTAAAGCTGTTTAATGATAGTTAAGATTTAACTCTGAAGGCTATTATTACATGTAGATCCCATTTATCCTTGAAGACTTGAAAGCATTAGCTTTAGTAATATGTTGCAGTAGCTAGATGAAAGCTGCCTTAATAGTAGAAGCAAAAAGGAGAACCTTTAGGAACTTAAAGAACTTGGGATTGATTTTGGTATGTACTTCATTCACAATGACACTGGCAAATAACATTTCATTAGAGGAAAATATAAGTAGTCTCAACACCCACAAAAAACCTTCACAATATTGCAGTGATTTCTATGGACTTTAGATCAGGAATAAAAAAGAGGAAATAACAGAATAAGATGGCTTAAAGGAGATACTGGCTTTCTGAAGTCTGAAATTGCTTGCACCTAACTAGTGAGGTGGTAACAAAGAGGCTACACAGTAGCTTCAGCGGTGTGGAAAAGAGGGAGAGCTAGATCAATTTGCCTAACCCCCCTGAAGTACATCAGCAAGCTGCTGATGGGGGGTGATGGACTCACGCTGTGGACACAAGCCCCACTGACCCTTGGGGGCTTGTGTCCATGTAGAGCCAGTGGCCACCTCCTGTCCCTGGTGGAGCCCGAAGCCACTCAGAACAAGAGATGAATGCAGATGATCTCCTCTGATTACCTGTGTATCAGACTAATGATGAGTTTTAGGTGATATTAAAGAAGCACTTTCACTACAGTAAATGCTGCAATTCCAATAGGTAAAACACTGAACAAATATTCTGCAGAAATTTTTGCACTTGATTATTTCAAGCTGTTTACATAATTACATGTAAAATCAAATACAAGAAGTTGGTCCTGTACTGAACTATTTACCTGAAACCATTTGGTGATGATAATACTCATTAACGAAGGTACAGCTCCTGGCATTGCTTCATTTCTGTCATAATGAAATACTGCTTTGTTTCAGGTCTGAATTGTGGCATAAGCTTATCTTCTTTCTGAAAGATTTTCTTCTGGATGTAACAGCATCTTTATGCCATTTAGCACTGAGCCAGAGGTATAATTTTTTCTCTGTGTCTCTTTTCTTTTCTAGTTTAATTAATATAATTGCCTGGCCTATCAGTAATTACCTGTGCAATATACATGAATTGCCTTTTTCGGTCCGTAGTCTTATTTTGTGAAGGAGCTGAAGGCGTTGTTCAACAACACACAGTGTTAAAATAGGGTAGAATTTTTCAGGATAATAATCTGCTGGAAAAATATAAAAATCAGAAAAGATTTGATAAAACTTAGTTCTTTTGTTCTATGTCCAGCTGTTGGATTCCAAAATGCTTTTGGCTATGTCTGCTGTCAGTACTGGTTCTCCAGTCAGCCTTATTCCAGTCTCTTAGCTGGGCAAGCCAAAAAAGTGGAGAAGGAAGAGGAAGTCTGAAACTGTTGAAAAAAGTCTGTGAAAGCTCAGCACAAAATTCTGTGATCTTAAACAGTGAAAGATCTCGCCTCACTTGAAGGCAGCTGTCTGGAGATGGGAAGGATGGCAGAGAGACTGGGCAAGTGTGTAGATGTAGGTTGTAGGTGAGTGTTTCATTGGTGAAAACCCTGACTCTGTAGACAGAGTCCTTTGAAGACACATTTTGCATATGTAAAGCTTGTAATGGTTCCAAAACCACTTTAATTTAAAAGAAACTATAGCTTTAGAAACTTTTTTTTTTGTTGTTAAATACAGTTGCAGCTTCCAAAGGTTTAAGTGGAAAATATAGGGAAGGTCTGGAGGGGGGCTAGAGAAGCCAGCCATGACCTTAAGTACTTGTTATTTTGAAGATGCAATCCCCACTTTGTATCTCCCTTACACAATTAAGACAGCCATTTTGCCACAACAGCTTCTGCAAAGGCAGATACCTCGGGCAGTCTTGCATTAGTTTTATTTTATAATTAATCATTAGCTAATGCCCTTTATAAAATTAAAATCAGGCACAACAGCTGGGTTATATGCCTTTGAAAAGCTGTTACTGTAAGTAAGAATACTGTAAGTAAGAATACCTTACTTCTTGTCACTAATAATATCGCAAAGATGTAAGGATAGAAAATGCTGCACATTTAGCTACATGCTAAATGTCATGTCCAGTACAAATGAAAGTGCCATAAACATTTGAAAAAACATACAGATAAGAACAGCTTCATTGACAAATGCTTTAACTGGGTCATCATGAAGAATGAAATTGAAAGCATGGTTAGTATGCATGGATAGAGGCTCAGGAAATATTTCTATAAAAGTGTCAAGCTATTTTTTCAATTTCTCTTTGCAAGTCACCTATTTACCTTCGAGATTTTTTATTTTTGCTCCTCAAAGAGCAATTGAAAAAGAGGTAGAATACATTACGTACATATACATCTGCAGTAAGACTTGAGCCCCTAAAAGCATAAGTCCCAATAATGTCACTGCCCACTTTAGCCCAGTGAATGTGTTTCAACCATAAAGCACATGGAAGTCAAGTAAATTAAACCTCAATTTAATATGTTAATCCCATGAGAAATATTAGACTATAAAATGTGTAGAAGAGGAACTGATTTGAAAAACACTCCATATAATCACATATGAGTGCCCTGCCATAAGGATGGTTAGGCACTGGCACAGGCTGCCCAGAGAAACTGTAGCCGCCCCATCCCTGACAGTGTTTGAAGCCAAGATGCATGAGTCTTGGAACAACCTGATTAATGCACATGACACAGGATTGTCACTGGATGAACTTTAAGGTCCCTTACAACCCAAACTGTTCTCTCATTCTATGACTATGATTTCACAGACAGCTGTGGTGCAGCCTACCCCAGCCACTGGCACGTCACTGTCCACTGCAGTTTCTATGCTGCCAAAAGCACAAGAAGTTCCCCATGGCTGCAAAGTGTAGAGTGTCCGGTGGGACGGGAGGGCCTTTGGGGTAGCTTCCAGTCCAGGTGGCACTTTGGGGATGCTTTTGCCAAAACATATGGTCTGGGTGGCTGTGGCACCTCTGCACCACAGAGCAGCCTATGCTCCTGGCCCCAAGCTCTGGCTCAGCCCTTTACAACCCCTGCAACACCAGGCAAGACAGCATCTGTGTGTCAGCAGTTTATTCTGAGTTGGCCTGCCCAGTGGTGGTAGATCTGCGATGACTTGTCAGATCATGGGGCAGGCAGCAGCCGATGGCCAGGGCACACCTGCATGGGAGGACACTTGCAGGGACATCAATATCTTCTCCGTGATCGAGATCGGCGACCTGGTGGGGAAGAGAGCCGACTGTCAGCGTGAGCTACACACTCCATTCCCTCCTCCTTGCCGCCCCTCCACCGCCCAGAGCAGCGGTGCCCAGGACATCCTTGCGGTGCCTGGGGACACACGTTGACCCCTGCGGTCCCTCCCACCTCTGCGTCGCCTCCCCTGGCCATAGCGGTGCTGCCGGCGCCTGGAGACGCGTTGCCTCCGGCGGCTGGAGCGGCGTCTCAGTCGGCGACTGGAGCGGTATCCCCTCCGGCGGCTGCTCCGCCGGCGTCTGGATCGGAGGCGGTCGCTTCGGCGGCAGCTGCTGCTGCTCCGCTGGTACCTGGCCATGCTTGTTGCTGCTGTGCTTGGCTTTGCAGGGCTTTGCCACAGCCTGCACGAGATATAGCTGGGGCATGGTTGTGACGTGCAATGACATCATATAGTTGGGTGGTGATGCAAAGGGGATCAGTCCATCCTTCTATCCAACCATCCCTGAGATGAAGGACAAAGGGTTTTGCCCCGCAAACACTACCCATTGGCTTTCTTCAGCCAGAAGTGGGATGGATACAAACCCCTCTCTGATCCACCCCCATGTTCCCAAACCAGATCTCATGCAGAGATTCGGCAGATCCAAAAGAAACTACTCAGTTCTGAATCCCAGGCATGGACTGGCCACCGAGCATGGCCGTCTCCTTGCACTGCTGGAACTTGCTGCTTCTACCTTCATCTTTTTAAACAAAGAAAACCAAATTGAGATGCTTTCCTTCCTTCACCATCCTCCTATCTAGCCACCCACCCAGTTTTCCAGCCAGCCGGTCATCCTTCTATTTGTTTATCCGTCCATCCATTTATCCATCCTTCTATTTATCCATCCATCCATCCATTTATCCATCCATTTATGCATCCATCCATCCATCCATCCATCCATCCATCCATTTATCCATCCAACCATTATCCATCCATCCATTCATCCATCCATCCATCCATCCATCCATGCTCCCATTTCTACATCTATCCATCCATCTATCCATCTGCACATCTGCACGGTGAAGGATCAGGGCATTTCCAATAGCAATGCCTAATACCATTTTCCCACCAGAAATGTGATGGATACAAATTCCTCACCATTCCTTTCCCAACTGTGGAACCATGACCCCAAGTCAGAACACTGACCAGGGGCTTGGCCAGCACCAAACTCCCCTGCTAAGCTCAAGAAAGGAATGACTTGTTTAGGAAGAGTGAAACATATTGCGCAAAAGTCCCCTCTAAAGTACATTTCTTTGTCCCACCATGTGCTCCTCTTACCAGGAAGAAGCAGAGCTTTCAGTGACTTGGTCTAGTGCAAGGTGTCCCTTGCCTGTAAGCACAGGGTTGTTATTGGATGAGCTTTAAGGTCCCTTACAACCCAAACTGTTCTCTCATTCTATGACTATGATTTCACAGACAGCTGTGGTGCAGCCTACCCCAGCCACTGGCACGTCACTGTCCACTGCAGTTTCTATGCTGCCAAAAGCACAAGAAGTTCCCCATGGCTGCAAAGTGTGGAGCGTCAAGTGTCTGTCAGGACAGAAAGGCTTTTGGGGTAGCCTCCAGTCTAGGTGGCACTTTGGGGATGCTTTTGCCAAAACATATGGTCTGGGTGGCTGTGGCACCTCTGCACCACAGAGCAGCCTATGCTCCTGGCCCCAAGCTCTGGCTCAGCCCTTTACAACCCCTGCAACACCAGGCAAGACAGCATCTGTGTGTCAGCAGTTTATTCTGAGTTGGCCTGCCCAGTGGTGGTAGATCTGCGATGACTTGTCAGATCATGGGGCAGGCAGCAGCCGATGGCCAGGGCACACCTGCATGGGAGGACACTTGCAGGGACATCAATATCTTCTCCGTGATCGAGATCGGCGACCTGGTGGGGAAGAGAGCCGACTGTCAGCGTGAGCTACACACTCCATTCCCTCCTCCTTGCCGCCCCTCCACCGCCCAGAGCAGCGGTGCCCAGGACATCCTTGCGGTGCCTGGGGACACACGTTGACCCCTGCGGTCCCTCCCACCTCTGCGTCGCCTCCCCTGGCCATAGCGGTGCTGCCGGCGCCTGGAGACGCGTTGCCTCCGGCGGCTGGAGCGGCGTCTCAGTCGGCGACTGGAGCGGTATCCCCTCCGGCGGCTGCTCCGCCGGCGTCTGGATCGGAGGCGGTCGCTTCGGCGGCAGCTGCTGCTGCTCCGCTGGTACCTGGCCATGCTTGTTGCTGCTGTGCTTGGCTTTGCAGGGCTTTGCCACAGCCTGCACGAGATATAGCTGGAGAATGGTTGTGACGTGCAATGACATCATATAGTTGGGTGGTGATGCAAAGGGGATCAGTCCATCCTTCTATCCAACCATCCCTAAGGTAAAGGAGAAGGGGTTTTGCCCCACAAACCCTGCCCAGTAACATTCTCCAACCAGCAATGGGATGGATACAAAGCTGTCCCTGGCCCTCTCCCATGTTCCCAAACCAGATCTTCTGCAGGAGCTCGGCCCCCCAAAGGCCCCTGCTGAGTCCCGCATCCCAGGCACAGACAAGCTTCTGTTCATGGCAGACCCCCAACACAGTTCGATAATGCTGCTTCTTTCTTCATCCTTTTAGGGAACAGAAAAATCAAACTGAGAAAATTGCTCAGTGTATTCCAATCATCAGGAATATTTTCAGAGCAGGTTCTTTTAAAATTTTTTGGATTTATTTATAAAAAGAAAT
Organism: Myiopsitta monachus; assembly: GCA_017639245.1. Lineage (NCBI taxonomy): Eukaryota > Metazoa > Chordata > Aves > Psittaciformes > Psittacidae > Myiopsitta > Myiopsitta monachus. Next base: position 48,652,225 of record CM029917.1, read on the forward strand.
ATTAATTGGGAGTTGACCCACACAATCTACAAATACTTTTTTTTTTTGCAAAATACAGAGTTAATGAGACAACACCTATACCTCCAGGCATCCATGAATCCATCAATTCTTTTCTCTTCAGGAGCTCAGCTACCCCAAAGGCCCCTGCTCAGTCCTGCATCCCAGGCACAGAAATAACGCTGGGCACCACCATCTCCCAGCGCTGCTGGATGATCTTGCTTCTTCCTTCACCCTTTTAAAGAAAGAAAATCAAACTGATATGCCTTCCATTCTCCACCATCCTTCTTTCTAGCCAGACTCCCAACCCGCCTGCCAACCAGTCAGAAAGGCAGCCATCTTTCTATTTATCCTTTTATCCGTCCATGCATCCATCCATCCATTCATCTTTCCATCCATATATCCTTACTTCTCTCTGTCTGTCCATGCATTCATCCTTCCATCCATCCTTCTGTCCATCCTTCTATCCATCCTTCCATCCATCCATCCATCCATCCATCCATCCATCCATCCATCCATCCATCCATCTTTCTGTAAATCTTTACGTCCAATCATCCATCCACCCATCCACCCATCCATCCATCTATCCATCCATCCATCCATCCATCCATCCATCCATCCATCCATCCTTTTATCAATCCATGCACCACCCAGATGCCAGTCCATCCATCATTTCATCTATTCATCCTTCCATTCTTCCATCCTTCCATACATCTTACCATCCGTTCATCCTTCCATCCATTCATCTTTGTTACTGTCTGTCTACCCATTCATCCATCAGCAAATAAATCCTTCCATCCCTCCGTCCATACACTCATCCATCTATCTGCCCATTCTCCCATCCATCCATTTATCCATACGTTTGTCCATCCCCATCCATGCATCCTCCCATCCATCTTTCTATCCATGCAAAATCCAAATGTCCCTTCATCCTCCCATCCATCCATCAATCTGCCAATGCATCCATCATTCCATTGATTAATCCATCCATCTAGCCATGAAATTGTCCATCCATCCAACCATCCATCCATGCATACATGCATGCATGCATGTAATTTGCATCCTTCCATCTACCTGTCCAATTTCCATCCATCCATTTATCTATCTATCTATCCATGCATACACCCATGCATACCCCTTCCATCCATCCATCCATCCATCCATCCATCCATCCATCCATCCATCCCTATGTACAGACATAGATGCATACTTCCATTTGCCCTATTGCCCACTCTTCCATCCATTCATACATCCACTCATTCGTCCACCCATCCGTTCACCCATGCATCCATCCATCCATCCATCCATCCATCCATCCATCCATCCATCCATCCATTTATCCATCCAACCATTTATCCATCCATCCATCCATGCATCCATCCATCCATCCATCCATCCATCCATCCATCCATCCATCCATCCAATAAGCAATCCATCCATCCATCCATCCATCCATCCATCCATCCATCCATTCATCCAATCAACAATCCGTTCATCCATCCATCCATCCATCCATCCATCCATCCATCCATCCATCCATCCATCCATCCATAAACCAATCAATCCATCCATCTACCCATCTATACAATATTACTGCTTTCTGCCTATCCTCCCATTTATCTCTTTATTCATCAATCCCTCAAACAAGCCATTCATATATTCATACACGCATACTTCCATCCATCCACGAACCATCCATACATAAATTGATCCATCCACCCACTCCCCTGTACATATATACAAACCCCCATGCATCAATTCATGCATCCTTCTTTTTCTACACCTATCCAAATTTTCATCCATCCATCCATCCATCCATCCATCCATCCATCCATCTATTCATCCATGCACCACCCATCTGCTAACCCAGCCATCGTTCCATCCATTGGTTATTCCATCCTTTCTTCCATCCTTCCATCCATCCATCCATCCATCCATCCTTGTTTCCGTCCATCCATCCATCCATCCATCCATCCATCCATCCATCCATCCATCCCTACTACATACTTAGATAACACCTATATTCGCCCTTTCAGCCAGCCACCCATCCATATTTCCATCCATCCACCCATCTGCCCATCCTCCCATCCATCTATTTATCCATCCATCCGTCCATCCAGGCAGCCAGCCTTTCAGCCCGCCAAACATCCAGACACCAAGACAGCCATCTGCTCATCCATACATCCATCTACCCATCCCTCCATCCTTCCATCTGTCAGTCCATCCATCATTCTATGTATTCATCCATCTATCCGTACATATCTCTGTTGTACTGCAAGCAATCCTGTTCCCGCTATTTGGGTAACTATAGAAAAGGAAAAATAATTGCTTGCAGTGCACCTAGGTGTTGAGCAAGCCTGGGATTGTTCGGGTGCGAGGTCAGGCTGGGCAACAGCGTGGGGAGTAATTGTTTATAGAATGGAATTTATAGTGACTGGAAAGAGTCACTGGGAATGATGTGGTTTCTGTTTGTCTTCATAGCTCAGACCCATATCTGTATGCTATGTATTACCATGCTGTAGCAAATAAAGAAGAACTTGAAATAGTTGTGAAAGCTGTGTGTGTGCGTGTGTTTAGCCTCGTTCTTTACAGATGCCTCAAATGATGTCCTTCATGTGTGCTAACTAAACTGCTCATCATTGCGGTGTCCACATGATCTAACGGGGAATTTCTGTTTCCGACATTTGCCTGTTAAAGGTCAGTAATACCCGTTGAATGGAGAATTACAGGATTGCGTTAGAAAAATGGGACAAGTAGAATCAGCTGAAAATAAATATTTGAATTTATAGCAAATTTACAATTCCTCTGGATATTGTTTGTCTGAGAAGTAAGTCATGAATCTTTTGTTATGGGTGAAAACAAATTGCAACTTGTTTCCAGTAACAGGGTCATTTCATACTCGGATATGGGAGAGAATCTGAGAACACTTACAGATTAAAAATTGCCTTGTTATGGCGCTTCCTGTTGATTAAATAGTGACATGGCTTTTGTCTATTCTGCGTTATCTAATTTACAACCTGATGAGGATATTATTCAGAAACATGATAAAATAAATGATCAAAATACTGACAATTTGAAAGAGCAAGGACAGAATGATGAAAATATCTTTTCTGAGATGCCTGATGATCCTTTTGATCCTGACTCCATAGATTCAGAAAAGAAGCCAAATTTATACCCACCTCTGATGATGTTAAAGGCATTCACATCTAATATTCCTAGTGCTCCTCAACCTACTACACCTCCCTTGACTGATCTCAAGAAAGAATCACTTAGCCAGCCTTTAGTCAACCAGAAGACTACTAAAATATTTATACAAAAATGTATGCGGAAAGCAACAGAGGATGGTGGTTTTATTGGAGACATAGCTTTCGCTTTTCCTGTATTTTATTGAACAGATGAGCAGGGACAACAACTGGCACATGAAAATATTCAGTATGCAGTATTTAAGGAATTGAAAAAATCAGTGACGGAAAATAGAATTCAAAGTTCTTATACATTAGGACTGCTAGAAATTATGGTTAATTCAGGATCTATGGTGCCATGGGATTGGGGCACTTTAATGCAAACTGTTTTGACACCTGCTCAATACTTGGTGTGGAGATTGGAACATAATAACTTAGTGGCTTTACAGGTATTAGATACTGCTTAAAGAGGAATACCAACAGATGCCGACATGTTACTAGGCTCTAGGCAATGGTTGCAACCTCATAATCAAATTAATCTAAGCCCTCTGATATTCTAGCAAGCTGCCCTTATGGCTGTTCAAGCCTGGAGGCCAGTACCTGAAACAGGAAAGAAAACTACTTCTTTCACAGCTGTTCACCAAGGGTCTCAGAAACTCTATGTATCTTTTATAGACCGATTAAACAATGCTATACAAAGGCAGACTGATAATCTGGAGGCTGCTCATGCAATTTTATTTCAGCTAATATATGAAAATACAAATGGAGATTGTAAAGCTGCTTTAGCCCCAGTCAGGTTAAAATTTACAGATATTGATGAGTTTATTAAAACATGTCAGGATATCAGTATGGGGGCTCATAAGGCTTCTGTATTGGCTGCTGCATTATCGAAACTTAATATGTGTCAGCAAAAATGTTTACTGTGGATAGGAAGGGCATATTAGCAAAATGTGTCCCAAAAAGAAACAAAAGCAGAAATAAAAAACCTATCTCAACTCTGTCCCAGATGCAAGAAAGGATATCATTGGAGCCATCAGTGTAAATCTAAACTTGATAAGATGGAAATCCTTTGTTAGGAAACTCCAAGCAGAGTGCAGTGAAACCCAGTGCCCCTCAAAACGACAGGGTTTTTGCAGCAAATGCTCAATCTCTGACCTTGCAGCTGCCACAACAGGCAGCGTTTGGTTGGATTTGGCAGCAAGCACTGACGTCGAATTAGATTGCTCCACTGTTAAAGCTATAGCTACCAATGTCTGGGGACCTTTACCAAATGGATTTATGGGGTTTTTTTTTAGGACGCTTCAGGACAACTCTCCAAGGAGTAAAAGTTCTTCCAGGAGTAATAAATTCGGATTATACAGGAGAAATAAAAATTCTATCATCAGCCTTAAATGGCAGTTGTAAAATTCCAAAAGGTCAGAAATTAGCACAACTTGTTTTGATTCCATACTGGGTGACAAAAGTAGAAATTAACACAAGAAATACCTCTGGATTTGGAAGCTCTGGGAAAGCTGAGGTTTATTGGACCCAGGAGATTACCCAGAAATAACCTTTATTGAATTTGCAAATAGAGAATAATCTTCAGTGGATTAATAGACACTGAGGCACATATTTCAATTATTTCACATTCTCAGTGGCTGATTGAATGGCCCTTTGAAAAGGCTTTTGCAACAGTAGCAGGAATAGGATGTATACAATCTCCTCTTAAAAGTAATCAAGTTCTCAAAGCTATTGCACCGGATGGTGCTGTAGCTCATTTTCAACCATGTATACTGCCAGTTTCTATGAATCTGTGGGGGCAAGATTTGCAAATGCAATGGAATTTGTTAGTTACCACAGATGGTGCAAATTTTTCCTAATGGTTGCTGATCTGAAGCCCCTCCTCAAACTTTCATGGTTAACAGAAAAACCAGTTTGGGTTGATCAGTGGCCTTTAAAAGGGAAGAAAACGGAGCAAACTCATTTATTGGTTGAAGAGCAACTAAAAGCAGGACATATTGTTCCATCTACTAGTCCCTGGAACACATCCATTTTTGTAATTCCAAAGAAATAATGAAAATGGTGACTTCTGCAAGATATGAGCGTAATTAATGATGTAATGCCACCTATGGGGGTTTTGCTACCAGGTTTGCCTAATCCTACTATGATTCTAGCTGACTGGTTTCTTTGCACTATGGATTTGAAGGATTGTTTTTTCACAATTCCTTTGCATCCTACAGATTGCGATTATTTTGCTTTTTCTGTGCCTTCAGTCAACTGTGCTGCTCCCATGCAAAGATATCAATGGACTGTTTTGCCACAAGGAATGATGAATATCCAACAATCTGTAAGCTAGTAGTTTCCACAGCTGTATCACCAACTAGGAGCATATTTTCTGAATTGATAATTTATCATTGTATGGATGACATTTTGGTCTGTGCAGAAACGGAACAATAGTTCGAAACTACTGTTAATCTTTTAACAGAAAGTTGATGTTGTTTTGTACTACAAATTGCCCAGGAAAAAATACAAAGAATGCCATCCTGGAAATATTTGGGGTGGATGCTAACTGAAAGAACAGTAAAGACTCAGAAATTGTCAAACAAAATCACAAATTTGTTTGATTTACAGAAGCTCTTAGGAACTATTAATTGGGTACATCTTATGTTGGGTATTACTAATGCCAACCTCAACCCATTCTTTGATTTATTATGAGGGGTCTCAGACTTGAATTCTCCTTGTCTGCTTACCCTATAGCTATTGATGCTTAGAATATAGTGACTTAAAAAATTGAGATGTTACAGGCAGATAGAGTGCATTTACACTTTGCCAATTTCTCTGTACGTTGTCAATATGCAACAAAGGCCATTAGGAGTTTTAAGTCAAATTGAAAGTAACTCTGTTTACTTTTTGGAATGGTTTTTTTCACCACATACCCAGAGAAAGGCTGTGACAGAACCATTAGATATGATTGCTGACGTAATCACCAAAGGCAGTACGAGGGTTCAACGTTTAACAGGCAACGACCCTGCAGAATTAACTGCAACAGGCTTTCAGTTCCTTTTTGCCCAGTCTGTGTCTTTCCAAATAGTGTTAGTAGACTTCATAGGAAAAAATTTTTATGGTACTTCAAAACATAAATTACTAAAAGCTCTTTCAGATTTTTATATACAGGAGCAATTTGTAGTTCAAATGCAACCCATTCAGAATGCTAAAACCATTTTTGTTGATGGCTCTGGAAAAGCTGGCAAAGCTGCTGTTATTTCGTTTGAAAATGATTCCTGGCAATACTCTGTTATACATGTGGATGGCTCTATGCAGCTTGTTGAAATTGCTGCAGCCTTACATGGGCTATAGTTGTTCCCTGCAGAATCCTTAAATATTGTTTGTGAATCAGAATATGTTGTTTGATTGTTACCATGCCTTCCTTTTAGTGTGTTAAAAGAAATCAGTAACTGTGCACTTTCTGAGATTTTGCTGAAGCTAAAACATTATTTGGAAACTAGGAATCATTCTGTTTTCATTGGTCATATTAGATTGTATTCCAACCTGCCTGGCCCTTTAACTGCAGGAAATGACATAGCAGACTCCTTGACTCTTAACAGTGTGCAGTTCACTTCTGCAGCTGCTTCACATTCCCTTTTTCATCAGAATGCCTCTGCTTTGAAGAAACAGTTTAACCTGTCTTCTTCTCAAGCAAAGCAAATTGTCAGGTCTTGCCCTGACTGTCAGTCAACAGCTCGATCCTCATTTGCCATGGGTGTAAATCTTCATGGCTTAAAGGCAAATGAGATTTGGCAAACAGATGTTACACACATTGCTTCCTTTGGTACATTTAAATGTATGCATGTTTCTGTTGACACATTTTTACATATGATTTCAGTTTCTGCCCATAAAGGAGAGAAGGCCTGTGATGTTATCTGACATTTAATATGTGTATTTGCTACCTTAGGAGTTCCCAGTTGAAAACGGATAGCGGCCCTGAATATACCTCATTACCATTATCACGATTTTTACATCAATGGGGTGTCACACATGTCACTGGTATTCCTCACTCCCCAACAGGCCAGGGGACTGTGGAACGACTCATGCTGTTCTGAAATACATGCTACAGAAACAAAAAAGGGGAATATGGTCCCTCAAGAACAATTAGACCATGCCATCTATACACTGAATCTCTTAAATTGCACTCAATCTTCCATGAATATTCCTGTCACTGTGGTACAATGACATTTTGGCTCTGATAGCCCACCTTCTGACTTGCTAAAGTGGGGTATTGTGATCCCCTGGACCCACAGAAGTGGGAAGGGCCTGTGGAACTGATAAAGTGAGGGAAGGGGTTTGCTTGTGTTCTCCTACCTACAAGTCTGCAATGGTTGCCTGCAAAGTTTGTCAAGCCATACCAAGAGCTGGACAGACAAATTAAAGAACCCGATGCTTCAGATGCAGGAGCTGATCTTGAAGATCCTGAGCAAAATGAGACAGAGGAAGAGAAAAAGGAGTGATTCACAAAACATCACTTGGGAGCAACTGAAAAGTCTACAAGATCTAAATAACTGTACATCATGATGGCAGGTAATGGAACGAATTAAGAGAGTGGGGGAAGACCACTGGTGGGAAATTTTCTGTGGCTGGCACCTCACTGCTGCTAGCATCTTCAAAGCACTAATGCTCCCTGTAGTAGTTATACTGCTAATGTAAATCTCTGTGTGTTTTGCCATGGTAGAAACTTGTTACTGGATGAGGCAGGTGAAACTCTACATTGACAATGAGGTGCAAGGACTGAGGTTGGCCAAACACCTTCTACCATAGTCAAGGGCAAGACTGGGCCAGCCTCTGTGTTTGCCACCAAGAAGAACCTATAGCTCTGCTGCTGACTGCAACCCAGCATACGCTGAGCAGTGGGGACACATGTCATGCCAGACCTTGACTTGAGGAGGAGATGTGGGAACTGCAAGGTGTCTTGTTCCTGTTATCTGGATAATTAGACAAGAAGAATAATAATTGCTGATAGTGCACTCGGGTCTTAAGCAAGCCAGGGAGTATTTGGGTGAAAGCCCAGGCTGGGAAACAGACTGGGGAATGATTGTTTATAGAATGGAATTTATAGTGACTGAAAACAGTCACTGGGAACAATGTGGTTTTTGTTTGGCTTCATAGCTAAGACCCATACCTGTATGCTATATACTACCATGCTGTAATGAATAAAAACTGAACTTGAACTAGTTGTCAAAGCAGTGTGTGAGTTTGTCTCCAGACTCTTTCTTTAGAGATGCCACAACTCTCTATCCATCCATTCATGCATACTTGAATACTTCCACCCATCCATTAATACGCTGTCGTGGTTTAAGTCTCTAAAACTCACGAAAGTTGCTCACTCACTCACTCACTCCCCCTCTTTCATCCCCTGGTCCCGGGGGGATGGGGAGGAGAATCAAAAGAATGCAACTCCCACAGGTTGAGATAAGAACAGTTTAGTAACTAAGGTATAACACAAATCACTACTGCTACCACCAGTAATAATACAAGAGAAATACAAGGAAAAAGAATATAACTGCTCACCAAGCCCGACCCAGCCAGTGCACCCCCCAGCAGCGAACCCCCAAGTACCAACAACCTGGCCATGTCGTGCACCCCCAGTCCACCACACCCTTCCGGGTCTCTGCTCTCTCCGTCTTCACATCCTGGACATGACGTGCTGTGGTATGGAATAACCTCTTTGGTCAGTTTGGGTCAGGTGTCCTGTCTCTGCTTCCTCCTGGCTCTGCTCCTCCCTGGCATAGCATGAGACTCAGAAAGTCCTTGGCCAGACCAAAACATTACCAAGCAGTAAGTGAAAACACTGGTATTATCAGTGCTGTTCCCAGTCCCAAAATCAAAAACACAGCGCTGCACCAGCTACCAAGAAGGAGAAAAATGACTGCTGCTGCTGAACACATGACATACGCCCATCCATGCATGCATGCATCCACCCATCCATCCACTCATTAGTACATCTGTCCATCCTCCCATCCATCCATTCATCTATCTTTCCATCTCTCCAACCATCTGTAGTTCCATCCATCCATCCATCCATCCAATCAACAATCCATTCACCCATCCATCCACTGTTACATCCTTCTGCACATCATGCCATCTATTTCTCCATTCATCCATTTGTCCATCCATTCATATATTCATTCATTCATCCATCCATTCATCCAGCCATCCATCTGTCCATCCAGTCATGCACCATCAAAACATAGAATCATAGCATCATAGAATAGCTAGGGTTGGAAAGGACCTTAAGATCATCAAGTTCCAACCTCCCCTGCCATGGCAGGGGCACCTCACACTAAACCATGACACCCAAGGCTCTGTCCAACCTGGCCTTGAACACCACCAGTGATGGAGCATTCACAACTTCCCTGGGCAACCCATTCCACTGCCTCACCATCTTCACAGTAAAGAATTTCTTCCTCATATCCAATCTAAACTTCCCCCGTTTAAGTTTGAACCCATTACTCCTTGTCCTATCACTACAGTCCCTCATGAACAGTCCCTCCCCAGCATCCTTATAGGCCCCCTTCAGATACTGGAAGGCTGCTGTGATGTCTTCACGCAGCCTTCTCTTCTCCAGGCTCAACAGCCCCAACTTTCTCAGCCTGTCTTCATACAGGAGGTGCTCCAGCCCCCTGATCATCCTCTTGGCCCTCCTCTGGACTTGTTCCAACACTTCCATGTCCTTTTTATGCTGAAGACACCAGAACTGCACACAATACTCCAAGTGGGGTCTCACGAGAGCAGGTAGAGGGTCAGGATCACCTCCTTTTACCTGCTGGTCACACTCCTTTTGATGCAGCCCAGGATACAGTTGGCTTTCTGGGCTGTGAGCGCACACTGCCGGCTCATGTTCATTTTCTCATCAGCCAACACCCCCAAGTCCTTCTCCGCAGGGCTGATCTGAATCTCTTCTCTACCCAACCTGCAGCTGTGCCTGAGATTGCTCCAACCCAGGTGTAGGATCTTGCACTTGTCAGGGTTAAATTTCATGAGGTTGGCATCAGCCCACCGCACAAGCGTATCAAGGTCCCCCTGGATGGCATCCCTTCCCTCCAGTATATTGAACGAACCACACAGCTTGCTGAGGGAACACTCAATCCCACTGTCCATATCACCAACAAAGATGTTGAGCAAGACTGACCCCAACACCAAACCCTGAGGCACACCACTCGTTGCTGGTCTCCAGCTGGACATTGAGTCATTGAGCACAACTCCTTGCCTGCAGCCATCCAGCCAATTCTTTACCCACCGAGTGGTCCACCTATCAAATTGATGTCTCTCCAACTTAGAGACAAGGATGTCATGCGGGACAGTGTCAAACGCTTTGCACAAGTGCAGGTAGATGACATCAACTGCTCTACCCCTGTCCATCAGTTCTATAGCCCCATCATAGAAGGCCACCAAATTAGTCAGACAGGATTTCCAGTTAGTGAAGCCATCCTGGCTGTCACCAACCACCTTGTTGTTTTTCATGTGCCTTAGCATGCTTTCCAGAAGAATCTGCTCCAAGATTTTGCCAGGCACAGAGTTGAGACTGACTGGTCTGTAGTTCCCTGAGTCATCCATTTTCCCCTTCTTGAAAATGGGGTTATATTTCCCTTTTTCCAGTTGTCAGGAACTTCACCTGAACTGCCATGATTTTTCAAATATGATGGACAGTGGCTTAGCAACTTCATTCACCAGCTGCTTCAGGACCCACAGACAGATTTCATCAGGTTCCATGCACTTGTGCACATTCAGGTTTTTAAGATGGTCTCGAACCAGATCCTTTCCTATAGTGGGCCCAAGGTCTTCATTCTCACAGTCCCTGTGTCTGCTTTCCAAGACTTGTGTGGTGTGGTTGGAGCATTTGCCAGTGAAGACTGAGGCAAAGAAGTCACTAAGAACCTCAGCCTTCTCCAAATCCAGGGTTGCCAGTTCTCCTGATAGGTTCCAGAGAAGGCCCATGCTGTCCCTAGTCTGTCTTTTGTTTGCTACATACCTATAGAAGACCTTCTTGTTATCTTTTATCCCCTGCCGTATTTAATTCTAAGTGGGCCTTAGCCTTCCTGACCTTGTCCCTAGCTTCCTGGACAATATCCCTGTATTCTTCCCAGGCCATCTTTCCTCACTTCCACCTTTTATAAGACTCTTTTTTCCTTCAAATTTGCCCCAGCAGCTCCTTATCTATCCAAGGGGGTCTCTTTGCCCTCCTGACACTTCCTTCTAGTTGCGATGCAACACTCCTGAGCTTGTAGTAGGTGATCCTTGATTATCAACCAACAGCCTCAGGCCCCCCGGTCCTCTAGGGCTATATCCCATGGAACCTTATTAAGCAGGCTCCTGAAGAGGCCAAGGTCTGCTCTCTTGAAGTCCAGGGCAGTGAGCTTGCTGCACACTCTTCTTACTGTTCTGAGGATATCAAATTCGACCATCTCATGATCGCTGCAACCAAGGCTTCCCTGGAGCATCACATTTCCAACCAGCCCTTCCCTGTTGGTGAGGACGAGGTCAAGCATGGCACCTCTCTTTGTCGCCTCCTCTATTACTTGCAGAAGGGAGTTGTCTTCCACGCAGTCGAGGAACCTCCTGCATTGCTTGTGCTGGGCCGTACCATCCCTCCAGCAGATCTCAGGGTGGTTGAATTCCCACATGAGAACAAGGGCCTGCGAGCATGAGGCTGTTCCTATCTGTCCATAGAGTGCTTCATCCCGATTCCTCCTGATCAGGCAGTCTGTAACAGATCCCCACAATAATGTCTCCCATCGCTGTTCTCCCTTTAACCCTGACTCACAAACTCTCTATTGACTGCTCAGCTGTCCCCAGACAGAGTTCCATTCTCTCCAACCTATGACTGACATAAATAACAGCTCCCCCTCACTGCCTACCAGGCCTGTCTTTCCTAAAGAGCCTGTAACCTTCCATTCCAACACACCAGACATAGCAGCCGTCCCACCATGATTCTGTGATGCCTATTATATCATACCCCCATAGACGTACACACATCTCTAATTCCTCTTGTTTATTCCCCATACTACAGGCATTTGTATAGAGGCATCTGAGGTGATCTCCAAATGAAGCTGGCTCATTGGCTGGAGTGGCTGGAATATCTCTATATTGCTCTGAGCATTTTTTATAGGTGCTAGTAATTGACTGGGTGTGTTGGGATGGAATGATGCCCCCCTCCCCCAACACATCTAGTTTAAAGCATCCTTGACCAGTTTGGCAAGCCTCCTACCAAATCCACTCTTCCCTTTCTTTGTCAGACCAGCTCCATCAGCCCCCAGTAGACCCGGCCTACTAAATTGAGTCCTGTGTTCAAGGTACCCAAACCCCTGCCTATGGCACCACCCTTCTAACGATTTATTAATCTGGCCAATTCTCCTAGCCTTTTTAAGGTCCTCCCCTTTATCCTGGAGAACAGATAAAAAGACAACCTGACCTTCAGCGCCCCTAACCACTTCTCCCAGAGCTCTGTAGTCCTTCTTAATGTTCTCCAGGCTACTGCTATCTATATCAGTAGCACCCACATGGATCACTAGAAGTGGGTAGTAGTCAGTTGGACTTACTAGAGGAGGCAGCCTCCCTGCAACATCCCTGATCCATGCTCCTGGTAGGCAACACAACTAGTCTCAAATCCCTTGAGACTGGGTCAGGCCAACAGAGGGGTGCCTCTGTTCCTTTCAAAGTATAGTCCCCTCCTACTATGACCTGCTGCTTTTTCCTGGCAGCACCAGTAGTGATCTTCTTTAATAGTGCATCAGTCTGTTGTTTCTGGTGTGAGTGCGTTTCCTCATTAGCCCCCTGCAGGACTGCAAAGCAGTTCTGGGTGGGCACATCAGATTTAGGAGGAAGCCCCTTGTTTTCAATTGTTCTCTTCCTACTTTTTTTGTTGGTTTGTTTTCTTTTTTTCTTGTTACTATTTCCCAGCTTCCTGGGTTAGCGGTCTCCTTCTTTCCTCCATGAGCTTCAGTGGATGTTGAGGCTCCTGCACAGTTTGGGCCTGGAGCAAGTAGTCCTGCTTCCTCTCAGCTCCCCTGACATTTATCCATTTATTCATCCAACAATTTATCCTGAACCCAGGACACCATTCCTCCATGTTTCCATCCATCCTTATATTCATCAATCCTTAGATCCATCCATCCTTCTATCCTTCTATCCTTCCACCCATCCATCCATCCATCCATCCATCCATCCATCCATCCATCCATCCATCCATCCATCCATCTATACAATAATCCATCCATTCATTAATCCACCCATCAATGCATCCAAGTATGCTGTCACGGTTTAAAACCTGCCTGTCACTCAGAAACCACGCAGAATTCACTCACTCCTCCCCCTTCCTTCCCCTACGCCCAGAGGGATGGGGAGTTGAATCGAAGGAATGTAACTTCCATGGGTTGAGGTAATAACAGTCCAGTAACTAAGGTACAAAACAAACCCTCTACTGCTACCACCATTAATAATAATGATAAGGGAAATAACTAGGGAAGAGAATACAACTGCTGACCACTCTCTGACAGGCACCCAGCCTGACCAAGCAGTGATCTAACCCTTCCGGGTTACTGCCCCCAGTTTATATACTGGGCATGACATGCTGTGGTATGGAGTACCTCTGGTTAGTTTGGGTCAGGTGTCCTGTCTCTGCTTCCTCCCAGATTCCCCTCCTCCCTGGCAGAGCATGAGACTCAGAAAGTCTGTGGTCAGAGTAAACATTACTGAGCTGCAACTAAAAACATTGATATTATTACTGTTGTTCCCAGGCCGAAAGTCAAAACCACAGTACTGCACCACCTACTAAGGAGAAAAAATGACTGCTACTGATGAACCCAGGACATATGAGAAAGTTGGGGCTGTTCAACCTGAAGAAGAGAAGGCTGCATGGAGACCTCATAGCAGCCTTCCAGTATCTGAAGGGGGCCTATAGGGATGCTGGGGAGGAACTCTTCATTAGGGACTGTAGTGATAGGACAAGGGGTAAAGGGTTCAAACTTAAACAGGGGAAGTTTAGATTGGATATGAGGAAGAAATTCTTTACTGTGAGGGTGGTGAGGCACTGGTATGGGTTGCCCAGGGAAGTTGTGAATGCTCCATCACTGGCGGTGTTCAAGGCTGGGTTGGACAAAGGCTTGGGTGGCATGGTTTAGTGGGAGTTGTCACTACCCATGGGAGGGGGGTTGGACCTAGATGATCTTGAGGTCCTTTCCAACCCTAACTACTCTATGATTCTGTGATTCTATATACATACTTAGATACATGCATTCATTTGTCCTTTTGCCCAAGCACCCTTCCATCTGTCCGTCCATCCAACCATCCATCGACTAATCCATCCACCTGCCCACACTCCCATTAATGCAATTATCTATCCATCCACTTCATCCATCCATCCATCCATCCATCCATCTATACAGCAGCCAGCCAGCCATTCATCCATGCATGCACCCATACTTATCCCATCCGTCCTTATAACTGTCCATTCAATTTCCTTCCTTCCTTCCTTCCTTCCTTCCTTCCTTCCTTCCTTCCTTCCTTCCTTCCTTCCTTCCTTCCTTCCTTCCTTCCTTCCTTCCTTCCTTCCTTCCTTCCTTCCTTCCTTCCTTCCTTCCTCTCCTTCCTCTCCTTCCTCTCCTTCCTTTTTCCTTCCTCTCCTTCCTTTTTCCTTCCTCTCCTTCCTTTTTCCTTCCTCTCCTTCCTTTTTCCTTCCTTTCCTTCCTCTCCTTCCTCTCCTTCCTCTCCTTCCTTCCTTCCCTTCCCTTCCCTTCCCTTCCCTTCCCTTCCCTTCCCTTCCCTTCCCTTCCCTTCCCTTCCCTTCCCTTCCCTTCCCTTCCCTTCCCTTCCCTTCCCTTCCCTTCCCTTCCTTCCCTTCCCTTCCCTTCCCTTCCCTTCCCTTCCCTTCCCTCCTTCCTTCCTTCCTTCCTTCCCTTCCTTCCCTTCTTCCTTTCCTTCCTTCCTTCCTTCCTTCCTTCCTTCCTTCCTCTCATTCATCCATCTGCCATCTTCCCATGCATTCAATTAATCCATCCATCCATTTCTTCATATATCAATTCATCCATCCATCCATCCCTCTATCAATCCATCCAAGCCCCATGCATGCATCCATACATTCTTCCAACCATCTGTCGCTCCATTCAACCATCCATCTGACAATACAAACATGGTTTCATCCTTTTATCCATCTGTGCATCCATACATCAACCCATATATCCGTCTATCCATAGATACATCCAAAAATAACACATTCATCCATGCATCTTCTAGTAAAATTTCCATCCATTCACACAATCCTCCATCCATACATCCTCCTATCCACAAATTCACCCAGCAGCACATCCTCCCATTTCCCGCCCGTTCTCCGCCCATCCATCCCCCCATCCATCCATCCAGCTGTCCGTCCAAGCATCCTTCCAGCCTTCCATCCATCCATGTATCAAGATCAATGTATTTTTCCATCCTTGTATCCTCCCATGCATGCATGCATCCATTCATTAATCCATCCTTAAGCTGGATTATGAGGGTGTTCTCCCACTATGCGTGCCCAGTGCCATTCTCCGACCAGCATCGTGATAGGTACACGCCTCTCCCCTTTCCACTTCCGTTTACCCAAAGTGGACAAGAGAGCAGGGGCTTTGCCACCCTAAAGGCCCCTTCTCAGCCCGACATCCCAGGCACCGAGTCTCTCCTGGCCACAGCTGGCTCCCAGCACAGCTGGATGCTGCTGCTTATTCATCGTTTTATCCAAAGAAAGCCAAACTGAGATGCTTTGCTAAGTGTCAATCCAGCATCAGGAATATTTCCAAGGCAGGTTCTTTCAAGTGTTAGAAGAGCTTTATAAAGATCAGTATCTCTGGAGGGTTTGGAAACCATGCCCATAATTATTTTTGTGAATCTACAGTGTTAGTGAGGCAACATGCACACGAGATTGTGTTTAAGGTGGAATGTGAGAGGGAGATATCTTCCAGTAGCTCTCATGGCTATAAGCATCTTCTGGTGTTCTAACTGCTTCTTCTCCCCCGCCTGTGCCGTGACACCCACAAAAAAGGATACCTTTGAATCAGGACGCAGTATGTATTTACCCAGACACTATTATCTCTGCTTCCAGGGTACTACAAGATGAAATGGTCTTGGCATTTCCTTGATGCATAATGCATCTCAATAGCAGCAGGCAACACACACAATAAAATAACAGACTGACTGGTTTGTGCCCCAGAATGCCCTATCCCGTGGCTTTACAGCACATCCTGCTGGGCTTATGAAAGGAATGACTTGATTGGGAAGAGTGAAACATATTGTGCAAAAATCCCATCTAAAGCACATTTCTCAGTCCCAACATGTGCTCCTCTTACCAGGAAGAAGCAGAGCTTCCAGTGCCTTGGTCTAGTGCAAGGTGTCCCTTGCCTGTAGCACAGGGTTGTCATTCTCTGATTCTCTGATTCTCTCACTATTCTCTGATTCTATGACTGTTACTCCAGACACAAACATAGTACAGTCACCACCAGCCTTGGGAACATTGTGATCAAGGGAAGTATTTATGCTGCCAAAGAACAACAACATCTCCATGGCTGCAAAGTGCAGGATGTCTGTTGGGACAGAAGGGCCCTTAGGGTAGCCATCAGCCAAGGTGGCACTTTGGGGATGCTTTTGCCAAAATATATGGTCAGGGGGGGGCTGAGGATACCCTGGGGCTTGAAGCATCCCAGGCCCCTGGCTGTTCTGGGCCCCTTCAACCGCTGCAACACCAGGCAAGACAGCATCTGTGTTTCAGCAGTTTATTCTGAGTTGGCCTGCCCAGTGGTGGTAGATCTGCGATGACTTGTCAGATCATGGGGCAGGCAGCAGCCGATGGCCAGGGCACACCTGCATGGGAGGACACTTGCAGAGACATCAATATCTTCTCCGTGATCGAGATCGGCGACCTGGTGGGGAAGAGAGCCGACTGTCAGCGTGAGCTACACACTCCATTCCCTCCTCCTTGCCGCCCCTCCACCGCCCAGAGCAGCGGTGCCCAGGACATCCTTGCGGTGCCTGGGGACACACGTTGACCCCTGCGGTCCCTCCCACCTCTGCGTCGCCTCCCCTGGCCATAGCGGCGCTGCCGGCGCCTGGAGACGCGTTGCCTCCGGCGGCTGGAGCGGCGTCTCAGTCGGCGACTGGAGCGGTATCCCCTCTGGCGGCTGCTCCGCCGGCGTCTGGATCGGAGGCGGTCGCTTCGGTGGTGGCTGCTGCTCCGCTGGTACCTGGCCATGCTTGTTGCTGCTGTGCTTGGCTTTGCAGGGCTTTGCCGCAGCCAGCACGAGATATAGCTGGGGCATGGTTGTGACGTGCAATGACATCATATAGTTGGGTGGTGATGCAAAGGGGATCAGTCCACCCACCACCCATCCTTCTATCCAACCATCCCTAAGGTAAAGGAGAAGGGGTTTTGCCCCACAAACCCTGCCCAGTAACATTCTCCAACCAGCAATGGGATGGATACAAACCCCTCTCTGATCCACCCCCATGTTCCCAAACCAGATCTCATGCAGAGATTCGGCAGATCCAAAAGAAACTACTCAGTTCTGAATCCCAGGCATGGACTGCCCACCAAGCATGGCCGTCTCCTTGCACTGCTGGAACTTGCTGCTTCTTACTTCATACTTTTAGGGAAAGAAAACCAAACTGAGATGCTTTCCTTCCTTCACCATTCTCCTATCTAGCCACCCACCCAGTTGGCCAGCCAGCCGGTCATCCTTCTATTTGTTTATCCGTCCATCCATTTATCCATCCATCCATCCGCACATCCGCACGGTGAAGGATCAGGGCGTTTCCCCACTAGCAATGCCTAATGCCATTTTCCCACCAGAAATGTGATGGATACAAATTCCTCACCATTCCTTTCCCAACTGTGGAACCATGACCCTAAGTCAGAACACTGACCAGGGGCTTGGCCAGCACCAAACTCCCCTGCTAAGCTCAAGAAAGGAATGACTTGTTTAGGAAGAGTGAAACATATAGCGCAAAAGTCCCCTCTAAAGTACATTTCTTTGTCCCACCATGTGCTCCTCTTACCAGGAAGAAGCAGAGCTTTCAGTGACTTGGTCTAGTGCAAGGTGTCCCTTGCCTGTAAGCACAGGGTTGTTATTGGATGAGCTTTAAGGTCCCTTACAACCCAAACTGTTCTCTCATTCTATGACTATGATTTCACAGACAGCTGTGGTGCAGCCTACCCCAGCCACTGGCACGTCACTGTCCACTGCAGTTTCTATGCTGCCAAAAGCACAAGAAGTTCCCCATGGCTGCAAAGTGTGGAGTGTCCGGTGGGACGGGAGGGCCTTCGGGGTAGCTTCCAGTCCAGGTGGCACTTTGGGGATGCTTTTGCCAAAACATATGGTCTGGGTGGCTGTGGCACCTCTGCACCACAGAGCAGCCTATGCTCCTGGCCCCAAGCTCTGGCTCAGCCCTTTACAACCCCTGCAACACCAGGCAAGACAGCATCTGTGTGTCAGCAGTTTATTCTGAGTTGGCCTGCCCAGTGGTGGTAGATCTGCGATGACTTGTCAGATCATGGGGCAGGCAGCAGCCGATGGCCAGGGCACACCTGCATGGGAGGACACTTGCAGGGACATCAATATCTTCTCCGTGATCGAGATCGGCGACCTGGTGGGGAAGAGAGCCGACTGTCAGCGTGAGCTACACACTCCATTCCCTCCTCCTTGCCGCCCCTCCACCGCCCAGAGCAGCGGTGCCCAGGACATCCTTGCGGTGCCTGGGGACACACGTTGACCCCTGCGGTCCCTCCCACCTCTGCGTCGCCTCCCCTGGCCATAGCGGTGCTGCCGGCGCCTGGAGACGCGTTGCCTCCGGCGGCTGGAGCGGCGTCTCAGTCGGCGACTGGAGCGGTATCCCCTCCGGCGGCTGCTCCGCCGGCGTCTGGATCGGAGGCGGTCGCTTCGGCGGCAGCTGCTGCTGCTCCGCTGGTACCTGGCCATGCTTGTTGCTGCTGTGCTTGGCTTTGCAGGGCTTTGCCACAGCCTGCACGAGATATAGCTGGAGAATGGTTGTGACGTGCAATGACATCATATAGTTGGGTGGTGATGCAAAGGGGATCAGTCCATCCTATCCAACCATCCCTGAGATGAAGGACAAAGGGTTTTGCCCCGCAAACACTACCCATTGGCTTTCTTCAGCCAGAAGTGGGATGGATACAAACCCCTCTCTGATCCACCCCCATGTTCCCAAACCAGATCTCATGCAGAGATTCGGCAGATCCAAAAGAAACTACTCAGTTCTGAATCCCAGGCATGGACTGGCCACCGAGCATGGCCGTCTCCTTGCACTGCTGGAACTTGCTGCTTCTACCTTCATCTTTTTAAACAAAGAAAACCAAATTGAGATGCTTTCCTTCCTTCACCATCCTCCTATCTAGCCACCCACCCAGTTTTCCAGCCAGCCGGTCATCCTTCTATTTGTTTATCCGTCCATCCATTTATCCATCCTTCTATTTATCCATCCATCCATCCATTTATCCATCCATTTATCCATCCATTTATGCATCCATCCATCCATCCATCCATCCATCCATCCATCCATTTATCCATCCAACCATTATCCATCCATCCATTCATCCATCCATCCATCCATCCATCCATGCTCCCATTTCTACATCTATCCATCCATCTATCCATCTGCACATCTGCACGGTGAAGGATCAGGGCATTTCCAATAGCAATGCCTAATACCATTTTCCCACCAGAAATGTGATGGATACAAATTCCTCACCATTCCTTTCCCAACTGTGGAACCATGACCCCAAGTCAGAACACTGACCAGGGGCTTGGCCAGCACCAAACTCCCCTGCTAAGCTCAAGAAAGGAATGACTTGTTTAGGAAGAGTGAAACATATTGCGCAAAAGTCCCCTCTAAAGTACATTTCTTTGTCCCACCATGTGCTCCTCTTACCAGGAAGAAGCAGAGCTTTCAGTGACTTGGTCTAGTGCAAGGTGTCCCTTGCCTGTAAGCACAGGGTTGTTATTGGATGAGCTTTAAGGTCCCTTACAACCCAAACTGTTCTCTCATTCTATGACTATGATTTCACAGACAGCTGTGGTGCAGCCTACCCCAGCCACTGGCACGTCACTGTCCACTGCAGTTTCTATGCTGCCAAAAGCACAAGAAGTTCCCCATGGCTGCAAAGTGTGGAGCGTCAAGTGTCTGTCAGGACAGAAAGGCTTTTGGGGTAGCCTCCAGTCTAGGTGGCACTTTGGGGATGCTTTTGCCAAAACATATGGTCTGGGTGGCTGTGGCACCTCTGCACCACAGAGCAGCCTATGCTCCTGGCCCCAAGCTCTGGCTCAGCCCTTTACAACCCCTGCAACACCAGGCAAGACAGCATCTGTGTGTCAGCAGTTTATTCTGAGTTGGCCTGCCCAGTGGTGGTAGATCTGTGACGACTTGTCAGATCATGGGGCAGGCAGCAGCTGATGGCCAGGGCACACCTGCATGGTAGGACACTTGCAGGGACATCAATATCTTCTCCGTGATCGAGATCGGCGACCTGGTGGGGAAGAGAGCCGACTGTCAGCGTGAGCTACACACTCCATTCCCTCCTCCTTGCCGCCCCTCCACCGCCCAGAGCAGCGGTGCCCAGGACATCCTTGCGGTGCCTGGGGACACACGTTGACCCCTGCGGTCCCTCCCACCTCTGCATCGCCTCCCCTGGCCATAGCGGCGCTGCCGGCGCCTGGAGACGCGTTGCCTCCGGCGGCTGGAGTGGCGTCTCAGTCGGTGCCTTGAGTGGTATCCCTTCCGGCGGCTGCTCCTTTGGTATCTGCATTGCAGGCGGCTGCTTCGGTGGCGGCTGCTGCTCCGCTGGTACCTGGCCATGCTTGTTGCTGCTGTGCTTGAATTTGTGGTGTTCTGCAAAAGCCTTCACTAGATAAAGGTTTGGGATGATTGTGACGTGCAATGACATCATGGAGTTGGGTGGTGATGCAAAAGGATTCAGTCCTTTCATTCATCCATCCATCCATCCATCCATCCATCCATCCATCCATCCATCCATTCATCAGTGCTTCCTTCCACCATTCTATCAACCCACCCTGAAGTTTAAGTACAAGTGGGTTTGCCCCACTATCCTTGCTTTGTGACATTATCACATCAGTGGTAATATGCAGGCAAACTTCTCCCTGTTCCTCCCCCTGTTACCCAAACCAGACCTGGCCACAGGGTTCTGTTGCTCAAAGGTCTCTTGCTCAGTCCTGTATCCAAAGCAAAGCCTTGTTGCTGGCCATAGCCAGCTCCAGTTAAACTGAATGATACTCTTTCTTCCTTCATCCTTTTAGTGAACGACAACCAAACTGAGATGATTTCTCAGTGTCTTCCCAGCAGCAGGAATACTTCCAGAGTAGGTTCTTTTAAGTGTTTGAAGTGTTTTATAATAATAAATATTACTGGAGGCTTACAAACACTATTAATAGTTTTGTGGAAACTGAAGTGTTAGTGAGGGAACATGCACATGAGATTGTGTTTAATGTGGAATGTGAGAAGGAGATCTCTTCCAGTAGATTCCGCTGCTATAAGCACCTTCTGATGTTCTAACTGCTTCTTCTCACCTGCCTGTGCAGTGACACCTGCAAAAATGGATTTCCCTGCAACAGGGCACAGGATGTGTTTGCTATTATCTCTACACTATTATCTCTGCCTCCAGGGTACTACAAGATGAAAAGGTCTTGGCACTTCATAGATGTATGATGCACCTCAGTAGCAGCAGAGAGCAAACACACTGCAATAACAGCCTGATCAGTTTGTGCTCCTTGATGCCCTGTCCCATTGCTCTTCAGCACATCTTGCTGGGCTTGAGAAAGGAATGACTTGATTGGGAAGAGTGAAACTTATTGCGCAGAGGTCCCCTGTAATGGTTATTTCTTGGTCATAGAATCATAGAATAGTTAGGGTTGGAAAGGACCTTAAGATCATCTAGTTCCAACCCCCCTGCCATGGGCAGGGACACCTCACACTAAACCATGCCACCGAAGGCTCTGTCCAACCTGGCCTTGAACACCGCCAGCGATGAAGCATTCACAACTTCCCATGAGCTCCTGTTCCCAGGAAGGGGCAGAGCTTCCAGCAACTTTGTCTAATGGAAGATGTCCCTGCCTGTGGCATGGGTTTGTGACCAGGTAGTATTAGCTTGCTTTTTTTTTTTGTTTGCTTTTGTTGGTGGTGGTTTTTAATAGGAATCCTAGTTTGAATATAGAAAATGCAGTTTTTCTGTCTCTTAGCATTTGAAATTGCTTAGCATTTGATTATTACTCTTTTTTCCCTCCATTGGCATTTTCAGAAATTCTTAACACATTCATTATAAATGTCAGTTATCAAGAGTAATACATAAAAAAAGTAGATGATGAAAAGATAGAACGTTAATATATGGTGGTGGTGGTGGTGATTTTGACAGCTGTCAGCTTTGCCTGTGTGCATTTATTTCACACTCTATTATTTATTCATCTGAGACACATTTGAAAATGAGGTAGATGAAAGGTAATGTAAGGTAAATTCTGTCTGTTTATGGCAACTAGAAATTAGAACAGGATAAAATACTTGCAGGAGCTGAGCATCTGGGTATTCATGGCTTCTTCCAGACAGTAAGTGTTCTCTTTTTAAACATGTCTCAAATTATTCAAGAGTAGCTAGCATCCCCAGCCCCAAAGCATCTTTAGTTTATTTATCCGAATGGGCCGATAATAAATTTATCTAGACTCTGAGTCTTCACGTCATTGAAGGAGGCAAAAGGAGAAAAAAAGTTAAGAAAGCATGAAAAGAAGCAGCAATATAAATATGGGTGCACCCAAGGTATGTTTGTTGGAGGATTCCCCTTGTAATGAAATACCACACTTGCATTAAAAGGATGCATGGGAAGATGCAGTGTAGGTGAGGCTGAGCAGGTATGTCCTGATACAGGCATAACTGAGGTCAGATGGTGACTAAGCATTCTTATGTATTTTTTTTTTTTGCTTAGCTAGATCACAAAGTAAACCTAGTACTGTTTAAGATTTTCTCAGCTTTTCATGGTTGAATTGTATTTGATTTTACGCAGCTTAGGTCAAGGTAATGGAATTGTTTGGGTTATCCATGTTCTTCAGCTGCTGTTGGGTGTTGAGCTGGTGTATTGTCGTTGCTACTAGATGTTTTTTGCCGAGGTGCGCAGCTCCAGAGAGGAGCCTTCAACCCCGGAGCGAGGGGAAGCACCGCGTCCAGGAGCCGCAGCAGGGAGCCGCCGAGGGACCCCCGAGCCCCCGCCAGGCGTCGCCCAGGAGCCGGCGGCTCCTCTGAGGCTCGCGGGGACTCACAGGGGGCGGTGCCAGGAGGGGCGGCCCCGCCCTGAGCGGGTGAAACCCGCCTCAGGGAGCGCGGGAGCGGAGCGCGGCGCCGCCGGTGGCTGCCGCGGGCCCGCCCGCGGTCTGGGAGCTCTGCCTCGGCTGCCGCGGTGGTGGCGGCGTCGGCGCCGGACAGAGCCGATGAGAGGGGAAGCTGCGGTGCTGAGCTCGGGGTGTAGAAAGTGTCTTCACCGGCGAGGGCGCACAATGGGCAGGGCTGCACTCGGTGGAGGTCCTCCTGTAGCAGGGGCTGAGCTGCTTGAGACTGTCAGTAGCTAAAAGATGTCAGGGAAACTGAGAGGGAGCTGATCTGCTTGCCCTGGGCCCAAACTGTGAAGGGGACACAGGCGTCCATCATGTCACATCCAGAAAAGGAGGGCATTAATCCCAGAAGTTGGGAGCTAGTAACAAAACAACAACAAACCAAACAAACAAACAACACACACACAAAAAAAAAAAACAAAAACAAAACCAAAAACAACCCTAAACCAAAACCAAAAAACAACCAAAAAAGGAGGAAGAGGACAATTAAGCACAAGGGGCTTCCTCCCAAATCTAACCTCCCTACCTGGAACTGCTTCACAGTCCTGTGGGGTGCTAATGAGGAAACACACCTCACCACATAACAACCACCTGATGCACGAGTAAAGAGGATCACTGCTCGTGCCCCCAGGAATAAGCAGTGGCTCATAGCAGTAGGGGACTCTACTCTGAAAGGAACAGAGGCACCCATCTGTTGGCCTGACCCAGTCTCAAGGGAGATGTGTTGCCTACCAGGAGTGCGGATCAGGGATGTTGCTGCAAGGCTGCCTGCTCTAGTCGGTCCCACTGACTATTACCCACTTCTAGTGATCCATGTGGATGCTATGATATGATCACTATGTGATCCATAGTGATATAGATACCTGTAGCCCAAAGAACATTAAGAAGGACTACAGAGCCCTGGGACAGGCTGATAGGAGGCTTTTCTGTGTCTTGAACTAAGGCGGCATTGAGGTACTCTGTGCCTAAATCCCTGGATCCATCAGGTCCATGCTAGAGCCAAACATTGCTCTCAGTTGCTCCTCATAATGTGTTATATTCCTCTTCATAATGTCCATGCAGGATCCAAGCAACCTCTCAAATGCTTGCACATCCATGACTAAATGTTTGACTTCCCCAACAGCATAGGCAGAGGCTGTTCTGGGTTTGTTGGTAATAAGTGCAAGCTCTCCAAAATACTGCCCTCTCTGATACGGGCCAATCTCCACTTCTTGGTTCACTTCTGTACTTGTCACAGTCTTGCTTTTAATCAAGATTTTTACTTCACCAGTTTCTACAGTGTAAAAACAATCTGCTTTATCACCCTGAGAAAGGATACGTTCTCCATCTTAGTACACTTTCTCTCCTATAACATCCACTATCTTCATTCGCTCTGATGCCTCCAAGGATTTAAGAAGGGGCACAAACTCAATAAATGATTCATAAGTCTTCCTCTACTTTGCATTGTTTTTCAATATAATTCTTCTGAATGTCACTCGATCCAGTCCCCAAAGGGCTCCTTCTGTGCTGGCAATAATGGTGGCAGCTCTAGGAGTGTTGTACATCAAGGCCAGTTCCCCAGAACTGCCGTGATTATCATAGCAGCCTACACAGCGTGGTTGGTCATCTTTTGCTACGATGATATCATACTCAATGACATAGAAGTTGTCTCCATCATCACCTTGGTCAATCACATGTTCCTGAGGTGTCACTTTCCTCTCAAACATGGTATCAAGGACCTGAGACAGCTGCTCCTGATTGAGGTTTTTGAAGAGAAGGATATCTTTACACGCTTCCCGCAGTCAGCATCATTGTTTGTCAGTTTTGGGATGAACTAGCTTTTGTTCTATGTCTTCTTCCTCTTCATCTGGGTTGAAAACTTCAGCACAAACTGATACTCTTCTGTTGTACCAGTTAATAAGCGCAGGCTCAAAATCGTAGTCGTCATCCTTGTTGCCATGGTTGGCCTCCTCTTTGCCGTTGGACTCGGTCTGCATGGGCTCCCCGTCGATGCTAACCACCTTGCGTGTGCCACCGCCCTCCTGGTTGAGTGCATCTCGCAGGCGGACAAAGTAGTTGGCGGTGAAGCCCAGCAGATAGGCCGGCCGGTTCTGCAGCACCTCCACAGTGTAATCCTGCAGCAGCTCAGTGAGGCCTGTCGGGATCTCGATGTTCATGGTAGAGGGAACCAAGGAGACAGTGGCCGCCATGTTCCCCCCACCCCCCATACCACGGCTAGTGGCAGAGACAGGTTTCGGGCCTCCCTCCACGGGTGATAACTGACACCCTCTGCCCCGGTCACACGAGCCCCATGAGCTGAGCCCCGAGGCCGAGCCCAGCCCCGTGGTGGCTGAGAGCATTACCCGGCAGCCGCCCACTGAGCCCCACATTGGGCGCCAAAAAGAACTGTCATTATCTCAACCCTTCGAGCCCCACATTGGGCTCCAAAAAGAACTGTCGTGGTTTAAGTCCAGTCAGCCATGCAGTTTGCTCACTCACTACCCCACTCTTTCTTTCCCCCAGCTCACGGGGGGATGGGGAGGAGAATCGAAAGAATGCAACTCCCACAGGTTGAGATAAGAACAGTTTAGTAACTAAGGTATAGCACAAACCACTACTGCTACCACCAATAATAATAATGACAAGGGAAATACAAGGAAAGAGAATACAACTGCTCACCACCTGATATCAAGCCTGACCCAGCAGCGAACCCCACTCTTCTGGGTCTTTGCCCTCTGTTTTCACATCCTGGGCATGACATGCTGTGGTATGGAATACCTCTTTGGTCAGTTTGGGTCTGGTGTCCTGTTTCTGCTTCCTCCCAGCTTCCCCTCCTCCCTGGCAGAGCATGAGACTCAGAAAGTCCTTGATCAAACCAAACATTCTAAGCCATAACTATAAACATCTGTGTTATCAGTGCTGTTCCCAGGCTGAAAGTTGAAAACACAGAGCTACACCAGCTACTAAGAAGGAGAAAAATGACTGCTACTGCTGAACCCAGGACACTCTTACAAATAATAGAGGAGCCAACAAGCAGAGGTGCCATGCTTGTCCTCATGCTCACCAACAGGGAGGTGCTGGTTTGAAATGGGATGCTCTGGGGAAGCCTTGGATGTAACAATTCTGAGATGGTTGAGTTTGAAATCCTCAGGACAGTGAGAAGAGAATACAGCAAGTTCACTGCCTTGGACTTCAAGAGAGTACGCCTTGGCCTCTTCAGGAACCTGCTTACTAAGGTTCCATGGGATAAAGCCATCGAGGGCAGGGGGAGTCATCTGCTCCAGGCTGAGGAGTGTTGCGTCCTGACTAGAAGGAAATATGGCAGGAGAGCCAGGAGACCTCGATGTATGGATAAGGAGCTGCAGAGGAAGCTTTGAAGGAAAAAAGAGGCTTATAAAAGGTGGAAGTGAGGAAAGATGGCCTGGGAAGAATACAGGGATATTGTCCAGGAAGCTAGGGACAAGGTCAGGAAGGCTAAGGCCCACTTAGAATTAAATACGGCAGGGGATAAAAGATAACAAGAAGGTCTTCTATAGGTATGTAGCAAACAAAAGACAGACTAGGGACAGCATGGGCCTTCTCTGGAACCTATCAGGAGAACTGGCAACCCTGGATCTGGAGAAGGCTGAGGTTCTTAGTGACTTCTTTGCCTCAGTCTTCACTGGCAAATGCTCCAACCACACCACACAAGTCTTGGAAAGCAGACACAGGGACTGTGAGAATGAAGACCTTGGGCCCACTATAGGAAAGGATCTGGTTCGAGACCATCTTAAAAACCTGAATGTGCACAAGTGCATGGAACCTGATGAAATCTGTCTGTGGGTCCTGAAGCAGCTGGTGAATGAAGTTGCTAAGCCACTGTCCATCATATTTGAAAAATCATGGCAGTTCAGGTGAAGTTCCTGACAACTGGAAAAAGGGAAATATAACCCCATTTTCAAGAAGGGGAAAATGGATGACTCAGGGAACTACAGACCAGTCAGTCTCAACTCTGTGCCTGGCAAAATCTTGGAGCAGATTCTTCTGGAAAGCATGCTAAGGCACATGAAAAACAACAAGGTGGTTGGTGACAGCCAGGATGGCTTCACTAACTGGAAATCCTGTCTGACTAATTTGGTGGCCTTCTATGATGGGGCTATAGAACTGATGGACAGGGGTAGAGCAGTTGATGTCATCTACCTGCACTTGTGCAAAGCGTTTGACACTGTCCCGCATGACATCCTTGTCTCTAAGTTGGAGAGACATCAATTTGATAGGTGGACCACTCGGTGGGTAAAGAATTGGCTGGATGGCTGCAGGCAAGGAGTTGTGCTCAATGACTCAATGTCCAGCTGGAGACCAGCAACGAGTGGTGTCCCTCAAGGATTGGGACTGATCTTGTTCAATATCATCGTCAGTGACATGGACAGTGGGATTGCAAGTTTGCTGACACCACCAAGATGTGTGGTTCGTTCAATATGCTGGAGGGAAGGGATGCCATCCAGGGGGACCTTGACACACTTGAGAGGTGGGCCAGTGCCAGCCTGATGAAGTTCAACCAAGTCAAGTGCAAGATCCTACACCTGGGTTGGAGCAATCCCAGGCACAGCTGCAGGTTGGGTAGAGAAGAGGTTCAGAGCAGTCCTGAGGAGAAGGACTTGGGGGTGTTGGTCGATGAGAAAATGAACGTGAGCCGGCAGTGTGCACTTGCAGCCCAGAAAGCCAACTGTGTTCTGGGCTGCATCAAAAGGAGTGTGACCAGCAGGTAAAAGGAGGTGATCCTGACCCTCTACCTGCTCTCGTGAGACCACACTAGGAGTATTGTGTGCAGTTCTGGTGTCCTCAACATAAAAAGGACATGGAAGTGTTGGAATAAGTCCAGAGGAGGGCCACGAGGATGATCAGCGGACTGGAGCACCTCCCGTATGAAGATAGGATGAGAAAGTTGGGGCTGTTGAGCCTGGAGAAGAGAAGGCGGCGTGGAGACCTCAGAGCAGCCTTCCAGTATCTGAATGGGGCCTATAAGGATGCTGGGGATGGACTCTTCATGAGGGACTGTAGTGATAGGACTAGGGGTAATGAGTTCAAACTTAAACAGGGGAAGTTTAGATTGGATATTAGGAAGAAGTTCTTTACTGTGAAGATGGTGAGGCACTGGAATGGGTTGCCCAGGGAAGTTGTGAATGCTCCATTGCTGGCGGTGTTCAAGGCCAGGTTGGATTGAGTCTTGGGTGACATTGTTTAGTACGAGGTGTCCGTGCCCATGGCAAGGGGGATTGGAACTTCATGATCTTAAGGTCCTTTCCAACCCTATCTATTCTATGATCCTTTGTTGCATAAAGGATGATGGCTTGACCTCTGTCTGCATTAGCTTTATGCTGTAAAGTGTTCTTACAGCTATGATTTGCATTACCCTTGTTCAGTTTTGTCCCTGTTACATGGTAGTAAATAGCCTGGGAAACTTGATTGGAGTTCTGTTGATCATAACAATCAGGGGCTTTAAAAATCAACATTAGGTGCTTCAAACTGGGTTTCTTTTTTAAGTGGCTGGTTAACTAATCCAATTAAGGGCTCCTGTACTTTTTATTTTGCTGGTTTATTTATGTAGGTGGTAGGATTTCAGGCACTATACAGCCTCAAAGTGAGGTGAGTTTGATTTGTTCCTTCTTCTCTGTCCTCTCCTACCATGTTAGGACCCAGATGATCTTCACAGAGCAGTGTTGTCGTAGAAATACATCAGCAAGCTAGAAGCTAATCACTGACTTCAGACTCTTGATGGCTGATTTAATTATAAATCTGGTTAAATCTGTGACTATATTGAGTATTCACAAAACCCAAAATGCTACCCAGCTTCTTTCTTCAAGTGCTTGGGTTTTTCCTTGCAGAAGATCAAGGAAACCTTTGCTGAGGTGACTATAGGTAATAATAGTGTTTTTTGAGCTCAGCATTCTATGGCTAGAGCTCTCTGTCAGTAGATTTTTTGTGTAGAGCTGGTTTTCTTTCTGAAATGTTTAGTTTGTAAAGCCTGTTATGGCTTTCATGTAGCTGTCTTGCTTGGTTTGCTTAGGGGTCACATATAGAAGACAGTCTTTCTGAAACATAAAATCCAAGCTCTCCTGACAATCATTCATCCAATCTCGACAGGGATGAATGCTCCCTCCAAACTAGCAGTCGTATTCAAATTTAACCTCTCACATTTACTTGCTGGTGGAGTCGCTGGGTGACATTCTCCACTCACTGGCTGGGCTGGGGGCAGGTATTCACTCAGTGTTAATGGGAGGGACAAGCAAGTCTTCAACTTCACAAGTGTTTGTGAAGTGCCAAACAGCACAGCCCTGCTGTCTGTCTGAATTAATTTTTACTAGACTAAAGATGTCTTTAGTTTATAACTGTCGCATTTCTAGTAAGTGTGCAGAGTTGAGGTGACTGCAAGGAAAAGGACTTGCCAGGTATGGGTCTTAATTCTGGGGGCTTTTTGCTTTCAACAAAAAGTGATTTTTTTTTTCTTCTCATTTTCAATCTGATTCTGTTTTGGTTTGATACAGACCAAAATGATGGTGGTTTACAGATTTGTTTTTCAGGACATAAGGGAAATGGATTGAATGACTCAGTGACTTTAAATGGATTAGTGACTTCTAGCAGCAGAAATGGAAAGGACACCATTACAAGCCAAGCAGCTGTGAAGCAAAGAGGGAAGAATGTGTATTTTCCAAGCCACCTGATCAGCTTTAAGCTAATGTAAGTGTATCCCCATTTCCTTTGTGGGGAAAAAAAGTTTTCCTCATGGTTTTAGGAGTTGTTTGGGTTATGAGATGAGAACAGTGCAAATCTATGCAATATTATCTTGAAGAGTAGATCAGTGCATACTGGGAGATGAGCAGACTTCCCTGGCGCTCCATGACAAATGAAGGCAATGCTATTCATCTGCTTGCCTTTCACAGACTGTCACTTAGCTTTCATCAGCAATTTTAGGATGCAAGATAGATGTTGTAATTTCGGTATTTGTATTAGCTTGGTTATTCTTCTGTACATTAATCAAATCCATTATTTAATTTACTTAGAAGAATAGGTTAGGGACTAGCTTTGCAAGGGATACTCATAAGCAAAACCAAGAGATGCTATGTTTTGTTTTGTGTATTGAATCTCTTTTCTGTAACTAGCAAAAGCTAGATACAGTTGCCAAATGACAGCAAGGAATTAATCTCCAAGTCCCAGGCCCTCTGAAGGGTGGAAGCAAATAGTTACGGATATTACATATTTTCAGGTTGAACACACAGTGTTTGTGCAACCTAGTTAAAAAATGCATTCATACTCTTCTAAAAAATCTACATTTTGCAGCCCATCCTATCCTTTCCACACTGGAGGTGATTTCTCATGCTGCTGGGTCCATCCCTCTCCTTGCCCATGACAGGAATAGGTGTCTGGGCAAACAAATTAGTTTCTGGAATATTTCAAGGCAGCCTCTTGGAGGCCTTCTTCCAAAACACAGCCCTGTCAGGTACATTAATGTAGAGAATTAGCATGAACTTGAGCTGAAAAGTATACCTTAGGAAAGGCCAGTCTCAGGAGCCGTCAATGCGAGAACTGAAGGAGGTGCTTCAGGGCAGAGGTCTGGATGACAGGGTCTTCTCAACTTTAATCTGTTGTTAGGATCCAGCCAGAGCCAAGTCTGAAACTGTTTTGACACACTGAGCTCAAGTTTCATAAGTGTTTGCCTCGCTTTGAGTTTCTCCATCTTTAAAAGGGGGGATACTAGCACCCCCTGACTTACCTGTCTGACAAGATTTGAGAAGGTGTTCAGTGTTATGCATAGGGTAATTTGAACATGAAAAACAAAAGAAATGTTCATTGCTAATAATTTAAGTCCATACAGAAATGAAATTGTAGTAGATAAAGGATAGATGTACCAGATACTTAATAGGTACACTGCATGGGAAGTTACTACCCTTTGAATGTTTCAGAAATCAGATCTTCGTACTTAAAGAAGTTCCAGCTCTTTGTTTCATTTTCCATTCTGCCTCTGTAGAAGGTGACAACAAGCTGAAGTATTATTACAATAATCTTCTTGTTTATTGTTGTTTATAAAAAGGGCTTCTGGCTAAATGTTCATTACAATTTTTTTTTTTATGTCCCATCTACTATATATCACGACTTTATGGATTTCCTAAATAAAATGACCCATTTAAAATTTTTTAAGATTATGTGAAAAGGCATCACATGCTGGAAAATTGGATATGCGCTGCATGCAACAAAAGCAAATTTCCTTTTCATTTGAAAGGGAATGGAAAAATAATAAATTGTGACTGGTGACATTTCCCTATGCTACCATCTATTTGTAACACACTTATTTAAAAGCTGCACTGGCCATATCCATTTATTTTTTCTCCTGGGTCAATTATGCTGTTTGCATTCAAATCAATCCCTTAATCAAACCCGCTGATAATTGCAGCAGTGCAAGGGATATATTTATCATGGAAATGGAATGAAGGCACTTTGTTCCAGTGCAGCAAAGTCTAATATTGTTCTGCCACAGTGGACTATTTATGTGTTTGTGTGTAGTTTATTTTCCTAATCAACACTCTCAGACACAGGCATGTTTGGACCTCACTGATGAGGTTGGATGTGCAACACACTAGAATTGAGACTACAGTCTTCAGGATTTATAATGTCTCTTGACTTTGCTAACTACATGAAATTTCTACAGACTTTGTGTAGATAGCTCTGTCACTCCAAAGAAAAGCAACCAGAATTAGACCTTGCATGGGCTCATTAAATGTACATTACCACATAGAGTGGAAATGAGAAGGTGATGAGCTCCCAAGTGCCGTTCAGACCTGGGCAGAGAATTAATTATAGCACTGTGGAGGCTTTCTGGAATTTAAATTATGTCCTTGCTGGTGGAAGTTTGGTATGCTAGGGCAGAAAACATTATCGTCTAATCAGTCTCCATGAATATGATGGAACTGCATCTATCATCAATTATAATTGAAAAATCACCAATTGTGTTTAGAAAGCAGTATTGCTGTCCAAAGTCTCTACTGCCCCTGACTTCAGAAACTGGGGTAATTTCAAAAACCTGCTTTTCACTCTAGGGGATGCTTTGTATAGAGGAATTAGTGAGAATTCTGTTGTATGTATGATGGTATGAGTCTGTAAAGAGGTAGGGCTTGTGAAGATAGATGGTATCTTCTATTAGATTTAAACACACAGCCAGGAAAAGCCCAGTCGTGTTGTTTGGATCACTGATATGTTTCCAGTCTGAAACAAAAATAGGAGGCTGTTATCTGAAGATAGAATTTAAATGTTTTAGTTGCTTTTTTTCCAGTCTGAAAAAAAAATAGGAGGCTGTTATCTGAAGATAGAATTTAAATGTTTTAGTTGCTTTTTTCCAGTCTGAAACAAAAATAGGAGGCTTTTATCTGAAGATAGAATTTAAATATTTTAGTTCCTTTACATGAGAAATGGAATTATCTCAGGTTTTTATCCTTTCTGGTGAAATTATTGTAAAAACTGGGTTTTTGTTTGTTTCAGTTTTAGTTTTAAAAAAGTGCTTGTGATAGCTATTTCTTGTTTAGCCTGCTACGACATTCTAACAGAAAGACGCTTTGTTGCCTTGAGCAACAAAAACGTATTGCTTTGAAAAAGTTGGTGATCTGCAACTGTTAATTTGGGTTTAGTGAGCTGAAGCAGGTGGAGCCATAAAGCCAGCTTGCCATTTCTGACTCTTCCAGTTTTCTTTGCAAGGTGTTTTATATGGGCCCAGCTGGCACAGAGGTCCAGGGGGATTCAAAATAGAGCCTGTACATCTTTTGCGACAGCTCTTGCCCTATTTGCTGACTGCACAATGCAGTGAAAGGAAAGGATGAGATGCCGTCCTCCCAGTCTCATCTAATAAAAGCAGTATCTCTTGCCTTCAGATTGTACACACAGATGATGCTAAAATATCTTCCAGTTTGTGGTGTTCATCTGTTCCTCTCCTGTGCTGTAAGAGAGCTAGTTAAACAGGGCTTGCCTTAGCTGCATCCTCTACCAGTCACTGAAGTGTAAGTACATTTTAGTTCCTTATAAGGGAGTTCAGCAGTGTTCATCAGTATTCCAGCTAATGGAATTAATGTGTCTAGGTTCCTCAGTGTCCTCTTGAAATTTCCCCTGCAGCTTTAATACTGAACACCATACGCTCTTTTGTGCATAAAGTCTGGTCACTAATTAAGACCTGTCATTGGAGATAATGACTGTTTTGGGGAAAAAACGCATTTTCATTGCAGAAAACCAGCTAGCCCAATTCTACAAACAGCATACAGTTCTTCAAAATATGTTGTCATACGTAACATCAGAACATAAGCTT
Organism: Myiopsitta monachus; assembly: GCA_017639245.1. Classification (NCBI taxonomy): domain Eukaryota; kingdom Metazoa; phylum Chordata; class Aves; order Psittaciformes; family Psittacidae; genus Myiopsitta; species Myiopsitta monachus. The sequence goes on from CM029917.1 coordinate 48,686,100, forward strand.
AAATGAATGTGATGAAACTGAGCTTACAGATATTAATTCAAAAGAAATGAACATTGAAACCATTTATTTTTGATAATTCAGTTTCTTAGCGCATACTTCTTGTGCAGCCAAGCCTAAAATAAAACTGTATTGAAGTTCTGAACGTCACCTAGTGAGAGAGTTCTTTGAACTGCCATTCAGCTCAGCAATGTTCCCTAACTGCCACAATTCCAATTTCACTTTATATTTCAATTTATCAGACTTCACCCTCCTCCCCTCTGCCATGTATTCTCTGGGGATCCTAAACAATCTACAAAAATTCTATTTTATTGCCCCAGTAATAGTGTTATTTGAGGCTTCAGATTGTTTAGGAGCATCTGAAGTAAAATACTTAGCAAGTGCTGAAACTTCAAAATAGTAGGTAGATGAAAGCTTTTTCTGTTCCAGACTAAAGCTGAAATTCTGCTGAATTTTGACTTTCCTGACAAGTACCTGGGTTCAGGTTTATGCAAGAAGCCCAGATTAAACACAATTCCAGGTTAGATATATGTGCAAGATCTCTAATGGGCAAGGTCAAATATATCTTTATGGCAGACATGAGCAAAACACCAATTCCCTCAAGAACCTTTTATGCCAATTATGGTATCAAGTAGAAAACCTGGATATTGATGTAACAACTGGGCCTGACTTTTCTAATCATCTGGAACAACTCTGCACTGTCCTAATGACAGGGTTTTTTTCCATATTTCTTGTTTCATAAACCAAGTCCTGAGCAAAGTCTGTATTACTAACAGAGAATGCAAGTAAGAGCTGTTGGTAGGGCTTCAGTGTCTCACTTGCAAGGTAGGGACCTAGTATCAATGCAGGTTTTGAGAAAGCAGAGTAAAAACTAGTTCTAATACCAAGCTGGGAATACCAGCTGCCTTAAATTATAATCTAAACCTAAATTTTGCAAAACTTTAAGGAAAAGAAAAGGAAAAGGTTGTCTGTAATAACTTTCCCTGTAGTACCAAATGCACTGGGTATAGAGTGCCTTTTGGAGACTGTAGCCCTCTGAATTGTGGTTTGCTGCATTCGTTTTAGGGGTAGTGATCCCTCAAGGAGCCTAAAATGGTCTTAATCACAGATCAATGGCTGAACTGTTGTACTTGGTCCCTCTGAATGGATGCACCAGAAAGAGGACTATCGGAGATGAACAATAGTAATTTTTCATAGTCTAGTAGCAGTTAATCAGAAACAGCCAGCTGGTGTGACGTTGTTGTTGATTTGCTCTTCAGTTACTTGGTTTTGTTATGAGTATTAGAGTTAGGATATAAAGCTTTATCAATGGTGAAAAGACTTGTATGACAATTTTAGTTTGTACTTCTGTCAAAATAATGCTAGCAAGTCAATTAATAGTAGACGGTAAGAACTTAATATTCTCCTATTATGTTAATCTCCAGACACATTTTCATGAGCCATAAATTGTTTCCTCTGCACCTCTCAGACAGCAAGGGTCAAAGCTGAACAAAACCTATAGGAAAAAATTGTAGGAATTTCAGCACTGGTTGTATGATGCCACTAATGGGCTACTCATTACCCAATAATTTAATGTTTATAAGCACTAGTCTATTGCTTTTTCTGCCTTGTATCATGAGAATTAACAGTTTTGGCTTGTGCTGTCTATCACCAACAGAGTGAACACACTTTCACAGTCCGTTGTGAAAGTAAGTTAGTTAAGTATGTAAGTAGGTTAAAGTTACTTAAGTTTATATAGCTTGTTTTTTGGGTACTTAAATATTGGTCAGTATTGGCAAGATGATAATGTAGTGTGTTTTTCAATCCAGAAAAGTGCATTAAACCAAATTCTAAGAGATTTATATCCTTAAGACCCATATAGGTCTACTGCTCCCAGTGAGTTCATGATGCTTAATCCAGGATAAATGATGACTTTAGTGCTTACATACTCATCAATTATCCATTTAATACCTGGAATTAAACTCTGCCTGTGCTATAAATAGTATGTTCACTCATGCAAAGACATTGTAGGTCATTAGTAAAAACTTAAAAATCACAGAACTTTAAAATGGGTGTCAGCAAATCCTTTCTCAGCTGAATGGATTGCTTATAAACAGCAGTCCGTTTCTCTTTTTAACCAGTACCATTGGAATTATTAAGTTTGACTTATCCTAACTGCCACCAATAGAATGAAAGTAGTGACATGTGCAGTTCTGGTGTCCTCAACATAAAAAGGACATGGAAGTGTTGGAACAAGTCCAGAGGAGGGCCACGAGGATGATCAGGGGACTGGAGCACCTCCCATATGAAGATAGGCTGAGAAAGTTGGGGCTGTTCAACCTGGAGAAGAGAAGGCTGCATGGAGACCTCAGAGCAGCCTTCCAATATCTGAAGGGGGCCTATAAGGATGCTGGGGAGGGACTCTTCATTAGGGACTGTAGTGATAGAACAAGGGGTAATGAGTTCAAACTTAAACAGGGGAAGTTTAGATTGGATATGAGGAAGAAATTCTTTCTTGTAAGGTCAGTGAGGCAGTGGAATGGGTTGGTTGCTCAAGGAAGCTCTGAATGCTCCATTGCTGGCGGTGTTCAAAGCCATGCTGGACAGAGCCTTGGGAGGCATGGTTTAGCGTGAAGTGTCCCTGCCATGGGCAGGGGGGTTTGAACTAGATGATCTTAAGGTCCTTTTCAACCCTAACTATTCTATGATTCTATGATTCTATGAGATGGTCATTTGGAGCATATACCCATTTTCTCCATCTCCTCTCCCTCATCTTGGTCTCTTACACATGTTCTTGTCCCTGCTGAACGCCAGGGACCTGGCACCACCAGTGCTCTTGCTCTTGGTTATTCCTCTTGCTACAGCTGAAGTGGGAAATCCATGTCTATTTTGGACATCCTCTATAGCCTATGAGGTCCTGAGCAAAAGCAGAAACCGGAGCTTGCCCAGGTTGTAGGAGCCCAAGTTCCTGTCTTTTCAGAGGAAGAACAAGCAAACAAAAGGAGGGACAACTTCTTCACACAAAATGTGTTAAAATTAATGTCACAATAGAGTTGCACATACCACGTTTTTCATAAAAAGAAATAGATGAAGGAAATGTCCAGTTCCTCAATTCAAGGATCACATCTTTGCTTTTTTGAAATCTCCCAGCTGCACAGTGCTAGAAACTGGGAGAGCACAGAAGAGAAATATGACTGCATGCCTGAGTTAAGTCCCTACACTTTGCTGTTATCTATTGTCAGAAACAGTATCATGGACAGATTTTGCTGTAATTTAGAACAGTTATTCTTAAACTCACAAAAGCAAGAGTAGAGCCTTTTTCCAAATGCCCCTCAGATCTCCTAGAGATCCAACAGACATAAACACAGGAATGTAAGGGAGCTGAGAAAAGTTTTGGTGAAACAAGAAGTAAATGGAAGAGGTTTTGAGAAAATAGGGGGCAGTATCTTGACTTGTATTTATTTGTACACGGGGACAGTCACTGTGACTAGGGAAAGCCGGACACTGAGAAACACTGAGATGTTTCTCAGCTGTATTGCTCCAAGTTGGACATAGTAAAAACTATTGTTGGAACTAGATGATCCTAAGGTCCTTTCCAACCCTAACTATTCTATTTCTATTCAGATTTATGATCTGTTTAATATCTAGAGGTTTACACAAGGAGGTGATTACACAGAATGGACATCTGATTGCTTTGTGCTGTCTTCCTGTGTCAGATCTCAGCCACCTGTGAGGGAGATAATGGCTTGTGCTCTTTCATATATGGACATGCAGCCTTCTCTGGGTCAGTGCTAATGTGGAGCAGTCAGCTCATGGTGAAATCAGTGTTTCATATATTGCATGGCTGATTTTCCACAGTGAAAAGCCTTTTTTGTTTACCGAAGGTATTTGTTCCTTTCCTTATGACTAGGAGGGTTATTACGATACCTTTCAGTAAATGTTAACCATCAGAATTAATATCAAGCACAGTGCATAGCACCTGGGGGAAAACAAACTGAAATGCTCAACGGTTCTCCAACATGATGGGTAAATACCTCCCCTGGAAAATGAACAAGAGAAATGCAAGTCATGCTGCAGTATCCATGGGTCATTCTTTCTTGTAGACAAGCGGAAGATAAGATTGCCTGTGTCTTTGACGTAACTGTTGAGTGACATTTTTGTTTCTTAATATAGCAGGTTGATCTTCTGGGAGAGCTCACTATTTAGGGAGTCTTTTGTCTACAGAAAAGGTAACCTAACATATTCAAACGGAGTAACTCAATTTTTCCAAGTTTTCCATGATAATATAGAATTAGGAATATTTATAGGAAGTGCTGACAAACACAGAACAAAAAGTTAGATAGTCTTTGAAGTAAAATTAATTTTTTGTTAGGTATATTGCCATGTACCAGGATGAAGGTGATGACAGGCTCAGTGCCATGCTTTGCACACCCTGAGGCTGCTCTGCAGTGAGCAGTTGGACAACACAAAGATAACCACACAGAAGAAAATGTATTCCCAGTCTACATAGGCTGTATTTTCCAGCTCAGGAAAGGAAATGGTCCCCTTTTCTGAACAGCGCTTCTATTTCTAACACTGGGAGAGGCTAAAGCTATTAGCAGCTTAGGGAGCTGGAGCTGAATATTGTGCAAGCACTCATCCATCTGTTCAGGCAAACTGTTCTCCTCCAAATATCACTCTTCCAGTAGCTCTCTTTCATCTCCATTCGTGCACCCGCGTGCTGTCCACACCTGCAGTTCCTGACTTGCAGCTTTCTCCTCCTTTCCCTTGCCTGCCTTTAACGTGTCAGAGATGCTCAAGGCACTTGCTCAAGACACAAGCCTTGCAGCCTCAGGCCACCTCCACAGGCACAGAGGACTATTGATATTGGCTGTAACCTGCTGTAGGAAAACAGAATTGCCATCTTGCCCGGAGCTGGCATGATGTGTGGCTGGGATGCTTTGCAATGGTCAGCGGGACAACTTTATTGTCACGTCTGCACTAAGTAAATGAGGTCCTCATAATCTGTGCTGTATGGCTCCCTGCACAATGTAGTGATAATTCATTGGTATTGTGTGAATAAGCTGCAGGGACTCCTTAGCCCAGAAGAGATCACATAATTTATTTAGTGGAACTCTCTTATGCCTTGTAATGCACATATATCTAGGTACAGGCACTGTATCCTTAGGAACCACTGAGATGGTTCCAAAGAGTTTTTTAATACATTCAGCTGAAAACAGAGTTCAAGTTAAGTGGGCACACTGAGAACTGCTCTAGAATATATAGCAGCATCCATTTATTCTGTGGTTTAGACTTGGAGCAAACCCAGGAGTGCCACTGCAGCACGTGAACTAAAAGCTAATGATTATTATGCAGTTTGTGATTCTCTTTGCATTAATTCTGTGAAGATCTTCCCAAAGAAATGCCAGCTGGGATATCAACAGGCTAGAAATTTGGTTTCTTTTCAGTCATATCAAACCTAGAACTGATTCTTTCAGCCACAGAGTAGTGATGCCCCTTTATATGGGGGCCTTCTAAAGTATAATGTTTAGACCATCTTCTTCATCCTTCTGCAGCAAAGAGGCAGCCAGCATTACAAGGCACCTCATAAGAGAAAATGTGCTTCTGCTCATCTTACTTGCAGTTCTTAGAAATCCCTGTCAGTGCAGTAGCAATGGATCACTTCCGTAACAAAAGATTGGCCTATGGGAGTGTTTGATGTCACAAAACCTTGGCATTTCTATTCCCAGTCAACCCATTATTGTAAAGGGGAGAGAAGGGTGTATGCCAAAAAAACAGTGCAGCTGTAGTTACATTTGTTGAGATGGGATTAAGAAGAAAATGAACTATTTTTGCTTCTGAGAATGTCAGTATCTTCCTCACCTGAAGGGTAGTTTGGTACTTCTGAGGAACTGTTGTGGTTTAAGCCCAGCCAGTAACTCAGGACCATTCAGCCACTCTCTCAATCCACCCTTCCATCCTCCTTCTCCCACAGGTTGAGATAAGAACCGTCCAGTAACTAAGGTACAATACAAAGCTACTACTACTACCACCAATAATAATAACAATAAAGGAAATAACAAGGGGAGAGAATATAAAACGGAAAGGGCAAAAGGAAAAGGAAACAATAAACATAAGTGATGCACAACACAATTGCTCACAACCCACGATCGCTACCCATCCCCACCTGAGCAGCAAACTGGGCCTTCTAGGTAACTCCCTCCAGTTTATATACTGGGTATGACATGCTGTGGTATGGAATACCCCTTTGGCCAGTTTGGGTCAGGTGTCCTGTCTCTGCTTCCTCCCAGATTCTTGTGCCCCTTCTCTCTGGCAGAGCATGAGAGACTGAAAAGTCCTTAATCAGAATAAGCGTTATTTAGCAACAACTGCAAACATTGGTGTATTATCAGCATTGTTCTCAGACTAAAGCCAAAACACAGCACTGCACCAGCTACTAAGAAGGAGAAAAGTAACTGTTAAGCTGAACCCAGGACAAGAACATAGTTGATCTTTCCTTTTAGTCCACATGTGCAGCACTGATGGAGGAAGCTGGGACACCTACCTGCAGTAGTGGTGCAGAGAAATTTACCACCAAACACACAGAAAAGCTGCTTATCTTGTGTTAGAGAAACCTCATTTACAGCCTGGGAAAAATAAACTGGTAGGTAACCCACAGATAACTGTTTAGGGAAGCCTGATATTATGGTATGCTAAGAATGTGCTTTGGCTTAATCTGAATCTTTGCCCCTACAAATGTTGGAATATTTGCAGTAGATGTCTTCGCATAACAGGGTAAATGCTATAAACCTGTAAACTCTTTTTTTTTTTTTTTTTTTTTTTTTTAATAATTTGGTATATGTAGGTTTGAATAAAGCCATTCAAGCTCTGAAATTATATTGTTCTGGAAGGTTTCTGCTGTCCATATTTAATTGAAAAAGATATACATTTTTTTTTTTTTGGTTACTACCGTTTTGGTTTTTGTATGTCAGCGGCAGACTTGTGTTTCCTGTTAGCCTGGCTTCCTGGTTCACCAAGGCAGTTGAAAGTGGGGTGTGAAAGCTACAGGGGTCAGCTGCCTTAACTTCACCAGCTTTGCCAGCTGGAGCAATATCATAGGCTTTTTTCTATCCAACATGGAGTTTTATAAGAGACGAGGCAGCAGTATAGCAAGCAGGGAGGAAATGGCATAAAGAAGGAGAAACAACTGATCTTCAGGTGAGTAGTGCTGCAGTTTCTTCATGCTGTCTGTTTTCTTTAAAGGTGGGGGTGCATGTAGTGTTCAGGAAAGTGAGGAACAGTAATCAAACCTCCTGCTGTTGTGACTGGGGTCAAGGCTTTGCCTGTGTGCCCTCAAGCTGGGGGCATGGTCCAGGTAATACTGAGGCTCTGGAGCACCTCATATTCCCATGACCACACCATGAGACCATCTTGGCTCCAAACAAACAAGGGTCTCACTTGCACAATGTCTCCAAAGCCCTAATGTCTTTATAGGTGTATGTGGGGATGCTTTCCCACTGCCCTTCAGTGAGGCTTCCTGATGGTGCCTGCTGGTTGCCACAAGTTGACCTTGAAGTGAGGTGAAGCCCAAGAGCAGGTTGACACAATGGAGCTACAGGATGGTGGAATCATTCAGACCTTTTCTGAACAACCCTGCAGGAGTCAACCGCTGGCTCCCAGTCTCAATTTGTGCCCAGAAAAATCCCCCAGCTGATAAATTTCTCTGGAGCAACAGTGACATCTTGTGGGTTAATTTTAAGTGTGCTCTATATGGAAATGTTCATTCCAGTCTCCTTCACCTTGGCTTGGGTGGAAAACAGCAGCCTGAACTCAAACAGCATCCACAGCCATCTGTTCAGCACACCCCTAGACCTGACAAACTATCTGATGGATGGCAGAAGAGCTTATAAAGTCTTATGCCAAGGCCTTACATGGAAATTCAGTTAGCAGGATCATTTTTTGGAAATTCTATTTTAATTGGAAACTGATTGGTAAGTGGTTATTACACATATTTCATTAAGAAGACACATAGAAAGCTTACTTGTACATGGACAACAGGAGACTGAAGTTTTATTAGCATGCATTTTTGAAGATGCCAGCGTCCTAGTTTTAATTTATAAGAAGGCAATCAGATGAATGTTGATTCAGGTCCCTGTTCTTGTCACGGTAACACACATTTTTGTTTTGGTTTTCATCGCTGAGCATAACTTTTGCTACTGTGTTTGCCAAGTCTGCTTGCAAGGCTTCATTGTTTCTGATCTAATTTATTTATTTTTTTTTTTCATCCTGGCATATTGAATTTGTTGCTCCAGAGGATTTTTCATTCCAGCTGGGCTTCAGTTATTCTCTGATTCCCCAAGGCTCCATTTTGAGTCCTACTGTGATTTGCATTTGTAGACTTTAAATGGGTAAACATTATAGCTTCTCAAACCCTGTACTGTCACATCCTTTCCAATGGCACTCAACTCCTGCTGTTTTTGTAAAAAAGCATGATGTTTTGCATAATATTCTGCATGACATTCAATTATGGTGATCTTTAAAAAAAACTGTATTCGAGAGAAGAGTGAGCCGCTATTAATTAGCTGTCTGATGCTCAGATTCATGTTGATAATAGTGGTTTCCCTTAGTTATGGTTTTATTAATCCATAGGAAAGCATTCCATTATAGATATTAAAAATTCATTTCAAAAGAATACTTCCAGCTTGAAAAGTGGAAATCAGTCTTTTGATTTATCGGCCTTTTAATAGAATGGTTTTAAATAACAAAGTTTTAGATTTGTTTAAAATATTTTTTCCAGCAAAGTTGAAGATAATATCTCTATGTGTGTTAGCACATACTTCTGCATACAAATACCAGAATGCCTGCTTCAGAAAGCTTTGAAATCTCTTTTTTTGAACATACAGAAACTTCAGGAGAGCATGAGGTTTCTAAAGATTAATTTCTCAAGCTGGTTGAAGTCCTTTCCACTTACTTCTTCTCAAAATGTGCCTACTCAGGCCTATGCACATAAAAACAGGCCCACAATTTCTGCACATACATGCAGGACCTTTAATGGTTTTTTGAAAATGAATGTTAACATGCATCACCTCTTATTACTCATTTCCTTGCATCACCCTTGTTTTAAAATATAATTCCTCCCTTGCCCTAAATACATCGTATTGTCCAGGATTAAGGACTGCACTCACACACCTACCCACTGGGAGTTGAAACTTGTAATGAGAGACATTGCTTCCTCGCAAGGTTTCCATGGGGTCTGAGCCATATATTGCCTTTTTACCCCTGCTGACAAAGAGATAACCATGGTTTTCTGTATTGCCACATGTCACCTTTCTTGTAAAAGCCGCAACATTGACAAGGACTTTCTTGGAATCATAGCTTTAAAATAAATAAATAGGAAAGAAAGCCCACAACCCAATAATCTACTGATCTTCTGAAGTGATAATTCATCACAGTGCTGTCTATTTAGAAACATTATAAATCAAATGCCTTCCCTGTACCTATAATGATATCTGTAGCAAAGTGACCTTTTTTAATCTATTAAAAAGAAATTTAGGGAGATAACAATCCAGCAATCTTGCAGTTTCAGAACTGCATTCTGTTGGACATTAAAAATCAATTAATAAAATAATATAGGTGCAGTTTGTCGTTACTATTTTCAGTGCAATCAATGTTTTCCTTGTATAAACTTCTAAGGATTGTGAGTTCTGTTCTTCTAGTGATACATGCATATTAATAGGGCAAGGAAGTACATGGCAGAGCACAATATACTGCTACACTATCACTTATGATTTACTTTCTTTGAAGGAAAATTATTTTTACTGTGATTCATTTCGTAATGCAATCCAAATGCTGAGGGGTTTTTGCAGGTTCTTCTGGCCTTGAGTATATGTTCACCAATTTTCCTACCTATGCTTCTGCATGCTTACTAGATCAGGAGCATAATTACATTACTGGAGTTTATTAGGTGTAGAAGTACCCTTAATATGCTGAATGTTCGTCATGGGAAGGTAGTTACAGACTTATAGGGGTTATACCCAGGTGTTGCTGATTTACAGCAAAAAATACATTAATACATATACGCTCATTAATACTCACATTGTATGAGTTGCAAAGACAGAAGCAGTTTCTGAAAGTGATTCTTTTAGATCTTGTACTTTCTTTCCTTTAATAGTTTAAGTACATGGTTTAGGAGAACTTTTTTCCAAGGGAGACTAAGTGCAGTTTCTTCAGAAATGCTGTCAGTGCAGCAGCCATCTGGAGCATAGCTCTGCCCACACAGCAGTGGTCAAACTGGCCCTTCCTGTGCCAGGAAGTTACCTGTGTTCCTGCCCTTTCTTTCCTTTAAGCTGTGATCTGAGAAATGTCTTTAATTAAAATCCAACAGAATTATGAGGAAAGATACTGCCTGTGTGCTCGCAGTTTCTTGAAGGTTGGTCCAGCTGGCAAAGTTTCCTGAGGTTAGGGATGATTAGCACCAGAAACTTTGAATTTTATTTTAGTGATTTTTAATGACTTGGAAGCCAACTGGAAAATTCAGGTATGTTTTCCTAAATTTGTGAGTTTCTAGTTATACTGCTGTGCTTCAAACAAATTTCAAGTTCATAAATGTTTTTCAACAAATCTCACTCTCACCTTCCTGTGTTCTAAACATTTGTAATATGTGGTGCTGAGACATTTTTAACACATTTTACCCTGGGATTGAGGTAAGTTTAGAATTTTTCCAGGTATAGCTGAGAAAACAACAAGCACCTACATTGAAAATGTGGTGAATTACAACAGCTCCTGATATTTAAAAAAACCCAGGAGAGTGACAGAGGGTCTTATCCTGAAGATCTTGTTAAGGCTCCTTAATAATTTGCCTCATTTTTGAAAAAAAAAAAAAACCCAAAGTGTTTGACAGCTAGTGGAATGACATTTAACAAAACAGTGATGGAAAGCAGCAGAGAACCTATGAGTTTCTGAAATGCAAGATAGTGATTGCTCCTAACTACATGCTTGGCAAAACTGGAGAGTCTCTCTTTTCATGAAATTTTCTAAATATGACATTGATGCAAATATTTTAGGTATACAACTGAGTGACAGGACTTTCTTATTACAAACTTTAAGACACTTTATTGCATTTTAATTAAAGGCAATCCTAAACTGCTTTTGTTCCAAAACACCAGCTCTACCAAGAGGGCAGTGGCAATTACATTTGCAAGTCCAACAGCTTAGCTGGAAAGGTGAGGCAGCCTTGTGCTCAGTGCAGAGAGGTAGGCTAAGAAAGTGGAAGAGCAGCCGCTCTTTCTCCAGTACAATCTTGTAGACATAAAATCTGGCAAATTAGAAAATAATTTTCAAAAGTAATGGCCATGATCATGTGTCAGAAGAAAATGCAGGTAGTTTTACTGTGTTTTAAAGTATGAGAGTATGTCTAGCTGTAAGGCTTTGGGGATGGTGAGGCTCTAGTTTTTATCTTTTTTAAATGAAGACACACATGTGTCATTTAAATAGTGAAAGCATGAAGTATTGCTGTGTACTTTTCTATGTGTGCCAGCTGGTCCTTGTTTCTGGGAGGGGAGTGGGAAAGATGTTTCTTTAGTCTAGCATTGCATGCAGTGTTATAAACTGGGAGAAATACAAGCTCAGTATAGCACTGAATGAGAGCACAGACATTTGCTGTACCTGTGAGTGGTGGGTGTTTTCTCACTAGCAGATACAAGTGGCATGTTTTTCACGGTTGCTTCATCTTTTTTTTTGAAAGCGCTTTCTTGGGAAATAAAGAGTGAAAAGCAGTCCAGATTGATGCATCTTTGGCATTTACAATAGAAAAGACACCAAGTGGGACAAATCCTGCATATCATCCTTGGCAAATTATTTCTCTGTGGCTTGGCCATGCATACAAACAAGGTAAGATGTGTCCTGCTGTGTAAGCAGCCTTTTCTTCTCTTGACAGGTCAGCAGGTGTTTGTGCTCACCATGTACACAGGCCTTCTTACAATTTATTTATTTTTCACTTAAAATAGACAAAACACAGCAAATCTTTCTTCATGGCCTAATGGTTTCTTGCATTCCAACAATATTTGTTTCTTCCTCTTTGTTTCTAGCAGTTAACAACTACTAAGAGGCATAAAATAGTTTACTGACAGAATTTCCTATGTATGTTATGCATTTATATGTATTTGCTGTAGGGATTGAGTTTTGCTTATGGGAAAGGCAGAAGTACTTTAAAATGACAAAAAGGAAAGCTGAGGGCTCTTGCCTGTCTCCAGAAATGCTGCCTTTCAAATTTAGGTGCTGGAACTACAGCAGTTGAACATGGCACTGGTGGTTGAAGACAGATAAAAACCACTCCTCAGAAGGCCTGGAAGTGATCCTGCAGGTGTTGGTCATACTGTTATGCAGGGCGGAGCAGAAATCAAGAAGGCTTTGAAGAGACATGGTAGTCAGTGCTAGAAGAAATAGCTACTACTAGTTCATTCGCATTTTTTGGAGAGAATTTGAATCCAAGCTATATGAGGTAGAAAAGAAGAGGGGGAAATTGTGAATGAAAATGAGAAGTCAAGGAATTTCTGGGAATGACAAAGATTGTGGAATATTTTAATTGATTAATTTGTTGAGGAGGGAGAACTAATTGCCTCACTTTTGAATCCTTTCACTAACCATTGGTGCAGCAAGTTTTTCTTTGGCATCTGGTCAAAGATCATCACTTAATCCAGTTTCATTTATTCATTTCACATAATTATGACAGTGGATTACGATGACTTCAGAGTTCAAAGCTGCTTATATTCGCTACAGTTGTCTACAAGGTTACTGAGGGGTATATTTTCAGAGGCTGAGTTTTTCTAACAGGGTCACTGGAGTCAAGCTGCATTTAGCAACAGTGTAAATTTTTTCCTTTTTTTTTTACAGATACTGGGTGATCACTTCTCACTACATAGAACTGGCAAGCAGGAAGACCCAAGAAAACTGGAACAAGAGGAGCAGTTAAAATCCCCAAACAGATGTACCCTGCAAAGCCTGCCCAGTCTGGAAGGGCACTGAGTCATGCGCAGCCTTCGTCGGGGAGTTTTGGAGTGCACAGCGGGAGACAGAACTACAGAGCAGCAGTAGCTGTAGACCCTGCCAGGTACCTTACCTTACACAGGAAGTGATCTGTGGCTGAGTGTCTAATAGCGCACCCTAATACTTGTGGAAAATGTGTTTCATTAAAAAAGTTGGTTTTATTTACTCTTTAAAGAACAAGAAACAGCACTGTCTTCTCTGAATCCAGTGGCAGAATATTAATTGGCCTCACTGTGAACAGCATTAAGCCTTTCTGTTCAAATACCGGAATCGTGCCACAAGAACATAGAGAAAGTCTATCGCTGATATATTTTGTGAAGAAAGACATTTCAATTTCTGAAGCAAGCACCTAAGCCCTCTCTTGCGAGAAGCTGAGTGATGCTCCCTGTCAGGAGTGCACCTCAGCTAAGCACTCTCACTGTAGGTAAGAACCCCAAGACTCTCTCTTTCGATGTCAGTAACTTGTGTAATGCATTGCCTTGTGCTGCTGCTTTGCCTAAGGAATTTATTATGAATATCATGGCTCATGGTGGTTAGTGTAATATTTATGCATACAGGTATCTGTGAGAGTCACCTTGAGCGTGGTGCAGGCTGCAAAGAACAGATAAACAACATTAGTGCCTGCAGTGTGTGTGGCACTCTTCCAGGTGCTTCACTGCAGTTCATCACTACCCTGTACATAGAAAAGATACAAATGGTGTAAGTTCATTCAGTTGGTTTCTTAATGATTCCTCTAGCAAGGAGAAAGAAGTGTAATGTGGGATCTCATCTAAAACACGTGCTTTTAGACTTCAGCAGCCATAAATATTTGAGAGACATAAATAGGATCATTTAAACCACTTGAACTCTCCTCACCTGCTTGAACAAAACAAGAAGACTGAGAAAATAGCAGACAAAACTGGTGCTGATAAATGATGCTTCTATATAATGAGCACTGTATACAGTTCTGGTCTTCAAGTGTTAACATGTTGAGGGAAGAAAGTATAGACAAGTATGGCAAGGGTAGCCAAAAGTGTGGTATATGTCTTTGTGAGCAAAGACTAAATAAGCTAAGACTTTTTAACTCAGCATAAAAGGATCAATGGGAGGTATGGGTAGAAGTTACACAGGAAGAGGGTCTGCAATTGACTTCTACAGTTCTGCAAGTGCTATAAAAATTTAGCAAGGCCTACTTTTTGTCTGCCTTTCATTAGGTGAACCTAGGAGGCTTCAAATGAAATGGTCAATTGGACCTTTCAAAACTAGCCAAAGCACGCAACACTTAACGTGTAACTTGGTAAATAATTTGCTACAGGGCCTTGTGAATGCCCAAATGCTGCATCGTAATTGATTAAACATTGTTTACACAAGATTACAAAAGAAAAGGATATAACATCTTTATTAAAAAAAGAAAAAAAAAAAAACAAACAAGACAAACAAAAAAGCCCTACAAAAAAGTCACAAACCAACCCCAACCACTCAGAATACGTCAAGTCCATCTCAAACTTAGGATGTCTCTGATTCGCAGACTGCTGCAGGAGGGGTAATATTGGGTGTCATACAGCTTTATGACTTCCTTCATGAATGCATCTTCACTTAAACCACAACAAAATGAAATCTAGTTTAAGACTCAACCTTGCTATTTCAGCTTCATTTATTGCTACTTATTTTGGTGTGTGTGTAAAACATCTAATGCTCAGCTATGTTATTCTCAGGGTAGAATTCATACTGGCTTGATCCTGTTTAGCAGAACAAAGGTTAGCACTTGTGAGATAGATGAAGCAAACAGAGACTTGCCCTTTTATATGAAAACAGAACAAATTTGCCCTTAGAAGTGTGGAGTTTCTTCTGTTTATAGCAACTCCCTGTCCTTTGGTTGCTGCTTTTTCTCCTTTTTTTTTTTTTTTTTTTTTTTTTTTAATTTTTAACATAAAGCAGTATTGCTTCCTACTCCACAGTACAGGAAACAGGAAATGCTTAGTGGATAAAAGCTGGGTGGTTACCTGCTGTCTTCAGCCTTGCTCTGTAGTGTATTGTTTGTGCAAATACTCTACCAGGGCACCTCAACAAGCTGCTGATGGGAGGAATCTTTTATCTCATCTGTGGTTTGTAAACCACTTACTCCCACTAAGAAGCCAGGCTTCATGAAAATCATCCCACTCAGATGAACAGATTGACTTGTGTAATTAACAGCCTCAGACAGGAAGAGGCAAATTCAGGTACTGGCCTGAAATAATTATTGCCATTAACGACTTCTAAGATGTTATAATTTTTTAGTTTCATTTAGTTCTTTTCTTCCTGCTAGTATTATCCTAATGACTGTGATGCCACAACAATTTTCCCTTATTTTTGCTGCATGTGACACAATCCCTTGCTGTCAGATTAGGCACTGACGTTAAGATCACATAAATTTGACTAACAAGGACTAGAGGTAGTTCAGTAGCTGTCTGCAGCACATTAGTGGAGCATCTTTCTTCATCTTTGCTGCTTTTTTCAGAGCCACAACATTGCCATTATTAGTGCTGAAAAATAAAGAGGCAGGAGTATAATTTTTGCTGATGGTGGGCAAGAAAAGGCTGCTTTTCTCATTTTCAGGAAACAACATTTGCCAGACAGAAATATGAATTCTCTCCTGTTCCCGCAGGGACTATCAAAGGTTGGACATGCAGTTGCAATAGCCACACGCTGCAGCCTAGGCCTGTGGGAATATACATGGCTCCTGGCATGATTATCTTTTCACAAGGTATTGTTTAATATTCTGCGAACTAGTTATGTTTTAAGAAGGGGCCATTAAACACCATCAATAAATGGACTTCCTTAGCCCACACACCATTAGACCAACTTGTGGAAGGATCATTCTTTTTATTTCGATACGAAACTTAACATGAGCCAGCAGTGTGTGCTTACAGCCCAGAAAGTCAACTGTATCCTGGGCTGCATCAAAAGGAGAGTGACCAGCAGGTCAAGGCAGGTGATCCTGCCCATCTACTCTGTTCTCGTGAGACCTCACTTGGAGTATCGTGTGCAGGTCTGGTGTCCTCAACATAAAAAGGAAATGGAAGTGTTGGAACAAGTCCAGAGGGGGGCCACGAGGATGATCAGGGGACTGGAGCACCTCCCGTATGAAGATAGGCTGAGAAAGTTGGGGCTGTTGAGCCTGGAGAAGAGAAGGCTGCGTGGAGACATCATAGCAGCCTTCCAGTACCTGAAGGGGACCTATAGGGATGCTGGGGAGGGACTCTTCATTAGGGACTGTAGTGATAGGACAAGGGGTAACGGGTTCAAACTTAAACAGAGGAAGTTTAGACTGGATATAAGGAAGTTCTTTACTGTAAGGGTGGTGAGGCACTGGAATGGGTTGCCCAGGGAAGTTGTGAATGCTCCATCGCTGGCAGTGTTCAAGGCTGGGTTGGACAGTCTTAGAATCATAGAATAGTTAGGGTTGGAAAGGACCTTAAGATCATCTAGTTCCAACCCCTCCCCCCACGGGCAGGGATACCTCACACTAAACCATGCCACCCAAGGCTCTGTCCAACCTAGCCTTGAACACTGCCAGGGATGGAGCATTCACAACTTCCCTGGACAACCCATTCCAGTACCTCACCACCCTTACAGTAAAGAACTTCTTCCTCATTGTCATGGGTTCAGCAGTAGCAGTCATTTTCCTCCTTCTTGGTAGCTGGTGCAGCACTGTGTTTTTGATTTTGGGACTGGGAACCGTGCTGATAACACCAGTGTTTTCAGTTACTTCTTGGTAATGTTTTGGTTTGACCAAGGACTTTCTGATTCTCGTGATCTGCCAGGGAGGAGGGGGAGCCGGGAGGAAGCAGAGATAGGACACCTGTCCCAAACTGACCGAAGAGGTTATTCCATACCACAGCACATCATGTCCAGGATGTGAAACTGAAGGCAGAGACCCGGAAAGGGGGGGGGGCAATGGGACTGCGGGAGTACACTGCGTGGTCGGGCTTGGTATCGTATGGTGAGCAGTTGTATTCTCTTTCTTTGTATTTTTCTTGTATTATTACTGGTGGCAGCAGCAGTGGTTTGTGTTATACCTTAGTTACTAAACTGTTCTTATCTCAACCTGTGCGAGTTGCATTCTTTTGATTCTCCTCCCCATCCCCCCGGGACTGGGGGAAGAAAGAGAGGTGAGTGAGTGAGTGAGTGAGTGAGTGAGTGAGTGAGTGAGTGAGTGAGTGAGAAAACTGCGTGGCTGACTGGACTTAAACCATGACACTCATATCCAATTGAAACTTCCCCTGTTTAAGTTTGAACCCATTACCCCTTGTTCTATCACTACAGTTCCTGATGAAGAGTCCCCCCCAGCAAAATTGTAGGCCCCCTTCAGATACTGGAAGGGTGCTCTGAGGTCTCCACACAGCCTTCTTGTTCTCCAGGCTGAACAGCCCAAACTTTCTCAGCCTGCCTTCATATGGGAGGTGCTCTACTCCCCTGATCATCGTCTGTGGTTTCAATTCAAAGCAAAAAATATCCCCAGTTAACTACAGAAAATACTGGAGGGTTTTGTCTTCAGTAGGCAGGGATCAGTGAGCAACATGTAAAGTTCTACCTTCGAGGGAATATGGATACATGCTGTGAGGACCTTTTCAATACTGATAATAGCATTAGTTTATTTATTTAAGAGTTTATTTATTTATTTATTGTCCTGCTACAAATTGTACCCTGTCCTGTACTGGTCTGAGCTTTGTTCCAACCTCCTTCTTAAAGCACCTTAAAGCCTTTTCAGTCCAGCCTCATACTGTCTGGGCTTACTTTCTTTCACTTTTTTATTTCCTTCTTAATTTCATCTCCCTGGAGAAAGAGTGTTCTCTGCATGATATCAGAAGAAGTATTATTGTGCAACTATATCCTTTGTGTTGCAATTTATCTGATTATATTATTTTTCTGGATTCCCTTTTCTGTTAAAATAGAGTTTTGTTTACTTTGTGTTAAATGAAGCATTTTATCTGATCATGTTCTGAGAGGTTGTTTCTGATGGTCCTTCTTAATCAGGAAGGATTCATTTAGGATATGGTGAGATTCCTGTGGAAGGAACCAGTGACAAATCAAGCCAGGTTGGACAGAGAATTGGGTGGTATGATTTAGTGGGAGGTGTCCCTGCCCATGGCAGGGGGGTTGGAACTGGATGATCTTGGAGTCCTTTCCAGCCCTAACTATTATACGATTCTATGATTCATGGCCCTCTTCTGGACTGGCTCCAACAGTTTCATGTCCTTTTTATGTTGAGGACACCAGAACTGTACACAATACTCCAGGTGAGGTCTCATGTGAGCAGAGGGGCAGGATCACCTCCCTTGACTTGCTGGTCAAGCTCCTTTTGATGCAGCCCAGGATACGGTTGGCTTTCTGGGCTGTGAGCACACACTGCTGGCTCATGTTCATTTTCTCATCAACCAACACCCCCAAGTCCTTCTCCACAGGGCTGCTCTGAATCTCTTCTCTGCCCAAACTGGAGCTGTGCCTGAGATTTCTCCAACCCAGGTGTAGGACTTTGCACTTGTCATGGTTAAACTTCATCAGGTTGGCATCAGCCCACTGCACAAGCGTGTCAAGGTCCCTCTGGATGGCATTCCTTCCCTCCAGATTGGGTCACATGGTTTAGTGTGAGGTGTCCCTGCCCTTTGCAGGGAGGTCGGAACTAGATGATCTTAAGGTCTTTTCCAACCCTAACTATTCTATGATTCTGTAATTCTATAACTAAATGATGGTGAGACTCCAGCTAATGCCTGCAAGAGCATTGGCATCAAGCAGGCAACAGTGCTGAACTGGGCTGCAGGGGCAAAGTCTTAATACAGTGGGGACATAGACGAGCCTTTTTTTCTCACCCCAGTACACCATGCTTTGATTTCCTTTCCATTCACATCTGCTTTTCTTATTTTCCTCTCTCTTTTAAGGTCTGTGTTTTATAGCATATGTCTGTTTCTGCAGCAGGCATACTGCATCCTCCTCTGGACTCCTTTTCTGCCAACCCAACATCTCTACCTCTTTGCAGCCAGGTCAGCCCATTGGGAGTGGTGTATGGGGAGAGTGCAGTTATCAATATCCCCGGGGATCCAAAATGAGCTGCTGTGAAATGGGCTGCTCCTACTAGCATGGGGGCTGACATACCAAGTGTACTCCCAATGCACCAGCAGTGTAGTTTGCCTGGACAATGTGTCAGGCAAAATTTGTTAGGTTGTTCGCAGCTCTGATTTCTCTATCCCCAGGAGTGTCTTTGCTAAGAGAAAGCATTGATTTTTGCCATCCAGCACACACATGTATGAATATGATTCATTCCACCCCATTCCTCAGAAGAACTTTTGTGAGTTGTTATTCCAGCTAAAATGAACCTTTTCACTGTTCTCTATTTCCGTCCTGCACATACACAATAAAATTACCAGAAGTACAATAAATTTCCCTTGGCTTGAGAAGAAATTTTATTTGGTTGAAAGGGACACTTTCTGAAGAAATAACAGCTAGCTTTATGTTATATTAATTTGTATGTAAACTGAGCACCAGATTTATTTGGTGTAAATATAGGGTCAAGAGAAGCAAGCATAAATGGTTTGAACCAGAAGTCCGCTTCATACTTTTTACTTTAGTACAGGGTGATGGTATCTATTAAAGGCCAGAATCTTCCACACTAACTAAGTATGAAAAATCTGGCTACAAAAAATAAGGGCTTACTTAATTGTGGAAACAAATGTTTCTGTGCATTAGGAATTTTCCGAAGTGTCTACTCATTCAAGTTTGGTTAACAGATTAAAGTAAGTGCAACATTTTGGTAAATATTTGTTAAGTGCACATATTTTATATGTTAAATTGATGAACATGAATGTATACTAAGTAAGTAGGGATTCTACAAATCACAACAAAATTTAGCTCAGCAAGACTTAATAAGGAAATACTGGTGTATTTTTCTGGAGAAAAGGTAGGTAGAGTTAAAAATTGCAGTTTGCACCTCTCCAAAGCCACAGTAGGATGATGAGACTACACCATGTACATGACATTCTCCTGGTTTTCCTCATTTTCACTCCATCACAATGAAGAAACAGCAGCATCACACAGAATGTGAAGTGGTTGGACCTCAACACAAGACCTGGTTTTTTTCCAAGCTGAATTAGCTGATATTATGTCAGATGTAGCATGTTTTTCTAACTTGTATTTAAAGCCTTTCAGTGAAAAAACTGTGAAGCTGCTTCTATGAAGATCTCAGTACATTTACAATAAAGAAGTTTTCGCTAGTATGTAACATCTGTCTCCATTGCTGCAGTTCTCTCTATAGATAATTAAAAATTGACTATTGCCACCTTCTTTGCAGCAGTTCTTAAGATTTTTCCTTTTTTTTTTTTTTTTTTTTTTTTTCTGTAGGCTAATAAACTGTGAGGGCTTCCTGATAGGCTGCGTTTGTGAGATGTTGATTCATTCTCTGTTGGACTTGCTGCATTCAACCACACTGTCATGGGTTCGGCTTTCCCCGAGTCTCATGTTACGCCGGGAAGGAGGGGAGAGCTGGGAGGAGGCAGAGACAGGGCACCTGACCCAGGCTGACCAATGAGGTTATTCCGTACCACAGCGCATCATGCCCAGGATGTAGAATACGGGGGGGAGGAACCGGGAAGTGGGGGGTTTTGGCAGGCTCTCGCTGGCTCTTCCCGCGCGGTCTCTTGGCTCGGTCGGGTGGCGAAACAGCTGTATCCTCTCCCTTTGTATTTATTTTGTCATTATTATTGTTGTTGGTGGTGGCAGTAGTGATTTGTATTGTATCTCAGTTACTGGACTGTTCTTATCTCAGCCCGTGGGAGTTACATTTTCTTTGGTTCTTCTCCCCATTTCCCCCCCATCAGATTGGGGGGGGGGGGGGAAGGAGGGAGAAGTGAAATTTACGGCTTAAACCACAACAGTTCATGGCACCCAACATAGGGCACTTAAGGACTGAGATAAAGACAAAATAGCCACTCGTCACAATGCTGATTTATTGGCTCTCAAAGTTGTTGCTCTGGTTCTCACAGGTTCAGTGTATGATACTTTACTTTCAGCTGGTTCTTCTTATCTTAACGTTTTTCAGATCTGGGTTTTGGGTTAAGATTCTTGTTACATTATACTGTATTGCACGGATTGTTAATACAATAGACTTAGTGATCATGAAACTGATCCGGTTTGTGTTTCCAGTGTGGCCACCAACTCTATACTTTGGGAGGTATATAATGGAAGTTCTTAGCAATTACACATCTCTTTTCACCTCCTCGGGTGGTCAGCCTGTGAAGGAGACATTCTTTTGTGCTCCCAGCGCCCCCACCAGGCCGCTTACAACACTGTTTGAGAATTCTGAAGGTTTTGAATGGCCTTTAGATACCTTTGAGATCTGCCTGCTGGTGGTGACGGGAATTATCATGTTGGCACACATACTGAATATGTTGTACTCACAACTACTTAGTCTGGTCCAGAGAGTTAAGCAGAGTGGGGTGTGGGCCATGTCTGGGGTTAGACCACAATCCAGGATGGCCGAGAGATTTTCCCCAAGGCTGGACAGTCATGAGTGGCAGGGTGTGTGGGATAGTATGGGCAAGTATCTAGGCCAGTGGGCCCCTCCAGTGCTTTGGAACTTCACCAATGAACAAATGCAAAATCCAGAAAAATTAGTAAAACATTTAAAGGAGGTGTGTGATCATTCTGGTCACACCAGAGATGGACAAATCATGGCAACGTGCTGGGGCTTGGCTTATGCTTACAGAGCCTTGTTTAACACTGTCCAGCATCTTCAAAAGGAAAAAAAGGTCTCTGGATCTGAGGGCGGAGTGATGGACAGCGCAGTTAATCCAGCTCCAAGTACAGCAGCTACATCACCACCAGCGACAGGTACAGCCACGACTCGAACCCCAGTGACAAGTACAGCGGCTACCCAAACCACAGTAATAATCACTGCAGCTAAACCAGAGGACCAACTCATACCAATATCGGTTGCCTCTGTACGCAAGAGGAAAAACAAAGAAGAGGCAGGAAAGATGAAACAAGACAAAGAAACATCACCACCTGGGACAGCACAGTTATTACCACATGATGAAGAAGAAGAAGAAAAGGAAGAGGTGACTTCTCGATCTCGGACCTCAACCAAGCTACGGAATATGCAAAAAGACTTTACCCGTCAGCCAGGGGAGCACATCATCACCTGGCTGCTCCGATGCTGGGACGATGGGGCCGACAGTCATGAACTAGAAGGTAGTGAAGCCAAACAGCTGGGATCACTTGCCAGGGAAGGGGGAATTGACAAAGCAATTGCAAGAGAGAAAAAGTCCCTCAGCCTTTGGAAGCGGCTCTTGGCAGCTGTGAAAGATAGGTTTCCATACAAGGATGATGTTATGAGTCGTTCGGCCAAGTGGACTACTCTAGAGAAAGGCATCCAGTCTCTGAGAGAATCAGCAATTGTAGAGGTGATCTATATCACTAAGCCGAATGTTGGGGATATACCCATAGACCCAGCTGAAGTCGAATGTACACGACTCATGTGGCGGAAATTTACACGGAATGCACCCCAATCATATGCCCATTCATTGGCAACAATAACCTGGAGTGACATAAGACCACCAACAGTGGATGAAATGATTTATAAACTCCGAGAGTTTGAAGATAATCTCACCCCTTCCATTATCTTAGCTGTGGAAAAACTGTCCCAGAACCTCCAACAATTAAGGGACGATCTATCCAGCTCCTCACGTGTCCCAACAGACGTCTCAGCTATTAACAGAAGGTGTCCCACTGTTCGAGAGAGAAGATATAGAAGTTATACACCACGGGCCACCCTATGGTTTTACCTGCAGGATCATGGAGAAGATATGATGGAGTGGGATGGAAAGCCTACTTCAGTTTTGGAGGAGAGGGTGTGAGACCTGAAGAGGAGAGCAAAGGTCAAGTCTGATCACCCCATGAAGGCTGCGGCTTCAGTCTCTGGTGAGCAGGTTCCCAGATGGAGTGGAAGAGCAGATTTTACCTCCGCTCCTGTGATAATGAAGAACAATCCATCTCTACAAGACATGAGTGACCAATGTGATGACTATTAGAGGGGCCCCACCTCCAGCCAGGTGGAGGTAGGGGACAATCGGATTTACTGGACTGTGTGGATCAGATGGCCTGGCACATCAGTCCCACAGAAGTATAAGGCTCTAGTAGATACCGGTGCACAGTGTACTCTGATGCCATCAAGCTGTCAAGGGGTGGAACCTATTTCTATTTCTGGAGTGACAGGAGGATCCCAAGAGTTGACTGTACTGGAGGCTGAAATCAGCCTGACTGGGAGGGAATGGCAAAAACACCCCATTGTGCCTGGTCCAGAGGCTCCATGTATCCTTGGCGTAGATTACCTCAGGAGAGGGTACTTCAAAGACCCAAAAGGGCACCGATGGGCTTTCGGTATTGCTGCTTTGGAGACAGAGGAAGTGGAGCAGCTGTCCACCTTGCCTGGTTTCTCAGAGGATCCTTCTGCTGTGGGGTTGCTGAAGGTCGAAGAACAACAAGTGCCAATCGCGACCGCAACAGTGCACCGGCGGCAATATTGCACCAACCGAGACTCCCTGATTCCCATCCATAAGCTGACCTGTAGATTAGAGAGTCAAGGAGTGATCAGTAGGACCCACTCACCCTTTAATAGCCCCATATGGCCAGTGCAAAAGTCTAATGGAGAGTGGAGACTGGCTATCGTGGCCTGAGAGAAGTTACCCGATCCTTGAGTGCTGCCGTACCGGACATGCTAGAGCTTCAGTATGAACTGGAGTCAAAGGCAGTCAAGTGGTATGCCACGATTGATATTGCCAATGCTTTTTTCTCAATTCCTCTGGCAGCAGAGTGCAGGCCACAGTTCGCTTTTACTTGGAGGGGCGTCCAGTACACTTGGAACCAACTGCCCCAGGGGTGGAAACACAGCCCTACCATCTGCCATGGACTGATCCAGAGTGCACTGGAACAGGGGCAAGCTCCAGAACACCTGCAATACATTGATGACATCATTGTGTGGGGTGATACAGCAGACGATGTCTTTGAGAAAGGGAGGAAAATAACCCAAATCCTGCTGACAGCCGGTTTTGCCATAAAACAGAGTAAGGTCAAGGGACCTGCACAGGAGATTCAATTTTTGGGAATAAAATGGCAAGATGGATGTCACCAGATCCCCACAGATGTGATCAACAATATAACAGCAATGTTGCCACCAACTAATAAGAAAGAAACACAAACTTTCTTGGGTGCTGTGGGGTTCTGGAGGATGCACATCCCAAATTACAGTTTGATTGTAAGCCCTCTCTATTATGTGACCCGGAAGAAAAATGATTTAAATGGGGCCCTGAGCAACAACAAGCCTTTGAGCAAATTAAACGTGAGATAGTTCGTGCAGTAGCCCTCGGACCAGTCCGGACCGGGCCAGATGTTAAAAATACACTGTACACCGCAGCTGGGGAGAATGGTCCTACCTGGAGCCTCTGGCAGAAAGCTCCAGGGAAAACTCGAGGTCGACCCCTCGGCTTTTGGAGTCAGGGATACAAAGGATCTGAGGCCAGCTATACCCCAACTGAAAAAGAGATATTGGCAGCCTATGAAGGGGTTCGAGCTGCTTCGGAAGTGATTGGCACTGAAGCACAGCTCCTCCTGGCACCCCGGTTGCCCGTGCTGGGCTGGATGCTCAAAGGCAGGGTCTCCTCTACACATCATGCAACTGATGCTACATGGAGTAAGTGGGCCGCCTTAATTACACAACGAGCTCGAATAGGAAATCCCAGTCGTCCAGGAATTCTTGAAGTCATCATGGACTGGCCAGAGGGCAAAGATTTTGAAATGTCACCAGAGGAGGAAGGAGTGATGCGTGCTGAAGAGGCCCCACCATATAATGAACTGTCAGAAAGTGAAAAGCAATATGCCTTATTTACTGATGGGTCCTGTCGCATTGTGGGAAAGCACCGTAGATGGAAGGCAGCAGTATGGAGTCCTCAACGACAAGTTGCAGAAACTGCTGAAGGGGAGGGTGAATCGAGTCAGTTTGCTGAGGTGAAAGCCATCCAACTGGCCATGGACATTGCGGAACGAGAAAAGTGGCCAGTACTTTATCTCTATACTGACTCATGCATGGTGGCGAATGCCTTGTGGGGGTGGTTACAGCAATGGCAGCAGAGCAACTGGCAACACAGAGGTAAAACCATCTGGGCTTCTGCACTGTGGCAAGACATCGCTGCCCGAGTGCAAAAGCTGGTGGTCAAAGTACGCCACGTAGATGCTCACGTACCCAAGAGTCGGGCTACTGAGGAACACCAGAACAACCAACAAGTGGATCAAGCTGCTAAAATTGAAGTAGCTCAGATGGACTTAGATTGGCAACATAAGGGTGAATTATTTTTGCCCCAGAGGGCCCACGACACTTCAGGCCATCAGGGCAGAGATGCAACATACAGATAGATGGGCTCGTGATTGAGGGGTGGACTTAACAATGGATACTATTGCCCAGGTTATTCATGACTGTGAAACATGTGCTGCAATTAAGCAGGCTAAACGGTTAAAGCCTCTTTGGTATGGAGGACGATGGCTGAAGTACAAATATGGGGAGGCTTGGCAGATTGATTATATTACACTCCCACCAACCCGCCAAGGCAAGCGTCAGGTGCTTACCATGGTGGAAGCAACCACCAGATGGTTGGAAACATACGCTGTGCCCCACGCCACTGCCCGAAACACTATCCTGGGCCTTGAGAAACAGATTTTGTGGTGACACGGCACGCCAGAGAGAATTGAGTCAGACAATGGGACTCATTTCCAGAACAGCCTGATAGATACTTGGTCCAAAGAGCATGGCATTGAATGGGTATATCACATCCCCTACCATGCACCAGCCTCTGGGAAAATCGAACGGTACAATGGGCTATTAAAAACTACACTGAGAGCAATGGGTGGTGGGACTTTCAAACATTGGGATACACATTTACCAAAGGCCACCTGGTTGGTCAACACCAGAGGATCTGCCAACAGAGCTGGTCTAGCCCAGTCAGAACTTCTACATACTGTAGAGGGGGACAACGTTCCTGTGGTGCACATAAAGAATTTGCTGGGGAAGACAGTCTGGGTTATTCCTGCTCCAGGTAAAGGCAAACCCACTTGTGGGATTGCTTTTGCTCAGGGACCCGGATATACTTGGTGGGTAATGCGGGAAGATGGGGAAGTCCGATGTGTACCTCAAGGAGATTTGATTTTAGGAGAAAACAGCCAATGAACTCAATTGCATGCTGTTGCCTGCTATGTAATATTTTTATAGCCCATCAACTAGATGTCTTCAAGTCATCCGTGACTGACCCTCAGACCATCATCCCAACAAAGAACGAACTTTGATGAAACCAGACGAGTTCTGCAGTAAAGGAACAATCAGCATCAGCAGGCAACAATCCAACACTGCACACAGCCTCCCCTGCTCTGACAGACTGTTACAAAAGGTGGAGCCTGACACCACGGACTGGATGGACTCAGCAGCTTCATAGGGATTGGTCTATGCACTAAGGGATTATATCTCTCCATCTGTCTGTGTGTGTGTGGATGTATATATATATATATATGGGATGGTATATTGAAAATGTGGGATCTGAGCATGATGTGAATGGTATGGAATAAAGGGTGGATTGTCATGGGTTCGGCTTTCCCCAAGTCTCATGTTATGCCGGGAAGGAGGGGAGAGCTGGGAGGAGGCAGAGACAAGGCGCCTGACCCGGGCTGACCAATGAGGTTATTCCATACCACAGCACATCATGCCCAGGATGTAGAATACGGGGGGGAGGAACCGGGAAGTGGGGGGTTTTGGTAGGCTCTCGCTGGCTCTTCCCGTGCAGTCTCTTGGCTCGGTTGGGTGGCGAAACAGTTGTATCCTCTCCCTTTGTATTTATTTTGTCATTATTATTGTTATTGGTGGTGGCAGTAGTGATTTGTATTGTATCTCAGTTACTGGACTGTTCTTATCTCAACCCGTGGGAGTTACATTTTCTTTGGTTCTTCTCCCCATTTCCCCCCCATTGGATTGGGGGGGGGGGGGGGAAGGAGGGAGAAGTGAAATTTACGGCTTAAACCACGACACACACCTTTTCTCAAAGAAGGACACCCCATAGAAGAGAGGACTATCCTCCAGCTGATGTTAGAAGCACCAAGTACAGTAGGATTATTTGCTACATATTGCAAGCCACATTACAGACTAACTTGACTAGCTTTTGCCTTTGCAAGAGTAGATTTAGTATCAAGTTTCATCTAGATTTAGAATTTTTCTGAAGAGCTGCTATCCACCTACTTGATATCTCTCCTACATTTATGCATTTCTGCTGCCTATATTTGCAACTGAATAGTATATGCATAGATTCATATACAATATTTTCTGTATCAGTTTCCCAGTGTGTGAAGCTGTTCTTTGGATAGGTCAACAGGATCATCTGACATACAGTCTTGGAGCTTATGTTATTTATGTATAGTACCTGAATGCATCTTTTCCCCATTTGCTCTTTTCAGACATGTCACACTTCATTCAGTTTTCAGAAAGGCAACTGGCTACAGCTCAAAAATTATAGAATAGTTTGGGTTGGAAAGGACCTTCAAGGATCATCTAGTCCAACCCCCTGCAATGAGCAGGGACATTTTCAACTAGATCAGGTTGCCTAGAAGCACATCCAGCCTGGACTTGAGTGACTCCAAGGACGATGCATCCACCACCTCTCTGGGTAACCTGCTCCAGTATTTTCCCACAGTCATAGTAAAAAAACTTCTTCCTCTTACCTAACCTGAATCTCCCCTCTTTTAGTTTAAAACCATAACTCCTCATCCTATTGCACTGGGCCCTACTAAAAAGCCTCTCCCCATCTTTCTTGATAGCTCCTTTTAGGTACTGAAAGGCTGCAATAAGGTCTCCCCAGAGTCCTCCACAGGCTGAACGCCAACTCAACTCAGCCTTTCCTCATGGGAGAGGTGCTCCAACCCCCTGATGATTTTTGTGGCCTCCTCTGGACCCTCTCCAACAGGTCCCTATCTTTCCTGTACTGAGGACTCCAGATGGGGTCCTCAACACTCCAGGTGGGGTCTCACCAGAGCCAAGCAGAGGGGGAGAATCACACCCCTTGACTTGCCGGCCATGCTTTTTTGGATGCAGACCATGATGATCCCAGCTGCAGAGATCTCATCTTCTATCAACACCAAAAAAACACCATAAGCTTGAGGCTTGTCACAACATCTCTCCAATGTTACACAAAGCTGAATAACAGTCTAAAAAGAGCCTACTATCTTTCTTAAGTAATTTTTGGGAGACAAAAAAAAAAAAAGGTCAAATATGCATCTGTGGGTCTTAAAATAAAAATATCTGCATAGGCTGTCAAGTTTTACATGGACTCTCATGATAGTTACACACCAGTGGCCAGATCTCAAACTCACACCAGAGGGGCACAAGGGAAAGAACCTTTCCTTGACAACTTCCAGACAATTTCACAGGTGTATATAACTGTAATACTCAGCAACTCCAGGAAGTATATCAAAACTTAATCCTTTGACTTAAAATCTGGCTGTTAAACCACAGACACACAAATTCATGAGAACAAAATATGTATCTTTGCTTTTCTCTGTCAGCAGCTGGGGTTTTTTTCAAGGTTCAGCAGGCATAACAGCCAATGCTTTCCAACAACCTGCTAAAGAGAAATAAACAGAACTAAGTACTCCTTGATCTGTTCATTTTTAATTAGAGATCTTTCCTCTTTTTCACTATATTAACAACCTGCTACCAACTGACTTTCTGATATAAAGACCATTAAACAATTTGACCACCTGATGATAATTTGTTGCCAGCTTTCCTTTCCTGTCAATTACTCAATTTGGATTTACTTTCATTATACTTCCCCCCCCGCCTTGTAATTGCTTGTAATTTGTCCCTTTGGCCACAATTTAATGATGGGGGTTTCTTTCTCTTACTTATATACTTACTTATACTTTATATAAGTGTACTTACATTATATTTACTTATCATTTAATAAAACAGCAAATCCCACAGAAGGTGAAATTATAGAAATAAGGGATTTTATTTTTCCTAAATAAGGTGTCATTGTATATGTGAAATTGGAAGTTACACATGTGAAACAGCTCATACATACATATATATCAAGTAGATCTAATTCAATTGCACAAATCTTCATTCTCAAGTAATTAACAATTTTGTCCATGATTGTGGACTGTTAGAGTCTAATTGTCATACTGGAAAACTAAGAAGTGAAATTAGGATTACTGTGCACAGAAGAAATAAGTTGAAGAATGCCCTCTCAGGTGAGAAACAGTATTCCCATAGATACAGCAGTAAGGTCCTAATATATCAAGAAACCCACCTTAGTCACAAAAAAAAAATAGTAAAACGGAACCTGATGGAGAGCATGTTTGGGCAAGCTAACAATAATAGCTGTAAGGTCACATTGTTTTACTGAATGGACTATCAATTGTTTAGACATGATGAGGTCCATATTGCTGGACTTGGCATTCCTGGGGTAAAGGTTGGACTTGATGATCTTAAAGGTCTTTTCCAGCCTAGCTGATTCTATGATTCTGTGGGAGTTGTAATTAAAGGGTTGTAGCAAGAAGGTACTAGTTGAAAATCTGTCTAGCAGGAGCACTGGAAGCCCTGCAGATGTTATTTTAAAACCCCCATATAATCCAAAACTTGCATTTCATAATGGAGAAATAAATATAATCTTATGCAAAGTATAACAAGGTTTTCTGAGCAATTATCTGTAGTAAAAACTATGTTCTGACATAGCAAAAGTTCATAAACAAAGACCACTATGGACATTTGCCACTGAAGAAATCACATAAAATTGATTAGATACTATGTGGAAATCTGAGTCATCATTTTATCTTATCAACATGCCTCTTACTCTTTCAGTTCAGTTAAACCTGCCAACAATTCATTTCCTAACTGAACAGTATAAAGGAAATGTGGAATGACACATAAGATTTCTCTGCATCCTCGTTGTGTTGCACTGTGAAGATAAAGACATTTAAATTGTATTTCCCTGGATTCCTCCCATTAACTACTTGTCACCTAAGAGACACTAGGATACGTGTGGAGTCTTTTCACCTAAAAGATACTGAGACACTTGTGGAGTCTTGTCACCTAAGGACACTGGGACACATGCGAAGTCTTGACTTTGGGACATGTGGAGTCTTGACACTGGGACACGTGTGGTGTCTTGTCATCTGAGAACATTGGGACGTATATTCAGTCTTGACAACTGACTCCACGTTCTTCTTTGGGCAAATTTACAGCCCCGAGAGGCTCTAGTTGTTTTCTTTTGCAACTCTTGGAGCTTGAGGAACCCATTCAAGAATAATTACGGTTATTTTTCTGGGTTTTAATTTTCTATTTTTCAACGTTTCCTTCTGTAACACCTAAAGAAAAAGGATATGGGATCTCAGAACAATGTGTTCTTACAGGAAGCAAGTAAGAAACCCAACACAATGTTAGGACCTTCTTTCACGTTTCAGGACATATACACCTACCAAGCCTGCTTAAAAATACCCCAGGAAGTCAGATTTTCACCTGTGCAGCCCTTTGCCTGGGAGCAGTGATAGGGATAAAAACATGGCTATATGTCACCTGCTGCTGATGTCTCCAGACATTCCAAAGTATAATTCTACCTTAAATTCTGCTTTTGAATATTAATCTCCACTCTTGCTCCCTACAGAATGGGTTACGCTTTTTCTTTTTAATGGTGATGTTATCATTAATTCTAGCTCCAGAATTCCTTTGTAAAAATTGAAATACTAAATACCAAGATACTTAGAATTAGTAATAAATACTTCAATAATGTTATGCAGTCACATGCTGTGGTTGTTAAGATAAGATTTAATAAGTAAGATTTAATGCATTGCAGAAAAGGAATGGAAGAAGCTACAAGAGAGAATTTCATAATGTAGCTGTGGTACGCAAAGCTATTATAATTATGACCTGAGAACCATTTATTTGCTGCAATACTGTGTGTGCTGATCTCTTCTACATTCTATTAGCATAATTTTATTTGTCCCTTTAGCCTTAAGCATTCCATACTGATCTGTCTTCCCTGTTTACTACAATATATCATAAATTCAGAAAAAGATTATGTATCAAACAGCAGCTACAAACTGGAGCAGGGCAGTTCTGTCCAAACATCAGGAAAAACTATTTTGCTGTGAGGGCAATTGAGCACTGGCAGAGGTTGCCCAGAGGTGATGGAGTCTTCATCCTTGGAGATGTCCAGAAGCCCTCTAGAAAAGGTCCTGGGCAGCCTGCTGTGGGAGAATGGACAAGATGACCTCCAGAGTGGCCTTCAAACCTCAGCCATTCTGTGAACACATATCTGTAATCTACGAAAAATGGAGACTGGCTCCATGTTTTCATAAATTGTACAAGAAAGAAAGTAAATCAATTTATTTCAGACCTAGTCTCATGAGAGAATAGGATAGAGAGAAGATCTGGGAATTAAAGTTCATTTCCCTTATTTTACAACCTCACTAAAGACGGTCCACAACAATCTGCGGTCCAAAAGCTGAATTTTGCCAAGGTTAAAGTGGCAACACTGCAGAAAGTCAGGCCTCTCTGCTAGGGGAGAGAATGTCTTGTCTGTACCTGTCATTGTCTTCTTGTCAGCCCTTTCCTTGCAAGAATGTTAAAATTCACCAAAGTTTATTTAATTAAAGCAGATCTTTTTTGCATTTGCAACTGATGTTTTAGGAGAAAGGGGTCTTCTGGAGGGCAATAAGGATCACTGACCTCACTCTACAGTCTCAGTAATGCTGTATCCCATCTGCTTTATTTGAGTTTCTGATCCATTTTGACAGCATCTTACATATTCCTGTCTTAAAGGTCAAACGTGCTTCTTGCCAGTGATAACTGCTAAGTGAAAATACCAGTGTTTTAGAAAAATGACCTCCA
This sequence comes from Myiopsitta monachus, assembly GCA_017639245.1. Taxonomy (NCBI): domain Eukaryota; kingdom Metazoa; phylum Chordata; class Aves; order Psittaciformes; family Psittacidae; genus Myiopsitta; species Myiopsitta monachus. Next base: position 48,718,024 of record CM029917.1, read on the forward strand.
TGATAGGTTAATCCCATCTTTATCAACTCAACTGGATAGGATGCTCTTGAAAAGTGAAGGGAGATATTCATCGTAAGCATTTCTGAGTCTGTGAAAAGCCTAACTTAAGCTTCCATTCTAACAGACTGTAAAACCGATCAATGCAGTATCCGGAAAATATTGGGGGATCGAGGCAAATGCCAAGTTTCCACAGTCACCTTGGATTACTCTGTCAGGGAACTTGCCTGCATATCTGAATCTCCAAAGGTGCCCTCCAGAATACGTCAGGTTTTAAAGGACATTACAGATAGAAGAGCTCCAAAAACAAAGTACATTGTCATTTTCTAATATGTGTTTCTGGATCTTAAAATCACTTGAAAAAAAGCCTTGAACATACCCAGTGTATTTCAGGTAGGACTATAGTGGCATTGCTAGTTTAGCTGGTGTGTTCAAAGGGGATGAAGTATCATTTTGTGTTAGTTTGCTGTCATCAGGGTCACTCCATATATTTCCATCCAATTCTTTAGCAGATACAATTAAATTACTGTACAGTTTCAGGGGGATTGGGAGCCCACATGAACATCAGTTCAACCTTACAGCATTCTTTTTTTCTCCTTCCTGTAACTTGCTTCTGCAACTGCTCAGTTTTAAGGGATGATAATAATTTGGCTGCCTTTCTGCCTTCCATTTCCTCTCTCAAGTCTTGTTTTTCTCTACTACATTTTTTTCCTATCTTGACAAGCTGCTTCTAGCAGGTGCCCAGCATTTTGTAAATCATTCCTTTTCCTTTATCATCCTTTAAAGGGCCCCATGCCAACTTAGCTGCTCTTCCACAATTCCTCTATCATGCCAATTATTGCCTGCTTTTCTGAGAAGTTGGGACTTGGACTGATTCCATGGTTTTGAAAGCAATCAGGGATAACACTTGCCATCCTGCTGACTATGCCTATTTGTGACAAGGACTAGATCCCTGGCTTTCTAAGCTCCTGCCAGAGCCTAGGTGCACCTGGATCTAGTCTTAGTCTCAGACTTACTTAATGGTTTACATCAAAAGCATTACAAGTGTCATTTAGCAGCAGTTTGCAGTTTTAGGGTGGATCTTAGGTGAGTCAGTAGAATTTCCTACATTGCTATACCTGTCTATACACACATATGCATAAATAAAGACATATTAAAGACATATAAAGGCACACTAATTAAAAATTCCAAGTCACTGAAGTACGTCTCATGCTTGGAATTTCTCAGCAGATGAGGGTTGAGTCTGGAGAAGTGGGGGACTTCAGCCCAGGCTCCATGTTTCAGTGATGGTCCTCTAATTATCACAGACTTGAGAGTTTGTGACCACTGAGAGGTGTCCTATTCAAATGGAAACGCTGTTTGCTCCCCGCTATGGTCCAGGAGAGCTCAAAGGGCCCTGCTTGGGGCAAATAGTGTCACAAGATTATTTGCTTTAGTCAGTAGTAAATCTCCATCGTGGTCATAACCCGAATTGGTAATTACTAGAATTTTTTCAATACTCCAAAAACAGTGGTACTGTTCCACTCAGGCTATGATCAAGGGAAGGAGTGTTCTAAGGCTGTCATGGAATGACCGTTTATCCCTTTTCTCACTTCCCATCGTAAGCAGGGAACAGGAGGCACTGGTGTGACCCATGTTTTCCCCCACTCTGTAGCCACCTAAGAGTTCCTGATACTATCAAGGGATGCTTCAGTAGAATTCATTACACAAAGGCCAAGGCCTGAGGGGAATTCTCTGAGATTATGGAGCAGCCCAGAGGATGTAGGGGGAAAGGATGCACCACCACACCCACAGCAAGAACTAAGGGTCACCAGATGGAATTATCACTTGACAGGTTGAAAATTAAGAGGTTGAAAAAACTTAACCCACTCAACATACCAACACAGGCTGCTGCTGCTGCAGGAAGCTCACTTGCATTCAGAGAACAATGAATCAGACATTCCTGGGAATTAAAAGAAAAATCAATACATACTGAACAGAAGTCTCTGCAATGACCCAGTAAATTTCCGATGAAAAGGGCACTGTGGCATGGGAGAAACCAGACCAGCCCTCGCAGTAAGGTGGTTGTAGCCTTAAACTCTCCAGATATCTCTTATGGGCCACTGCCAGAGGCTCATTCCTGAGCCAGGCAGACTCAGTGATATTGATGGCTATGTATTTTCCTTGTTTCTTGTGGCTGCATTTTACTGCTGTGACTTAGGATGGTAGACGACAGCAGGTAAATTACAGCTTTCATGTAGGAAAACACATTCCTTTCATGCTGACTAGGAAATAGTTCGTCTGTTGGGAAAAAGATACATTGTAATTTACATAAATAATCTTCAAAGATACTTTCCTTCCAGTATATCTGTGCTTCTCAACAGCTAAATAAGTTTGGGAATACAGAACAGACCCTTACGATCACCAAGTCCAACTGTTTAATATGCTTGCATTTTGCCATGATCTAAAGAGAACTTACATCAGATCTTATTTGAGTTTTTGAAATAAGCTGATGGAACTTCTCCATCCCTTCTTATATCCCAAATTAACATTTATTTTCCAAGTTTTGTCAGGATCTGAGCTGGGAACACAGACCATCTAAGCAGGATTTGTTCCTATGAGTGGGAGCAAGAGTGGGAAGAGTGAAATTCATTTTGAGAGGGACTTCCCTCGAAGTTTTACATGCTTTTAAAGCATGTATCACGGTGTAAAAGTAATCTAACTCTGTAAAGGATGAATCTAAAATGGTATACAGAAAAAAATAATTATGCCACTTCATAAGTAATCTTAACATAAACAAACAGTAAATAGAAATTATTCTTGATGAATGCAGTTTAGAAAGACTTACTGCCAGAGCTGTTACTTTCTGCTGCAATAAACAGTCATTGTAAATGCTGTAAAAACACTGAATACAATTTATAGATTCATTTTTATTATGCTAAGATGACACTAACATGGAAACACGATTATTAATTATAACAGTGCAAAAACTATCTGTGACTTGGATTATCCTTATTGATAGGAAAGCTGTGCTGAAGGCTGCAGCAACATATGAATAGTTTCATTCACCACTATATTACCCCAATTTTCAACCCATGAAACATAATATTACAGCAGCATGACTCTGAAGTGCCACTGTGGGGACACAGTCCTCTAGTTTGTGTTATCCCACAACAGTAAGTCAGTCCTATGCCTGGGTCAGGGCAATCCCAGGCACAGATACAGGTTGGGCAGAGAAATGATCCAGAGCAGCCCTGTGGAGAAGGACTTGGGGGTGTTGGTCAATGAGAAAATGAGCATGAGCTGGCTTCAGTGTGTGCTCACAACCCAGAAAGCCAAACGTACACTGGGCTGCATCAAAAAAAGCATGACAAGCAGGTCGAGTGAGGTGATCCTGCCTCTCTACTCTGCTCTCGTGAGACCCCACTTGGAGCTCTGCGTGCAGTTCTGGTGTCAACATAAGAAAGACATGGAACTGTTGGAGCAAGTCCAGAGGAGGCCACAAGGATGATCAGGGGCTGGAGCACCTCTGGTATGAAGACAAGCTGAAAAAGTTGGGCCTGTTCCTCCTGGAAAAGAGAAGCTGAGTGGAGACCTCATAGCAGCCTTCAATACCTGAAGGGGGCCTACAAAGATGAAGGTGGTGTGGCACAGGAATAGTTTGCCAAAAAAAGTCGTGAATGCTCCATCCCTGGCAGTGTCAAGGCCAGGCTGGATGGAGTCCTGGGTGACATGGTTTAGTGTGAGGTGTTCCTGCCCATGGCAGGGGGGTTGGAACTATATGATCTTAAGGTCCTTTCCAGCCCTATTTTATGATTTTGTGTTGCATAAAGGATGATGGGTTGACCTCTGCATAGCTTTATGTGGTAAAGCGTTCTTACCACTATGATATGCTGAGAAAGCGGGGGCTGTTCAGCCTGGAAAAGAGAAGGCTGCATGGAGACCTCAGAGCAGCCTTCCAGTATCTGAAGGGGGGCTATAGGGATGCTGGGGAGGGACTATTCATTAGGGACTGTAGTGATAGGACAAGGGGTAACAGGTTCAAACTTAAACAGGGGAAGTTTAGATTGGATATAAGGAAGAAGTTCTTTACTGTAAGGGTGGTGAAGTACTGGAATGGGTTGCCCAGGAAAGTTGGGAATGCTCCATTGCTGGCAGTGTTCAAGGCCAGGTTGGACAGAGCCTTGGGTGACATGGGTTAGTGGGAGGTGTCCCTGCCCATGGGGGGAGGGGTTGGAACTAGATGATCTTAAGGTCCTTTCCAACCCTATCTAGTCTGTGATTCTATGATTCTATTTGCATTACCCTTTGTTCAATTTTCTCCTTGTTACACATGGTCTTACGGCTGTCCAGCAGATGCCCACTACATGTTAGAAAGGCAAACGGTGCCAGGCCAAGTCACACTCGTGGTATTGGGCCATCACTGACAGTCTAAAGTGGATTTCTGTCATTGTCTAAGTCAGCTGCAAATTGGATGTGGGTGTTGATTTGGATAGAGGAACGAATTCATCCACCAAATGCTCTTCTGAGCAGTCTATCACAATTACTGATGGTCATCCTTTCATATTGCTTAGAGAAGTGCCAAAACTAAAACCCTAACAAGTAGATCTTCTTAATATTACTATTTAAATAAGTTTAGTAATCCTCCTCTTTTTTTTTTTTTTTTTTTTTTAGGGAATCCTAATTGACTTTGGTTTTGCATAACCAGAGTTAATCTAAAGTACCTCTCATGTCTCTTCAGGCCACTTTCAACCCTTGCATACGTCATAAAGCATAAAAATCCTATTTTTTTTTTTAATCTTTCTCCCTGCTGGTAACAAAATGGAAGGAGAAAGTGAGAGATACTCTGAGTGAAGCTCAGTGAAGGCCAAATGCAGAGTTCTTCACTATCACCTTGGAAATAACGAGGAAGCATATCGTCCAAGGGATAGAAGATGAACTAAAGAAGGTGCCCTGTGAGCAATGTATGAGGAATTATTATACATAGAACTTGAATACTGAGGATGTAACTTGGGGATCCACTACAGACATTTTCTAATATTATTAGAGATTATTAGTATTGCTATTATTACTGCTGTTATCATTATAACTCTCACAATGGGAATCAGGTCAGCAACAACAATTTCTGCAAGGTTATGCTGAATGCTTCCTTTTCTGCTCAATGATGCTCAACAGTCTTATTTCTGGGTGAAATAATTTCAGTGGGAATTATGAGGCAAAAAATGGTAAGACCAATTTTCATTAAGACATCTTTCCCTTCTGAATGCAATGTCCAACCACAGCAAAGCAGAGTCAGCATCTCACTGTTTGTACTTCCAAAGCAAAAAAGTGCTCCTGGTGCTGAACAAGACAGTAGCTGACTCTGTGTCCAGTTCAGGTGCCCTGGGTGTAACAGTCATTTTTCTCCTTCTTAGTAGCTGGTGCAGTGCTGTGTTTTGGCTCTTTAGTCTGAGAACAATGCTGATAATACACCAATGTTTTCAGTTGCTGCTAAATAACGCTTATTCTGATTAAGGACTTTTCAGTCTCTCATGCTCTGCCAGAGAGAAGGGGCACAAGAATCTGGGAGGAAGCAGAGACAGGACACCTGACCCAAACTGGCCAAAGGGGTATTCCATACCACAGCATGTCATACCCAGTATATAAACTGGAGGGAGTTACCTAGAAGGCCCAGATTGCTGCTCAGGTGGAGATGGGCAGCAGTCGGGGGTTGTGAGCAATTGTACTGTGAATCACTTATATTTATTGTTTTCTTTTCTTTTTGCCCTTTAAGTTTTATATTCTCTCCCCTTGTTATTTTCCTCATCATTATTATTATTGGTGGTAGCAGTCATGGTTTTGTGTTATACCTTAATTACTGGATGGTTCTTATCTCAACCTGAGGGATTTCTTTCCATTCTCCTCCCCATCCATCTGGGAGCAGGGGGAAGAAGGGGCCGGGAGAGTGAGCAAGTGGCTGAATGGTCCTGAGTTACTGGCTGGGCTTAAGCCATGACAGTTCTTTTTGGCACCCAACCTGGAGCTTGAAGGGTTGAGATAACAGCAGATCTGACCAGAGTGTGTCCAGCTGCATTTGTGATAAGCATTCATTGTTTCAGATTAATAGCAACTCATCACAATGTTGATTTGCTTACTCTCAGAGTTGTTGTGCTTGGTATGAGAGTTTCAGCATGTCATGCCTTACTTGCTGCCAGTTTTTGCTGGTTTAGTGTTTGTTGGCTCTGGGGCCTGGGCTAAGGTTCTTGTTTCACTGAACTTTATGGTAATGACTTGTAATATAATAGAATAATTGATCATGAAACTGGTCTGGCATGTGTTCTCAGCTTGGTCATCACCTATATAATGGGAATTTTTAGCAATTACACATCTTTTTTTTCCTCCTTGGGGGGTCAATCTATGAAGGAGACATTCCCTCACATCCTCTGCTCCCCCACCAGGCTATTTACAGCAGCATTTGAGAATTCTAGAGGATTTGGATGGCCTTTGGATACCCTTGAAACCTGCCTGCTGCTTTTGCTGGGAATCAGCATGTTGCCACAAACACAGCATGTGTTTCACCCACAGACATACCACCTTGAGAATGCCTTATTTTGTCTGATCTTGAAAGTTAAACAGGGTTAGGCTTGGGTTTTGTCTAAGGTTAAACGATAATCTAAGAGGACCACAAAGAGATTTTTCCCAAGGCTGGACAGTCATGAGTGGCAGTGTGTTATGGGAGTGTGGGATCTTATGGGCAAGCACCTGGGCCAATGGGCCCCTCCAATGCTTTGGAATCTCACCTCTGAACAAGTGCAAAATCTGGAAAAAAATAGCAGAACAGTCAGACAAGGTGTGCTGTTGTCCTGTCAATACCAGAGAGGGACAAATTATCACAGTGTGCTGGGGCTTGGCCTGCGCCTGCAGAGCATCTCTGGAAAAAAATATCTCTGGATCTGATGGCAAAGGAACAGACAACGCAGCTACTCAACCCCCAAGCACAGCAGCTACACCAACCCTGGTGACAGACACTGCAGCGACTCCAACCACAGGGATACACACTGCAGCTATACCAAGGAACCAATCCGTGCCGGTATCACTTGCTCCTATAAGCAGGGGGAAAGAAAAACGAGCCCTGAGCCTTTGGAGGCAGATCTTGGCAGCTGTGAAGCAGAGGTATCCCTACAATGACAATGTTATGTGTTGCTCAGCCAAGTGGACCATGACAGAGAGAGGCATCCAGTCCCTGAGGGAAACAGCCATTGTAGAGATGATCTATTGTAGGCTAGATGCTGGGAATGCAACTGTAGATCCAGATAAAGTCGAATGTACATGACCCATGTGGTGGAAACTTACATAGAGTGCACCATCGTCATATGCCCACTCATTGGCATCGATGTGGAGTGAGGCTGTACCACAAAGAGTGTATAAAGTGACTCATCAACTCTGAGATTTCAAAGACAATCTCACCTCTTCCATCATTTCAGCTGTGGAAAAACTCCTGACCCAGGAGTTCGAACAATTGAGACATGATCTATCCAATCTACCCAGCTCCCCCATGTATCATCCTGCATCTCAGCCATTAATGGAATGTGTTTTATTGCCTGAGAGAGAATATATAGGAGGTACATGCTATGGGCCTCCCTGTGGTTTTATCCGCATGATCACAGAGAAAGCATGAGAAAGTGGGAATGAAAATCTACCTCACTTCTGGAGGAACAGGTGCGTGAATTGAAAAGGAAAACAATGGTCAAGGATGATCCTCTCAAGAAAGTTGCTGCTCCAGTCTTCGGTGAGCAGCTTCCCAGATGGAGTGGAAGAGCTGATTTTACTCCAACTCCTGTGATAAGGAATTCTAATCTCTTTCTACAAGACGTAAATGGAGAATCTTATGTTCTCTATTAGAGGGGCCCTGCCTCCAGCCAGGTGGAGGAGAGGGACAATCAGGTTTACTGGATTGTGCGTATCAGGTGGCCTAACACATCAGTCCCACAGGAGTATAAGGCTCTAGTAGATACTGCTGCACAGCGTACCCTGATGTCATCAAGCTATCAAGGGATGGAACCCATTTATATTTCTGGAGTGACAGGAGGATCCCAAGAATTGACCGTAATGGAGGCTGAAATCAGCCTGAGAAGAACTGGCAAAAGCACCCTATTGTGACTGGTTCAGAGGCTCCATGCATCCTTGGCATAGACTACCCCAGGAGAGTGTACTTCAAAGACCCAAGAGGGTACCAATGGGCTTTTGGTATTGCTGCTTTGGAGACAGAGGAAATTAAGCAGCTGTCCACCTTGTCTGGTCTCTCAGAGGATCGTTTTGGTGGGATTGCTGAAGGTTGAAGAACAAGTGCCAGTCATGACCACAACAGTGCACCAATGGCAATATCAGGCCAACTGAGACTGCCTGATCCCCATCCATAAGCTGATCCATAGAATAGAGTGCCAATGAGTGATCAGCAGGACCCACTCACCCTTTAATAGCCCCATATGGCCAGTGCGAAGTTACTGGCTGGGCTTATACTATGACATCATGTCAGCCTCGTTCAGGAAAGAGGAATGAAAACAGAAATACTTGCAGAGAAGGGCTAGTAGGATTTTACATAGGAAAGACAGCCTGTGATTCTGAAAGACAGTCAGAAGAGACAGTCCAAAAAGGGGTATGCATTCTTTTTAATATATATGTTGCAGGAAGCATGCAAGATAGATGACAAGCTGGCAAATGGAATACAGTTTGGAAGGGGGGTCAGAAAAGCAGTTTGCTAATGTCTCTGGTCTGGTTTTCTAATAGCTATGATGAAGGAAAAGATTTTAAACTGAATCTTGAGGAACCTGTGGTAGGTGCAGCTTGGCATTGGTAGTACCAGGGTCCTACAGACTGGCTTTGGCTCCACAGAAGCAGCCCTCCATTTCTGTGTGCTCTAAAATACAACTGTTGGTTAAGGGTTGTGTAGTCAGACATGTGCTCTGGTACATGCTCATGGCTGACTTGTGGTCCCATTCCAAGGGGAGTCTGGGACAGGGTCCCACCTGAATGCTTTATAGGAAATTTCAGTAGAGAACAGCTCTGAAAAATTTTTAGTATGAAACAGCCCCTTCCTTCCCTTCTCTCAGGAACCTAAATGTGCCCCAGTTTTGGCAAGATAGGGATTACAACAGCCTGTTTTCTTTTTCCCCTTACTGGAGAAAGCTGTAGAAAAAATTAAGCAAGGAGATGAAATCATTGTTTAAAATGACTGAAAACTGAACCTTGCTCACAGTGTCAAAACTGAGAATTATGATCATTATATTTACATTCTCATGAATGTACATGAAGTTGTTGTGTACCAAGGTACATATTAAAATCATCAAATTTAAGTGTTTGTGATATCTCAGTGAGCATAAAATGTAGTTACATGGTTGCACTTGTTCAGAATAAGTGAATTCAAGATTCATGAATGATTTTCCAGTTACTATGTGCATGAGCAACAATCACTAAGCCAGGCTTCCAGCTCTTCAAATCTCAGTTGACGTTTGGAATGTATGCACATGTGATGGTTGCTTTGGGCCAAGATAAGAAACCCCTGCTTGCTTGCAGATGGGAATTCACCTGCAGTTAGCAATTAGGAATGATGGTAAATGGAAAGAGATACTATCTAAAGTAAAAAGGATCATGCTAATACTAACAACTGTCTAGTGAGACAGAAGCAGCCTGAAAAGGCAGAGGATGAAAACACTGAAAGTAAAATGTGCCAAGACTGGCAAAAGTCGAAAGGGAAAAATTCAAGCAAGCAGAAGAAAACAGAAACTGTGAAGATTAAAAGATTATTTGATTTACCTTGTAGTCATGAACTAAATATTTGGTCTTCCAAGAGACCTTTGGTCTTCCAAGAGACCCTGAGCTTACCTGCCCTCGTCCACGAATATCTGAAAGTTCACAAGGCAAAGCGGAATACTGTCTGAGCTTGTGGAGAGTACCTTAGGTTAGAGGAGATAATGCAGCCGGAGAAGTGTCCCCACACCTCTCTCAAGGGAGTGACAGGCTGTGCGGTAAGGGTGCCCAGGGAGGTCATTCATACAACCTGTTGCTGTCTGATCAAAAATCTTTTCTTAAAGTCTCACCTGTTTGCTGACATTAGATCAGATTATTACAAGAGGATGCAATGAAGAATATCCAGATTTAGGCTAGCTGTTCGCAGGCCAATAGCATGTCATACGAATGCCCAAAACTCACAGGTTTTGCCAACTGAATGACAGTCTGGACACATCTAAATTGTTCCACCAGCCTTTAAATGTCATCTGCACCATGTCTGAGCTACTGTCAGCAGGTAGAGGGAACAGGCAATTCCCGAGTTGTATGGATTGAAGGGTAATGTAAACAGTAGGGGTTCAGCTCACCTTTGCTTTACTCCAACTTCACAATGCTGTGATTCCACTGAAAAAACACAGGTATATCGGCGAGATCTTAAATGACATATTGGTTGATTCACAGGTAGGAATAAGACATTATAACCCCCATGGACTGCTACTGCCTTGTGTGCTAAGAGAGGACAATCAAGGCTGAAGTGATGAGCCCTGGTTTGGAGCTCATTTTACAGCAATATATGTTTTCTACAAGTGAAAACTTGAGAAAGAACTACTTTTAGATCTGGTAAAGACCAAAGCAATTAGCAGCCAGTTCCTTGGATAAACAATCTGTCAGGGCAAGCCTGCACTTAGAGGACGTTCATAACGTTTACCACTTCTGAGGGTGGCTAAAAGGGACGGTGATGGTGTTAGGCAGAATATCTACCTCAATGGTTATCAGTTACTTAAGGATGAAGGAAGTTCTAGGAATGGAAATAATACTTAATAAGCAGTTGATCTTTACATTGATAAAGAGATTATTATTTGGGTTATTGTTTTGGTTTTTTTTTTTTGTTTCCCCTGCTTTAACATGATTTGCCCTTATCAAGAATGGTCAGACTTCTTAGAAAAGAATGTCACAGAGAGCAGCCTGAACTGGTGCTACATAGAGAACTGCAGAAAGCTATCAGTTTATGCAAAAAAGGAAAAAAAAAAGAAAAAGAATTATCAAGAACAGCATCCATATGTGGCTTTTTACATAAGTGCCTACATAATGGCTCATGCTAAACATACCATCTTTTTTTTGGCCTTCATTAGCCATATTTTTGGCTCAAAAAACTAGAAGTACTGACAAAATAAACGTTCTTAAAGAACACAGCTATTCTGATCCTGAATTCTGAAAACTTGTGAATTTTGGAGTTGCAACTAACCTCTGATGCAGTATCATCATTTTGAAAGCTGCTTGTGAATTGTATTATCTTGATTCACAGCTTCAGCTCCAAAAATTATGAACTTTAGATTATACTATTTATTGCAGGAAGAACAAAATGCAACTTGTTTTGCCATTACCTATTTGATAAAAACGTGTCCTGTCCTAATGTCAGGAGAAAAGCCAACAGCAGGCTTCAGTGCCAAGAGCAGAACAGGTTAGATTTAGGCTATGGTAATGAATTTATTGTGACACAAAGTACAAGGTAATACAAGCAGAAGACCACATGGATAATACAGGTATTTCTGTAATGGAGAGCTCAATATGCAGAGATCAGGCATTGCTATTAATTTATCGCTTTCATTTCCTCCTGCTTTTGAAATCTAGTTAGTAGCATAATATTGGCCTGGAGTTTTAAGGAAGAAAATGTCAGCAGGCAATTATTCATCTTATTTATATATAATTTTACAAAAACAAAAGTAAAGGAAACCAGCATTGTTTATCTTTGCTTTGAAGCCTGCAGATACTGTGATGATTTAGCATAAAGCACATGGGTATCAATTGCTGTGGGTTTTTTTTTAAACCTAAAATGTATATTAAATACTCACAGCCAGTGTCTTAATAGAGCAAGTTCCCCACCTCATCAACTGTGTCCCTGACTGAGCAGTGAAGTCATGCCCACAAACCTTTGCCCATAGATCAGTAAGTTGGGAGCTGCTGTTGCCACCACCACCCCCCTCACTGACAGTGTCTAGACAAAGTTTACAACATTGACTGAGCCTGTTGGTTATGTTGGAAATACCATACCACAATGTGAACTTACCACCTTGTAAGGGCAAGCTTCTCCAAGTTCCGACTTCCTGTGTGTATTCCACCATCTGCCTTGGCTGGAAGCCAGCTCTTTGTCACAGAAATAGTAAGAGAATCGCAAGCAGTCCTTGTGAATCCATTTAATACCACTATAAGGACTGTGTGAGACACAATAGAATACAGTCAGCTTCTGCTAGAGTGATTTACAGTACACAGAAGAGCATGCTGGTTTTGTCTCTATTGTACGTTAGTAGTGGCCAGCCTATCTGTGGGTTTCTGTTTTAAAGAGGGTGCTGCATTTTCTGTTCAAAATTGAGCTATTTCACTTTATTTTGAGGGGAAAAACCCTGGAGTTCTTTCTAGCTATGTAAACTTCAGTTACATGAAGCACAGCACCACACTTCTCTTATATTTTTTCCCCACAGTAATGCTGTAAGCAGGAGGGAAATAGCTCTGCAGATCTCCAGACCGTGAAATACCAAATCACTTTTTCTCATTGTTTGCTTTAATTTCTAGAGATTTTGCTAAAACCATTAAAGATCAAAATTCTTTTTCATTACAGATAAAGGATATATTTTTAGCTAGAGGAGGCTAGCAGGATCTGTAAGTTATATTCATTTTGATGTCCTTTTCATGTTATTTAAACTACTTCTGAATTTTCTCACCCGTGAACACCAAGGTAAAGTAATTGCAACTCATTGCAGTGTCACAAACAGATATTCACATGCTGATTTCAAGCAAGAAACAGCAGATGTTTTTAGGTGTTGGAAGTGCCAGCCCCTATTAAAACTGAGCCATCTGAGTTATTCTGACCTTGCACTCTGGCACCTCATCTCACATTGGCTCATACAAATCTCTCACTTCTCCAGGTACTGGAAACAATAAATTCAAAGCGACTTGGTGAGAAAACTAGATAGACTGATTATAGCATGCCAGCAAGGAAACAACCAGCTTTCATCACCCTGCCAGCTGCTTAAGGGAGAAATTCACGCATAGGGAAACTTTAGATGCCACAATGTACATAATGTAACTTTAAATATTCTTACTTCTGCTTTCTTTGTAATATAGTCTAGCACAGAAATGTTTACATTGGAGCTGGGCTTGAGCTGCAAGCAACAGTCGCAGATATTGCTTTCATCTAGAAATGTGCAAAATTTTAAGAAAAGGAACTTGCATCATAGTTTCAAGCATCATATGTGATGGGGAAAACAATCCCACTGAGGAAAGGAAATAGCTATTTTATAGGCCTTGGTGGACGCAATTCTGGACTAAGGGACATAAACAGTGAAACTGTGGGAATTATAATTTATTTTATTGCTTCTAAGTAAGGTTTCTCTGTATTATTCCATAGTTCCACTTCTACAAGTACTGTAAGTTCTGAATTTCTCTTTACCTTTCCCTGTATGCTGAATATTTTGAGGATTTTGAAATAAAATTAAATGAAATTAAATTAATTAAATGCGAGTTTGCTTGGCAGACCCTTAAGCTGGGATAAACATGGGAAGAGCAGTTTGGTTAAATGGAGCATAAATTGTCCAAATAGGAAGACACCTGATTCTTTCAGGTTTTTATACACATCTCTCTCTATCTTGGTGGATACCTTGAAGTCACTGCAAGTGCCACAGGATACTTCAGAGGAACAAAGCAATCTGAAGAAACACTAACACACTAAATGGAAGGGAAGGAAGGGAAAAATAGGAGTGGGGGATTTTCCTCTTGTTGGGGATAGGAGTTATCAGTTATACAGGTTAGAGTAATTTAATTTAAATTCATTTATCTGCAGCTGCTTGGTTTCCAAACACAAAACTAAACAAGCCAAGGTCAGTAAGATGAGCAGCCCACCCAAAATGTGCCCTCATGCATTAATACCTTCCATTATGTAGACTGTGCGTACAGTAGATATGCAAAACTGTGTGGTGAGGTTTTAGTCCTTCTGCAGCAACAGTGGATGAAGCAAAAAGCCTGCAAGATTGGTTGTATGCCACAGAGCTGTCTTAACTAAGACCCTTAAATATGCTCTTGCCACAGAAATCGCTAGCAGCAAGTACTTCAATTTTTCTTCATAGCTAGAATAACACTAATAGTCTAACACATGGAAGCATGCTGAGTTCATTTGTAGGAAACATCTTCAAACATTGCTAAAAACTCCACATTAACAAAAACAAATCTGCGTGTGATGGCAGCTGTACATACATATTCTGTGGGAGCACTACTCTGAAAACATGGGCATCTATCTTTTCAGCTCATAAAGGAGATAAAATAGACAGCACTCTCTGGTGTTTACTCTGCCAATATTTAATATAGGTGATAGTCCCCATTCTTCTTCCGGTATTAAATGCTGTTCTTAATCTCCATCTGAAATATTGTTGTACACCTCAAACCAGGATGAATGCAGGTACCTGAGAGTGATGAATGAGTGTAGTGCTTCAGTTCTGGGTTTCTCGAATGGCATTTACTTAGAAGGATCTGGCTTTCCATTGGTCACACACATAACCTTTGCACATATTTCGCAGGTATCCGTGTCTTGGTTTCCTCAAATATGCCAAAAAACCACTATGGTTGGGTTTTTTATAGCATAATGTTAAGGAGAGTTAACAATATACTTACCAACCCTTCCTCCCACTTCATTTTTTTTTTCTTCCCTTAAAGTTATTTTAAGTTCAGGATCTTTCAGACTCACCCACAGTGACATAAGGGTCTTCTGTGGCTATTTCCTTTGTGCTGTTCTATTTAATGTGTTCAGAATGACCTTCTACCTCCATTAAATTACATATGATCTAGTTTCTCAGCAGGGCCATTTATGACAATTTGTCTTAGATTTTATGCATTGCTTTTCATTGTCCATCTCAGAAATTCTCTTACTTACACTGAATAAAAAGTGACAAGAAGTGATGGAGTGTGTTGTTAGAAACACTCTGGGGAGGACCTTGACACGCTTGTGAGGTGGGCTGATGCCAACCTGATGAAGTTTAACCCTGACAAATGCAAGGTCCTACACCTGGGTTGGAGCAATGCCAGGCACAGTTACAGGTTAGGCAGAGAAGAGATTCAGAGCAGCCCTGTGGAGAAGGACTTGGGGGTGTTGGTCAATGAGAAACTTAACATGAGCCGGCAGTGTGTGCTCACAGCCCAGAAAACCAACTGTATCCTGATCTGTATCAAAAGGAGTGTGACCAGCAGGTCGAGGGAGGTGATCCTGCCCCTCTACTCTGCTCTCAAGAGACCTCACTTGGAGTCTTGTGCGCAGTTCTGGTGTCCTCAACATAAAAAGGACATGGAACTATTGGAACAAGTCCAGGGGAGGGTCCATGAGGATGATCAGGGGACTGAAACACCTCCTGTATGAAGATGATAGGCTGAGAAAGTTAGGGCTGTTCAGCCTGGAGAAGAGAAGGCTGCGTGGAGACCTCATAGCAGCCTTCCAGTATCTGAAGGGGGGCTATAGGGATGCTGGGGAGGGACTCTTCATTAGGGACTGTGGTGATAGTAACAGGGGTAATGGGTTCAAACTTAAACAGGGGAAGTTTGGATTGGATATAAGGAAGAAATTCTTTACTGTGAGGGTAGTGAGGCATTGGAATGGGTTGTCCATGGAAGTTGTGAATGCTCCACCACTGGCAGTGTTCAAGGCCAGGTTGCACAGAGCCTTGGGAGGCATGGTTTAGTGGGAGTTGTCCCTGCTCACAGCAGGGAGGTTGGAACTTGATGATCTTAAGGTCCATTCCAAACCTAACTATTCTATGATTCCAGAAACATGTGTTACTGAGCTGCAGGCCCTCTCAGGATGGGCAGCTGCATTACAGCATGGTCAGTCCCACCCTGCGGGGCACTGATGGGGCAGGAGGGGATGGCTCCCATCCTGCCCCCCATACTTGCTCCTCTCACTTGCCAGCTGGGCATGAATGCAGCTCTCTGGTGTCACAGCACTTTCCCTCAGAGACTTTTAAGACATGTAGATGTGGCACCTACTTAGGGACATGCTTTAATGGCAGCCTTGGCAGTGTAGTGTTGGACTCTGTGATCTTAAAGGTCTTTTCCAACCCAAATGATTCCATGAGATTTTTTCTTTGTTTCATATATTAAAATGCATGAACACAAAGTAAGAGGTACCTGTAAATATAAAAACCTGAAGCCACATCCATCATAGACTTCAAACATGAAAAAGTGTCAGTATTATTAGTTGTATTCATGTAATAACTGACAAATCCATAACTACAGAGTTAAAAATAAATAGGTAAACAGTCAAGACAGTTTGAGTACTGCAGCCTCAGAGATACAGTAGGATGGAAGATTTGAAAAAATCATAGATCAGTCGTTGCAGATGCTTTTATGATGCTTTGGGCTCCTATTAAGTAAGCCTTGTTTCTGCTCTCCATTGCTGTTCAAGCAGACTTCCAAGACAAAAGTAAACCTCAGTCAAAGGGTAAAAGTACTAAACAAATAAGTGTTGAGTCACTTTTTCTGCTTCAGAGCAGAGCCTGTAATAAACTGAATCAGAGAGGGCTTTCATCATTTTGGGGAAAGTTGGCTGCAGGGTGTGTGTCCTGGGTTCAGCAGCAGCCATTTTTTCTCCTTGGTAGCTGGTGCAGCACTGTGTTTTTGATTTTGGGACTGGGAACAGCGCTGATTTCAGTTACTTCTTGGTAATGTTTTGGTCTGGCCAAGGACTTTCTGAGTCTCATGCTATGCCAGGGAGGAGGGGGAGCCGGGAGGAAGCAGAGACAGGACACCTGACCCAAACTGACCAAAGAGGTTATTCCATACCACAGCACGTCATGTCCAGGATGTGAAGAGGGAGAGCAGAGACCCGGAACAGTGTGGTGGTGTTGAAGTGGGGGGTTCGCTGCTGGGGGGTGCACTGGCTGGGTCAGGCATGGTGAGCAGTTGTATTCTTTTTCCTTGTATTTCTCTTGTATTATTATTGATGGTAGCAGTAGTGATTTGTCTTTTATTTTAGTTAATAAACTGTTCTTATCTCAACCTGTGCGAGTTGCATTTTTTTTTGATTCTCCTCCCCATCCCCCCGGGACTGGGGGAAGAAAAAGAGGGGAGTGAGTGAGTGAGTGAGTAAAACTTCGTGAGTTTTCAAGGCTTAAACCCCAACAGTTTGTGAGAGCTCTGGATTCTCTCTTAATTTAATTGGCTTCAGAGGTTACAAGGATTGAAGGAATAACAGTTTAAAGGTTACTCTGTGTGTCTTACTTCTGGAAAAGGTCACCAAGTTGTTTATTTTTTTAATCTTATTAATTTTGTTTATGAGAAACAGTGTAGCAGAAAACATCTTTCTCCTACAGGTTTATCAGTTTATTAAGCATTTCAGTCTGATATTTCATTTTTCTTCTCCTTGCCCCTACCACAAACATGAGGCAAAACAGAGCATTTTTTTCCTTTGGGAACACACTAAACACATGAGCACAATCAGTCTAGATAAATCCAAAACTAAGGCTGAGGCTCATCTCATTTTTCAAGGATCAGTGAAAAATGCATGAGTGTCATTTGTTTCCTGTTGTTCTACCATAACTTTTCTTTTATCGTTTTTATTTCCTGTGAAAGCAAAATTCAATGTGTCCAGAAAATAAATTCACTACAGCAGAAGAAAAACTCAAAAGGTTTTGAAGTGAAAAGAAGTCTGGAATACTGGTTGCATTAGCACAGACATGAGCAATAGTACCTAACTATTTTTTATGTTACATTAACTTTTCTGTAGGGAGGAAGAAGTATTCCCTAATGCTTGAGATGCAAATGTTTAAGTGTACCTCTATGCATATTCTCTGTTAACCATGATTAAAATCATGTTATTTATTTTTGCCAGGAATAACTGTGCAGTCAATATTTCTCTTATTTCTGAAAAAGCTACTCACAATTATTAAGAAACATCTCTTCCTCTTCCCATTCAAAGCCAAAATGTTCTCACTTTGCCACTAAAACTTTTTATTCAACACAGAACCATAGTTAAATTAAAGCATAAGTGGTGTCCAACCCACATCTAGGAGACCTACAAACATGCTTTGTAATTATACAAGGAAAGAGAGAGGGTATTTGCAGCTCCTATATACAGGCTCCTCAGGTGGCTTTTTTACTGTTGTCATTCCAGTAGACATAAATTATCTGCCTAAGTTTAATGTTACCAATATCTCTGCATATCCCACTCTATGTACACATTAAGATATTTCCCCTTTCAAGAAATCTGACCCTTTACCAACATCCCAGTGGCCATGAAGATAAACTGCAGTACAAATTATGATAAAAAAACTCAAAGGGTGAGAGTAAAATTAGTATCTGCAGAATTCTTAATTTGTGCTTGCGGCCATCTGGTGTTGCTCTCCCTTGGGATAGTGACCTGCCTCTCTGCTCTCTTGGTCCATATTTCATTCACTTACATCTGTTGTTGCCACACTGGCACATGAATGCTCCTTTTTTTAATTCTCTCTCCTTCTTCCCTCCCTCCCTTCCTCCCTCTACCCCCCTCCTTCCTATCTTCCCTCCCTTCCTTCCTCCCTTCTCTCCCTCCTTTCTTTTCCTTCCCTTTCCTTTCCTTTCCTTTCCTTTCCTTTCCTTTCCTTTCCTTTCCGTGTATGGAAGAGCATGCCTTCTTTGGAATAGAAAATTCCGTAACTGCAGCTCAAATAATAGAAATACAACACAGTCTCACTTACTTTACATCAGCAAGTACTTTCAGCTCCAAGGAGTGGCACAGGGAGAAGAGGAAACAGGCACTCTCAGAAGCATCTTCAAACACCTTCATCTAACGTGTTCCTGTGGTATGCCAAATCCCCGGGTCTTCATGGTCTGCAGAAATGGTTTCCCTTAAGCACAAAGGGCCATAATAACTACACCCCATAGTCTGTCTGCTTTTATCACTTGAATGGGCTTAATCTGAAAAAAAAAAACCAACACCAAACACAAACCCAAAACACATAAAATGTTATCTCCTTTTCCCCTCAGGTGAGGCAAACAAAGCCAGAGCTTCCTTGGTGGTGGCTGAAGCGCAGGTGGTGCCAGCCCCAGCTGGATACCTCTTGCCACCTTGCTGAGCAATACATCAAACCTGACTGACCTGCTCAAGTTACTCCCAGAAAAGTAAACTACTTTGTCCCTTCCTAAATGCAATTAGGATGGAGAGGGTCTATCTGCCTGCCTTTGAAAGGTCACAGTAAAAAAAGGAAAGTTGGATCCTTTTGTTCTGCTTTTATTATTTGGCTAAACTGCTACATTTGTTCCAGTTCTGACTGTGGAGAACAAGCATTTGGTCAGTTAAAGAAGCACGGAGTTATCAGCCCCTGTAACAAGAAAACATTAGAAAACTGCTATTGGCAGTCCCAAGCATGAAGATTCAGATTGCGAAGCCAATGTGACTAAACACAGCCATGCAAGCAGATAGGAGATATCTCACAATGGGTTCACAAACTCACAGCTGTACAAATAAGCCTGGTACCTTTCACAAACACTTAGTACCAGCAAAGTAACCACTACTTACTGTTTCGTGTTGCCAAAAACCAACTGTCTTCTCTAGCAACTCTCTAGAAATCCAGCATACCTGTCCTCAGGCGCTACAGCTCCGTAAGCTGCCTAACCCTTTCCTGCTGCAAGGTCTGTCCTTGCCCTGTGTCACTAAGCAAGCACCAGTGAGATTACTCTATCCTTCTTGATCCTACCTTTTCACATTTTAAGCAGCTTACTGATAGTACTTTTGCTGTTTCTTTGGAATAAGCCCATTTTTTGTCCCCATTCTTCTTTTAGACAAATCATCCATACATGCTTGGGATGGTGCAGGTACTGAGTGGGTTAACAGTTAAATAATGAGCATAAAATAATACAAAAAACATCCACAATAAACCAGGTGTCCAGGCTGTGAAAATCAGCATGGTTTCATTACAGTTAATGGGATTGAAAGTTAAATCTTTATCCAAATAACATAATAAATTCAAGAACAATGAAATATTATACACTAAACTTCTACGTCATGCATGTACAGCCCATGATCTTGTACAGACAAAATTATATTAAATGAAAACACGATCCTACTGAAATCAGCAGAGTAGTTTTTATTCTCTGTAACTGTTACTCGCAATTCACTTTTCTCCACTGATAATTTTTTGGCCCTAGTATAAGATAAAGGCAAGAAATTATAGGTGGCATAAATGGGATCCTGACTGAATACTCTGTATCATGACTCGATCTCAAGGTAAGTGAAAGGGAAATTTTTGCCTAAATTTTAGGGACATTGCGGTAAAACTGACCTATAGAGTCACCAGGAAAGCTTTGTCTGACTTCCCTGGAGCTTGCATTTGCCTCATTTAATCTACATCAATTAAAGTTATAGTTGGAAAAGGTTCAAGTCTTCAGCTGAACTTCATTTTTGTTTTAATTCATTAAAAGCTGAAATTCCTAGGCAAAACTCAGGACTTACTAGGAAGGTAGGAAACAAACGCTATTGATTTGGATTTTGCTGTGGTCAGGAGAAGAGAGACTATATGAAAATACAGATACGGATGATAATGCTGTTCTACATTAATGCAGCATTTCAGTGCATTTCAGTTTATAAGGACTTGTCATTAAAAGTAGCCCTGTGGGTCATGCACTTGGCTACTTTGCCTTCCAGAAATATGCCAGTTAACTTAAATGACCCAGTTCTCATCTAGTAAGCTCCTGGAGTCCCATGAATCCTTATACTTGAGTCCAAGTAAGCTGAGAAGCTTGAGTCTGAGTGAAAAGGAAACAGACTGTTCTATAACCTGCTATAATGTGGTATAATTAGAACTAATTATAATTGTAATTGCAGTTGTGCCTTCATAGTGCTAGCTTGGAAGAAAGTCTGGTTATTCCACCCAGGCTGGTGAAGTTAGTAAGGGTTATTGTACCCATTTGATGCATCTGAGTATGGTCAAGGATTAAAAGAATTTTATAATTTTTTTTTCAGAAGTATTGCTCAAAAACTGGGGTACAAAGTTTCTTCTAGGGACTCAGAAGACTAAACATTTTGCTGTTGGATTTCTCTTAGGAAGTGTGGGCCTAGTAATTCAGTTCACAAAGGTGAATTATCTCCCTTTGATGTGATATACCATAGGAAGAGAGAAAAACACAGAGGTAAAAGGTGCATCTCATATCTTTCCCTGAACTAAGGGAAAAGTTCTAAGGAAAAATGTCCATGGGCACAAACCAATTAATTTATCACAAAACAATTTGCATTTATCAAAGTGCTAACAGAAATGACTTTGGTAGTGTCTGTGCAATCCTCATTGAAGGATGCTCCACATTACAAAACCGCTGTGTATGAACTGGCACCAGTGACAAAATGTGTGAAACCAAGGTCCAGCGCACAGCCAGTAAAGAAAAAGAATTACCTCTGACCATTGGAGACAGAAAGTGGCTTATCAGTCAGTGTCTGTAGTTTTGCCTCTGTGGAGATATGAACAGCCTCATGTCACAGATGATAGTGCATTTTTCATTTTTGACCAACAACCTTTCAGTATACTCATTTAAATGGTGCAATGTATTTATCAATGTGCAGTGCAGCCTAGATTAAAAGAACTGACATAAACATTATATATTACAAAAAGCTAACTATATCATGAAGTCATACAAATATGTAAAGATAAACTATTAACAAAAGACATGGGGAAACCGCCATTATTCCTAATACCACAGAACATGAGAATAGACATGCACTGTCAATATTGAAAGGTCAAATCCTAAATTGCTCCCAAAAGGGATCTTTAGGGGTTTTACAGAAGTGTGCTGAAGCAGAATACAAGCCAAAATGTATTTTAGGTGAAAGGAAAAAGGAAAGCAACTAAGTTTATTATTTGAAGCTGAACCCCATCTAGTATTTTAAGTCTTTAATACTGATAAAGCCTCATTTCTGCACTAGTCCTCTTTCTGCATAGGCTGACACAGTGTTTTGTGGCTGGCTAGAAACTATTCATTCTGGGATTTGATTAAAAGGCTGTACAATGTATAAGGCAGTAGGGAACTGTTCTGCTAGACACTGATATTATACCAACCATCCCATAATTTACAATTGCAGGTCTTGACAGTTTCTTATCACAGGGACACAGTCCAGAGGAATGCTTTTTTTTTTTTCTTTTTCTAGTTTATGTACTTGGTTGATTTGTGAAAGAGTATCTTAGGATCTTTTTTTTCTAGGTATCTCTTGGCTTTGTATTGCAGACACAGGTTACCTGCTCCTCTAAAGCCTGAGAGGTGGACATTTGTTACCTCACTTGTTACTTTAATGTGAGGCGCCTTTCTGATGCTCCTTTAGATTCTGTTTCTGTCACAACTGACAGAAGGGTGAAAGAAGGAAACAAAACAGAAAGAACCCCACAAAGCGTTTCTTATTCTGAGTACTCCTACGTCACAAAGAAAATAATCACCATAGCTCCCAGTATGGGAAAACCTAAAATCCAAGACTCCTCTAAGATCCGCTGAATGAGAATTAGGAATAAGATTTTCATGCAGTTTTAGAATTGAGACATAGGCAGAAATTATATGAACCAAATTGTTTTGGACTTCCTGTGACTCATGACCCTTGATTCCTTATGTGACATGAAAAACTTTCATTCATAGAATCATAGAATAGTTGGAAAAGACCTTAAGATCATCCAGTTCCAACCCCCCTGCCATGGGCACGGACACCTCACACTAAACCATGACACCCAAGGCTCTCTCCAACCCGTCCTTGAACACCGCCAGGGATGGAGCACTCACAACCTCCCTGGGCAACCCATTCCAGTGCCACACCACCCTTACAGGAAAGAATTTCTTCCTCATATCCAATCTAAACTTCCCCTGTTTAAGTTTGAACCCATTACCCCTATGGGTTACCATGAAGAGTCCCTCCCCAGCATCGTTATAGGCCCCTATGAGGTCTCCAAGAAGCCTTCTCTTCTCCAGGCTGAACAGCCCTAACTTTCTCAGCCTGTCTTCATACGGGAGGGGCTTGAGCCCCCTGATCGTTCTCATGGCCCTCCCCTGGACTTGTTCCAACACTTCCATGTCCTTTTTATGTTGAGGACACCAGAACTGCACACAATACTCCAAGTGAGGTCTCTTGAGAGCAGAGTAGAGGGGCAGGATCACCTCCCTCGACCGGCTGGTCACGCTCTTTTTGATGCAGCCCAGGATCCAGTTGGCTTTCTGGGCTACGAGAGCACACTGCTGGCTCATGTTCATTTTCTCATCGACCAACACCCCCAAGTCCTTCTCCACAGGGCTGATCTGAATCTCTTCTCTGCTCGACCTGTAGCTGTGCCTGGCATTGCTCCAACCCAGGTGTAGGATCTCACACTTGGCTTGGTTGAACTTCATGAGGCTGGCACAGGCCCACCTCACAAGCATTTTAAAGTTCCTCTGGATGACGTCCCTTCCCTCCAGTGTATCAACTATGCAGCTTGGTGCCATCGACAAACTTGCTGAGGGCACACTCAATCCCATTGTCCATGTCCCTTACAAAGATGTTGAACAAGACGGGTCCTAACACTAATTCCTGAGGGACACCACTCGTTTCCAACTGGATGCTAGAGTTACCACAACTCTTTGCATGTGGCCATCCAGCCAATTCTTTATCCACCGAGTGGTTCATCCATCAAATTTATGACTCTCCAATTTAGAGACAAGGATGTCATGTGGGACAGTGTTGAATGTTTTGCACAAGTCCAGGTAGATGGCAACAAGTGCTTTGCCCCTATCCATCAGTTCTGTAGCCCCATCATAGAAGGCCACCAGCTATACTTCTTCAGCTATACTTCTTCAGCTATACTTCTTCAGCTATACATCTTCAGCTATACTTCTTTAGCTTATCCTTTAGCCAGTAAAGAATTGCGTGCTTCCAATTCCAGAATCATATCATTTTTCCCTATTTTAAAGTCAACAAATATATGCTGCAGCCCACGACTGTTTAATACAGGTTATCGCATTAAGTGAAGTGCAGAGGCAGAAGGAGAAAAAGGCAAATAAAGGCATTTAATTTACAACTTGTCACCTTTTATAAATTGTCTTGAAAAAATGCTAATCACACTGGTTTATAACTCACTTGTCTCTCACTTTATGCCCTATTAAACAGCATTGTGTCCCCTAAAGTCTTTTCCAGTTCCTTATACTCCTCACCCTCTGCCCCCCTCCCCCCCCCCAACCCTCTGCCTGTTGTAATAGCATTCTTCTTGCTCCATCATTCTTCCTGACAGACTCCTTCCCTTTTAACTTTGGCAGAACACTGCTTTTTATTGTAGTTCCGGTGATCTGTGTTGGTGCTCAGAGTGTCATCTTGTTTCTAAAAAGACATAGCTGCTTGAAAGTTTTCGGCTCACTGAATTCCTAATGTAAATGATTTAAACTCTATCTATATAGGGAATGGAATCTCTGCTTTCCCTTTTTATTCAATATGCATGAAGGAACACAGGTGCCCAAATTCCAGAGGTGTATCTTTTTAAACCAGAGGACACTAAGACCTGATGCCCAAGTCTCCCATTTGTGGGCTTAGATTTACATTTGGGCTCTACCTCTCCCTGGAGACCATCTGAGCAGGGCATAAACTGCTGGGAAACATCACTGTCACCTTTCCAGAAGGAAGGGGGACTCTCCTACCAAGCTGTGTAACGGACAAAGGAACAACGGGACATGTTTAGCAGACCAGATCTAGTGTATGCTGCTGCTGTCTTCAGAACACCCCTGTTAGCTCAAGTAGTATCTGCTTCCTCAGCACTTGCAGAGGTTGACAAAGTGAAGTGATGGAGATGCAGTGGGAGGAAATGACATAAAGGGAGATACACTGGGTGTGGGTACCTCTGATGACTGATTCAATATGCAAACCTGACACAAGGAAATGCAGTTCCCTCACTCCAGTTCTAACACATTAACTTTGAAGCAAAGAGAGGCAGGTTCATACAAGAGCAAAACCAAAATCAGATGTTAGGAAGAGATTATTCCTATTAAGCCATGGATTGGATCCTGTACAGCTTTCTTAGTACCAAAATATTTCTTTCTCTGATAAGTCTGAAAATAGACAATGCAAAAAGTGGCTGTTACTTACCTTTAAATGTGGCAAACAGTTTAAATGGCAAAATCCTATCTGTTCCTTTTATTGCATTAGAAAAAAAAGAGAGTGAACAGGCACAAGACGAGAGCAGACAGAACCAAGAAAATCAGAAACAAAGATGGTGTTTTATTGTGCTTGAGTGGGTGTTAAATTATACTTCTGAACAATCTTTCACCAACTCAGTGTGTACTGGTTTGATGGTAAGTAACCCCTTCTGTAGTTGTTGTTGATCCTTTGCCAAGTAGTGCAAGAAAATATAACAGTAATAATGACCTGTGTAAAACTCCTCCAATGACCACATAAAGGCCAAAATTGAGGTATCTAATAGTGCTTTAATGATTGTATAAAGAATTACAGCCCATTAACGACGATCCTAGGACACACCGCATGCCATCAATAAAAGTAGCCACATGACAGCCTTTTTTGAGTGCAGGCAAATGAGTGACAGAGGAAAAGGTCGAGTATTTTGTAGAGTAAGAGATTTTCTGGGCATAAGAGTATTAGATCATTTAGACTCACCACCTGTATAACACACAGTAAATAACCTTACAGCATGGCCCTAGAATGCATCCAGGTATCTTGCGTTAAGTATATGTATAACCAACGAGGCACCAAGTCCTGCTTTGAAGTCACTGAGAGAGAGAAAACCTGACATTTCCTTTGGTATGGTGTTTCAGTGATAACATCTGTGCAGTCTTGCCTCTGGACTTATTTGGAAATTTCTGAGGATCCCTGTGTCTCTCTTTATGCGGTTATATACTTTAGGAAATATGCCAGAATGACTAGACACGTTTAGACCTTATTAAAAGAGAACAGCCAGGGGAAACAGGAATGTTAATTGCTAGAAAGAAACACTGAGGCTTACTTCAGAACTGATTTGTCCTTGGTGAGATCAGTCTTTAGAAGGTGACAAATCACCCCTGGGAAAATGTTCTACCAAAAAAGAAAAGTGATTGTTTTGGTACAGATACTTGAAGGGATATAGGGAGGACATTTCCCAAATCAGGTAGGCAAGAGCTCTGAGGTTTCTACAAACCACTCTAGATTGCTTTTCTAGTCTGTGAACTACAGCAACCTCCTAGAGAAGCAAGAAGTTGTTTTGCCACTGGCCAAAGCAAGGGATCCCAGTTCCCATAAGAAACAAACTGCAATGCAGGCTGGGACCCACCATATCCTTCAGCATCATCAGGTGAAGGTGCTTTCCCTGCATCATAGAGAGTTCTCCATTTCAAAGGCCAGGATAAATTCCTTGTAGTGGGGAAAAGAATATTAAATTATTTGTATAAGACACCAAATAGCCTATAATTAAATATATATCTAATTAAATGCATATTTACTTACAGAAATGCACAAATCTGACAATAATGAGAATTCAAAGAAGAAAAATTAGGAAATAGTTTAGGAATTCAGGGAAAATTCTGCACACAAAAATTACGATCACACACAGAGATGGGTGATATCACACTAAAGTCTGTATCATTGCAAGACCAAATTTCATAGTATTTTGTCAGCTCTCAGGCCCTTGGGGGAGGAGGAGGGTGACCTCTGCATTGCCACTCTTCTCCCCAGCACAAGTACATGCATAATGGGCTAAATGGACTCTACCTGTTCTGGAACCCAAGAGACTTAAAGGGAAAAAACGCGAATTATTAATGGCGTGACTGCCAGTAACAAATATACTTGGATCCCAACTTCTCACAGAGTATCACTGCTTTCTTGCTTGCAGTTAATGAGTTCTCCCTTTGAAAAGATCTCCCAGGGATATGAGACACAACAGAGGGAAGGTAGTAAGTTCTCTGCTCTGTCCAGTTGACAGGTTTTCAACTTTGCTCCCCTTCACTTTTTTTCTAATAAAGAGCAGCGTATGGCCACTTGTTCAATGTCACCAGGAGTCCAGGCAACTATGGTGTTATTAGTCATTTAATAATGCTGATGGATATCATGGGGAAAGTGGGGGAGTTCTGGTGTTGGTGTGTTTAATTTTCAGAGAACTAATTAAGAATCCCTAGAAATTGGCTTTCTAAAATATTACTTAATAGAGGGGAAAAAGGAGAAAAAAAAATAAAAAGAAAGACCTCCTCCCCCCCCTTGAAAACTGAAATAGCTAGATTAACTTCTGTGATACATACATTCAGAATGCAAAAAAAGAGAAAACTGTCACAAATAGAGAGTCTGGGTGATTGGATTGTCCTAGGACATACATCTGAATCCTAGATTATACACAAGAGACAGTGAAATGAGACTGTCATCTTCATTCTTACATCATAAATAACAAATCAATATTTTTCTTTCTATTAATTTCTTTAGAAAATATTTTTCCAGAGAGAAAGTAAAATCAAGCTTGGTTAATAACAACAGAATATAGAAACTGCACAGACCACTGCTCTTCTCTCACTGCTGGCCTACGGAGATGTACAGAACAGAAAGACAACAGGAAAAATCATCACATACACTTAAACCTTTAGCTTTTCATAGAATCATAGAATAGTTAGGGTTGGAAAGGACCTTAAGATCAACAAGTTCCAACCCCCCTGCCATGGGCACGGACACCTCACACTAAACCATGACACCCAAGGCTCTCTCCAACCCGGCCTTGAACACCGCCAGGGATGGAGCACTCACAACCTCCCTGGGCAACCCATTCCAGTGCCTCACCACCCTTACAGTAAAGAATTTCTTCCTCATATCCAATCTAAACTTCCCCTGTTTAAGTTTGAACCCATTACCCCTTGTCCTGTCACTACAGTCCCTCATGAAAAGCTCCCCCCCAGCATCCTTATAGGCCCCCTTCAGATACTTTTGTCCCGAAACACCCTACAGGGCCCCACCATTGCAATCCACAGAAATACTCCTGTCTAATACTCCTGTCTTTTCTACTCCAGAAATACTCCGGGCTCTACTCACGCTAAGCTGCTCTTGGGACACCTGGTTTTCTGCCTCCAGTGTCAACATTAAGTAGCCTTTTCTCAGTGGGTATATTTTAAGGAAAAAAACCCAAATGTATCAATATAACCTGCACACACGTACGCACAGACACATGCATACACACACATATTTTGTAAATATATTGCAGATCAATATGGAAATACAAAAAAAACAGAAGAGAATTATTTGTAGAGAGAGCCTTGCTTCAATATGACATTTTATACAATCTTTACAATCTTGATTGACGATCAAGGGACCATTGCTAACTATGCCATATCACCTCATTATCCACAAATCACGCCCAGTAGCTCTATGCAGCAAAAAGTTCTGGCTTTCAAAAGGTTAGTCATCAAATGCCCTCTATAAGTCTAAGCTGAGATGTGTTCACAGAAACCTAAGATCTAAGCATTGTGCTGAACTTTTAAACACCACCTGAACTTCAATTAGAGCTTATCAGTATAAGAATGACTGTTGGGTTTGCTTCTGCACTCAGGAGTAAAGCACAGGTGATGAACACTCCAACGTGCAGATTGATAACTTGATTTGCTTAAGCAGTTTTTCCATAATAGCACTCTATAAGCATGGGGTTTTCTTTTGCCAAAGCACCATAACGTACTGTCATAGCTGAGAAAAAATCAAGGACAGCTTTACCTGCAACAATGCCCAGAAGAGCTACCTTATAACTGGTTAATAACATTAAGTAATTTTATTAAAGCTCTATAAATATGTTTATCCCCAACACAGATTTGAATGTTTATTCACCAGTTGGGATCCTGTCATGAATTACTAACATTCCAAGAGCTAAGTCAATAGCCAGTGCATTGGTAATGGTCAGAGACCTCCTGGTTGTGGAAGGATGCACTCCTGACAATGATGAGCCATCTGACTTTGTCCTGGGCTAGATCAGACTGTAAAAAGTACATTTAAGAGAGAACTTCCAGAAGTCCTTATCTCAGCCAGCTCTTATCTCAGGGTTTGCATTTTATTACTAAAAAAAAAAAATAATTTAATTATTGCAATTAATTATCGCAATTAATTATCACCCATGACCAATCATTAAGGATAACAATTTAGATAACTTTCAATTCACTGATTTCTAACTTTTTCACAGTCAAGCAAGGCTTATTGTAAATATGGTTAATTGACCAGATTTAAAAGGGAAAACTAGAAAGTGTTTGCCCGTAGACACCAGGTAGTATATGGTCCTGAAGGAGCTGGCAAAGGAAGTTGCTAAGCCACTGTCCATCATATTTGAAAAATCATGGCAGTCAGGTGAAGTTCCTGACGACTGGAAAAAGGGAAATATAACCCCATTTTCAAGAAGGGGAAAATGGGGAACTACAGACCAGTCAGCCTCACCTCTGTGCCTGGCAAAATATTGGAGCAAATTCTCCTGGAAGGCATGCTAAGGCACATGAAAAACAACAAGGTGGTTGATGACAGCCAGCATGGTTTCACTAAGGGGAAATCCTGCCTGACCAATCTGGTGGCCTTCTATGATGGGGCTATAGAACTGATGGACAGGGGTAGAGCAGTTGATGTCATCTACCTGGACTTGTGAAAAGTGTTTGACACTGTCCCACATGACATCTTTCATCATCAATTTGATAGGTGGACCACTGCTTGGATTAAGAACTGGTTGGCTGGCCGCACACAAAGAGTTGTCGTCAATGGCTCAATGTCCAGCTGGAGACCACTAACAAGTGGTGTCCCTCAGGGATCGGTGTTGGGACAGGTCTTGTTCAACATCCTTGTCAGTGACATGGACAGTGGGATTGAGTGTGCCCTCCGCAAGTTTGCTGATGTCACCAAGCTGTGTGGTTCGGTTGATACATTGGAGGGAAGGAATGCCATCCTTAGGGACATTGACATGCTTGTGAGGTGGGCGGATGCCAACCTGATGAAGTTTAACCATGACAAGTGCAAGGTCCTACACCTGGGTCAGAGCAATGCCAGGCACAGCTCCAGGTTGGGCAGAGAAGAGATCCAGAGCAGCCCTGTGGAGAAGGACTTGGGGGTGTTGGTTGATGAGAAAATGAACGTGAGCCGGCTTCAGTGTGTGCTTGCAGCCCAGAAAGCCAACCGTATCCTGGGCTGCATCAAAAGGAGTGTGACCAGCAGGTCGAGGGAGGTGATCCTGCCCCTCTACTCTGCTCTTGTGAGACCTCACTTGGAGTATTGTGCGCAGTTCTGGTGTCTTCAACATAAAAAGGCCATGGAAGTGTTGGAACAAGTCCAGGGGAGGACTACGAGGATGATCAGGGTACTGGAGCACCTCCTGTATGAAGATAGGCTGAGAAAGTTGGGGCTGTTCAGCCTGGAGAGGAGAAGGCTTCTTGGAGACCTCATAGCAGCCTTCCAGTATCTGAAGGGGGGCTATAGGGATGCTGGGGATGGACTCTTCATTAGGGACTGTAGTGATAGGACAAGGGGTAATGGGTTCAAACTTAAACAGGGGAAGTTTAGATTGGATATGAGGAAGAAATTCTTTACTGTAAGGGTGGTGAGGCACTGGAATGGGCTGCCCAGTGAAGCTGTGGATGCTCCATCCCTGGCGGTGTTCAAGGCTGGGTTGGAGAGAGCCTTGGGTGTCATGGTTTAGTGTGAGGTGTCCCTGCCCATGGCAGGGGGGTTGGAACTTGATGATCTTAAGGTCCTTTCCAACCCTAACTATTCTATGATTCTATGATTCTAATATGTTCAATACAACATTCTGCTCACTGATTCCTTTCAAATCAAGTATAAGGGGGTTTGGTGGAAAATAGTTAATTTTATATATAACACAATATTTAACATTAAGGCAGAACATGAGACTTCTTGGGGTTATTAAAATATCAGAAAAAAAAAAGAAAACAAACTTCTCTGAGGTCTAGTGAAATGGTAGATTTTTATAATTTTGAAATACCTGATTCTTAGGAAGAGGACAGATTTTGAAACTGGAACTTAGACTTTCTGAATCTAATATACAGAGACCTTTTAATATAAAAATATGTTAACAAAAATACACGCTAAAATATTAAGCTGCATATGTCTGTGAACTGTTGTGCTAAATTTAATGTTTATTTAACAGACAGACACAGCACACTTTGAGACTGTACACCTCCATTTGAAGAAGGAAATCTCATTTGACCTGTCTCCTACCTAATACAGTTGTATCCTAATGGTGTCAAAATGTGAAACAAAACAAAGGTGAGTAACAGAAGAAATAAAAATAAATACTCTTTGAAATACTCCTGCAACATATGGACATTGCCTTCAGCTTCTTGATTATTTTCTTGTGGAACACAACATGAATGAAAATTTTATTTGGAACATGTCTTATTCTTGAGCTTACTCTAAATCTGAAATTTAGAATAAGATTTCCCAAGCTGGGAAGATGTTTCATATCTATTTTTAATACCTGTCCTTTGGTGAAGTTAAACCTTGGGAGCTCATTGTGATTAGACATATAAAGTTTCCTTGTCTTGAACATCAGTGCCATTATACTTTGCGGATTATTTGTGAGTTATACAGGGAGAAGTAAGAAAAGAACCATTCCAAGGGAACAAAATTCCAATTTAAGAATAGGCTTGTGAACAGTCAGTTATATAAGCTATACAGAAGTCATGGATACTCTGAGTGTAAATCCAGGTGGAACCACGCCATTAATTTATGAATGTGTGGCACTCCTGAGAGAAGAAAAAACAAATCTAGAGAGCTGACAGCCTTGTAAGAGTGTTTCTGTAGTGGCATAAGCTTTTAGCGAATAAATAAATCATACCCATCTTTTTGTAAATTGACCTGTAAGTTACTGGCAGCAAATCAATAGGATACAAATGAAAACCAATAATGCAATAGCAATGCCGTGTATTATCTTGGACCACAGACGTAAACTTGCAAAACAATCGATGTGATAAAGAACCAGTGCTGCTACTCTTTTACAAAGAAACGGCAAAATAACATACTGATTTCAAAATGTGGTGGCTGTAAAAAAGCCCAAACCTCTGTGCCAAAGAATGAAAAGATAAACCCAAATATAAAACATCTCCTTGTTTGTTTGTTTCTTTTCCCCCTAGACTTCCATTAATTTGAACTGGAATTAAAGGGAGCAATGTTTGGTTGGTTGCTTTGTTTGGAGAAACAGCAAGCAAGCTCACGAACCATCCATTTTAGCATTAGGCCAAGAAGCTCACTTGCATATAATAGAAATACGAATACTGGTAGTTCCCATTAAGCATTTATGTGCACTTATTTTGTTTATTACTTAAATTTAACTGCTACCTCCCTCAATTTTTCTTACAGCTGTTGAGTTCATTTGCAGCAGAGCATTTGTTAATTAAAACAAATTTTTATTTGCTAATTTGAACAAAGATGGTGCTTTGAAAGAGGCTTTTCTCCACCTGCAAAGGCTTGTCTCATTTATAGAATGGACATGGTGAAGTAGGTAGGAAGCTATAGGTAGAAGAAGGTCCTGGGAGAGGAGAAGGGAGAAGGTGCTGGTGAGGAGCTGGGTAGCTGTGCCTTCAGGACTGCAGATCTTGTCAGAGACCTGGACAAATTGCTACAAACATTCTGTGAATTAAGGAAGGAAACTCCTGAAGGCAGAGGTATAGGATTACAATATGGCTTCATTACTAAAAGAAAATAAACAAGCCACAGGCTTCACTGAATGAAATCTAGAATTAGTAAATTAGTTTTCTATGTTTTCCCCAGCTGTGGTATGGAATAGAAAATTAAGAGCAGGAAAAGGAAGTGGAAACTCCAGAGGAGAGGGAGAAGATTGTCTGCAGAGCCTGGCTGCTGGTGGGGAAGCACAGAGATTGCCATCACCAGCATGTCCCTGGCAGCATCAGCCATGGCTGTGAGTCCCACCACTGCAGGCACTGAAGGCAAACCACCAGAGGCTGATGGGCACACAGTCAAGTGTAGGAGGATTACCTGCATCTCTGAATTAATTCATTCAGTCATTCCATGATACACATTCATACACACAGGAGTAAAGGACATTCTGTTTGAAAGCTTCCAGAAAAGAAAGGTTGCAGTGCGAGCTGAGTGTCTGCATATGTAGCTGAAAACAAACATCCTCACATGCTGCTGTCTTACAGGCACCATGTGTGACACCAAACTGAAGTCTAAGAGGCAATAATTTACGATGCCAGGTTCATGGCTGGTACATGCACAAGCCAACAGAGTCAATGCTAAGGCCAAGAACTACGAGGTAACTGATTAAGCATTAATCACTAATGTTCTTTATTCATCCCTGTGGGTTTGCAAGGTTCTTTTCAGACAAGCACAGAAGGAAAGACCTCACAGTGGCAATTTTAATAATGAAATGAGTCATTAAAGTCAAAGGAAGAGAGAATGAAGGCAGAATTGGAAGTGAAGTTGTAAATCTACGTAAGGGCAACATTTATGTGAAACAGCCTGGTCATTACAGCTTGCTTTCTTGCAAGCACAAGGTAAGCAATTGTCTTGTACATCAGTCTTAGTATCTACCCACAGCCACCTTACTGTGCGAGATTTTGATAAATAAGTGCATGAAAAGATGGTGGCAACTTGCGCATTCCCGCAACTAACTTCCACAATCGATGCAACATAGCAGTTACCCTTCAATCTCACTTATATTTTCATTTTAGATTTCTAAGTGCAAAGTGAAAATAAAATACTTTCTTGAAAGGCAGCCAAAATCTACGCTTTCCAAATTTCAGTTCATGCTCAGAGCTTTATTTCAATTCCATGCAAGTTCTCAGCTTAAAAATTTCCACAAGTGTTTAAAGGTGCATTTAAAGTCATTTATCTCCCTATGGATGCATTGTTACAGGAATTTTAAGAGTGATTCCAATATGAATCCACAGTTCATGTTTATGAGCACCGATCAGAGATCCTCACACAGCTCCAGCCTCAAGACAGGCTATAGGGTGACAGGGGACAGTCACCTCTTTCTGCTATTAAAATCATGTGCATTTAATTTACTGTAACCTTGAAATAAAGCATGAAAATCTCACTAGCTGTGAAGACTTAATTTCTGCAGCGTATCAGCCAATGATGATGTTGAAAATTATCGCTAGAAGACTGTATCTGTCAGGGTATTGTGGGATTTTTGCATCTTAATTCTTGCTTGCATGGATTTTTTTTTTTTTATGGTATCTGCATTTTAAATGGCATTTGTTGCAAATCAGCACCAGCTCAACATTGAAAAAAAAAGTAATTTTGGGAGTGCTTTAAAAAAACAAATCTAAGTTCTTCATGGAAATAAGATAAAGTTTTTCAGAGAGCTGCAGTTACACCTGTTTGCAACACTGCAGGAAAGAAACACGTGTTTTTTCCAGATGTGTCAAACTGATTTTTGCATTTATTCATTCCTTCTGGTCTCTAAGTGTTCTGTCATTGGAAAACCTGAAGGGATAAGTATGAGGAGGTAGAAATACCTCACTGTGAGATTACCTCTGCCTGCTACTCTATGCAGACAGAAAAAAAAAACAAAAACACACTGCTGTGTCCCTCACACTGTCGGGAATACACTGTGACGTTGAAGAGGAGTAGTATGAGATGCTTTCCATATCCTGCCAGACACCAACACATTAAACAAAAGTGACTAGATGCCCCTGAAGCGCTTGCTGAAACCCCAACTCTTTCTTGCTGCCCTTTTGTTGCAGACAAACTTGCCTGCAGCTTCCTGGGATAGAGGGCTGGTTTGAATGGGGAGTGGCTGAATATGCTTTAATCAGTTTGGGGTTAAAATTCATCACCACTGTTTTGCCCGATGAAGGAAGAGATTAATGTCTTACCCAACCAGAAGCTTCAGGCTTGTGAACCGCCAACTGCTGCAAATGTGGAAAAGAAAGAAGAAAGGTATCCTTTTCCCCTTCTAATTGTGCAAATCCCTCCTGGCAGTGAGACACATCCAGCATGGCTGGGTTTTGCCTGTGGACATGAAATAGTGGAAGAAAAAGAAAAATCTTCCAGTAGAAGTGACACAGTTTCAATTCAAAACAAAACAGAAAAATGCATGATATAAATATTGTTTTCTGAAGTCAGAGCTAGCTATTACCTTGCTATGCTAAATCAGAGTTATATCTATGCAAAGACCAAAAGACGAACTCCCTTCATTTGCTGTAAAACTAAACAGTATTTGGTTTTCTGTTTCCAAGTAGGCTCAAAAGTATTCTTACAAAGTATTTCTCATTTCTTTTATTTTTTCTGGGTTTTTTTTTATTTTTTTTTTTTAACTGCTGTGATCTTTTCTGTATGACTCGCGTTCCGTAACAGCAGACTAAGCTCAATGAAACAGGCACTGTCAAATACTACACTGCCCTAACAGAGAAGAAACACAGTTTTAAAATCAAAGAATCAGAATACTTAGGGTTGGAAAGGACCTTATATTTTGTAGCATGCATAATTATCAGCACCTAATTGCTACAGCTGAGGTATCCGTGACTATCTCAACAGTCTGGCATAATGCTTTGAGTCAAGTGGAACAGTTTCTTATTTTTGATATTTTGTACTCAGGTGTTAATATTAAAAGCTTATCTAGTCATAATGTGAAGCAAAACAGCGTCAATTCGAACAAAACACCTAAAGCCAAGGAAAGGTAAGGAAAAAGAAAAAGAAAAGACATGTAAAACCCAGCTTGGATTGAAAGATTTGAAAGTAGTCCTCAGCCACCTCAATTTCTGGAGAAATCTCAAGAATATAAGGGTAAAAGTATTACACATGTAAGCAAAAAAACCCAGATAGAAACCCCAAACTGCTGCCTGCTCTAGTTAAGCAGTATGGAAGGCAACATTTTCTTCCTTTTCATCTTTGGCTAGTTACTGATAAAGTTGGGAAATCTGGAAAGACTACACAGTAATCCATTAGGCAAAATCACTTTCTAAGTAGAACCTATCCTAAAAATAAATGAAATGGCTTTATGGTATCTTTTGTGTAGGGAAAATGGGAATATCTTAATTGGATTTTCAGACTTCTACATTTAGGAATCAGCATTTATGTCTTGCATTTAGAACAACAATTTAATCTATTTCAGACATCATAGATGGAGAACAGCTTGCAATGGCCACAGGTTATTTGGCACTGAAATCCAGTAATGACAGTGTTAAATTGTACCTCAGAGTCATTTTCATAATAATGAGTCCTGGAGTGCTTTGAAAATGTTTTCCAAAGGTAGGAGGAGACAATTCTACCTTGCAGGAATCATTCATCGAGTCTTGTATGCATCAGGTCATTATGAATTAGGTGTCTCATCACAGACTATGTGATGAATCTCGTATGGAGAGCTGAGAACTTATAGTTGAGCTTCAGAACAGTAAAGTTCATTTGCAGTATAGTTTATCAGCCTCAAAAGTATGAGATTGTTGAGAAAAAATCATCACCATTGTATTAAGACAACAGAAAGGGGAAGGGCAGGGGAAGATATTTTCTGAAAACCTTTTACGTTTTGATCTCAAACTTACTTAAGCACCACTACTGTGACCTAGTGCTCCATAGATGAAACAGAATTGCTATACAAAAAACATAGTCTGAAATGAAGACCCAGAAAAAGAGCTGAAGGCTGTGTCTCCTTTCATTTAAGTGTTTTCTACAGTTACTCAGAACAAAGACACTTAATCCCTAATGTAAACCTTCAGGGAACATTATTTATCTTTAACAAGACTTTTAGGCTAAGGTAGTGCAAACTGAGCATTTTGTCTTTTTGTTGTGTGAGGGAGGAAGAGCAGCTAGATTAAATTGCTTTCAGTAGATACCAAGAGATAGTTTAAAGAGGCGGTACAGCTGCCATTGCTTTGAATGATTCAAGTATCCCATTTGTTCTCTTTAATGAAAGAAAACTCACAGTATACAATGAAAGATGACAGAAATATCGTCACTTAGTATTGAGTCTATGATGTTTTGATTAGGTTTGTTTGATGGACCTAAAGTAGGTATTTCATTGTGGTGGACATGTATGAAGTAATAGCTAAAAGGACCCACTGTGTATGTGCAATAATAGAGGACTTTGCTGTTTAAGGGTAATTTTATCCCACACTAAGAGTTCATGCTCATGAAAAAACTCTGCATACCTTCATAGTTACCATGTTACACATTTTCCGTCATTCTTGATAAAAAATTATTAACAAACAGTGAAACTGAGCTCTAAATAATTTCATCACTGCTTTCAGGAAATGGAACAAGAGGTGGCTCTCATTATATTGTCAAACTTAGAAAATTACATTTTAATGAGTCTGTTTTAAGCTTTAACCTCCTGTCCTTCTCTAGCTGGCTTCTGCCACTCCATCTCATGGTATTTCTGTGCTGGGGTCACAGATGCCTTAACAATGTTAAAATACATTATGTATCTAGGCTTGAAACATATGTGGTCTGTACTTAGAATAAGTTTAATTTTTAAAGCTGCAGGAATGCATGATTAAAGTAACTGTCATAGATTTCTGAATAATCTTTCTGATGGAAAATTAAATTGAAAACACCAACTGGGAGGAATTCGAGCTTCAAAAAATTTGCTTCTAATCAAGGAGCTAGACACTGTTTTACTAGTGCTGGCACCTTGCCGTCTACAGCATAAGCCCTGGCAATTTCTATAATAATGTATCCACTATCACCTCACAACACTTCCTCAAGCAACTTAGGAAAACACAGGTCCAGCTGATCACTAAGTAGGCCAGGATTGCTAGCACAAGGAAGTAAATTACCCACTAGGACAGGAAGAAAACATTGACTTGCTGCATACACCACTTGATCATACCATTTAGGCCCAAAGCAGTTTCCTCTGCCCATTCCGTGGTGCTGGCATACCGACTTGTGAATCCAAAGTTCCAGAGAAGCATGTCCCAGCCTGTGACCCCTGTCCACCTCTCTTTGCTGCTGACGGCTCCATTGGGGTACATACAACCCAGATGGCATATTCAGCCAGAAGTGCTTGCTCCTCTGGCTGCTTTTAAGCCTGGTAGTTAGTTTTCCTTCTGATATTCCTAAAACACAGTCTTTCCTAAAGAGAGGAAAGGTTTGGATTTAGGCTCACATCCACCACTTGCATTTCTTGGTGCTGTCCAGGTCTTAATACAAATTATCTTTCCCTCTGCTTATTATGAGGCTTCCTGCCAGGAACATTTCCCATGCTATTCACCTCTTTATTTTTCCCTTTGCTGACTTCAGCCTTTCTACTGCGTTAGACAAAAGTTATTTATCCTCACTTTCAAGGCTCATTATAATTTACTCCCTACTTACTACCTCTCTTTACAATGAAGAGATGAAATTTCTTCTCCGGTTGGCGCATGGTGCCAGTTTCAAGAGCCCATGTACTATGCTGTTATGTGCTGCTGACCATTTATTTTCTGTGCTTTGGTCCTCCTCTGTGTCTTTGGCAGACGGAAATGGACAGTTGGTAACAGGAACCAGTGCTCAGGCAGTAAACCCCCTGGAGTGGACACAATCTCTTGTCACAGGCTGGAAATGTGATTTGTACAAAGTATCCACAATCCTCCAAGTTAATGCTGCACAAAGAAATAACAGGGAAATGAAGGAGAATAATGAACATGTGATATATACATATTTTCTTAATAACATTATTCTACATAAAAAGTTACTCCAGTGACATGCACTGATAAATAAGAGAAATAGGGACAACAGAGTAACCTTGGAAGTAGGGAGAGTTGCAAGATGTGTCTCGAACCTTGGAGGGGGACTGCACTGTGAAAGCACCTAATATACACAGTATATTATGCTATTAGTGTATTTAAGGTAACCATGGTCTGACTTGCAGCTTCCTCAGGCAAAACGAGTCCTTCTATTAATTTCAACGTTTTAGAAGAAGCCGTGAGGACTTCTGCATTTGTTTGCTTTAAGGAGTTTTGAGAATGACATATTACAATATAAGAGACAAACCAAGATGTTTTCTCCAAATGTTTGACAGCCATCAGTTTTATAGGAGCCTGAGAGCACAGCTCAAATTAACTCACTTGATATAGTGTCTCAAGCTGAGACTTTCCAAGCTACTAACGCAAGAGATGAATTTTCAAACACCAGACACAGGTGACAAGATAAGAAGCCTAGCACACCATGTAGAATATATAAATGGATGCATCTGTCAGCAGTTACTTTATAAGTGAATTGATCTCAATTATTTTAGAAACAGCATTTAGTGAAATATGATTTTAAAGTACCACATAGAGGAAGAAAATGTGCAAAGTAAATTCCTGACATAATGAAAATTGAAGACAGTGATAGATTCTGCTATTATAATTGGCAGAGAGAATGAAGGGGTGTGATAGAGGTGACAGTAGAACAGCATTTGGGGTATCATTTGGCTGGGATAGCAATCTTCTAATCCTGTGTCCAGCCTGTCTTCAGAGGTAATTTTCAAGGTACACATTCAGATGAGAAACAGTGGTGTTAGATGACATTTTCCCTGAGAGCTGCAAAGAAATGTTCATTCCATTGCCTTCCTGCCAGAAGAGAAGGGACCTGTCATGTATCAAATGGAGGAACAGGTGGCGATGAAAAACTGGAGTTTCGGTATGCTGAATTTAAATCCTTATAGCCCACATTCAGTTCCTTCTCTTGTGACAGGAATTCAATAAACCCATATTAAGAGGCAGGCAAACATTTTACTTTTCTTTTTTTCCTTCAGTATTTACTACCTCAGTCGTCATGAGAGAGCAACTGGGAGAGCGAGCCCCAGCTGAGAAGGGAAGCTGTAGATACACCTGGCTGTGAGAGCTGTACACATCTCAAACAAGCAAGGGCCATGATATCAATATTGAGACTGGAAATACTCAAATCACAGGTGTATCTATTCTGTATGATCTCATGACAGGTTGGAATTAAGGTTACTTAGATGTCTCACCTGTGACATTCCACATTATAACAGACATATTTGTAAATATGTTTTAACTTGCATTACTTAGGAACTTGCTAGGATCCTGTGTGGAGAATAATCAGAATGTTCACATCATGTATTCTATCCTGAATTAATGATACTGTGCTTCCTGATCTAGTTTCAGCCTCATACATTTCTTGCCTTGGTATGAGAGAGAAGGGGATTGCACAGGTAGCCCCTTGCCTGCTGAACACTGGTCTGAGGGAGCTTGACATGTTTTTGTGGGCCATCTCTCAGCGATCCCCATTGCCTGCTGGTGAAGGTACACTGTATATTTTGGGAAAAGCAGACACCAGTCTTCTAGCCTCAGGACAGGATTTATCAATGCTGAATTAAAAGTTATTAGAAATACCATTGCTTTCACAGATACACAAATATTGAATTAATTACTACATCTACGTGAAATCAGCTGAATTATGAGTAGTATTTCAGTGACTGATTTTTGTTGGAGTTTCACATTTGCAATTTATATTTGCCAATGAACCAGGCTTAGGTATGACATGAAAGTTATTGCTTTTAGTTGGCAAATGTTTTCTACTTTGCTTTTGGTTCTTGGGAATGCTGTACACCAAACTATATATTTCCCATATGAAATAGCTTTCCTGAAACATCTGCTGCCAGAAAGTTTTCCTGGAACTTGCAATGATGGATGAATTTTTGACAGGTAATTGCAGTTCAGATCAGATGCACACAGATTTAGTACCTAGAAGCTCCCAGTTTATTAAAATCACCATTGATTTATAAGCACCCCCCTCTCTTTTCACCACCATTCAGAAATTCATCACTTGGGTATGATGTTCAGGGCTCATCCAGCTGCTCATAATATGAAATACATCAGTTTATCCTAAGTTTATTTATCTCACAGCATTTCTGAGGATCCTATCACCACAGTGTCTAGTTACCATCAAAACCGACATGCACAATTAGTGCAAGCCTTTCATGAAAGCTGAAAGAAATTCCAGAACTCATATTAGTTACATGATTTCAATTATTCAGGCTTACAAAAGCAAATTAAATGTCACCACTACCCATCACACCTAAGAAAATGATGGGTTTTTTTTTTTTAGACAGTAGCTGTAAAGGCACTAATGTTTTGGTTGCTGTCAGTACAGTTTTTTCCTTTTTTGTAGCATGTAACAAATTCACTGAATAGACATGTACCACTCAGATAGATAGATTATAGACACACTGCAGGTTAAGATTTTTCTAAATTGTCACTAAGTTTGTGTAACTGATACAATGACATTAACAATGGCAGAATGGAAGGACTCCATCCAGTCAGGACAATTTAATGAGCCACATTAATAGTCTTATTTAGATGAAGTGGGATAGTTTACACTTGCTTTGGGTTCCTAGAGCGATAGACACTGATTTGTTGTGTTTGGGTTTTTTTCTCCCACATTGATTGAGCAGAGATTTTCAAATTCCATTAATATAATTTTGCTCTTTAAAAAATTCCCATTTAACTTATAGCAGCATGGTTCATTACAGTTGAGTTTTTCTGAAGTTAAGGTAAATGACATCTGCCATTCTCTCCTTATCCACAAATCCAGTCATTTTATAATGGAAGCACCCAGGTCAGGTGGGATTTAGCCCTGCTACTCTTCCTGGTCACTCACTCCTTCATGTGCCTAGAAGTGTGTCCCCAGGTGAATCACTTCATGACTTTCGCAGGGACTCAACTGAGGCTGACCGGGCTGTAGTTTCCTGAGATTTGGCCTTTTAAGATGATGGGTGGCCTTTTCTGAAGATGATGGACAGTTTGTTGGACATATGACATTTTGTGGCTTGTTTTACAGCCTTAATAGTTGATCTACCCAGTCTTTCTTTCAAAGTAACTACACCTCCTTCCTATCAATTTCATGTGGAGCCAAACTGGAATGAGTGCTAGCTACTTGATTTGGGAACCAAGACACCTCAGTGCTATCAGAAGATACAGCGCAAGAAGGGAGGACCCATGGGGACCAGGTGTTTGTACTATGTAGAGATATGTGCCCTAATACAGCTGGTTCAGACTGTGTCTCAGCTTCAGACAAAGAGAAGTTGCATTAATCTCCCTATATACTAGACAGAAAGGACAGATCACACCCAGATGTCAGATTTAATTAAATTCATATCAGTTTGAATTATGTTATTGGCATACACAGCTTCCACCAATTCACAGTGAAGGAAGCAAAGATTCACTGTAGGTATTTACTCCATTCTGGCTGTTTCCAGGCAGACTACAATCAAAACTATTGGAAAGTTAGATATTAATTTTCTTTGCAATTAATACCTGTTCTGATAAAAGACTAGTTCTGCAAGGATGACCTTCCATGACCTTCAGCAATTTTTTTTGCACCTTTCCCAGACTAAACAGAGTTAGGCAAGTGTGGGACATGCTTGGAGAAGAGCCACAGAAGGTTGAAGATGCTGACATAAAATGAGCATGGCAAAATCAGACATTAAGGCATTTCTATTTGATTTAATCCAGAATTGGTATTACAATTATTCCAGAATAAGTGACACTAAGACAAGAATGGTGGAAAGCAACAGATGATATTCTCACTTGAATACAATCTAAAAGGACACCAATGTCAGTATCTGGTCAGAGATCCCCTTAGTCTCCCTCCAGCAGCAGGCACAAGCAGATGTCAAAAGGCTACTCCACCTGCAGTTACTTCCAGATCAACAGGATGTTCTCATCCAGTTGTAAGTCGGTGCACTTACTGTCAAAGGTAAGCACAGTTTGGCTCGTGTGAACATAACTGCCTGCTCCAATTTGTCATTTAAACTCTATTTTGGATGCTGATCTTGCTCTAAACCCATTTAATGTTCATTTTATTATTCCATGTGCTAGTATCTGCACTACAAGAAGGAACCTAAGAACTTGTATACTTCTATAGAGATATCATTGCCTCTTGCTGAAAACAACGAGGCTTGTTTTAACGACTCTCAAACTAGTTTAGCTGTTTTCCTGAAGGGAATGACCACTGCACTTCTCGTACACGCAACAATAAACTATGACAGCAGTAATGCCTGTAGTTTAAACCATTCCCTTGCAAGAATAGCTATTCTTGCATGTAGAAAGCATCTTTTAAAAAATTTATAATGAGTTTGTGCTTCCAGAGGCACAGAATAATCAGAGGACTAGAAAAAACGAGTGATCTTGAAAGAAATTAAGTTTTTTAATCCAGATTAGAGAAAAGTGAGGAAGTGATGTGACAGCCTGTTACATCACATACAAACACATGAAAATAGCTCTAAAAAAGAAAAAGGCAAACAGTTATTCTTCAGGCCCATGGTGAACAGGAAGAAGCATTAGAAGGGTGTAAATCCCAGTGGAGGAGATGGATGTTAAACATATCAGACAAACCCAGAGGAATGACATGGACAATTATTAACTAAACATGAGACCAACTTTTGCTCTCAGGGCTGGTACAGAATAAAGCAGCTGAGATTAAGGGTGGTTCAGATTAGCTGCTGTTCAGCAGTCAGGGGCATCTGACTGCACTGAAGTTTTAGTGGAGCATGGCCAAAGGGAGAAATCTCTGCCACTGCTGGAAAAACTTTTTCTCCTTTTGGGGTGACTGACCTGTGGTAAGTGCAGAGGTGCACAGCCCTGTACAAAACCTTTATTTCCCTATGGATGAATCCATCCTTTCAGTCACTGCTAGAGCAAAAGGTGGATAGAAAATACACCTCCGTACCCCATTCATACGTCTAAGGTCTCAGTTTGACTACTTGAGCCCTGTGGTTTGTGGTTTCTTATAACTGACTGTTGTGGTTTAAGCCCAGCTGGCAACCCAGAACCACACAGCCACTCGCTCACTCCCTCCTTCCTCCCCCTTCTCCCAGAGGGATGGGGAGGAGGATAGAAATAATGTAACTCCCACGGGTTAAGAACAGTACAGTAACTGAGGTGTTAACACAAACCACTGCTGCTACCACCAATAATGATAAGGGAAATAAAAAGGGAAGAGAATACAACTGCTCATCACCTGCCGACTGATACCCAGCCCCACCCGAGCAGTGATCTAACCCTTCCAGAAAACTGCCCCCAGTTTATATACTGGGCATGACGGGCTGTGGTATGTTATGGTATGATACCCCTTTGGCTAGTTTGGGTCAGGTGTCCTATCTCTGCTTCATCTCGCTTCCCCTCCTCCCTGGCAGAGTATGAGACTCAGAAAGTCCTTGGTCAGAGCAAACACTACTCAGCAAGAACTAAAAACATCAGCTGAAAGTCAAAACCACAGCACTGCACCAGCTACTAAGAAGGAGAAAAATGACTGCTGCTGCTTAACCCAGGACAGTATCCACCCCTTATTCCATACCATTCACATCATGCTCAGATCCCACATTTTCAATATACCATCACTCTTGTCTCATATTATATATATATATATATATATACATACACACACACGCAAACAGAGAGAGAGATCATTCCTTAGTACGTGGAGCAACCCCTATAAAGCTGCTGAGTTCATGCAGTCCATGATGTTGGGCTCCATCTCTTGTAACAGCCTTTCAGAACGGGAGAGAGAGTGTGATGTAGCCAATCTCCCAGGCCTCCCCATAGTTGTACTTCAGCCATTGTCCTCCATACCAAAAAGGCTTTAACGGCTTAGCTTGCTTAACTGCAGCACTTGTTTCACAGTCATAAATAACCTGGGCAATAGTATCCATTGTGAAGTCCACCCCTCAATCATGAGCCCATCTATATGTTACATCTCTGCCCTGATGGCCTGAAGTGTCATGGGCCCACTGGGCCAAAAATAATTCACCCTTATGTTGCCAATCTAAGTCCATCTGAGCCACTTCAATCTTAGCAGCTTGATCCACTTGTTGGTTGTTCTGGTGTTCCTCAGTGGCCCCACTCTTGCGTACATGAGCATCTATGTGGTGTATCTTCACCACCAGGTTCTGCACCCAGGCAGCGATATCTTGCCACAGTGCAGCAGTTCAGATGGATTTACCTCTGCGTTGCCAGTTGCTCTGCTTCCACTGCTGCAACCACTCCCAGAGGGCATTTGCCGCCATCCATGAGTCAGTATAGAGATAAAGTACTGGCCA
This sequence comes from Myiopsitta monachus, assembly GCA_017639245.1. Taxonomy (NCBI): domain Eukaryota; kingdom Metazoa; phylum Chordata; class Aves; order Psittaciformes; family Psittacidae; genus Myiopsitta; species Myiopsitta monachus. The sequence goes on from CM029917.1 coordinate 48,762,909, forward strand.
CTTTTCTCATTCAGCAATGTCCAAGGCCAGCTGGATGGCTTTCACATCTGCAAACTGACTCAATTCACCCTCTCCTTCAGCAGTTTCTGCGACTTGTCATCAGGGACTTCATACAGCTGCCTTCCATCTCCAACGTTTCCAAAGCACTGGAGGGACCCACTGGACTAGATACTCGCCCATACTGTCCCACACACCCTGCCACTCATGACTGTCCAGCCTCAGGGAAAATCTCTTGGTCCTCCTATATTGTCATCTAATCCTAGACAAGATCCAAATCCAACTCCGCTTAACTTTCAAGATCAGATGAAATGGTTGCGGGTAAAACACTCGATGTGTGTCAACACGGTGATCCCCATCCCAATCAGTAGGCATGTCTCCAGGGTACCCGAAGGCCATTCAAAACCCTCAGAACCTTCAAATGACGTTGCTGTACTTGTCACTGGGGCTGGTGTAGCTGCTCTGCTTGGAGCTGGAGTAGCTGTGCTGCCTGCTGTGGTTGGAGATTGAGCAGCTGCTGTACTTGCCACTAGGGTGTGAGGGAATATCTCCCTCATAGGCTGACCACCCGAGAAGGGGAAAAAAGATATGCAATTGCTATACACTTCTACTATATACCTTCCAAAGTATAGAGGTGGTGACCACACTGAAAGTCAAAAAAACCAGCACTGCACCAGCTACTAACAAGGAGAAAAATGACTGCTACTGCTTAACCCAGGACACTGACCCACTTGTCTGCGGCATTATAAGGAAATACAGTCTTGTAAGCTGTGATCCATCTCAAGTTACTGGAAGAAGAGAGTAAGGAGTAATGTTTTAACAATATTAATTCACCCCTTAATTACACAGGCTGCTGCAAAGAAATCATTCTTCTGCCAGGATTTTCCAGTTACGAATGCTCATCAATCTTTCAATGACTTTAAATATAATATGCAGATTCTCTCTTGCTTATAAATAGTGGTTTAAACTTTTAGTAAGCTAATAATTTAGAGAAAAAAAGGGCACAGCATTTCTGACAGGGCTGATTAGAGAACATCTGAATGAAGACATACCTCTATTTAAAAAAAAATGCCTTATAGTGAGTGAAGATTTATAGAGGTGTTCTGCTGATTCATGAAAACAAGATATGGAAATTAATTTCTGTAAGCCACGCAGCGATGAAATATATAATACATTTGTCTGTAAGATAAATATGTACATTGGTTAATTAAAGAAGACGCATGAACTGGTGGAAAAAAATAAAATTAAATTCTTCTCACAAGAAAAAGAGCTGATTATAAAACCAACAGGAAATGAAACGTGTCTATTGAATAACTGTATTTTTGCTAAACCAGAAACCTTCAATATTAATAACGTACTTCATATGTAACTTCAACATCTAATGAGAGACACATACTATTGAATATCTGAAATATACCACTCTGTTCTAGCCTGTTTTCAGACAGATAGTGTTGGGCAAGTCAACCAACTGCCCAAAGGAATCAGAAGGAAGGGACGTGGGATGAAGAGCTGAAGAAACTCCCTTTGCTGCAACCCCAAATGTGGGAAAAGGGCAGCTGTTTCCCAAAGAGGATCGTTTCAGGGCACCAGAATACAAGTTTATTATGGAGCCAGACTATGGCAGTAACTGAACTGTGCTGGTCAGCTCCCTAATCAGAAGGGGAATAAGATAAAACCCGGCTGGGCCCACCCCTATGCACAGCACTAACCACTGTGGCAGGGATGTATTGCAAGTTCAACCATGATTAATTCAATATTAAAAATAAATATTAATGTCACTGTCTACCCTAAACGCTGCTTATAATATGAAACAAAATATAAAGACAGTGAAAGACCTATGAAAAGTTAAAAAGGCACAATTAGAAGTTAATTTAAGTCCATAAGCCAACTGATGAACAGCTACATTTTTATCATACGTTAAAAGTTTTTGTGGCTTCTTGCACAGCAGGCACAGAGAGGTGTGGGGAGTGTTTGTTGTTTTGTGGTTTTTGGTGGGTTTTTTAGCTAACAGAATCTGTCAATCTAAGGAACATTTCTCAGAAAAAGCAGTTCAGCTTCAACACTCTACCAGTAATAAATGAGGCTTTTCAAAAATAGAAGTGCCTACATGTGTTGATGAGACAATATGTGAATGCTGGTGAATAAATATAATCTGCCTGAGAAGGCTAAATTTTAGCTTGTCCTTACATGTAAGTGATTTGCATTTCTACAGATGTGCTGATTTTATATGCCTTATGGACAAGAAAATAGAAATGTTAAAATGCAGCTTTTCCCCATTTATGTTTAAAATAAAACTACTCAGTTGTTCTGTCAGGTTCAGAAACTTGAAGCAATTGATGCTGTTTGAATAAAAAAGATCAGGGTGCAAATCATCAAACTTAAAATCTAAAATTTCTCTAGTGTTTTTGCAAAAATAAAACCAAACTGTGAATTAGGTTCAGGCATAAATCCCTGAGAGACAAGGGCTTTGAAAACTGTAGATTTCCCTGAAACGTAAGGGTTCCAAACACATTCTCTAAGTTTCAGCTTTGCTAAAAGAAGAGGTAGTAGGTCTATGTCTTTTAATTCAAGAATGAAGACTCTGTCACAGCTCAGAATTGGCACATTTTCAGGGTTTTCTTTTGTTGCTGCTGTTGTTTTTTGTTGTTTTGTTGTGTTTTTTTTTTTCTACTGGAGTCAATAGAATGCATGACATTCAAAAGATTTTTTTGCTTTTCAAATATCTTTTCTCCATTTTCTTTTCTACCCCATAACAAAAGGAACAAAAAGCGATACAGCAAGAGAGAGCTTACTGCTTTGTGACATACAAAATAAAGAGAGAAACAAAGAAAGAAAACCAGAAAATTTCTAACGGTAACAAGAAAAACAAGTAAAATAGATGTTATAAACTTCTGTGAAGTAGAAGCAGATATGATTACTTAAAGCTTCTAATTTTAACAACTCTTATTAAAAACCTCTATATTGCTTTGTTTTCATATACGTACCTTTTTTTACCATGTTAGGATGGGATATAAAAACATGTAGTGCTAGCCAAAACTACAGAACAGCAAAGCAGCTGCATTACACCTTTAAGTGAAGAAATATGGCATACTTGAAGTATATAATCCCTCTTCTTTTCAGGAAAATTCCCAGTGGCAGAGGCGGTGGAAAAGCATGGGTGGACAAGACCTCATCCTGCCTGTTGGCCTCATGTAAGCTGCTGGGAAACCCCTGTACCTTCTGTGCCGCCACGCCTAAAGCTCTGCCCTGGTTCAGCTCCATACCCTCTGGGAGCACACAGCAGCAGCTGGGTAACACAGAAGCTTAAAATCCTACAGGTCCGCCATCTTTAGTTAGAAACTTCATTAACCCTCACAATGTTACACTGTCTTCTGTTGTGGTTCTTGCACTTGACACAGCTGGGCAGTTGACACAGCACATCTGCATCCCACTTGCTGTTAGACATACACCTCTGCTGTGGATCCTGGTTCCCCATCAGTGAGAGCCCACCCATACATCCCACACGTGTAAGACCTCCAGCACTCACCTCAGTCTAGAAGCCAGGACTCACACCACAGTCCTGCAGATCAGCGAAGCCGAGAAGAATAATTTTCAGTAAGCTTCAGGTAAGATGTTTGCATGAAAATATTTAACAATTATAATATTCTATATGCTCTAAGACAAGATGCTTATATTTTTCATTTTGTTGTCTCTGCTGTTTTTCATTCATATTATACTCAAAACACTGTCAGAGGTGGACGCCATCTTGTTCTGGGGATCAGTGGATACTAACAGCTAGGAGGTAACAGATGACGTTTTTTTTTTTTTGCTATTCTTCCCATATTAGATAATAGTCCAGTGAATCGTAGTGAATAATAATAGTCCAGTCTTTAGCTATTATTTTAGAGCCACCCTGGAAAGCTGTCTGAGGACTAACCTGGTGAGGCGGAGCAAGCCGCTAACTTCCCCTTTCTCTCAAGAGTTGCACACAAATCCATACTATGAATACCCATGGTCATGTTACTTTCAGCATAAGAAGCCATGAATTGAAGTTATGTATTATTTTGACCTTTCTACTCTGCTGACATCACATTCTCCCCACTTTGCTCCCTTGCTTTGGCTCTTCAGATCAGTGGTCTTTGTTTGACCTCTCCCTCAACCATGTTGAGAGGTCATCCTTTTTACATGCACTGCCCTTTTTATCTGGAGATTATTTCCCAGATTTCCCATGGTGATCCACCATGTCCATTTTGTGAAGTTCACATTCAACTAATCAGCTTTCTTTTGAAATTAAGACAGATTGTTCTCCTGCACAGTTGTTTACTTCTGATTTTATCCATATCTTGACCTCTTCTGTCCCTGAGTCTCAGGTGTCAGTGATCATAGGATGAAATCCACTTAGGAATAGTTCCAAGCAAGGTACTCCACTGCTCTTAGAGAAAAAACCCTGTTGCATGACTACTCCTACATCAATCTGATAAGAAAGGCCAGAGGTTTAGGGCCCAAATGCACAAGAAAAAGAATTAGAATTATGAATTCCTCATAATAAGAATTTGTTGGTCAACTGTGATTAGCTTCTAGCTCCTTACATGCTTCTGAATAGTGAGAATAAAGAGGCTGGGCCTTTCTAATTGCACAAACCTGCGTTTGTTATGCAAAATATATTAGGCCCTTTATTTAATGAATTTTTACCATCTTATCTCACCTACTCCAAGAACACTGCATCTTTTCAATATGCCTTGCTGACACCCTCTGGCTAATATGGCAATTTATCATCAGCAATTCCCCATGTCACTGTTGGGCTTTCAGTTCAATACAGTGTTTAAGACATGTCAGAGTCCTAGAGAAGCTTGGAATAAGAGTTAATATGATGTGAAAATACAGATTTAAATTTAAATGGCGTGCTTTATTTTTGCCACTGTGGACCCTTGAGTCCTACCATGCTATTGGAATCATTAACAATCACTGCGCAGAATGACACTCAGTAATTGCATCCTCATTTCTGTTTCTTATCTTATTCTTTAGCCCTTCAGGATTTGGATTGAAATACCCAGCCTAAACATTATCCTTCAGAACAGGAATCTCATCAGATAAAGGAATTGTTTTAACACCATAAAACATTAGAGCAAAAGATTAGAGCCCAGGGCAGAGGTACAAAGAAAACCACATGTTATTGAGTGTTTTGGTTTCTTTACTGTGTTAAAGAATAGACACATTTTCAATAGCTTGAGGGAAGGAAAATTTGATGCCTTAGCAAATATGGATCAAAACTAAACTCATCAGCTGTATGATTTTCTTTGCAAAGACAGTAAAAGAATTAAAATAACAAAATACCAACTTATAAGGTACCAAGAGAATGCAGTAGGTTTACATGCAATTCCAAATATTCCTTGTAATCAGTGTCAATAGTCAACTGATACTGATATGTACATACCAATACTGAAGAAGAAAACCCCAAACCTTTTGTCATTTATAGTGGAACTAACAATAAGAAGTGATCTCGTGTATAGGTAGAAGTTAAGCTACCAAACTTTTTTTTTTTTTTACTTTCAAAACTGACAATGTACAGAATCCAGCTTTAAAACTAATGACTGATCTTACTTTAGTGTTCTCTCATTCAACTGTATATTGGTAAAAAGATCAGGTACTTTTGATAAAACACAGCATGCTTTGTGATTATTTTTATATATAATGTCAGAATTATTTAGAGAACAATAAAAATTATTTAGAGGCTTGAAGCTGAAAATAAATCCATCTGATGTCATACTTTCAAAAGCTGTTCTTTCCTCTGCAATTACTAATGCTGTTATTTTGAGCGGAATAGTCCACACAGGTCTGATGGCTATTCGAAGAGGACTAGAAAATGGAGGTTTAGCAGCCAGGCAAAAATATTTGACCACACATAATAAAAATAGCCAAAGATGTTACAAGTTAATGAGAAAACTAATGAACTTGAGATAACCCGTAAAATCATTATAGATGCAAAGGAATTCAAAGACTGTTAATCACAGGCAGCTAAAAACACCACCTTTGTCTGCTTACATTTGGGTAAAAAAAAAAAAAAAAAAAAAAAGGCAACTATAGGAACTTTTCCCTACTGAGAGTTTACAGAAAAATAGCTAAAGGTATTAATTCTCTTGATAGGAACAAACCTCACTCGGTCCATGAAATAAAATACTGAGTTTGGCTTCTATAACTCCCACTCCTGCTGCAAGTAGAACAACATGTGTACAGTGAAACTTCTAGAGGACCTGCTGTCCATTTCCACACCTGGGAACATGGAGAAAGATTGGCTCCTTGTGTTGGTTCAAATAAGAAAGAGGCATACAGCCTCAAACTGTGTGAATAACACAGACCAGTTAATCGCCCTTTTCTTCTCTACAGTTTAAGGCCTTCAATGAAAAGGGTTTATTCTCAAAATACACCTGTATTTAATATGAACTGAGGAGATATTGTTGATGGAAAACACAGAAAAAAGAATCGTTTTTCAATTAAGTCCTCAGAGACAGAATTAAACCCAATAAAAGTAATAATTTTCACAGGAAACCAGCTCTATATTCCATAAAAACCTTTCCTAAAGCAATTAAGAGCTGTGAAACTGAGGTTCAAAATTGTGCACAGGTTTCTGGTGGTATTTGCCTTCAAGGTAGAGGTGTTCCTTGGTGAGGACCGACTGCAAAGAAGAGAGTAGGGGATATAAAGTGCAAAAGGGAATTAATATAAGAACTTCGGAATGTTTCAATATGAAATGCCTGTATTTTTTGCCTTGTGACAAGTATATAAATGATTGATACTGCATTGTACTTGAACTCCAGTGTGCACTGGTATGGCACAAACCAGAGCATCACTTTCTTTCACAGAATTAGTTAACTGAAGACTTCCAGAATCTGACGTTGGCTTGCTTTGTATTCTTTAGAGGTTGCTGATCTCCCATATCAGTTGGTTATGACGTGTGTCTTGACAGTCTCATCAATGGACTTTGGCATTAAGTCCTAAATGAGAAAGATTTAAGCCTAGGTTTAAGAAGAATGGCTTGTATGACAAGGAAGAAAACTTAACCAAGGGTTGCAAGTGCCATTTGTATATCCCTAATTCTATTTAAATATCACTTCTTTTCCAATTCTTACTTAACTGTGAAGTGCTTTTTTTTCCAAATAGAAGTAAATAATTTAACAAGTATTCTTACAGAGAATTCAATATCTATTGAGAAGTCTGGGATATAATATTGCAAATCTGATTTACAGAACATAGGTTATCTAATAAAACCTCATTACAAAAAAGTGACAGTATTAGAAGGAAGATGGATCATTTCTCATAAGGAAGTGATGCATTACTGATTCTATTGATATTAAAAAAAAATCTATACTTTTCTTATTTTGCCTTCATCCTTGGCTAGTAAGTTAATACTACTGTCTTTGGTCTACCTGTGCTGCCTCTTCACAACTAATACTGAAGAACACTCAGTTTCCCTTTTAATTTCTTCCCACTTAGGTGCCACCACACAGTGGAGATTAGCACAGAGTGATGACAGCACCTATGCTGGTTAGATTCAGTGAGGAGGCAGGATATTAATCCCAGCCAATCATGAAGACAGTTCAATACGTGTGCCATTTAAGCAGATTATATGGATCTGGATGACTTTCTACTTGTACAGAGTTCTTCAGTTGCTCAGATGCCTAAAGCAAGACAAGATGTTAGGAGCAGTGCCAGCTCTGCTTCAGTAAATGTAATGAATCCATATTCATGTGTGACAGAGGTTCAGTGTCATGACTTGGTTTGAAATATGAAATGGACTCTAGATCACCAAAATACGAATACTAATCCAGGATAAGGTGAAAAAATACTCTTGTTTCCATCTTTCCTCAATGGTGGGTCTCATTCTACATATGACAATAACAAATACCTGCTCAGCTGTCAATAACCTGCATCTATGAAACAGATTCTGCCAAGAGTTCCCCACTGCTGTAGCCAAAAGCCCTTAAAAAACTTAAACTAAAAAGCACCAGCAAGTGTGTAAAAATTTCATTACCCTACCATGAATTACACATTTGTGTTTTAACAAAGGTCTGACTTCCTCCCACATTTTTTAAAGGTGCTATACACAGAAGATGGGAGGGTACTGCTTACATTTTGCAAGCCAGGAGCTAGGGGATTGAGTAAAGCAGTCATGAAATGGTATTTCTAGAAAAAACAAATAAAACTAAAGAAGGTAATATGGTTTTATGTAATATTTAATAAAAAAAACCCAAGCAAACACACACACACAAAACACAGGCAAATTTACTGCAATTGGAAACGTTAGAAATATTAGAAAAATTATATAGGAGGCTAACAGAATATATGATGTCATTTTAGGTCCCTCCCCCAGCTCATGCTTTGTCCTTTACAATACAGCCACATCCTAGATTTGGAAGGTCAGAAAAAGAAAAAACAACAACCCATACATTTGAACCATCTCCTGTTTCTTCTCCCATCTTATTGTTTTCTGTTATCTTCGCAGTGACGTGATGAATGATCAGGAGCCTGAAAACTGAACTCAAAACTTCATAATCAGAATTGCAATGGGAAAGAATTATTGGGTAACCTTGGGAGAAGCTGCTTGTTTGGTTTTCTTTTTTTCTTTGAATCCAAATCCCTGGAAAGCTGAACCTGAAAGAGGACCATGTGCTTCCTGCGCCTAGCTACAGAAGGAAGGAATGAAGCAGAGAACATGGGTTGATGGTAAGTCGAGTACAAATAAATGGTGAAGACAAATGGTTGAATGCCACTTGATATGGGGGAAAGCTGCGTAGTTTCTCTCTTTAATAAAGATCTTTTCCCTTTAAGAAAGAGCCTGTAAGTCTAGCTTAATTTTTCTTTCTCACTATAGCCTTGTTCACCAGGCAAGTATTTCTCCTCTAATAAAAATTAATACATGCTAAATCTCCAGTAAAGGAAGTTAAACATCATACATTACAATCAATGCACACCCCCACACACTCAATAATGTCACTGAAATCAAACTTCAACATTTTATATTAACTTGATTTAACCATGCAATCAACAGCATATGGTAATGTTAAATCAAGGAGATGAGTCACTGTATAAAACCCATTTCTTTTCACACAGAGGGAAGATTAAACACCTATTTAGTGATAAAATCAAGAGGATAACTTAATCAAAGGACTGTGTATGGGGATATACTCCAAAATGGGGATACTGTCAAAGATCCAATTAGAAAGGGGATGGATCATTACTTTATACACAGGTCTGAGCACAAGGTGTTGCACAGCCATATTGTTTGCAGAAGTTTATGGAGACATTGTGGGTTACAGTTACAGAAATGTTGGCACAACCCCAAGTGTTTCCTTTTCCAATCAAATATGCAGACCATTAAAGATGTTCTGCAGCAAGCCACTTCCCTAAGAAGGTGTGTGGGATAGGATCAAGATGTGACTTCTCCCCCTTATGTTCCTCTTCACTTTGAGAAGAGTTGCTGTAGCTACCAAAATGCTGGAGAAGCTTCTAAAGGGCAAAATGCTTGCAGCTCATGAATTACAGAGAATGACATTGACTTTCCCAGTCATTGGAAAATTATGATCATACTGAGGTGAGGAAAGCTGAAAGGAAACTCCCTGTTGCTATCAACCTATCAAAGCAGTGACAGCACCAGTAGGAGAAAAATATTAACATGTTGCTAAATTTTGAAACTAAAATTTAATCTAAAACCTCCAACAACAATAAACAGCCACCTAAACCTAACAAAAAACAGGAAGCAGTATTTTTCCTGTCTCCCAGGTTTTGGTGCCCTGGGAGCAGATCCCTGGGTTAATTCTCTCCTATTTGTTTGCCAGGGGCTCCAGGTTTGGTCCATTGTATCCTTTTTCTCACCAGGACTGCGCTTGTCTAAGGTGTCAGCACCTGACTCCAGCCAGCCAGCAGTATATGTCAGCAGTACATGCCTGAGCATCTGTACCTTTCACACCCCAAGGCATTTACAGAAAGCTGTAAATGAAGAATAAGAATTATAAGCCTCAGACCTACTGAAAGACTTGAGATGAAGTCAGCATTGGTTGCTTCCTTTTTTACATCATTCCACCACAGCAGTACATTTTGCATTTTTTTTTTCTCTTGGTACAATTGTGATTATAACCAGGCTTTGATAATCCAAAGAACACATAATACACAAGTATTCTATAGTCCCTATTTCTTCAGATTTTGTATCATCTAGGTTTGAAAAATATTCACATATTGCTTCCACATATTTTCTTTTATCCTGAAAATTCCTGATTAATGACAACTCAAACTTCTCCACATTGGTGCACAAAGTGCTCTCCCTGATCATTTAACATAGATTCTGTTATGGAGTAACAGTGTAAATATGGTAGGCAATTTATGAAAGTCTCCAGTAGGTTATTCATCTTTTTTCCTAGATTTTTAACTGCAGTGTTAGCTATAACATTAAAACTTTTGATAAATTACCAGAATATAACCAAGTCTAGACACCTTACTGCTATGAGGAGTCAACAGTGTCTTCTCAGTACTGACCAGGGGTGCTGGAGCATGGAGCAGACGATGTATCTTTGGGCTTCACAGCTACCTGAGTCAGCTTGCTGGGAAGAGGAAGAGGAATACCAAGGCATCTCCTATGCTGGCTCTGCAGCCACAGAAAGCAGACCAGAGCCCCCATCTTGATAATTGCATCAATTTTCTCCTGAAGAAGTAAATACTGGTAGTCTGAAGGTCTTGACATGGAAGTCTAGAATATGAGATCAAAGGCCTTTCCCTTGTCCTAGTGATTTTTAAGTTGCACAGTTCCTCTTCCTCTTGTTCGATGACTGTTATGGATTCTGCATAGACTAAATCAGTCACTTCAGACTGCCCCTGCACCAAATAAGTGTGACCTGAGGACAGGAAGTGCTGCTGCTCCTCCTTGACCCCCTCCCCAAATCTTCAGATCTCCAAGAGCTCAAATGATATATTAAAAAAGCCAAATCCTATAATCAGTATAATCCCACAGAAATATTCCCAAAGCTTTTCTAACAATGCCTGAGTTCAAGTGGAAAGACTTAAACAAAATCCACTGTATTCAGATACTAAAACCTACATGATTTGATAGATATTTAGTTCCAATTAAACAGATGATTAAAGAAGAGAAAGCTCAGAGAATAATCAGCCTTATTTATACTAATGCTGCTAGTTTAATTAATCAGTTTTGAAACCTTCAGAATTGAGATAAAGAATCATAAGATCTGGAGATGAAAAATCACTATGTAGAAACTGTGGATTGTTATTATCTAAGATAACACGTGAACACCAATTGCTGTTGGTGATGGTTTGTCTTTTGTGCCTGTTCTCCTGGTTGCTGAAGGGAAAAAGCTGCTCATCTCTCCCACACTCCTCAGCCCATTGAACTGTGGCCACAGGACCTTCATCTATTTTATACCATCCTCTCTCTAGCTATAGGGGATATCATGCTCCAGGGAAATTCACATTACCCCAAAATGTATTTCCATTCCCTAGTTTCACACTTCAAATCCCTACAAGATGACCTAGCAGAAAAAGTGGGAAGACTGAGAAAGCAGAAGTCCATAACGCTTCAGGCCATAACACATCACAAGAATATTATAGTATGCCAGATGCTTAAAATATCTGCAGTAACCTAAAAGGACAAATAATATTAACCTAATATAGGCATTCACACCTTTATCTATGCACTCAAAGAATTCATGTGACAGACTGTTTTTGTTTATGAAGCTATTTTTCGAGAGCATATAAAGGTCTCTCTCACTACACACTAGTAAAATAAACTATGAAAATAATTTTACAGTGACATAAAAACTATAAATCATAGAGACAGAAACCCATGGATGTATCTTTGTTTAACATGCTGTCCTTGAGTCCTCCGGTTATGCTCATATAGCAGATACTCTAAAAATCTGTGATTTTACATATTAGCTGTGAAGTGATGTTTGACATAATGGATGAGTAAATAAAACTGGCTCATCTCAAACTGCATTTCAACATTACTTTTATGTCATCCTTGCCCCTCAAGTTTAAGGAGTATCCTTACACTAGTTAAAAGTAGTTTTGTTGATTTAATTTTGTATTTATGTCTTTACTTAGCTGCAAGAGATCTTTCCAATAAATAGAGTGGGTACGAATCTTACATTACGGCTGTAAATTCCTGCAGCAGGACACATTTTTAGTGATGCAAAGGCTGGTGCTCGTGGGCTCCTTCATGATAAATACATCAATGTCCGTCTGAAGCTCCTAGTGGAAATACGGCTTCAATTTTTTTCTTAAAAGCATGGATCAGTCATTGTTGCCCTTGCCTATTCTTTTCTGTTGAATGCTTCAAATGATTTGGAGTATCTGTAAAATTCGAACAGCACTTTGGCTACATGTTTAACAATCCTATTGAATAACATTTAACTTTGATGCAGCTCTTGCTCACTTTCTTTGAGATACACAAGGAGCTTATCCACACTTAAAGATAAATGTGATTAAGGACAATCCAACAAATTCTATTTATAAAGTAGCTGTTGTGGTTTAAGCCCCTCAATAACTCACGCACTCGCTCTCTCACTCACTCCCCCCTCTTTCTTCACCCAGTCCCGGGAGGATGGGGAGGAGAATCAAAAGAATGCAACTCGCACAGGTTGAGATAAGAATAGTTTAGTAACTAAGGTATAACACAAACCATTGCTGCTACCACCAATAATAATAATAAGAGAAATACAAAGAAAGACAATACAACTGCTCACCAAGCCCGACCCAGCCAGTGCACCCCCCAGCAGTGAACCCCCACAGTGCACACACACACACACCTCCCCGGCTCTCTGCCCTCCGGTTTTTACATCCTGGGCATGACGTGCTGTGGTATGGAATAACCTCTTCGGTCAGTTTGGGTCAGGTGTCCTGTCTCTGCTTCCTCCCGGCTTCCCCTCCTCCCTGGCAGAGCATGAGGCTCAGAAAGTCCTTGGTCAGACCAAAACACTACCAAGCAGTAACTGAAAACACTGGTGTTATCAGCGCTGATCCCAGGCCCAAAATCAAAAACACAGCGCTGTACCAGCTACCAAGAAGGAGAAAAATGACTGCTGCTGCTGAACCCATGACAGTAGTATAAGGCCTGAAGAATACCCTCTGATCAGGACCTAACAGCCTCTTGCGCCATTGGGCCCTGGGTAATATATTCCATATCTCTGGAAGAAAGTACTTAATATCTGAGCATTAGATGCAGGCCAGAGAAGAGCTACAGGCTTAAGCAATAAATTAGCTTATTCTTCAATCTAAATTAATTCTAATTTTGTTCTTGGGACTACAATATCATTAAGAACATTTTGCAAAATTGTTTCAGAAACTTTCTCTTTTACTGCATTGACTAGAAACATTTGTTCTGTGCTTAATGAATTCATTCATTCATGTTTTAGATTAGTAATTCTTCATTACTAAAAAAAAAAAAAAAGGCAATTCCAGGTGAAGGATACCTGGAAAGCCAGTGAGAATCACACACTTAATTCTTTAATGTGGTATTTGGGTCTGGCTCACTAGTAATGATGGAGAGGTGACATATTTTTTGATGTCTAAGTCTCTTGTCAGAGTTTTATCAACCCTTGCAGGTGGATTACAACATAATTCTTCAAACTGAAGAAGTTTGTGACTCACTGAAAGGAATTGCAAAGGCGAGAAAGACAGGAGGAATGAGCTTCCCCTCATGAAGTTTGCTACTCCAGCTTTTTTGTCAGTGACGCATTCACGTCTACTTAAAATGCAACATGTAGAAGTGGCTTTGATTCTTTCCTCCTTAATGATCTGTTCAGTTAGCAACCTTGTCATGGAAACATGACACTACCATCTTGTTAATACCTTATGGAAGAAATATTCTTTGAATGAAAGCATCAGCAATGTTCCTTAACCTACCTTAAGGAAAAGTCTCTATTTTATGGCCAGGTACACTAAAAAATGGTAATATTTGAAGTACTGGACAGCTGAAGCCACCACAATATATAACCCATCAGCAATTCCCTGGAGAGCCTTGAAGACCTCAGAAATTGACCAAGCCTATTTGCAAAGCAGTATTATTGATATCATCAGTATTTGCTTTGGCAAGTAAATGCTGCATTTTTGCCAAGAAACCCCACGCTGAGTCATTTGTGAAATTTCTTTCAACTCGTTAAAAAAACCCTACAGTATCTGAAGGGGGGCTATAAGGATGCTGGGGAGGGACTCTTCATTAGGGACTGTATTGACAGGGCAAGGGATAACAGGTTCAAACTTACACAGGGGAAGTTTAGACTGGATGTAAGAAAGGAATTCTTTCCTGTAAGGGTGGTGCAGCACTGGAATGGGTTGCCCAAGGAAGTTGTGAATGCTCCATTGCTGGGGGTGTACAAGGCTGGGTTGGACAGAGCCTTGGGTGACATGGTTTAGTGGGAGGTGTCCCTGCCCATGGCAGAGGGGTTGGAACTGGATGATCTTAAGGTCCCTTCCAACTCTAACTTCTATGATTCTATGATTATGAGTAGGAACAAGTGTCTATGCTTGGATGTAATCACAAAAGCCTTTCTGAACTGCAAATTAACCATCGTCTGAATAAGAACCCCCCAACCCAAGAACCAGGTCATGTGAAGTCTGGGTTAATAAATGTGCTGCCTGGCACAGGAGAACTGCACCCTCTGAGAGCAAGGACCCTGTGCCCACATGTGCCAGGATCACTATTGCTACTGGCTTCACTCACAATCTGACCACCAGCCACCAGATGAGACAGCTATTGAGACAGACTGTACCGCTAGATCAGAGGCAAGTCTTTTGGAGGTAATGAGGACAAATTATTGACTTTGTCCTTGAATAATTCTACTGAAATCAGTGGTTTTCCACCTCAATATGAGTGCGTGTATGCACTAGAACCACCTGAAATTATGCTTGTGTACAAAATCCTTCTCAATCATGTCACTTGAAAGTTTCATCAAAGGTGGTCTGTATGCAACTCAAGCTAATAAATAGCACAGCTTACAAGGAGAGAGCACAGTACTTTCTGCAAAAAAGAAATTATTATGTCTCCTTAAATAAGCTGTTTACAACAGAGTAGTGAAGCAATTCATGTAAGGAAGATTATAATTCTCAAAAGTAATTTGTTTAAGCAGCATTGTGATGCACAAAAAAAACCCCGCAACAACCAAAACACAATCAAAACCAAACCAAATGCCATGACAGAAAGCATTGCCAAGGCTATTGGCAGGGCTATACCACACCTGAGTCCAAAGGAACAGGGGCTGCTCGGTAGTGATTTCTACTGGGAAACAGGGCTAATGCTTTCTCCAGTATTCAACAAGAGAAGCCAGACGCCAACACAGAGCCCAATGCCTGGCTCAGCAGGAAAGCAGTAACCTCTCCTGAGCCTCCACCCAACCAGGCCTTGCAGAAATGTCTCTTTCCTGTTGATCCCAAGCTAAGGCTCCAGCCACAGCCAAGGATCTGCATCTGGCAACACAAAAGTAATTGTGATTTTACCTGGGCAGCATCGCACAGTAACAAAGCAGTCACTCACATTACTGTGTGGGGACTCAGTCTGGTCTCTGAGTATGTCCCTTGTGTGTCCTTGTCCCTCCAGCAAACATGAGTATTCCAGGCACCTTCATCATTATTCCTGGCTCAGCGGCAGAGGGATACAATGATGCAAACCATCAAAAAATGTCAGCAGCAAGTTGCAGAAAACAAATAGAGGATTTGCAGCACCTGAAGCCTCTGCAGGTTTCCAACAGGGCAGCAGAGGTGAAGCTTTGGAAAGGAAAAACAAGACTTTTGGTACCTTGCCTGGTCTCAGCCAGCCTTTTACAGCCCAAGCTGCCTCTATTCATGCTGCAGCACCAGATGTTAATATCTAGGACAGGTGCCTGGCATTTTTTAATTTGAAAATATGCCAGAGGTGGCTGTGATCATCAGCTAGTGGGACAGCAAAAGCCCCATCTGCAGTCTTTCATGGCCCTCCATCACAGACTTTTACTATAGTTTTGTTCTACTCATCGGTCTCAAAATGTCAATATTCCATTGGTTAAGCGTAGCATAACTTGAATAATATAACAGAAGCATAGAATTACTCAGAATTCCAGTTCCAGGCTGTTTATGGGCTAACCAGAAATGTAGCTAAAACAACTCAGATTAGCAAAAAGCATACTAAAAATCATAGGCTGTGTGTGGGCATTTTATGAGTAATAAGCAAATACATTAATGGCATGTACTTCTTGGTGTGAACTGCTTGCCTGCTTCTAGCTGCTAACTACCAGATGTTCCCATCTGAACCTGCTGGTTTTCACATATTGCCTTTATCCAGCTAATAATATAAATGAATCACCAGAATACAGTAATCTATAGCTGAAATATTAATTAGCAGCTACCCTGCACATTATGTTGCAATAAGCACAGCCAGAGAAGTAAGACAACTTTGAAAATCCAGATAGGTATGTCTGTCTTCTTACAAATGAGAACATGAATACTCAATAACTAAAATTTAAAAGATGAGGAATTTTCAGTTATTCTGTACTTTTGATTTTGATAACACAAAAAATGGGAGATAATATTCCTTATTAATCCACATCAAATGCCTAATATTTTTGGCAGGCTGTTCTCATATGGAGCCACAAAATCCCTACCCAGCCCATTTCCAGGGACCAGATGCCCCAGCTGCAGGAGAGCAGGATTACACAAAAGACAGCCTCAGAACTGGTTTTGAAAATAACCAGATTTTGAATGCTGAGGAAAGAACAGATAATAATTGAATATCTATTAGGAAATGCTCTCAGAGAACAAACGCAGATATACCAGTGGCACATGATGTTAATACATAAACATTTTGTAAAGAATGTTTGTAAAGAAAAGTAACATTGATATCCCCAAGTGGCTACGATTCAATGAGATGTAAGCACAGCCAGGTGAAGAGACAGACTCTGGCAGAGGAAGCACACAAATTTCAGGTGCTGGCTCTGACCTTGCAGTTTGAGGCCATGAGCTCTTACTGGGAAATGTACAAAATGCAGCTGCCATGGTTACAGATTATCCTCTCCCCACAAGAGGATGACTTCTTTTCTGTGTGAGGTACTGCTATGGGAAATGCACAGACAGGATGTAAAATGTGTCTTCTCCTTCCTAAACCCATGTCCTTTAGTGTAAAGCAAAGCAAGCGTACTTAGACACCTGACCATAATGCTGCCTCCTGGCCAGGACAGATCAAAGCTCATTTTAGCACTATAACATTTCTGTTCAAAGGATCAAGCCATAAAAAGAAATTTATTATACATTATACATTAAATAACTTACATTGCCTCCAGAACTAAAATGGCTTTTGCAGATGGTCACTTTGCATAGATTTTCCAAGTGTCTTTCACAGGACCTAGGACTCACAATTTGAATACTTGCAAGACTTGTCCCTGCAAGTCAAAAAACGACAGGTCCCAAAAAAACCCAGAAACAAAGATGCACCTTCCAACATAAAACTTGATTTCACACCAGACAATATTTACATAAATCTTAAAAGCAGTTCAGGGATACACACACAAATAAAAAGGTTTAATTAAAAGAAAGATATCATGAAGAACGTAAACACTAAATACATTACTAAAACTATTAAAAAAAAATACAGATGCTATCTTATGTACTTGTTGACTTAAAATCTGCCTTCAGTTAGACCTATGAGGAGCACAGCTGCTGTAAGGGTCCAGGGAGGGCAGAGTTTAGATCACATAAATTTAGATTTTTTCCTCTTAGCAACTTAATAATCATGAAATTATATAACAGCTCTTTAAACCAATTACCAAATGTCAGAAGGTGCCCTGATTAAAATACACACATTCCCTGAAATGTGCTATATTCACAGATTAGGCGTGTGTTATTTATAGCTATAAATTTCCTCAAGGCACAATAATGAAGAAAGTGGTAATGAAATCCCAACGCCTGAATATCTCCCTTATGTTTGAAAGCAAATCCCATGAGACCCCTCTGTAATCCAACCTGAGGGGAAAAACAATTCTTTCTAAACCAAAGACCCTACAAACAGCCTCTCCCGCCTTTGTAATTTCATATTTGGTGTTTCATTTCCAAATTTACTTAAAAACCTACCATTCTCTTTGCTCCCACATACTCATTTTATCAAAACGATTCTTTGAATTTCCTTCCTTATTTTTATTTGCCAACACCACAAAGTGAAACCCAAATGCTTAAGAAAAGACAGATTTCTCTTTATGGGTGCATTATGCGCTTGGAAAACAAAGTTATTCAACGTGCCTTGTTCTCTTGGCATGTGCCTCAGCTTCCTGCCCTAACCAGCGGCTCTGCTGCCCTTCTCTATTTTTGTCCCATATTTTCTGTTTGTTCATCAGAACTGTTATTCTGCTTCTCATGTATGTTATTCTTCTTTAAAATAATTTATTAACACTCTTTTCTCCTTTATTTATGGTCATATACACATGTACTATATCACATGCAGAAAAGCCTTTTTGAATTATACGGCAATGACTGCAGTGAAACATTTTACACTCATCCAATTTGATGCAGTCAACCTGCAGCATTTCAAGACATGATTAATTCATCATGTTTGTAACATGAGTGCATTAGCACAAAACAAGGATAAATGAAGGAGACTATCTCTTTTGGCACGTGAACCAGTCTCTAGAAATGTGTGGTGGTTTTGCCTTTCATGACGGGTGTAAACACCACTGAACTGCCAAAAACACCTGAAGGTACACAAGAATATTTTAATACATTTCTAACCCTTTATTGATAAAACAATCAGTATCAACTGGTTATTAATTTCAATCACTATCTTTCAAACCCCAACGCAGTAACATCCTCCTTCTACTCCAGGTCTTTGACAGGAGCCTCCCCCCATCTATATTCCAATAGCAAAATGAACAGCAGCAGAGCCTCCCCCCAAAACTTGGCAAGAACATGTTGCCTGCTGCTTTTCTTGTCTCTATCCTCCTTCCCCTTTGACTGACTTTCACTTCTTTCTTTTCACCTGTCTCTCTCCACCTTTGCAGGTTAGCTATTTTCTTGCGTTGTTAGCTTATTTCAGGCAGCTTAAAAGCTCTTGGAGGCATATGAAAGGGTGAAAAACTGTACTAGGAGCCAGGAGTTGCATCTTTATATTACTTTTGCAGACCCAACTCTTAGCCAGAGGGTTAGCAGATGGGCATGTGTTGTCAGAAAACATTTTGGATTTAAACAAAATTACACTGGCTCTTGCTGGGACTGGTGCAGTAGCACAGTGACCTCAGGAGCCATTTCTACCTACGCACAGTGGTCAAAGGTGAAATGTGCTAAGGTTTAATTTACTTGATTTAAAACCTCTCTGTAAGAGATGTGGATAATAGAAACAGATCTAAAAAATATTAAAATAGTTCTCATTTTCCCTAACCTCCTTTCCTGCAATTCTTTTCACCTGTTTTTTATTATTCTGGCTTTTGAAGAGCTCTAAGACATGTTTTTCAAGCATTTTTACCTAATAGAAGCCTCTGGCCTCTGCTTTTGAAGACAAATGTACAGCTGTAAATGGCAAAATAACGAAAAGCAAACCCCAAAATATTTCTGTCGGTTGGCTCCAACGACAAATACAAAGTAAGAGGCTTACATGGGAAAAAGTCTCACGAACATGGTTTCCAATGGAGAAGTGGTAGCTGTGCGGACACCTTTGGATTTGGATTTTAGAGACTCATGAATAATTTAAACTAAAAGCACACTTAAAACACCACTCTGCTTTGGACTGGGTAGCATGCCACTTGTGGGTGCTTTAAAGCCTGTGGTTACTGTCCCTTACTGATAGACGCTTATGGAGGAGTTTGCATAAGTGAGGTATGACTTTGATACAGGCGATTTCTGTCATGAGGGAGACCTTTCAGGGCCGTCTTTCCATCTATTGCTAGTAAAGGGTTTTCTTGCTTAGTTTCAGAGCTGCTGGATGGGAGGCTCCTGATTCTCCCTCAGGGAGACCTCTGTTCAAGCTAATGGACTGCCCTGTCAAAAAGAGTTGGGCTTGCTGCTTTTCACTGCCTGCCTCCGAGGCCGATTTCTTTTTCTGACTTGTGCTGACAGTGCAATCTGTGCGCATTTGGTTGCATTGAGCTTTCACATTGAAATCTGTGACTTGCTCTGTCAGCTTCCACTCTTTAGAAGAAGCTCACAATGAACTGCAAATGCACTGTCCCACTGCAAAAAGCTTTCAGATCATCTCTGGGCTCAAGAGGCGACATTTACTCTGTGGTTTTGCCCTATCACAGCATCTGCAGAAATATTCCAAATTTTATTCTCAGCTGGGAACTCTTTCCAGAAAGGACCCGGCCTTCCAGGAAATCCCTTCATGCCTTTTCTGGCCAACAATGCCATCACACAGATGTACCATACCCTGATGGCTTGCTCTGTGCTGCATGCAGCCATGCTCCAAAGGGCTCTGTCCACATCAAGGCAGCCTGCAAATGTCTCCCCCCAAAATAGGCATCAAGACATCAATATGAGGATGATAATAAATCAAGAAATGCAGTCAGGGACCTATTCTCAACTTTGGAATGCATTTAACATCACTCAAGACCATGGTGTCAGCAGAGACAGAAGTCACTCTTTAATTGAGAGGTCAGAGCTCAAGTATCTTAACATCAAATTTTAAATTATTATTGTAAAGGCTGTTTTTATTATTTTGTTCATTCCAGAATGTAATTACCTTTTTTTTTTTTCTGGACTGAATGAAGATGCTAGGTGGCAAAGGCTGGCTTTTGCTAGCAGAAGCAGACTCTATAAGCCATTGTGTTGTTAATTTTGCAGTTATCTTGGCGTCCTTAATATAACTTAGCTGTTTCTTTTCTTTATGGGCACCTTATTCTACTCGATTCTGTTTCACTTTGAAACCCCATTGATGTTGAGGATTTAATGCATTTTTTTTCATGCTGTGCAAAATGCTGATGGAATCTTTGTGCAGACTCTGAGGTGAGAGAACAAGGTAATTCTTATTGTCCCCTTTGTACTGTATCTCTAGAAATCCATGCACATGCCCTCTAGCCACACAGTCTGCACAGAATCATGAAGAAATAATTTTGTTTTATTCACTACAAAAGCACTTTTTTAAAGATGTGTCTTTAAAATTGCCCTTTTAAAAGTCTGTGCCTGCATAATGCATTGCTTTTAAAAGGGACTTGAATGATTGGTCCAATTATACATACCTTAGCACTCAGGCTGCTGCTTCGCTGAAAGGGGAAACCATCTACAGTGAAATCAGAGGTCTGTATTAGATCTGAATTTAGAAGGAAAAGAATTTCATTCACTGAGGGCAGTGGTCAAAGGACCCCATCTGCAGCCTGTACCAGTCATCCAATTACTCTGTTTCTGGCATTTTCAAGGATTTGAAACCCATCCAGACTTTTTATGATCCAAATCCACCCAATCCTTGATCTATAAAGGCAGAGAAGAAAGAGTGAGCTCCCATTCCCCCCTTTTAGACATACTTCCAGTAATTCAAACTGCTTTCTATCTGTTATCTTGGCTTCTCAACAGTCTGTGGCAAGGATCAGCAACTATCAAAATTAAATGGCTATTGACTATATGTATTCAGAAATATTTTTATGTAAGATAGAACCATGTTCATTCAGTGCATTCCAGCCAGCCAGCCATGCATCTGCTCCTGACTTACATACAAGCAGCAGCTGGACATTAAGGCATAGTTGTGATATCCCTATATTGTCCATATGCTCACTTTGAGAAGCTTGAGAGACTTCTGCCTTTTAAACAATAAATAAAAATAATTAAATAAACCAGCCAAATACTAAAACAGCTGTCAAGTCAGCCTATTTGCTTATTATGCTCTGCATTACTACAAACTCACTTTGCAGTCAGGACACATGGGGTTAGAATAATTTTGTGTCATTACATTTTCCCTGCCACTAAAAGTAACATGGTGATGATCTTCATTAAACAAATCTGCTCTTTGCTCTCAAGGTTTGTGTACACTCTGAATGCATTTGTGACATCAGATTCTCACTGGGGATATGAAAAAAAAAAACCAAAACGACACTTTCCTGAAAACCCAAGAAACCAAGCTGGCCATCTTTTTGAAACACTGTATGACTGGGGAAAAAAAATTATGTTCTTAGAACATGCAGTACTGTCGTGGTTTAAGCCTGGGCAATAGTGTCCATTGCTAAGTCCACCCCTCGATCATGAGTCCATCTGTATGCTGCATCTCTGCCCTGATGGCCTGAAGTGTCATGGGCCCACCAGCTCAAAATAATTCACCCTTATGTTGCCAATCTAAGTCCATCTGAGCCACTTCAATTTTAGCTGCTTGTCACTGGGGACTCCATACAGCTGCCTTCCATCTCCAATGCTTCCAAAGCACCGGGGGGGCCCAGTGGACTAGATACTGGCCCGTACTGTCCCACACACCCTGCCACTTATGACTGTCCAGCCTTGGGGAAAATCTCTTGGTCATCCTGGATTGTAGTCTAACCACAGACAAGGCCCACACCCCACACTGCTTAACTCTCAGGACCAGACAAAATGGTTGTGGGTAAAACACACTTTGTATGAATGACAACATGGTGATCCCCATCACAATCAGCAGGCAGGTCTCAAGGGTGCTTAAAGGTCATTCAAACCCTTCAGAACTCTCAAATGAGGCTGCTGTACTTGTCCCTGGGGCTGGTGTAGCTGCTGTGCTTGCCGGCTCTCTCACCACCAGCTGCTCTTTGTCTGAGTCCAGATCTTCCTCCTCTGCCTTGCTGGGAAGTGCTGCGTGGTCTCCTGCATCCTCCTGGGGCTCGGGCTCTCGGGGCTCTGCGGGTGGCTGCTGGGGAATGCTCTCGGCAGCCGCGGGACAGGGCTCGTCTGCCACCTGCCTCTCCCACCCCCCTCGGCGGCCGCGGGCCTCGGCTCGGCCTCGGGCCCCACCTTCTCTGCCGTCTCCTCTGCCTGTCGGTAGCGGCCTCCTCGCGCTGCTCGGCAGCCGCCGGGCTGGGCTCGGCCGGGGGGATCACCTCCTCTGCTGCCCCGTTCCCGGCCTCTTGATCCCCCGGGCCCTTCTCCTGGCCGTTTCGGCCGCCCCCCCCCCCCCCCCCCCCCGGCTTTCCCTCCTCCCTTCCAGAGCTCTCCCGTATTACAAGCCATTCCAATAAAGTACAATGAAACAAGAACCTTAAACCAAAACCCATATCCGAAAGCTACGATAACAAATATCGGCTGTAAGAAAGGTACAACAGGCTGAAACCATGAACTCAAGTAGAATCGAGAGCCAATAAATCAGCATTGTGACGAGTGGCCATTAATCCTGCTGCTATCTCAACCCTTCGTGCCCACGTTGGGTGCCAAAAAGAACTGTCGTGGCTTAAGCTTCTAAAACTCACGCAGTTTTCTCACTCACTCCCCTCTCTTTTTGTCCCCAGTCCTGGGGGGATGGGGAGGAGAATCAAAAGAATGCAACTCACACAGGTTGAGATCAGAACAGTTTAGTAACTAAGGTATAACACAAACCACTGCTGCTACCACCAGTAATAATACAAGAGAAATACGAGGAAAGAGAATACAACTGCTCACCAAGCCCGACCCAGCCAGTACACCTCCCAGCAGCGAACCCCCAGTGCACCACCACACCCTTCTGGGTCTCTGCTCTCCGTGTTCACATCCTGGGCATGACATGCTGTGGTATGGAATAACCTCTTTGGTCAGTTTGGATCAGGTGTCCTGTCTCTGCCTCCTCCTGGCTTCCCCTCCTCCCTGGCAGAGCATGAGGCTCAGAAAGTCTTTGGTCAGACCAAAACATTACCAAGCAGTAACTCAAAACGTCGGTGTTATCAGCGCAGTTCCCAGGCCCAAAATCAAAAACACAGCGCTGCACCAGCTACCAAGAAGAAGAAAAAAGACTGCTGCTGCTGAACCCATGACAAGTACAAATTGGGAACTGAGTGAAAGAGAACTTTCAAACTGAGACTGTCTCTAGTTACCATTCTTTTGAGCCCTTCCTCCTGAGGATGTTCTCAGTCCAAAATTTAGAAGGTAGGTGACAAACACAGGAGGTGGAAATTAAGCAGAAGAATCACAAAAAAGAGCTCATGGAAGAAACCTTCTGTAAAATAAGAAGGACCCTGGGCTATATTAGAATCTCTTTATCTCTTGTTTTTCCTCTTTAATTCTCATGTATTTAGACAACAGTTTCTATTCCCCTTCTTTTTAACCTATGTAACATGCAAACTCTATTTGGGTGTGGGTAGGCTGAGAAGGATAATGGTATATTAGATCTGCTGTAGCTGGGAAGCACAACTGTAGTGAGGAAAAAATGAACTTTTATAAATTACATTGAAATATAGCAATCAAAAAACTTCTGATGGGTGAAACACATCTTTCCTATCTGCAGCCCTGCCCATCACTGTGTTAGGACTCCTTGGAAATAGCTCCCCAACAGCATAGCTCTGACAGGAATTAAATAAGATTTCCATAAGGCCTCAACGATGCAGTCAGAAATATTTGTCATATCCAGTTTAAGTGTTTGGAAAAAAGAAGTCGAGTCCATTACCTTTACTTTCGCAGGTGCTTTTGGATTATGTGTGTGAGAAGAGCAACACTTGGTTCCAGCTGCAGCTCTAAAGAACAACAAAATCATTTCTGAGGAAAAATCATATCTATACATCCCCTAATTGCCTTTTTATTCTGTGTATGCCTCCTTTCAGGCAGTGAAAACACCTGTAAGAAAAACAAGTAGCACTTTTCTGCAGCAAAGCCCCACCTTATCTATCAAAACCATATTTTCACTTGCTCCTATACTGTATACTGTTGTTTTAATAGTTAGGTAAACATTGCAGTGCCTGGATACTACAGAAAAGTGTATTTTTAAGATGCACATCATAACAGAAGACAGTAATAACACCCAGAAGTGCCTTTAAGGAAAGCTAGGCGCTATTAAGCTCTCCTGGCTTCAGGTACAATTACTGCCTCAGCAGAAACTGGCTCTGACACCAGTGAAAAAGGCATCCCAATTCTTCAAATAAGATCACTATGCAGGACTTTTGCTTTTGCTTCAATTGGACTGACCAGGGAGAAAATCCCATGTAGGAGAATCTCTGTGAAACAGGCAAATTAATGGTTTATAAAATACCAGCTGTTAACAGCTACAGTTACTATTTCTAATAAAGATCATCAATACTTCTATCATAGATGAGCTGGAGAGAAATCAGGATTTAACGTTTAATTATATTTAGACCTGCATGCCTAAATATACGAAAAAAATGCTCACTAAATGGAAATTTTTTAAGCCCAGTGGACCCAGGCTTTTCAGAGTATCAACTGCATGTACATCACTGAAAATAACATTAATGATTTCCAGTGCAGTTTAAAAATAATTAGAAGCAGGCATAGTGCCCAAGTTACATGCTCATACTAAGAAAAGACTGAGAAAAATTGTGCAAAGCTTTAAAGCTTTAAAACCTGAGGGGAGAAAAATAAAATAAAGCATGGGTTGAGGCCTAAATCAAACATGAAGCAATCTATAATTTCCATTAAAGCCATTGTGAAATTGGTCATTTTGCAAAGGTCTTGATTGAAAACCATGTAAAAGTTAATGGTTTTGACTTTGATGATCTTCATCACTCAAATAAGAAACAGGGAGAAAACAGACCCACAAAAACAGAACTTGGAAAAAAAAGTACTACCACAAAACCATGACATCAAAGGAACAATGCAAATAGCTCTAGAAAACCTTATAAATTGCTTTGTTCCAATAACTAGAGGGAGATGAACAATGCAGATTCTCATTATAATTTCAGCACTGTATTTCTTTTTTTATAAA
Organism: Myiopsitta monachus; assembly: GCA_017639245.1. Lineage (NCBI taxonomy): Eukaryota > Metazoa > Chordata > Aves > Psittaciformes > Psittacidae > Myiopsitta > Myiopsitta monachus. The sequence goes on from CM029917.1 coordinate 48,788,680, forward strand.
CAGCATATAGGTAAGATTTTACCAATATTGTTTCAGTATGCTGAAAACTTTATTATCTATTCTTTACATTTGGTATTTTTCTAGTTCTTTAAATAAAAAGCAATAGAGATGTGTACTAAAGACTTCATTTTTAATGTAGCTGATTTGAAAGTTAATTAGCATGTTCATATCTGTCAAAAAAATCCAATGTCTTTTCTATTCTTAATTCTGGGTTCTTTTGAGGTCTGTTTAACTTTTTTTTTTATCAACAAACCTTTTATTTGTTGATAAAATTCTTGACAAAAAAATAAGGAGAAAAAAACCTGTTTAGGTTAAGCTTTTCAAAGGCAATTAATAGTTACTTCCCATTAAACTAAGGAAGGATAAATACAATCTTCTAGGTTGGTTTTTCTTTCAGTAATGGTATCCTAAAATTTTAGCACCTTCTTTTAATATGAATAGTCAGGAGCGAACAAGTAGCAGGCATGGCCCCAAACATCTTCCTTTCCTCTTGTCTCCCAAAGCAAAAGGCAAAACATAAAAATTATTGAGATGCTGAAAAACAGGAGTTCACAGTTTAGAAGGCTGCTGAAAACCTCTTACAGTGCTCTGTTTCAGAAGCTATGATTTCAAGAGTGAGCAAAGCGGATCATGAACACTACTGATAGCTGAAAATTACGGGAATGAAAAACACTTCAGAATGTTTAAGTGTGCTAGGTGTGATTACAGCAATCAAACTTATGCCCCTTTTTGCTACACTTTATCTTGAACAGCAAGGTTAAAAAAGAGAAAAACAAAACAAAACCAAAAAAAAGCGAGATGATCCTAAATGGTGCAGTATGCATAAATGTTAGCAATGGTCCTGAAAGTAGTCTACACAGCGGCTGACCTAGAAGGTAACATGATATTTATCTTGTTTTGTACCTTTAACGAAAGAGATTCCTGCTGCCTCTTCAAGAGAAGTTTCATTCTTACTTTATGGTCTGAAGTTATCCTTTGTTGGTTTTATGTTGTGGACTAACCTGTTTCTCCAAAATATCTATGAAAAAAAAACCAAGCAAAAGCTTCATCTTTAATTATAACACTGGGGCCTTGACAAGGATGTTTGTATATGTAATTCACTGGCCTGGAAGGACTTGGTGTATATTATCACATATGACCAGTACAGCATCATAGTGACTTTTGTCATAATATCTGAATCTGGTCTCATGACCAAGAATATAGTCTCAGTTGCTCCAGGGAGTGAACATTACTCAGGCACTTACACAGAAGTTGCAGTTTTGCCTCTTCTGCCAATCTATTTTTGACTACTTGGGATGTTTACTCCTCTCCCCAAATTAACTTCCTATGCAATTTCAGAGCAGATGTTTGTGCCCTTCAACCTTGTTAGGCAATTGCTCTGCAGTCTGGGGCAACGGCCCATGTCAAGGGCTCCAGGGTGAAGCTGGCAGTAAACAGTATCACCTCTTTCCTCTCTTGTGAAAATTGTCTCCTTGCTGAAGATGCAACATCTCCAAGGATCATTGCATAATCCTCACTACCTTCTCTACAAAAGTGCAAAACAACTCCATAAATACACAGTGACACAAACAATAAAAACTCTGATGGAGCCACCTGCAACAAGATGTCCTCTTTCAGTAGAGGCCAAGAGAATAAACAACAGGTGATAAACGTTAGGTCATTCTCGTCTTAACCCAGTGTAACTCAGTGCTGCTGCCAAATATGAATCCTCTCTTCCGTCAGCTGAATCAGCAAACTCATCCCAATTCACTGGGGAGCTGCCAATGGACAAAGAAGGGGTTCAACAATATGTAAAGCACGATATATTAAAGGCACTAGAAAGCAAAGAAAGAAACAAAAAAAACACCCTAGTATTGATAGTAGTACCCAATGCAGAGTAAAAATGTAAATAAAAGAAACAACTTCATGTGGTTTTAATCCTAATACTTAGGGATAAGTTGAGCACCAATGTCCACATGCCTTGTATCCTGTAAGCTGAAAGGTTGTAGCACTAAAATAAAATTTAACAGCAAATAAGTAGAACAAAAACTAGGGACCCAGAAGTTGCAATGCAAAAATACAAATTAAATGCAAAACAGTCTTGTGCAGTGAGGAAGCAGCTAAACATCTTTCTCAACTTGTTCCAGGCATTGAAGGCAAACCAGCACAGACATGTGAAACTCTCAACTGAAGATGTGTACTTCAACCACAGAATTGGCAGCTAGCTTCTTTGCAACAGAATCAAAGATTTTAAGACCCAGAGGGATTAATGGGATTGACCGATTTGACCTTTCATATAACAGAGGCCAGAAAATGTCATGCAATATCTTAAGTCAAATCTAAGTCAAAACTTTTAGGCTAAAGTAGGACATATATTCATCTAAGGTATCCAGACCCAGCTTTCAAGATTTATAAAGATAGACTGTTCATTGCCAGCCCTATAAAATTTGATCTACCTGTCCTTATTGCTAAGAAGGTTTGCCTAATACCCAGTTACAATAGCTCTTTCTTCAACAGAGGTCGACACCACACAGTTTGCTCTCAGTGCCCATGGCTGTGATTCTGGAAAACATTCCTCTTTTTCAATAGGTTCCCTTGCTGGCTGTACCTTCTACATTGGGCTGTCCTATTCCCTGCCAGGCTGATGAGCTCCTGATAAGGTGTGAGTCCTCCCTTGAAATAATCTTGTAATGTTAGCAGCAGAGACAATAAAGATCTTGCCCTTGTGTAATCAGAAATCTGTATTTACCAATGTGAAAGTTTAGGAACTTACATTTCCAAAATCTTGTGTGTAGGACTTATTCCTAGGACTAAGTACAAATGCAAAGCAAAACCAGTGGGGCTTCTGCATACTCTAAGCAAGTGCTCCCACCCAGCAAACAACTTGCTAAACAAATAAAATAATTTCAGTAATTTCCATAATAACAATAATAATGTAATAGAAATTCCTCCTATGTTTCCTTTTCCCCAAAATATTAAATTTTGCCCTTGTTCTCTTGGTCAATGAAACAGCAATCAAAACTCTACAGTTCTTTCTCTTTTAACTTCTTTTCCCCCCTCCATGTGAAAGCATGCAGTACACTCTACTTGATGGTTTTCAGTCTTTCTCTCTAAAGCCAAAAGACTTCAGGCTCAGCTTAAATCTGGATCTAATAAGAAACTGGGGCTGAAATTCTCTAAGACCATTACCTGTGCTGCTGCTCCTGCTGCTGGCCTTGGACAAAGTCCATTTCTCTTCCTGCTATTGCTTTTGAGTTCTCCCCCTGGCTTTCTTCTCTTCCACAGGCTGCCCTCACAGGACACTGGGGGCTTCTGCTCATGCCTCTACTCCCTGTTCGAAGAGAGACATTTCTGACTCTCTGTACCAGACAAATAAAAAAACCCCAGTGTTTCAGCCATGATAAGGAATAAAAGCATAGCTGGTCAAGCAACTGTTTGTATAGAAATCCCTCAATCTTCTCTCATTATACCCTTTACCATTCTCAGCAGTTTTCTGACCGTTTTCACACCAACTCACCTGCGGGCAGGAAATCCACTTTTCCAACCCATTTTAACTGAAACCAACACAAACAGAATAAAGGGGTGGATGAGAAACCTTTCAAAATACTGCATTCTTTCTTTTCCTCCCTGGAAAACAGGAGCAGTGTGGATATGCCGCAGCAAGGCAATCAGCATTATCGAAATTTCCATGTTTATTTTCTTCTACAGCATAGCAAGAGCTTCTGGGGGAAGATATTAACTCCTGTGAAATAGCATTTACTGTACAGTTCTCTGGCTTTTTTGAATTAGAGCGTTTTGGAAGAAGCCCTATTAAAAGCTAACTTCATATCTATCACAAAGTTTCCCTTAGATGCAGACCAAGCACAGCAAGCAGTGATGTTTTTTATTTATGCTTTAGGAATTCCTACAGGTTTATCAGTTTCAAAGCAGACGTTAAGCTGTTTTGGTTTTTTTGGTTGGTTTTATTTTCAGCTGTGAAAATATCTTTAAAACTCCAGAATATGTACCATTTGACTGAATGAGCTCAATAATTTCATAGTGTGAGCCCTCAAATATGAAAAGACAGTTTAGATGAAGTGTTACTGGTTTGTAGGCAACAAGCTGACATATATCCCAAAGAATTTAGCTTTAAAAAAAACTTAATTCCTTCTTTACTTCAATTTTCTTTAAGGGCTTTCTGAAAGACCTTTTTTAAACCTTTTCACAACTTTATATGGCTCTTTCAGCTATGCCAGCACAATGAGTGGTAGCTTATAGGTCCAGCAATGAAATTATAAGCAAACGTATGTAAAAACACAGTGCAAGAACATTTCCTAAAATGGACTTTTCAAAAAATCAATACATTTATCTGAGGTAGATCACCCAGGATCGTCAGCACCAACTACATAGCAAAAGAATCAAACCTAACCACCAGCCTTGAAAGCAACTACGTTCATTACAAACCTGTAAGACCTCTCCAAATGACATTGTATTTCATGAACAGCTATGTAACTCTATGGAGTCCAATTCGGATCTCAGCTCTATCTTTATGCAGTTCAACATTTGTCTACTCAAAAAATAATGATAAAGAAAAAAATATCTAATTCTCATGAATTCAGGGGATTTTTGTTTTACCCAGACTCTGGGTGGCAACCTCAAAGATCTATAACCACTGGAAGTTGCAGGTTCCTACAACTGTTGATTAGGGGGTGGGGGGCCACCATGCTTTGAAAAGGCTTCTGTGAAGATAATTTCATAGCAAACATACAACCTTCCATGTTATCTTAACTTGGGGTGAAACTACTGATAAATCACAATTTTCTTAATTATCTTTATTTTAATCCTGATATTACACTGATCCTTGAATAAGAAAAATATTTCTTTCACTGACCTCAGCAGCAGCAGCAGAATGGGAGCACCTATTAGTATTTTTAATGAAGCTGAGAGGCACTGACTGCAGTCTTTCGAGTAAGGAATTGAGATCTCTTTTAGAACAAGTATTACAGTTTAGCATTCTTTCTTTCTGAGGTGTACAGCTTTTTACAAGGCAGCTTAATGAAGAAGACACTAACGTATTTCCTGCAATACAATTCAATAAAAAAAGATAAAAGCCAGTATGAATGCATAAAGTTATTAAACTTCTTGGAGAATCAAAACATGCTACTATGCAACGACTCAAAAGTAGCAGTCATTTCAAGTTTGAAGGACTGATTTTATACATGCGACTGAAATATAATTAAAGCAGCATGCAACTGTGTGGCAGCTACAGAAAATTTGGCCTTCTATACCATTAGAACAGCTCTTCAATCGATTTGGCACTTTCATAAACCAGTTACCTCTTGGCAATGGCACAGACTTGGGAAGATTATATCCTAATACTTAGCCTAAAGTAAAGGGGGACAGTCTAGTGAAATTAGTGATTTTTAGATTTTATCTCTTTGCAATATTCTGCTGTTCTAGGAACATTAAGAGGACCACATGACTAAGTAAAATTTTGCTCGCACATGCCTTAGTGCATAAAAGCAATAGTAGAAAAAAATCCTGGTACTAGACTGATCTGCAGGTTATCTGCATTTGTCAGGTGTTTAACAGTAAATTTTATAATAGGAAAGGCTTAGAAAACGTATAACATTTTTTCTCTGAGAAAGGTCTCAGGAATATTCTCTGTTTAAACCAGCTGGAACACTGATACCAGTGTTAGCAAGGATAATACAGATAGGACATAATATAGACAGGATAAAAGATTTACCATATATTTCAAACCACAAGAAAACACAAAACCAAATGAGCAAAAATGGTATACTCACTCAAGTGTCCTGCTACTAAAGTAGCAGCCCTCCCTAGTGCCCTTTTGTGTGTCATGGATTTTCTGTGTCCTCACCAATTCATTTTCTGTTGGTATCATGCTTATCTTCTTAGTACCAATCTGTCATTGTCAATTAGGAACTCAGGAGATCTCCAGGTTCTCTTATGATGGTCATTTGGCCATCAGGTAACATCAAAACATCATTACCATACCATTTATCAGATTTTCCTCTTCAGCTTTTACTAATTTTCCCAGCTCCTGAGTTGTCTGGACTTTTATGAATATAACATGTTCATTATATTGCTAATGATATACAAATTGCTGTCAGAGACTGAACTGAAATCAGAGCCCACTGTCCACTGTCTCAAAAATTGGTGTGAGAAGCTGAGGTCCACTATGTCAAAGATGGATGTGAGGAGCTAAGATAAGACTCCACCTTCCATTGTCTGAAGGATTGGTGTTAGGAACTGCTGTCCATTATATCAAGGATTGCTGACAGACACCCCAAGTTGAAGATCTGGTTGCAAGACCAGCGAAACTGAATGCACATGATCCACCAAGGATGTGCAGTACGTGACATTAAGACAGAGGTACTCCCCCTAACACATAACAAAGGGGAAGAAGTTAATCACTGGGAGGCCACCCACCACTAAAGATGATTATGGACCATCAGGTTCCTTATGAAGAAATTACTCCCCCTTTATAAAGTCCCTTCATTATACCTGAGGAACAAAATTGTGCTCTCAAAGGATTACCCAAACATGCTAGGGAAATGCTGTGAAAGGAACATACACATTACTTTTGATGCATCTGCTCTGTGAGCAGTCACCAACACTGAATGATCTTGAAACAGTTCATTGGGAGGGAGAGGGAAATAAAATCAAACTAAACAGAAAACCCCACCTTACAAGGCAGAAAACTCTCAGCTGAGCACTGTTTCCCTCACCTGTCTGCTGAGACTTCATTGGTTTTCATGGGGTAACAAAAGGAGGCAGTATTGAAGAAAAACGTTTATTTTAAGGAGGAGAGTTTTGCAGGATACCTGAATGTGGTGAGAAAATCAAAACATGTATTGAAATGCAAGTCAGTTACATGGAGGGTGTGCGCAGATTTTCCCATTTTGGTTTGATTTCTTTCTGCTTCCCTGTGTCCATAAAATAGATTCTTTCTTCAGCTCTTCCTCTCTCTCACTTGGCACTTTCATCCTGCAAGCCAGCTCCTTTTTTTTTTTTTTTTTTTTTGCATGCTTTTACCTGCCTGTCTTCTCACTTTTTTTCAATCTCTGCTCCCTTTCACGCCGAGTCCAGAAAAAGACATTGCACAAGTAACAGTTGAGCACCAGCAGGCTTGTATCCAGTGCCACCTCTGGTTACCATCTTGCAGACAGTTAAACCTCTGTGAGTGTACAAGTGTAGAAGAGAATAATGCAAAAGTGAGGGTAATTTTTAATAAGTCAGTTGAAGACTTTGGTGTGAATCATAGCACAGAGCCGTGCACACCTCATGACACTAGTTACACTATTATTCCTCTAGGCACTTACAAATTTGTACAGGCTCCAGCTGCCCAAAAGGCATTGCAGAGCCTTTGAGAAACACCTTTCAGCAGGCTCAGGGACCACAAGATGTGTTGGCCCAGCGTTCCCGAGCCGGCACATGCGGCCATGCTGAGCCCTGTGCGTACCAGGCTTTACAGCAAGCAGCTGGACCAACGGTTCAGTCAGCAAGTTTATGAAGTGCTTCACTTTCCTCAGAAGCCACCAGGGACACTCAAATCCTGTCTAAATGCCTAGCCCTCTTCTCTGCTGCTACTATTTTGAGGGCTGAGCTATATTTCGCATAAATCTCTCTGGAAGCAAAGCCTACCTTATCTGCTACTTCAGCTCACCCAGATTTGATCACTTTTCTATTTAGTTTATACTTGCACTTTTATGAAGGAAAACTAGAGAGTGAGGATTGTGGATATGCCTGTCTCTTGCTGAAGTACATATGCAGATGGCCAGAGACTATTCAGGGCTTCTCTTCCCTGTGGAGGAGGACACAGTTCGCCTTGTGCCACTGAACATCTCATGGATTTAACTGCAAGTTTCCTTAATACACAATTTCAAAGATGACGCAACTCATTACCAATGAGTTGACAATACCAGCAGATAATCAGGATTTGGGACACCAGAATATATCAGTGACAGACTTCCCAAGTTTCTCTGGTTTAGCCCAGAGAGGCCAAGTTTTAAAATCCATAAGGAGGAAAAAGTATAAAGAGAAAGAAATTTCTGTGTTTCCCCTAGTCACACACCTTCAGCTGATGGGGCAGATTTTAGCACACATGCATGCTGCTAATAGCAAGCTCTTCTGTTGCCAAACCAAGGGGCAGTGCAGTCACAAGCACAAGCAGTTCACATTCACCAAGTACAGCATCTCTGCCTCTTAGGGCAGGACTAGGATAAGGAAGCTACCTGGAAATCACACACTGAGGTCACCTTGTCTTCAGCAGCTACTTTCACAATCTCTAAAAGAAGGCTCCTGGCTATCAGGGATTTGGGCCAACATGTACCTTTGGTTTTTGCCTGCAGTAACAGGTAATACACAAACCCAGCTCTTGGCCAAATCTTCCACACTGAACAAACTTGACAGGAGAACCACTGGCGCAGAACGAATGCAAATCAGGGTGCCAGTTTGTTTTCCAGTCAGTTCTGCTCATAACTAGAATCTAATCTGGTTATGGGAAATATTCAAAATCTTGCTGTAAGAGTTAAACATATGCAAATTGCCATTGTGATTTTTTAAAAGTAAACTAGAATCCAGCAAATCCATCTCATTTCATTGCTCTCTACAGCAGAGAAGAAAATTCAGTTGTGAAGAGCAAATTAAAAATATTAATACTAGCAACACATATTTTACAAATGCATTCTGCTTCTTAAAAAAATAAGGCCCCTGGATGCTACAGAAGCCAATAAATTACTGCACAGGCTCTACTCAAATTGTCTCAGCACAAATTAGATGATCTGCTCATATGTAAAAACCGGAAATGGTGCCACTTCAAACCTGAGTATGCTGCTGTCGGGTGTGTTCTTTGCTTTTAATGAAATTTTAGAAGCAATCATTGATGACTATGCAGAAGTCATGTCCGCTGCCAGAGCTGTCAGTTTACATAAACACCTAGTGGGGAAACTAATATTGTTAATGGCTTCAGCTCCTCTGTACCCTGAAGCTGCATTTGGTTGTGAAGGTGAGCTAAGGAGGAGCCCCAGGATTTCTGCCCTGCTTCCTTGCCAGCTTGCAACATATCTTTCAGAAGGATGCCATGAACAGACATGAGAGCATGTCTGCATCTTCTATCAAGGTTCTTAAAAGCAAACTTGTTGTCCAGCAAATAAAAGCTAAATGGCTGTCTAGCCAAAATCACACTACTCTACTTAAACTACCCTTGAAATATTTTTGTGCATTGTCGTCACTTCACATTTCCTCAGTTCTTGTCGAATGCCTGCAGAAGCCAGTAGCTCCACCTGTGCCTCTCAGGCTCCTTATGTTACAATCTGATATAGGATCCTATACTACACTATTAAACAGTGCAAATTATTAACAGTTGAGTTAATATTCAAGAAACTGAGAAATTACTCCGATAATTGATATTGTCAAATATGTAGAATAAATAGCAACACTCACCTTCTTCAGTTGTATGTTTCTCAGAAGCAGAATGCACATCATGGCAGAAAGGAGCTTCTTTGTTTTGCGAAGTGGTGCCCAAGTATAGTCTATGTGACCATTGTGGATTACAGATAAGCCTCCTTGTTTGTATAGCAAACTTAATCTATTTTTTACAGTCGTAAGTTGAAAGGTTACAGAGTTTAAACCATTTCCCTGTTACAATATGCCTACTAGGCAGCAACAGCTGGGTAATAAACTTTCAGCCATAAATGTTTCTGAAAATGGCAAGTTCATGGCCAAAGCCATAACTACAGTAACATCAATTGATGTCCAAAATGCAATCTAGCTACACAGATCCCTTTAACACAAAACAGTATCTTACATTGCAAGGTACTTACCAGCAGCCTCCAGGTTAAATAAGATGGGTTAAGGTCAGGTGGGATGGCTCTGAAAGGCTTTCTCCAGGCAACCTGAGATTTGTGGCCTCCTCTAAGCATCCAGTGTTCCCTGATTTCATTCCCGTTCTATCAAACACTCTCAATATCACTTTAGACTGGATATTGAAATCACTTAGCAGCAATAAAATAGAGAAGTGCTGCAGAATTGAATCCCATTTTGCTCAGCACACATCTCTAAGCTGTGTAAAATGAAATACAGTGTGAAATGAAACCTAATGTCTGCCATAGCAATCCCATCTTCTTTGCTTTTTTGTTTTTCTAGAAGTATTATGATACACTAAATCCATTTGGACACACAATACTACACTGGTTGTACCACAGGAGATGATTTCCAAACTTACGTAGCCATTGCAGGGGGTTGCCCTTCAGCCACCACACTCTCACAGAAAAATCCATTAATAAAGATAAAAAGAGACAATGTAGACACCTTAGTGTGCTGGTTTTGGCTGGGATAGAGTTAACTTTCTTCACAGTAGCTGGTATGGGGCTGTTTGGGATTTTTGCTGGAAACAGTGTTGGTACTTCAGGGATGTTTTAGTTACTGCTGCACAGTATTTACATAGAGTCAAGGCCTTTTCTGCTTCTCTTTCACCATTGGATTCTTAATTACTTCAATTTGATCTACAGATAAGATGTCAGTAATGAAGCTATGGTTACCTGTGACCCATTTATGTTAGGTCTCATGGTAGCAGGAAAGGGAAAATGTGACTGAAGCTCTGCAGTTTCATTCAGTGTCCTCTTTCAGGATGTGAGCTCTATGATGGCATAGACATGACAGAAAATGTGACCAGTTGAAATCCAAATGCCTTGACTTTTATGGAGAAAACAGGGCAACTGCTATGGGTCTGTGCTACCTGGGATGCAACCTGTCAGTATTGCCACATACTCCCTGATTTTCATAGTCTTGTTTTACTGTTGTTCATGATGCCCCCTCTTTCTCTCCAACCAGATTTTCTCTACCATAGCACTAGAAGTTTTCCTGAAATAATGTACAAGGCCGGTGACTGATCTGCAAAGCCAACTGATAAATTTGCAGGGCAAATAAGGATACATGCCTCAAGAAGGAGTTTTAGGGGAGGATTACTGTGTTGTTAATTACTGAGAACAGATGTGGCTCATAGAGCTTGAGCAGAAAGCTCATCTGATTGCTCTTGCCCAAGTATAGATGATGGCAAGTCAACAAAATGCGATTCCCAAGAGACTGTGAAACTAAACCCTCTGGAAACATGTCCAAAGAATAAACCAAGTGTAAGGCAATACTGTACTAAGAAATCAACTGATCCTCTTGACAGTAACAGAGTCAGATATGAGTAGGATGATTCTATTTAAACCATCTGAGAAGCTTGTCAAAGCTAATTAAAACAAATCGCAGAATTATTTGTATCAAATACAAGGAAATATCCTCTAGTTTTCCTCAAATGTAATAATGCTATTACTTTTTGTATTAATGAAGATAGCAGTCTCTTTGGCTAGCTGCCTATTACAGTGCCTTGTTTTTTTAACTCCTCAGTATTATTTCTGGAGGGCACTAGCTCCGAAAACGTCATGAAGGAAGGATCTGCCATGTTAAGTCCTTCATGCAGTTTATCAGAACTACAGACTGACTAGTTCCAAAGTAAAAGCTAAATCTCTGCCCTAGTTATCTTGGGTGGTCAATGGGAAAACACAAGCTAAAGATGAATGCTATTTCAAATATCTATCTACCCAACAGAATACAACAGAATGAATTTATTGCCTATAACAAAGTAATTAGCTATTTCATGGTAGGATCAGGATGTAGGTTTTCTCCGTGTAACTTTCAAATAGAACATGACAACCAGTGCTAGACCAGAATATGAAACTATTACTTCATTAACCAGCATTTTATGGTGTGGAGTAAGATAACATTTGGCATGAACAAAATTATAACATTCTGTCATTTCATTCATATTCCAAGTTCAGCAGAAACCTCCTGAAAATTGTATTTTCAAGCATCTTAGTTTTCACCTGTAAAATATAATTGCTGCTTAAATGAAAGCACTCAGTTCCTCAAAAATATTTTGGATGTGGAGAATGGGTAACTTCAAAACTGTATATTCAGTTTCTCCTGCCTTTACAATAAACTTGCATAAGATATGACTTAAGCAAAGAGAAGACATACCTTAATGAAGGAAATTGAAAATACTGGCCAATTTGATACTGACCATGCAGAATCACCAGTAGTCAGGAGTAAAAGCTATACCTGTAAGGGGGAACTTCCAGCTAAAAACCTGGGAATTAACAGCCTACACCACATAATATCCTCTTGAAGATGTCCCCCTTCTCAGACATGGGAGCCCTTTCTATGCCTGTTTTTAGCCTAGACAGGGACAAGGTAGTTTTTCTCTTTCCTGAGATGTCTTCCCTCTTTCTATTATTTTCTTTAAACAAACAAGAAAGTCAAGAAAATAAAAAGAAGTGAAAAAAAAAAAAAAAAGAAATAAGCTCTCATTCTCTATCCCCAACATAGACAGCAGGATGTAAATGTTTGTTCTTACTTTTCCCTGATTAGACTTGAATTACTAGTATTAATAATCACTGCAATTTGCTGTTACCTCCTGGAAGGAAATTTCACAGCATTTCCATAGGCACTGGAAACAGAGCAATAAAAGCTCTCAGGATTCCTCAGACGATGAACAGATGGGTGGAAGGACAGGTAGAAGAGTCCCTTTCTAAAGTGCAGGTATAGGGCTCGTATCTACACTAGTTCTCTCCCTTCTCCTGGGCCGTATTTCCAGGAGATGGATATTCTAGCTTAATGTAAATTTTATTTCTTAAGTTATAGCCTCTTAAAGTACCTTTTAGCCATAAATGTAAAGCAAGAATACTATGATGGCTGTTGGACCATAATCTGTCTTTTAATTATTCTTTTTCACTCTCATACTGTGGCAGTACCATTCTCTTTTCAATCACAAATCATAGTCATGACATATGTATCATGCAATAAAATTGGCACAGATAAGAGCAACTGGTTACATTACTCTGTGCAACTGAATCAGAAGACAATGCAACTGCAGAGAATTTGCAATTCAGTGAGTCTCTTGCAGGAGATTTTGAAAGATCCTGTTGCCATAAATAAATAATAAACCAAACAGCAATAAATTAGACAATTACAGAGTACATGTTAAGTGTTCAAGGCCAGGTTGGACAGGGCCTTGAGCAACCTGGTCTAGTGGAAGAGGGCAAAGAAAAATCTTTAATCTTGGACTGCTAGCAACAAAACTTGTAAAAATAAAAAAAAAGTTAGGTTGATTTTTTTTCTTTTCCCCTAAATAGCTGTTTAACCTTATAATTAGAAATTCTGTAGCCTTGATAGTGAGAGAATGAGAATTTCTCTAACAGTCACCCCAAATAGGACAAATGAGTCTAAGACAAAGGGAATTTTTCTAGAGCTTCTCCAACATGGGTTGCAGTCAGGTTAGGTCAAATAGAATGGAGCCTCAAAGTTCCTAAAGAAATTCAGCTTGGATTAAAGCGTGATTTTTCTTGAATAGAGTAAAATCTAAAAGAGCAATCAAAAGATTCATGAGATACAAGCATTTAAAAATAGAAATTTAGGCAAAGTGTAGCCACTGAACAGTTACATACACATTCAACCTATTCCTAGTGTACAGTTTACATATCAGAATGTATTTCTTTACAGACAAATTAACTGACAGTTCATTATGAGTTAATACAAAAACTAGTTACACTTCTAAAAAAAGAAGTTTTTTTGGTAGACTGTTCTTTATCTTACATGCACAGTAATTTTTAGTTGGTGCAGCCCTGTTTTCTTCACTAAATCACATTGATATAAAGCTGTTGAAATGGGAATGACAATCAAAATCTTAGTTTTAATGGCTGTGATTTGTACTTCCATGACTGGCATTTGTCTGTTTTGGTAAGAACTGTTGATTGAATTCAGTTACATAAATGCTATTTTTTTTATTAGTAGTATTTTTGGGTTGTTTTTTTTTTTAGAAAAATAGGTCTTCTGTACCACAGGATATTATGTTAAAGACAGAAATGTAGGGGAAAAGGTTAGAGTTGAAATGTATTACATGCTACTGGAATTTTCCTTATCCTACACATGCAATTAGAATGCAGTACGTTGTTCTGTTACACAGATGTTGATCTGAAGAAGTAATATCCCCATAGGAATTTGCTTGAAGCAATGAAGGAAGCTTTTACTAAACATTCTCCAAGAAAAGCTGCTGGTTTGTATATATTTGGGAGACAGACACAGCAATGAAACAGTTATTTCGTCTACCACACGGTGCAGTCTGCATAGGCAAGCCAGATATTTAGCACTACTTGTGAGACTCTAGTATCTAGCAGCAATTTTGCTATTTATTTGGAAGACATTTTATTAAAAAAAACCAGCATATCAGCAGCATATAGCTTGTTATAGGAAATGTACAACCTAGAGCTTTTGAGAATAACAGATTTTTCAAAGAAGAAAGAGGGTTTAGAAAGCACTCACACTTCAGCTTTAAAAAGCACAGTCTTTGTTGATCTAAAATAGGCTAGACCACTCTTGCCCTACTATTTCTGATTAATAGGAGGTCATTATTAAGAAGAGAGTGATAACACCAGATGTATTACAAAAGAGATTGTCAGATATTAGCATCATCTATAGAAATAACATTCAGGGTCTTGCATGTTCAAGAATAACTCCCACACAATAAGATAAGGAATAAAGGGTTGGATTTTTTATAATTTTATGCCCTTTTTTTTTTTTTTTGTTTGTTTGTTCTGTGTGAGAACAATTGCTCTGGACTTATTTTTCAGCAGGCTGAAGATACGTGCAGTTATAATGGTCACTGGAATTGGCTGCTCATTAGTCTTCAATCATCTTTTAAATAGGCAAATCCAAATCATTGGCATTGTAAATTGGTCTGTGATGCCACCAGTATATAGAGATATATCTCTGACTCTGATATTGCTTGCCCACCATTCAACAGTTACACTATTTCCAATGACACTCGAAAACCCCATATTCTTTACACTTACATTACCTGCTTGTTTTTCTGTCAGTCTAGAAACTTACTGCAATGTGCTATAAACCATTAGTCTAGCCTAGCTCAATTAAATGCCAGGGTGGGAGAGAAGCCCACAGAATTACTGCTGCCTTTGGTGGGCTGAATAGTGCAATATTTTCATGGTCTAAATAAACCAGTGAAAGTGACATACAGGATCTGTTCAGCTTCTGTTACTTACTCCTCCTAAAACATAGATCCCATGAGATAACATTTCTATTCCTGCAGAATGAAAGGTTTAAACTGATGATGCAGGGATCAGCAGCTGCAATACCACTTCCAAGTGCCAGGCTGCAAATAAAGCCATCCCTGTAAACAATGCAAGGCATTGTACAGGCTATGAATGAACACAGAATTTGAGATACCTTTTGCAGATAACAGGAGCTGCAGTCATCTCTTCAGCAGTCAAATAAAGCAGCCTGAGTCAGCTTTATAGCATACTTACCTAATTGACTACATGCGGTACAAGCGTGTGATTCCTGCTGAATTCAAGCTATGGCATTGGCCATCATTTTAAAATTGAAAATAAATAGAAAACCTAAGAAAGATTGTGGGCTGGGGTTTTTGGGAGGGATGAGGAGTAGAAGAGAGAAGGAGAAGCATCTGCTTTGCTATTGGTTTATCATTACACTGTTATGACTACAAATTTATCTATACTGAGTATCTATATGGCGCATTTCAGTCCCTGACAACCTTAAGAGACATGGGGTTATTATGCCTTTCAGTCCCTGACAACCTTAAGAGACATGGGGTTATTATGGCCAGCACACATCTCTCCCTAGGGACTAGATACCCCACCTCTTTAATAGAACAGAAAATGGAGTAGGGGTCTCAAATGGCCTCTAGCTGTTAACCTCAGGAAGCAGCTTTAAAATTCTTGTTTGTTACTGTAGTTGTTAATAGTTTCCAAAAGGATGACTTCTAGGACTGTAAGAGCTCACTGACTTCACATACATGCATCCTTCTCTGAGGTTAAATGTAAATTGTTCATGAGCACACAGCTGAGGGAAAAATTACCTAATGAAGTGCACTTGCCTGAGCACAGACAGTGCTTTCTTGCAAACATAAAAAGGAGCTTTTAAAGTGAAAAACTGCTTTTGTTTGAAACTCAGAAATATTTATGGCAAATTCTGCCTCTAGGCTCTAAGACATGCGCACGCATAAATGCACAGAGCACTGCTCCCATTTACATCCCCTCAGTCTCTAGGGGGAAAAGGTCTGAAAAACAAATCTGATTTATAAAGGGGCTGAAATTAAACTATGCAAGTTAGAACACCTTAATAATAGTGACAGCCAAAGTACTTACCAAGGCAGACTCTGTAGAGATCCATTCTGTTGACGAAGAAACAAGATACAAAAGTCAAAATCATGCATTTTGAAGTCAATATTGCAGAACTCTGCATTGAACTTCACCAGCTGATGATGAGAAAAGAGGGCATTAGATACTGACATTTCTTTCAGGAACTGGAGAGAATAATAAATAAAATCCAACATTTTTGATCATATAACTGCCAGCCTTCACCTTGGAAGTTAAATCAGATTGGATTGGCTACCAGTAGTCAGAAAATTAGTTAGGAAAGATCCTGCAAGCAGTGCTTACAAATTTAGAGCTGTATTTTTTGGAACTTTTTTTTTTTTTTTTACTGAGCTCTTGAGAATATGCAAGATGTGAGTATCTTTTCCCTACTATGCAACGGGAAAAAAATAACAATGGCAACACTCTCAAACTGTTGCAAGATAGAAGATTCCTACATGATAGTCTATGCTTAGACCACGGGGGAGTTAAATAGAGACAAAAGAGATGTCAACTCAGTACTTTTATATATTAAAAAAAAAAAAAAGCAAATACTTCAAACCTATCTGTTAAGCAATGCTGTTTGGGAATTCTTTCTTTGCTCTTCTAATGCCTTTCCCATCAGAAAGAGGGTGGAATGCATGTGCTGATTTCTCTAAAATTTCCCTCTAATAGGGCTGTTTAACTTACAGGTAAATCTGAAGCACAAGTAACCTCACTCAATTTACATACAAGGTACTCTGACAAGCCAAATGCCTTCACTTGGCAACAGCTGAAGCAACACAGCCTATGCAGCCTGGCAAAGAGAAGGCTGCATGGAGACCTCATAGCAGCCTTCCAGTATCTCAAGGGGGCCTATAAGGATGCTGGAGAGGGACTCTTCATTAGAGACTGTAGTGACAGGACAAGGGGTAACGGGTTTAAACTTAAACAGAGGAAGTTTAGATTGGATATAAGGAAGAAATTCTTTCCTGTAAGGGTGGTGAGGCACTGGAATGGGTTTCCCAAGGAAGTTGTGAATGCTCCATAGCTGGCGGTGCTCAAGGCTGTATTGGGCAAAGCCTTGGGTGGCATGGTTTAGTGGGAGTTGTCCCTGCCCATGGCAGGGGGGTTGGAACTAGATGATCTTAAGGTCCTTTCCAACCCTAACTATTCTATGATTCTATGATTCTATGTCTGAAGCATTTCAGCTGTCCTGCTTGTTCAGTGTTGCTCAGACACTTCTCATTCTGCAGGAAATGAGGTTATGGCTACTTACAATAAAACTGGGGAGAAAATGCAGTAAATTTTAAGCCTTTGAATGGCCAGTGCCAGCTTCCTTCTTAGTATTTTGCTTCAGCAAAGCAATTCAGTATTGACAGTGAAGAGTACTGATAGTGTTTGTTATTCACATTCTTATAGTGCGGTGCACTAAAAAAAGTGAAAATATTTATTGTCAGTCAGTTTCCATCAAACAGCTGAATCTGATTATGGTTTGGTTTTTCTTTTGATGGGTTTCTCACAGAAAATACCTCTTCTTTTTCTCTTGCTCCCATTCAAGGGCTCTGCGTAGAAGACCAAACTTTTCATGTGCTTTTAAAGCCTTCTTCCATCATAGCATGGTTGTCTCTTTAAATTACGTTTCTCTTCCTCTCTCAGTCTTTGCTGACAGTAAATCAGCTTTAGGTAATGAATACTGTAGACAACACTGCCTGTTCCTGGGAATCCCCTCTGCAGAGAGAACAAAACAGTTCACTTCTCCAAGAGAGGTCTGTGCCATCTACAAAGGGTTACTGGCTTCATTTGCAGGTAGAAGTGCCTCTCAGTCATTTGTCTCATATCTCAGTGGTGGTGTGTCTGCCAAGCAGGAGAGACTAAGCCATATGAAGAGAGTTTCCTAAACACCAGAAGTGGAGGAAAAAGTAGCACAGCTGTCTGGCACATTTCCTGCAACACTTACATAGGAACCATTTTGTTCAATATTTAATCCTAAGGTTCTTTTAGCATCTTGTTCAATTACTAGAGGAAAGAAAGTTAAAAAAATATTATCAGCATAGATAGAATTAGCCAAGACTTCCTATCCCTACCACCGTTTATCACCAACCTTGAGAAATCAAGTCTTTTAATTCTCTCCCACTCATTCCACTCACATGAGTACTTCTATGTCAAACACAGCTGATTTAAAAGGATTGGTTGGGAAATAATTTTTTCTCAAGTAGCCCAGTAATTCGAGTGCTGTTTTAAATGGTGTGAGTTCTCTTTTGCCTTATCTAAGTTACACAAGCATTATAGCAACATACTTGGTGAAGTAGGAGAAAAGCCTCTCTCTTTCTCTGCAAATCCTGGAGGGGGTAAGGAGGGGGAAAGGTACAGAGAAAGGGCTTACATAAATACTCCAGGACAGGCTGTTGATCCCACTATCATGGAAACTCAAGGAATTAAGCAGCCTAATGCTGGTCACCGACAGCCTTTTCTTATGTCCCAAGCCCCTAATCTGAAGTATGTTCCTTCAGAAGCAGATAACTCATCATTTCTATCTTACAGGAACAATCAAACTGACAGGCAACACACCAGTCTGTGGCACCATACATAAGCGTGGCACCATACATAAGCATAGCACCTTATTAACTCACACTTTTCAAGAGCCTCCCCTGGAGAAAAATAAAGGCTGAAAGTGTCATGGTCTCTCCAAGAGCAGCACAAATATGTCCCTTACCAGTCAGAAGTTTTGCTACTGCAGGCAGTGTTTCCTCAGCTGTGCTATGGAAAGGAGCAGCTGCCGTTGTCACTGTACATCATGCACTTTAAAAAATCCTGGCGGACCTCTGCCACAATTAATCCCTTTCCTGACTGTCATAGCATGTACAATGAGCCTTCTCCTTGAGTAGCTTTTTCTACTTATCTCTATTTTTTGCTACAGAAGCCATGTCTACACAAGCAAGGGATTTTATGTAAGAATGAATAGGCTCTGATTTATGCATATCATATCAGACAGCCTTTCAGAGGCTTCTTCTGAGTCAGCATGCTCCATTAATTTCCAAATGTCACAAAAAGGTATTTAAATCAACAGCCAGGAGGCCATGGATTAACAAGCAGAGAAACACAAGGATATGAGAGCAGTCACTACAATCACAATAAATACTGTACCTCAATTCTCCACTGGCCCTCTAACAGCAGCTGGGATGGGAGCTTTGGGTGCCAGCTGGACATACCTTGCTGTTCCTGCCTTGCTCATGACTATTTTTGGATTCTAAGTAGAATCCACCGATACCCATGGCAATACCTTGAGGCTTCAGCTCCAAGGCTACTAGTACAGCCTATTCACCACCAGGCTCAGGATGAAGTTACATGAGGTGGGACACACAGCCTCATGGCTCTTCCCATTTCCTGATTCCCTCTTTATACCATTCCCGAGTCCCTCCTTGCCCCTCTGAGCTGGATGCCCTCTCTGAGTTGTCTGTACCTCCTGTCTGGAGGGGGGCTGATTGAACTCACTGACTTGACAGAAAAAACCCAAGCAATAGAAAACAAATGAAAAAAAGGAAATTAAAAAGAAAAAAAAAGAAAGCAGATATATTCTGCCTCATGGGTGAGCACCCCATCTCACACAAAACACAGCAGAATGGTGATGCTCAGAAACTTGACCCCCTGCTTTCCTACCTCTCCTTCCCTTACAAGCACAACATGACTCCCCAAGCTTGGCCTCCAGAGCTGTGCTAAGTGTAGCTCTGGGGTGCTCTCATGCCATGGTGGCAGCCCTTGAGTCTGCCTGTGGCAACTGCTTCTGGTGGATAGAGATGGAAATGTAATTCCCTGGTTGTGTTTTTATTTCTGCTATCACAGAGCACTTCTGCTCTCCCTCATTACTCCACAAATTGTTATTCTCAAGTACTTCATCATGTTAACCCAATGTTTCGCAGGATAGAACTCAGTTTGAGTTTCTGTGTTTTCCTACCGACCCATGCAAATTCTTTCTAGTTGGGGTTGAAAGCCTGAAAGCCAGAATTAAAGGCACTTGTGGTGCAGTGAGAAGCATATTGGAATTTGTTTGCTGGACAACTGCTGAGCATTTGCTGGGTGCTGAGACCTGCAGCAGCCTGCTCCCGCACCCTGGTGATGCTCAGATGCAGCAACTGAGGCACGGACTCCAGTTGTGGTGCAACTGAAATCGTTTATTGAGAGAGCTTATAAGCTTTTTATAGACCCCCTGCCCAGCAGTTAGTAATTGTTAGTACCTGTTATTTTCTTTTTAGTACCTTTTGCAACATCATGTGCTTTTCTCAGCCAATCACATTACAGTTCACACTCCTTTGCTTGAACAACTTGTTTGTCCTCAGTTGTATAAGCACATTTCTCTGGTACCACTTTCTGCTACATTATTACTTTCCATTTTCCCTTAAACACACATTCTTTTGTCCCATCAGTCCACACTGGAGACTTTCATTAGCTTCTGGGAAAGTCCCAGGTACAACATTACATCTTTGTCTTCAGTAACTTCTTTGTTTCAATGTCTACAGTTCTAGGAGTTTATCTTGGTGTTCTAACTTCAGCTCCTCTTGACTCCCACGGTTTGCAGCTGATGAGGGTCAGGATGTTCGTGCTCTCATTCAGGTCTGCTGGCACAGATTCTCGTGCAGCATTCCCCACACTCAGCCCCTCCCCATTGTCAGGGGTTCAGCAGTAGCAGTCGTTTTTTCTCCTTCTTGGTAGCTGGTGCAGCGCTGTGTTGTTGATTTTGGGCCTGGAAACTGTGCTGATAACACCAGTGTTTGCAGTAACTGCTTGGTAATGTTTTGTCTGGCCAAGGACTTTCAGAGTCTCATGCTATGCCAGGGAGGAGGGGGAGCTGGGAGGAAGCAGAGACAGGACACCTGACCCAAATTGACCAAAGAGGTTATTCCATACCACAGCACATCATGTCCAGGATGTGAACACAGAGAGCAGAGACCCAGAAGGGTGTGGTGGTGGACTGGGGGTGCACGGCATGGTCAGGTTTTTGGTACTGGGGGGTTCGCTGCTGGGGGGTGCACTGGCTGGGTCGGGCTTGGTGAGCAGTTGTATTATTTTTCCTTGTATTTCTCTTGTATTATTACTGGTGGTAGCAGTAGTGATTTGTGTTATACTTTAGTTACTAAACTGTTCTTATCTCAACCTGTTCAAGTTGCATTCTTTTAATTCTCCTTCCCATTCCCCCGGGACTGGGGGAAAAAAGAGAGGAGAGTGAGTGAGAAAACTGCATGGGGAGGGTTTAGAGGCTTAAACCAAGACACCCATGCACGACAGGTCCCATCACCTTCCTCCACCAACCTGCCAGCCAGCAGCACACCCCAGTCCATAACAACACTGCTTGCTTTTACGTTACTTCTAGCATCAGGCCTATAATTGCTAACTAGTACGACCAGCTGATTAGACACTGAGCACTTCCAGAAGCACCGATCTGGGGGTGATAACTTTCTGTCAGGTCAAGTCTGACACCTCAAAAAAAAAAAAAAAGAAAACCAAAAAAACAACCAAATAAACACCCCCCCCCAACCCCTCAACCCTCCGCACCCTCCCCCCAAAAAAAAACCCAACATACACACAAGCAGGCATTTTATGGCTTTTAAATATTAGCACCGACAATTATTTCTGCTTCACTTCCTGCACTTTTTGTGAGTTTTAATTATTTAGAGTTCAGCCTGCTCAAAGATGTATTTTATTTAATTTTTGATATTTGCTTTTCAACTGCCACACCTTCTTTGTCACGGCTTCAAATTTGCTGCAACTTTGAAGTTTCTGAGAATGTGTCAAGGGATTTGATGCTGGTACCAACTCACAGATTCACTCATCCCATAGCTATTTGGTTACCTTCAAATGCCATTGAGATGTCTTGATTAGAGCCCTCTCCTCAACCACTGCTCAAGTAACCTGTCTCCATTTTTCTAGGGAAAAAAGGAACAATAAACCCAAACCCAAATTATTTTTGCACATTTTTCAGAATAAAGGAACTTAAATTGTACAAAATTACAGGAGGTGATATCTCCATAGAATTATGGGGCATCCTGGCATCTTGGATATTCAGTCAGGACCACAGTGACTTGCTCTTTGTTCATATAGGAGTGGGATATTCTCCAGAAAAAAATAAAGGTCTTCGTAGGATGCCCATTCTAAATCCTCATGCTGATGCTCATATTAAATCCCAAAGTGTTGGCTGATATAAACCTAGTCATAGAACCTCAATTTGAATCTACATTTTTCTAGAAATATGTTAACATGCAACAAAGAAATTAACAATCAAAACCTCAAGCCCCAATTGCACTGCGCCTTACCATTATGAAAACATGATTTTTGATGAATAGTCTCCTGATTGGGCTAATGGATATATTTTCTTTAATTAGCAAGAAAACCCTATGACCTCTCTTATATGTATGTGGACTGCGTGCCTGTGTCTAGATGGCCATAACACACAGTTCTTGAGCTCCCTTTCCATTTTCCAGAATGCTAAATTTGCATCCACTGCTTATTTCAAAGTAAAACTTCTACTAGTAGCTCATTTTCCAGTCTTAACCAAACAATTACACTAACTGATATATAGTATATTACAGTACATCTGCATTAATAGAAGCCAATTGGCTCCATCTCTCCCAAGAAGTCAGGACAGACCCAGTGGTCTGTCCATGGAGAACAGATTTTGGAAGCAAATAACTTTTATTTGTGTAAGTTTCATTCTGAATAGGTAGGTGCTGAGAAAACAGCTGTCAGGAGTACCAAATCAAAGTGCAGAAAGACTGAAAACTTCTGACAGTTCTCTGGAAGCTTTGGAGGTGAAATTGGAATTCAGGTGGGTTTTGGGGAGAGCCACCAGGAGCTGGCGGGATAGCTCCTCTTCCCAGGAGCAAGAGTTCCCTGAACACCAGGTCAGCATTTCAGCTTCACCACCTTTATATACTCCTGGATATTAAAATATGGAGGGTTAGGTCTCTGGCCTCAAGGGCTGGCCCACTCTTCCTGAAGATCCACAAATCAGCCTCCAAGACTGAGTCTCTGCACCAGCCAGAAATTTATTTAGGGATTGGAGATGTGCTTCAAATGCATGGGGTGTCTGAGAGCAGATTAAGCTGTCCATGTAGACATAGCCATTCTGCAGAACAAAGCTGCTTGTGCCAACAGTTTGGTTAGGTGTCTGAATACAGATTAAAAGGTGCTCACTTGTGCAAATACTGTCTTTGTTCTAGGTTTCCTTACTACTGCCATCACCCAGACAGCATGCTGCCTATAACATATCTACCAAAACTTCTATTGGGGTTTGAAGCAGCAAAGATGGTGTAACTCACAAACAGCTTTGATTAAGAGAGAAAATAACATCAACTTACATGAAAATATTCAGTTCTTGTTTGGTATTTTGGTTTTACTCTAATAAAAAGGTAAATGTAATCTTTTGTAAATTGTTGTTCACCAGAGAAAAAAGGTATAACTACATGCACTGCCTGCAAATGCTGTATTTAAATATTCAATACAGCTGTACTTGTGGAGAACTAACAGAAAAATCCTCTGCTCCCTCTTCCTCCTCATTCAGCAAACCAGGTGGAGGATTTTGAACGTAAATTCAGAAAGTATTTTCATAAATAGAGTATTTCAGCAATTAAGATTGTGGCTTTAAGCAGTTCTGACTCTTCTCATATTCTCTTCCTATGCCTTCGTGGAAATCAATCAAACTCTTAAGCTGCTACAATAATACCCAAGAGATGAAACAGATAGAAAAAATAATGGGATAAGGTACCTTATGAGTAAGATTTTGGCAACAAAAGCTAACATCTCTGTTCTTTACCTAAATGTTTAGACTTACAGTTGCCAAAACCAAAATAAAATTGTTTGTTGGGGTCTTTTTTTGTTGTTGCTTTTTTTTGTGGGTTTTGTGTGTGTGTGTGTGTGTGTTCTGCTTTATTTTTTTAATATGTGGTACATTTTATATGTAACATACTTCTTATATTGAAACAAGTACTATAAATCTACACAGAGAAATAAGTATTCCAAGAAACAAAATACTCCACTATTCTTCACTATATTTTGTAACAGACCCCCAGAAGGAAGGAAGACCACACCTACAGGCCCAGGCGTTGCAGTCCTTCATACCTGCAGCCATAGATCCACTATCTTCATGCAGAGGGCCCTGAAAGGTGGATGATGCTGGGCAGTCCCCTAGCTGCTCCCATCTGTGGTCAGTGCTGGGGATCCCATGAGGCCAGGGAAGACATGCCATCTCCCTCCTGGATAGAAAAGCAAGTCAGATAAGATAGGATTATGTCACTTGCTTGGTCATTATTCGCTTTTGATATGGGTACTTTCTCACACTTCTGTCCTGAATTAAACATTCAGGATATGTTGTTTGTTTGTGTACCTCAACACAGCCATGGCTCATCCTTTAATCCTTATGGGGCTTTTTGATTTTTCACAAACAGACAAATAATTTTGCAGAAGAAAAGATATTTTCTTGACATTTATTCTGTGGCAGCATAGGCCAACTCAGTCCCCACAAACTGTCCCCATCAGAACCTTCATAATTGCAACTAATTTTAGTTTTGTGGGAGGCTAAAAAATGTGTCTAGGATTTTTTCCAGCAAAGAACCTGAGAGTCAATAGGTACCGTTAAAAAATTCCAAATTTGAATATGTTAAAAATAACCTGCACTCTGCAGAGCTTTCTTGATTGATACAGAATTATCCTCCCTTACTGGAAAACCACATCAGTTTCAGAAGGGAATTTTTTTTTTTTTCCCAGCAACTGAAATCACATATAAAAAATTGTCCAGAACAGAGCTTTCATGTATCTGTATAACTCTATTGTGCACTATGAATCTGCAGTGAGACATACCAACTTGGATCAGTGCCCATTCTCAGAACGAAATACAATTAAAACCTGGCAAAATACATACCAAGAGGATCACTGTGCAACCTCAGACCTATAGTCTTAAATTCTTGTAGAAAGTTTGAAGATATGCAGCCAATACCTTGAAAAAAGTACATTTTAGGGAACCTTTTTTGACTAAGAAGTGGGGGGAAAGAAATAAGAATTAGAGATTAGGGAAATAGAAACCCATATTTATACATAAATAAGAATATCTGCATATGTTTCTGTGCAGAGCTATGCAGCTTAAAAGCACACATAGCTTTGGGGGTTTTGGTTACTCAGTTTTAATCTGTTCCAAGTTGTGATCCTCAAACTGTGTTTTTCATACTTGGATTTAGTTAGATCTTCGTCATCCATGGTGTTTTTTGGAAATTAATATTATAATAAACTTTGTATCATACTAGTAATAACTGCAAGAATCAAGCTAAATATTTACTGTTAGGAGAAATGTAATGCTTTTATTTTTGAAGTGGAGCAGCTACAAAACCACTAGTAAATGTTTGTCATTTTTATTTCAGTATTAATAACCAAGTTTTTATGACCTCATTCAAGAAACCCACAAGAATCTAGCTGTTCTTTTTATGTTTGTGCCCTTTACATCATTTCATACTTCTAATAACTAATGATGATAGGTAATTACTTAACAGATGGTAAGAGCTCTTTAATTGCTTTTAAGGACTACTGAGCTTTGCCATATTTTGGGAGCATTAACTGTAGTGACTTTTCATCTTCCTCAGGTCATTCCAAGTTTGTTCAACAACACCAAATGTTCAAGGGCCTGTTTTGTTTCATTTTGCTTTGTTTGTTTGTTTCAGACCCACTGAATGGGAGGTTAGTAACATGCTGCTTCAGACTGTTGCTATTTCAAATGCCTTTCTTTTGTAAGGCCACTCTTAAAACTGAGAAAGCATCACCCTTCTCTTTTTCTCCCCAGGCCTTCTCAGCACATCAGCCTATGCAGCCCAGGGCATCTGACCTTTAGTTACTAGAGATTCATCTCTCTCAATTTCCTGTAGCAACTTGCTATCAGATCATTAAGAGGAGACTAGGGGGAAAAAATGTCAAACCTCAAAGCTAAATGGGCTCGTCTCAATAAAGTCTTACATTGCATTTATACTATCTCCTGAGTAACACAGGCAGGAAAAATTTCCAAATCAGAGGGGGGAAAAATAAGGAAGGAAATTCATAGTTCAATACAAAAACAGTTAGTGACCTCTTTATACTTCTCTTGCACTTTGAATAAATTGCACATTAACCACAGTAAACACTGGCCTAATTAGTAGAGGTACACTATACACCACCACCACCACCTCTGCTGAATGCTTTTTCATTTCTAATAGTTTTTTGTCTGGAGTTGTATGTAAATGCGTACGAAGAGCTGTGATGGTAAAAGATAGATACAAAATTGACTGAAATAAATTTACTGCATCACAGATTAGCAAAGAGTATGGCTAGAAACAATTCTGTTTTATGATTGCTGCTAAAATAAACTATATGGCTTTTGCATTTTGCATGAGACTATGAAATCTGAAATAATAGGCAAATGAACCCAGTATGATTTTTTTACATTTGGGAACAACAGCCCTCCTGGTGTATAGCTAAGGTTACAATTGATTAGGTTGTATGCTTTTCATTTGATGTGAAGAGCTGCACAGATAGTACAGGATAGAGCATACACAAGTTGTGGCTAAGTGTGCCCAGAAGTGTGCTTCATTATTAAAAATAAATATTTATAAAAACTTTGTTACTGGAAATAAAATAGATACATAATATGAATATAACAAATAGATTATAAGGCAGAGGTTGTGAAACTTTCATTTGGAGTGTTCAACATGCAGGTTTGGTTCTTGTTTGGGAGGAGCTCAATCAGCCCTAACCAGAGAGAGGCTGAATCCCTCCCTCCATCCTTTCTTTGGCTGAGGGATGGCCACTTATTGCCTTCATGCATGTGTATGTATTTACAGTAAGGTAGCTGTCCAGGACCACGTGGGACTCAGTAGCATTGCTACCTCTGTGGACATTTGGTCAGTATTTTAATATTTAAGTAACAGCCGCTGGAATTATATAATTGTCATGGTTTAAGCCCAGCCGTAACTCAGAAAACCACATAACTGCTCTCTCACTCCTGCTGCATCCTCACCCCAGCTCCCGGAGGGACTGGGAGGAGAATCAAAAGAATGTAACTCCCACGGGTTGAGATAAGAACAGTTCAGTAACTAAGGTATAGCACAAACCCCTGTTGCTACCACCAATAATAATAATGACAAGGGAAAAAGCAGGGGAAGAAAATACAACTGCTCACCACCCGCAGACTGATACCCAACCTGACCCGAGCAGTGATATAGCCCTTCTGGGTAACTGCCCCCCGTTTATATACTGGACATGACATGCTGTGGTATGGAATACCTCTTTGGCTGGTTTGGGTCAGGTGTCCTGTCTCTGCTTCCTCCCGGCTTCCACTCCTCCCTGGCAGAGCATGAGACTCAGAAAGTCCTTGGTCAGACTAAACATTACTGAGCAGCAATTAAAAACATCGGTGGTATCAGCACTGTTCCCAGGCTGAAAGTCAAAAACACAGCACTGCACCAGCTACTAAGAAGAAGAAAAATGGCTGCTACTGCTGAACCCAGGACAATAATGCATTTATTCTCATAATTAAGAAAAGTACAGGGCAACATGCTTATTTTCCTTTGTGTACCTCGGATTGCTCAGAGCACAAATGTCAACTTCCCATTTTTATGCACTGAAACTGAATAACTCCCTGTAACATTGCAATTTTATTCTTGATTGAGAAGAAAATGATAGTTATTTGCCCAATGAAAACTCAAACATGACCTCAACTTGTATTTTGTTCAATAATCTCTAGGCATTTAGCAAACTGCTGTTCTGGGCAGATTGCATTCAAACATAGAGTAAATACTTAAAATCATCACCATGGAAAAGATGGACTAGCTAGGAATTAATTTTTGATGTCCTAAACATTTTCTTTGCAATTGCATTGTCATCTGGCATCATTGTACCATAAATTTAGAGCGTTGCCTGGAATAGCTCTGCGTTCTTTTGCAACATGACTCCTTATGATTTAGCAAGTCTAAGCAGATACAGCTGATTGTATAAGCCATTTGCATTTACTACTTCTTAGGAAGGTATGAGATACAATCTATAAACTTTTAAAATAAAACTATATCTTTGCATGTCTTTATAAATTGTTATGAATAAGCAGAATCCCCACTTATTATGTTACTGAGCTTTACAAGAATTTATAACTGATAGGGGGAAAAAATGAACAAAACAGAGAACAAACCAACTGTAAGTCTTGGAAGGGGCAATATGAACAAAGCCAGAAAGATGATTGAATAAGGAATAATCACACTTTGGGGAAACACTAGGAGGTAATTATTATGCTCCATTTTGCCCAGTTTTTCTTATCTGTGACCAGAGCTGTGGAACCTGAGATCCCACACAGGAGTCCTCCTCAAAGGGACTCTGGGATTTGGCTCCTCTTTTCCTAAAGGTGGATAAAATGCTACAGAGTGTAACAGATCAGTGTGCAAGCTTTCTGAAAAAATTGTGAGTGCTTCTCTTTAGAAACAGAGGCAAAAATAAAAGCTGAAGAAGCAGCTGAAAAGTCTGAAGAAGCAGACTCCAACACCTGGTTGCAGCTGGGGTTTTTCTCCCTGGCCTGCCAAACTCTTTGGCTGGCGCTGACCATTTCACTGTCTTCTTCACTACCCTCTCAAATCCTCAGAAAAGCTTCCTCACATGAAGGACTGTGTGGCAGAGATAGCTAAAATCTCCATGTGGGCTAATATCCAAAAGTGGCTTTGGAGGGATGAGCCAAGTCTGCATTCACAGCTCTAGGAAGTGTGCCTGCCTGAAATGCAAGGGGGAGACACACAGAGCATGTGCCTCAAAAACTCTTCCAGGATTCTTATTTTTTTTCTTTCTATTTCTTCTTTTAAAAAGTTTTAACGTTGTAATGTTTTTACATTTTAATATACTACTGCATCAAGCAAAATTGTATCATGAAACTCTGCATAAGTAGTAGGCATATATAATACATAGTATTTACTGAGTTTGTCTTACATGCATATTTTAAAAGCTGAAACAGAAGACAGAAAATAGAACCTTTCCCTGCTGAAGTAACATAAAGAGGTATGGCTGGAAAACTAAGTTCTCTTTCTCAACAATGAGCTGTAACATGCTGCCCACACTTCAAAAAGCTGACAAAAAGCAATGTATTTGCATTAGGATTTGCATATATTTTCTTGTTTTCCATAAATCTCACGTTCTTTGAAGTCCCACAGGATCCTCTAAAAGCAAACTCTTTGCAGGAAGCTCTCTGAACATTAGAGAATTAAACCTGTAAATAGTCTATTGCCTTAGTTACAGTTCATGATTTCCAGTCCTAGCAAGTGCACTAAGCTAAGTCACAGCCAGCCACAGACTTGCCATCATCCTGAGAGTGCCAGGTCAGAGCTGCTCCTGAGACAAAGCACAATTCAGAAGCATTTTAGGCTTTCCATCCTCGATAATAACAAAACATAAGTAGGAAGGGGAAAAAAGTACCACTTATGATTTAATTAAAAGCTGAAAAGCCACAGTTATCTTCTGATATTTGGACTAATCACAATCCAAAATATTCATTTGCCACATTTTTTTAGATTTGCTGCAATTTCATGGCTGCAGCAGAAGGCATGTGTATAAATATGTTTTCAAGGTTCTTAGTTAACAGGTGACTTTCTGTCTTTACCATATTCATTTTGATTTAAACAATAATACCAGAACTGCTTCTATAGCCTCTGGGTACCCTAACATACAACTAGCACTACAGAAGAACTCAGTGCTAAAACAATTAAATTAGCAGAATCTCTGTGTATTTATAATTATAATAAAGAAAACCTATTTTCAGAAAGTGAAGTAAGCGTACTGACGTTATTAAGCGTAACAGCAGATCAGTCTGGGGAAAGGACAAAAAAATGAGTTTAAGAAAACATTAGAAAATAACACATATTGACACCACCCATCCTGCTAAAATTGTTTAAAGCAAGGCAAGAAGTCATCTCTAAACCAGTGGTCCTTATTCTAGAGAAGACAAGAGGGACATAAACAGAGAGGACTGGCAGAGCCCTCACAGCATACTCCAGAATCATCTAACTGCAACAGGCATCTGCTTGAAGCACGCTTTGCTTTGCTGTCTTCCTTCATAGGACATCTGGGAAGGGAGAGGAAAGGAGTTCTCACCTTAACAAAGAGCTGACTGGCACCTGAGATCTCTGGATTCAGGGGCCTTCTGTGGTTTGCTGCAGAAGTACCCATGGAGGCACAGACAGTCCCTGGGGACCATCTCTATCTTGAAAAAGAAAGACAGAGATAAAATTCATTGCTCCCACAGTTCCTGGAGTATTTATGCTGAGATTTCTAATTCACACTGCATTTACTCTACAGAGATTTCTACTCGGAACAGGTGTGTGTGGGCCTGGTCCATCACCTCACAAATTTAGCAGTGCTATCAGAAACTAGCTCAATAGGTTTAGCAGAGATTAGAGTACAAGAATGCCTGGTTTTCATCCTTTGATTGGAACCTAGTAAGTTCCAATTAGTAGAATAATTAATGAAGTGGTTCAGGACAAACTTGGTAGACCTTGTTAATGTCTACCTCTGTCCTGTTGACCACTTGTGAGTTAATGTAAGGAAATACAGTCTATATCAAGCTACCGTAAAATAGATGCTTCCAAAGACCATTGGAGATTTGCTCTTGTGCTGTGAGGATATTTCACCTTGTGAGCATCCTGCCTTGGTTCAGCCTTGTGGCTGGATATGCAGGCCATGGAGCAGGGTACCTGTATGTGCAGCTTCTTGGGAAATAAGGAGGGCAAAGGAGCATGCAGTGGCCTGCTGTCTGTCAGGGCCAGGGTATCTGGCAGCAGAAAGGGGCAAAAGCAAGGTCTTTCTGTTCTACTGACCAGTTTGATCTATGAGATCTCTACAAGCATTTTTCATAATGCAATCAGTTTGCTTGCATAATTCAAGCTTCTGTGGAAAGGTACCTGTTTTGTAGAAAAGTAACAAGCAGTGCTGCCAAAGTACTGTCAAAGTTTGTAAACACAAATGACTATTCTGAAAGCTCCAACAGAAGACTTGAAGACTGAAATAAACTTCATAGCTTTTATTCATCATCCCAATAATCCTCATAAAATAGAAGCTGCGAACCTTCTGCAGACTGGGAAGCTAGAGAGAAGCAAGAATGTTGGTAGTAGTATCTATCATAGAATCATAGAATAGTTTTATTTCTTATACTACTACAAAAGACCCTCAGAAGTTGTCTCCACTATAGTGGAAGTAAAACATAATTAGAAAGAGGAAAAAATCAAGATTGAATTAAATCAAAACTTGATTGTTAGCTAGCAGTTGGGATTCTGCCAGTCTGCTGCTTAAACATACATGATGCTTTCAGGATCTCTGTAGCACAACCACCATCTGTAATTTCAAAGCTAAAAGATTAGTACAACTGAAAAGAGATGATATGAAATAAAGATAACTCTTGGTATTATAAGTTTATTTCCTTTTCTTTCTCTATTTAATTTTCTATGGCTGAAATGACCAAAGAAAAGACAGAAACAGGTGATTATTTCTGCTGGGGTTTTTAAACCTGAAATTTAAAATATTATTCAAAGGTACGAAATTATTGTGGCTGTGCTTCTATATCAACACAACCTTTATCCTTGAAGTACATACACCTGCATTTATATTTAAGGAAGCAATATTTTTTCATCAATGATGTGAAATAACAAGCATTTTGGCATGAATAATTTTTATTTTTAAACAGAGGCCTGCATGTAGTATTACACCTCATACTCACAGTCTGTACAATTATTAATAGCTATTTGATGAAAAAGGAATCCTGTTTTCAGAACACACCTCTAGCAGCAATTTTAAACCAGAACAACATAGTATACATTTTGAGAAAAGGGCTCAACTATGAATGAGGATGTCTTACTATAGGAAAATGTTTCTATAATCCCATGGCTGAAAAAATAATTATCTTGGAAAATGGATCAGGATTTTCTTTAAAGCTCAGACATTATGAAGTGTGTTTGCTTTGTTTTCTTTTTTTTTAATCATTGGAAATCCAGCTGCTTGGGGATTTTTTATATTAAGGAAGGATAGATTTTTCTTATTTATATAAAACATCTGTGGAAAGAGAAATCCTACTTAATTCTTCCCCTGTTACAGTTTGAAACCATTACCCCTTGTCCTATCACTACAGTCCCTAATGAAGAGTCCCTCCCCAGCATCCTTATAGGCCCCCTTGAGATACTGGAACCTGCTACGAGGTCTCCACGCAGCCTTCTCCTCTCCAGGCTGAACAGCCCCAACTTTCTCAGCCTAACTTCATATGGGAGGTGCTCCAGTCCCCTGATCATCCTTGTGGCCCTCCTCTGGACTTATTCCAACACTTCCATGTCATTTGTATGTTGACGACACCAGAACTGCACACAATAGTCTATGTGAGGTCTCACAAGAGCAGAGTAGAGGGCAGAATCACCTGCCTTGACCTGCTGGTCATGCTCCTTTTGATGCAGCCCAGGATACGGTTGGCTTTCTGGGCTGCAAGCGCACACTGCCGGCTCATGTTCAGTTTTTCATCGACCAGCACCCCCAAGTCCTCCCCAGGGTTGCTCTGAATCTCTTCTCTGCCCAACCTGTAGCTGTGCCTGGCATTGCTCCAACCCAGGTCTAGGACCTTGCACTTCTCATGGTTACACTTCATAGGGTTGG
Source organism: Myiopsitta monachus (assembly GCA_017639245.1). Taxonomy (NCBI): domain Eukaryota; kingdom Metazoa; phylum Chordata; class Aves; order Psittaciformes; family Psittacidae; genus Myiopsitta; species Myiopsitta monachus. Next base: position 48,821,523 of record CM029917.1, read on the forward strand.
CATCAGCCCACCTCACAAGTGTGTCAAGGTCCCTCTGGATGGCATTCTTTCCCTCCAGCATATCAGCTGAACCACATAGCTTGGTGTCATTGGGAAACTTGCTGCATGCGCACTCAATCCCACTGTCCATGTCACCGACAAAGATGTTGAACAAGACCGATCTCAACACCGATCCCTGAGGGACACCACTCGTTGCTGGTCTCCAGCTGGACATTGAGATTTTTGCATGTGGCCATCCAGCCAGTTCATTATCCAGCGTGTGGTCCACCTATCAAATTGATGTCTCTCCAACTTAGAGACAAGGATGTCATGTGGGAGTGTCAAACACTTTGCACAAGTGCAGGTAGATGACATCAACTGCTCTACCCCTATCCATCAGTTCCATAGCCCCATCATAGAAGGCAACTAAATTGGTTAGACAGGACTTCCCCTTAGTGAAGCCATGCTGGCTGTCACCAACCACCTTGTTGTTTTTCATGTGCCTTAGCATACCTTCCAGAAGAATCTGCTCCAAGATTTTGCCAGGCACGGAAGTGAGACTGACTGGTCTGTAGTTCCCTGAGTCATCCATTTTCCCCTTCTTGAAAATGGGGTTATATTTCCCTTTTTCCAGTCGTCAGGAACTTCACCTGACTGCCATGATTTTTCAAATATGATGGACAGTGGCTTAGCAACTTCATTTGCCAATTCCTTCAGGACGCACAGATGGATTTCATCAGGTCCCATGGACTTGTATACATTCAGGTTCTTAAGATGGTCTCGAACCAGACCCTCTCCTACAGGGGGCCCTGGGTCTTCATTCTCACTGTCCTTGCATCTGCCTTCCAAGACTTGGGTGATATGGTCAGAGCATTTGCCGGTGAAGACTGAGGCAAAGATGTCATTAAGAACTTCAGCCTTCTCTAAATCCAGGGCAACCAGTTCTCTCTATTGCTTCCGCATGGGGCCCATGTTGTTCCTAGTCTGTATTTTATTTGCGATGTACCTATAGAATCCCTTGCTCTTATCTTTAACATCCCCAGCCAAGTTTAATTCTAAGTGGGCCTTAGCCTTCCTGACCTTGTCCCTAGCTTCCTGGACAATATCCCTGTATTCTTCCCAGGCCATCTTTCCTCACTTCCACCTTTTATAAGACTCTTTTTTCCTTCAAATTTGCCCCAGCAGCTCCTTATCTATCCAAGGGGGTCTCTTTGCCCTCCTGACACTTCCTTCTAGTTGCGATGCAACACTCCTGAGCTTGTAGTAGGTGATCCTTGAATATCAACCAACAGTCTTGGGCCCCCCTGCCCTCTAGGGCTATATCCCATGGAACCTTACTGAGCAGGTTCCTGAAGAGGCCAAAGTCTGCTCTCTTGAAGTCCAGGGCAGTGAGCTTGCTGCATGCTCTTCTCACTGTCCTGAGGATCTCGAATTTGACCATCTCATGATTGCTGCAACAGAGGCTGCCCTGGAGCATCACATTTCCAACCAGCCCTTCCCTGTTGGTGAGGACGAGGTCAAGCATGGCACCTCTCTTTGTCGCCTCCTCTATTACTTGCAGAAGGGAGTTGTCTTCCACACAATCAAGGAACTTCCTGGATTGCTTGTGCTGGGCCATACTATCCCTCCGACAGATACCAGTGTGGTTGAAGTCCCCCATGAGAACAAGGGCCTGTGAGTGTGAGGCTATTCCTATCTGTCTATAGAGTGCTTCATCCACCGAGTCCTCTTGGTCAGGCGGTCTGTAACAGATCCCCACAATAATGTCTCCCATCGCTGTTCTCCCTTTATCCCTGACCCAGAAACTCTCTGTTGACTGCTCACCTGCCCCCAGACAGAGTTCCATACTCTCCAGCCTATCTCTAACATGAATAGCAACTCCCCCTCCCCACCTACCAGGCCTGTCTTTTCTAAAGAGCCTGTAACCTTCCATTCCAACGTACCAGTCATAGGAGCCATCCCACCATGATTCTGTGATGCCTGTTATATCATACGCCCGTAGATGCGCACACATCTCTAATTCCTCTTGTTTGTTCCCCATGCTAGAGGTATTTGTATAGAGGCATCTGAGCTGAGCTCCAATCGAAGCCGGCTCGTTGGCTGGAGCAGCTATAATATCTCTACATTGGTCTGAACGTTTATTATAGGTGCTGGCAACTGACGGGGTGTGTTGGGGTGGAATGATGCCCCCCTCCCCCAACACATCTAGTTTAAAGCATCCTTGACCAGTTTGGCAAGCCTCCTACCAAATCCACTCTTCCCTTTCTTTGTCAGACAGCTCCACCAGCCCCCAGTAGACCTGGCCTACTAAATAGAGTCCTGCGTTCAAGGTACCCAAACCTCTGACTATGGCACCAGCCTTCTAACCATTTATTAACCTGGCCAATCCTCCTAGCCTTTTTAAGGCCCTGCCCTGTACCCTGGAGAATTGTCAAAAAGACAATCCGAGCTCCAGAGTCCCTAACCACCTCTCCCAGAGCTCTGTAGTCCTTCTTAATGTTCTCCAGGCTACTGCTATTGATATCAGTAGCACCCACATGGATCACTAGAAGTGGGTAATAGTCAGTTGGACTGACTAGAGCAGGCAGCCTCTCAGCAACACCCGTGATCCAAGCCCCTCGTAGGCAACACACCCCCCTTGAGACTGGGTCAGACTGACAGAGGGGTGCCTCTGTTCCTTTCAGAGTAGAGTCCCCTACTACTATGACCTGCCGCTTTTTCCTGGCAGCGCCAGTGGTGAACTTCTTTAGCAGTGCATCAGCCGGTTGTTCCTGGTGTGAGTGGGTTTCCTCATCAGCCCCCTGCAGGACAGAAAAGCGGTTCTGGGTGGGGACAACGGCAAATATTTCTCACATTTTTGTGTGCTAGCCTTTTCAACTGGAGCTAAGAAGATTAGAGAGATTGAAAAGCATTTACAATCATGAAAGGAAACCATGACGAATCTTACTGTTGTTTGAGGAAGCTGAACAGGGAAAGTGGAGGACTTGGACCAGGTGCGTGTCCTACAGCAGAAGCTGGAAGGTAATGGAGTTCTGAAAACTTACCATGTCCACTCATTAGATGCTTCAGAGGTTGTGATTCTGCTTGCTGTGGTCAGGTATTCCTGGATGAATGTAAGGTGGGAGGCAAGTCATGGCCCTCATCTGAGAGGTGAGGCTAGAAAGGTGGAAGCACATGACACCATCACAGTGTGGTTTATCACAGAAGCAGGATGAACACTGAAAAAATGGAAGGGAATTAATATTAACAAACCAGTTAACTGCTCTATTAGAGAGTGCTGAAATGCACAGATATCCTAACCAATGCAGGACTGTTACTCAGGGAATTACAGCTACTTACTCTCTACAAGTCATAAACATCATTACCCAGTTTGGCTATGTTTTTACTTACACTATTACAGTATTCTGGCAACACAGGTTGTCCAGCATTATCATTTTAGCCAACACCTCTTGTTGCTTTCTCAGGCTCCTGAACAGCTCTGTGACAATGCCTGAGATGCACACCTGGCCAATTACCCCACTGAAAGAAACATCATTTACATGGAAACCATGGATTGAACTATTCATATTCCCAGATCCTGTGGTTCACACTGAAGCTGTAAAAACACCAGTCTGAGGAGTTCAGGGAGTGCTTCTCAGGGCTTGAGCCCAGAAATCAAGCCCTGAAGGTACTTTCAGGGTCCTGATTTACAGGTAGTAATGAAGATTATCATCAAGCTGAGCCAGCACTTAGCTCCGTGTCCTCAGATTCTTTGCAAGAGTTATGGTTCCTAAAGCTCCTGAACTCCCTTATGTGAATTCAGGGCACTCCTGTTGCAAGAACCCAGCTACAATGGATTATTGCAAGAGCTTCCAGGATTATTAAAGACTCGAGTGATCTGGTTTCCAAATAAGATGTTGAAAAACCTAAAAGGATGGCCATCAGAAACTTGACTCTGTTTTGACCATTTTTTTAGAAATTATAGCTGAAGCACACCTAAATGGTCATTTCAGCCATTTGAAGGAATTCTTGCCCTTCCTCATTAGGGTTGTGCAGTTTACCAACCATTCTTTCCCATGCCACCTGAAAAAGAACAAAATAAAAAGTGCATTGGTAGCTGCTTCTTTACTAAAATGTCATTCAAGATTAATAAGTCTTGCCAACTTGACAAGGGAGCTCCACCCACCTGTGGTGTAACCCCCACTTTAAGGATTTAAGCTCACCAGAAGCATGTCCCTCCTTTCATTACCACCCTATTTCCCTTTTAAAATAAAGTTACACTAGTAACTATTGTAACAGTCTGCATATAATCTGCTGAGAATAAATACCCGTGTAATGAGCCTGAAATGATATGGTAATTTCTTAATTCAAAATAATTACATGGCTATTTGTGTCCTCTAAAATAAGGTATTACTTATTCAGCTCAAAGAAGTCACTGTTTGCTTAGGTTTTGAACTCTGGTTAACAGTAGCGCAGCAGTCATCTGAATACCGAATCCTGAAACAATTTTATATGTTTACTTACACAGAAATAGAATCAAATATCTGTCAAGGCAACAAGCAGATTTTAGTACAACCAAGGGAAAACCGATGAATAGCCATTGAAAATGGGACTGAATCCACAGCCAAGTCAGAGTGCTACAAGGGCACCAGCTCGCTCAAAGTCACTTAGCTGTCCTCTAAAATGTCTCACATGTTTGAAAACATTAGATAAAAGAACAGTATTTGTTCAGTTTATTTTGGCTTGTCATTTGGGTCCGAGTTAACTGCCTATCTCGCTGTGTTGCGTGGAGATACAGATAGGAAAGCCACCACAGAGATAAAAACGGAAGGAAAAAAAAGAATGTGGGCAGACATTCAAGCCATTGACTCCAGCAAGCTTTCCTCCAAGTCCATAATTGTCTTCCACTGGCTTTAATGGGGGCTCAAAAAGGCCTAGATTTTGAAGCACTAATAAAAGATTTAAAAATCACCTCATTGTAAGCAGTAGTAGAAGACTTTTCATTAATTTGAACAATGTAAACTACAGACACTCCTGAATGTTGACCTCTCAAAGGTGACTTTCTGTTTTTCAGACTGGTCCTCATAAGAATGGAGGACCTGCAAGTGGACTGATGCTGCTTTGTGGATGAAAGCATATCTCTTCAGGGGCCAGAGTGGAGATCAAGTACTTCATATATAGGCACAAACATACTACATGAATGGACTAAATTGAGTGCACTACTTTTCATCTGTAATGATTAAGTATTTTGGCCTGGAAAGAAAATTAAACCCACGCTTGATTTTGTACTCCTGCATTTCTAAGCTACTCCTCATTAATTTCCCTTGTAAATTAGACACATCAGATTAAGTTTGATACCTGTACTTGTATTTTTTGGAGTTATTAACTTCACTTAAAGAAATTAACCTATATAAATATCTGGCATGCTGTTTCCTGCTTCCAGAAATTTGAAAAAAATATTAAAAAATCTCAAATCTGGTCCATGCCAATTAAGTACATCGTGGGTGAGAAATAAAGCTCCGTAATAAATTTTTCCATTTAAAAAATAGGCAGTCTGATGCAACAAGGTTTTCACAGGCTCATAGATTACAAAGAAATAATACAGGCCCTGTCTGTTTTTGGAAAGTTTTCAACTTGCAACAGGGCGATCCAAAACATATGATGACTCAGAGTCACTGCTTTTCATCCAAAGGCATCTCAGATCTGCTGCCTGTAAGAGTCACCTGCTGTTCTAAACCTGTAAGAGAGGAAAGGATTGCTTCTTTCCTGCCAACATATATAGGAAAAAAAAAAAAAAAAGTAAACTTTGCTCGATTTTAGTGACAGCATTATTTTTATGCGGAACTTTAATTATTTTTCAGCATTGCTTATTTCTTAATCTGTTTGAGTACTGTAGTTGGACAATTCCAGTGTTTTCACTTAGCATTCTTGCTGCAGAAAAATCAACATTGTGCTCTGCTTCATTTGCTGAAGACATTAAACATGTGACTTGGTAAACCTGACCTTATGGAAAATTTAATCTTTTTATAGCATTGATAGAGTTAGCATTAAAATCCCTCAACACTATGTTCTGTAGTGTTTGAAAGTAAGCTGTATATAAAACTGCAACATGTTACTGTGCATTGCATCATTTAACTAATTTGCTAATGTTTTCCAGGAAACTGCATGGTTTTTCTTTCATTATTTGTATTTCTTATGGTTCAGGAAGTAAACTACGTGTTGTGAAAGGTTGTCTTCCTGAAAGCAGTTTTCTGGTTGTTTTATCTGTGGTTGTGTCAGGAGGCTTGCAGTGTCTAATACATCTTTCCTGCAGGTAAGTGGCTTCAGGCTGCTTTGTGCTCTTTCATGCCAGGTCAATTTAATTCAGCTCTGTTTCTTCCTAAGGTTGCCTTGCCATTCTGCATGCTAGTACTATTTTAGATATTCTCAATGTTAAATAGCTTGCATATTTTCCTGAGAACATTGCTGAGGCCCTAATCTAAGCTCTGTGTACATTTTTATACCAGTTCTTTACAGCACAAGAGGGAAAAAGAATTTTTGGCCGTTTCTTTACATTTTCTGTTTTTGTTTTGGCACAAATGATAGTGAGCATGGTAGCTTAAGACACCAAAACAGTGAACAGCCCCACCATCATTACTTGTAAATAAAGACAAAGTTGCACATAATTCATTTGTTCCATCACACATTTTTTACAGTACAATTGATGAAAACTTTTAACAACTTTAGCTGCCTATAACATGCTATTCCCTCGAGCTCCAACAGGGCTCAACATTCAGCTTTCAGCATCCTGGTACTCGTAGAAGTGCATGCAGCTCCTTCTGCCCATTTTGAGACATGATTTCCAGATTACCTTAAACAGATCAGTTACATATTTGGCTTTTATTCTAATGTAAGTGTCATTATATCCACTCAGTATCCAATAAATCTATACACCTGAATGATACTGCTTGGTTCAGCTTATTTGGTTTTAATTCAGGCCTGAGCTGCTCCATAATAATTTATTCAAGTTTATGACATTACACACTGTCGACTAATAGCTTCATTTTGCTGAATTTCTATTTATTACTGTCACTATCACAGCTGGATTTGAATTTTTGTAAGTTGCCTATCCTACCATGAATTTCACTGACATTTGACACCAATCCTGAGACCTCTTCTTCAACTGTTTGTCACCTAAAGGTCAAATGCTTTTGCTGCTAACTTTTGAAATCAGTTATAATCTGGCAAGATGTGGGTGAGAGGATAACATAGAGTGAAAGGCAGCCTGTCTTAAGACAAAGAGTTTCCTAATGCATTAAATGGGATTGATTCTCCAAGTGCAGAAACAAAAGGTCTGCTAACAGGGGGGGAAAAAGCAACACACAATGCCCCTGCAATCCAGAGCCATGTCTTTTCTGCAATACTTGGAAAATGCACATAAATCTATATTGCAGTTGCTGAATTTTAGGATCTGGTATAAGAGAGAAGAGCCCTACAAAGTGTTGGAGGGATGCACAAATCCTCTCAAAGGTAACCTTTCCTCTTCCTTTAAGTAAGTGCTTCAGTGCTTCAGTTCTTCCTGTGAAATATTCCATTTTTGGTTCAGTTGGTAAAAAAAGAGAATCACAGAACAGCACAGGCTGGCTGGGTGGGACCTCAAAAGATTATCATTCCTTCAGTCTTTCCTCCATGGGCAGATTCTCCAGCCCTTTGATTACCTTCCTGGCCCTCCTTAGGAGCCTCTGCAGTATGCCCATGTCTTTTTTCAACTGTGGAGACTGGAAGCAGACATAGTACTGAATGTGCCACCTTACAAATGCTGAGTAGAGCAGGATGATCACCTCTTTCTCTGCTACTAAAAAAAGTTAAATAAATCCCTATCGATAAATCCATTTATTTACTTAATACTAACAATATGTATATTAAAAATCTAATTGAACTCCAATTTATCATTTCCACAGCAACATTTCTCTTTCCACTTTCCAATATTCATAGTTTCATTAACTGGATATGAACTAAATCTCCATGTTCAACAAAATAAAATTGAGGCAAACTGAAGTACTGTGCTACATGATTATTCATCAACAGATAAATGTCTCGACTTTCAGAGTCATCCCTTATCCCTATAGACGACAAACACAGATTAATAGAGTCCACAAAAAAAAAAAAATCCAGTAATTTAATGGAACAAGCAGATGTTTTCTTGAAAATACTTTCACACTATGAATAATAATTCGTCTTTAAATTCCCAGCAAGTACGTGCTCTCTAATTCACACTCTGAATTAGACTGAAAAACATTTTAAGGCCACTAAAACCAGAATCAAAATAAATATATTTTAAAAACTCATTTTAACATTATACTGAACAACCACAGAAGATAAACATAAAAATGAGAGGTCTTTTGTCTAGCAATTCTTAGTGATGAGTTGCTGTTATTTGATCAATAACAGGGAAGAAGCTGGGGGAGAGACAGAGGCAGAAAGACGAAAGACATGATGGAGGAGCAGCTCTGGGGAAGACGGAAGAGCCATGAATAGAAAATTTACAGAAGTTAAGGAGAAGACCAGGTGGGCTGGCAGAAAAAGCTACTCAGAGAAGCCCAAGATAATACACTTGCTTAACTGGGTAGCATGTCTGAGCCAGAATCTGCAGGATTGCCCTTTACTTGTCTTTCCAGGCTGCAGATTGCTACAGGTATCTCATGTCCTGTTTTCCAGGTTCACCTTCCCACAGTTGAGAACTTCCCCATTAATGAGAAATCTAGCAGTTCCTGAAAGACAGAGACTGACTTTTTTCCGACACATATATTGACATAGGATTCCATGGCAGAACTATTAGGAAATAATTTTACCTAAAAACTGTTTAGAAGTATCCTTCTAATGCCATTTTTTTTCTTTAGAAAAATTGAGTCTTGAGTCTGTTTTAACCAAATTAGAACAATTTATTATATTGAACAGGAAAAGACATTTCACTGAAAAAATCCATGATTGTCAACTGCATTTTCTTAGAATATTGTCTTCTGGGAATTCAGACTTTTTTAGCACAATTGAGTAGAACTTCAAGTTGCTGCAGAAGATTAGTTGTGTAGGACATTATCTAGCTACACACATTTCAATTATGTCATCCTGGGAGGAGTATTTCTCAACCCCACAGAGAAAATTGGAAGCCAGGCTGTAATGGCAATAGAAAGTCTGATTGGCTCATGAATGAATGAAACAATTCAGTTGCAGGACAGCAGAGCTTTATTTAAATCAAAAATGCCAAAACAAAATCTGTCAATATTTTCAAATTATTTTTGAATAATTTTTTCTTTGAAATCTCCCTGTTCTGAAGGTAGGTGTTGAAAGTTCATCTTCTTTTGAAATGAAAGCAAACACTGAAATACCCTTGAGGAGGAAAATCTGCAATTTCTTCTCATCCAATTATTTCTACTCCCCATTTTCAGGACACAGCCTGAAATAAATAATGGAGGCCCTTAGCAGTGAAGAAAGAGCACAATACAGAATGGTTAAAAAGAGAGAATCTGAGCTCTACAGTAGAAGTTAGTATATGAAAGACATGAGCCTAGGAAATCCTAGCAGTGCAATGTTGGGGTAGAATCTTTGTAATTGAAATATAAACACAAATAAACACATATATAATGTAACTGCTCATGTACATACAAGATGTTAAAAGCAAAATCACTGTTGTCAGAGCTCAGCATGAATTTACTTTCTAATTCCAGTCAATTTGTTATCACAAATGCCCTCAAAATATTTTATTTGATACAGGCAGAATTAAAACAATCTTTTTATTCTGATGATAGAGATGCACTTAGCAGCATATAAAATAGTGATTTAATGGGTACTTAATGGTCTGAAGCTTTAAGTGAGCAAATCATAAATAAAGCTTTCATAGTATTTTATGCTTTCCCATTTGGATCCTAAAAAAATCCAATTTGCATTCATTATGTGGGGCTGATATACAGTACCTTCTCTCCCCTTGACATTCACCTGCACCACAATATTTGCCCCCACAGTATGCTTGACATTGCTGCCTTTTAAAGAGCTTTTAGTTTAAGGGCTCGGTCACAATCCTTTCTCGACAAAGGTGGACAGAATGAATTCAAACTTCTTGAAGCAACTTTGAATTTGCTGTAACATCCAGATTCTGAGCAGTTGCTGAAAAATATTGCTACTGGAATCATGTACATTAGCTGGTCTTCCATTCTTCCTGAGCCACTGATTTTCAGTACATCAATAATTTGGCAACTGAAGAAAAAAAAGGTAGAATTATAGACACACCTAGGTTGGAAAAGACCTTTGTGATGATCAGGTCTAACCTTTACACCAGCACTGTGAAGGCCACCACTAAACCGTGTCACCAAAGGCCTCAGCTACATGTTTTTTGAACGCTTCCAGGGATGGCAATTCCACCACTTCCCTGGGCAGCCTGTTCCAATGACTGACCACCTGCTAGGTGAAGGTATTTTTCCTAATACCTAATCTAAACCTCTCCTAGCGCAACTTGAGGTTGTTGCCTCTTGTCCTGTCACTTGTTACTTGGGAGAAGAGAACAACCCCTACTTCACTACAACCTCCTTTCAGGTAGTTTTTAGGTAGTGATAAGGTCCCCCCTGAGCCTTCTCTTCTAAAGACTAAACCCCTCAGTTCCCTCAGCCATTCCTCACAGGACTTGTTCTCCAGGTTGTTCACCAGCTTTGTTGCCCTTCTTTGGACCTGTTCCAGCAATTCATTAATCTCTCTTGCAGTAACAGGCTCAGAACTGAGCATGGGATTCAAGGTGCGGCCTCACCAGTGCCCAGTACAGGGGCACTGCTCTAGTCCTGCTGGCCACGCTAGTGCTGATACAGGCAAGGATGCTGCTCTGGTGGGGCTGCCAAACAGTCGCTGTTTCCTGGAGGTCTCCCTTGTTTCGGAACCTCCAGAGCACCAAGGTGGAGCTCTTCTCCAGAGCTGGAGCACGCACGTTCGCGTATATCTATCCAAAGATAGATTTTGAGTTTAAAATATTATTTTTGATAATAATAATGCATTTACCTACATAAAAATAATTTCTAAGAAGAAATATTCAAAACTAAAAAAACAAAAATATTACTACTATTAAAAAATATCATGCTAACAATTTTTGCTAGTATCATGCTAGATCAATTTCCTGGATTCTTTTCACTTCTGAATTCCTTCTGAACTGTCAGTGTTTTTACCTTTCTCTTTAGCTAGTATTTGCCAACAAGGCATTTTCAGGCTGTCCCTAGTGGTGCCACATAAATGCGGCCTGTCTGTTTGTGGAGCCATAATGTGATGTGTTTGCATTTTTCCCTCTGCACTATATCATTACTGCTTACCTCATTTTTACAGGCACTGTCATCTCTAGGTCACTGCAGTCATTTCTGCCTTCTCTGCAGTTTCCTCCCATTAAGGGCCTAGGTTTGTGATAATTCTCTCCTGAGCAATTAGCTTTGGAAGTACCATACTGCATTTCCTTTGCTTCCCTCTCTTAAGTCCATTTTCAGCTTCTTCCATATCTCAAGTCTGACAAGACTGCATAGTGACAATATTAGTATCTCAAGTTATAGCTGAGAGCTGACACCCTCATATTACTGTGATTGCTATCATCAGCTAATTCTCCTCCCCCACACACCAAGTATTATAGGGTGGGGTTTTTTTTCCAGAACTTTATTATTATTTTAAAAAACAAAATATCCTTGCCTTTTAATATCATGTAAATTAATATGTGAATCATCTGTCACAAAAAAAAAAAAATTATATGTGGAAAAGAGATGGGAAATTAAGAAAAGGGTAAAAGAATTTAGATTAGATTTCTCAACATATTGTGTTTTTCCAAAATATGTTTCTAGTTCATTAATATGTATGTTATAGTCAAATCTTCTCTGACTCTTTCATCTGATTTAGGGTAGTATTCATCTTACTGAAATAAAAATCATATTTATGACTTGTCACGTAATGCCCACTCTTTGTCCAGGTGCCTTCGGGACTGTCAGCAAAATATGTCATGTAAATAGGTAGTATAAACAAAACAAAAAAAAAAACAAAACAAAAACATTCTCACTTTTCATGTAAAAAATCATCTCTATCTACCAAGATTGAAATTTGATTTAAAAACAAACAAACAAACAAACCCCACAAAAGCAACAAAACTTGCAAACCATTATTAGACTTTCAGAAATCCATCTCCTTATACTCTTCCTATTCCCGTCATCTTTCACGGACTTTGGGCTATTAAATGAGTTGGTCTAGGATGCCCTGCAAAGAAGGGACTTTGAAATTTGCGTAAAAATCAAGTGGCCTCAACTTCCTTAATCAAATTTACTATAAATAGTCTTTCAAATGTTCTGATAAACATTTGTGTGCTTTTACTGAATATATATATCACAAATAGTGGAACAGATTAGAGACGGGATAGTCTGAACTATTACTGGGGCGTTAACACATACCAGTCTTGTAATAGTAGTTTTCCATAAGGGTTAAAGTCTAACAAACTTTTTTTATAATGAGAAAGGATAACTGTACTTTCTTGAGGTCCACCAGACATGTTTCCAAATCACATTCACAAAATGTGCTTTTTCATGCCCTCTCTTCCTCTGGTTAAGTAGCCTAGCACTGAATGCTCCTTCAAATAGCTACTGAATATTAGGGGATGCTTCCTTTTTGAGCTCCTCAGAACTCCTCTTAGGGAGGAGAACAGCAGGACAAAAAGGAGAGCACTTCCTTCTGTAAAGCTTGAGACTTGTATAATACTCATTCAAAAGATTTCCTGCCACTATCTTCACACCCCTCCCCAGAGTATGAATCTTGCTTATTCATTTTGCACACTAAATATTAGTATGTTTTGAATAGTTTAAAGCATTTCTTTCTAAAGTTGCTCACCAGCTAATAGAAAACCCCACTTAAGTAAGTCTTATCTTAACCTTAGTCCAGGTTCTTTCCAAAACGGACATGCATCCTGCCCTCAGGGTGATCTGACTTGTCAGACTTGATGTCATTCAAGCAGTGAGACAGGCTTGCCTGGGAAGTGCTCCCTGGTTCCACAAGACAGAAAGAGGCTGCAAGATCCTGGCTTCAGTAGTATGTCGGCAAGAAATTCTACAAACAAAAAAGCATTATGCAACAAAGCTTTTCTGTTTGAATCTTCAATATTACTATTTAATTGCAAGCTTTCTGCCAAATGCTCTTTCATCTAAGTTCATTTGCATTTCATGCGAGATATTGACCCAAAACAGGAATTGGGGTTTTCTAAGAAGACTTCAGACACAAGAATGGTAGAATGCCAATGAATATTTTCAAAACTGCACAGGAATATTTAATGTAAATGTTAAGGAAGAAAGAGCAAAATGCCCCAACGTAAAATTCTGACCAAGAGCTGTATCAACCACATGCTGGATTTGCAAGCAGGTATTGAAGTGTAAAGAACACTTAATATGCTTCAGCTTTTATCTAGCTACATGAAAGAAAAAATGTTTATTCATTTTATAATTCTTTATTTTGTCAATATTCTATATCTCTGAAATATAGAAGTATACAGTACAGTAAATCAAGATGTTATTTTGATACTTATGGTAACATCAAACCTCTGCTAATCAATGAAAAAAAATTATCTGTGTTGAAATACCCATTTTTTAATCTACTGAAGACAGATTATAGCATAGTGGTTCATACATTATACTACCATAGATTTTTACAATACCAGGCAAATTTATGAACAATTTTTACAGGCTGTAGAATATATTTTCTTTGTCCCTTATGTTGTGCAATTTGGACATTTCATTAAATGCAAGGCATCAAGAAACTGTGTGCACAGACATATATGAGTATAAACACATATGTACCCAAACTAATATCAATACTTTGTACTTTTACATTGTTGATTTTTACATTTCTATATTATCAATGTTTTAGGACAAGAGAGAACCAAGATGGCCCCTACTAGTCCCTCCTTTTCCTTTTTTATTCTCTAACAGTGACATTTATGCATCTACAGCATCATTCATAGGAAGACGTTGCTCATACTAACAGAAGTACATGCTTAGGTACAACCATTGGCCATACTCTTCAGGCACCAGATCAGCAATCACTACTGCACTGGCCTACATGTTTGAGCGTTAGTGGGGAACTGGGAAGAAATACCATGCAATTTCCTTCCATGATTTCCAGAGCTCCTGTATATTAAATACTGCCAATCACAATCATCTGTTTTGAAGTCTGTTTTTTCCTCCATGGATTACTAAGTTTAATGAGGATTCCCTAATCAGATATCAAAGACTGACTCACAAATTTGCTTGTCCTAGAGGGGAAAAAAAAAAATAAATAATCAAATTTCATGGGTTTATTTCTTTTACTTTCACCTAAGGTTGAAAATAATTTTGCCATTCCTGCCTTTGAAGACAATCACAAAATTCCATGCAAAATGCTTCCAAGGAAGCACTATTAAATGTATTTTCTTAAAATGTTAGATGTATCATCATCATCCCCTGACCCTTTCAGGGAATGTAACGTGCTTTTTAAACCTACCAGAGCAAAAAAAACAATTCTCAAATTTCATTAAGTATTTGAGAATACGAACAACCCTGCCAACAAAATCTTTGCTTAGTAGTAACTTCACTGATATGTCTGTTTTAAAATTAATCAATGTGCATGACTCAGGACATGACAGTAGAAACTCAAGTTGTAAATAGCGGGAAACTATATTTTGCAAGCAAATCCCTGTCCCTCTTCAGAAATCAGAAGTAAACAGAACATTTTCCACTTTGAGTTACAAGTTTTAATCAGATACTCAAATATTTAAGCCAGGTCAAAGCCTTAATTTGTTAGGAAAAGTAGGCTTGCTTTAATCCAACATCAATTTTTGCAAGAATTTGATAAGATTAAAGGATGGGTTTATGCCACTGAATTCCTTTAAGAATTGAGTCTAATCCACCTACTGAAAGTCATGTTACTACTAGCAAAACATATTTAACACATAGTTTTTAAACTTGAGAAATACATATATATAAATTGATCTTCCATGATCAAATACCAGCCAAAAAAAAAAAAAAAATCAAATGGATTTCTACTATTCCACCCTTTTACAAATCAGTTGTTTGGTAGCTTTTTCTGTTTTGGCTCAGAATATCTGACAAACCTTGTGAAATAGTGCACAATTCCATCATCAGGATAAAGCTGTTCTCTTTGCACGCCTCAATCCCAAACCATTAACATTACTAAAAGGTTTTTATTGATCACAGAATTGGTATTTTTATTGGATGGCAGAGCAAACTGCACCCAGGATTTGCTGAAAATTGCATTTGATATGCTCTGGCTTTTCCCCTTTATATACTTGTGTGATTATACTAATAGGAAGTTCAGCTTAATTTGTGACTGTTTTATAATCGGAATTTTCAAGGAATTACCGCAATAGAGTTTCTCCTGATATCCAGCCAGTTCTAAGAATCAATTTTTTTCTCTGTTTTTGTTTCTTTTTCAGTTTATCAGATGTCTTTCAGGGCTTCACAAAATGTTGCTTAATAAAAGCCTTAGAGAATCCAAAGGTTCTGCACTGCTGAAAGATAAAATAAAGAATGCATTCATGACATTTGTTGTTCCAAGTTATTACGAAAAGTTAATGAAAGAAAAGTAAGCATTACATACTTCAAATATATACAGATAATCCTATCATGAAAGGCTGACCAGCTGTGTTTTGAATAGTAACAGCTGTGAGACAGGCATGCTTAATAGGGGAAGAGCACTCAGGAAAAATTAGCAGAGCAGGCAGATTTCCTTCAGTGAGTCTTATTACAAAGTGATGTAGATGCTACTGCATTTTCTTGTTGCTTTCAAAGCCAAAATGATAGCAAGAAGTTGCTTAGAGAAAATAATTTTTAGCTTTCCAAGTGAATAATATAATTGCCTTCACATTTCAAAAATTAACAGGAAATGTGCAACATTGCTTTGGATTCTGCTGTTGTCTACATAAACATAATAATATCAGTGATAGATACAGGCAACAGCATATTGTATCTTGTGGCTCCAAGGCTTTGCAGTAACAAGCAGTTACACATTCCTGCCCAATTTGCACCTCTGGTAACACCACTTCCAAAGCTATTAAACACACATCTGCGTCCAGAGTGAGTCCTTCTTGCTTGTCCATTTGCAGATCCTGAAGAAGCTGGCAAATGAAGTTGCTAAGCCACTGTCCATCATATTTGAAAAAACATGGCAGTCAGGTGAAGTTCTCCACAACTGTAAAAAGAGTAACATAACCCCCATCTTTAAGAAGGGGAAAATGGATGACCCAGGGAACTACAGACCAGCCAGTCTCACCTCTGTGCCTGGCAAAATCTTGGAGCAGATTCTCCTGGAAGGCATGCTAAGGCACATGAAAAACAACAAGGTGGTTGGTGACAGACAGCATGGCTTCACTAAGGGGAAATCCTGCCTGAACCAATTTGGTGGCATTCTATGATGAAGCTATGGAACTGATGGATAGCGGCAGAGCAGTTGATGTCATCTACCTGGACTTGTGCAAAGCATTCGACACTGTCCCGCATGACATCCTTGTCTCTAAGTTGGAGAGACATCAAATTGATAGGTGGACCACACGCTGGATAATGAACTGGCTGGATGGCCACACGCAAAGAGTTGTGCTCAATGGCTCAATGTCCAGCTGGAAACCAGCAACGAGTGGTGTCCCTCAGGGATCGGTGTTGAGATCGGTCTTGTTCAACATCTTTAACAGTGACATATACATTGGGATTGAGTGCGTCCTCAGCAAGTTTGCCGATGACACCAAGCTGTGTGGTTCAGTTGATACGTTGGAGGGAAAGAATGCCATCCAGACGGACCTTGACACGCTTGTAAGGTGGGCTGATATCAACCTGATGAAGTTTAACTGTGACAAGTGCAAGGTCCTTCACCTGGGACAGAGCAATGCCAGGCACAGCTACAGGTTGGGCAGAGAAGAGATTCAGAGCAACCCTGTGGAGAAGGACTTGGGGGTATTGGTCAATGACAAACTGAACATGAGCCGGCAAGGTGCGCTCACAGCCCAGAAAGCCAACCGTACCCTGGGCTGCATCAAAAGGAGCATGACCAGCAGGTTGAAGGAGGTGATCCTGCCCCTCTACTCTGCTCTCATGAGACCCCACGTGGAGTATTGTGCGCAGTTCTGGTGTCCTCAACATAAAAAGGACATGGAAATGTTGGAATAAGTCCAGAGGAGGACCACAAGTGGGGCGGAGCACCTCCCATATGAAGATAGGCTGAGAATGTTGGGGCTGCTGAGCCTGGAGAAGAGAAGGCTGCATGGAGACTTCATAGCAGCCTTCCAGCATCTGAAGGGGGCCTATAAGGATGCTGGGGAGGGACTCTTCATTAGGGACTGTAGTGATAGGACAAGGGGTAACGGGTTCAAACATAAACAGGGAAGTTTAGATTGGATATAGAATCATAGAATCATAGAATAGTTAGGGTTGGAAAGGATATTACGATCATCTAGTTACAACACCCCTGCCATGGGCAGGGACACCTCACACTAAACCATGTCACCCAAGGCTCTGTCCAACCCGGCCTTGAACACCCCCAGCGATGGAGCATTCACAACTTCCCTGGGAAACCCATTCCAGTGCCTCACCACCCTCACAGTAAAGAACTTCCTCCTTATATCCAATCTAAACTTCCCCTGTTTAAGTTTGAACCTGTTACCCCTTGTCCTATCACTACAGTCCCTAATGAAGAGTCCCTCCCCAGCATCCTTATAGGTCCCCTTCAGATACTGAAAGGCTGCTATGGGGTCTCCATGCAGCCTTCTCTTCTCCAGGCTCAACAGCCCCAACTTTCTCAGCCTACCTTCATACCAGAGGTGCTCCAGTACCCTGATCATCCTCGTGGCCCTCCTCTGGGCTTGTTCCAACACTTTCATGTCCTTTTTATGTTGAGGACACCAGACCTGCACAAAATACTCCAAGTGAGGTCTCATGAGAGCAGAGTAGAGGGGCAGGATCACCTGCCTTGACCTGCTGGTCACGCTCCTTTTGATACAGCCCAGGATACGGTTGGCTTTCTGCACTGTGAGCTCACACTGCCAGCTCATGTTCACTTTTTCACTGACCAACACCCCCAAGTCCTTCTGCTCAGGGCTGCTCTGAATCTCTTCTCTGCCCAACCTGTAGCTGTGCCTGGCATTGCTCCATCCCAGGCACAAGCCCTTATACTTGTCATGGTTAAACTTCATCAGGTTGATATCAGCCCACCTTACAAGCGTGTCAAGGTCCGTCTGGATGGCAATTCTTCCCTCCTACATATCAACCAAACCACACAGCTTGGTGTCATCGGCAAACTTGCTGAGGATGCACTCAATCCCAATGTATATGTCACTATTAAAGATGTTGAACAAGACCGGTCTCAACACCGATCCCTGAGGGACACCACTCGTTACTGGTCTCCAGCTGGACATTGAGCCACTGATCTCAACTCTTTGCATGCAGCTGTCCTGCCTGTTCTTTATCCAAGATGTGGTCCATCTATCAAATTGGTTTCTCTCCAATTTAGAGACAAGGATGCCATGTGGGACAGTGTCAAACGTTTTGCACAAGTCCAGGTAGATGACATCAGCTGATCTACCTCTATCCATTAGTTCTCTAGCTCCATCGTAGAAGGCCACCAAATTGGTCAGGCAGGATTTCCCCTTCATGAACACTTGGCTGGATTGAACACTTCAGTTAGACAAAAAATATGAACATGCTCGGTAACAAAATAATTTAAGGGCTTTTTCCTTCAGTGAAACAGGAAATAACAGCTACCAGAAAAAAGTATTGACTTGTATTTTCCTTCAGTGAAATGGGAAATAATAACAAAAACTTCTCTGTCATACTTAATTAATATGCTTTAATATTTTATTTTAGTAGCCAAAGAAACAAACCACTTCTGAGCAGCACTATACAGTAGCAAAAGAAATGTTATGGTACCCTCAACTCTCCAATCTTAACTATAATTATTATTTCCTTTTTCTGTAGGCTTTAAAATTTCAGTATACACTTTGTGTCTAAAAACACCAGTGTATTTAGGTTTTTTAAAAATGTCATAGATGGAAGTTTTGAGAACACACAAATAAACTGAGAAATTTTGATAAAGTAATGTTTTTGTGTATATGCTCATGCCCTCTTTTATGTTTTGTCCTTGCTGTTCCTTCCGTGGGTAAGGGCTGTAGGCATGTGTGCCTGCATACACACAGAGCTGGGGTTTTGTGCTGACAAGATCTATACAAAACAGATACAGGGGTTTGCCAAAGGTTAAATATTTCTCATCAAGTTCCACCTCTGCTATTGATCTGGAAATTTATAGCTAAAATTAAGTAAATTGTATAAGCTTGAACTAGGGATCCTTGGATTTAAAATGTGACTTGATTCATCCCATTTCATGTTAATTTACTTAAGTATATTTTTGACTTTTGAACACATGACTTTCCTTGTCTTTTGAGGCAGAGGGAAAAATCAAAACATCATTATTAGAGCTGAAAACTTTCAGCACATTCTGTCATACATTTCAAGACAGGTCTCAGACATTTTGGCCTGAGTTTTTTTAATGCTTTCACAGTTGCACAGAACAGTCTGTAGACATGAGAAATTGAAAGGCCTTTCTTACGCAATGCAATAGGAATCTGGCAATTCTCCTGCTAAGATGCTTATTCCCAGAATGTGGTTTGCCACTTTGAAAAATCTTAATGGCCCATAGCTGCATGTTTAAGCAAATGTATAGTTTTGATTAAAAACAGTTAACAGTTTAAAAAAAGGAAAAAAGAAAAGGAAATAAGAATTCCCATGGTGCCATTGCAAGTCACTTCATATTGACTTAACTGCATGTGGTAATACTGTATGACATGACAGTGTAGGAGGAGAGGAAGACCAGATAATATAGCATTTGCTTTTAAAACACTGTCTCAGCCCAAAATCTCCATCATAAACACTTAAATGTTTCTGAAGGGCTTCAGAGCAGGACACTAGTAATAGTTCACCTGTCCCTGGTTTTGATTGCAAGAAAGGAGATAATTTGACTTCAGTGACAGGATACTGACTTCCCCAGGTGGCAGGGGCTGACCCCAAGTCATGGCTCCTTCCCAGCATGCTGGCAGCAATAGCTTCCAGTGGAGGCTGGATCAGGTGCTAGGGTGAAAAGCTTTTGAGCTGCTGCTTAACCCCTTGGGCCATCCAATCCACCAACCCTCCAGGGTTTCTTTGAAACTAAAGGAACATAACACTATTAAAACTTGCATGTCTATGGGAAGTGCCTGGCTGAAAAATTAAAAATGTATGATGCTGCATTCTCCAGAAGACTTCAAAATGCTGTGTTGTAGTAATGAAATATTAATATTTAAAATAGAGAACTACAACCTTAGAACATAATAGATCACGCTACATTTTAGTAACAATTACTCTTCTGCACTTTTGTATTAAATGTGCTAACGTATAAAAGAGAAATGGGTAAGGCTTTTACTTTCCCATATCCAAAAGAAAATGAATTTTAATTTGCCTATGACAAAGGCTGATTTTTTAATTGTTACTCTTCACCTTGAATGTAAAATGTATTTATTATATAAAGCAAACTCAAACAGTTATGCTCACGGGAACTTTTAAAATTAAATAAAAAAGAAATAATATGTGGTTTCTTTAAGGAAGATCTTTGGGTGCTGTCTTATTTTATGTAGCATTCGTAGGATTTCAGGAGATACCTCCTGACCTGTACAGGTTATTCCTTAACTCAGGACAGTACAGTTTTATATATGACAACAGCCACGGAAGGAGTGACACAGCACAGGGGTCTGGTTAGAAGAACCAGAGCTGGAGGCATTCTCTCACTTCTTTGTGTACAGGCCAGTGCCTCTGCTCACACAGATAGAGGAAATTAATTCAGCAAATCTTCAAAACAGTACTAAGGTTCGGGTTTTTTACAGAAGGAAGGATTACTGTAAATTTAAATAACTTTACGTTTTACATTTAGCTCAGCAGTATGATTCCTTGCATGTTTCCACCTCCCAGCAATAGGGAATGGGAGGATAAGAGAAAGGCAACTGCTCTGGCCACCCAAAACCAGCATGCTAACACTAGGGAAGAAGAGCTAGTTCAAAGAGTGTGATGGTAAGCAAGGTAACCAAGGGAGGGGGAGTTTCTGTCATAAAAACATTTGCTTACATGCTATGATCTGAATGGAACAACATTCAAAAGACCTGGTACTTTAGCCATCAGATTTTATGAGTGCATGGAAATTTCACAGCAAATAGAGATAACAGTTGACAATGAGAACATCTGGTGGCTCTCAGTAATATGATGTGGATTAGACACATCAAACATACTTTTGCTGAGTTTGTAGTTTTAATTGTTCTGGTTTCGGCTTCTAAGGAAGCCCAGAAGAGGGGGTAAAAAATATATATATATATACCAAATAAATACTAAATATACCAAACTAATAGATATGAAAACCAAGCAAAATGAGCAAAATATCAGCAGCGGAATGAGACTTTTGACACTCTGGAATGTTTTAGAAGCTGCAAAGTTTGAGGAAGCTGTACTCACCAAGATATAAAGCAACTAAAGTGATAAGGCTAGTAAAGGATAGCAATAGGATTCGTCAAAAGAGATCAGGATTGAGATTTAGAGTGGGAGACAAATATGGCCTGACTCAGCGTAACAGTGATAAAATCATCATCATAGAGGAAAAGAAGTGTTTGGATTTAAGAAAAAAGAAAAAAGGGCTAGAAATGTCTGTAATATACAACCTGAAACAAACCCCCTCAAAAAAGGCAGAAAGGGAAATGTAGAATACTTCACATGCAGCCTTACCTTCATGTGGAAGGTAATAGCTGTTAGAACTGTCAGCTATAAACCCGTCAAAAGACAGATGTAATTGAAATGTCTTGTCCAATAAAGATCTCAAATGTCACTCAAAATCATCAGACTATTTATTACAGAATTTGTAATGGAAACATGAAAGAAGGCATGGAATGCTACAACAGAGACAGATGGACTGTTTGCTACATGTCATTTAAATATCCATCAGCAACTAGAATTTATTAACACAGTTGCTGCTTTAATGGATTGAACAAGCTTAAAAACATTCAAAGCAGTAGATGGTAGATGATAACTGAAATGTAAGGCACATGGCTTCAAAAAGTGTAATAGTCGCCTGATAATACCTAATATAATTGTTTAAAAAAAAAATAGATCTCACTTGATTTTTGAGGAATTAGGGTAGCTTCATTACCTGCATCCACTGGAAGACAAACTGCACACTGGCATTATATTGATAATAGTATTTTCTGATTTTTCCACATCTAACTCTGCTTGTTAACACACTCCTTGCAAGATGCCTCATGGAGGCAGGACAGAACAACTGCCAGCAGTACAGATTGAGGAAGGCCCCTACAGAGGACACACCAATATGCTGGAGATAGCCCAGACACACTGGGTTTGACCAAGCACCAGCTACCATGCTTGTATATTTCCATTTTTGTTAGCCTACAAGTTATTTCCTACAAGTTATTTCTCCAAGCAACTCTAGTTCAGCAGCACAATGTATTTTATTTATATATAATGTTTGTAGGAGAAATACACCAAACAATATTTATTATACTGAAAGACTGGAGCCCTTTTCTCATTTCCTCCACTGACAGTCCTTCACATAGTGTAGAGCTGCCAGCACTGGTAAGTACCTCTTTTTGGCAGTTATCTGTAAGACAGGTTATTTGTGCAAAAGTACTATTATAGGGTGGGGGAAAAAAAGAAACAAAAATCACCCCCAAAACAAAACATTCAGGAAAAAAAATAATACAATGATCTTACAGTCTACATTTAATTTCTAGGCTAATCTAAAATACAGAAATCTAAATACAAGTGTCCATTTTTACTATAAATGATGAAGAAAAATATATTCATGAATGGTATATTTTTATAATTGCTTACATTACTATAAAAATATCATTTGGCAGTTGAATCAGAGCCCAAATTTTCCTGTAAACCTCATATTTTCATAAAAGTCATGGGTGCTGCTGACTTCTGCATCCATAGCCAAATCTGCCTGGCAGACACACCGAACTCATGTGTGTCTTTGAAAAACGCGTACGTGTGAAGCTGTATGTACACACATGCACATAGAAATCTCCCACTTCACATAAACTGAGCATCCAGCCTTTTTTCTCCAGCCCAGTTGCTTAGCAACACACAGAATGATTTTTTTTTTTTTGGAAATTGTTTAACCACAGAGTTTTAAGGGTTTAAATCAGCAGGGTTTTTTATAGCTGAGACTCAGCAACATAAATCTCAAGGAGAAAATCATACTCCCACTGAAGATTTTTCACTCATTTTAGAAGGTCAGATTTCCTGGTTGTTGCCTTTCCTGTTTCTTCTTGGTTTAAAGCCAATATTGATCACCATCTACCATTGTTTCCCTGATTCTTCCCAGCTCTTCTCCTGAGAACAAAAGGTGCTGAACATGTTCTCAGGCTTCAAAAGTGCCTTCCTTGAAAATGATCCTTTCATAAGTACTTATGAGACATGACAAATAATGTTCAGAACACACCATGTCGCTGGAGCCCTAATCAAATTAGACTTACTACCTTTGCAGTCACAAGGGGGTCTTCATGTTTTATATTCAAACACAATTTGAGTCAAGTTAGCTTGCCAGAACATTGTTACACCGTCATAAAAGTACATGACAGCTATAACAATCATTTTGGGAGCAGGCATGTGCAGTACAATGCAGCCTCAGGAAACCTATGAAAATATACTCCAGACTGTTTTCCTCTCTAAAAGCTGTATTTCTCTTAGCGATTCAGACAAATATCAATGGCAATCAATTAAGAGTGATTTGGATAAGACGTTCTGCAGGTGTATTAGATTAATTATGATCACATTAGCACTGATGTGCTCCTTCTGCATATTTATTTAGACAGCATAGTATGTCTTGCCTCTGACGTTAATGTCTGGGTTTTATTTCCTACTGTCTGGAATGACAAAGACAAAATGCTACAACAAACTGGTTTGCCTAATGAAAAGGCTTGTGCTGTAGTGCTTACAAATTGTGATTTCAAAATCAGGAATGAAAGTAGTCTGAGATATACATAATTTTCTGCTTGATTAAAACAAATAAGTCTTGAAACATTAAAAATAATGAGTAGGTTCTCAGTGCATGATTTCTAATCCAATTATTTTTAAGAACTCCTAGAAATATAGATAAGCATCATCACCTTTGCCCCAAAATCATTGCAGTTAACACAGCACATGAATAATTCAGCCAAATAGTATTGGGAATTAAATTATAAGTATTCCATGAGATTCTACTATCATGAATTACTTAATAAATAGATATAAAAAATAAATTTCACAACTGTATCACTATGCTGACATTTTGAAATACAGTGTTATGAATAGGGATAAATGTGTTAATACAGGACTCACATATTTGAAACTCTTTGAATAGAAAACGCATTATGGCTTCTTACTGGCATTTGAACTGTGCCATCTGAAAGAACGCTTTGTAAATGTCAATGTTTTTGTAAACGTTAAAAAATGTTAGCCTCTATCTGCTAGATTTAATTTCCTGTTGCTTAATGGGTCTTGTTTTTCACCTTTACAGTTACTGTTGAAGAGTAGTGCCAAGCTGGATGTCATACAAAGCACCCTAGCAGATTCCTCACCTACATATTTTGGTTAAGGTAGCTATCTTTATTTCATTGAAATGCTCTGGTTTAAATTATGTGACATTTCTCCACAGTGCATATTAAATCTGATGTCCCCAGTTTTCCTAGAGTTTTTCACTGAAGGGAATGGACAAAAGGAAAAAAAGGCAGGGTTTGATACTCTGAGCAAAGTTACTATTCACTAAATTTTCTCCTCATAGACTTGTTCTTTTTTTTGCTCCTTCCCAAATAACAACTATGCGGGTATTAGCTCCATGTGGAAGGGATCAAAATAAATCCCACCATATTCCTCCAAACTGAGTTGGAAAATTTACACAACCTGGATACAAAAGGGCTGAACAAATTTCAATGATCAAAAAAAAAAAAAAGGTTAAACCGTTCTTTGTATTGATTTGGAGAAAACTCCAGGAACAAATTCCCCGACAAAGTTTTGAAGTTGACAAGCAGGTATTCCTTATTGCGGCATCGGGAGACACGGGGGATAGCTCCTCCCTAGTGTGTCTCCCTGTATTGCTACACAGGCCATCCTTACATAGTCACTGGGCATACATACATATTCATGAAGGCTACATATGAATTACATCATTTTCCAGAAAGTTTCCTGCATGCATACAAAAATGTGGTGGTGGTCTTTGAGAGTCATTTACTTCTTCCAGCAATCTTCATAAATTCTGGCAGTCTTTGAAGCACCAGCTTAATTAACATTACAGACATAGCAATCATCCTGTCCTTCTACTTATCAGTTAGTTTAACTGTGCCCATCCTGGTCATCTGCTAGTCCCAGATACTCCCCATCCCCAGGTTCTGTTTTTCTACTCTGTTTTTCTTACACTTTTTGTGCTAGATTGTAAGAACCTAAAACTATGTCAACTACCTTCAAGCACCTCAGTTATTTTCCATTACAAAGCCATCAAACTTAAGGTTACTTAGAACTGATTATATTTTGTGCTTTTGTGCCCCCTTGTCTCAGTATTGTTATTAATAAAATTTACTGTTCTGAGATAATTTAAGAATGAGAATGAGAGGATCAGATCAGAACAAGGATATCAGTTTAAAAATACAAAGTAATCTTCAAGAGAATTACAAACTGAAATTCAAGAAAATGGCTCAGTGCTATACACTCTGCCCCTCAGTGTTGGTTTGCAAATGTGCCAAGTTATGGTTCAATTCTTCATTTATACACTTGCTTAGCTTGCCTCGTTAAAAAATAAATGCAGTGAGCTATAGGAATACATTAGCTGCAGTTCCAAAACCCCAACTGGATTCAAAATCTGACTAGAAACTTGCATAATAGTCTACCAACACTCCATCTAAAGCACTGAGTATGAGAAATTCAGCCCAGGAGGAGTCTTCAGCAGGTCACAGAGGTCATCACTTCTTTCATATGTTAATTCCCAGGATTATTCTCCTTTTTGTCATTAAAAAGTGAAAACTTTTAATTAGAGTCCAATCACATAAGAAAGACTTAGTTTACATCTAAATACAGCAGTATACAGATAACTAATTTTAAGACTCAATCAGACCATACATCACTAATGAATTATCCAGTACAATACAAACCAAGCCTAATAGCTTTTTTAACCATTTCATATACCTATTTAAAAAATGTAGATATTTACAGATTTCCAATACCTTTTCCCATTTCTCAGTTTAAGCAGATCAATCATTACAAATGACCATTTTCTAATCTTAAACTATGATTTCTAAGAAAAAAATCATACAATCATAGAATTTTAAACCATGATTTCTAAGAAAAAAACATAGAATCATAGAATAATTAGAGTTGGAAAGGACCTTAAGATCATCTAGTTCCAACCCCTCTGCTATGGGGTTGCACCAAAATATGTCACCCAAGGCTCTGTCCAACCCGGCCTTGAATATCACGAGGAATGGAGCATTCAGAATTTCCTTCGGAAA
This sequence comes from Myiopsitta monachus, assembly GCA_017639245.1. Lineage (NCBI taxonomy): Eukaryota > Metazoa > Chordata > Aves > Psittaciformes > Psittacidae > Myiopsitta > Myiopsitta monachus. The sequence goes on from CM029917.1 coordinate 48,848,059, forward strand.
CCCATTCCAGTGCTTCACCACCCTCACAGTAAAGAACTTCCTCCTTATATCCAATCTAAACTTCCCCTGTTTAAGTCTGAACCCATTACCCCTTCTCCTGTCACTACAGTCCCTAATGAAGAGCCCCTCCCCAGCATCCTTATAGGTCCCCAACAGATACTGAAAGGCTGCTATGAAGTCTCCACGCAGCCTTCTCTTCTCCAGGCTCAACAGCCCCAACTTTCTCAGCCTATCTTCATACGGGAGGTGCTCCAGTCCCCTGATCATCTTCGTGGCCCTCCTCTGGGCTTGTTCCAACATTTCCATGTCCTTTTTATGCTGAGGAGACACCAGAACTGCACACAGTACTCCACGTGGGGTCTCATGAGAGCAGAGTAGAGGGGCAGGATCACCTCCTTCAATCTGCTGGTCATGCTCCTTTTGATGCAGCCCAGGATACGGTTGGCTTTCTGGGCTGTGAGCGCACCTTGCCGGCTCATGTTCAGTTTTTCATTGACCAATACCCCGAAGTCCTTCTCCACAATGTTGCTCTGAATCTCTTCTCTGCCCAACCTGTAGCTGTGCCTGGCATTGTTCCGACCCAGGTGTAGGCTCTTGCACTTGTCATGGTTAAACTTCATCAGATTGGCATTGGCCTACCTCACACAATGGCCTATGCCCAACGGATGCAGCCTGCATGGATGCTTCAAATTCATTTAACCCAGATGAAGTTAGACAACTGAAAATCTGAATGTCAAACCACTTGAACAGATGCTATTCCCATTATTTTTTTCAGCTATTTTATAGAAACAGTACAGTGAACTGACAAAACTTACAGATGACCCATTTTTTTCCCAGTAGCTCAAGAATGGAAGATTTGTAATAAATCCATAGTGATCTAACAAGACAGAAAACATGAGCATATGAACAATCAAAGAATATAAGCATTGCACATGAGCCACTGCATATGAACAATCAATAAACAATTATTAAGGTTAACCCACTTAATCTAGAAGCAAATAAAAAAATTAACTGAGAAAAAAATAAGAAAGACTATAAAGTCTAATATTATAGGTGAAAAAGTTTAGCCATTCTCCACAGAGGAAAAAACAAACAGCACCCAGAGATTGTTTCATAAACCAGTATATCCGCCATTTAGTTATCTTACTACCTACTTCTAATTACTTGTGTTAACTTTTAGCAGTGGAACTCTGAACTTATGATGGCTGATCATAAATAATCTCCAACATCTGACTCCAAACAAGGATTATTTCTATAATCTTAAGATCAAAACTAGAATCAAATTAATGGCTGCTTTCATTCACTCGTTCAGTTCCCCAGCTTAATTTCCTTATTGAAGATGTGAAGTACTATTTCAATTCTTGTCAGCGAAATGGCAGCCTCTTGGGAAAATATATGTATCTGAGGTTGACAAGGCATCAGCCAGATGAAAATTTGTAAAGAGGCTTCACTGTTTTCAGCCTTCTTGTGCTTCATCAAATATAACATTAAAAAAAAATAAAATTAGCATCATTCAAAAGTTTCAATTTTTGCAAGAATACAGGTTTTCCATGTAATCACATTCATAATAATAAAAATTGCAGGTGGTGTTTTCCAAAAATCATGGCTCCATGTGAGTGTGGCTAAAAATACTGCCTTCCTTCAGTTCTCCTTTCACGTCAAAAGGGCTTCATCAGGTTCACCGTTAGTATTTTGTGGAAATATGTTGAACAACTATTAAATATTCAACAAACTGTATTCACAAGTTTAATGCTAATTCTGAAAAGAAATCTAATTTATTTTTTATTTTTTAATTAACCTTGAAGGTTGCACGCTGATCAATTGGTCACAAGAACAATTTCCTTTAAAAGGATATTCTGGCCAGTTCCCAGCAACAGCAGATTTATGTCAAAAGCTGCCAACATATGATGTCATCAAAGGAACAAATCTATATTTAACAGAAAATGAAACAATCTTGCTTGGATCTTTACATTTAATTGCAGAAGTCCTATTTCCCTGCCCATGTTCAAAACACTCATGTGAATTAAGAGCATTGTAAGAAGAAACTCTTTGCACAAACAAATTACTCTGTTACAAACGCAGAAGAGAAAGAACACCAGATGTTCAAAAAGAACTGGCTACAGATTGAAGACTCAAAAAAGGATGCTGAATATGGACCATGAAATAAAGCATTAAGCAATGTGATGAGCATCTGTTGAGTAATAAATCTAGTCTTTGTATGGTTCTCTTTTCAAAGTGAATTTAATGGGAAAGTTTTCCAGCTTGATGAAAATGTTGTCAAGTGAGAGAAAATATTGGTTGGTTTAAGACTAGTATTTCATCTGTTAATACACATAATCACCTGCCAATAAATAAAAATTATGTATCTATGACAGAAAAGTCTTGCACTTTTACTAACTGATACATAAATTGCTGCTTTTATTTTTACATCATCCAGATGGGGAGCCATAACTGATTCACCTCATGGGAAAACTAGAAAGGCTCTGGCTAACCGTTATGCTTTATTATCAATGTGTGTGTGGAAACAGCTGCTATAGTTTAAGATTTTGTTTATCCTTTTTCTAGTTTCTCTAGGTTTTAAGCAACTTGATTGTTTTCTGAGGCAAGAAAAGTATTTGCTGAGAGACTAAGAAAGGTGCCTTGTGATCTCCATACTCACAGGTGCCCTGCAAGATCTGTACTGTGATTTCCATTTTCACACTTCTCCTGTAAAAAGGAGGAGACATTTTCTTCCATGCTGTAAAGTTGCTGTTGTGAAGTTCTTCAACAGCCATCTGCAACTGAAATAGCTGGGCTGGGGAGCACAAATTTGGCATTAAAGGACCCCTGGCTAAGAGCTAATTGCTTTGAACAGTCTTACGAAATTTCCTTACCTTAGGCTGAGACAGAACCATTGAAAAGCTCGATGTCAGATGTTCACGGTGTGTTTTCATCATGGGATTTTCTCACTGAGCATGTAATGTACAGCTAGGGCAGGGCATACTTGTTTTACTGCAAGGATATTGGGTCAGGCCAAGACAACTTCATGAATGACAAGTTCATTTTAGAAGACATTTATTTCAGTATAGGGGAAGCAAGCAAACCCTGGGCTTCTTCCTCAGTTCACCATATAACTTCTCACAAGGAAAGCAGAACCATATGGCACATATTATTTGAACTGTGTTGTATATTAAATAGAAAATAGTTAATTCTTCCCCTTTGTTCCTTTGTTTGTTTGGGTTTTTTGGGGTTTTGTTGTTGTTGTTGTTTTTTTAGTGTTAGAAAAGTAGAGTCAAAATAGTCTGGGAAACTATCCTCTTCAAGGAAACTGAAAAGCATTTTCCAAGAAATAATATATTCATTTTGCTCTCTTTTAGTATAATGACAACCAAGATTTGTCCTGCCAGTCTGTGTTGAATGGCAGTATGGCTTCAGTGGGGCTGATGTAAAGTGCCCCAATCAACCTGCCTGATCAGCCAGTTGGACTCTACACACACTTCTTCAGGGTATGGGAATTCAGCTGAAAGCCATGATACAAAACTCTCAGGTGAAAAGCAACACAACTGTTCTTTAAGATTCACATAGAGAGAAAGTAACCACAAATACCTTTTGAAATAACACTTATATTCTTGGTGTATATTTTATCAGTGGCTTGGCTTCTGGTTTGAAGTGGGAGCTTACATGCCTAATTGCTCTGGCTAGCTCTGGGTATTTGTGAAAGCTGGCTGCTCTGGAAAATTTGAGGTGAATACCAGGAATTCCTACTTTTGTATCTGCCTTTAAGTATTGGCATCTTATCCTATCTCTGTCTGCCTAAATATATGAGTTCTGTTCTAAAAGCAAAATCACAGTCTATATTTCATTACTGTTACTTTAAAATAGTCCCTATCTGCAAACAGCTATACTCTGAGGTGAGTCTTGCAACCAGCAATGCCTGAGAAGAGTAGGTATTCAATTCCTTCCCTAGTATCTAACATTATTGCTCAAGTTTCACTAAACCTTTAGTCTGAGCAAACTCTTCCATCCTTACCTTTTATTTTAGTGACTGATCAGAATTTCTAACTTAATTACAGCAGAACGGGTTGCTGCTCATCTTTCACCTTCTCCCCTTTGGATGCTCATTCATTATTTATTTAACATCCCCTTTCTTATACATTTTTATCTATGCTCTGCAGGTGAATAGACTAGTTTGTTCATCTCTCTCTGATTTGTTGTTCACCAGCTGTTACATTGCTTGTAACAGTTGCACTAGATTGGGAAAATCATTTTTCATTATTTCTTAGCTTTTGGAAAATATCCACATCGTGTAAATGCCTCAGCTTTTTTGACATAAAAACTATAATCTCTACAAATGCAGAATTAAGCTGCAATATTGTTCTAGGTCAGGCCTCATGTATTTTGTATTAGCCAGCAACACAGAAACACATGTACCTGCTACACTGACGGCATAACATTTATATTTTCCACCCTTTCAAAGTGGAAGGTTCAGCATACTCTGTTCAATCACTGGCAAGTGTAAAACTGTCACTCTGTGAGTACCAGAGTGCTGATAATCAAAAGTGATGTCAGGAGTTCACCTTGTCTGAGTACAATATAGGTGCTCCCAATTCCTGTTAAGAGCAGCAGCATCTTTGCAGAGCCAGCCTTGCACAGTGATGGCTCTAATGTTTTTGTGAGGTGGTAACCCAAGTGAGAGGGAAAGTGTCTCAACCAGTAAAGGTGAAACACCATTTAAAAATTTATCTGTTGCTTCTTAGCTTTTAGGAGATGGTGTCATCAGGCTTGAAGGAATTCCTCATAGTACCAGAAATATTTAATTGAGAAATGAAAGACACATTTTGGCAGAAACACTCCCTGAAATGAAAAGTCAGAAGAATACCTAATTTTTAAAAGAGAGATATGATTGGTTTTTACTCTCGGAAGTCTAAATTCATGAGTTACCCTTTCTCCTCTATACCAGCTATCATCTTTTCTTCATATGCTTTATATAGTTCATCCATGGTAACAAGAGCAGAAGTATATTTCTAGAAGATGCAATAATTAAACTTACATCTTCCTAGAAATGCTTTAGCTCACTTACAGGTCTGCTGGCACAAATTATGAACTTGCCAAGCTTCAGAGTATTATCATATGTGAACAGAGTATGGCAAAAAATGGCATTGCCTCCTTTAAAAAACAATTATATCTAAATGAACCTGATTAACATATATTTTAATCTAAAAATATTGCGTTATTCTCTATGCAGCCACAACACTGTACAGAATTTCAGGAAGGGTGGAAATCTGTAACAAAACACAAAATCACCTAAGAATTTGCTGCCATGGGGAAGAGGTCATGTGACAAGAACTCTTTGCTTGGGTCTGAAGTAATTAGCATCAGAGGTTTAGGAAAAGTTGGTTAGTGCCAAATTTGTCATAGTACACCATTGATATTCCCTCCCTTTATGCTTACTACAATGTTATTAAGGGTGTGATTGTAAACTGCTTTGAACTAATTTGCTGTGATATAGTTAGCAAAGAGAGCAAGTGAAATCATTTGATTTATCCACACTCCAATAAAACAATTTTAACAAACAGGAACTCTTCCAAAACATGACTCATTTGAATGATTAAAATAAAATTAAAATCTTCAGCCAAATACTTTGAAGCATAATAGCACAAGGACAGAGATGGAGATCCAGTCCATACTGGATACACGGTTGTGACAACATGCTGATTCCAAGCAAAAGCAGCAGGTAGGTTTCAAGGATATCCAGAGGATATCCAAAATCTTTAGGATTCTCAAATGTTGCTGTAAACAGCCTGGTGGGGGAGCAGAGGGTATGAGGGAATATCTCCTTCTTAGGTTGACCACCCAAGGAATAAAAAACAGATGTGTAATTGCTAAAAATTCCCATTATATGCTTCCCAAAGTATAAAGATGATGACCACGCTGAGAATGCATGCCAGACCAGTTTCATGATCAATGATTCTATTGTATTGCAAGTCATTACCAGAAAGTACAACAAAACAAGAACTGTAGCCCAGGCCCCAAAGCCAACAAACACTAAACCAGCAAATACCAGCTGCAAGTAAGGTATGACATGCTAAAACTCTGAGACCAAGCACAACAACTCCAAGAGCAAATAAATCAACATTGTGATGAGTGACTATTAATCTGAAACAATGAATGATAATCACAAATATGATTAAACACACTCTGGTCTGATCTGTTGTTATTTCAACCCTTTGAGCCCCACCCTAGGCACCACAAAGGACTATCGTGGTTTATGCCCAGCCTGTAACTCAGGACCATGTAACCCCTCGCTCACTCTCCTCCTTCTTCCCTCCCCCCAGCTCCTGGAGGGATAGGGAGGAGAAATGAAAGAATGTAAATCCCATAGGTTGAGATAAGAACAGTCCAGTAACTAAGGCATAACACAGTACTACTGCTACCACCAATAATAATAATAATGATAAGGGAAATAACAAGGGGGGATAACATTAAACTAAAAGGGGAAAAGAAAACAACAAACACAAGTGATGCGCAATACAATTGCTCACCAGGCGCTGATAGTTACCCAGCCTGACCCGAGCAGCGACCTGGGCCTTCTGGATGACTCCCCCCAGTTTATACACTGGGCATGATGTGCTCTGGTATGGAATACCCCTTTGGCTAGTGACTTTAATAAAATGAACCTTTTTCAAAACACTGCTTCATATTAAGAGTGTAAATATATTTCCTAATATTTTTTCTAGTCCCCCAGGATGTAAATCTTGTGAGGGATGGTAAGTTGTTTATTTGTGTAGAGGCTCCACGGGAGCTGAAACCATTTGCTGTCTGAACACTTGAGATCAGGAGATTTAGGAATATGTTATAATAAGGGAGCCCCTGAATGGGTGAAATGTGGGAGAGATGCTGCCTCTGCAGACCTGTCCTGTCAGGCTCCCCAGCTCTGTGAGCAGGGAGATTTGAAGGGAAGCAGAAGGGCTCTGCCAAACTGGGGCTCTTTTCCAGCTGCCCTGTTAAACTGTGGGATCTCCACTTGGGCACTATGGGGCCTGAGATTGTTATCTCCAGGGTAACACTGCTTAAATGATTTGCTTGTGCTAATTCATTGTGCAGGAAAAGGTAAAGGTAGGTTCATTTTGCTTTACTTTTTAAAAAGGCTTCTTACATGATTTTTATAGTGAAATTAGATTCTGTTCACATAGGGGCCTAAAAACTGCTATTTATGTATTCTATCATAATTATGCAATTTCAAATGTCAGGTGCTGTAGATGTTAATTCTCAAATCATACATACAGGCACTCAGTAGAGATGTTTAGGGCATGCAGCTTAGGGCAGGCATGGTCCACATCCATTAATTATTTTCTCCCTTAAGCAAGAGTTTCCCCATAATTTCTATAGTTAAAATTTCACATAAATCAAATGAAGGAAAGTGAGAGTCTTTGTTTACAAGAACAGAGGAACAAAAACAACTACTGGTAACTTTCAGAGCTGGAGCTCTCTATACACATTTATAGTATTCATGAATAAACAGATGCATCATTTTATTAAATATTAATATTCATGAGTGTGGCTAAACAATGTCATATTCTTCCTACTGACTCTTGCCTTCATCTAGAAGATTAAATAAATTAGGTTCTATAAGGGCAATGATTTCTTTTCAGAAGTCATTTGTAAAGGAATGTTCTCTTCATCCAAATGTTACCTTTCAGCCATAAATTCTGCAGTGTTACTGCAGGAGACACTACTCATACTGAACTAATGGATTTGAGAGCCTGATACTTCCTAACGAGCTTAATACACGGGAAATTATTCAAGTCAGGATTTTTGTTTAATATTAAAATATGCTGATTTCTGCTGGAAAATGGAGATGGTAAATTTCTTGAACCAGAAAAAAATGTATAAATTCCCCATGCTATGTTACACAATGAGAAAAAGACTGATAAATAATGTTTCATAGGAAAATATTAATTTATTAAATGAGCTACTTCTTCATGTTTTGAGCAAGTTCCTGGACAGGAATCAAATGCCCTCAGGCTGATGGGTGAATTGAACTCAAGTTTCATGTTTCTTAACCAAGCATAAGTATCAGTTCTGGCCTCACAGATAACAGTGAAGTGGCATTCTATCACCTTATTTCGGTGTGGTCAGCAAACACTTCTGTGATTTGAAGAGCAACTGTTCCAAACCATGTAGCAAATATTTTTTAACTTTTTTTTTTTAATTCATTTGTGTTTTACCAAATGTTGTATTAGAAGCATGTTCTCAACATCTTGCAGAAAGGTTTTCTTAAATTGCAATATAACTTTTTACATCCTCATTCGAAATGCTGACCCAGTTCTTCCTTTCCTTTCATCCACTTATTTATTCATCCCTACCCAGGACAGGGCAACTTTCAAGAGCCCAAAAACCAATCTTCAGATAAGTCAGTGCCTAAATTACTGGGTTAAAAACTCCACAAAGACTTCATTTTCTCCTTATGCAAACTGAGAAACTTTTAAAGCCTCCAAAGATGTTCATTGTCCGGAAAAAACATATCTTGTCCTTTCTTGGTATAAATGCAGAGACAAAGGCTCCCTGCTTCCTAAAATAAGGATTAACTTTGGAGAACATCAGCTCAGGGGCGTAGACTTTCTCTAACAACAGAAAGGAATTTGGTCCTTTTATGTATCGCTATGCTGACAAATTTTTATGTCTCCAAAAAGTTATTGTTTTCATGTAATCTTGAACTCATACGGCTCCGTCTTCCTGCAAAGCTCAAACAAGTTCAAAACAGCTCTCCTGGGTCTTAATGGAGACTCATTTATCATTTTAGGTTGTGAGGCTTTAGCATCTTCAATCCTTCTTGTATTAGTATACATGGAAAGACAATCTATAACATGCTCCATTTCATGATTAAATAATTTCCAAAGTCTTTAAGTCACCCAGATACATATGTCAAAACCTAATCACTGCTTCTAGCTTATAATTCTAATCCACTACATTCCCAAGTAACATGTTCTGGTTTTTCCTAGAATCGTAACTCAATCAGAGAGTGCATCTAGGTCAGCACACAAATGGCAGAATACAAGACGGCTCTTTCAGAGTGCTCTTTTTATTTTTTTCTTACTCAAGTTATTCCTTCTGTTCAGCCTACCAGGAAGGAGGACCTGTAGACTATGTCCAAACATTGCCAGCTGCCTCTCCTCTTCTATTGAAGGACCTTCTCGCATAGAAGTGTGACTATATTTGCTCTCCTTTTTACCTTACCTTTTTAGTGAGCAAGTTCTCTAATGGAGACATTCTCTTTCCTGATGATGCCATAAAGTAAATTAAGGCCTTGAACTCAGTTTTGCATCTCTAGCTCACACTGGAATTAGCCCCTATCTCCTACTGCACATGGGCTTGCAGTGGTTTTAATGATCCCCGAACAAGCCAACCCAGGTAACATTTCCATCATAGGTCTGAATGGAAAGAAGACATTCAGGTTTATCAGGGCTGAATTCATGCTTGTTAAGAATAAAAGCTTCACAACTATGAGCTTCATCTCACTAAAGCAAATCATGATTTATACTGACCCCTGAGTACTTCATATTATCCTTTTCTTGGTTTTTTTTTTTTTTTTTTTAACAATGCAAAGCTGATTTCTGAGTTAGGTCCAGTGCCCCAGTGCTGGAGCTGCCATTTTGAATAGTTGGGTTTCTAGAATTTGCCTAATACCAATTTCATCTGGCATTTTTATGAGAAGCCATGATGTGCAATGAGATTAAAAAAATGTGCCATAAATATATAAATATATCAGTAAGTACTTTAAATAGCAGCTTCCAGTATCTATCATTCCCCCCAGCAGTACTGGTTTTTCAGCACTGTGTATGAAACAACCTTTCTTAATGCTATTTATTTGTAATCGTGCTGCTATCAAAGATTACAATGATTAAAGTGGGAAACCACTTTGTTTGGGCAGTACATACTCATTTCTGTTAGTGGGGAAAAAGATGGAGAACTAAAGCTAAAATCCTGCTTAATTCTTGGCAACACCAGCAATTTTGTTCATTTCTGTGATGTTATGATGTGCCATTTGTAGTCAAAATGCATTTCATAAATCATTGTTTTCAAATTAATATCTGTACATTTGCAAAACAGCATATTGGAAACACACATTAGTTGGATTTTGTTTTCTAATGTATTGTAATGTGTGCTTTCCTAATTAAAAAAAAGCTTTATGTACTTAACCATGGAGATATTGGACTCTATAAGCTTTTAAATCTGACTATATGGAGAAAAGGTATTCTATCTCTGTTTAGTATTTTGCTTTTTCCCTGATGTGAGTTTTATGCTCAAAATTCTCAGCCTAATAGTGCCTTTTAAGTCAAATTGACACAGCTAAGTTTATTGATATAAATATATCACAATTTATCTCAGACTCATGTGTTCTATTATGGATAATTAAAGTGTCTCTAAAATGTAATTTATTGCAAGGAAAATGTTAATTTACTGTGAATTTTTAACTAAGGGTCATATTCAGTATTACTTATATAAACATGCTAATGGCCAGAAAACTAATTTCTGTTAAAAAACCCTCATAGATCCATTTTATTAGAATTCAAAGTCTAATTAAAACACTACAAACTTGAAACAATAAGCTAAGTTACGAGATTTGTTGTGGAACTGTGAGATTTGAGAGCTGAAACGTTTTGATGTGCTAGCTCTTTAGCATTGCCTTTTTTTTTTTTTAATAGATACAAGTCACATTTTTATTTCATAGTTTCAGTTATTTCTAAATATTATCAAAATTTTACCAGCTATTTGGACAATCAAAAAATACAGATTTTAAATTTCCAAGCCTCCACCACATTTCCAAAGAATGCCTTTAAAAAAAAATATTACTTCTGGCAGAGACTCCATCCTAACATTGTAAATTATAAATTTCTGTAAAAGCAGTTTACTTAAGTATTATCTATTTGTCACAGTCTTTCACAGCAGTACCGTTATACTCTTGATACCTGTCACTCTCTGCTCAAGCTCATGTAGTTTAAGCCAAATCAGGATTGACAGAGTTTATTGATTTACTAATAACTTGTAATTAACTTACTTTCATGATCAACATTAGTCGTGCTACGTGAAAACCCCAACACTTGTGAAATGTTAACAAATACCCACGTACTTCTGAATACCTTCTACAACTATTCCTAATGCCACATACCTGCAGCTGGTGGGATGAACCTCCCAGATCCTGACACACTGCTCCCTGTGCTGGCACATCATTTCCACTCCAGGAAAATTTTCCTGCTTTATTTAAAACGATTCAAAGTGTAGGATAGCAAATATTAGACTGAATTGATATATATGAACTGAAGTGAAATGAACATCTTGATGATCATGAATGCCACAGATTTCATTTTAATACCACAGCAGAAAGAAACACTTTTGAAGTCCTTTGTCAACAATGCTGCTGAATCGCGTTCCTTCCTAGCAAGGCAGGATTGCTGCATTAGGTTTTCTGTGTAGATCAATTCTGCACAAGATTTTTGTATAGCTTTCAGTACACAAATAAATTATGCTGATTTGGTTATAACATCATAATAATTGCTAATGCAAAAGGAACATATCCACACAAGGAGAAATAAGAAAGTGCAGCCCTCCCAGAAATGTGTGCATACCATAGAATCATAGAATTGTTAGGGTTGGAAAAGACCGTAAGATCATCTAGTTCCAACCCCTCTCCTATGGGCAGGGACACCTCACACTAAACCATGCCACCCAAGGCTCTGCCCAACCCAGCCTTGAACACTGCCAGCGATGGAGCACTCACAACTTTCTTGGGCAATCCATACCAGCGCCTCACCACCCTCACAGGAAAGAATTTCTTCCTCATATCCAATCTTAACTTCCCCTGTTACAGTTTTAACCTGTTACCCCTTGTCCTGTCACTACAGTCCCTAATGAAGAGTCCCTCCCCAGCATCATTATACGTTCCCTTCAGATACTGAAAGGCTGCTATGGGGTCTTCACGCAGCTGAACAGCCCTAACTTTCTCAGCCTATCTTCATACGGGAGGTGCTCCAGTCCCCTGATCATCCTCGTGGCCCTCCTCTGGACTTGTTCCAACATTTCCATGTCCTTTTTATGCTGAGGACACCAGAACTGCACACAGTACTCCACGTGGGGTCTCATGAGAGCAGAGTAGAGGGGCAGGATCACCTCCTTCAACCTGCTGGTCATGCTCCTTTTGATGCAGCCCACGATACGGTTGGCTTTATGGGCTGCAAGCGCACCTTGCAGGCTCATGTTCATTTTTTCATCGACCAACACCCCCAAGTACTTCTCCTCAAGGCTGCTCTGAATCTCTTCTCTGCCTGTCGTGGTTTAAGCCTCACCCAGGCTAATAACTCACGAAGTTTTACTCACTCACTCCCCTCTTTTTCTTCCCCCAGTCCCGGGGGCGATGGGGAGGAGAATCGGAAAAAAAAAAAAAAAAAGCAACTCGCACAGGTTGAGATCAGAACAGTTTAGTAACTAAGGTATAACACAAACCACTGCTGCTACCACCAGTAATAATACAAGAGAAATACAAGGAAAGAGAATACAGCTGCTCACCAAGCCCGACCCAGCCAGTGCACCCCCCAGCAGCGAACCCCCCACTGTACTATCGCACCCTTCTGGGTCTCTGCTCTCCGTTTTCACATCCTGTGCATGATGTGCTGTGGTATGGAATAACCTCTTTGGTCAGTTTGGGTCAGGTGTCCTGTCTCTGCTTCCTCCCAGCTCCCCCTCCTCCCTGGCAGAGCATGAGACTCAGAAAGTCCTTGGCCAGACAAAACACTACCAAGCAGTGACTGAAAACACTGGTGTTATCAGTGCTGCTCTCAGGCCCAAAATCAAAAACACAGGGCTGCACCAGCTACCAAGAAGGAGAAAAATGACTTCTGCTGCTGAACCCATGACACCGCCCAACCTATAGCTGTGCCTGGCATTGCTCCAACCCAGGTGAAGGACCTTGCACTTGGCATGGTTAAACTTCATCAGGTTGGCATCAGCCCCCCTCTCAAGCATATCAAGGTCCCTCTGCATGGCATTCCTTCCCTCCAACATATCAACCAAACCACACAGCTTGGTGTCATTAGGCAGAGCTCTTTGCATGCGGCCATCCAGCCAGTTCTTTCTCCACCCAGTGTTCCACCTATCAAATCAATGTCTCTTCAACTTAGAGACAAAGATGTCATGCAGGACAGTCTCAAATGCTTTGCACAAGCCCTGGTAGATGACATCAACTGCTCTGCCCCTGTCCATCAGTTCTGTAGCCCCACCATAGAAGGCCACCAGATTGGTCAGGCAGGATTTCCCCTTAGTGAAGCCACACTGCCTGTCACCAACCACCTTGTTGTTTTTCATATGCCTTAACATGCCTTCCAGGAGAGTCCGCTCCAAGATTTTGCCAGGCACGGAGGTGAGACTGACTGGTCAGTAATTCCCCAGCTCTTGTCTTTATTTGGACATAGTAAAAAAAAATGCATCACCCAAAATATTCTGACCCCCACTTGTCAAACCATTAAATGGCATTTCTCAATAGTCTGAACATATTTAAACTTTGTAAGTTAAAAAAAATTAGCTGTAATATTCCATATAGGTATTCTCACCAATTCTTATTCAGGGAAATGAAGTTTTTTTACTCAGCATAGCTACATGGAAACCTTCTGCTTGAGTTTCCTAGATTCTGTGTGCACCACAAAAGTTAAAGTCACTTGGAAAGCGCAGCAGATTTGCAACAAATTCAAGATAATCTAAAAGTTGTCAGTTATTGAGTGATAACGCTGCTAAGTGGAAAAACAGCCTGATTAGCACTTGGTACAAAATCATTCCTAGCATCCTATCAATTAGCATTTATGCTGCTGTCACTGACTTTTGCATACATTTTGTTTGACACACTGAATATTGAATATGTAATATCTAATTTTTCACCCACTTTAAAACTTATAAGGAGGCTTGGGTTACCTGTATGGCTCAAACTACTTCTTGACTCCTTTTTCATAAGATCTAATGATGCTTGATATGGTTTCTGTAAAAAATATTTTATGATAAAACCTAAATAATTTTCCACTACTGCTTGGCAATGTTCTCAGCAATGTGACATTTATTTGTATTTTGGAGGACAAATTATCAAGCAAAGCTGTTAGAATGAAACAAAACATTATCTAAAAATGACTGAATGCTACATTTTCCTCTCTCTTTGCTTAGGAAAGCAATTGTATCTGTCTACAGGCTTGTGGTGCATTTCTGTGTTTGTTTGTCTGCTGATTGCAAGATTCCACTTTTCCTTTTTTTTTAAAAAGTTAGAACTCAGCACTGTTGTTTCTAAATTGCATTGAAAATACAAATTCCAAAAGAATAGAATTTGGTCATGATTTTAAATACAATCATGCATAAACAAATACTATAAGATTCAGAGTCCAGAGGAAAAATAAAAAAAATTACTGTGACTATTTGCCACTAATAAAAGCACTAACCTTGTTTCTGAGCTTTGTTTCACAATGCTTGCTCTTGTCCTTTCAAAGGCTTCTGAAATAGATCATGTGAAGGGTTTGCCACAGCACTGTCCTCTTCTGCTCACTGTGGGGATTCTGGGTGACTCTTCCATTGTTGACTCTTGGGTCAGGTGGCTGTAAACTAAATATTTTCAAGCTCAGATCGCTTGCCACACCTAAATCTTACCCAGCACACAGAGGAGACGGGCCCTTCAGAGTAGCTATGTGAAGGTAAAACAGTTGGTGTTCCCAACTCAAAACAGAGCCTGAAGGTGATTTCCACTGTTAGTGCAAAGACCTACTTTTAACCCAGTGTTTATGATGACACAGAAGTTTGCACTGGACTATTAAACACCAAACCAAACAATACTCATAACTACAAACATGCTTTTTTTTTTTTTTCTTGCCTGCTCCTCTTTCAGATCATTTTTGCCCCAAACAGCCCCACTATACCTCCAAACTCCAGGCAGCAATGACTCCCCCACCACCACTGCCGATGCAGCAGACAGGGCAAGTAACAAAATGGCATGCTGTACCCTCAGGGCTGACAACTAGACACAGCACTGAAAACACAGGTGCCTGTAAGAAAACATTTTCCTCCCTTGCAAATACTCAAAAGTCCCATCAGTTTCTAAAAGGAAGGGTTTGGGCTTTTCTGTCATTCCTGTCTGTTCTTTGTGACAGGATTTAATTTAATGGGTCTTGCTATTGCTAGTGCTCTTTTAGATATACTAGGGTATCAATTTGGCCACTCCAAACAAGAAAACCTTTTAATTAAATGGTTTAAAATTCTGGATTGCTTTTTTTTTTCTTTTCCAATGAGTACTGGACAAAGATACATCATACCAGTGCATGAGAGGTGTTGCAAGGCCCGCAAGCTGTTATGACCTTGCCATGCGTCACTGAGGTGATACAACTAACCACAGCATTTTTTAAAAATCTCAGGGACCAATTTAATCATTCCACTAGTAAACAAGTTTAAAACAAGTACAGCCATACACATTTTTAATTTTCTTTTGTACTTATTCATCTTGGGCTGCTGGTACACAGCTGCATTAGAACATTTTTTATATCCACCAGTTAAAGAGCAGGTTTCAGTAAACTTATTTGGTTTTTAAAGATTACAATTAGGAACACTGAATTTTTCCTATATTAAAAGGTAGATTAATTGGCATTCTAAAGCACAATTGAATTGGCATTTTATTCACTGCATTAATGCCTGACAACCCCTAAATTTTGCTTAGGTTAAAAAGAACTCAGAACGGGTCATCATTGTAATTTGTTTTTACAAACTGTTGCACTATCTCACAAAAGTAGATGAAGACTGTAATTTTCCATGTATTTCTCTTTAAAATCCTGGAAATGTTCACATCATCCTGAATGATGCAGCCTATAAGCATCTGTAGTGTGACATCTACAGAATGAAAGTATGGATGAGCATGGGTCACATTAAATTTTAATTCATGAAAGCCATAGATTTTTGCACTGAAACTGCTGCTTCCTGATGAAGCTGAACTGTTTCAATGACTATTGCACTGGATCCCAGAAGCTAACAGGATTAAGGCAGGATGTACTGAAAATACTGCACAAGTAATGGAAGAAGCAATGGTCATTTACAAGACGGAATATTCTGGCCTAATAACAACAGGTAAAGAAGGAGTTTTATTTTTTTACTATGTGTTTCTCTGAAGAGAAGGGATGATTCCAGTTCTTGGTCTTGCTCTACAGGTTGGAACTCTCTGGACATTTTCTATATACATACTGGTACAACATGGCACCTAGTAAAAAAGGAGAACCTTTAGTGGGTTTCTATTTTTCCACTCTAAGCATATAACTTCAGGTGTCTTGTTCAAAGGTGTGGTATTTTTCTGAGAAGTACTGTTTGCGATTTTGATATTTTGAGTGTCAGCGCTCCTAGTTGTGGTTCAGCAGCAAATGAGGCACTGGCATCAGAGCAGAGCAATTTTGCTATGTACAGGTGCTTAGTAAAAACATGGTTGCTTCCTTTCAAGATTGACAGTTTCATCCATGCTGCTTTCTCTGTGCTGTAACATATGGATTCATACCATGTTTTCCACAGCATTTGAAGGGTGGTAAAGGTGCTGGGGTATTCCAGATAAACCCGTCAAAGAGTGCTGGCTACTAAAGCTGCAGCAAAAAATCACAAAAGTGGGCTATGTTTCAGTTCATCTGCTGGAGGCTGCCACCAATGCACTGCACAGCGTGTGTTGCAATGTCATTATTTGGAAGCTGTTCCTACTATTTCCTTGGAGAACAGACATAAGCATATTTGGTGGCAGTCTCAAATTGTCTTACTATTTGTAGGCCTAACCAAGGGTCAGTTTAATATGGGAGAAGTTGAGAAGGATATTTGTGGCCCTATATTTGGTTTGGAAGTCATAATCATGGGTCTAGCTCTTCCAGGTACTTAAGACAACCATCACAAAATGGGATCTTAAGGAGAAATATTTATGGTATTTGGCTAATGGAGAAAGTTTGATGCATTTTGAAGTGCTGACACTCACAAAGATTCTGCTTTTTGAGTAGTGAGAGGCTGTAGATGATTTCTGTGAGTATAATAGCTTTCCAGTGAAAGTAGCATGGCTATGACAGACCTGCCATGGTTCCTCTGCTCATCAATCTCAGTGAAAAGGTAAAGGTTCCTTAAGTGATAGATGCGAAATTAGTTTTTTTCACATTTTTCTGAACCTTTTAACAAGGGATTTGATGCTGCGGCTGAGCCATTTTTAAGACCATATGGAATCACTCAATTTATACCTGCCACAAACCTTGACACCTAAGCTGTTTTCCTTAACAAGCAAATATTTGTGAAACAGTGAAACTCCATCTTTCTTCTGAACTTAATGAAAACAGGAGAGCAGAACAATACTTAAAAAGGCTATGCTCAACTGTTTCCTATTTGCTTGTGAAAGTGTAAAACAAAATTATCACTTATTACAAGTCTAGTACAAAAAAAACAAAATTATCACTTATTACAAGTCTAGTACAAACAGTAGTAAATAAACTACTGTCCATTACTGTCTAGATGCTGCTCCAGGCTTGTTGAATATCACATGGATAATTATAGGAATTGACTGGGTGTCTTTCACTAAGAGAGTTTATAGGTCAAAATATGACCTTGAATTACAGAATTGAGGCTACCAGTTTTTTGGAAAATATAACAATAATTTTCAGTTTATTCAGTGTATAGAATTAGGTATTTAAAACCAGCATAGCTTAACAGATGAATCAGATTCACTTTCAGTCAGGTTTAAAGAGGATCTACATTTATACCAAATGCTGTAAATTAAAGGAATTGTGTATTTAATAACAGATGTCATAAGTAAAAACTGAAATTATGTACTCACTTGAATAGTATATAAATTTTAATGCAGAGTGACATTTTGTATATTATGCATTCATTTATTCTTCTTGTGCAAATTCACTTTTTATTATGGGCACATTTTCAGTCCTTATGTCCATATTGCAGGTCAAACCTTTGCCATTTGCAAAGAGTCAAGTCTTCATATTGCAAGCTGTCAGTAGGAGGAATGCTTGCACACTGCAAAACA
Organism: Myiopsitta monachus; assembly: GCA_017639245.1. Classification (NCBI taxonomy): domain Eukaryota; kingdom Metazoa; phylum Chordata; class Aves; order Psittaciformes; family Psittacidae; genus Myiopsitta; species Myiopsitta monachus. The sequence goes on from CM029917.1 coordinate 48,866,099, forward strand.
GCCTTCTTGGGAGAGTTGGTAAAGGCAGATGCCAAGGATCACTCTAGGGTGAACAGAAAATCTATCAGTTTACAAATGGATTAGTTACTACGGTTCACAGATGCTTTCACCTTAGTTTTTAAAAGTGTGGCTTTAAGATATACATATATTGCCACACCTTCTTCCAAGACAGATTTCTTTGTTTCTTAATAATATATGTGTACATTTATCTATCTCCCATCTTTACTAAAACAATATGTTATATTTTCCAGAATTCATGTGGTAATACATTTCAAAGAATTTCTGCATACTTAAAATGAATAAAAGATGTGAAGGCAAATTAATGTCATATCTCACTAAAACAATGAAAAACAGAACTATGACGTGAACAGCAGGAACTCTGCTGTAAATGGACAGGGATATATCACAAGCAAAAAACATGTAAATAGCTAAGATAGCATGTTGAACACTTTCTAGAGATCTTAGCAGACAAAACCAGAACTCGAATACAAAATTAATTTGCCTGACACCTCTACTAATAACCTTAGCTTTAACACTTCCACTTCCCAAATTGTTGGTTTCTGCTGCATATGCCATGCAGTGGCAGTCTAACAGCAAGAAGTTGATGCCTGTGGTGACCAATGATACACATGAATGAAGCTCACAGAGTGACAGATAGGACAAAATGACAGAATGCTACAGTAACTGAATCGTTTTATCTAGATGAGGAGAAAAGACAGAGAGGCTGGCTGATAGTTGTAGCCATAGCAGAATCTTCAGCCTTTCATGCCTCTCCATCTTGAAGCCAGCAACAAGTATTCAAAGAATGATTCAGAATTAGGTGAGATGGCTGAAATTACATAGAGTTTTTGCACGTCTATTTTACCTATTCTGATTAAACTAGGATTCCCCACAAGTATCAGGAGCCCAAATATACTGAATAATGACTTTAGAGCCTGAAACAAAATGCATACTTGAAAACAAAAAGGCACAACAGAAACTTTAGAACATGTTCACTTACAGATACCCTAATCCTTAAAACATTTCGCAAGCTGATGTATCTATACTTCTGACACAACCAGTCCGTTCATTGAATGTAAAGTCCTCCCAGACCCAGATGTTCGTCCAAGTTACAGTTGAGATTTCCCACAGGGATAGTACAGGGTGTTAATACAAACAGTCTAGTTTCCTGAAGGCAGCAGAGCTGGGAGTGAGGTCACCCTTCGGCTGACCACCTTTGCTGATACCCTACCAGCCTCAACTGCCCCTGCTGGGTGGCACTGTTTAAAATTTGGAATAGGTTTGACTGCTGGCAAAGGAGGCAATTTACAATACAATTTCCAGTTTTCTCAGATGTGTTTTGATAGTGTTACTTAGCAACTATTTTTTTTGCTCTCAGCTTGGTACAAATGCCCTGAGGTCCACAATGCAGACATCCAGTGCAGACGCCATGGCCACAGGATAAGGCCTCCAACTTTACAGAATCACCTGCTAAATTATGTGATCACCTGCTGCTAGGAACATCAGGCTATCAAATAACATCCTATCATGATTTTCCTGAACTTCATACCAAATCTGAGCTTATCCATGCATTCTTTATTTGGGCTAACTTAAGCATAGACAGTAATAGGAAACTGTGCAGTCTAAGCAGGCTCAAGCAAAACTCCTATGATGTGCGCCTTGGACAGATAGCAGCCCATCTCAAACAGCTGGGCAAATAAATTAGAGCCCAACAGTGCACATGAACTATTTCACCTAGAAACCTGCCACAAATTAGCAGCAATTATGTTTGTCTTGGAAGAAAGAAAAAAATACATCAGTCTGGAGGTAAGCTGAAGCTGTTGAGTTTGATTTTTTTTTTATATATATATACTAGTATTAATATTCATTGGAAAAATACAATAGAAGCAAATACACTGATGCTGACCTGATGTACTCACTCTGTGGTTAATGAAAGATTTTAATGTATAGAAATGTGAAAACCAGGCAAATGTTTGTTTGAAAGGCTGTGAAGTGAAGGAAAAAAAGAATAAAGAAAAAGGAGGAGATTACTAGTTCTTCATAAACATTTAAAGATATGTCCTGCCTGGGTCATCTGTCATTTGAGTAGTAGTCTTGCAATGTGGTATATCATTAATGAAATGCTAATAGGTTGCTACTTTGCCCTGTGGGTATCCGTGCACTAGGACTGTATCATATTGATCTGAGGAGACAGTAATACAATCGGCTACACAGTTTTCCGCTGAAAGTAATTTCTGGGAAGTCCAGCATTTATAAACAATTCTTGTGCAATTATAATAATTACTTTGGGATCCTTTCACCCCAAGGACATTTGTAAGCATTTGCTACTCCTAATTGTAACAGAAACAGTGCTAATCACTATAGTGAAAATGTCTTCAGCACATCTCTGTTCCCCTAATTGTGTTACTAGCATGCTAGATATATAGAAGGGTGCAAATAAAGGTCCCTAGGTTCGATTTTGTCTTCAGACTTGGCAAGAAGAAAATCATAAGGGATCCTTTTCAGGAGCACCAGTTCCTTAAACCTCTACATGGTTTATGATTACATTCTCTAAGCACCCAAAATTTATTCTCAACGCATACCATCTCAAACATGGCAAAATGTCATTGTTACCTTTGTTATTTCTTTCCCACTGAGACACTTGGGTTCAGCCTATATCACTTCTAGGTCAGATGTGGATGTATTCACTCAGAAATTATGTGTTCTCAAATCACACTGCCATCTAGCCAAAGATCTATTGTTTGGATTATTCACTTGACATGCAGCAGACCCAAGCATTTGTTGCCTCATGACTGAGGCTGAACTTGAAACCTGTGTCTTTTCTTGAGGACGTTCACTCCTCAATCTGGAGTGGATTACATGAATAAGGTGAGAAGGTCTTAATGCCCTCTGTTAATGACAGGAAATGTGACTTTAACAGCCCTAAATGTAAGCCGTGGCAGCAAGAAAAAGGAAAGACTTGCCAATTTCCATGCCAAAATAGAAAATGCAGAATCATCTTTCTTACCAGTGTTTTAGTTCTTCATTTTGCTACTCAGCCTTCTTGAAGACAGAGCTCACATGATTGGTTGTAACTAATTCTCAAAGGGTTAGAAAGTGAGGATGTCCAGAGCAAGGAGCAAAGAGCATTGAAAATAGGCTATTTTACAAACATTATCTGAAACAACTGAAAACCACTGTCCCAAATCTGGGATTTTTTTGGGGGTAAGGGTAATTTTCATAAATCATTCTCACTTGAGGAAAAATGCTGAGTAGTTGCATTTCCCAGCCAGGATTGTATGAGTTACAATCTTGTTACCTCTTACAGGTAACAAGAGCAGACCCAAAGGCAGAGGTCTACTTCAACATCTTTTCAGAATTGCATCTTTCTGTAGGCTGTCTCTCAGACACTGACGTTACTCATCTGTGATAAGGCTGGCTTGCTCAATACAATGTTAATGTTATTCAAATGACTCCCCTTTCTGTTCCATACAAGCGCACACTAATGAGATCTCCTACAGAGCTGTGCTCTGTAATTGGAAGTTTACATGGGTCATAGGCTTGTTTTGAATATATCAGTTGGTATTTGTCACCCGGTGCCATTCTGCATCGATCATTCTGTTTTCACCACCAAGCTAAGGAAATATGAAACCAGTAGGTTTCAAGAATAAATTGCAATGCTGTGATATTTTTATTCTGTCTTTCAGCCTCGGCTTCTGAGCAGTCAGAGAGCTTCTGACTCTGAAGACCAATTTCAGAAGTGATATAGAATTCTATGCAACAACGTTCTCTGAAACCAGAGAGAGAAGGAAGATGCCATTGCTGAACTAAGATGACAGTTGCTAGTTGGCTCATTTAATCCAAAGCATTAAGCACCGACTGCCTTTCATAACTATGACCCCATGGCTCAACTTTACAGCATCACATTCTTCCTGTGCCTTAGGTGGGAAAACTACTTAGTCAGGAAATGTGTTTTCTAAATATAATCATAAATAAGCTTTAGATCAAAGAAGCTCACTTTCTGAACCAAATTAACATAAAGTATTAATAAGCCTAGATAAGAAGCGCTCGCAAAAGCAAGATCAAGAGCTCTTTCCACTGTTTACACTCATGAGTAGGTGACAAGCACAAGATACTATTCCTGCTGAGTTGACTTTGTAAGTCAGAAAACTGGAAACTCAGATACTATCATTGTCAGAGTGAAAGGAACATTCAGTTTTGAAAAGGTTTCATAGGTTTCCCATAAAAATATATACTTTGGATTTTTTTTTCCTTTGCACTTCAGCTTCACTTGTTTTCATAAATACTGTATCAATGCCATGGAAAATGAGATTTTTTTTTTTAATAGAGATTTTAAGCTACAATCTCCAAATATCAATACATTTTAATGTACATAATATTTTTTTGTTGCTGAGACACTGGATAACTGCGAGGCTAAAACTCCTTAGCAGAATAATTCTGACATGTAAGATGAATTTAATAGAGAAATGCATTAGTGAAGATAGGAAGAATTAAGACACAGCTGGTATCAGTCTTAGTTATGTCTTCTCAAACAGTATTATTCCTATTTTAGCAGTATTTGGTGAGGTGCTTGAGCATTTCCATAACTTGAAACTCTTCAGCAGTGCTATTGGAGCCAGTGATACTCCTATATCCTATGCACATGCTAAAGTACCCTGCTGAAGTAAGGTCAGAAGAGCTAATAACTGTGGATTTGATTGGTTTATGAAAATATATACAGTTTAAAAAAAAAAGAGAGAGAATTCTGGCACATGTACTGTCTCAGTCAACACAAAAGGACTGCTTCTTCCTCAGCATTTCTATATGAAAATCTAAGCTACTAGTCACCTTCTATTTGGTGCATAAATAAGAGGCTGTGTGGATGCATTTTCAGAGTGAGGAGTTATCTATCAACCATTTAACATGAAGACATAAACACTGACATGCCAACATTTCCGAAATTTCTGAAAAGTAGCTGTTACACTGTGTCTCCTTTAATAATGCTATTTTGAGTAATACTACAAGGTTTCTGAAATAATATTTTCTCAGCCTTGAACAGCCTTAATTTGGAGAATTGATTTAATCAGGAGAACAATAGCAAGCTTATACAAGGGGCAAGTGTAAATTTGGCAAACATGTTGACATTGTTTCCACAGCAATAGAAATTTTCTGCTCAAATGCAATTTTGTGAAAATTACCCCAGAAAAAGCCAGGTCTTTTCCTGTCAGTCTGTGAGTGCATCTTTGCCTGGTGTTCTTACAAAAAACAGAGGGAAGAGCCAAGATGTAAAGAAATAGTTCTTTACATTTGCCTCATTTAAGCAAAACTCTGGTCTCAGTCATCACAAGATGGATCTAAAAACCACTCAGAAATGACAGAAGTACCAGACTAAGAGAAAGAATCTTATGTGTAACTTTTGTGGCAGACACACCTTTCTACTTTGCAAGAAACTCATTTCACTAGAAACTACTTTGCCTGGAACTCATTTCACCTTCTTAAGAAATACTGGGCTTTAACTTCTGTTGGATAAGAATACAAGATCAGATGGCCTATTAGTCTTTACTGGTATTTTAAGCATTTCATTTACAAAATGTGAAGAATTGGTAGCATGGATGGAAAGCAGTGCACGATATTTTTTGTTTTGTTTTACATTCTGGGATAGGGATTTAAGCCCTACCTTACCAAACAAGCAGATGAGCAACCTATCCTGGGGAAGAGGAAATATTTTCTCCATATTGCAACAACTGGGTTTTCAAAGTCTGCACATAGTGCCTTTTCCTGTGGCTTGGATACTTCTACAGTATTGAAACCCTTCTACCCCAATGACCACTGGTTTATAATTGCTTTGAGACATATATTTTACAAACTGTCATTCTCTGCCTGGAAGCCTGAAAAGTTTTCTGTATCCAGCTGCAGTGGTCCAGGGCTGTTAGTCACGCTGTAATCCCAGTGAAACCTGGACTCTAGCATCAGACAGTAGATCTGACTTCATGGGCTTTCTAAACATTGCAAGTCTAGTCCAGATGTACCAAGCCCCAAAATTTTGGAAGTCCCAGCCTTAACCTGGGCTTATCTCCTGATCAAAACCTTGCAAGGAAGCTGAAAGTGTTAGGAGAAAGTTAACTCATACATCTGGAAAATCTAGGCCCTAATGTTACGACCCTGTGACTGATCTCTGAGGTACTAATGATAGCTGGTAATTAAACTGATCTCTGGTTTTGTTTCCACAGTGGTTTTTTAGATTTCAGAGTGCTATAAATTGTTTTGGAAATGTAACAGGTTTTAAATATATTTAAAATATTTATGGTTTTGAGGAAACATGGAAAAAAGGGTGTCTTGTAGCCTGGCCTACTCTAGCATGACTGCTGGTTTTGGGAGAAGTGCACTTAAAGTTAGGTCCTTGAGACTCAGCAGTTCCCATATGGAGTCCTTGGAAATGTGCAGTTTAAATGCCTGATGCCCCAAAGATTTGCCACCTGACCCTTGCAAAAAGCTTTTTAATCTTAAGAAAATGGAATGCCTAATCTTGTAGGTTATTCAGAGTCACCCCTATGCGTAGACAGTAATGAAGAATAAAACCCAAACAAATAAAAAAACCCACACACAATACAACCAACCAAAAACTTGACTGAAACATGCATTTGCGAAAATGGCACAAAGATCTAAAACCACAAAGTGTCAATGCTGTAACCAATCATAAGGACACTGCTTAGTTGCTTCAGCATCTCAGAGTTTGTAAAAATGGTTAATTACATTTTCCAACCACCTGGCACTGGGCAGTTCTTAGAGCTACACCCTGCTTGCTGTTTCATTAAGGAAGACAATGAGGATTATGAAGAGCAATTTGGGCAGCTATGTTGCTTTGGGAAACCTGTCTCTTCCCTACCCAAAAAGGTAAAAGACCCAGCGCAGCCTAACACCACCTCACAGACACTTGTGATGAGACAGCAGAATAATATGTACGGGCAATTACATTATTTTCCCCCTTACTCCCGTCAAAGCTGCTTAATTTCTATCATTCTCTATGGAGTTTGACCTCCACAACCCTCCCCTCATTTAGCAATTGGAACACATACAAGTTGACTTTTTTGTGTCGTAGTGAGATGCTAATTGTAGTCTTGCTATATTCATAGCTACTTTTTTTTTTTTTTTCCTTAAGAATCATAGAAAGAGGAAACATAGCACACAAGATGGTGTTATTCAGCATGGAGAGTAAACACTAAGAAATTCTCCGGTTATGTACTGCTTGTTTCAAGGAGACGCATTTGTGGAAACCTTTCCATCCCTTCACAACCCCTTCTCTTTTGTTTCTCTATTCTGTGACATCATTTCACCTAAACAGAATTAGTGGCATTTACAACAGTATGAAGCTGCCATGGTGTAATGGAGATTCAGATCCTCACTATTTTCTAGTAAGGTGAAAAGGTTAAAAGCACCTTGCAAAATCTAATTAGTAATTTAAATAGCCCTTTAATGCCAGGCAAATTTTCACTTACATAAGTTTCCTAGGGTTCTGGCTGCAGGCCACTCAGAGGTTTTACATCACTGCAGGCATCTCTCATATATTATTCTTTAACAAACTTGCGTTATTCTTTAGAATGAGTGCTTACGTAGGATGCCCCACTTGATTTATTCTCCAGATGCCACTTTGACAGAGGAGAAACAATTTACTCTTCTTCCTGCTTCTTCATTTCTCATCCAAAAAATGTTGCAAGGCATAGCTGCCCGCCTGGGAACACAGAAACTGCCCAAGCCAACACCGTGTCACTTACATGTGTCTTAAGCCAGCAAACTCCAAGGAAAGTTTTACTTTCCTGGCAACACTCTGCTCACTGCCAGTGACCAGTACCTAGAGGGAATTCCACCTTAAATTTCCTCTTTTGCAGAAATTTCTCCCAGTGCGCCTTTACAGATGTTTGAAGAGATACATCAAAATCCTGGGTCAGAAGCCAAATCTCTCTTGAAAACTTTCCAGTTGGCCCTAAAAACAAGTTACGGGGGCCCTCCTTCAAAGCTCATGAGAATCAAAACACAACTCCCACACAAGCTCAATTAAACTGTTAAGCTTCTATTCACATGACTAGGCGTAACTGCAGGATAATGCTCTTGGCTTGCTTATTCTCCCCCCCCCCCCCTTTTTCTTTTTATAAACAAAGTGCCATGGGGTTATTTCTTATTTTATTTAGAGATGCACTGATGTGAAGAAAGTGCTCAGAATGATCAAAAATTGCTTCTAGTTATCCAGAGATCAGTGGTATACACTTCATTGTTTATCTTTCTCTGGCTGATGGTTCCCTTATGATAAGAAATAGCTGTAGCTATGTCACTGCTTGTTTTTCCTGTTACTTTTGTTTATCATTTGTCTATCTTTTGTCATCGTTATAAAGTTAAGAAAAAAAAATTACAACAAAAACCCCAACCTCAAAATCCAAATACTCAAGGACAAACGCACGCACTAGCATCTAGTGTCTGACAAGTAAGAAAAGCTTGGTTTGTTTGGTTGTGTTTTTTAAGATAATATTTAAAGAGATGAATTCCTCAAATGAATTCCTGGGAACCCTAAAAAAAGTTCGGGAGATCCTCTCACAACAGTAAACTACAGCACCTTTTGTTATTAATGCTTAAAGAAGATGTTGCAAATACAGCTTATTGGCATCTTTAGAACACAGCAGAAGATCATATTGTGAAGTTCCTTTCCCTCAGGCCATCTGTCATTGAAGCCAATGATATAGTTTTTATGAAATCACATTTGTAATACCCAACACACCGTGAGAAGGAATGAAACTCATCTAAATGATAAACTCATTTGATACCTAAAAAACCTCCTTTATCCAAGCTTCATGGTTGTTTATAATCCTGAAGATGACATCTATTCTTTTAAGAGATGACAAGAGATTATTTCTACTATTTTCTTGATTTGTCATTCTGCCATACTATCAGACAGCAACTGCAACATTTTAACTTGTTACAAAACACTGTCAAGGTACTATTGAAAGGCCAATAAACAATGAAGTAATTATGGCAAAGATCCTCTGCCTTCAGGAATTAGTTCTTTCTCCCCTTAACTCTCTGTGATCTCAGAGGTCAGTGTCAAAAAGTCCTTTCCAAATAGCTTCCCAAGTGCACTACTAGCAACCTAACAAGAGTCTAGACCTGTATAATTTTGTAGCTCTTTGGAGCCAAAACTAAATATATTTTCTTCCCAAGATTTTGCAAACACCTACACAGAATTTCACAGCTTGCATATGTCTCGAAGCTAGAAGTCAATTAAAAGAAATCTTAGACCACAGTTTCTACGGCTGGTCCACTTCAGAACCTGGGACTATTTCAACACCAAAAGCAAGGTCCAAGCTCCCTGTCACAGGAGATAACCTGAAGGATAAGAAAGCTTTAAGACACACTGTGAGCTCCCTCAGAGAGGCTGTGCTGCAGAGACCTAATTCTAAAATACATTTTTGTTCCTTATGCTCCATGGTTGTCTAGATTATCAACTTTCTACTGCTAAGCTTGGGGCTGTGGTGAGAATTGGGAAAGTATAAAAAAATTATATAAACAAATAAGAGCATGACAGAAGTCTGCGAAGAAAACTAAGCAAGTTTTGATTTCGGGGTTTCCTAGAGCTCAGAGAAGCTTATTTGTTAAATCACAGCAATAACCTGTGGCAGTGCAGAGCTTGTCTATGTCTGGGGAGAGGAAGCTGTGCAGATTCTCATTACACATCTTCTGTATCCCCTTCCTTTGGGCAACATGCTCAAAAAGGCATTCTGGATTCACCTCAGAAAGACCATTCAACAGTAGAAGTAGCATCTATGTATTAAGCAGCCTGGATTTCCTGGCAGGTTAATGCACTATTTCCATCTGAATGAGGCTGCATATCCTAAAAAGCCCAAATTGACTGTGTACCACATTGAAATCACTCACACCAGAATGCAGTCTGTTCCACCACTTCCAAGTGCCAAGCTGTCGCAGTATTTTTTTCCTGGGAAGGAAAATCAGAAAGTGCTTCTTTGATACCAAAACGAAGTATAGCCCTAGGTGGTTGGGAAGCAGCACTACCTGTAAGTATCAAACCATAAAGACAGAATGAGTATTTCACTGAAGTTAAAACCTTGCCAAATACATCATTCTCATCCTGACAGAGAGAGTTTAATGAAAGCAGGAGTGTTTTAAACCTAAACCCCCATGTTTCTGTAAACCAGTAGGATAGTACACACATGTGATTTCTGTCATGTTATTTAAAAAGTTTACCTCAAGTAAATATTTAAGCCTGTGACCTTTAAACTTTCTTTCCTGACATGAAAGTTCAATAATACGTGTCATGGGGATATTGGGCGTGAAATGAAAATGGCCACAATTTTAATTAAAATGTAACTTATTATTAGCCAGAAAGGTCATTCTAAGAAAATGTAATTTCAGGAGTATATTAGCAACAACACTCTAGAGTTATTTGCATGTAAAATATGTATTTTGTACTTGACATTTAAAAAGGAAATTGGAACTGTTTATAATGGATGCTTGAACACTTTTGCGCTCTTCTGCTGCTTTTGTTCACATTTTTGTGTAATTGGTTGGATCTCATGTGCAAAAGTAGTTACATTTTATTCTCTGTGCCCAAATGCCTAACTGATCTCAGAATTAGTTCACAAAGGCTGATGTAAGTTGGAATACAAAGTAAACTGCAGCATAATCCTTACATGGCTACAGCTTCAAAGGTTCACAGATCTTCATGAGAGTTCCTTTGTCTGGGGTAGTTAATCATGCACCTTACTTAGGAATGGTTTTTTAACCCTTCTTTGGGTAGTATAATTTTAACAGTAACCAATAACCTGGCTTCATTTTGTTTATAAGGCCCTTCAGTGGCTGTGGAAAGGAGGCATGGCTTGTCCTGTGGGAGAATGCATGTTTTATGATCTGCTAAAAAAAGTTACAGTGTGTCATACATACCAGTCTTGACTTCAGGGAAAGTGGGAGGTGAAGGAAAAATGCATTTGCTTAATTGAAAACATTTGTTTAAAATAAATCAATACAGTGGGTTGCAACTTGAAAGAACATTCTAAATATAACAACACTGTTGTTGTCTACAAGGAGATGTCTGCTAACACAAAAGAGCTTTTTACTGATTTCTGTACTCCTGTTAGTCTTGCAGAAGCAACATCACTGTGAATGATCTTATAGATGCAACTTCTACTTTATCAACATAAGTCACTACCCTTCAGTACACTACCAATTTGATCAGATACTGCTGAGAACATTGAAGAAGAATGGCAAGCAGCTGTTGCAATGCCATCTCAGCCTCCAGAATGCATAGAACTAGTAGAAGTTCTTAAACAGTCTTTTCAAGCACAAAACTGAACACGTGGCTGGAAATAACACATGTTGTTTTCAGGGAATTTGCTGGTAAATTAAACAAACTTCATAGTAAAGTTATCTCCCAGCACCCCATAACTACACAGCTATGCAGTCTCCGTCCCTCACAGTAGAAATGATGTTGTTACAGAGAACTAAAGTACAGGACACGCTGGGATGGCAAACCAAGTTACCTAAGAAAGAATGTGCAAAGGAGTTACACTAACTGCCTGTATGACTCATGAGAATGACTCATGAAGCTAGAAATAACACTGCATATTAGCCTTTATCCTTTCAACCACCACAGCACAGAGGAAGAATAAACTGTGTGAAGGTCCTCAAGACCTTGCCATGAAAAAAAATAGCCTTTAGTTTGAAGCAAGACTTCCAGTATCAGATGGAAAGGGTCAGCTGGACAGGAAAATGGATACAGACTCTCAAGTGTCAGCTGATAGCCACATTAGGGAACAATTCGCCCTCCAGGCTCAGACTTCTCTTAATACATTTGGAGCTAGTTGAGAAAATCTATCCTGTTCCCAGATCCCTGCATTTGAAGGTTTTTTTTTCTAGCCTTAAGAGGTACATCAAGATTGTACGCAGTACTTCACTGAATTTGGATTTTCTACCTCTGGATTAGGGTGAATTTTTTATTAAGAACCTTAACAAAGCAACAGCTAATGCTCAGCATGGAGAAGTCTGAATGGATTGTATTATCTGCTGTACAACAAGCAGCTATAACTAATTTCTAACAGTCAGTCTGATGTGTTATTTCTGCAAAGTCACTTATACTTTTGCCAGTAGGTCAGCTTTTATTTTGAACACTGAAAGAAGTTTGTTAATGCCAGCTAAGAAGTTTTGGAGAAAGAGGAGGAATGAATGCGATGGAAACACAGAAGACTAGGAATGTGGGGGTTGTGTTGGGTTCTACAACAGTGATTTATAGAGCTAAAGTGATAGCTATAAATCCGATGAAAATAAAATGGAAGCATAACAGCCATTTCTTCAGTGTTTATCACCATTCATCTAACTTGCCATTCAGTAATATGCGATGCGTATGTTGTGGCCTGAGTTCATGCTGAGCAGAGTGATATGAAATATTTAATGCTTACTATTAACATTAAGTTTTTTGGTGTTTTGCTTTGCTTGGGCTTCAAGCTGGGCAAAAAGATTTACTGGTGTGCTGAGGCACTACATCTATTATTTACCTTGGGCACTGATACTGCTCCTGTCCCTCCCAGCTAAGCAATCACCACAAGCTGGTCCCCCCCCCCCCAGAAAAGTGGACCCCTGACTTTAACTGATTTGTGCACTAAAACTGTTGTAAAGGCACAGTAATAAATCTGAATATTTTGCAACTGCAGTTTGAGAGATCTTTTACATATTAGTGCATTCTAAGTAGATATGCAAAATAAGCCTTAAAACTCACTCTTTGAAAAGGAAGGAGTTGGCAAACCCCATAGAAATGAAGGTGTCATCCAGTCAGGTATCTTCCAAGCCATGCATAAGTAGAATAAGCTCTGTTGGGACATCCTGGACAGATCCCTTCAGAACTGCAGAAAACATCCCACCGTGATGAAATGCCACTGTCATCAGTGATGTGATCTTTTTTCAAACTTGATTTTAATCTATTCAGTATATTACTTAATTTCATGCTATTTAAGAAGAATTCATGGTAATACTAAATCAAAGACTTGACATATCTAAATATACCGCACTACAGTTATCAGTTACATTTGTGATGTCCAAAACACCAAGCTCCTTTGACAACCTGTAAGTCCTAAGGTCAAAGTATCAAATTTCGCATTACCAATTATGCTGCCTTTTAATTCCTTACCAGCTGATCCCTGCAATATTTTTTCCAGGGTCGATTTTAAATCTGTTTGATTCACCATAAAGTCAGCTACTGCATAATTCCACATTTCATCCTGGCTATCTTTTTAAAACACTGGCAGTACCTTGGCCTCTAGCACGCAGAGCATGCAGCTTCCACTCTATCCTCACTGCAGCCAGGTTACAAAACCTTTTTCTGAATTTATTTTCTATTTAGATCAGCCGATGCTGTAACATGAAGTGGAAATAACCTAATTTTTGTTCCTGATAATGAATGAAATTTTACCTATCAGTATTCTTCTTCTCTCACAGGCACAGTTTTCTGAAGCACAGTACGTTTTTTTCAAGTAACTTTTACTGAGATAATATAGATAATCTCCTTCCCCAATACATTTAATCTTGGTCAACAGTTACAGTTACAGCTATGCTTCAATGTCAGATCAAGTCTGCTTTCAAAGCACCTGGAGTATTACGTAGCTAAGAAGAAAAGAACATAAATACAGGGCAAAAGTATAGATTTCTGCAGATCACGAGTAAAACCAGAAGTACTTTCAATATACTCACTTTTATCAACCATCAAAGTAGTCATATATCATAAAAACAATTACAAAAACTAAATTAAGAAATTATCAACAAGAAAATCACTGTTAATAGGATATTCATTTGCTTTGGGAAAAAAGCTATATACATTGAATATTCTTTTTAAGCTGAGCATATCGTAAATGCCCTAAAGGAAAAAAATACAGGCAGTGCATAATAAGGAATTAAGAGGAAATATCACAGCAGTATTTCATTTGCTCTTAATTACTTAATTAGTAAGAAAATATAAGATTCTGTATGAAGGGAAAGTGTGACCTTTGAATTTTGTAGACAGTCCTGATTTAGGACAGTAAACTGACAGTACACTGATTTAGGAGTGATTTAGGCCAGGTGACACCAGCATGTAACAGATTAAGAGTTAACCAAAAGCAGAGGTGTGTTGGAATCATGCCTATCACTGAACATGGAAATTATTCCCTGCTTTGGTATATAGATGCAAATACCATATTTCAACTTCCTTTAAAGAAAAAAGGCTCAATAGATTCACTGAAAGCTATTTATGCTGCTTGTTAACAGGATCTGTGCTGCAGGTGCATAATTGCCTAAAGGAATAACTTCCAAATGAAATAAGGCAGTAAAAAAACCAGTAAAAACAGTAAAACTACTGCTTGCTTCCTTTATTCCTTTACCTCAGCAGGAAACTTGCATTTACTTTTGTCCCAAATGGAGGAAAAACGGCTGCCAGCTACTCATATGGGACTGAATGGATTAACTGATGAGCATCCTGGAGTAGAAGGTTAAAAAGTGAATTTTCTATTATGGAGCAATTGCCATTGGAAAACAATCTTATTTATTAACTGCAATTTTATCATCTCTGTAGGGATCCTTGACATAAAATAATGGGATTTGCTCACTCTTCAGTGCTTAAAATTATAATCACAGCCAGAAAAGCAAGCATTTATTGTGTCATTAAACCAAGGGAGGGAAAACTGACTTGAAGAGTTCTCGATGTCTTACAAAACTATTATCATTTCAGTTAACATTGCCAAGTGTTCTGGTTTATATTGCAGATCTAAATGAAGTTGTACAGGCTTTTTAGGTGTGTTTGTATCCTAGTTAATTTCAGCAACTGAGGTTAGTAGCAAGAGTGAGATGACACAGAAAGCACAAGAATAGCTATTAAAGGGCAGGGCCAAAAAAAGCAATTTGGGTGCAATCTACCTAAGGAAAGCTGCTCAAAGGTAGTTGCAACACGGTGCCTGCACAAGTTGTTCTTTATTTTTATCAACTTTATGTTTATCATTTCCAAACATCTGTTTAAAAGTTTTATTGTTTCTTCTCCCTGTTCTTTGACAAAGCAAAATACAGCCCTCACAAAACCAAGTCTGCCTCCTAATTCTCTATCAATAGTCCTATGTCAAAGATGCCTCTTCTTAACACTGAATTAATCAATTTTTCCCTTGTAGTAGAATCACTCTGACCGGAATTTAGGGTGCTCACTTGTTTGTTCATCATTCTGCCTCTGCATGAGAAGATAGCACTTAGCTGAATCAACTGCAGCACATTCAGAGCTCTTGCAATTTCCTTATCATAAAAAGGATTGCTTCACTCTGATAATTTCTGATCATTAGGCCAGGTTTTCTCTCTCTTTTTGCCTTTCTACATTCTCAGGATACCCAGTAAAATTTGTTGTTTCCCCCCCTGCCCTCGTATGCCATCTGCAGACAGAACTATGCAGAAGGTATATTTACTGATTTAGTGATTTTGGATGCAAGTCCAGTCTGAGGGGGAGCATTGATTGGTCTTAACGTACTGGCAAGCCCTAGTCTCAGGCTACAAATAAACCCAATATTTCTCAAGTCATGCGTTTTCACTTTTCATTTGTTGCTTATTGATTAACTGTTAAGAGTAAGATCTTGGTTTTTAAACCAAGGCAGCGGTAGTGGTCTTTTTAAGCAAAGTTTATAAAACAGTATATATAGTAGCCAAGGCCAAGGTAAAATCAGACAGCATACAATGTGGCATTGCTGTGTGTTAAAATCTCTGCTCATATTGTCTGTGTAAAATATAGCACTACTTCATTTTTCCAAATCAAATGTTCAAGAAATCTTTCCATTCCTTTTGTGGGAATTGCACAAAATGTAAAGTTTCTTCTCTTTTTTACTTTTGTGCGTGTGTTATAAAATAAGAAATACGTAAACTACATAAACGAAGGAATGCATTCTTTCAGGACCACAAAGAGAGCTTCTTTTCTAGAAAAACTTAACCAATCATAGTTAACTGTACATTTGAAACACTTCTTGCATCTCAAGACAAAACCTCTGCTATTTTATCTCAAAACCTAAAGGACAGTCCAGGTAAACCATATATTTCTGCAGCTGACAATGAAAGACAAGGACATAGTTTTGCTGAATGAGGCTGGAATGGTTCTGAGAGCCATCCATGAGAGCTCTAATCATGCATCCATATAAATAAAGCAAAAGAATGAAAAGCAGGTGAATAAAGCCCTACCACACTGGGGCCATGGCACAGCAAGGATGTTTAACCTACAAGATTTCAGTAGGCTGGTTCTTACTGTAGGCTCTGGTCCTGACAGTTAACAATTACAAAATGCACAGAGCAGATTAATCTCAATAGAGCTTAGGAAAGTCTCCCTGCCGTATACTTCATCTCACTCATTGAGAAGCCCAACGACAGTTAAGAGGTTTTGGAGACTGTCAGGATGCAGGCATACAAATGAGAGTATTCCGAGCACAATCCAAACCACATCAACATGCAGAAACAGCTTTTTCCTGGATTCTCGGCTTGGTCTGGGATAAATACCGTTGCTTAAAACCCATCAGATTCCCCCACACGTATAGCTCAGCAAATCTGAGTAACTGAGATGCATTATTATCTGCTGAAAAGTATAAACATTTTTTGGCTGCTGAGCCACTATGTCCTTTAGTAAGGCAAACCTGCATAAAACTCATATCAGATGGTCTATTTTTGTTCAGGCTTCCCCATCCTGTTCAGCTCTGTAACACCAAAGCAGAGTTGCAACAAGGAACTCAACAGTGATGAAGTTGTTCTTTCACTCTCCACATGTCTTCGGAAAAAATTTCAGTTGAATGTCCCTTTTTTGATCTCCATTTCAGTCTGAAAAGCCTACTGACCTTCTCTACATTTTATTTTGCCTGGTAGGCTACAGATAATTTATTTTATTTTTCAATTTCCACCCTGTCTCCCCCTGAGTAAAAGACAAGACTCTCTTCTACTTTCAATCAGAAAACGAGGCTTTTCGTACATGTAAAGCATTTGCAAGTGCTACAATATGATTTAAAAATTTTAATGGATGTTGAATACATAATACTTATTCCATATATTCTACAGGTTGTACTAACTGCCATTTATCAGGCATTAGAGTATGTTTCCCTTCTCTGCATGTACAAGGAACAACAGCTAAGCTACTTGAGGCTTTTTTTCAGGTTAGAACATTTTACTGTACTTTTCCACAATATGTACTTTTCCACAATATGTACTTCGGGTTTTCTTTATAACAATGGGAATGACAGTTGTTTAAAAACAAACAAAACTGATCAGCCAAAAGCTGATCTATAATCATCTGATTCTATAATCCCAAATGCAATTCTCATCAACTTGCTTTCCTGATACTAAGCCTGGCTCTTGGTATCTGCCATCTGCTTTTAGAAAAAAGTTGCCCTCGTAATCTCCCCATAAATTGCATTTTTATTGTTTGTTCTTCCCTCATAAGGATAAGACAAGATATATGGAAGTTTCTAAATTAATTAAACATTTGTTTGTAAGAGCTATGAGATTTGTTCATGCCTACCCAGTGACAGTATTGGCAGTTAAATTTTAAGATCTGCCAGAGATTATAAGAATGGCCACTCTGCATCGCACCACAAATCAACAGCTAGTATTTAATACCTATTTTTGCCACTCGAAATAGATCAAGCTCTATGTCCATGAACTCAAGAAATTTCCTAAAGGTCAATGTCACTTTTCGTGTGCTGAGGTCATCTGTTATATTGACTCCAGCTCCTTAGGGAATAATTCACTTACCTCCTTTTTCTGTATCAGTACAGCAGTTAAATAAAAAAGTATGATTTATTCATTGAAAGAAAACCACTGAGAAGGATAGTACTCCTCACCGTCTTACCTGAACAGGTTCTTCCTGACTTTACTAAAACTTGGGGCTGGGTGGTACATGTTCTTTTCTATTTCCTCAAAACAATTGCCTGATAATGACCAGCAGATTACAGGCACATCACTTGACACAGCACTGGAAGAGTCTTTACAGACAAACTTAAATACATTCTGCAGATTAAGGACAAAAGTTTAGTTCCATTTTCTGACTCAAAGCAGCTGAAGTGAAGAAGAGAACCATGAATTTACAAGAGGAAAGAAATAAGAACCAGCAATCATTCAAATGAAGTTGCTGCCAGCTATTCAGTTCTCGGAGGAAGATGCCTTTCCCCTGCACCCCGTCTCTCAGCACCAGATCTGCAACTGAAATTAATGCTTCATGCTTGCAAGCATGTTTGTTCTATTTTGCTCTTTCTCCCCACTCCTGCAAGCAAAACAGCTAAAGAGAAAACAAAAATTAATCTTTCTCCGGAGTTCATTCCTATCAATAGCAAGGTATTAGCCAAGGTATTGCCAGCACATGGAAGGAGTAAGTGCAAAATGCAACACCTAACACCAGCAAAACAACACAAGTTTTTTGTTAGTGTCACTCAGAAATTATTTGGAAAAGCACACAGAATCTTGAAGGCAATTAAAAAAAAAGTGAAAGCTTTTTAAGTGGTTTCCAAGTGTGTGGTCTTCTGTTTTGCTGTATGTATTTCTTTGAAAGAAAGAGATACACAGGTTGAGATTTTGGGTTTATTTCTTTAAATGCCACTTAGATTTTGATGCACCATTTTACTTGGGAGCCAAGTGTATTTTTCCTTCTATGGAATTGACAACACAGTGCTATTGGGGTCATGAAAAAATTTATTCCTTCTCACCTGAATGCTCAGATGACATATCCACTTTTGCTCCTCATTAGTCCAGATTCAGAGAGTACTTTCAACGCTCCAGGGGATCTGATTAAAAATGGACAAGTTTTACAATGCCACAGCCTGCAATTGCTTTGCATCTACCAGTAACACTGATGTGATGGGAACTCATTTCTCTCTAGCAAACTGCAAGGTATTTTTAGGTTTTAAAGAGATATGCAAAAGCCAGCAAACCCAAAATTAAATATCAAATGTCACAGTGAAATAGTGTACCTGAAATCCTATCAAGTATAGAGAAAAATGTCATTTAAGATTTAAGGTTTCTTATTTTGCTTTGGCTCGAGAGGCAAAGTGGAAGATGAGAGATGACTCAGCTATCAAATGAAAAAAAAGTGTTCTAGGGTTTCTATATATTTTTTGAAAAATTGTATTATGGTACTTGGTTTGCACATATCAGCACTGCTGGCAGTCAGCAGCACAGTATCCTTTCACAGAAAAGGAGAAAGACAGAAGAAATTATGTATTTGTGTTGCAATCAGTTTCTAAAAAGAAACTCTACCAACAACCTCTTCTTCAATACCTAATCCTCTGTACAGTCAAAAAAAAAAAAAAAGGAAAAAAAAATCTTCCTCATCAAGCCTCCTCAGCATTTCAAAACATACCATGCTTCCTTTTGATTTGCCTTCTGTTAATGTAATAGAAAAATAAAAGTTGGCAATATTCCAGCTTACAAAGGCTTATTAACATTTAGGACTGTTTCAGTGGCTAGGACAGTGTCAGATCTCACACACTGGTGGGCTGTTTTTGAATAGCCTGAAGAACTGCCATTCAAAGTCTGAGGCAAAACTAATCTCCAGCGACTGGGATATATTTTCTGTCATGCAGGTTATTATTGCAGAGATGAAATGGAGAACTGTTCTCAAAGAAAACTTTTTGTAGCAAAAATTTACTCCCCTGGACCTTAGTCTTACCTGGTGAAATTACAATTTGTGGTCAACTCATTAAATTTTACATAGAATTATAATATTTACATGATTTTACATAGAATTACTCAAGAATCTTAGATTGCTGCCAGTAGCTTTGTCAGAAAGTCAACTGCAGGTTTTAGTGCTACAATGGCTGGGTTTTCTTTTTCATTACTGAAATAAGTCTGGATGCTGAAAATTAATTTCTTGCATTTCCTGGCATAAATACTTCTCATCAGCAATGACTTTTTGTACCATAATGCCAAAAGGGCAAAGCCTGACAACCAATGCTGACTGATTTGTAAGTACTGGCACCCAATATAGTACCATCATGTTTTGTGAAAGGCTGCATTTTCAGAAAACTGGTTTTATACCTATACCTATAGGTATAGATATATTTATCTGTGCTGGCCATTACCCCTTGTGGTATTAACACCACATTATACATTCCTTCAGCTTGATGTTTCACTTCAGATGAGAGGTGAGGCTTACAAGACTACAATTTTTTTATTAAGTATTCTTTCACACCAAGAAAGGCACTTCCCCT
Organism: Myiopsitta monachus; assembly: GCA_017639245.1. NCBI lineage: Eukaryota > Metazoa > Chordata > Aves > Psittaciformes > Psittacidae > Myiopsitta > Myiopsitta monachus. The sequence continues at coordinate 48,886,309 of CM029917.1, forward strand.
GCCCTATGTTTTGGGGCTGTTCAGCCTGGAGAAGAGAAGGCTGCATGGAGACCTCATAGCAACCTTCCAGTATCTGAAGGGGGCCTATAGGGATGCCGGGGAAGGGCTCTTCATGAGGGACTGTAGTGACAGGACAAGGGATAATGGGCTCAAACTTAAACAGGGGAAGTTTAGATTGGATATGAGGAAGAAATTCTTTACTGTAAGGGTGGTGAGGCACTGGAATGGGTTTCCCAGTGAAGTTGTGAATGCTCCATTGCTGGTGGTATTCAGGGCCAGGTTGGACAGAGCCTTGATTTAGTGTGAGGTGTCCCTGCCCATGGCAGGGGGTTTGGAACTAGATGATCTTAAGGTCCTTTCCAACCCTAAGTATTCTATGATTCTATTCTATGTGTCAAAAAAACTGTCCTTCAGTGAAGAGTCCTTACAGAGGACGCAGTGGCATACTTATGAGAAAACTAATGGTATATTTTTCTTCCATGAGAAAAAATTAACCAGCTCAACACAGCACAACACTTTGTAAGCTTAAGAAAATAAAATGCATTAAAAATATCAAATTACTCTTTTGATACTTATTTTTAGTTTTCTGCTACTGCAATACCTATTTTTATGAGCCCATAGAGAATGTCCACTCAGTTAACTTAATAATATATAGGTTATGCTAATCTTGCATGATACTGTTAGTGAAGTGTAAGTATCCATACCCTATTTTAAGACATTTTATATGCATAAGAATTAAGTAGTTTTTTTTTTTTATAAAAGCATACAAATAAAATAAGTATACAACAAGAAATGCTTTATCAGTTCCAAACAGATCTTTAAAAATATAATGAAAAATTAAATAAGTTTGAGGCTTCACCTCTTGCAATAAATCTCTTCATTAAGCAAAACAAAAAATTGGCCAGATGTTCTGAAAAATGGCATATCTCCTCTATCACACTTGTGACTCTGCTCCACAATTTTTCCACTTTCCAGGACAAGTCTTATTACACTTTGGTTCAATAAGTTTTCTCATGAGCTTTCCCTGGCATAAACCACTATTTATTTTGATCAGATGTACAAAGTGAAGGACAGAGAGGGAAGCTGCCAAGAAACTAAGTGAAATCAGAAAACCTAAGCTCTTCCCAGACGTAGGTCCATATTAATCTTTATACCCAGGGGGAAGGAGCAAGTCTGAAGACTGCAGAAGGGCAGAATTTACGAAGAAAGGAAACAGTCTATTTCTCCTCCTGAACCAGTACAGGAAAATTCACAATTATCAATGCTCTTCTGAAAACAGTTTAAATATATATGCTCCACTCAGATTAGACAGCTTCTTAGCACAAATTTGTGCTGCTTTATTTGATACAACCACACAGATGAAATTTTTTCCTGCTCAACTGGATTTTTCAGTTATAATGCCAAATGCCTACCTCCTGAGAAAGCCATGTCCTTATAACACAATGAAAAACACAGATTGAGGAGGAAAAGTAGGCCTGAGAAAGGTAAAATATCTACAGAGATGGTTGCAAATGATCTGCAGCTTGTCAGGTGACTGTGTCTTAACCTCACTTTCCTTCCATCCTCTTATCAATTTGATATTACACACTTTGTTTGAGGACTTAGAATCTTGTGGCAAAACACAGTTTTGCTCTTAGGAGGGGTAGATGATTGAGTTACCACCTCTGATGCAGTCTGCCTGCCCTCTGTATTGCCGGTCCGCAGTCCTGGGTAGACTGCTGCCAGTGGACCTGCCTGCATGGTGCTGCATTTATCATCACTACAGAAAGTCTTTTGCAGCCCATTATCTCTAAAATGCAGAATGATTTGGCAAAGATATCCCCTTCCCATTTTGTCAGCAGTTTCATCAAACTCTTCTAAAACAAATCCAGACTAGAACTGCCTAGTATCAGTGTTTCTCAGCTGCGGACACACATATGAAAGAAAATTCAGTGGTGAACAGAAGAGACTTGATGAAACAGTTTGTAAAAAAACCTGCCCTGCAACAGACTTGCAAGGTTTCAGTCTGATAAACATCAAACAAAAATAAAGCCATGAAAGACCAGATAACACACTATCATCTAGTCCTAGCTATACATTCTCCATCCATAAGATGTGCAGTCATTTTCTTCTTCACATATGGGTTCTATATTGAATTTGGACTATTCTGTTAGCCTTCCATTTAAAAATTGCATTTCCTTTAAAGAATAATTTCAAGAATGAGAATTTCTAATTATCAGGATTTTATTTCTGGGTACCATTTCCTCTCTAAAGGTCACAAAATCACCCAATCTTTGTAAATCATAGTAACAAATTAATATACCCCACTAAAGCAGATTTTTTTCTTGTGAGAGCTCTTTAATTATTAGGGGTCCTTCCAACAGAGTTGGTGGCAGAAGTTAATGTTAGACACATACTTGAGGGTGAGGGTGAAAACCAGCAGAATGCGGTTAATCACCTCCTCTCTCATAATTTGTTTATATATATATGTACATGTGTGTATATATACGTGTGTATATACACGTGTATATATAAACACACATATACATGTGAATATACATATATATGTACGTATGTATGTCCATTTAAAGCTGCATTTTTATTCCAGATAGGGAGAGTGGACGATCAGTCCTCAGGTGTTTGCAAAGAATCCCAATTTGACAGCAGGACGTAGGCTTACATTAGTTTTGGAATGTGAGTGCTCTCTGGAGAGCTAATTCTATTCTCAGCATTTCAGTATGAGATTCAGCAAAAGATTATATTTGAACTTAACCTAGCAGGAAGCTTCTAGCGCTGTAGTCTGGACTTTTTCATTAGTCCTTCTAATGTCTCATCAAGTACTCATCACTATGAGTGCCAAAGCTCTGAAGAAAAGAACTTTTCAGATAATCTACATCAACCTAAAAGCAGACAGAAAAGCTTACTCAGAAAAGGAAACAAGAAAACTGCCCTCTCGTTAACCACTGTTCTGGTTTCAGCTATAACAATTTTTTTCCCTTCTTAGTAGTTGGTGCAGTCCTGTGTTTTGGCTTTAGTCTGAGAACAATGCTGGTAACACACTGATGGTTTAGTTGTTGCTCTGTAGCACTTACCCTGATCTGAAAAAGACTTTTCAGTCTCATGCTCTGCCAGTAAGGAGGGGTACAAGAAGCCAAGAAGAAGCACAAACAGGACACCTGACCCAAACTAGCCAAAGAGGTGTTCCATACCTTGGCATATCATGCCCAGTATAAAAACTGGGGGGAGTTACCCAGAAGGGACTTGGTGCTGCTCGGGGGCAAGAGGAAAGGTGAGTTTCCTGCTGGGTTTAAGCTATGGCACTCAGAGCTATAAAATTCATGCTGCTATTAAGAGCAGAGTGTTTGCCTAAATCTGTCACTCTGGGGGGTTGTTTTTATTTGTTTTTTTAACACATAGGTGGTGGGTTTTGTAAGCTACTTTATTTCTTAGCTTCCCAAGTTACAGTTTCATCTGCCCAACGTTCAAGAAATATCCCCCTAACAAGGATAGGAAACAAGAGGCATCTTCTCTTAAAAATATAGCAAAAGGAAGGAAAAAAAAAAAAGTAAAAGTAACGTGGAACACTGGGGGAGTAACACTTTGGCTGAGGTGTGTGACAGAAAATTTGAGAACATTCATAATTTTGGTCAGTTTACATTACAATAACTTAGATTAACTAACTAGATTTGTAATATATTTAATGGAATATTAACTAATTAGATTAAAATAACTGAATTTCACAGTCGCTTATTTCAGGAAAAATTGAAGTTTCTTTCCTGTCACAGTTTCAATTATCATACTGGCTTTGGGTTTAGAAGACATATATTTTGGTATAGCAAGTACATGGAGCTGAGTTTTTTCATGTCAGATATTACAGATTTTGATTGGCTACACCTTTAGATGTGGATATAGTATTCTAAATCTTACTTTCAAGGTTACCAATAGCAGTGCTCAAGGTGTCATCTATGTTCATCACTGTGTACTTCAATTTTATGATTAGAAAAGCACTGACGTGGCAATACAATAGGTAAATACCGGGAAAATCATCAATCAAGAGTCTGAAGTAATGCCAGGTTTGGCTTCTGTCTCAGACCATTACATTCCAGCCCTATTCCTTTCCCCCCATCAGTTGTTTCTGAGCATTACTCACTGCTGCTGGAACACCACAACCTGTGCAGCTGATGAGGGCATCTTTTTCTGGGTAATGTATTTGAACCAAAGTAAATTACATGGTTCATTTACCATCTATTTACTTGTTAAGTGACTCAACCCAAATCCTTGATGGAATTGTAATTTTCACCAAAGTGATGCAGTGGCTGGGTTTTCCTTACTTTCAGGGAGTTTTTAAACTGAGTCATAGAGCTAAATGGTGTGCAATGCTGATCTCCTATAAACAGGTTTTCCTATATGATTCACATGCATACTGGCACCATTCACATATCTGATACATTAGTATGTTTTTACAAAATGTGTTTACTCCCAACAAAGCAGGGGGGAAGAATGGGGGAAGAAAAAACACCCCAAAAAACCCAACCCAACAAAATCTTTAAAATACACAATCTCAGGGTACAAACTTATTTACTGGACAATTTCAAGTCATCCAGTGCACCAGACAAAATCATAGTTTCTATAGGTTTAAAACATACTGTGCTTTTACAGACCAAGAGCATCACTGTAAGTCAGTTAGTTACATATATGTACTTATGTGTACATTTCCTTATAATGACAGAAATAAATAAAAAGGAAGTAACCACATTTAAGTACCTGCTCAAAACAAAAGCTAGCCTGAAACTGCTGAAGCACTCTGTGGCTTGTTCAATTCACATTCTCAATAATAATAAAAAAAAAAAATCCTTATTCACTTATTTCAGATTCAAGGAATTAGTTTTTATATCACCAATTTTGTTCCCATTTTAGTCTTTGATGCAGAATATTAATAGCTCATTAACAAGCTGTAAGCATCCATTGTGACAAAATCTAAGTAATTCATAAAGGGGTAGAGCATAAAGTGGGTTGTAAACAGATTTTGGGGAGGTGGGTGAGAAGCTTTTCCCAACCTGTAAAGAACAGATGAGCATGCGTGCATACAGAGTTAAATTGCAAATCTTTGTGGGGTTTATTATTAGCAAAAGGACTGAGTTTATTTTTTGACAAAACTTGGGGAGAAAATGCAAAAGAAGGAAGGAATACAGCTTGAGGTTCAGACACTGATATGTATTTTAATGAAAGACCTATGTGAATCTGAAAGTCAAACAAAGCCCAGCATCCTTCCAGGACAAGCACTTCAACCTTCCACTGTCAGCCAAAGACACACATGTTAAAGCCTAAACCAGTGTCTTCTAATTGCTTCTTCATACAGCTTTTCACATAACTGCTTAAAAAAACCTGTATTTGTCTTTTCTATAGTGAGAGAATCACTAGAGATTTTCATATTCCAATCTGAGTGCTACTTAATATTTTGTTGATTGTACAATTGTTTTCTTATTCCAACAATTGGTTTATAAAAGTTTTATTCAAGTGGTTTCAGAAAGAGGCTTCAGACAGTCCCAGATTATGTACTGAGAGCTCCAAGGGGAATGTAGCTGGGAAATATCTCATCTCTCAGTGAGAGAAGATGAGGAATACAAGAGGTAAATTAATTCTACTTATTAACAAACCTTCAACATAGACCTTGTATGGTACTAGAAATAATAATATGCCAGGAATTCATGTAATGTAGTTTCACAATACACAGTATTTTTAGAAGTTTTGGTATTTAGATTAATGTTCATGTGATTATTTTCAATGGACCAGGGTCATAATCCAGGTCTACCTATGAGTAAATAAGCATCTGTCACACCTGATAACAAGACTAAACAGATTTATAAATGGACATTTCAGACTACTGCAAAGACAGCACTAAGTTTTACTCAGTCAACTGAATTGTTTGTTTCAGCTACGACAGTTATAATTTCTCTGTTCTCTCCTCTTTCACAGCTGGAACTCTCAACTGTTTTTTTTATTTGTTTGTTTGTTTTTTGATTTAAAGGATGCTTATTCTTAAGAAAAAATCAATTATTTATGTATGTACCCTTAAAAGAACACCATCAAATTAATTCATATTAGCTTACCCCCAGTACATGCAATTTAAACACTTTAATATTCATATTAGCTATTAAGAACAGGCAGCATTTCTGCCATTTTATATTGGTGTAGTTGCACAAAAGTCAAGATGCTTTAACAAACTGTTTTATCTAGTAATCTTATGGCTTCAGAATTAGAGTGAAAATTACATACCTGGTAAATTGTGTAATAAGACACATTTACATTTTAGTTTTATTAAGGCATATTTCCCATTGAGCTGAATATTTTAACATGGGGCTAATGTTTCATAGCTATCAAGAAAAATGTTTGTTATGAGAGCTATAGCGCATGAACTGTCATAATACACCTGACTATTTTCATGTCTGAACCTAAGCTTTTTCCTCTACTACTTAGTTACAACATTATTTACAGATCTGAGGATGCTCCACTTTTTAGCACACACCAATCTCTACATATCCATAGCTCCCTGCTTTTTCCAGATACAGCTGCTCCCTCATGCTTTCTCAGAAAGTGGGAGAAGAGTGTTTTTCTTGCACACAGCGTAAATACCTTCTGACTGAGCTGTAGCAACCACGTGGCACATGAAGATAAAAGGATCATCCCGTGACTATCTTCAAATATTACAGCATATTTGCCTCGTGTTTAATTGTCACCTTCAAGCTTTTATGTAGAAAAAGCATCTGAATACATCAGAGCATTGTGCATACTACTCATCAGTTCCTCAGGTATTTGTATGAAAATATTTCGCAGGAAAACCTATGTTATTGTTTTCGCCAAGCTCTGTTTACTCATTGTGCTCAAAAAGTCATTACAAATTTGCAAAGCAGTTTACAGAAACAAGATGACTAAACTTTCGTACCTTTTATGCATATGCATACAATTCTCTTCTCCCATCTCTGTATCATAAGTTCTCCCTTACCCTGCCTGAAAAACATGTGGGAGTAAGCAGCCCTAGAAATCCCAGCTGAAGTTTCAAATGCACAAAGATTCAGGAGATGTGGAGCATTTTGACCTCAACAGCAAGTTAACATGGCAGGACTATGCTTAACCAATTCTTAAGTGAAGTTTTTAGAATATCTGAAGAGTCCACCCTGCTTAATGATACACACATATACCGTACACGCACACATGATAAAGTCCTATTTAGCTGAACAGAGGAGCCAACAAGAAGTACTAATTAAATTGCAACTACAAACCCTGCAAAGATAGCCCAGAAATATTATTTTTTCTCTTCTTCAATAAAGCTAACAGGGTTTATGTCTGATTTTATCTTCATTGCTCCTCAACTTCTATGAATTCTCTGTTTTTTCCTACATAAATCTCAACCATGCAATAGGACACCTCTGTCTTTATTTGGGGTAACAAAGCATGCTTCTGCCTAGTTGGCAATGTTTTCAGCTCTTTGAGGAGACAGAATAGTCCTTTCCCGCCTAACAGCGTTTGCCGCTTTTAAACCACACCATAACAGGTGTTGGTGGGATACTCCCATGCATCAGACACTTTCTCCTTAACCCTCCTCTTTTTTGTGGGGGTCATCTCCTTTTGGTATAAAGAAGGTGTTTTGTGCTTCTTGGCTTTGTGAAGACTTCTCTTTCTCTCAGCAATGCACATTGCTTCTCATTCTCTCAGTACTGTTAGCTCTTTGATGTTAGCTATAGGACACCCATTGCTTTCAGGAAGCAGAAAATCAGTTAGTATTTGAAGTCAGGAGTTATGAGAGGATGGTAGCTAAAACCATTTCCCTAAACAGCCAGGAAAACAAATTTCATCAGAGGCAAAAGATTTCAGAGTTTGAGAGATTTAGCAGAATTTAAGAGCAAGTACGTAGGACAGATAAGGAAGTTGCTAGGAGACATAAATGAAATAAATTCAGATAATTTCCTTCCACCTGCCAGGAGGCAGAAACCTATAAAAAGAAAATATTGTATAGCTTTAAAAGATCTTGTTAGGTTATATAATGGATAGACATTTTCACACTTTGTCCACAGTGAAGGATGTTGTCTTCTTTCACAATTGCTAGCCCTTGATAACCTCATGCTTGCATATTTATTCAAATGACTGCATCATACCCCATCTCCCCTTTGCTGAACTCACAGCTGTTGGTTAACCTAGATGCGGAGTCCAGAAACTATTTTTTTTCAGGTGGTCTGCTTTGCATAATTAATTTAAAATGCATTGTCTACTTTTTGTTTGCACTGTTTAGCTGCTTACTGTTGAAATAGAGGGAAGGCCCTGAGTCCTAAAGCTTGTGTCCAGCTTTGTCAGCTTACCTAATAACAGATTATAGAGTCACTTACACACTTCTGCCTATTACAGGCACAGAAAACGAAGCCCACAGCAATACTGCTATTGTATCACTGCACGTGTTAATATTAATACTTTCTCAGGAAGTGTAGCTTCTCTATAAACAAACTATGTATAAATCAAATATAGGTTTTCAGTATTCTTCTGTCAAAAGTGCAATGTTTTCCATACGTGGGGTCCTTAAATATACAAGATTAACTGCACACAACTTTTCTGAATTTCTGAACAGTAAAAAATAGTCTATTTCTAATCTTGTTATGAAGCGTAGGGTCATAAAACCCATGGTTGTATTGCTCTGAAAATTCACAGCAGGCCAGAGGCACTAATCCATTTGGTATATTAGATTAGGTTTCCCTTTTGCAGTTGTTTACTTGTCCTTTCAGTTTCGCTCATAGAGCAGGGCCCTGAAATCTGCTGTTAATTGCGTACGTTCAAGGTTTCTTTCTTGGTGTGACATCAATCAATCTTGCTATCATAATATCAGCGAAGAGAAAATGGTCATTACCTTAGTTTGTAGGGAAACATTCTAGACTAGAAACGATTGACATTTAGGCTTAGTAAATAGCCTTGATTTAGAAAAGAGAAATAGCAATAGGTGTGCTGTATTATACAGGTGATGTTAGCTGAAGCTTGTTTTGGTAGAAAGTTTAAGGAGGAACACGCAAGGAAAAATGTCCTATTTCTCCTTTCGTATATTAGCTTTTTTAATTAGCTGGGTGGAGCAACTAGTGCATCTAGTTGGTATAAACCAGTTTATTTTAATTAAATCTCCAAAATGAAGTTAGCTATTACACAGATGACATTCTGGTCTCATCAGAGGTCTGTGGTGATACAAATCACCTTATTGATTAATTGCGGGCCTTGAGGAAGAGCAGTATGGTGAAATCACAGGCCAACAAGAGAGTAAGTGATGAGGCATGTAGATGATGATGTCTAAAAGACAGACCTACAGAAAAGTCCTATTTTATACTTAAACCACAGGACAATTAAGTGACTTCTAACTTTTTCTTACCAGTCTAAGTTAAAACAATACCAATTTAAACTGTTCTTAAGAGAGATCTTAGAGTGGCTGAGTTTGGAAGGCACCTCTGGAGGTCATCTTGACCAGCCCCCTGCTCCAGCAGGGACACTTAAAACCCATTGCCCAGGACCATGTGCACCAGCTGGGCAACCTGTGCCTGTGCTCGGTCACCCTCACAATAAAGAAAGGTTTCCTGCTGTTTGGAGGGACCATCCTGGGATGAGGATGAGGACAGCTCCATCCCTCCAAAGCAGGCTGCAATTATGGGCACTCAAAAGTGTTGTGGAAAGCCTGGTAAAAAAATGAGGGGATCACTTGTCTTGGACTGAAATGTAACAGATAGATTAGGAGCATTCTCTAAAGGAAGGGATATTTTGAGAAAACATCTAGCAAATAATCAATTTTCTTCCTTTACAATGAGTTTGCTTATTTACAGTTGGAAGACCCAACTTGGAAGAGAAATCTTGTTAATCAGATCTTCAGCACTCACCCTTTAAAAAATTCTATGCTAAAACCACAAATAGATATATTCAGAGGCAGCCTCAATGTAACTGTGAGGGTGATAGAGGAGCTACAAAACAGCCATCAGCATAAATGAGTAAGAAACAAAATGCCCCAATAAAATTGAAATCCAAAAGATATGTTTACAGGTGTCATGGGTTCAGCAGCAGCAGTCATTTTTCTCCTTCTTGGTAGCTGGTGCAGTGCTGTGTTTCTGATTTTGGGCCTGGGAACAGCACTGATAACACCAGTGTTTTCAGTTACTGCTTGGTAATGTTTTGTCTGGCCAAGGACTTTCTGAGTCTCATGCTCTGCCAGGGAGGAGGGGGAGCCGGGAGGAAGCAGAGAAAAGACACCTGACCCAAACTGACCAAAGAAGTTATTCCATACCATAGCACGTCATGTCCAGGATGTGAAGACGGAGAGCAGAGACCTGGAAGGGTGTGGTGGTGCAGTGGGGGGTTCACTGCTGGGGGGTGCATTGGCTGGGTCGGGCTTGGTGAGCAGTTGTATTCTCTTTCCTTGTACCTCTCTTGTCATTATTATTATTGGTGGTAGCAGTAGTGATTTGTGTTATACTTTAGTTACTAAACTGTTCTTATCTCAACCTGTGCGAGTTGCATTTTTTTTTGATTCTCCTCCCCATCCCCCTGGGACTGGGAGAGGAAAAAGAGGGGAGTGAGTGAGTGAGTAAAACTTCGTGAGTTTTAGACGCTTAAACCACGACAGCAGGGAACAAACATCTCCTTAAAACAGCTCAAGGAAAAGAAAAGCACTAGTTCTACAAATGATATATCAGGCACCAATGCAGCATTAGGCACCCTCCCAGAGTTTGGTTCCTACAGACAGAAGCCAAGGAGCAGGAAGAAATTTTCCATAGGAACTGTGTAAGATGGATGTTATAAACATAACTGTAGTTATCCAACACTAACTGGGGATAATACCGTTCTAGGAGCATCATTGGGAAGCCACGGGATCAAACATAATATGGGAACCCAAATATGCCTGTGTTTAAAGGGAGGTGGTGTAAAAGCACTTTGAAAAAGAAAAGGAAAAAAACAACACAGAAAAATGTCGAGTTTTCAGTTTTCTGGGCTGCACACTGGTTATCCCAGCTCTAGAAAGATATCAGCTGTGTTGGAAGTATTCCAACAAGAAGAAACAAATACCACACTGGAGCCAATGAAATATGCACAGGATTAATAAAGGCAATACAGAGAGAGAACAATAATTCTGTTCAGAAGGATTTCAAGCATATAAAGAGCAAAACAAGACAGAAAGTGGCAAGGTAAACAAGGGCTATCAATTACAGCAATGTCATAAGACAGGTTAAAGAAAAAAAAGACAGCATGAGGAAAGACTGCATAAGAGTTTCCCCAAGGGAAAATGTGAGAGCTTTCCCTTCAATCACTTCAAAATTGTATGGAGAAAGAATATGAGTATATGATGTAAGAATCACGGTGGCAGAGACTCTTCTCCCTTCAGGGTCCTCAGCCAATGCAAAAACCAACACAGTAGATGCATGAGAAGTGTCCAGCCTGGTTTTGGTTTGTTTTGGGTTTTTTTTCTTTTGTTTTCGTTGGTTTTTTGGTGGGTTTTTTTTTTTTTTGGGGGGGGGGGGAGGTGGAGGGTGTGTGGGTGTCAACTTTCTGATGCTCCTTAGCAAAATAATAGGGAGGGAGAAGTGTAAAGCCCAGCTCCTCGGATAGAGTTCCTGCAGCTTTAGATAAAATTAAATATAAATATAGAAATTGTCCTTAAAATCTTTTAAATGAAATCTCAAATTTGGGATTAAGACATACTAAGCTTTTACCCAATTTTCTGCTAAAGGAGATCTTTTCAAGTTCAGGTGTGTCAAAATGGACAAATCCGCTTCTATCACAAACTAATTTCAGCCAGCATTTTCAGCTCTGTCTAGCACAGAGATTAGATAGGCCAAGCAATTTTTTGTAACAGGCTCCAAACTAGAGCAGTATGATTGCACTTGGTGAGATTTATGGAAAGTCATTACTGATTACTATTAGTGATTGTCAATGATTAGTACTTCTGTAACGATAAGTCTTATCCTACAGTACATGGTTACAGAATCTCAATTACAGTCAGGGAATGGGTGGTTTTACACATTTTCTTGCTCGTTTCAAGAGTAAAGTGTAAAGCTACGTCATCCACTACTAGCATTCTGAAAAGTTGAAAGGAACAGTATGTGAAACACTTCACTGCTTCCACAAAATACCTATACTTTAGTTTCCTGGATTTTCACTCTTACACATCTGCATAGGCTGTTTTCAAGAGTTAAATTCATAGGGATATAATCACTATACTAATTATATCAATTCTCTAAAATTAGGAAGGCTGCACATTTATCAAACATGAAATTACACATCAGTATGTTGGAACCAATACTGGTGTCAAGCTAAACTGATCAGCTCCAATATTTCTTCACACTCCAAATAAGGCCATTACAATTATAATGTAATTTCCTCACTGTCTCTGCTGGTTCACTGAGCAATCCTTTTGTGTTCTGTGTGATTGATAGCGGTACGGTAAGGATGTGCCACAAGAACACATCATGGATGTGGTAAAACATGCACAATCTAGTTTTGGATCTCAGCAGAAGTTAGCTGAATAAGCTACTCAATATTAAAGTGATCCTGAGCATCCCCCATAGGCAAATACCTAGTCATCCAGGGATTAATTTAATTTAAAAAAAAAAAAAATCACATGTTTATGAGTAGGTCTGAGATACCAGAGACAAATTTTCTGAGAAGTTCTGAATTTTTCATGTGCATTAGTTTTATCTCTTTTGGAACAAGCCATGTTCTTTAAATCAAACTGAAAGAACACTTGTAAATAAATAATTCACTTTTTCTTGGACAGGAAAACAGGCAAGCCAAATGTCATTCAGCAATAAGTTACATTCTGCTCCCAAAAGGGAGCACACCTGCGTATGTAAATAGAAAAGGGTGAACAGTGACCTTCCTTGGAATGGAATAAAACTTCAGTGAAGTACATGAACTTGAAAAAACATGGATCCAAACCTCTCTTCTAGACATTTAACTTGCCAAAACTCTCTTCCAAGTAGTAAGGAATAAATACAATCTATTCTCTCAAGGTGTGATAAAAATGTGACTTTGCAAGATAAAATGAATTGTAAATTCTTTCTTTGTTCATCCTCTCTGAGCAAAACCAGAAGCCCATAGCTTACACACTGTACTTCACCTTGCACATCTGTTTCAGTTTAAAAGGTGCAATGCTGGCAAAAATATCTAATTAGGACTTATTCTGCACTGATTTTCTTTTTTGTAAGGTCAGTGCCATGTTTTGTGAACACAATTCTGATCATTTCATGCCAATACCTAATTTTCTTGGTCTCCAAAAGCACTTCAGTGCAAGAACACCATCAGGATAGCTGTGTCAACTTGCTGTCTTCCATAAAGGGAGTTATTACTCAAAAGAGAAGACTTTTATGAAAATATATCCATGTCATCCATAGTCACATTTCCAACATACTTGCACAATCCTAGTAGCTTGTGCTGAAACACATAATTTGCTTTTTCAACTGAAAGTGCCTTTACAAGCACTTCGTACATCCTTACTGAGGACTTGTGTATTCCTTTCTACTCACTTTTGGGCCAGACTCCACCATTAGGTTACTGCAGTCCTTATACACAATAGCGGCAGACACATGGTCAGATTCCACTACAAAAACAGTAGGTAGGAGTTCTTAAAAATAATGACGCTATTGTAAAGAATATGAGTTTTTCTGCATAGAAAACCATGGGTGTTGAGATATGTGCATAACTGAATTATCACAGTTCTTAGAGAAACTTGTAACTGAAACTGTTGACTGATCACAGTGTAGAAACATCATCCATTTAGTTAAAGAGCCAGTGAGATTAGAGAAAGTGAGACTGGCTGATTAAACAGAAAATTGAGTATGCAAGTGTCCAATCACATCATCTGCATGGTTTGATATATCCCTGGGTGTGCAGAGGACAGCTTTAGAAACTTCATGACCAAACTGCTTTGAATACACTTCCTCCACCGATACCATCAGCTGAGGCTCACATGTCTAATTCTTTGGGATATTGGGATTTCCCATGTCATTTCAAGTGTGCAGAAAGAGAAATTGAACTCATTTGCTTGTGCTCCCTTGCTTACAATTTAACCCAAGCCTGTTTATGGATCAAAAAAAATTTGCTTTAAAGGGAACACCATCCATCTTTATTGTTCCATTGCAGCTGATGGTGGGGCTGACAGTGATTAGCTTTATAACCTTTTCTGTTCATGTCCTATTTCTTTAATCCTTATGCCAAAATGCATATTTTCATTTTGCAATGCATTGTTTCAATTCCTTTTGGTTTTGACCTAGTCACACCTGAGTCACATATTTATCCCCAAATCTATTTCCCTGCTGCCCAATAAAGCATGTCCCTAATCCAAATACACTCTCTAAACAAAAATTTTCCAAGTAGGAAGGACCCCCAACATGCAAGCAGAAGTACTGTTATCTCCTGGCTTGAGACAAAGACATTTTAGCCTATGCTAAGTTGTTGAGAACTCTATCAGAACCCAGGTTTCCTAAGCTTCCAAGAAGAATTCATGTCATTTCTGCTTATCGTTGCAATCTTCAGTATTACACAGATGCACACTTGCTGCAAAGGCACTATGCCTTTGCTGTGATTTAACTGTCTACATATATGCAACCTGAAAGAATGCTATATTCTTAAGCAAAGGAACTTTCTCATTCTGACAGCAGAGGAGAAAAAGCCTTTAACGGACTTCCAAGATGGTCACGTAGTTGAAGTAATGTCTATATCTAAGCTACAGCAGCATATGATATATAAAAGTGGAAAACTCTGACATGATATCGAAACTAGACTGAATTGCCAGACCCTTCCAGAGGACCTTGCAGTAAGCAAAATGTCACTCATGTTGGCCAAAGACTCTCTGCTTTAGCACCATTCCAAATCCTACCAGTCTGATCTTGTATTGGAAAAAGGCATTCTTACCCTCAAGATCACAAATTATTAGTAAGGAAGAAAAGTTTTAGAAGAGAGCTTGATTTATAAGTTATTAAAAAACAAACAAACAAGCCACACCTGTCATCAACAGGAAGAGGAAATCTTTTCCTGGTAATAAGATAACTAAACTTAATGAGTTAACATGTCATTTTCCATGTAACAACAATATAACTTTATTTTCAAAGTAATCCTCCTCCTCCTTCACTCCCCCAAAAAATACTGAAGGCTGAGCCAGGATTTCTATAATGTATCACTTTAGTGCATAGTATGTTCATTATAATACAATAAAACCCTACAGATTGTCTGCAACTATTAGATCTAGTCACTCCAATCTCCCAAGACAGAACTTCTGAGAGAATTCTCTTGTACAGTTTCACCATGAATCCTGACTTAATTCCACCAGAATCTCAAGAGAACAAATAATTTGGTGTGCCTATTTAACTCTTCAGTAAAGCGTTTAACATGGTCTCTCACAGTATTCTTCTGGAGAAACTAGGCACCCATGGCCTGAATAGGTGGATTCTTTTCTGGGTTGGATCCAAAGAATGTTCTGTTATCCCAAGTAACAAGTAATAGGGCAAGAAGTAACTGCCTCAAGCTGCACTAGGGGAGGTTTATACCAGATATTAGGGAGAATTTCTTAACCAAAAGGGTGGTCAAACATTGGAAGAATCTGCCTAGGGCAGTGGTTGAATCACATTCCTGGAAGTGTTCAAAAAATGTGTAGATGAGGCCCTCAGTGATATGGCTTACTCGTGGTCTTGGCAGTTCTGGGGTAATGGTTGGACTTGACCTTAAAGGTCTTTTCCAACCTAGTTGATTCTATGATTCTAAAGAAAAGAGCATTTGTGTCAAGGTCTTAACTATGGACTTGTGCCAATTCTAAAAGCCCAGTAGATTTCTAACCTCTTTTTATTATTTCCTGAGTGTAGGCAAAACTGTTCCCTCCTTTCAACTTGTCACAGATATGGGAGAAAGTCTAGGTTACTATCAACAGATTCTAGCAGCAACTGTTAAAATAGCAACCCATTCCTCCTGTATCCCTCTTCCTAAGAAAGGGAAACATTAGCAAACGTCAACTGGGGAGATTCAAGAAACTGTCAATAGTGTCTGAGAAATACCTTTCAACAGACAAAAAAAGTCTGTATCTGCTTAATGCTTTTTCCAAAAAACACCATAATTTCTGAAATAACATTTGACAGGTAACTAATTTTGTGGCTTGCCTGGCTGTCATATCCAGGTATTTAGCATGATTGCTTTCTCATCTGCTCAGAAAATGTTTCTTTGATTTTATGAAATTCTGCAGTCAGTAATAAAAAATTAACCTGTAATAAACTTAGATCACTTCTTGATTATTTTTCCCATCTGATTCAAATTTGGGACAAATCACTAAAGCTTTGAGCAAACAAGTTACAGACTGCAAGCATATGGGATGTCTTTGAGGAAATGATGCCAGGTGGAGCCGTATGTTGTATTGTAATAGCAAATACATCACGTACTCTGAGAATCTGTCTTTGAGGACTGTGAGATTATTAATTTTTTTCCTTCTATTATCAGATCTGGTAACAGTTTTGGGTCTTATTTTGTGAATAATGGTTTAGGAAACCTAGAACAGCTTCATCCCATTAGCATTGACTGTGCAGGGCTTTCAAGCACCACATGACCTAACTTTGAGAAATCAGTACTTTTAATGAATATTTTTCTTAAGACTTATGGTATTTATATAAAGTAACTTATTTCCTAATTTCCATTGGTTCAGTATTTCCTTTTCACACAATCTGCAGAGGTATGCAGTTTCTGACCATCAAATGAAATCACTGTTCTAACTTCTCTGGTTCTCGTGTTTTGGATACAGCAATGCTCAAGTCCTGCTCTATGCATCTTTATATCCAAAATTTATGTAGCCCTTATCACCATACCATCCTTAACTGATCAGATCTTTCCATTTTATAATCTTCATTAAGTGGGGAAGTAAAACATCTGTTTCATGTCTGTATAGGTACATCATAAATTCCATTAAGTGATTTACTCAGGGTTATAAGAGACGTACAAGTGAGGCAGAAATTGATCCCCTGGCTCCCACTGCAGTGTAAGCTTCTATTAGAACCATATTTTCTCCTCTTAGCCAGCCTCAGCTCTCTTTTCCTAACCATGACTAGGTCATCAATTTCAAGAATAAGGCACATACTCAGGCTCTCATCACTGCTTAAGAGTACATTCACAGATTGAAGTCATATACTGCCGAAATTCATAGGTCTTGCCAAGTCATCGATACCCTCATTTCCCCCCAGAGCTTGGATGCTCTTCATCATCATCTTCTGGGCAGGCCTTTGCTCCCCCCATGTCTACTAGCACTTTCATGCTCTGAACTAGACACATTCCTTTCTAGTTGTTCCTTAACTATTGAGTGGATTAGCCCTTCAAGTTAATCCCTTCCTTACCGTTTCAGACTTTACAAATACTAATATGACTCTAAAAACGGCTTCTTGAGTTCATGCAAACAGAAGTCAAAGACTTCATCTGATAGGGCTGCCATAGGTCAGGTATTCTTCATAGAACTACAAAGAAGTTGATGAATTACGTTATCTACAAATTTGTCCTCAGACATGTCAAAGGCCTACAACAGAGATATTTTTACCCTACTATCTTTCTTTTTGCCATTTTTAATTCACACTGGGAAGGAGACTTCTGTCACCTTTGTTCATAGAAGACCAACTGCTGGGAGAGGGTGCCAGCCTGTGGTCTTCCTAACAAACAAATTAATCTGCAATACCTTTATCTTCTATAGGGTGATGCCATTTAAAAAAAATCCCTTTGAAGTGTTGTCATGGGTTCAGCAGCAGCAGTCATTTTTCCTCTTCTTGGTAGCTGGAGCAGCACTGTGTTTTTGATTTTGGGCCTGGGAACAGCGCTGATAACACCAGTGTTTTCAGTTACTGCTTGGTAATGTTTTGGTCTGGCCAAGGACTTTCTGAGTCTCATGCTATGCCAGGGAGGAGCAGAGCCAGGAGGAAGCAGAGACAGGACACCTGACCCAAACTGACCAAAGAGGTATTCCATACCATAGCACATCATGCCCAGGATGGGAAACCGGAGGGCAAAGACCCGGAAGGGTGTGGTGGTGCAGTGGGGAGTTCACTGCTGGGAGGTGCACTGGCTGGGTCGGGCTTGGTGAGCAGTTGTATTCTCTTTCCTCGTATTTCTCTTGTATTATTACTGGTGGTAGCAGCAGTGGTTTGTGTTATACCTTAGTTACTAAACTGCTCTTATCTCAACCTGTGCGAGTTGCATTCTTTTGATTCTCCTCCCCATGCTCCTGGGACTGGGGGAAGAAAAAGAGGGGACTGAGTGAGTGAACTGGCTTAAACCGCGACAAGTGTGTACACAAACATTACAGAGACCAGAAATTACACTCTTGGAACCCCAGATTAAAAAGGAGACAACCAGATGAGAGTTACTACTTACACCTATTTCTGGGTGATTTTTTTTCTCTTTAAAACCTGTAAACAATGCCTCTGTATAGCAATTAAGTAATTACTTTCTCTTTTCATGCATTGATGTTCAAAAAAAAAAAAACTGAGATGTAAATACATTCATAGCAAGGACATTAATAATGAAATAATAATTCCTCTTGATTTTTCATTAAATTTTCAGTCTAGTAACATGTAGTTCAAAGCTAAGTTATATCTAGTTCTCAAAAACACCTAAGGATCTATAGACAAATGCCTTCAAGACAATGGAAGCCATTTTTTCACTTTATTTCATTGATATTTCAGTTATGCTGCAACAGGCAAAGAAAATTTGGAAACATCATAAGAGAAATACATCACATAATCTGTAAATAAACTGTTCCAGTCAACAGACTGCTATTCACAGGGTTCTGTAAGCAGCACTAATTAGTGTCAGATAATTAAATAATTTATTATTCTTTTAGCAACTGTACTAAAATGGTCTTAGAAACTGAGTGCACACATATGCAGGAAGATAGATTTTTATGCTGTTTTGCTGCCCTGAGATATATTAGGAAGGATAAAAGTCATGAGCCCTTGCTTTTCAAAGCTGTAGACTAAAAAGGAAAAGTCACACATTAGAAATTCAAAAAATATCATCTATAAAATATTCAGCTCTTCCTTTAAATTGGACTATATTTCTTTTTCTTCTTTTTCCTACTATCCATTGGTGAAAGTTTCCATTAAGAACCGATCAGACAATTTTTACTTTCTAAAAATAATTTAGAATCTTCTACCAACCAGAAATTTTATAAGCTAATACCATTATTACCATCATTCCATAATTGAATATTGCTCAAATTTTAAAGTGTGTAATGCTATCAATTGTAAACAAATTGCATATCTTTTAATGAACAAATTTCATTTAGCAAGTGTCATTAAGTTAAAATACATGGAATTTCCTGACTGAAGTGCTTTCTTATTAGCAGAAATAATAAAATGGAGATGAAGTGCATCAAGGGAATTTACTTTTCTGCTATGTTAATTTTTGGTATTTTTATTTGCTTACATCCCATAATAAGATTTTAAGTTGTATTCAAAACAATGACCAAAACTATTTTAGGAAAGCGGCCACAGTAATCATTACCACTAAGAGAAACGCAAAAACCTGGCTCTGAATTGCTTGGTTCCTCCCAGACATAGAGGCTATATCACAAACGGCTGCAAACACAGTGCTGGAGTAGTCAGGTGTCCACAAGGCTGGACAGAAGAAAACCACTGCAATTAGTTTCCATTCTGCATTCGCAGTATTATTAATCATACATCCATCCAGGACCATTTATTGCTGCCAATTAAAGTCCATTGTCAAGACACTTGGAAGATCATTAACAGGAGTGTCTGGTCAAGCATGGTTCAAAACCATAGAGCTGACAAAGCTTCTCTCCAATGTCTATACTATACTTAAAAAAAAAAAGATATAAGGTATAGTTGTAATAAATGGACACTGAAGAAAACCAAGGAGTAGTACTACTTTCTCTCTGTGCATATGCCTTTTATAACTGCTTCCAGTTTCAGTACAGACAGCTGGATGAAATTATAATGCAAATACCCCCAATAATTAATATTAGTTATTAAAGCCTAAGAAATCCCGTTTTGTACATCAATTATGTCTTTGGACACAACGAGTAGGTTAAAATAGCAGACACATGGGGAAATATTAACTGCAGCATCTACCAGTGGCCTTATATAAAACAATTCAATTGTGAAGATATTAATGCTCAAACTATTCATTATAATTGCTTTCTGGAAACTATTTGCACTTTAAATATGCAGTTAGACCTATTTTTTCAACAATAAGCATTAATCATCAAGATAGAGCGAGAAAAGATCCTTTTTCATTCAAGTCATATAAACGCAGTTGAAATATAAAGATTAATTCTGGAATTATGGCATAGAAAAGATAAATCTTACTTTTCATATTTGTCACACAACAAGAGACAAAGCACAAGGGCACAGAAAAAATAAGACATGACATCAAAACACTTAGTTCTTCAGACATGGTCATTCCAAAGGAATCCAAACCATGCTACTATGAAATGGAAAATGCTCTACAGTTTGAAATCATATACAAAGACCTTCTGATTACCTGTGAAGAAAACACATACCTCTGCCAAAGATCTAAAGCTTAATTTTGAGGACAAGGACCCAAAGAAATTTGGGGTTACCTCCCACTGTTATTCTTCTTGCAAGATACCAAGGAAGAGAATAGAATCTACTTGTTTGCATGCCAAAACCATACTTTATGAAATTAGGTGTTCCATTGTTGAACCTCTCAGGAAACCCAAGAAAAACACATCTTTGTCATGGCTCCACTGTGTCAGAAATGACCATATGCAACCACGCAGCCCCATCTGGAAGCTGGGGAAGGCCAACATTTACACACCATAGCTACAACTCTTTCTGTACAGTCTGCAGCTCAATTGCTGGGACAGCCTTAAAGTTAACATTAAAAGGGAGGCACAGCTATGGAAAAAAAGGTGCTCTTCTCTGAACATAGAAGTGGCTTAACTAGGCCACCATAATGTACTTTACAAACTACTTAATTTAGCCACCTCAGTAGGAGACAAGCAGGTGTTAACTCGGAATTAAACCAGATGCCATCCTAAAACATTAAGGTTTTCCCTAGAGTATTCAAAGTTAAAATTTGCATAAACTTCATGTGTAAGTATTTTGGGATGGCCTTTCCTTCAAAGAATTAAGAAATTTCTTTAATGATAATGATTTGCTGCAGAACAACGCACAGATGCTGCTTGATTGTGTCAGCCAGTTGTAACAATGTCTCTTTAAACACATGGGTGGGGATTTTTCACATCAGAAAAGTCATGAGAGCTCCAGCTCCTGGAGAAAGCTGCGTGTATAAGGTAGTGTACAGACAGATGATTTCTTTTTCTTCTGTGAAGTAGTGAAGTTTATGCAATTTATAACTAGGACAATTGCATATTCTTTACATGTCATTTTAATACATTAATCCACTCTGTCCTCCTCACAGAGCATGCTAAAAATCAAAGCAGTCTTAATTTCTGCCCAGTCCTCCCCTTTCCCATCAAAAAGGTTAAGATTTAAGGAAAAGATGCTAACTTATTCATTTTATATACAAAGTAAGACTGCCTACACTGCCTCCTGCAAGCAGGCACAAGCTTGTTCTAACAGGGATAACTCAGCTCATACTCCATATTGATCAGAAAGCACAAAACAACAGCCTGTGCCCCACAAACCCAAAGTGGTAGCCTTCCTCCTAGCCAAAGTTAGCTTCCACTAGAAAGCAGTAATGCGTACTTACTGTATTTTAAGTATTTAAAAAGAAAATTAAAAAATAAATAATAATAATTTAAAAAATAATCAAAAGACCAATCTTTGATCCAGGACTGGATGTATGCTGCCTGATAATATTGTTACATTTCAATTTGTAATGAAAGCTTCAGAATCGGTTACTATACTACCTGACCACCAAAACATACATTTTTGTTTCTAAGCTTGAAGCCAACCACTGAGAAATTAGCAATTAGGAGACTATGAAATAGGATGACAGATTTATTTACACTAGCTAGAATAATGAAAACTTACATCCCATTTCTTGCCTCTGACAAAGTCAGCCCTGGTGATAGCAGGAAATCAAAGCCTGTTTCAAAGTATGCCCTAATGCTCGACAACATTTTCTGCTGACATAAATTAATGCAGGATTCAGTGACAGATTCTCAAGTTACATCAGCTTCTGATCCATCCTATGGTCTTCCTTACCTCAAAATATCTGTTGTATTGTTTGGAAGAAATACAAGATTCTCTGTAAAACTAACTAGAACCAGAAGCTGTGGCACAGTGATTCAGAAAGTGATGGAGAGGGTAAACAAGGCAAGGTGATATGCCATCTGTTCTCTGTGAAGGAACTGGATATGATGCTCACTGCCATGTCTGCTTTTTCCCAGCAGCCTAACCTGGGCAAGCCAATTCCTTCATTCACCTCTTGCTATCAAGGTCATAGATTATCTTACAGGATACCTGCTGCTCAGGAACTTTCCATTTTGCTGTTTCATCAAAAAGCAAAAATAAAACCAAGTAGCATGTAGATGCTTCAGTGAAAAGTGGGTATCAGAAGACAACTTTGCCTATACAAAAGCTGCAGCAAAGCAACAACCACCACCCCATTTAAGCCAATGGCAATTTGACTATAACTTCCGGTTTCTATAACTTCAGATTTCCTCCATAACATTTTATTTGCATCTGAAAAGAATAAATTTTAAAAAAGACAAAACTGACCAACTAAAATAAACCAAAACCCACTCAAAAAAAAAAAAAAAACCAAAATAACCACAAACAAACAAAAAAGCCATACATATGCACACACACACACACACACAAAGGCAAAAAATGCCAGCAAAAGCCCAAGCCCAAAACTAAACAAACCAGAAAACCCCAAAACAAACAAAAAGACAAAACCCACAAACAAAACCACTGAAGAGCCAACTGGCTATTTGAATGGGTTGCAGCACAGGGCAGGATTCTTATAATGATGCTTATGAATCAAACAACCCAAACTGCTGAAATGAAAAGTTTCTTTTACATTCTAGACTTACAAACAAGATGTGGAAGAGAAATATAAAGGCATTGGGAAATCCAAGTCAATAATTATTTCTAGTATAATTCTATTAGACGTCCATTTTATTTTGGCTGTAGCCCAAGAAGAAGCTTTCCTTTCTCTGAGGTAAGAAACATTGTTGGCTTAATATAATTTTGGCAGTCATTCACTGTGATTCAAGACCTTCTATCTTCCCTTCAACTCTGACCTATGTCGCTGCTGTAAACATGATATCTTGAAGGCAGACAGATATAACACATCTATCAACAGAAACCTTTGCTCCAGTCTGTACCTTCAAAAGAGTTCATACCAGCAGGTGGCAGCAAGAGACTCTGCTTCAACTCCACCTTTGATTCCAGATCAGTGTTTGTTACTCTTTTAGCACTCCGCAGTAAGGGAGGACCATTATCTTCCACAGAAGGACCCCTACAAAACGTATTTCAACAGAGGTCATACAGCTAAAGCCAGCTAATGTTACAAATTCTGACATGCTCTGCTGAAGAAATCCTTGTGGGAATGATAACTGTTCACCTAATGATTGAACAGTAATATACATGCTTTTAACACAAAAATATCTAGAAGTCGTATCTTCAAAAACTTCCTAGCAAAATCCTTCTGATGCTTAGGTTTCTAAAAGTATTTTGGTGTCTGTTTTTAACATTGAAGTTCAGCAAGAGTCTTGACTATTGTAGTTATAGAATCATAGAATGGTTACAGTTGGAAAGGACATTAAGTTCATCTGGTTCCAATCCACCTGCCATGGGCAGGGACACCTCACACTAAACCATGACACCCAAGGCTATGTCCAACCCAGCCTTGAACACCGCCAGGGATGGAGCATTCACAACCTCCCTGGGCAAGCCATTCCAGTGCCTCACCACCCTCACAGAAAAGAATTTCTTCCTCATATCCAATCTAAACTTCCCCTGTTTAAGTTTGAAACCATTACCCCTTGTCCTATCACTGCAGTCCCTCATGAAGAGTCCCTCCCCAGCATCCCTATAGGCTCCCTTCAGGTACTGGAAGGCTGCTATGAGGTCTCCATGCAGCCTCTTCTCCAGGTTGAACAGCCTCAACTTTCTCAGCCTGTCTTCATACGGGAGATGCTCCAGTACCCTGATCAACCTCATGGCCCTCCTCTGGACTTGTTCCAACACTTCCATGTCCTTTTTACGTTGAGGACCGCAGAACTGTACACAACACTCCAAGTGAGCTCTCATGAGAGCAGAGTAGGGGGGCAGGATCACCTCCCTCGACCTGCTGGTCACGCCCCTTTTGATGCAGCCCAGGATATGGTCGGCTTTCTGGCCACTGAGTGCACACTCCCCACTCATATTCAGTTTTTCATCAACCAACTCCCCCAAGTCCTTCTCCTCAGGGCTGCTCTGAATGTCTTCTCCACCAAACTTTCAGCGGCGCCTGGGATTGCCCATAACCAGGTCTGGACCTTGCAGCAAAGAACACCTGGGAAGGTGGAGACATGATCCAGTCACTCATGTTCTGTATATAGGCTCTGCTAGTATTCTCCCAGGGTGCACAAGACCTGGGTTTAGTTTCTTCCTCTAAGATACTATGCATGTACCTCCGGAGCATATTCCAGCCAGTAACCTGCTATAATTAAGGCAACAACTGTTTTTAACTTTTTCCTTACATTTTAGTAAATAAAACCAAAGCATGAGCCCTGCTGGTTTTACTAAAGGAAAAGACTTGGAGATTTACCAGGGGATGATTCAGAACAGAGAAACTTTAACAAAGAAATAAGACAATAGTACCACATGAAGTACCTAAACCTCAAGAAAATGTGTCATTTCAGACACTCAAAACTTTTTCTTTTCTTTGTTTTTTTTTACACTTCCCAGTTCACCTCTATTACTTTTTTGCATTTTACTTTAAGGCATAAAAGCCTTTTCACCTGCTGGAAAGGAGCCAACCCTACCAACACTACCCTCTGAGTTCCATTATGAAAGTGGGTATCTAAAACTGAGTACCTACAAGGTTGTGTGGATCCAACTAAGAATAGCTATCTATGCGAACACACCAATAAAAATCTGGTTTCCTGAAATTTTATTTATGGATATTCTAAAGCAGTCCCACAAATAATAGTTTAATTATGTCTAAGTAGGTAGATGAAACCCAAAGCATTTATGTAAAAAATGCAATGAATTCAGAAGACTGGAAATGAGGAGCTTTTGCTCAACCAGAATATAGAAAAATTTTGGGAATGTTTAATATGGTAGATTTCTGTGTAAACATTTCTAAGTATTTACAGAAATAATAGGAATAAACTAAAGGCTGTTAAAAAATGGGAGCCCAGTCCTGAAATACATTCATCATTTATAATTCATGTTATCTACCTCAGTGTCAGCCAAGTCAGTTTAGTAACTTGAGGTTTAGACAGTGGTTGAGCAGATAGAAGCCGTAAATAAGGAGGCATCCCCATTCCCTCTCCCCACCCCCCCACCCCAAACCTGTTATGTATTTTTAAAATATTGCTACTTAGATAACCACTGAATCTTACTACTTAACTAGTATAAACCTAAAATATGAGAGGTCTGCCAGAGGCTTCAACAAATTCATTTGATAAAAAAGGTAAAGTGGAAATTAGAGAAAAGCAGATTACATTCTTTGGTATTGTAGAACTACTAATTCCATTTCAAGCAGCAGCAGAGTATTCCTACAATACATATTACTACTGTTACTCGCAGTAATACATAAATATGCTGCTCTTAGTTAAAATCAGCTACAGGAATAACATTGCCAAAGATTAATTTGTCCTTGCTGAGTTTTTCATTTTGCTTTTTAGCTCTACCAGGGTTTTGAGTACAAATACATCTAATTCATAACAACTGATATTTGTTTCCCCCATTTTTATTATTTTTCTCAAATATTACACAGTATTTTCCTCTCCACTTTTTCCACCTTTCACAGCTATTAGGCATTTTGTTCATGTAATACATTCAACTTCAACAAAGACTAACCTGAACCAGCATTTTTTTTGTTATTTACATTTTTCATCTGAACCAATTTCACTTAGAATTTCCCTCAAATTTATTTCTGGATGTGCTGTAATAAGTCTGAACTAAATGAAGGTGGCTACTTTCAGTGTTTCTAAACACCAGACTTAGCAAGTATGGCATTCATCCACTTCAGCAATAATTCTGTTTCCAGCCATCATCTCCACCAAACTTTTATGCTAATGTCCACAACAGTCATGGGAAAAAAAAATATATTTATGGATTATTTTTCTTCTTTTCTAATATTAAAATGAATGGTTTTTTGTAGTCATTAAAAGAATTAGTAAATTATGTTTGAGTTACTGCAGTAGGAAAAAAAAAAAAAGAAAAGGGATACTGCCATCAAAAGCTAGTTCAGAAAACCATTAAAAACAATCAAACCCAGGAAGAAAATACAAATCTTAATTCAAAGATTTCTCTGGTTTTCCAGATAATTATAGCTGCTACTTTTAATGTCTTCTAGCTCAAAAAGCATTCTGCTTTTTCAAAGAATTTCTGCTTTCCTAGAATTTCCATATTTTGGTTCTGTTAAAAAGCAATTATATTTTAAATTGATAATCTATATCACCTTGTCATGTAGTGCATTTCTTCATGAGGAATTTCTCTCTTGCAAGAAAAAAAGAAAAAATGCAATAAAAATGAGCTGACTGACTACGTTGCAAAATCTACCAGTCAAAATGCCCTTTCCTGTCAGGAAATCAAGTTTTCTCTTCTATCACTGTAATATAAATAGCTGTCATGCTTGGGGAATAAGCAAAAAACCCTACACTCACATCAGAATTTAAGATGCACTACTGATAACATTCTCTACAGTATGATGTGAAATTTTATATAAAGTTGTAGAGAGGTCATAAATTAAAAGAGACTTTCAGTCTTTGTTACACATAAAGGCTGTATCTAGCAACACAGAAGTAACTACAAAGAGTACATGGCTAATATTTGCATGAGAACAATGGTTAAATTAATGGCTGTTAAAAGTTGGAGCTGTTCAGCTATGGATGTTGCAACAGATACCCTCTAGCTTTACCCCTTCCATCCCCTAAAAACTCCAGTAGCTGCATCCGAGTAGTACAATGATAAAATTATGAATTGTGAAAAGGGTTGCATTTGTCTATTTTGACTTGCTGGAATTAAGAAGGCACAAGATAGAAGTGAAAAGTTGCATAGAAGTGATTACCAAAGGATTTTACATGTTGAAATATTATTCAATACACACTTGCATAAAATGTGCATTATCCATTATTATACATGTTTTTCTGTTTTCCCTGTATATTTTAACCAACAACAAGAAGTTGGCCCTTGTAGGTTCTCATCAGAAACATTGCAATCTCTTGTCACTGTCACAACAGCATTTTTTGCATCCTTTCTAATAGAGTTACAAGTTCTGCAGAATTAGTTTACTTGTTGCAATAGATGATTACAAAGCATTTTAAAGCAGAATTGAGGCATCAGTCAGAATACAGTTGTCCTTACACTTCACTGTTTCTTTCCTTCTGACAATTTTACTACTCATGGAAAGCATTATGGTCTTTAATGAGGAGCTCTGGATCAAAACCTGAGAGAAATAGGTCACAAAACCTAGATCTGTCACTGGCAGACAAAGAGATTCTGAAAAACTGGGTTAATCCTTTTCCTCTCCAACCCATCTATTTGGACTGAAAGTGCTTTGCATCACCATCTCTCAGTACTGATACAGTCCTAACTCTGTGGAATTACATAGAAAATATCTTACCTAGACTTCAGGAGAGTCAGACTTTTCATGTTGTGTTGATACAGTGCTTAGCACAACAAAAAATCACTGTGTCATTTGAGGTCAACATAAGATTTGGCTGCTGCTGTATAAAAATACTGCTGTATTTAAGAAGAAATGTCTTTCAGAGACTAGAAAGAATAAGAACTCCCTAGTTTTTAATCACAGGCAAACCACTATTTCAGTAAAGTTTGTTGAGTGCATATGTAACTGTCAAGATTTTGTTAACTTCAGCAGTGTTATAAGTGAGGAGTTAATGATGGTGCTGTGGCCAAAATTATTATTCTGGATGAAAAGCACATATCCACAGTTTTAGCAAAGGGACTTCTTACTTAGAGGGTTTATCAGGGAGCTGCATGGTGGGAACTCTGGCAAACTACATCCAGTGACCAAAATAATCGAATTTTTGACCTGGTTCATTAGCAAGATCAGCCTCTTCAAATCAGTCTACATTCATGGTTCTAACAGTAGAGCTCATAAGTAAGGTCAGTCCCTTTTAACATACTAGCACTTTGAACAACTGGGACTATCCCATTGTATGTTAACTGACTGTCATTTTAAAGTGAATTTTGAAATGTTGAAAAAAGTTAACTTTGAAGCTATTCCAAAACAAAAAATGCCTGAACTGCTGAAATAAAACAGCTGAACAGGATTAATGCCCTTTCTTAATATATTTTTTTTCATTTTGAAGTGGATATTTCTAATAGCAAATACTTTCATGTAATGTTCCAATTTTGACAGCATTTGCATTCCCCAAAAGAATAGTGTCTGTCAAAATTTTCCAATGATCTATATTTCATAGTTTTTTTGGTAAATTCTATGTATACCTCAGCTTTCTTAGCAATTTTGTTCCACTGAAACTGTCTTCCCTGATTAGACTGCATAATTAATATAAAACTTTGTTAAAAATCATTATAATGCAATTGCAAAACCCAACCTAATACACACAACCAACTGGAATCTTGATAGCATGCATTCAGTAATGAGACACCTATACAGAAAGGACACAGCCTATTACACACAGCATGAAGAAGTTCTGTAAAACACCAGTTCCTATTTTTAATATAGGAAAGGAGACTTTCTGATGCTGATCTTCATAAGAGTCAGAACTTCAACTGAAATGAAGTCAGAACTTAAAGCACACAATGAAAAGAAAACAAGGATAATAGTACTAAAGCTTCTACACCCTAACTTGCTTGTCTTTCCCTGAGCAGGAGTGAACCTTTGTGCTGGACCATACTGAGCGATAGATAAGCCTAAAGGAGAAAATCAACGCATAAAATGCTTTGGTGTTGTGATTGATATCCCAAATGTTCTTTTTCATAGCATCATAGAATCATAGAATAGTTACGGTTGGAAAGGACATTAAGATCATCTAGCTCCACCCCCACTGCCATGGGCAGGGACGCCTCACACTAAACCATGCCTTCCAAGGCTATGTCCAACCTGGCATTGAATACCGCCAGGGATGGAGCATTCACAACTTCCCTGGGCAACCCATTCCACTGCCTCACCACCCTTACAGCAAAGAATTTCTTCCTCATATCCAATCTAAACTTCCCCTGTTTAAGTTTGAGCCCATTACCCCTTGTCCTATCACAACAGTCCCTCATGAAGAGTCCCTCCCCAGCATCCCTATAGGCTGCCTTCAGATACTGGAAGGCTGCTATGAGGAAAGAACCTTAAGATCATCTTGTTCCAACACCCCTGACATGGGGAGGGACACCTCACACTAAACCAGGCCACCCAAGGCTATGTCCAGCCTGGCCTTGAACACCCCCAGCGATGGAGCATTCACAACTTCCTTGGGCAACCCATTCCAGTGCCTCACCACCCTCACAGGAAAGAACTTCTTCTTTATATCTAACCAAGACTTCCCCTATTTAAGTTTGAACCCATTACCCCTTGTCCTACCACTACAGTCCCTAATAAAGAGTCCCTCTCCAGCATCCTTATAGGCTCTCTTCAGATACTGGAAGGCTGCTATGAGGTCTCCACACAGCCTTCTCTTCTCCAGGCTGAATAGCCGAACTTTCTCAGCCTATCTTCATACGGGAGGTGTTCCAGTCCCCTG
Source organism: Myiopsitta monachus (assembly GCA_017639245.1). NCBI lineage: Eukaryota > Metazoa > Chordata > Aves > Psittaciformes > Psittacidae > Myiopsitta > Myiopsitta monachus. The sequence continues at coordinate 48,916,142 of CM029917.1, forward strand.
ATCATCCTCGTGGCTCTCCTCTGGACTTTTTCCAACACTTCCATGTCCTTTTTATGTTGAGGACACTAGAACTGCACACAATACTCCAAGTGAGGTTTCATGAGAGCAGAGTAGAGAGGCAGCTTTGACCTTGTGGCACTCGCTACACTATCTTTTTCTCAGCAGGTATAGCCTTCACCCCTTTTAAGTTAGAGTTTATACAGTGTACTTCGAGATGAATGATGGAAATGTTGAACAGCATCAGGAATAACAGATCTCCCTTTGGAACTCAGTGTTGTTTTGCCATTGACATGGACTTTATGAAGTCTGGCAAACACTTCATTTTTAATTCATTTAGCATAAGCTTTAGTTATATTGGTTTGTACAATTTTATTAGTAAAACTCCATGTGATACTGCTAATACCTTCATGAAATCTAATTTTATCATTTCATGCATCATTTTAAAGAGTTCCTGTTATTAATTAAATTGCTATTGTTAGGTGTTTTTAAATTGAATTCCTCATGAGGTTTTTTACTCTTCTGTTTTGGATAAAAGCAACTTAATCAAACTATAAGTAGCTCTTTTCATCCTACTTACTCTTTCTGGAGTTTCTGAGCTTTTACTTTGTTACAATTCACATTAAAAAAGAATGTCAGCTGATGGAGATTTTCCTCTGCTTACTTTTTAGAAATCTGGGATGAACTTTATTAAGAATGTGAAACTTACCTCCTTTGGGGTTTAAAGTGTAGCAGCACCTTGATGAAATGCAAGTACATATTCCTCCTCCTATTTGAATGTATTTGCACACAGCCCTCTGAATGTCTATATCTATCTCTTTTTATTAACCTTTTTTCTCTCCCAAAAGCCAGCCTCAGCAAAAAAACTATCAACCCTTTCTGAAATCACTGCGCTCACAGCCATTGAGAAATACTGAATTTAGTGGTGTTTCACAGGAATTTTCCATCTGTCTCCCAGAATCATCTTTCTGACATTCTTATTGTGAAACATGGACTAGTGGCGGGGTGGTGGTGGCAGCTTGTTCTTCCAGACATGTTAGGCTTTCTTGGGCTTGATTAGTTGTAGAGGCACTAAAATGGTGGATGAGATTGTTTTAATAATGTCTTACTTACACTTTTCGTTTCTGTGGGTCAAAACATTTCAAAGAACTCGAATTAAAGAAAAAATGAAATAAAACTTACTATATACTTATCCTTAAGATAATTTTCTAATCTTACTTGTGATAAGCATTCATTGCTTCGGATTAATAGTCACTCGTCACAATGCCGATTTATTGGCTCCCGAAGTTGTTGCTCTTGATCTTGGATTTTCAGCGTGTCATACCTTACTTACAGCCGATATTTGCTGTTTTAAAGTTTATCACCTCGGTGGCCTGAGCTGAGGTTCTTGTTTCACTGTACTTTATGGTAATGACTTGTAACACAATAGACACATTGATCATGAAAATGATCTGGCTTGCGTTCCCAGAGTGGTCACCAACTCTATACTTTGGGAGGTATATAATGGAAGTGTTTAGCAATTACACATCTTTTTTTCCACTCCTTAGGTGGTCAACCTACGAAGGAGACATTCGCTTACATTCCCAGCTCCCCCACCAGATTATTTACAGCATCAATTGAGAGTTCTGAAGGTTTTGAATGGCCTTTGGAAACCCTTGAGACCTGCCTGCTGGTTGTGATGGGGATCACCCTGTTGGCACACATACAGTGTGTTTTACCCATGACCGTTTTATCTGATCTCGAAAGTTAACAGAGTCGGCTTTGGGTCTTATCTAGGGTTAGATGACAATATAGGAGGACCAAGAGATTTGAGGCTGGTCAGTCATGAGTGGCAGGGGGTGTGGGATAGGATGGCCAAGTATCTAGGCCAGTGGGCCTCTCCAGTGCTTTGGAGGGAAAAGCTAAGCAGGAGTGCTTAGCTTTCCTCTAGTGTTTTGGAGGGAAAGATAAGCAGGGTCAGGCTTGGTTAGTGCTTGGATGGGAGACCGCCAGGGAATCCTGGGTGCTGTAGGCTTCTACAGGACAGCATCTGATCAGAAGTTATTATAATGTGAATCAGAAGAACAGGAAGAAGAAAAGGTGACTTCTGGATCCCGGACCTCAACCAAGCTATGGAATATGTGAAAAGATTTTACCTGTCATCCAGGGGAGCACATCGTCACCTCATTGCTCTGATGCTGGGACAAGGGGGCCGATGGTCACGAACTAGAAGGTAGGGAAGCTAAGCAGCTGGGATCACTTGCTAGAGAAGGGGGAACTGACAAAGCAATTGCAAAAGAGAAACGCTCCCTCAGCCTTTGGAGGCAGCTCTTGGCAGCTGTGAAAGAAAGGTTTCCGGACAAGGACAATGTAATGAGTCGTTTGGCCAACTGGACCACACTAGAAAAAGGCATCCAGTCCCTGAGGGAATCAGCTATTGTACAGATGATACATCACAGGCCGGATGCTGGGGATGTACCCATAGATCCAGATGAAGTCGAATGTACAAGACCATGTGGTGGAAATTTACATGGAATGAACTGTCATCATATGCCCACTCCTTGGCAGCAATAACCTAGAATGACACAGAACCTCCAACAGTGGATGAAATGATTCATCAGCTCTGAGAGTTCTAAGACAATCTCAACCCTTCCATCATTGCAGCTGTGGAAAAACTGCCTCAGGAGCTCGAACAATTGAGGGACGATATATCCGATCTATCCAGCTTCCCACGTGTACAAATCCACGTCTCAGCTATTAATAAAAAGTGTCCTACTGCTCAAGAGAGAAGATATAGGAGGTACATGCAACAGGCCACCCTATGGTTTTACCTGCAGGATCACGGAGAAGACACAAGGAAGTGAGATGGAAAACCCACCTCAGCTCTGGAGGAACGGGTGCATGAATTGAAGAGGAGAACAAAGGTCAAGGATGATCATCCCATGAAAGCTGCAGCTTCAGTCTCTGGTGAGCGAGTTCCCAGATGGAGTGGAAGAGCTGATTTCACTCCAGCTCCTGTGATAAAAAAGACTAATCCCAGTCAACAAGATGTAAGTGGCCAATGCTATGATCACTATTAGAGGGGCCCTGCCTCCAGCCAGGTGGAGGTAGGGGACAATCAACTTATTGGACTGTATGGATCAGATGGCCTAGCACATCAGTCCCACAGAAGTATAAGGCTCTAGTACATACTGGTGCACGGTGCACGCTGATGCCATCAAGCTGCCAAGGGGTGAAACCCATTTCTATTTCTGGAGTGATAGGAAGATCGCAAGAGTTGACTGTACTGGAGGCTGAAATCAGCCTCACTGGAAGGAAGGGCAAAAGCCCCCCACTGTGACTGGTCCAGAGGCTCCAATGCATCCTTGGCATAGACTACCTCAGGAGAGGGTACTTCAAAGACTCAAAAGGGTACTAATGAGCTTTTTGGTATTGCTGCTCTGGAGAAAGAGGAAATTAAGCAGCTGTCCACCTTGCCTGGTCTCTCAGAGGATACTTCTGCTGTGGGGTTGCTGAAGGTCAAAGAACAACAAGTGCCAATCGTGACAACAACAGAGCACCGGCGGCAATATTGCACCAACTGAGACTCCCTGATCCCCATCCATAAACTGATCTGTAGATTGGAGAGTCAAGGAGTGATCAGTAGGACTCGCTCACCCTTTAATAGCACCATATGGCCACTGTGAAAGTCACACCACCCTTGAATGCTGCTGTACCTGACATGCTAGAACTTCAGTATGAACTGGAGTCAAAGGCAGTCAAGTGGTATGCCACAATTGATATTGCCAATGCTTTTTTCTCAATTCCTCTGGCAGCAGAGTGCAGGCCACAGTTCGCTTTTACTTGGAAGGGCATCCAGGACACTTGGAACCGACTGCCCCAGGGGTGGAAACGCAGCCCTACTGTCTTCCATGGACTGATCCAGACTGCACTGGAACAGGGGCAAGCTCCGGAACACCTGCAATACATTGATGACATCATTGTGTGGGGTGATACAGCAGAAGAAGTCTTTGAGAAAGGGAGGAAAATAATCCAAATCCTGCTGACAGCCGGTTTTGCCATAAAACGGAGTAAGGTCAAGGGACCTGCATAGGAGATTCAATTTTTGGGAATAAAATGGCAACATGGACGTCGCCAGATCCCCATATATGTGATCAACCAGGTAACAGCAATGTCTCCACCAACTAATAAGAAAGAAACGCAAGCTTTCTTGGGTGCTGTGGGGTTCTGGAGGATGCACGTCCCGAATTACAGTTTGATTGTAAGCCCTCTCTATCATGTGACCAGGAAGAAGAGTGATTTTAAATGGGGCCCTGAGCAGCAACAAGCCTTTGATCAAGTTAAACGAGAGATAGTTCATGCAGTAGCCTTCAGACCAGTCCGGACTGGGCCAGATGTTAAAAATGTACTGTACACTGCAGCCAGGGAGAACGGTCCTACCTGGAGCCTCTGGCAGAAAGCTCCAGGGGAGACTGAAGATAAACCTCTCTGCTTTTGAAATCGAGGATACAGAGGATCTGAGGCCAGCTATACCCCAACTGAAAAAGAGATACTGGCAGCCTATGAAGGGGTTCGAGCTGCTTCGGAAGTGATTGGCACTGAAGCACAGCTCCTCCTGGCACCCCGGTTGCCCATGCTGGGCTGGATTTTCAAAGGCAGGGTCTCCTCTACACATCATGCAACTGATGCTACATGGAGTAAGTGGGCTGCACTAATTACACAACGAGCTTGAATGGAAATCACAGTTGTCCAGGAACTCTAGAAGTCATCATGGACTGGCCAGAGGGCAAAGATTTTGGAATGTCACCAGAAGTGGAGGAGGTGATGTGTGCTGAAGAGGCCCTACCATATAATAAACTGTCAGAAAGTGAAAAGCAATATGCCTTGTTTGCTGATGGGCCTTGCCATATTGTGAGAAAGCATTGGAGATGGAAGGCAGCTGTATGGAGCCCCTGACGACAAGATGCAGAAACTGCTGAAGGAGAGGGTGAATCAAGTCAGTTTCCTGAGGTGAAAGCCATCCAGCTGGCCTTGGACATTGCTGAATGAGAAAAGTGGCAGTTCCTTATCTCTATACTTGATTCATGGATGGTGGCAAATGTCCTGTGGGGGTGGTTGGAGCAATGGAAACAGAGAAACTGGCAATGCAGAGGTAAATCCATCTGGGCTGCTGCACTGTGGTAAGATATCGCTGCCTGGGTGCAGAACCTGGTGGTGAAGGTACACTATGCAGATGCTCATGTACCCAAGAGTGGAGCCACTGAGGAACACCAGAACAACCAACAAGCTGCTAAGATTGAAATGTCTCAGATGGACTGAGATTTGCAACATAAGGGTGAATTATTTTTGGGCCAGTGGGACTGTAACACTTCAGGCCATCAGAGCAGAGACGCGACATACAGATGGGCTCATGACTCAGGGGTGGACTTAGCAATGGACACTATTGCCCAGGTTATTCACTACTGTAAAATGCGCTGCAATCACAGAAACATAGAATTATAGAATAGGTAGGGTTGGAAAGGACCTTAAGATCATCTTGTTCCAACCCACCTGCCATGGGCAGGGACACCTCACACTAAACCATGCCTTCCAAGGCTATGTCACCCTGGTGCTGAACACTGCCACAGATGGAGCATTCACAACTTCCCTGGGCAACACATTCCAGTGCCTCACCAACCTCGCAGTAAAGAACTTCTTCCTCATATCCAATCCAAACTTCCCCTGTTACAGTTTGAAACCATTACCCCTGGTACTATCACGACAGTCCCTCATGAAAAGTCCCTCCCCAGCATCCCTATAGGCCCCCTTCAGATACTGGAAGGCTGCTATGAGGTCTCCACGCACCATTCTCTTCTCCAGGCTGAATAGCCGCAACTTTCTCATCCTATCTTCATATGGGAGGTGCTCCAGTCCCCTGATTATCCTCATGGCCCTCCTCTGGACTTATTCCAACACTTCCATGTCCTTTTTATGTTGAGGACACCAGAACTGCACACAATACTCCAAGTGAGGTCTCAGGAGAGCAGAGTAGAGGGGCAGGATCACCTCCCTCGACCTGCTGGTCATGCTCCTTTTGATGCAGCCCAGGATACAGTTGGCTTTCGGGGCTGCGAGCGCACCTGGCCAGCTCATGTTCATTTTCTCATTGACCAACACCCCCAAGTCCTTCTCCACAGGGCTGCTCTGAATCTCTTCTCTGCTCAACCTGTACCTGTGCCTGGCATTGCTCCGACCCAGGTGTAGGACCTTGCACTTGACATGGTTAAACTTCATCAGGTTGGCATCAGCTCACCTCACAAGCATGTCAAGTTCCCTCTGGATGGCATTCTTTCCCTCCAACGTATCAACTGAACCACACAGCTTGGTGTCATCGGCAAACTTGCTGCATGCGCACTCAATACCACTGTCCATGTCACCCACAAAGATGTTGAACAAGACTGGTCCCAACACCGATCCCTGAGGGACACCGCACGTTACTGGTCCCCAGCTGGACATTGAGCCACCGAGCAGAACTCTTTGCGTGCGGCCATCCAGCCTGTTCTTTCTCCACCCAGTGGTCCAGTTGTCAAATTGATGTCTCTTCAATTTAGAGGTTGAACAGAGGACTAGAGTACCACCCATATGAAGGTAGCTTGGGAAAGTTGGGGCTGTTGAGCCTAGAGAAGAGAAGGCTGCATGGAGACCTCAGAGCAGCATTCCAATATCTGAAAGGGGCCTATAAGAATGCTGGGAAAGGACTCTTCATTAGGGACTGTAGTGATAGGACCAGGGGTAACAGGTTCAAACTTGAATAGGGTAAGTTTAGATTGGATATGAGGAAGAATTCTTCACTGTAAGGGTGGCGAGGCACTGGAACGGGTTGCCCAGGGAAGTTGTGAGTGCTCCATCGCTGGTGGTGTTCAAGGCCAGGTTAGGCAGAGCCTTGGGTGACATGGTGTAGTTTGAGGTGTCCCTGTCCATGGCAGGTGGGTTGGAACTAGATGATCTTAAGGTCCTTTCCAATCCTTACTATTCTATGATTCTATGATTCTATGTCATGTGGGACAGTGTTGAATGCTTTGCACAAGTCCAGGTAGATGACATCAACTGCCCTACCCCTGTCCATCAGTTCCATAGCCCCATCGTAGAAGGCCAACAAATTGGTCAGGTAAGATTTCCCCTTAGTGAAGCCATGCTGGCTGTCACCAACCACCTTGTTGTTTTTCATGTGCCTTAGCATGCCTTCCAGGAGAATCTGCTCCAATTTTTTGCCAGGCACAGAGGTGAGACTGGCTGGTCTGTAGTTCCCTGGCTCATCCATTTTCCCCTTTTTGAAAATGGGGGTTATATTACCCTTTTTCCAGTCATTGGAAACTTCACCTGACTGCCATGATTTTTCAAATACAATGGACAGTGGCTTGGCAACTTCATTTACCAGCAATTAAGCAAACCAAATGGTTAAAGTTTCTTTGGTATGGAGGATGATGGCTGAAGTACAACTATGGGGAGGCCTGGCAGATTGACTATATCACACTCCCACTAACCCACCAAGGCAAGCACCATGTGCTTACTATGGTAGAAGCAACCACCGGATGTTTGGAAACATACGCTGTGCCCCACGCCACTGCCCCGAATACTATCCTGGGCCTTGAGAAACAGAATTTGTGGCGACATGGCACACCAGAGAGAATTGAGTTAGACAATGGAACTCGTTTCTGAAACAACCTTTTAAACACTTCGGCCAAAGAGCATGGCATTCAGTGGGTATATCACATCCCCTACCATGCACCAGCCTCGGGGAAAATAGAACAGTACAATGGGCTATTAAAAGCTACACTGAGAGCAATGGTGGTGGGACTTTCAAACATTGGGATACACTTTCAACTAAAGCCACCTGATTGGTCAGCACCAGAGCATCTGCCAACAGGGCTGGTCTAGCCCAGTCAGAACTTTTACATACTGTAGAAGGGGATAAAGGTCCTGTGGTGCACATAAAGAACTTGCTGGGGAAGACAGTCTGGGTTATTCCTGCTTCAGGTAAAGGCAAACCCACTCGCTTTTGCTCAGGGACCCGGATATACTTGGTGGGTAATGTGGGAAGATGGGAAAGTCTGATGTGTACCTCAAGGGGATTTGATTTTAGGGGAAAACAGCCAATGAACTCAAGTATATGCTGTTGCCTGCTATGTAGCACTTTTATAGCCCACCAACTAGACATCTTCAGGTTACCAGTGGCTGGCCCTGACTTCCCTCCGACCATCACCCCAACAAAGAATGAACTTTGATGAAAGCAGACGAGCTCAGCAGTGAGCAGACAAGTTCTGCGGTGTCATGAGCAGGCAACAATCCAACACTGCACACCATCTCTCCTGCTCTGAAAGACTATTACAAGCGATGGAGATCAACATCATGGACCGGATGAACTCAGCAGCTTCATAGGGATTTGTCCATGCACTAAGGAATGATCTCTTTCTCTTTGCGTGTGTGTGGATATATATTTATATGTGAGACAAGAGTGATGTGGGATCTGAGCATGACATGAATGGTATGGAATAAGGGGTGGATACCGTCATCGGTTCAGCAGTAGCAGTCATTTTTCCCCTTCTTAGTAGCTGGTGCAGTGCTGTGTTTTTGACTTTCAGCCTGGAAACAGCACTGATAACACTGATGTTTTTAGTTCTTGCTGAGTAGTGTTTGCTCTGACCAAGGACTTTCTCGGTCTCATGCTCTGTCAGGGAAGAGGGGAAGCTGGGAGGGAGCAGAAACAGAACACCTGACCCAAACTGACCAAGGGGGTATTCTATATCACAGCACATCATGTCCAGTATATAAAATGGGGGTCAATTACCCAGAAGGGCTAGATCTTTTCTAGGGTCAGGGCTGGGTATCAGTTGGCGGGTGGTGAGCGGTTGTATTCTGTTCCCTTGTTATTTCCCTTATCATTATTATTATTGGTGGCAGCAGCAGTGGTTTTGTGTTATGCCTTCGTTACTGGACTGTTCTTATCTCACCTGGTGGGAGTTACATTCTTTTGATTCTCCTTCCTATCCCTCTGGGAGTGGGGGGAGGTAGGCGAAGGGGAAGTGAATGAGCAGCTGCATGGTTCTGAGTTACCGGCTGCACTTAAACCATGACAGATGTTCATTTTGACAATAATTGTCAATAATCACACTATTGACCTAGAAATACAATGTAAAAACCTGAATTCAAGATACTCTTAGTGCATGACATTTTAATCAAACTGCTACTGCTATGGCTCTTCATTGCCATTTATCTGAATTACCAGCTGTTTTTACAGAATGACAGAGGAAAAAAAATCTGATCCAGTTACAGGTTAATCTGGAATTTAAACACACAGTTTCTTCTGGTAGCAGGGAAATACTCAAGATTAAAAACCAAAAGCCAGCTACATGAAAGAGCTCTACTGTACCAAGTTACCAATCGTTTTGTAAGTTACCAATCGATTTATTTCTGCCTTGTCCTCTACAACTGGGAATAAGATGCTAATATGAGATTAAACATCAAATAAAGGGACTACTTCATAGTTTACTATGACAACTATCTTTAAAAAACAGGTGTAGTTTTCATGTTAAGTTCACATGTAGTTTTCTTACCTTTGAATTTAACTCAAGAAATAAGGCAGTAAGTGCTAAGCAGGTGAACAGACTCCAGGACTCTTGCAAACTTTAGGACATCTCAGAGACTCCCCATCAAAACCGAGTCTATACTTTAATTAATAAGATCTAGAAGGGGCAAATTAATTTCCTTAATGTGCTTGCAAGAAAAGTACACCACATACTTGGGCTCTGACACAAGGAACGAAATGACAATCAAAATGTTGCAAACAGTACAAGAGGTATTATAAACATGCAGGAATCCATCAAAATGGATGCATTCAGGGAAGTCCTTTGTTTTATACAGATGGTAGTCATATTTGACTTCACAAACCCTTTGTAGATATAATTCTGTTTAGAGACTGCAGTACAGAAAGAGTCTTCACCTTTGACGGGAAAAGTTGACCAAATATAATTGGTCAGACAAGACTGCAGCAACTCCTAAATGCCTCTGTGGGCAGTTACCTTCTTATGGCTTTTTTTCCTGCAGTATTTTAGCCATATTTGCTAATATTTTGCAAACCTAAGGCATTTATGCATGCTTTATCAAATAGGTAGCCAGAGAAGAATTAAACAAATTAGGAATACTGTGCAGTTTCAACTGCCCCTTACTTTTGGCAGGCTTTATGTAATTTAGTATTTTAACTCAATGGAGAACACTCTAATGTTAACACATCACAGACATCTAACAGACCAGAGTTTTCAAAACATGAAGGGAACAAGGTGTGAAAGCATTATGAAGTCCAGCAGCAAACCAGTTGATCTTTGGAAGACACCTAACAAATTTAGCAATCTATTTGAGAGAAAAGATGTGTACAATGATCTTGATGAGAAATTGTTTTCACAAGGAATTCAGTCCAGAAGAAGTTCCTAAATAATAAATAATAATAATAATAATAATAATAATAATAATAATAAATTATTGCTACCTGACTTTATATTTTAAGTATAATTAACCAACCAAAACCAAATACGCAGTACACTGGCGGTTACTCAAACTAATTTACTTAATGATCTTTATGCTTCTGACTTTGAATTTTGACACCAAAGATTTATTGAAGAAATATAGGGAGAAAAATCTGTTTCAATAGTGAAAACTCCCAGCTTCTCTGGGAGACAACCACCCAATTTTTCTTTTCCTATTACTATGTCCTTTTCCAGCAAGGACAGGAAAATTACATCCTCCAGGTTTTCCTGCTGCAGTACTCTCTGGAGAATATCTAAATATGGATACCTATTCCCATTACATTCTCTACACAGAATTTTACCCACGTTGCTATTTTTCATGCCCTCATTTACTCATTAATCTCTGGACTAGTATAGGGTCCCAGCATTGTAAACTGCACCAAGCTCCTCAAAACCAGCATGAACAGAACAGAAACACGAACAGAAAGTTGCTCCGAGCAAGCTACAGTCTTACTTTTGCCTTTGGGCAGCCCTGTTACTCTTGCTCTCTGTTGCCTTTGAAGGTGGATGCCTGCATTCATCAGGTTTCTCAGCTCCCTGTAATCTCAGGTGGCCTACTTAAATTGGCTGCCTGTATCCAAGGGCAAGTCCCTGCCCCGTATCAACTGCTACAACACAGGTTTGCCTGAAGTGAAAGATTCCAATACCAAATTAAATTGTTCTACCTCATTTGGCGCAGCCAGGTCTGTTGAGTCATCCAAGGCAAGCTCCAGTGTGAGGCATCCAGAGTAACCTGGTTCCCTAGAGAACACTTGATGTCCTTTCAAGAAAACATCTTGGCACTTTACTACCAAGTGCCATCTGGCTCCCCAGATCCAAGCACCTTTGCTCATGTCCACATGGCTCACCTGAGATCCAGTCACCCTCAGGCATCCCATGGCACTTCCAGCTACAGTCAGTCCCACATGGGAAAAGTGCCATCCTTCACGATTGCCAGCTCTTGGCATTCTCAGGAAGAACTCTCAGATCACGTGGGGTTTCTCGGAGGGGTTTTGGGTTTTTGTTTGTTTTGTTTTGGGGGGGGGTAGGGGTGTGTTTTGGTTTGCGTTTTTGTTTGTTTGTTTTTGTAGGTTTTTTGTTTGTTTGGAGTTTTTGGTTGGGGCTTTTTGTTTGGTTTTGGTTTTGTTTGTTCCCCTCACCCCCCCCCCCCCCCCCCCCGAAGTCTTATCTAAAGTAGAAGACTATTACCCAAACTCAAAGATTACAGAGCTCAGATATGTTCCTGGGAGCCTGTGTAGTTCAAACCTTCCACCCTCTGCCACTAATTTGTTTACATTTTTCATTCAGAAAGTGCAAATTTACATTTTTATAATAGTTCTGAGTACCTGGAGTAGACGAAGCAATTTGTCCTTAGGTAAACTGATCTAACAAAGTAGTTTAGTAGTTCAGCAAGTTCATTTTCTACATATATTTTAACCAAACATGAAAAGTTCAGACTTTCCTCCCTTTCTCTCTTTGTGAGTACTGTCATTTTTACCTTTCTGACCAGATGACTAAGACTATTTCCTCCCCACCAATGTAGCTATTTTCTGGCAGTTCTCTGAAATAGAAGATTATTCTAACCCAATTTCTGTTAATTTGATTAATAAAATCAATCATCAAGCATAAAAAAAATAAGCCAGACCAAACAAAATGCATCACTAAGTGCAGGGCCTTAAAATCTCATTTAGTCTGGGCATTCTGCCCACAGCTGAACTCTGAAGGAGGAATCAATTCCACGCACCTCAGTAACGATTTTCTCGATAGAAAAAGACCTTTATGTGAGATCATATATTCTGAAATAGTTATAACTTTATTCTGAATGATGTGATTACACCCTTAGTGCTATTTTTAAAAATGCTGGCAGTTCTGCATTACCTATGTTTTCAGCTTAAATCTGCTTAAAAAAAACTAATATAGATACTAAGTGTTCCATTTTATTAACATCATAGTCTTCCTGTGTTAAAGATGTTTAAGCTGTAGTAAGAATGAAAAGGTTAAATTATTATTTAATCGGAAACACCTGGTCCGTGATGGAATAGAGGTTTAAATTTCCTAATTACATCTACTGCCGGCGTCTTTAGGATAAAGAAAATGGGAACAAATCACCTCAGACATGCTGTCCCCCCAGGGCTTTTTTATTATTGTTGTGCTTGATCTTACACACTATTAATAAACTACAGGCAATTACCTTGTTTAGTGGTACGTATCACAAGTTTACAAACATGCAAACTGAAGCACTATAGAGTTCAGCAGAGGAAACCCTGCAACTGAAAGAATCATAGTCATGCTGAGTCAACTACAGGGAGGCAATTGATTTTTCAAGGACAGGAGATGGCATCTGATCTAATCAAAAGACATCTGCATTTCCAGGGAGGAGGAGAAGGTAGTTTAAGAAAACACAACAGACAAGATTGTTTCTAGAATAAGAAAAACAAGCTTGGAAGAAAAACAGTAAGCCTGCTTCCAGCTACAGGAGGACTTCTAAAAGGAGATTAGCTACAAAAAGGATTGTCTCAGGTGCATGCAGCTGCTGGTGTATGGCATGCAAAAAGACACAGCATCTCAAAAGACAAGTCATCAAAGTTACAAGTGATAGCACAACCTCTCCAGTCTAATATTTGTGTAAGCTGAATAAATGAGGTTGTTGTCTCATCTCTTCATGTGTCTTCTAGAAAAATCTGAATATTGTTGACTATTTCGGGATCACTAAATAAACATCTCTGTTTGCATTACAAGGTATTTTGATTTACAAGCAATTACAATGTAAATCAATAGCAGAATGTATCACACTGAAAGGCATGCTGAATCTATAAATCAGGGCACTGCAGTACCACATGAAGTGCTCAGCTCTCCAGCAAGATCAAAGGTAACAGCATGTGGCCACTTCAGATCTTCGTGATTAGGTGGAGAGTTGATACTTGAATGCTCAGGAGGGAAAGGAGCAGCAAACAGGAACCAGGAAAGCACTCGGGCTTTCAACAAAAGTCATGGAGGACCCCCAGGCATTTATCATGTTTGTTCATGACTTACACCGAAGAGTATAGCTCCTTCTTACTACTTTCAACAAACACTTTTAACAACATGAGAAAAAACAAGTTTATAACCTCCCCTAGGACACAACAACCTCATGGCTTTATAGCCCAGCACAGTGGCTAATACCAATTCTAATCCACATTCAAGGCCTGTTGAAAGAATTAGAGTAAAAACTTAATCTTAAGCCTCCTTTGTTCGGCACAACACAAGCACATATGTACCATTTCCTTCCTTGAACAAGCCTGAATAAAGAGGAAACACATCTGTCTGTAAAGCATAATGAATAGTGCTATTTTGACAAATGACATATTACTCATGATTCATATGTTTTGAGCACATATTTCCAAAGGCGTGTATTCACAAATCAAAGGACGTGACTCTCTGAGGATTCTTAAGAAGAATTAAAAATCAAAGGATAGCATTAGGGAATGTGAGATAAAGGTGATTGTGAGGTATGAAGCAAAAAATCTTTGGGACAGCTTCCCAATTACCATGGCAGAAGTTGATCTGAACTTTTTCCAGTTCCAATTCAATGTATAAGTTTTCCCACTGACCTTCTACAACTGCAGTGAAAGCCCAGTCTTATTTAGAGCCAGACAGCTGATGATGAAGTAATGCAAATCAAGGATTTATATGGCAAATTAAAAAAAAATTTAAAATATCTGCTACCTCTCCAGAGGTTGCCAGTAGTTATCCATTGCAATAAATTTAGGTGGCTTCAAAACAAAACATATTAATTTTGATAACTTTGTAACTCAACATTTTAAGTACTCCCTGTTTAACAGGAAAATGTTAAAATAAACAAATAAGGGATGTACCACTGGAGATACTGTGAGAAACAGATAACAATAAAATGCTCTTATATAATTCACCAAGATCTCAAGAAAAATGTATTCTAAAAAAACACCTTTGAGAAAAATATCATGCGATTCACTGTGTGAATTTCAGCATTCCATTTCCTTGCTACAAATGGAAATGAAAACCAAGAGAGACATGACAAATCTGCTAGCCAAAACTACCTATCAGGAAAGAAGAAATCAATATTCTGTTGAGAAAACTTGGTTGTAGGCTAGAAAAGTGCAAGCTGGAACAGGTACAAAGCTTTGATACAACATTCTTTGAGGCAGAACTGAACAAGACATCCTTTTTGTTCTTTTTTTTTTTTCTGTCTAGGGTATTGATGTGCTTCTAAGTGTTAAAAAATTAAAATAACGATATGTTGGTGATAGTCAACCCATATGCACGAATGAATTTGCAGAAGTCCTGTGATTATCTTCAGCTGATGTGAAGAATTCTGATTTTTCAAATGAAATCATATTCTTAAAGATAGAACTGAAGAATCTTACAACTGAAACTAACATCCAGTAGGAATTATCAGAAAAATGGTATACTTCACAGGGTAAAATGGTATACTTCACAGTGTAACCTCCCTCCTTAGTTCACTCAAGATTTTGTCCTTACTCAAGAAGATCAATAGACACAAAAGCAAAGCAGCAGATGGGAAAACCTCCACTGGTCCTCTCAAAGAAACTGTTTGGTCAGTCCCAAGGCAACAATAGAAGGGAAATTAACACAAACACAAAATATATCTAAATATATAGTCTTCTCTGTCAGAGGCACACCAAAGCAGCCTTGGGGAAATCAATCTTTTGGCAGTCAATATGGGACATTTTGGGAATTCCATTTGATCACTGTACAGTTAGAGAAATTAAAATCACCATCTACCCTTTAAACTGTCAGGAAAACAGAGTTCATCATCTGCTTACTGCTACCCAGGATCCATGCCTAGCAGTTACTCAAGCAGTGCATTAAAAAAGGAATCTCCTTCTTCTATGGAAGGCACTGCAGAAATAAACAGCTTCATGACTGACTTCACAGATATTGCATAGAATTAAAAAAGAAATAAAATCTAATGAAATAGAAGAGAAGCTTTTGAAGAAATGGCATTCTGGTCTTGATTTTGAAATACTTACTTTGAAAACTCATTATATGAACATCATTTCTTTATCATCTTCAACGAATGACAAATTGAGTTTTCTTATATAAACATTCCATAGCAATAATACACTGAACAAGTTAGTTTACAGAAAGTCCTTATCTTATTTCTCTTACACTTTTACAGTTCTAGTTGTCCACTTAGGAGTTAAAAAGAAAAAATAACTAGCCCTAGTAA
Organism: Myiopsitta monachus; assembly: GCA_017639245.1. NCBI lineage: Eukaryota > Metazoa > Chordata > Aves > Psittaciformes > Psittacidae > Myiopsitta > Myiopsitta monachus. The sequence goes on from CM029917.1 coordinate 48,931,865, forward strand.
GTTTAATGTGTCTGAAATTAAATTCTGTATGAAATAAGTACCATGAGGGGGAAAAAAAAAAAAAAAAAAAAGAGATGAATTGGCAAAGGTAAGGCACTGCTGTCTTATCAAAGACTATACTTTTCCTACAGCAGAAAACTAGCAGCTATTTTTGCAAGGTTTCTACTAGCTATGTGAAAGCAGAAGAAGAAAAGATACACATAAAACAGTTATGTACAGATCATGTTATTTTACAGATACAATTTACATTATTATAACAATATGACAGCTATGTTGGGTAGAGAATACACCACAAGAAAAAGCCTTGGTAGTAATTACCAAAACAATCGTATCCCACACATTTCAAATAGACTGCTTAGATACTGTATTTTAATTCTCCTTATCTGTCTGTCATAACAACATATGACAAGCTAGGGCTCGGATGTCCGAGAAACACAGACTTTAGTACTGTGAAGGCACAGATTGCGTCAGAGACATTTGGAGAATGGTGTTTGTGTTACACTATGTTACCTGAAGCATAATCCCAGGAAGGTACCTTCACAGCATACCACACTTAAGTAGTTTAGCAAGTAACTTTCCTCTTATAAATCCTCCACCGTATTTGCTTTTGTAGTTTCTCCTTTTATGAAACAGAAGGTTTCCAAGTCACCTAAACTATTTCCAGCTGGTTTCTGACAGAATTTCTCCTGGATCAACTCCTCTCTAATCACAACCTCCTAGAGCACAGTTGAGTATGGTAGCAGGCGTTTCCCAAGGGGAATCAGGCTGCCCCCCACATCAGTCCCAAGGGGCTGTGGAAAAACTGTATGCAATCACAGCAAAGCTGACCTTCCTGATCCTTTGGAATACTACCAGGGGTTTTGTGTGGGGTTTTTTTTTTTGTGTGTGTGTTTTGTATTGATGTTTCGTTTGTTTGTTTGTTTCTATTTTTATATTTTTTCTTACCTAAACAATCTAAAAATCCCTTGTAAACTGGCTGCGTGGAGACCTCATAGCAGCCTTCCAATATCTGAAGGGGGTCTATAAGGATGCTGGGGAGAGACTCTTCATTAGGGACTGTGGTGATAGGACAAGGGGTAATGGGTTCAAACTTTAACAGGGTAAGTTTGGTTTAGATATAAGGAAGAAGTTCTTTACTGTAAGGGTGGTGAGGCACTGGAATGAGTTGCCCAGAGAAGTTGTGAATGCTCCATCGCTGGGGGTGTTCAAGGCTGGGTTGGACAGAGCCTTGGGTGGCACGGTTTAGTGTGAGGTGTCCCTGCCCATGGCAGGGGGGTTGGAACTAGATGATCTAAGTTGGTCCTTTCCAACCCTAACTATTCTATGATAAATTTTTCAGAATTCAGAAATGATAACTAACTGGTAAAATATGTATTTAACCTGTCTTCCCTTACATCCATTCCCATCACCTCTTCCAAGATTTAAAATGTGCTGCTGTTACTGATCAACCGTATCATAACCATGGGTTTGTTTCCTTTACTGAAAAGGAACCAAAAAAGTGATTATGCAAATCCTTTACAGTTCTCTCACAGGCTTTCACAATATGAGCATTTCATATCTATTTTGAAATAGACAAAACTACTGAATTCAAAATATTTTTCCCAGCCTCATTATGTTTGGTAAACATTTTATAAATATTAATCTTGGAAAAGGCCTAAACAATAGCATCGAATTTGAACTCAGCCTGCAGTGTACTAACCTGAGAATGAAAGCCTAGGACCTGATGACAATCCTCTATTCTCAGTCTCTTTTATGCAAAATAAGGTCAGAGGAAAATTTTAGAGTGCATTTGGGAAGATAAGTCTCAACTACATTAGCTCAAAGTTTGTCCAATTTTAATTACAGCACTTGAAATGAGATAACCGTACATTGAAACCCTAGCAATATGCCAAGTGTTTTTATAATTCACCAGAATATCCTTACATCCTGATGTTCAGCTTACAGTATTTTTTCATTTGCCAGCCAGTAATACTCCCCTAATCACCTACTATATTTGAATTTTCCCCCTAAGAATAATATGTTTGATATTATTAACACTCTTGTACAGAACCATAATTTAATTTTCTATCTAGGAAAAGGTATTTGAGCAAAACTATACAATAAATTCAGAGAACTGGAAGTTTGGAATTAGAGCCTTTATCACGTAAAAAATTGAAAGCCTTAAATTAGAATTGTTTGTTCAGTCAGTGGCGTGCCCATAATTCCATGGGTCCTGCTCTGCAAAGCACTGAGCATCAGCAGCTGACTTTCTGTAGATCTTTGTGAAGTAGCTACTTGGAGCTTCTGGCAGTCTGACATGCTCAGAATATATACAACCATAAGAGAGAAGACAAGAGAAGTGCAAAAATAAAGCAAAAGAAAAGCCTCTTCTCTCTGAATTTCTAAATTGCCAAAAAAAGTATTAGGGAGCAGGTCCCCAGAGCAGAGGATTAGTGTGGCAGAGGTAAGGTATTCCCCTATGGCTCTCTGGGGAAGTGTCATGGTTTCAGCCCTGCTGGTAACTCAGAACCATGCAGCTGCTCGCTCACTTCCCCCCTTTCTTTCTCCCCCACTCCTGGAGGGATGGGAAGGAGAATCAAAAGAATGTAACTCCCATGGGTTGAGATAAGAACAGTCCAGTAACTAAGGTATAACACAAATCACTACTGCTACCACCAATAATAATAATGATAAGGGAAATAACAAGGGCAGAATACAACTGCTCACCTCCTGCTGACCGATACCCAGCCTGACCTGAGCAGCGAACTGGGCCTTCCAAGTAACTCCCCCCAGTTTATATGCTGGACATGATGTGCTGTGATATGGAATACCCCCTTGATCAGTTTGAGTCAGGTGTCCTGTCTCTGCTTCCTCCTGGCTTCCTGTGCCCCTCCTCCCTGGCAGAGCATGAGACTGCAATGTCCTGGATTGGAGTAAGTATTACTTAGCAACAAGTAAAAACACAGCTGTTATCAGCATTGTTCTCAGATTAAAGTCAAAACCAGCACTGCACCAGCTACTAAGAAGGAGAAAAATGACTCCTACAGCTGAACCCAGGACAGGAAGTTTAGCAGCTAGAGATCCTTGTCAAAGCAGCCGCCTCACCTCCATGCCTTGAGACTGTTGGTGGAAAATGCAACAGCCTCTCCAGGCTGCAAAGTAAAGAGTTTCCCACAGAGAAAAGCTTTTTTCCACAGAAATTACTTTGAAGTTTTTGTTTTAACAATTCTTGTAGATTAGTTTGAGCACTTTACAGAAATATTTGTACTGTAATAAATTCTATTGATATTTTCTTAAAGGTGTAATAAAAACCAACATTGTAAATTTGCTGAGAGTAATGTTAACTGTGTAACTGAAGCAAGGCTGATAGAATAAGGCCTGAGTAACTGTGTAACTGAAGCAAGGCTGATACAATAAGGTTTGGGTAATTGTTAATTAAGTAAGGCCCATAGGTGAAGTTTGGGTAATCATAAACCACAGATGTTCCTTTGTCTTTAAGAAACTGCAGAAACCCCCTTATCGATGTTCCTTTGTCTTTAAGAAACTGCAGAAACCTCCTTATCTATGTTCCTTTGTCTTTGAGACAAACTGTAGAAGCCCCCTTATCTATGAGACTGTAAATTCCAAGGACAACTAAGAGGGGGGCAGAAGAAGCAGTAAGGGACATGAGCAGAGAAAGAAGGTAAAAAGTTCAACCTTAAAAGTCTGTATAAAGGTCACTGAGGAAGACTCTTACTTCATCCCGAGACCCTCACCCAAGACCACCAGGAGACAGTGCGCATGCGGAAAAGACTTGCGAAACTAATTATCATAAGAAGCGGGAGCAAATTTACCTATAACAACATCTTAGTGAATATGCATGTATAAGCTCTATAAAAGGAGTGACTGTGTGATCCTTGGTGTGCGTGCTGGCGGAGCGGAGACTCCCCGTGCACCCAGCGCTGTTTGCTTATTACCTTTCCTATATGAAATTACAATAAATATCCATTTGATTTGGAACTGGTCTTTGAACATTTATAACAAAGGGAAACTGCATTTGGTCACAGGTGACACTATAACTCTACCAATTCCCAACATCACTTGAAGGTTCATCAGTTTTCTACACATTTCTTCACTTGCAAAGCTGTAACTATTTGGGCTGACAAGGACTCTCTCCCCACTCTCAATTTCACTTCACTGGCTCAGGAGATACTTATGACAATTTTTTTTGTTCTAGTTTTCAAGATATTAGTTTTCCAGTATAATTTGTCATTTGAAGCCTGAAAAATGTCTTTCAAATTTATAGAGCCTTAAGGAATCCTAGATCTTTTCACTAATGAGGATCTTTTCATCAATGAGGATCTTTTTACCATAATGAGGTAGCCAGAAAAGCTGTGTTTAATTTCCAAAAATCTCAGATCTATGTGCTACACTGATTTTTATAGAATTTTAATTATTTATACATTGCATTATTAAAGTACTGCACTTATAAATCAAGTAAAACAACAGACGCATATAGTTCTTGTGACAGGTAGAGTGTTTGACATTCAGCAAGGTACAAATCTAAAAAATAAGTATAAATGAATATGGTATTTCCTGTGTTTCTACTGGTGTGCTTGTGATATTGCTGAGCTTACGTTACAGTTTACTTTTAAGCACTGCAACACAAAAACATATTGTATTACTTTACCACTTATGCTTCAGGCTGCTAAATTCATTCCCACCAAAAAGCTTTATCAGTTTGATTTACTGCTTGGAAATATTTCGTGACATATTATACACTGCAAATTGTTTCTGGAATACATCTGTTTGGTTACTTGCAAGATTGTCTCTCTTTTTCTCGGTACACAGTTCTGCTTTAGATTTCTAAAATAACTGCCTCAATCCTGGAAACAGAAACTACTGAACTTTATTCCTACTCCTGTCGTATTTCTCTGAAGTTTCTAAAAAAGTGTGAAGACTCAGTTTTAAAAGAAGTTGTATTAATTCTGAACACTCAAGAAGCTCATTACACTACTGATACATAAAATAATAAAAGGCTTAGACCTTGTTTCGTCTATTTGTTTCTTTAGTAATTATTCTTATTTATTACATAGATTTTAATGTTGTCTAAAATACAGCTGGGAGAGACACTTCCTATTTATTTCTGGTTAAGTTTTTCCTGTTATCTTCAGTCAGGGGGTAATCATCCCAATGTCAGTAGAAGATTCACTTAACTACAACAATCATTGGCTTTGTTACTCAGTTATCAAAGGCCATTAGTTCGGTTGCATCACTATTGAAGTAATGTAACTATCACTTCAACAGTTCAATAGTGATCACCATTCACTTTACATGTGCTGCAAAACCCAGCTGACCTCCTTTTCCTTAAAATAAAGGCTGTTTGTCTGAAATGTGCCTTCTCTACTTGTTATTACTCAAGGTGCCTGAAAACAGTTCAACTATTTGCTTTTAAGAGCAAGAATTGCTAGCCTTATTAAAATATTTTTGAAAATTAGTTCAAAGACTCATTTTATCTGAAAAAAATGTGTCTCTGTAGTAATACCACAAGTACTCATTTCCAAATTATTAGTACCAAAGGCCCACTTAGCTAGAACACCTGAAATTCATTGGGACACACATGGAACACTGCGGCATTTTCAGCTTGACCAAACACCATATCGCAACTGCTTGTATTTTTTAAATATTTGAGCAACATAATGTTACATACATACATAGCTCTCAGCTAGATCTCCTTTTTAGGAAAAAATGGAAGCCTGTTTCTCATTAAACTAATAGAGGCATATTTGAAGGATTGCCAAAATGCCAATACCAGTGTTGAAAAAAAATCATTTGTCAATGGCATGACACAAGGGAATAAGCTGTTATCAGTAGTGATAAAATGGTAGAAAGTCCTTTAGCTAGATCCAAAGTCCCAGTAAAGGATGGTTATAGAAACACCACAAGGCCCTCTCCTTTATATCATTTCAGGGGTGGTATTGTTTTATTAATATTTCGGTGGTTATAAATAGAACCTTTTGGGCAAAGTAACCTGAGCCTGAGAATCAAAGCCTACCTACATCTTCATAAAATTCCCTTGTCATTATTTGGCAAATTAAAATAATTTTCTGGAGATATTCCAGCAATTACTCCAAGAAAAGGCCAATATTTAACAAAAGTTGAGGCAATCAGTTCCCTGTTGACATATTTGATTTTCGGTATGCAAATTAGCAAATAACTGCCCCTCTAAAGTCAAAACTTCAGTGAAATAGTGTGGGTTTTAATTAAAGTTCATATCCCACTGTATCGTGGCTTTTTTTCAGGGGTGTACATTTCAGGAGGATTATCTCTATGATGTAACTCCATGTCTTTAAAACACCCAAAGACCACTACCTTGAGCCTGTTCTTAGAAACCTGAGAAATTAAATTGCATTTTCTAATGACCCAGCTCTCAACCAGTGAATCATAAAATGGTCTAGATTGAGCAAAACTTCATTGGAATTGGAAGAAAAGCTTAATGCAGTAAACAATTCACTTCAAAGTAAGAAGAAAACAATAATAAAACAATCAACTTTTACAGATCATTTGCTTGGTGTTAATTAGCATTTCCATAAATTTTTCTTTGAAAAAGCCCCTATGTTTTTATTAGTATCATTTATTTTATTAATTTTAATATGATTTCCCCCCTCCCCTGAATTCTGTTGCCATATGTTTATTCCTAAAACTGAGTATTGGAGATAGATAGAAATGTGATTGGTACACAGCAAAAATATGCATACACTTAGCATCACTTTCAGTCAGGCCACCTAAAAGAACCTGCCTTCACAGTGATGATGAGTTTATGGTACTAGAATGCAAAACGGTCTATAAACAAAATTTGAGTGTTTAAGAGAGCAAACTTCCACCAGACCTTGGAAAAAACATGGGATTTGCCACTAACAGTAATAAAAAATGGGTAGCATACACCCTTGGAAAATTAAACATGAAATCCAATACTATTTCCTCCTAGCACTTGATAAGACAGCCCTAATCGTACTTTTGTACACTGGGTGCAGTTCCAACCCTGACAAAGTCTGAAATTTTCTGTTTACCACTCACATAATAAATAGTCCCTATGGCAGAAGATTACCAAGAGGATTTCAGGAAATACATTTTATTTTTCCTTTTCTGCAATAGTAGATAAACTTCTGAAAGAGAAGGAGGAACAGAAAGAGTTACTTAAATGGGATTTGTCAAGATAAGTAAGGTATAATAAGTAATATATTATGAGAGTGCCAAAGCACATAGTTTGAGTAAATTACATTTACAAGGAAAATGAAAAATCATAACTAAAATATCTGTCTATACCACATGCTTATTACTTAATCTGTGTACCTTGTAATAAGTCAAAATATTGAGATGCCACTTCAAAAGTTCACTGTGAAAAGCAGTTCCTATTTGGACTGAATGATACTGATTATGATTTCCCTTGGATATATTTCACCCAGACATAAAAGCAACCACATGAAAGAAATTTAATATAGTTTAAAAGGAACATATTTTAAGAACTAATTTAATAATAAATAGCCATGTCACAGTGAAATTCCTGTTACTGAAATAATGCATGCCATGCCAGTACATGAGAGTCTAGCTTTGTACAAATACATACTACCATGAAAAGAAATAAAATCATTATTTTTATTAATTTAAACACCAATTAAATTATAACTTCAAAATCTTCCTTTCTTAAGTGATAAAAATACACCAGAGGCAGGTAGACACATCAACCCTGATTCTGAGAAAACACCAGGAGCAAACTCACCAACAAAGTTTTAAGTTGACAAGCAGCTATTCCTTATTGAGGCTCCAGGAGACATGGAGGACAGCTCCACCTAATGCGTGTCTCCATATTGTTACACAAGCAGTCCTTATATAGCCGCTGGGCATACATACATATTCATGAAGATACGTATGGATTACATCATTTTCCAGAAATTTCCCCGCATGCGTACAAAAATGTGGCAGTGGTCTCCAAGGGTCGTTTACTCCTTCCAACAATCTTCATCACTGCTGGCAGCCTTTGAAGCATGTGCAGTAGGTGCTTATACCAGCTTAATTGGTTTGTTAATGCCATAGACATAATCATCCTGTCCTTCTACTTACCAGTTAGTCTAACTGCAGCCCATCTTGGACACCTGCCATTCCAGATACTCCTTATCCTTACATCCTGGTCTTCTAGCCTGTTTTTCTTACACTCATTTTGTACTAAGGTCATAAAGGCCTAAAACTACAACAGTTTATCTTATACAAGGATTTTCAGTATGTTCTCTAGCTGCACTCTTTTTTTTTCCTGTTAATCATGCACCTCAGTAATTTTCCATTGCTACTGTTACAAAGCCATCAAACTTAACATTACTTGAAACTGATTCTAAAGGTTTATATATTTAATTTTGTGACTTTATGCCCCCACTTGTCTCAACCCAAAGAGAAATACAAGTAATTAATGAAAATGCACTGATTTATAGAGCATCGCAAAACCACTTGCCTGTTCTATACTAACATAGGCAGTATAAACGTTTTGTGTTCAGTAGGAGGATGTTATTAAACTAGATTGATATTGACAGTTCCCTCTATAGCAAGTTATTATAGGTGAGTTATAGTGACAGTTTTTGTTAGGACTGTCATTGTAAACTGTCTTTATTCGCTTGATTAAAACTGGCCAAAGCTCTCACTCCACCACATTTTCCCGCATTATTCTCTACCTCAGAGTAAATATTTTTCAAACAATTTATGCAATTTTCTCCAAAAGAAAAAGTGTCTTTTCTTATTTTTAAAAGAGTCAGTATAAAAGTGAGGTTTTGTTTTGTTTTTAAATTGTTTCAAAACCAAGAGACATAGATATCCTCTTATTTGCCAGGATTTTCTGCAACTTCATTCACATTTGTAAAAAAATACCGAAATACACATAACTATGTCATACAGAAAATTACAAAGGTGGGAACAAACTGGAGAAATACACCTGTCAGCTAGATTTACAAATCCTACCATCTTCCTGGAAATTTGCAGTAACACCTACTCAGAAATCGAACTTTGAAAGACCTTTAAAAAAATCAGTCAGTCCTGGAGAAAATGCTTCATCTTCTTGCATTATTAACAGATACCAAATTAAGATATTAAAGAACAAATCAAAGAGTGGGAATGTCATTCATTTATAAATTTCACTATTATTATATTTCCGCACACATCCCCTCCCATTGATTTATGATGCAGTGTAACTCCATGAAAATTTCTGCAATTAAGCACAGAGGAATTATTCTTGTACAAAACTGTGTGTATGGAATTTCCTTAAAACATGTAACCCAAAAGATGTGACTGAAGCTTAAAGGAGCATGCATTGCGGATACAGCCAGCAAGTCTGTGAGCTACACCTGGGTGAAGCTAAGGCAAGTCTAAAAGGCAACATTCCTTTCCACCCACTTGCCCCCCAGTGTCCTTGGAGAGTTTATTACTGAAGATTTTTGGTAACATATTATCAAGTAGGAAAATCTCCTGTCACCAGAAGTTTTAAATTGAGATATTGCAATATAATTGGCTTGAATAATGGATAAAATCCCCACTCAAGATCTGCACTGCTGTCTTTCAGCAAACACTTACTATAAATGTACCATGGCAGAAAATTGCAGGAAATGGAACTGAGAGGCCCTCTTATATTCATCTCACAAAAGACACATGGTGTAATCTTAGAATCATAGAATAGTTAGGGTTGGACGGACCTTAAGATTATCTAGTTCCAAGCCCCTGACATGGGCAGGGACATCTCACACTTAACCATGTCACCCAGGACTGTTCAACCTTGCCTTGAACACTGCCAGAGATGGAGCATTCACCGCTTCTCTGGGCCACCTGTTTCAGTGCCTCACCACCTTCACAGTAAAGAACTTCTTCCTTACAGCTAACCTAAACTTCCCTTGTTTAAGTTTGAACCCATTACCCCTTGTCCTATCACAACAGTCCCTAATGAAGAGTCCTTCTCCAGCATCCTCATGGGCCAGATTCTTCCCTGTCTATAGGAAGTAAAACATAATTCTTCAAATTAAAATCAATCTTAACAAGCTCTAAGGGTTTGCATTTGCCTTCTCTCCTTTTCCCAGGAGAGTTTTCATACTGATCTGCACAGCTAAGTTTTCACCAGTCATGACTGAGCAAAGGGTGTTGCACATTCAGGTAATCAGAAATTCAGATTAGTAGGTGGCATTTCAATTCACAGATAGGAACCCGTCAATTGCCCTGAAGATGTTTATGCAACCCCCTAATTTTTACAAATGCGTTACCTTTGAATTCAATTACTGTTTTTGCACCAGTAAGAGAGAAGGATTTAGCCTCTTCAGCCACCTTTTAAGTGGAAGGGGAGGACCCCACAAACAATTCTCTTCTAAGTGCAGAGATGTCCGTGGATCAGTACATCAAAGAGTGATACTTGGGGGGATTTAGACCATTTGATTAGAGATAGATGTAAACTGTTGCATTTCAAGGATGAAGGCCTGAGTTCTGAGTCAACCACCATAAGGGAGATTCCTGCATTGTACATTGTTTTGCAGAGTGATGGAAAAGAGCTATAGGGCTGCAAACTGGTGTCCAGAAAATGAGTCATTTAAAAAAAAAAAAACCAAAGAAATCCCCACAGGAACAAAACCCTGGGTTCTGTGGAGTCATGCCATCAATAAATGGAAGCATTCAGAGGTTAATTATTTAAGAGCAGATACACTACTGACTTCTTGTGAATTTGTTACGCCTCTGATATCCAGCACAGTAAGTTAAAAAGCCAACTTCACCACAACACTTAGTCAGCTTTTTTTCATATCCAGTATATAAAGAAGAAATAGTTTTGGTTCTCAAATAGAAGCAAAAGCATGGACAATGAAGAGTCTATGAAGCTGCTAGAGTTCAGTTCCATCAAAATCTCAAGTTTATTGAAAATCAGCGATAGCTTCATATTAGGGATTTTGGGAAACTACTATCTGATATTCATTTGACTCTTAAGGTACATTTAAAATGATGACCTGTCTCTCCTTGTGTTGCCCTCCTCCTCTTTTTTTTTTTTTAAGTGGGAAATTTTTATTTTTCTTGTCAAGTCCACAAGCTGTAAGGACCAGATAAACAGAGGGATGAGAGAAGAAGATATCTTCCACACTAGCAGAAATTTGCAGGCCCTGAAAAATAAGAAATAGAGCCTTACCCTTAAGTTAACAGCAGTTTCAGTAGAATACATACTAGTCATTTACTGCAGATTTCTGATATGCATGAGTAGTCATGATGAATAATTCAACTCTGCTGTCTGACAAACAGTATGCCTGAGGGAGACATTATTAGATGCAATATATATATTTATACTGTTTATGTTATGAAGAATGATAGAGCCTATTCAGACCCATGCCCTTCTCCATTCAATGTCTCCACAAATAGCAGCTGGATGGAACAAATGAGAGTGGCATATAGCATGTATTCTTAGCATTTTTGATGGATATACACTGGCCTAAGTTAAATGGATTTGGGGTCTTAGGAAATTTCCAGCTGGCAAGAACCCAAGCTTTAAAAAGTCATGACCACAACAAGCACTAAGTAGCATTCTCAGCAAGAGGCAAAATGCTAGAGACTGCAGTCCCTCAGGCTATGGCAGATCTGGGCTCTCTGCACACAGCACAGACAAGACAGTATGCTCATCACTGCTGTGAATAAACTTTGTAATTGTCTAAATAAACCCATGAGCTTTTATTTCTTCTGCACCAAACTTTAATTGCACCTCAGTTTTCAGAGTTGCACTTTCTTCCCATAAAGTCCATGTTGGATTTTCAGGATACCCACTAAGGCAGTTCTGCCAGAATGGCTTTCTAAAATGTGTGAGGCTAGCTCTAAAATATTAGAGGATGAAATCTCCATCCTGAGGACCTCAGTGGTCAGATACAGTGAACTCATAGGAAAGGGAAGCAAAGATAAAAAAGAAGATCTAACCCCAGGTTCAGACTCAGAGCTAGAAAAGTCTAATACACAACAGTAATAAATCACTATGACCTTAAGTTCCAGGAGCAGGAGGCCAATTCCACTACAGATAAAATGACAAAAAAGGCAGAAAAGATGTGAATGAAATAACAGACTGCTGTGTATAAGAATACCTGTAACTGCTGCAGCTATTGTACAAGGAACTTCATAAATATACAAGACAGATATTTTGATAAGTAAAAGTTTGCTATTTGATACTTAAAACAATTCTAATGAATACAGGTGCAGAAGAAAGCATTGCAGCTACCTATCAGAATTACTTAGCAGTTAAGACATGTTTATTTTCATGCTTGACATCTATTTTTAAATAAAAAAAAATAGCTCTGGTCTTTTTTATGACCTAAAGACAATTCAGTCCCTGTTTGCTAGGACTGTTTGCTAGCGTAATAATATTTGGGAGTTTTAATTAACATTTCATTATTAAAGTGAACAAATGATTCTAATTTGCACACACAACTTCCTTGAATTACACATAATCCAAGATAAATATAGACTGCAAATAAGACGCAACTTAGTGTTTAGTGGCACGTTAGCTTGTCACTGAATGTACTTTGCCAAGCTGATTCTCAGCAATCTTGCTGTGTGGTTCTGGAAAGAAGTTTCTTCCAGTCTACAATAGGGTATCCACAGCATCACAACAGAAACAAAAATAAAAAGGCCAGCAGACTCCCATATCAGACTGATTTGAAACTGGATTGCAGTTTCTTTTATCACCAAATACTCCATCTTCCACATGGATCACTTATCACTCTGGAAGTATGCTTTTTATGAGGAGGAATATTAAGTTACCTAATTACTTTAAACCAAAAAATGAAAAAATGCCTTAGAATTAGAGGAAAACAGAGATACCTTTTATTACAGATGTACAATCAAGACACATTTGATACATTGGAGCAGAGGTACATTGTGTCCATCCCCAAAATGATGCAATTCAATATATTTCTTGATTTGCATAGAGCTATGACACTAACATTAAGAACAGCTGAAAAAGAGCATTGCTAAATTGGGGCAGACATGTTTTCAGCTTTGTGACGTTAATGTCAAAATAAAGAAAAAAGGAGAAAACAAAAAAAGAAGCAATAATTTTGTGAGAAGGAATAGTATTATAGTGATTGATAATTATCCAGGCCATGATGACCAAGTGAAAACATTCCTTTAATGTACATCTCTTGAAGCTGAAAAAAACTAGATTGAACTTATATGTAGAACACTGGATCAGGTTGCCCAGAGAGCGGTGGATGCGCCATCCCTGGAGACACTGAAGGCCAGGGTGGATGTGGTTCTGGGAAATCTGATTTAATTGAAGTTGTCCCTGCTCATTGCAGGGGGTTAGACTAAATGACCTCTGAAGGTCTCTTCCAACCCAAACTATTTTATTATTTTATATGACATCATTGTTTGTTTTAACATGGCACTGTGTAAAAAAGAAAAATAATAAAACTAAAGCAAAAAATTATGCTCAGTCTTTGGTTGCTCTGTCCCAGACTGAAAGCCTAATTCATCAGAAGACTAATTAATTATTCAAACAGTTCAGGGACACATACACGGGACAGACAAGCAACAGGCTGTAACTGGATATTATCTTCCCATCAATTTCTTTGCCACTGGTTTTAGATTTGAATGATACTACCAAGACTAACTCTTATACTTTGCAACACAGAAAAAGAGGCCATCTCTAAGTTGGAGAGACATCAATTTGATAGATGGACCACTGGGTGGAGAAAGAACAGGCTGGATGGCCGCACGCAAAGAGTTCTGCTCAGTGGCTCAATGTCCAGTTGGAGACCAGTAACGCATGGTGTCCCTCAGGGATCGGTGTTGGGACCGGTCTTGTAAAACATCCTTGTCGGTGACATGGACAGTGGGATTGAGTGCACACACAGCAAGTTTGCCAATGACACCAAGCTGTGTGGTTCAGTTGATACACTGAAGGGAAGGAATGCCATCCAGAGGGACCTTGACACGCTTGTGAGGTGGGCTGATGCCAACCTGATGAAGTTTAACCATGACAAGTGCAAGGTCCTACACCTGGGTCGGAGCAATGCCAGGCACAGCTACAGGTTGAGCAGAGAAGAGATTCAGAGCAGCCCTGTGGAGAAGGACTTGGGGGTGTTGGTCAATGAAAAAATGAACATGAGCTGGCCAGGTGCGCTTGCAGCTCAGAAAGCCAACCGTGTCCTGGGATGCATCAAAAGGAGCATGACCAGCAGGTCGAGGGAGGTGATCCTGCCCCTCTACTCTGCTCTCCTGAGACCTCACTTGGAGTATTGTGTGCAGTTCTGGTGTCCTCAACATAAAAAGCACATGGAAGTGTTGGAATAAGTCCAGAGGAGGGCCACGAGGATGATCAGGGGACTGGAGCACCTCCCGTATGAAGATAGGATGAGAAAGTTGCGGCTATTCAGCCTGGAGAAGAGAATGGTGCGTGGAGACCACATAGCAGCCTTCCAGTACCTGAAGGGGGGCTATAAGAATGCTGGGGAGGGACTCTTCATGAGGGACTGTAGTGATTGGACAAGGGGTAATGGTTTCAAACTTAAACAGGGGAAGTCTTGGTTAGATATAAAGAAGAAGTTCTTTACTGTGAGGTTGGTGAGGCACTGGAATGTGTTGCCCAGGGAAGTTGTGAATGCTCCATCGCTGGTGGTGTTCAAGGGTGGGTTGGACGTAGCCTTGGATGCCATGGTTTAGTGTGAGGTGCCCATGCCCATGGCAGGGGGGTTGGAACTAGATGATCTAAGTTGGTCCTTTCCAACCCTAACTATTCTATGATTCTATGATTCTATGATCATTACTTAGCAGCTGAATCTGTAACTTGTAAACTAACAGATACAAGTACAACAAAAGAGGAGGTATGTTACTATATACAGTATGAGAGAGATCAGCGCAGAAGGATGAGGGTGGAAGTTGCTGATCCAGGGCTTATACAGATTTAATAGGGCAGCAATCACAGGTTGGTGTCCTACTCAAATAATTCATACAGATCCTATAAGTATCTCTTAATTTTGGAACAAGTTCCTAACAGTCAACATTTTGCTTCAAAACAACTTGCAAAACCCTGCTTTTTTATCAGGTCTTTTTCTACAGCCAGGGACAGACACGTTATCAGAGAAATCTAAAGACAAGTGACCTGGTTTCACACTTACAAGCTGCAACTGGCAATATCTGAAACCCGAAACACACTTCTTGCTTTAAAGAGCAACAGTGGGGGGAATGTTCTGGGAAGAAACATGCAATGGCACTCTTCAGGCAAGAAAGGGGTGACAACACTGCCTGCTGAGGAATAACCTGGCAAGGAATCACATTTTTAAAATCATTCTTTAGCCAAGACCTTCTCGAACAAACCCAGAGCTATTTTCCAGCCCCCACATTGCAATGCACCTTTTTTTCTCACCCCAAAGCACAACAAGCTGCATTTTCTTTTTTAAACTCTGACAACTATCATTTAAACAGAAGCTCAAGAACAGATACATCAGCTTTTTCCACTTTGGAAAGCTGACAGACTGCTACTTCAAATGGCTCCAATTTATCTGTCAGAGTATGATATACACATTTTAACATTATTTATTAAATTGTAACCTGATATTTTATCACCGCTTCCAGCTGGTGAGCCTGTCACAGATTCATTTTCTATGTTGGACTGATAGAAAAGAAAAATGCTAGGATCCATAAAATTAATTGTGACCTCAGCAGCCCAACTGCTGCTGCTGTATTAAAAGAGGAGACACTTCAAGTGGCAGAGGAAAACAAGGAACATAAAATTAAAATCTGTAAGATACAAATGCTAATGAAAAAGCTTCCAATGTACATTTTTAAAACAGATTGGTATTAAAATTTCCATAAAGATAATGCTACCTGGAAACATAAATCTAAGTATAATATTCCCCTATGTTCCTGAAACAGCCCTATATCTGGATACCTCACACAGCTGGCTCTAAGCAGTTTCAGTGCTATTTCTCAATACTGTGTTTATATAATTTTAAAACCTCCAGGCTCTTTGAATTTACTGCATGTTCATATCTCAATTTATAACACATGGAAATTAGGTTCTTACACTTAGTTTCCATGTATGTTTTTAAAAAATATTTACTCTCCAGCTCCATATGACCAAGTTTGAAGAACTTTGCTTTAGGTGACTCAGCAAGTCTCAGACTTTGCACACAGAAGCCCAAGCTTCCAATGCATTAATATTTATGGTGTATATCAAATTTAGTTGTATTAAAGCACTTGTAGGTAGTCCTGAACATTATCCATGATATTTGCTTACATTCAGAAATTAGCAGGAAGTAGCGAATCTATCATAAGACATGTTGCTCGAAGAGAGCTACATTATGATACCAAGAAAATTTTACGGTCAAAAGATTCTCCCTATGTCATGACTGGGATACTTTTATAATTGCTTCCTTCTATCATATTGCACCCTTCCAGAGCTGAGTTTTTTACTAGATTAATGGCAATATCATTTTTTGTAGAAGATGTGGTGTCTCAAAGACATTACATAGGTGATCAAGGTCTAACCAGAGTTTCTAAAACACTTGTTCATGAAAGACTAACAGCAATGGATGGTTTTGGTTCTGCTTTTTTTTTTTTAAAAAACCCAGATTTATTACATAAAGCAATATTGCAGCTAATTAAATAAGCACACAACTTGTAAGTAGATTTGAAATAAAATTTTATAATTGCAGACTGAACAAAAAAAGTAACTAGACCTGAGAATAACTGTGGACCTTACTCCTGTCTGGTATTAGATCCTATACACTAGCTGAGATACATATCCTTTGAACATCTTGTAAAAGGTGGTGCAATACAAAATCTAAGGATCAGAGCTAGAGTTTCATGTGTAACTAGTAGAATCACAGTTTCTATCATTCAGCTATTTAGTATTTTTATTTTTTTAAAGATAGGTACCTGTCCTGGGTTCAGCAGGAGCAGTCATTTCTCTCCTTCTTAGTAGCTGGTGCAGTGCTGTGGTTTTGACTTTCAGCCTGGGAACAGTGCTGATAACACCGGTGTTTTTAGTTGCTGCTCAGTAATGTTTACTCTGACCAAGGGCTTTATCAGTGTCATGCTCTGCCAGGGAGGAGGGGAAGCTGGGAGGAAGCAGAGACAGGACACCTGACCAAACTAGCCAAAGAGGTATTCCATACCACAGCACATCATGCCCACTATATAAACTGGGGGCAGTTACCCGGAAGGGCTAGATTACTACTCAGGTCAGGCTGGGTATTGGTCAGCAGGTGATGAGCAGTTGGATTGCCTTCCCTTGTTATTTCTCTTATAATTATTCTTATTGTTGGTAGCAGTAGTGGTTTGTGTTATACCTCAGTTACTGGACTGCTCTTATCTCAACCCGTGGGAGTTACATTCTTTCGATTCTCCTCCCCATCCCTCCAGAAGCGGGGGAAGGAAGGAGGGAAAGCCTACAGCACCTGGGATTTCCAGGCAGTCTCCCATCCAAGCACTAAACGAGCCCGATCCTGCTTAACTTTCAAGGTCAGATGAAATGGTCATGGGTAAAACACACTCTGGATGCATGCCAACATGGTGATCCCCATCACGACCAGCAGGCAGGTCTCAAGGGTTTCCAAAGGCCATTCAAAACCTTCAGAACTCTCAATTGATGCCATAAAAACTTGGGGGGGGGGGGGGGGGATGATGGCTGGAAATGTAAGGAAGTGTCTCCTTCATAGGTTGACCACCCAAGGAGTGGAAAAAAGATGTGTAAGTGCTAAACACTTCCATTATATACCTCCCAAAGTATAGAGTTGGTGACCACACTGGGAATGCAAGCCAGATCATTTTCATGATCAATGTGTCTATTGTATTACAAGTCATTACCATAAAGTACAATGAAACAAGAACCTTAGCCTATGGCCCCCAGCCAATAAACACTAACACAGCAAAGACTAGCTGTAAGTAAGGTACCGACATGCTGAAACTCTGAGATCAAGAGCAACAACTTTGGGAGCCAATAAATCAGCATTGTGATGAGTGACTATTAATCCGAAACAATGAATGCTTATCACAAATACGATTAGACACACTCTGGTCAGACCTGTCGTTATCTCAAACATTCATACGCCACATTGGATGCCACAAAGAGCTGTTCTGGTTTAAGCCCAGCCAGTAACTCAGAATCATGCAGCTGCTCATTCACTCCCCTCCTCCTTTCCTCCCCCCACTCCCAGAGGAATGGGGAGGAGAATCGAAAGAATGTAACCCCCACCAGTTGAGATAAGAACAGTCCAGTAACTAAGGTATAACACAAACCACTGCTGCTGCCACCAATTATAATGATGATTAGGGAAATAACAAGGGAAGGGAATACAACCACTCGCCACCCACCAGCCAATACCCAGCCCGACCTGAGCAGTGATCTAGCCCTTCCAGGTAACTGCCCCCAGTTTATATACTGGGCATGACTTGCTGTAGTGTGGAATATCCCCTTGGTCAGTTTGGGTCAGGTGTTCTGTTTCTGCTCCCTTCCAGCTTCTCCTCCCTGGCAGAGTGTGAGACTGATAAAGTCGTTGGTCAGAGCAAACACTTCTCAGCAAGAACTAAAAACACCGGTGTTATCAGCACTGTTCCCAGGCTGAAAGTCAAAAACACAGCACTGTACCAGCTACTAAGAAGGAGAGAAATGACTGCTACTGCTGAACCCAGGACACTGCCTTTAACTGAAATATCTTTAATATTCCTATCTGCAATCAGAATTGTTCCTATTCATTCCATAGAAGACCCTTGGAAAGGGTCAGCAGTAGAGCTCAACACCTGGCCCTGGATTTTGAGTGACATTTCTCAGCTTTTTTTAAGCTGTATATCACAGTTAGCAGTACAGATGTCAGCGGGTGTAATTTGTGCCTATTTCTGTCTCTGCTCCAGGACATATGCCTCTAAGTAGCCACTTGCAAATATCACAGCACAGCTGAGGATTCTCTGCTGCTATGGGACAATCAGCATGCAGCTCTAAAACGGTGAAGCATGGATGATTTATGACAAGAAGAAAGGCAAGCTTAGGACTGTCAATGCAATTCCATTCTCCTCCCAAATCATCTCTCTGACTCTCAAATCATCTCTCTGACTGAGGTTAGATTTTTCCTAGAAAGGACAGAAAAGGCAGATGTTGTCTTTGATAAAGTAATTTACCCCCAGACACCAACAGGATCTACAGGAAAGAAGGTAATTGCATTCAACCATGTGAAAATGAACACCCACAAGGTCTAGCTGTAAGTGCATATGGAAACTGTCAGTTAAAGATTGGGAGTCTCTTTACAGAAAGGCAGCAGGAAGCAAAAGCACTGACACAGACAATCCCTTTACTTCCAAACCTCCTCTCCTTTGATGATTAGTTGTAAAACATTTGCATTAAGGTGAGGCAACCTTGCCAAAGTGATGTATTTATTACAAGAATTCATCCATTAGAATAATGTATAGATCAGGCACTGTGATTAGTGGCAGCAAATAAACAAGGGCTTCTATCTACTAGTTGCAGTGGCAGTAAGCTTTTGCTATACAGCCAGATACAGTATGGCCCAAACCTCTCACCAGCCAACATATATCTACTTGAAGACACTTTTTTTTTTATTAAGAAAAACAAGGCAGAATATTCAACAGAAAATGTTGGTGAATCATTTACAACAAATTAGAAGGGGAATAGGGAGAGCTTTACATTAACAAGTATGGAGAGATAAAAGTATAAGGGGGGAAAGAAAGCGCTAGACTATAAAACACCTCATGTACATCGAAAGAGGGGAAAAAAATCCTCCTTTGGTGTTTGGCTGTCAGTGAAATAAAAACTCAGAGTTAAATAATCTGGAATAAGATGGTCCATCTTGTTTATATGGCTTTGCTGACAGATATAGCAGATTCAGATCTTTCCTTACAACAAAATGGGAAGAGGTTTACAGCCATGCACTCCTTTCTCCCTCCTTTTTCTCTGACTCCCTTTCTTCAGTTAGTGCTGCCACTGTCACCAAAAATGACTCACTTTTCTGAGCAATATCTGCTCAACTATGGCAGAACTGTTCTGCTCTCCAGCCCTCCTGCCAGCCTGAGCACATCACCCATGGGCCCAGGCAATCACTACACGCACCTCTGGCACGGCGCACTGGTGGGTCTCCCATCTCCCAGTCAAGGACAGTAAGCCCAGGGGTCTTTGAGTTACAAGTGGAAATCAATTTATAAAAAGAGATTGTGTAATTTTTGTAAATACAGAAAAGTCTGAGGAACATTGCTGAATAATGTTGATAAAGTTTTCTCTGTTGAGTCTTCGTTTATGGAAAGTAGAGCAAAACAGACATATTATCACTGAGTATAAGAGCAACACAGTGATAGCAATCATATGTAATCCTTTGGAAACACCTGACCCCCAAAGACTGCTTATTTTATATAAGATGAATTACCAGCAAAAACAGATAATAGGAATGTTGCTATAATATACTGTCAGCCATTTGGTCAGGTTCACTGATTAGGTTACATATGTTTGTTTCAAAACTAGCTGGAAAAAGGACAGAGAAATGCATTCTCAGAGGCTGGATAAAAGAGTGAACCACTGTGTCCCCATCTTGAACAAAGATCCTCTTACTCAGAAAA
Source organism: Myiopsitta monachus (assembly GCA_017639245.1). Classification (NCBI taxonomy): domain Eukaryota; kingdom Metazoa; phylum Chordata; class Aves; order Psittaciformes; family Psittacidae; genus Myiopsitta; species Myiopsitta monachus. The sequence goes on from CM029917.1 coordinate 48,952,430, forward strand.
AGCTTCAGAACAATGCTTTTCCAGTGAGGAGAATGTGTGTCAAAAATACCCTCAGTCTAATCCTACATAAGCTAATTTACAATCTATGCAAACTTTTATAATAGATCTCAACACCACAGTATTTTAACAAAAAGGAAATAAATACTGTGTCTTCAGGACAGTCAATGAGAATTAGACTTGTGTGAGACATTGCTGCTTTTGGTATTTTATCTATGATGGCTATTCATAGATCAAAGACCAATCACTTCTACAGAACTGAAATATTTTATGCAAGTAACAGATTTCTAGGTATATGATACATGTTTTCTGTCCAGGAAGTCCAATATCCCCAATTTAATTTTAGCTACTGTAAAAAATCAAGCAATATTCCTGCCCTGCAAGATATCTCAAAATATTATCCTGTTACAAATGGCACACTTAGGAGCAAGTATTTCATTGCAGAAAACATAAAATGTTTCACCCAGACACCTGAAACAACTCATGATGCCCCTTAACAATAATGAAACTTAGGACGTAAAAGGTTGTTTGACCTGGCTCTTGAACCACACTGTTCAGAACATGTAGCCATCCCTGACTGGGGTCAGTAACACAGGAAATACGGAAATAAGCCTAGTCAGTGTAAATTTTTTACAAATTGAAATGGCAGATTATTTGCACTTTCTCTTCACTCCCTTGTACCTATTTTGATGCTAAAAAGAGTACATCACAGTAAAAACAAAGGAGTTAATCATTTACAGATGGCAGTCGATTAATTTACCTACAAGATGTGCCCACCAGCTGAGGATGTGTACCTCCATACCAATGCTAGAGAGAGCTATACAGATTGATAATTACCTTACTCACTGCAAAACCAGCAATAAGTGACAAGAACAACCTGCTAACAGCATTAATTAAATTAAACCCTTGGTAAATTTGAAGTGCATATAGCATCATCAATATGCAGTTATTCAGATCTAAACCGGATTATCACCATTGTTATATTTCATCACAGCACCTGCCTTCAGCAAAAATTTTATTGTGGTGCAATAGAAGCCAGTTATGCAGCCACAAAATTTCTGTACTTCTTACTCAAGTGTTATGCCATCAGAAGTTGTTGTCATGATACCAGTTTGCCCAGCAGTTATAACCGTGTCAGAAAACAAGCCATGCAATGGAATGATATCAGTCACTACAGGATTGCTTTGTATTTTCTATAGGTATGATAGAATATAGGCAAGAAAAAACATACATGTTAAACAGTAACTCAGAAAGAAAGTATAAGGCCATTGCACAGTGATATAGACTGTGAATCTGGCTTAAAATTGGTAGAAGACTTATTCAATTATAAAACTGTTCAAAGTGAAGCTAAGAATAGCTGTAGAAAGATAATTACATTCTTACGATTTAGTGCTGCCATTTGATTGTTTGAAATGTTTTTACACTTTCAGAACTGATGTAATATAAGAACAAACACACTTATCTCATGTTTAAGTCAAAAGCACTTTGCAAATATTTCATGCTGTGTAGTTTAGAATTTGTGTAACAGTTAAAGATCTTATTGAGCTGGAAAATACAGATTCAATTTGTTCTGCAGTTATTTTGCAGTCAAGTAATATAATTCTGCTTGAAAACTTGGTAAAACACAGCTGACTGTTCACAAGTTTCCAGCAGTACAAACTGGCAGTAGTATTTGATAAAATACACAGATTTCTCAAATTTGGAAAGTTGCTCTGACAATTTTGAAAGTGTAAATTATGTAACTTCATACATATTCATATTTTCCTATAACGATTTTGCTATAACCATATTGTATATTTACATGTTTGTGTGCTAGAAAAAAAGAAATTGTTTAAGTAGAAAAATAAATAGCTTAAAAAAGAAATTGAGTCCACATATTAAAAGAATTATACACATAAAGAAAATGGAAAATTATAGCTTCATTATCCTTAACTGTAAATAAGCATAAGAATTACACTGTGTATCACTCATATGTAGTTAGCATATAATAAAATTAGTAATATATTGTAAATAGTTTTAAACTGTCTTCTGTGTATAATTTTGATAAGCTAAGATAGAAAAGTGAGAGCTCCAAGCAGTATAATATCTTTGTCGAAATGTTTTGTTTTAAAAGCAAATCATTACATAGATGCATCAGTTTTAACAAAGCTTCGAGCATGGAAGATGTCTAAGGTCCAAGGTGTATACTGCTGGTTACTCTTGACTAGAGACACTCAAATTGAAAACTTAAGCTTTCAGACTAGTGATGGTTATTTCTACAATTCCATTTCACAGAAATGTATAAATGTTTTTGTTTCAGTCTCACACAGAATGCTGGTGAAAGATGGCTGAGGTTCTCCAAAAATCAGTAAGGAGTCATTTTAACAAGGACCTTTTCTTATTATTGGGTTTTAATTTTAAAAACAACTATCAAATAGTAGTATGACTCATACAAGGATCAAACCATTCTCAAATTTAGTGCAATCATGACAGTTCCCCAGAGACTAAAATGAAAGTTATTCGAACACATGAATTGATGGACACATGGCACCTTAGCACTAGCAAAATACACTTTAGAGTATATTGGGCCTTTCACTACCTACCTACACAATTCTTCAGCCATTACAAGCTTACCTTTCTACGCTAAGTTGATGTGCAATACATTTATGTCAGTCCTTTAGCCTACTTACAACCCACTGACATAGGTGTAATCACTGGGATGTTGCAGTTCTCCACACCTACTACATCTATAGCTGGCAGATATTCTTCATGGGATTCCCATTATAGAAACAGAACAAGGCAAACCCACCTACCTGAAATCAAAGAGCAGCAGAAGACTACCAGACTGGGAAGACTACCAGCTCACTGTCAGAAGTTAGAAGCAAGCCCAGGTAGTCAGTCAGTCTTTCATGTCAGAAAAATAAATACCTATTTCCAGTATCAGTAAGAAGTTTCTGAAACAATAAAGGTCTATGAAATAACCCAGACCTAAGCTGTGTTATGCAGCTTCCACACAATAGCTACTCACCAAAGATAAACTGGAACTTGTATTTACTTTTGAATCTGACAAATTCTTTAACTGTTTGAAAGCATTAAGAAAATACAGGTTTTGAATACTAAAGACATAAGATATATTTTGCACATTATCCTAAGCAATCTACAAATTATAGTACAGCTTCATTTCTTCAGCTGAAAGGAAAATGCAGTGTCCTAAGCACTACCTCGGAACACATGTATTGAGTAAAAATAAAACCCGACAAATATTTATGGAGATGTTTTCACCTACCCTTTCTTTCTTTTTTTAGATCAGTCAAATTTCAGGAGGCTTTTGTTACCCTAATTTGGCTCAGTTTTAATTTCTTAGACACATCTTTGCAGATGCATAAGGTGAATTAGAGTTTCATAACTCCAACTCACACTAACTCAACTCTAAGTTGCAAGATACTTTCTTGCAAATGCAGTATTTCTGGATCTAATGTGCAGAGCTGTCCATGGTAAATGAGTTTATAGAGTACGTTGAAGAAAAAATCCCAAAAGTATGCATGAATATTACACATGCATACATATATTTCTGTATACATGAATATATTTATTACATGTACACTTGTATATATCTGTAAGAAGGCTATCTCACTTGATCCAGAGCTAAAAATTTATTAGCACAAGATTTGAGAAGAAATTGTGAGACATGAGGAAGCAACATCAGCTAACATTTATTGAGTTACTACCACAATTAAAGCAAATCCATTTCATAAAGCACCATCCCTTTGAAAGGGAACCTCCAGTGCTCTGCACATAAGCTGCTGTATACTGAATTCCTTTGAAACAAACACAAACCATTTCAGACCACCACATTGAAAGAGTAAGGTGGTATGTCACATTGAGCAGGAACTCACCTACAGATCTGCTGCTACTGCTTAAATGTCACTCTGGGACTTAGCTGAGACTCACTAACAAGGATGTTTTCCACCTATATGAAACAAATATTATACTATTTGCAGCATCAATTAAGGTAGATAAAGTAATAGTCTAACTGAATGCTTGAGGAAGCTATTGGTTTTGCTTTCACTCTATGATGGATTACACTCTGTACTCATGCTATGAAGCTGGACATGGGATCAATAGTTTCTTCTGCTTGGAACACCTCCTTGCCTGGAGCGTAACATATCTAATTTAAGATATATTGCTCAAGCTTTCTTCTCTTACTGAAGGAATAATAGATAATAAAACAAAAACAAAAACAAAAAACAAACAAACAAACAAAAACCCAACAAAACAAAACCCAAAGTACTTTATAGGTGTAATTTCCCCACCATTGTGTTTTAACAAAGTTTCAAGTAATTTCCTCAGCTTAAATTCCACAGAAGCAAAAGGTCCATTTAACTTAGGACACATTCCAATTCTCACTTGGTATAAAAGAATCTCCCGATCAGCTCAGCTGGAGAAAAATGTCTGTGTTTGGAGCCTTGTGCTCTTAAGAGGACTCTTTAGGGACAGTGCAATGCACTACACTGAGTTTGCGAATTAAATACATGAGAAAAAAATAGTTCGGATCACGTTGGGTTTTTTCTTGTTCAAGTCAAGCTCACAGGAGTGGAAAAAATATTCTCCATTTTGTATTCTTAGGAACTAGGATGATGATGCATATTGAAGACATCATGTTGCAGCACCAAACAGGACAATTCCAGGCTTCTCAGCATTTTACTCAAACTTGAAGGAGCAATTTCATACAAGAGAAACATAACCAGGGATTATCTCAGTCTGCCAGGAAACAATTTTTTTTATTTTAAGGAAACCTAAGGTGGACAATTTTTTTAGCAATGCAAACACTTTTGTTGTCTCTAGCTTTTCCCTTTCATATCAGAAACAATAGTATTTAGTCATACTTGGCCAGCAACCAGTCCTCTTAAGAGTACACTTCATACTCAATTGGCAGAAATAGTATTGTTGGCAATGTTTGTGGCTCAAAAAAAAAATCAAAGAAACAAAAACCTCACAAAACAGAGCTTTGTGATCAAACCACATCTAAGACATCAGAAATACATAAAGACTATTTGATGAACCTTTTTTCAGGGCATGAAATGTATCCATATTTTCAAGTTACAATTATATTACTTCATTACGGGTTGTTGTTTTTGTGGTTTTTTTTTTTTGTTTGTTTGTTTGGGGTTTTTTTATGTCTTGCCCATGATGTTACTAAGGGCAAACTCTTATAGAAGCTAGTAGGGCCTTGGCTCAAATAAAAGTCCAATAAGATATCCATAGGATATAATGAAATCTAAAATACCTACACTTCTCTACACTCGCTCATAGAATCCATCTGCCACTCAAAACAGCTTACTGAAAACAGGTGTTACTCCTCAAGATACAGAATGCAAAGAGCAAATTGATAATTGCTTCATAGTTCACATCACCAGTTGACTTCTGTGATTATGAGTAATACAAGACACTCAGCTGAGTTTCTAACTGCATGTGCATTGCTTTTGATAAGTGTCCAACAAGTCTGAAGCATCAAAATCAAAACATTACACAGTGAAATTTTCCATCTTAACGGACATGAAAGAAACATCTGTCCTCCAACAGTGAAGAGTTCTATCAAAATGCTGCCAGTACTCAGTTCTTGTCATCTCAAATATCCCATTAAATGCTGTAAACCACTTTGCTGTTTCAGCTCTTTCTTATTATTTCACAATGCACTGAACCAATATCTTTTTCAGTTGAATGTACTAGAAAAAAAAATCTGTAATGTACCTAGAAAAAAAAAATCTGCACCAAGAGCCTATTTTTTCCTTTTAATGAATCAAAATATGTTAAGCTTCTCTCACCAAGAACAACCTTCAAGTCTGTATTTGAGACAAACGTGCTTACATCAACACTACCTTCTAGAGCAAATTCTGGTCAAACTTCTTAATGTTAAATTTATATCACTTGGCTTCCTACTCTATTCTTTCCACAGTCTAATTTTCACCTTGCCCAAGATGCATGCACAATCTTGAATTATCTACTCCTTCCCATCTTCTCAGTGCAGATACTAAACGTATCATACACCTGTCATATACATACACCCATCATACACCTTTTATATACATACACCTTTAAAAAGGTACATTTCCATTTAACACATAATAAGTTTCTATTTTTTGAAAAGGCACATGGCATACTACACATTACATACAGATATGTAGGGGTAGCAATGAAAATATACAGCTTTTATTATCTTTAAGGAATGAGAGAAATCTTTTGCCTGAGTTTAAAACTTTTTTCTCCCAGATTTCAAAGGTTTGGATCTTTGGAATCAAGTGTTTCTTGACACAACTGATACAACTTTTTGTACCTCTGTATGTGTCATGGGTTCAGCAGCAGCAGTCATTTTTCTCCTTGGTAGCTGGTGCAGCGCTGTGTTTTTTGAATTTGGGCCTTGGAAATGCGCTGATAACACCAGTGTTTTCAGTTACTGCTTGGTAGCATTTTGTCTGGCCAAGGACCTTCTGAGTCTCATGCTATGCCAGGGAGGAGGGGAGAGCTGGGAGGAAGCAGAGACAGGACACCTGACCCAAACTGACCAAAGAGGTTATTCCATACCACAGCATATCATGTCCAGGATGGGAAGTTAGGGGGCGGAGACCCGGAAGGTGGGGGAAGTGGACTGGGGGTGCACGGCATGGTCAGGTTTTTGGTATTGGGGGTTTCGCTGCTGGGGGGTGCACTGGCTGGGTCGGGCTTGGTGAGCAGTTGTATTCTCTTTCCTTGTATTTCTCTTGCATTATTACTGATGGTAGCAGTAGTGATTTGTGTTATACTTTAGTTTACTAAACTGTTCTTACCTCAACCTGTGCGAGTTGCATTTTTTTATTTTTTTTATTTTTTTTTTTTTTTGATTCTCCTCCCCATCCCTCCAGGACTGGGGGAAGACAGAAAGAGGGGAGTGAGTGAGTGAGTAAAACTTTGTGAGTAGTTAGCCTCGGTGAGGCTTAAACCATGACAGTATGCTAACATATTTCTGCTATAATAGATATGAGCAATAAGAAAAAAAAGACTTTTCAGTTATTCATATTACCCAGAGTTAAAACATCAATGGTTTTATAATAAGCATTGAGTAGAAGAGCGAGTCTGAAAGCTCCAGTAGCAGCATGGATGACTAAGGACCTCCCCCATCCATACTTCCTCTGAAGTAAACTCATCGCAGCCACACCTCCATTTGCCACCTTCCTCCAGGTGGTGCTTTTTCTCTGCAATTTCTCCAAAATTAACTAGAGGAAGTACTAAAAAATACTACAAAACAGCCTGGGACCCCAAGAGTCTCTTCCTCTTGAGTTGCTGACCTCATTGTATGCCACATCACAGATCAGAAGTTGTTTTACCATTTCATACCAAGATTACATAAGTATTTGTCATGGGTTCAGCAGTGGCGGTCATTTTTTTTCTCTTTCTTGGTGGCCAGTGCAGCGCTGTGGTTTTGATTTTGGGCCTGGGAGCAGCGCTGATGACACCAGTGTTTGTAGTTGCTTCTTGGTGGTGTTCTGGTTTGACCAGGGACGTTTCTGGGCCTCGTGCTATGCCGGGAAGGAGGGGAGAGCTGGGAGGAAGCAGAGACAGGACACCTGACCCAAACTGACCAAAGAGGTTATTCCATACCACAGCACATCATGTCCAGGATGGGAAGTTAGGGGGCGGAGACCCAGAAGGTGGGGGAAGTGGACTGGGGGTGCACGGCATGGTCAGGTTTTTGGGTACTGGGAGGTTCGCTGCTGGGGGGTGCACTGGCTGGGTCGGGCTTGGTGAGCAGTTGTATTCTCTTTCTTTGTATTTCTCTTGTATTATTACTGGTGGTAGCAGTAGTGATTTGTGTCATACCTTAGTTACTAAACTGTTCTTATCTCAACCTGTCCTAGTTGCATTCGTTTAATTCTCCTCCCCATCCCCCCGGGACTGGGGGAAGAAAAGAGGGGAGTGAGTGAGAGATAAAACTTCGTTATTAGCCTGAGTGAGGCTTAAACCACTACAGCTTTTGGCGCCCAACGTGGGGCACGAAGGGTTGAGATAAAGACAGAATAGCCACTCGTCACAATGTTCTCAAAGCTGTTGCTCTGGTTCTCAGAGGTTCAGCGTATGATACTTTACTTACAGCCGGTATTTGCTATCTTAACGTTTTTCACATCTGTCTTTTGGGTTAAGGTTCTTGTTATAGTGTACTTTATTGAAATGGCTTGGAATACGGGCGAGCTCCAGAAGGGTGGAGGGGAAGCTGCGGCGGGGCAGCCCCGGGAGCCGTCGGCGGCCGAAACGGCCCGGGAGAGCAGCCTGGGGGATCAAGAGGCCGGGAACGGGGCGGCAGAGGAGCTGAGCCCCCCCCACCGAGCCCAGCCCGGTGACTGCCGAGCCGCGGGAGGAGGCAGCTGCCGACCGGCCGGAGGAGACGGCAGAGAAGCCGAGGCCCGAGGCCGAGCCGAGCCACGTGGCTACCGAGCGGGGGGGGGCAGGCGGCGGCCGAGCCCAGCCCCGCGGCTGCGGAGGTGGCAGAGGGAGTGAGCGCGGCGGCAGCCGAGCGGGGGGTGGCGACGGAGAAGCCGAGCCCCGAGGCCGAGGCCGAGCCAGGCCCCGCAACGACCGAGAGCATTCCCCAGCAGCCACCCGCAGAGCCCCGCGAGCCAGAGCCCCAGGAGGGTGCAGGAGACCACGCGGCACTTCCCAGCAAGGCAGAGGAGGAAGATCTGGACTCAGACAAAGAGCAGCTGGTGGTGAGAGAGCCGGCAAGCACAGCAGCTACACCAGCCCCAGGGACAAGTACAGCAGCCTCATTTGAGAGTTCCGACGGTTTTGAATGGCCTTTAAGCACCCTTGAGACCTGCCTGCTGATTGTGATGGAGATCACAGTGTTGGCATGCATTCAGAGTGTGTTTTACCCACAACCATTTTGTCTGGTACCCAGTGTTAAGCAGTGTGGGGTGTGGGTCTTGTCTGGGGTTGGGCTACAATGTAAGACGACCAAGAGATTTTCCCCAAGGCTGGACAGTCATGAGTGGCAGAATGTGTGGGACAGTGTTTGCGAGTGCGAGTATCTAGCCCACTGGACCCCTCCTGTGCTTTGGAAGCATCAGAGATGGAAGGCAGCTGTATGGAGTCCCCAATGACAAGCGGCTAAAATTGAAATGGCTCAGACGGACTTAGATGGCAACATCAGGGTGAATTATTTTGAGCCTGGTGGGCCTATGACACCTTAGGCCATAAGGGCAGAGGTGCAGCATACAGATGGACTCATGATCGAGGGGTGGACTTATGATCGAGGGGTGGACTTAGCAATGGACATTATTGCCCAGGTTATTCACGAGTGTGAACACTGCACAAAGCCTCCCCTGCTCTGAAAGACTCTTACAAAAGATGGAGCCTGATATCATGGACTGGATGGACTCAGCAGCTCTATAGGGATTGGTCCATGCACTGGGGGATGATCTCCCTCTGTGTGCGTGTGTGTGTATGCATATATACACATGTGATGGTATATTGAAAATGTGGGATCTGAGCACGACGTGAATGGTATGGAATAAGGGGTGGATTGTCATGGGTTCAGCAGTGGCGGTCATTTTTTTTCTCTTTCTTGGTGGCCAGTGCAGCGCTGTGGTTTTGATTTTGGGCCTGGGAGCAGCGCTGATGACACCAGTGTTTGTAGTTGCTGCTTGGTGGTGTTCTGGTTTGACCAGGGACGTTTCTGGGCCTCGTGCTATGCCGGGAAGGAGGGGAGAGCTGGGAGGAAGCAGAGACAGGACACCTGACCCAAACTGACCAAAGAGGTTATTCCATACCACAGCATATCATGTCCAGGATGGGAAGTTAGGGGGCGGAGACCCAGAAGGTGGGGGAAGTGGACTGGGCGTGCACGGCATGGTCAGGTTTTTGGGTACTGGGAGGTTCGCTGCTGGGGGGTGCACTGGCTGGGTCGGGCTTGGTGAGCAGTTGTATTCTCTTTCTTTGTATTTCTCTTGTATTATTACTGGTGGTAGCAGTAGTGATTTGTGTCATACCTTAGTTACTAAACTGTTCTTATCTCAACCTGTGCGAGTTGCATTCGTTTAATTCTCCTCCCCATCCCCCCGGGACTGGGGGAAGAAAGAGGGGAGTGAGTGAGAGAGTAAAACTTCATGAGTTATTAGCCTGAGTGAGGCTTAAACCACTACAGTATTCAAAATTATTAAATTTTAAAAGTTTGAATTATTACATTTTACTACTTAAAAAAACCTGAGAAATCCTGCACATATCAGAACACAAAATTCAGGGAGAAACCACAGGAAGACAACATGCCTAGCATGAGAATAAAATGACAGTATGGGGAAAGGATAAGAATAATGTTCAAGTGGAAACTAAATCAACACTAGTGAGGAAAAGCTTTTCAAAACTGCTGATCCTGCATTTAACAGAAAAATCAGAGCAAACAAATTCACAATAGTAAAGATATGAAATCTGTTAAAGACAAAAACATCTCCAAAGAGAAACAAAATGTGCTTTAAGATTCTGTCCATTCCTTGGAGTGACAATGTGAGTTACTTATTACAAGCATTTGTGGTACCCAGAGGGGCCTGTTCACATTCCAGTGAGGCATAAACATATGGAGGAGCAGAAACAGCCCCTTGTGTTTCCAGGTGGGAGACTTCCAGATGTGCTAAGGAGGGCTCTCAGACAAGTTTTGTACAACAGTCACAGCTGGATAAAACAGATGAGTCCCAGAGCATACATCTCTCAAAGAGAAGTAATACCTCCAAGCAACCACTGATAACACAAGGGATTCCAAGCTGTTTTAGGGACTGAATGTTGTCAGCAAGTTCAGGTGGTGTTGCAAGTATTCTAAATTGTGTTAGATAATGTCCTTTATTCACTGTTATTATAGCAACGTTTGACTGGATAACTGTGTATTTGAGACTAACATAATACGATTCAGAGACACTTGGAATAAACACCGAATGAGGCAGATCTCTCAAGTACATGGTCCCGGTGCAATTCCTAAACACTCTTCAATCACACATCTCTTCCAGGTATGCAATGCATTTGAAATTCATATTAAAGAAGCCCCTTCAAATAACTACCTTTCCTACTCTGAGCTGAAGAGCCTGCATTTCTGTGTTCTCCTGAGGAATTCCTATGGCCATTCCACTACTCCCTCCACCTGAAAAGGCCTCAAATCACTGTTACATTAAACCTAAAGATTAAGCCAGCAACTTCAGTTACTGGCTTACAGGAAATGCAAAGAAATAGCTTTTAACACAGTAAAAAGTAATCCAGAAATTTAGCTGCGAAGATTATTCAGTATATAAAATACTGTCTTTATTTCATAACCTAGACAAAGGTTACCAAAACAGTGAATAGTTAAAAAAATGTGTCAATGCAGAGCAGGTTAGCAACAATTTTTCAAATATAAATGTGTTTATATACATTTCTAATACAAACATGCAGTTTTATATACATTTTTAACACAACCATACAGTAATCCCAGGATAATCCCAGCATGCTTGTCCTGTTGCTTGTTTTTGGGGAATATAAGTGTACAGATACGTGTTTCTTACTAGCCCCAAGATTGATTCGCATTGAAATATAATGATGAAATACAATTTTTTGCTATATATTTTTTACGTAATTGCAACACTGCTTCAGGAAGTATCCTGGATAGTCTGCATTTGTTGAGCTCTCTTCACTTTGGTATTTTTTTTTCATTCTAAATCAACCAAAGCAAACCTTTAGTGCTTCTCTCACAGCCAAATATTTGCAGATTTGCATCTTCTCGATGACATTTGGGCTCCCTAAGCTCTGTAGAGTCTCTAGGCAGACACATTACTTATGGTTATCCAGGAATCCATTTAAGTAAGTGCTTCTCTTACACAGGAAAACAATGTGCCTGTTACTGGGAGGGAAGTGCAGATGTTCACACAGAAGGGAAAAGTTATCGGATGAAAAAAACACTGGCCTTATGAGCTCAGTTATTACATTTCTGTTTTGCGTATTCTGATAATGGATACTTGCAACACTACGTTCAATTTTAAGGAATACAAATGTCAGTGCAGTGAACTCTCCAGAATTTGAATGAGAAAAGAGGCATAAGCAGAACTATTTTATTGCCATTTCATTCTTACCATAGGTGCACCCAAGTTAAAAAATTAGGCCTTCAAAGCTGCCTCTCCCCAGCTACTTTCTGAAGTTCTTCAGCATGTTTTTCAAAAAGTTGAAGGCTTATCAAGACCTACTCAGATTTCTGCAGTCATGCCCTAAACCCAGGATTATCTTCCTTTCTTAGCCCTTCTCTGCCTGTCCACAGTCTCCAGACACATCATATTAAGCCATTATAAATCAAATGTGAAGGAGATTATATTTTCCCTCTGCCATTAGCCCCCATTCTTTTCTGCAACCCAGTACAATAGTATAGAGACAAAACCACCCATCCATAATATGGAAGTATACATTTTTATTACTCCTCTCAGTCTCTGCAGACACAGTGTGAAAGGGAGGCTGGGCTTCTTTTTGCACTCATGCTATCCCCACTTATACCAGAAACAATTTGACATTGACTGTGTCAGATGATAGAGTAATGTACTCAAGACTGCCAAAATGAGCAGGTAGGATGCTAAGTGGGTAGAGGCAAGTTCCTGGTGTCCCTGAGTGAAGTGTCTGATGATAAATTAAGGTAAAATGAGAACTAATGCTACTATAAAATCTAACTCCATGAATACTTCATAAAAATGTACTGAAGCTAATTGCCTACCTTGAACTTAACAATCTTAAGAGATCAGCCACAAGCCATCTGTGAAGCATCTTCTAATTTGAAGATTTCATTTGATATATATTTGTCTCCACCATTTAATGAAGTAGGTTCATTAATTTTTCAAGAGGTACAACTTATTTTATGAAGTGTAAGCTAAAAGGATAGCAGCAATGTAAGGCCATTCCTTAGATATGGTTCAAAATGAGAACACTTAGATTTTGTATCTTATATCTGTTATGAATAAAGCAATAAATACTGCAAAGAAATTACTTTAAAATATCATTTAACCCTGCAGCCACTTCCATCAAAGCAGTCACGATGGATGCAGCGCACAGGTTTGAAAGCACCATTATAAACTCACCTGATTGAGCTTTCTCCGGATTGACTGTTGCAACAAGGACATCAGGTGGCAAGGAAAGACAACTTTCTCCTTTCTTTCATAGCAGTTGCTGTTATTTTTGACCCTGACACTTCATTTTTATTACATCTTCTTCATCAACAGCACTTCTAAAAAGCTGGCTGGGACAGAGATTAACAATCCCTGATGTGTTTCTTAATTGGAGCATAAGCAACATACTGTCCCTCTTCCCATATCTGTTCCCAGAGACAATCAATATCCATTTCCAGCAAGAACAGCAAGATCTACTCCTGCAAACTTCCAGTCATACTGAGGGTATATTGATCCCTGGCTGTGTCTCAGGCTTTGGGTTTACAGGAGTATATGGACATATCTGAACAAGATCTGGCCTCATTTCAAGCTCACTGTAAGCTGAGTAACTCCACTTAATATCACCATGAGAACATGCTGAAATATCATACCATCTTGTTCTTTAGACTCAGCACTGCTCTAACAGCAGCTTTGACATTTTTAAGCAACCTGTAAGATGGGCGAGCCTATATCAAGCAATGAGAGACTGCCTAGATACTGTTCCCTCTCAGAAAAACCTGGGTGCAGATTGCAGGGTGTAGTACATACACAAAGCTGTCTCCAGCAGCTCAAGACTCCTCAACACCCCTGCTATGATGGGTATTATCAGGGCCCTGGGCTGAGTCTTCTGCAGGAAGTCTCTCCTTTCAGCTTGAATCCAGCCTCTGAACCTGCAGAAAGCTCCAACTGTCTGCAGAAACAGTACGGGGGAAACAGTGCCAGTAAAACCAAAGAGAAAGGAAGAACTTGAGGGAGTGTTATTACCGCTGAAACTGAAGATGACAGCATTTCCTCAGATGCGCACAAGGACTGTAAGGTAGAGCTGGCATTCCTCTTATCCCTGAGAGATGTCTGCGTATTCAACAAGAAAAAAAGTTGTGATGTCTCAGTGCAAGACATTTGAATATTTAGCTGAAAAGTCCAAATAGTTCTTTCTCTCTTACAGGCTTGGACTGTCTCCTCATAGTTAAAAAAAATAATAAAATTTGAAATTTCATTTCAGTTAATAAAGTTGTTACCAACTAGTCACCCAAGCCACAAGAATGGGAACAATGACAAACAACTGAAGCACACCCAAAACACTGATAAAAGGCTCTGAATTTTCAGCAAAGAGTAAATGAAAGACTATGGCTGCATACTGAAAACAATAGAAACACGTAAATTTATGTAAATCACATGCTGCTAAGAGCTTCAGATCTATTTGTATGCTGGAGGGAAGGGATGCCATCCAGAGGGACCTAGACACACTTGTGAGGTGGGTTGATGCCAACCTTATGAATTTCAATCAAGCCAAGTGCAAGGTCCTACACCTGGCCCAGGGCAATCCCAGACAGTTAAGAGGCTGGGCAGAGAAGAGATTCAGAGCAGCCTGAGGAGAAAGACCTGGGGTTCTGGTTGATGAGAAATGGACAGTAAGCCAGCAGTGTGCACTTGCAGACCAAAACGCCAACTGTACCTCGGGCTGCATCAATAGGAGTGTGACCAGCAGGTTGAAGGAGGTGATCCTGCCCCTCTACTCTGCTCTCCTGAGACCTCACTTGGAGTATTGTGTGCAGTTCTGGTGTCCTCAACATAAAAAGGACATGGAACTGCTGGAAAAAGTCCAGAGGAGGCCATGAGGATGATTAGGGGGCTGGAGCACCTCCCATATGAAGATAGGCTGAGAAAGTTGGGGCTGGCTGTGTGAAAGATCTCATAGCAACCTTCCAGTATCTGAAGGGGGCCTATAAGTTTGCTGAGGAGGGCCTCTTCATTACAGACTGTAGTGATAGGACAAGGGGTAATGGTTTCAAACTTAAACAGGGGAAGTCTAGGTTAGATATAAAGAAGAAGTTCTTTACTGTGAGGTTGGTGAGGCACTGGAATGGGTTGCCCAGGGAAGTTGTGAATGCTCCATCGCTGGTGGTGTTCAAGGGTGGGTTGGATAGAGCCTTGGGTGACATGGTTTAGTGTGAGGTGCCCCTGCCCATGGCAGGGGGATTGGAACATGATGATCTTAACATCCTTTCCAACCGTAACTGCTCTATGATTCTATGAAAAACCATGGTAACTGGTGTTTGAAAATCATAAAAAGGAGACTGATCGAGGAGTATATGTGAATTGGTCAGGCAAAAAAAAAAAAAATCATCATGCTTCTTATAGCTACGTATGATTTCTCATTATACAAATGTGCCTTGAAGAGTCACATTACCACAGTGTTATTACACCAAATAACTCCTGACCCCTGGGACACAAATTAAAATCAACCAGAACTACAACTCTATTTAAATTATAATAATACACCTCTAATTTCATAGAGAAACCTCATCATGAAGGTCATAACTGCAAATTGCCTACCACACACATTAGGCAGAATTTGGATTTATTTTAAATTAAAAACTAGCATTTCTTATACCCCACCAGCATACTGCAAGAGTTATTAAAACATTTTGGACAGCTCTAGTTTTAGTTTGTCTTCAACTTTTGTACTGTAGAAAAACAAGTGACTTATTTGAATTAACATTCTTGATACATTTTATGAGATGACCATACCTCTTTTTTGGCTTCTCTTCTCTCAGGGTACCAGAAAGTTAAGTTTGACCTTACCACCATAGAATGTCAGAAGAAATTTAAGAGCCTACAGTTAAAAACAGATTCAAACAATATTTCATCAGGTTAGGGGTTACCTTGCCTGCTACATAGATTTTAACACAATTATCCAAATAGGTAATTATTCATAAGAAATGTATTACTATCCCTGACAAACTCTAAGCAGCTCTGATAACCCAAAGTGGTTGCAAGACAGGTAGAATATTGCCAAAGTACCTTGCTTCTTCAAAGTACTAGTAAAACTTCTTTTTTTTTTTTTTTACCTCTCCCATGCAAGCCACACAATATAGGCAACAGTACTTATGTCCAAAGTTGCAAAGCCGGGACCTTTTTCCTGCCAGGATGCGGCTATTTGTCAACACCTCACATATGCTGGTTTCCAGCAAAAAGAAAACCATGGTACCCCATGGGTACTCAGCAAACTAAACAGTAAGCTCCTGCCCCACAGGTTAAGTGGAGGCACTGTGGTCCAGTGCTGACGTTGTGGTACTGAAATATCAAAGTCAGTCATCCAGATTCCCACCCAAGTAGGATCTGTTATATCAAAAAGATTTATATACTGGACATCTGTTTTATTCCCACTTTTCATGGACTTTGCCAGGAGAACATTTATTGTTGGATGGATTCATTCAGTAAAGAGTCATGATTATTTCTCTTGAGTTTGTTTCCTGCAACTTTTGAGCACCTCTGTGTATTTAATAGTGCACAATGATTGCTGTCCACGAGACTTGGCAATAACATAGAACAGAATATTTCTAAGAATAGAATATTTCAGTTGGAAGAGACTTGCAGTATATATCTTCCATCATTTTTATTCCACAACAATTTAAAATGTTTGACTGACTATGTACAAGTAACACTTAATCCACTGAAATACAGTCCACAATAATTAAATTAATTAAGGATGGAATTGAAGACTAAGGATAAAACTTTGAGAACATTGTCCTTGTTTAACATTTAACATTAAGCTTATAACATTTGTTAAAGGGCACAAAATCTAACTGTGGAAGAGCACTTAAAGACAAAACCATAAACAGTAAAAAAATTGAGATGAAACTGAAGGAATATAATCTAGACTCTGACTCAAAGCATTCAAAGTGAATGAGTGCCTATCAACTTCCATGGATTATGCGTTCATTTTTTAGTGATCCAGTGAGGCATTTTGCTAACAATGCACAGAAACATAACAGAGCATGAAATTATTTTATGAACATTTAAATCTTGAGGGATTTTTTTCCATCTGTAATTAACCAAGACAGAAAAACATCTATGCAACTAGCTCTCACAGTGTGCAGTGTGTTCTATTTGTCTAATGCCATGTAACAATAATTTTTATTTAAATTCAGTAGTAAGTGTTAAAAAAGCATCATATACTTGTGTAAAGTCTCATGCTGTAAAAGCAGGGTGAAGAACAAACAAATCAAATATTTTGCATAAACCATAAATACTGAAAACTTGGCCAAGAAATTTTAAGTGCAGTTCAACTGTTGATACAAAATTCTGTTCTCAAACTGCCAAAGTCATTCTGAACAAATGCCAATAGAGAATGAACCATCATGAGCTGTTAGCCTAATTCCTTTTTGCACAGAGAATTTTTTGTTAATTGTCCCTCTATCGTCTAGAACAAAGGTACAGGATAAACTTCAGAGCAACTTTCCAACTACAGTGTACTAATAAGTTTTCAACTTGGAGCAGCCAACATTTAAAAGAAAAGGCTAACAACTGACAGGAGATGAACAGAAGCCGCCTAAACTTAAACCCTTCCTGCACACCAGAATGCATTGTCTAATTTCACTGCACCAGCACTTCACAAGCAAACCACAGGTTATGAACTCATTGCAGAAAAGCCATTATTGAAAAAGTAAAACTGGACAAAGCTGATGAGTAGGGACAAACTGGAGTGACATTGGAAAATAAAGGGGACACAGACCATCAAGATGGACAGGTGACATGTATGCAGAAGAGTTACTGTCATGATTTGTAGAGCTTAAGTAAAGTGTTTGAATGACTGGGACTTACATTTGTTCCTAGAAATTTTGTGGTATCTAATATGGGGTCAAGATGGGAAAACAGCATACAGAAGTGTCTGTTTGAAGGGAATGGACATAGCCAAAGTTCCCTTTATGGTTAAAAGACAATGTGAAAAGTGGAAAGGGAAGCAAGGTCCTCTGAAAGTGAAGTTAAAACACTTGTTGTGAAAGAAAACTGGGAGCCTGCAGAATGCAAAGAGAAGTTAAAAATGGTAAAAGGCATCAGCAGTACACAAGCACAATCTTTTGGCAGTATGGTAAAATCATACATAAATTGGTTACACGAACTGGGATGTTAAGTTCTGAAAGCCTGCTCAGGAAGCAACAGAGCAGAGCACACATCTTATACATGTTTTAGAGAAAGAATCTGAAAAGCCCAAATTAATGCAACATAAGAAAACCTGATAGATGAGGTTATATATGCTAAAGTCACACTCCACAAGAGAAGGAAGCAAGCAACTGTGCCCCTTGGAGAAAACAGCTGAGGCAGAGTACCCCAGTTTGGTTATTTTAAGCTTGGTCTAACAGCAAAGAGATGGATATTGGGATAGATAGATCAAAGTGTTCATTCAGAAAGAAAACAATTCTGAAAGAGAGCTATATCTAAGAGCTGCTCACATGAAGGAAATTCTGTCAACACTTTCATAGAAAATCACTTGTTTCCCAGACCTGCAATTACAGCTCTTTTCATAGGTTATGCCTGCCTACAAAACATGATATTTGGAGAAACTGAAATTATCTCAGTTCAGTATTTCCTTTCCAGACAGCTTTCTCCTCATATACCTCTCTGGCTATAATACAAATAAGAAAGCAAGGGCACAGATATCTTGTTTCTGGGCCTGCTGCATAAAACACACTCCCTAGAGTAACAGAGCAAAATAGTACCAGATCCTTTTTTTCATTGCTCAAATTCAGTAGATGCCAAGCATTCTGTATGGGTGTAGAGGATTTTGATGCGGAGGATTTTGAGTTAAAACAAGCTGCTAGGAGAGCTTTAAGATAGCAGAGGAATGTTGCTGGGAGAGCCTTTAAGATAGCAGAGGGATGTCACTGGGAGAGTTTTGAGGTAGCAGAGGAATGTTGCAGGGGAAGGTTGACAAGATAAGAAGGAAGAAAGAAGCGAGGAACTAATATCCAATGAGAGGACAACAGCGAAAAGCAGGCATCCTATGGGAGACCTGGACAACACGCACAGATTAATGTAATCAAAGTGTTGACAATTTATTGTAATACAAGCATCATCTTTTATAGAGAGCTTCAAGATATTTGTACATTCAGCAATATGTGATTGGTTAATGCCTCCCAGCCCAGTGCTAGTAACAGCTTAGTGACTGGCTAATTATGACAGTGTATGTTCCAAGGTTGCAGTTATCAGTTTCTTCTTGCACATCTTACTCAGTAGTTTTCTGTGCCAACTTTCTCGAGCTTCTGCACGTACACGTCTTTTAGTAACCTTCAGGCAAGGCCTCAAAGCCTTTGGTTCACTACTTTACGATTGTCAAGTAGCTGTCTGGATTGCTCACATGACCATGTTCATTTAGGTATATTCCCACAGCATCCAATCAAGGCAACCCATGAGCAAGATATTAACCAATGAAGAAGTGACAATACCCACATGGGCAGCTACAGCTAGCCAATTGTTTTAGCCACTTTTACACGCAGACTTTTGTATAACCTATAAAAACCCTGGATTTACGCCAAGTAAATGATTTCTTTTGTAACCAGAAACGGGGGCTGTGCCTTTCATCTCCACAATTCTGCAGACAGTTTCACCTGCAAAACTATTGTGCATGAGTTTTGAAAGCCACCTGCTGACTTCAGAACCTGTGTTTTCATATGTATGTCAAAACAGCACAAAAACCCTTCACTCAGCAAACTAAAGGACCAATCATGCGTAACTCTTACAATGGTTGGAGTATTTTTTTCATTTGGGGTGGGAGGGTACTGGGTTTTGTTTTGGTTAGTTGTTTTTTTTTTTTAACCCAGTTCTTCAAATTCTCATGCTCAAGGTAGTAATTTTTAGGAAATCTCAGTGGGAATTTCTGGAATTTTTAAGATCAAAGTTATATACTTCAAATAAACATTTGAATTCATGTTTCAGCAAGATAAATGCTTTAGCTGAACACACAGACAAGATTTCCTAAGCTTTGCAGAATGTCATTTGCATATTTCCAGTGCAACTATTCTACATAAGCAAGTCCATGCAGATAAAGTTGATGTTTCTATTTAGGTTTTATCCATGCTGCATGACTGAACTGTGGATAACTTAGATGGACTTACAAGATAATAAACAGAATGACTCTATTTTGTTGCATTTTGCTGTTCATAATTTCCATTGCTGAATCCGTTGAATTGTTATTTGCATCAATATTCACCTATGTAACACAAAGTTCATACCAAGAACAAATAAGGCAACTCAGATATTTTTCTAATGAGAAAATTGAAACTTCAACAGTATTCATGATAAAATGTGTTGTCAGGAACAGCCAGGCCATGAAATTCAGTTTTATTTTCTCTAGAGAAGTTGCAGTGAGCAGTTTCATTATATTGAAATTGTTTTGTCAGCAAGCTTTAAGAGAGCAGTAAGGCTGTACAAAAGTACAGATGTTGCTTACTATAACTTATCAAAAAAAGAAATCATAACGTACTGATCTTTTCAGAGTGTTAGTATTATAAAAGTCAGAAATCCCAAAATGTCCTTATTAAAGAACTTGAGAAAGTACAGTATGAGTACCAGACAGTTGAATCAAACTACAGTGAAGAGCCTTTAAAGCTAATTTTTACAATGTAATTCAATGAAATCCTAATAAAAGGTTTTATCTTGCCATGATTATTAGATCATTACCTATAATAAATGTAATAGTGTTTGATACTGTAGTAAATTAAATATATCTTTTTCAGTGGCCAAAGCCATCTTTTGCCTTCTACCTGCTCTCAAACCATCATGTTTTTGGCTGACCACTGGTTAAGCTGTGATTTCACCTGTGAATAATTGAGGGAAAAAAGAACAAACCCTTCATAATCAAAAAAAAACCCAGCAAGATTTTGCATAAACGTTGTAATTGATCCTTTATATGTCATTAAATTGATCATTTATATGTAATTGATCCTTTACATGTGCCAGACCAGCACACTTGGAAGCAGGTTACCTCTCTGATCCATCAACACTGGAGAATTAGATGGAACAATGTCCATGTTGAAACCACCTGTACATGACCATGAGACCTTTGTCACATGACACGAGACACATGCACATGACCCTTCTGTAGAGTTCCAAGACTCAAAGTCCACTTTCATTACAAATTTCACTTTGTGCTTTCTCTCCCAAAATAACTGTCACCGAAAGTGTTCCAATAGGGTCTAAAATGCATTCAACTATGTCATGGAGATCTAAATTCATGATGCAGAACTCCTTTTGCTATCTCATTTTAAGTTTTCCTTCTTCTCATTTCAGACACTCTGTTTCCATTTATCCTTAGTCCTACTGTATGCATTGACATGAATTATTCAATTGCATTGAAAAATAATGTTTTCTAGAGCTCATTTTATTATTTCGGTCATTCCTCAAAATATTTTGAAACATTCATTTGTTTTTTTCAGCATACTTCAGACTGAAAACACTAAATTGCTTGAAAAATTCCCTTATACTTTTCCAGTTCATGAAATAATAAAGTTACCACTGGGGAACAACCAAGAATATTTCTCCAGCCTCCAAATATTAAAGAAAAACAACCAGTGTAGAAAGACAATTTCAAAATAGAACCTGCATTTTTTTCTGGCATGTTGAAAATACTAGATTAGAATGTATTGCCATCCCAAGAGGTCATGTTACCTGCAGTTAAAATGAAAACCAACATTTTCCATTAATGTATTATCTTTGATATCCAATGGCCCATCATGTCGTATTAAGTTAAGAGGTTAGCATACTCCACATTGCTGGATGTAGTACTGTGAGTAGTTATGCTATAGAATGCAATAGTTTGACCCTACATAGCTTAAGGGCATATGACAGGGAAGCACTACCACCACCTGAGGGGAAAATTAACCTCACTTAACAAACCACCCTTATTTACATCCCCTGCTTTTTAATTTTTGTTTTCTTGCTATAGCTGTGTAATAATGTCAAGATCTGACCTACTCCGAACTTGCTCACTGGGGGACAGAGCGCCAGTTTTTTCCTTACTGCAACTTCCATTTAAGAGATAAGGAAACAACCACTAGGAATGCAGTTTGTTGGCATGTCCTGGAACGATTTGAGATACAAAACTCCATTTCAGAGATGAAAAGGCAGTTTCTACTTAATGGCTGATGCTAGCTACAAGAAAAGTGTTATTAGCACCATAAAAGAAAAAAAAAATCACAAACTGTTTACAACTGTATTCTGAAGTCACAAACAGCACCCACATTTATAAGCTGCAAACATTGCTGGGAGTCAGAAGAAAGCCAGCATCCTTTGACTCCATCTCTATCGCCTTCTGTTCTGAGAAAATAGGTAATAAAAAAAAAAAAAAAAGCCTATTTGAGTGTAAATGGGTATGCAAAGGATGGAGTTACCCATCTGTAAACCGTTCATGGAAAGAAAGAGTATCTACATCATAGGTAAGTGTCATCCCAAGTAATTATTAACCAGTACATTTTCTGGCAATTGGACACACCCATAAGTCACACATACACACACCTACCTCAATAAAAAGTCTTGAAAATAAGACCTAGGTTAGGCTGAGAAAATTGGCATCTGCAAGCTCACTTCCCTAGAAGTTTAGCTCAAGCTGACTTAGGGCCACCTGGATTTTCTGCCAGATCCCCCACTAGTGAAAACTGCCAAATTAAGCTCTTCCCTTCTCAATTGTCACAAGAGTGCCCTATTTCATCTCCAGCCTTGATTGCCCCCTTAAAGTACACCACAGAAATATTTGCATCAAGCAGGAGGAGTGTCAATCATGGAACTAGGGTGATTATCCTAAAATCAGACTGCTGAAAAGTAAGGCGCAGTATCAGTTAAAGCATCACTAAAACCAGGTTATGACTACAGTCAGGTAAAATATTTGATAATTTCTTGTAATTTTCAGTATTTGGAAAACAATTTCCTGCCCATATGTTTTCACATTGTATTAGATGTTTCAGTCCCTGTCAAGTGTTGTACATTTTCATTACTTTATGATTCAAGGTGTTAATCATATTCAGTCTTCCAAGATGATTATCTGGTAACATTAACATATGAATGAACTGTGATTATCTCTGCTGTTCAGAATCCTTTGCATTTTGCAAAAAAAAAAAATAATAAAAGAAATAAATTAGTCTCCTTCAACTTCCACAATGCCTATTTAAAAAAAAAGGAATTATTATAAATTCAGAGTCTATGAAAATTATATGTTAATCAACATCAAAGTACAGAAAACTTTCACCTAAGTAGCAACACAGTTTTTGTGTCTTAAAAGAGGCCGGAGCTTATAGACATAACTCCCTCATAAAACACGCACATTCCTCACTTGCCATCTCCAGTGCCTTCATATTGTACTGATAAGACCTACAAAGTGCCAAATATCTGCAGCCATTTCTGAGGGACATACAGCAATTTACAGCATACAGTCATACACAATTAGAATGCTTCAGAATAGAGAGTAAATGTCAAGACTCCTGCTGTGAAACAGTATAAATTATGTAATGAAATTGTGTGAAGTTTGACACCTGAAGCAAAAAAAAAAAAAAAAAAAAAAAAAAAAAGAAAAAAGAAGCAGGTTATTTGATAAAGGCAGCATGATGAGAATACTTCTCCAGTTTACACCAACTGAAGCTCTATAAAGTACCTATATTTGTTCCTAGTGGCATTAATACAATCATTTTTGTATGTCTGAATTGATGTCCTGTTGCATAAAGAAAACAGGGAACATCAGAGCACCAGTACTGTGTAGAGCTATTGCTTACATATGTTTATGCAAGATTTACACAAGATAAGTGACTGGCATTTGGAGGGTGCCAGAGAGAGAAAAGATAAACTCTTTGAATTTATTTCACTTCCAAAAATATGGATACAGAAATGAGTCTGGGCTGCTCTGCAGGCCGCAGGTGCTCAGGTTCCCTCCACACATGCTGAAGCTGGGATGGTCTCAAAAGCACACCCAGTTTAGGCAGTCTAGCTGTAGTCCCTGGAGTTATCCTAGGATATGACTTCAGCATCAAAGTGCCTAAATTAACTTCCCGAAGTATTGTGACTGTCCACTTCCCTCCTGCTTGGATTTTGGCTAATAGTTCATGCTAGGGCCTGATGTATGCTGACCTAATGCAACAGCACATGAGCTCAAAGAAGAGCATCACAGAGGCAGGACAGGTAGACAGAAATTGCTCAAAGGCCAATATGCAGCCATAAGCACCTGCAGATTGCTGCCTCCTGCAGCTGCCATCATCACATATTGGGTTTCTGGCAGTTCCGTCAGAATCAGCTAGCTCATGGGAATGGTGGACACCATTATTTTCTTGCTGCAAGGTATAAAAACATCTGTTTACCCAAAAAGACTTTGAAACAAACCTAACAGCAGCTGGAACCCCAAGGTTTTTGTGCTTCCTGGTACGATACAGAGAATACCAGCACAGTGACAGAAAAGGAAGGATGAGCCCTCTCAGTGTTGGCTGGGTAGCTAATTTTGATCACAGGCGCACAAACTAAGAGTCACAAGTTATAATACTTCACACATTGGGGGGCCAAATAAGTGAATTCACTATAGCCTGTGCAAAGGGAATTAAACCATTGTTTGTAATATTTGGTAATGGGATCAAATATTTTATAGTACCTTGACCTGTAAATTTGAGAATCTCTAACAGCCTGTGGCAGGTATTGAGAGGGATTGAGCACAACTCTCCTCCATTCTCAGCAGGAATCAGTGGTGGACACAAGAGACCAAAATCTAGGCAGGAATACCTGACCTGGATTTATATGTATTCCACCTAGAAATTACATGGCCTACTCCTTCAGCTAGTTCCTGCTACTTCTCTTTCTGTTGAGCCTTTCATCATCAAGGTTGAATGATTAAAAAAAAATAAAAATCAAATTAGTCTTTCAATCACTTAAATTCATTTTAACTTCTTTATTACTCTCGCAGCTGATATGCCTGTGGTCCTTTTGATTCCTCTACAGTTCTGCCACTGAAAGATGTTCTTTTCAGAGAATACAAGAGAAAAAAACAAAGGGAAACATCAATGCATTACTATTTCATTTGTTTTTCTGTCACTCAACTAATACATATTTGTACTGCAGACCAACAGACAGCATCTCTTATCAGGCAGGAGCCAGGATCACCTATTTCAGAGTTTGGTAAATATTATCAGAACACCTGTATTCAAAACCAGAACTGATAAATCAAAGGCAGCAAATTAAATTAAATGTTTCTCTAGGTTCATAAGAAAAAACTTTAACTGGAGCATTTATATCTATTTAATTACGAGTTTCAACATTTTACCACTGTTTTATTAGTCCTTATTTCACAATGATGAAAGTGCATATGCTCTTCTTCATTTTAGTTGTTAATAGATAGTTTGCTTTCAATTTTATTGAAATTTTCAACATTCAGTATTTTTTTTTGCAAGCAATGGCAAGCTGATTGCTGAGCTGGACTTCAAGCTTCAGTGTGGCTGATGACTCCAGCATTTTCATAGAGTGAGGTGCCAAAAGAATCATCTACATGCATCAAACTAAACCTGGGTTCACTATTCTGTTCCCCAGTTACAGGCTGGTTCTAATAAAGGTGAAGGCTAAATTCCTGGCATTCTTGGACATTTGCTATTAATTTGCATTAAAATGTGTTTTCACTTTGAATTTCAAACCTCAGAGCCCCATTAAAAGTAGCATATGTTACGGAAGGAAATCCCATAAAGATAGTAAAACACCATAAGAATGCACCCTGCATTTTGTTTGAGCTACAGGCAAAAGAAGTACAGACTTCGTTGGGGTGAAGTCTGAACAGGGTAGGAATGATGATTAAGATCTGAGCAGAGGATTTGTACTTAACAGGACCTGTGATGATCGCCTAATATCTTTAAGCCAAAGCTTATAAGAATTTTGCATTTAGTATTAATTTTACTTTTGTTTTGTTGTTGTTTTTTGTTTTGTTTTGTTTTTGTTTTGTTTTGTTTTTTTATTAGGCAAAAAATATTATCCAAACAATTCATTTGAATGAAGATTTTTTAAAAATTGAAACAGACATTGTAAGGTCATCTGCAGAGAATCCTGATGAAAGATCATAGAGGTTTAAAGTATTTATCTTTACAGAGGATAGGACCAGGGAAACTGGATGCAAAGACTACAGTTATTTTCTTGACTGAAATCTAGACCAGAAAGAGAAAATTTGAATTTACTAGTTTAACTATTTCTGCTACATAACCACCATATGATGACACTTATTAAACAGCAAAGTCTGTCTATACATACTGAAAAACATTTATAATACCTGAAGTAATACAAGTAAAGGGGAAATCTCTTGCTATCAATTTTTAAGCAAATTGTTAGGAATAAGCCTTTCTAGAAACACTTTTGCAGTAGCGGGTATGGTTTAGCACATAATTTATTATGATGTAAGGAAACACATCTAAGTTTACAGCAAGATTTAAGTTCAATATTATTGGACGATTAATATGACATTGACAAAGTAGCTTGTATGTATGTATGCATGTGTTACTTAGCAAAAATGAAATAGATTTGTCCTCTCCTGACTTCCAGCTGTGCAATAAGTCACAGAAACTATTTGTATAATTCTGCAAACTAGAAGTTAAGAGACTGACAGCATTAAATCAGGTAAATTCTAGCTCTCAGTATCCATGCAGTTCTTGTGAACTGGCCATGACCTGTTGTGGGTTAACAGTGGTAGGCAGCTAAGCACTACACAGCACTTGCTCAAGCCTCCTTACTCTGAAAGAGGAGGAGAAAAATTGGGAGGGCATAAATGAGAAAACTCAGGTTGAGACAAAGACAGGTTGAAGAGAAAAAGACAACAGAATAAAAAGCAAGTGATTCAAATTGCAGTCACTCACCATCAGCTAACTGCTGCCTAGCGAGTCCCGGAACAACAGCAAACCTTGGCAAAATCCCAACCACAGTTTTACTGCAGAGCATGATATGATGGTCTATGGCATATCCTTTTGGTCACCTTGAGTTAGCTCTCTTGCTGTGTCTTGTTCTCTTGTCTCTTGCTCTCCCCGCCTCTTTTCCACCTTCTCCTTGATGCCATGCAAACACTGCTCAGTAATAGGTAAGATATTGGTGGGTTATCAAAAATTTTTTGGTCGCAAATGCAAAACTGTACCACATACAGGCTACTGTGAAAATTAACTCCATCCCAGTCAAAATCAGTACAACTCCACACATGTGATGGTAACACCAATTAAGCAAAGGCTTTTCAGTTTCAAAATTGGAATAAGCAAAGACCTCCCTGAACAAGAGAGACAGTCTCAAGAAAATCATTACTCAAGAATTCTGGCCAACTCTTTATATACTAATCTGATCACACTAAGGTCACGCATCTGCCTACAATGTAAAAAGCTTATCAGTAAGAGATCTTTCTATTTGAAGTCAAGTCTCTAAGATGATCATTCATGCACATATATTCAAAGCCTTGAAAAAGGGAAAACACCTTTATTTTCACTGCTGAGTTATTAAACAAGGGGGAAACTTCTAGTTACTGAAGTCATAAGTGAATGAATAATGAAAAATGAAACTGCTCCTGAGACTGCCAGAACACTTTCTGTGATTCCTTCAAGCAAGGTTAATCAGGAGAACGGCACTTCAGCCTGGTCACCAGAATTGATTCTCAACCATTACAGATGCTCTATATGCAAGGCCCATACATTAGACTATTGGATATTATCCAGCTTTCATTCTCATCCTATGAGCTACTACATCAAACTTCCTGGAATAGTCAGAAAAGGTTTTGCTTTTAGCAAGATAATGTTAACTTTATTCAGAAGAAAGCGAAAGTTTCAGTGCTTGTGGTTGCTGTGCTCCACTCAGCTTTCGCTCTGCTGTACACAAACACATACTGTACACAAACACAGAAAGCATGCCTTTTTTAACCCCTCAGTTTAACCTTTTCTATAGAGCCAAATTTATCACATATTGTACCTTCTTTGACAAAAGACCACAGAATCTTCAGGTTTTGTTTCTGATCCCATGTGCCTGAGGAAAACCCAGGGTTCAGAGCCAAACATGAAACAGTGCTTTGTACACCACAATGAGCTGCACAGCTTCACACACCATGGATAATTATGTAGCTGGCAGTAATTGAAAATGTACCCACTTCTTTCACAGCAAGTACTTATTTCACAATAAGTATTACTGGTTGATGTATTGTAGCTACTGAAACATGACAGAATAATTTGTCTGCAATTCAACTCCAACACTGAATTGGTGGAACTTGGAGTTGCCTGTGGCCTAGAGGAAGACGTGGCAGAGTTTCATTTGCTGTTGTTGAAGGCAAGAGGTTTATAAAAGTTCATGAAATACAGCCAGCAAAGGCTGCAGAGGGTCTGAATCTCAGAAGGAGCAGCACAAATGGCTACTGTTATTTAACAGGGCAGCAAAAGCATGAATCAACACCAAGGTATCATACCGTAATTTAATATTTGCATTGGAACTACTACTTTTCTGTCATTTAACTGCAACAGCCATTACATTTCTTTTTTTTTTTTTTATACAAGTCAGGCATAGCAGTCTTATAGAACAGAGACACTGAAATGAAGACTGCAAACCAAAGTTACCCACTATTTTCATGTCTTAAGAGACTGTCTCAAGTAGTCCACAACTACAATTAGCACAGTCCTAAATCTTCAGTTAAAGATGTGCCCCACAGCATCCAGGTTTTGGTGAAATGGTCTTTAACGAGACAGTTACATAAACACTCTGACTACAAAAAAAGGTCTGAAAAAGCTTTGGCAGTTAAAAACTTAATCTCATGTGTGGCATAGAAACTCATATAATCCTGATATAATATGAAAAGCATTTTGACAGAAAAAAAATTTCACATTAGAGGTCTAACAGTTGAGTCATCACCAGAGGCCTTAACACCTATTTACATGGCTTGGTGGTGGGAGTTTAAAAATAATTGCACTAATACTTTGAGAAAAATCATGACGCTATTTGCTTTCTGGGATATAGAAAGAGATTAAACTGTCAAGAAAAGCATCAAGTTTTCTAAACTGCACTATTTACTGATGATGGCTAAATAACTTCCCCTCATTACTGAGAAAAGTGATTCTGCCGCAAAATATCTGCGGATATTCGCACAAGCTAGTCTGATAAAGTTGGGGTTTTCCCCCCCACCAGTATAACTTAAAGAAAGGAGTTCTCCGCATTTTCTTAGAGTAATATAACATTGACCTTAAGAGTCCCTTTTATTACAGCACCTCCTCTAGGTTTCTCATAAACCTCCAAGTTCACTAGTGCTCCGGAACCAAATTACACTGTACATTGCAACTAGTGTTTTTCTGGCTGCTGAACCGTTTTCTGAGCTGGACACTACTGAGACGGGCAGTGTCTTTCCTATAGAAACCTAGAAGCCTGTCTCTATAATATTAAAGCCGCTGCTTGCAGAACTGAACAGTGACTCAAGTTGTCAGGGAAAATACCTTACTTTAGATTCTTTCATTCCAAAGCATGGAACTACTTTTTTCTTCACCTGAACTCTTACCTCCATAAGTCCTCCTCATGCACTGCCTCTTCTACATTTAGAATAGCAGAGCATTAGTCTAGGCCACGACCTAAACCTTTTTGTGTTCCCTGAAGACAGAGCAGCTGATTTTCAAGTGCACAGGGAAACTGCACATTACAGTAGCTCTTGCTCTCTCCCTAATCAGCTTAGTGGAAAAGTGAATAAATAAACAAAAAAACACAGAAATGCAGGGGACATAGTTTAAGTAGAGAAGAAAAGCATTCCTGAGAGGAGGCAAAGGGGACAAAAGGAGAATAAATATTAGAAAGAACTAACAGAAGGTAAGAGGAAGGGAAAGCAATGCATGTCAGAAGAGAAGGGAGGGAAGTGGCTGAGCAGCACTGCAGGCATAGCCTTCCTGTTGCTTTTGATTTCTGTTAAGAACAAAGTTTCTCTACAGCTAAAAAAAAATCCCAAGGTTGCTCAAACTACAGGATAAGCTCCTACCCAAGTAACCCACTGAACTTCATTCATTCTTTGGTGACCTATTAATTCTGTACAGTCACCTACTACTGTTACATCCAGTCAAAAAAACCTTGACTCTAAATCTCTGCCTCTGTTACCAACATCAACAGTTTGATACTTTCAGATATATTTGTGTCTGTTTTGGTCTTCAGTTTTTCTCTAGCATTAATTGTGGCAATAGATCAAGCATTATGGGTTTTAACTTGGAGGCCACTGTAAGTCATAGTAGGCATATGTTCACCTTTAAATAATTGGAGGCTGTTCTTCACCTGATAACACCAGGCCTTAATCCAGGAATAGAATTTTAATTGCAAAGAAATTCCAAATCAAAAGCTTTTTATAACCTGCAACATTTGCAACAACAGTACACTATGAGCAGATAAAGTTAACACTGTTCTACTGAAAACTGACTTATGAGTAAATACAACCTAAGAATATGTTTGAATCTGATGTTCAATGAACTATTTTCATTCATAGTTACTCTGCGTTGCAGATTCCCTTGGTACGTATCAGAGACTGTCCTCTCTTAAAATGTAATCTTATTCCCTCCAAAAAAAAGATTTTTTCTCCAGAATAAGCGGGATTGAACCACCCTTGCAATCACAGCACCAAGAGTTAACACAAACGCTGTTGCTAGAAATAAGTTTCTAGTTATTTCTAACTAGTTGCTATCAACTTTCTAGTGTGTGGTATATAAATGCTATAAAAATCCATGGAAACAGTCATGTTAAACATTTTAATACTCTAGATAACTCATTTTCACCACATCAAAGAGTACTGCATGTATAAGAGTAAGTGTTCTGCCTGATGATGTTCTCTAGTTCTGCACTGGTGGAGAAACATGCTCAGAGAGTCTAACATTGACCTTGGGAAATGAAAAAATGTTTCTCCTTTAAGTTTAAAGCATTATTCCTGAATCCTTGTTCATTCCTCAGTCCTCTTACATACCATGCCTGTAAACTGGTTCTTTACTGTTCTCTAATCTTTTCAAGTATTTCAGTTTGGCTTGGGTTTCTTTTTAGTTGGCTTTCCCCACTCCCACCCCCTCACCCCCCCACCCCCCCCCATTTGTTTGCTTCTACCATCACAGTTTGGAGTTATTACAAATTGTCTAAGCTCCCCTTTCTTATAGCTTCCCCATTTTTTCTATTCACAGAACCAGACTGTATTTATGCTTTCCAAATGCCACAACAGAAGCTCTGAAATCACAGGAACCTTCTGCACATTCCTTAGGTGTAGAAGCCTTTTTACAGTTGTACAGAATAATTTGCCCTGAATAGTACTTGGTCAGAAATTCTGTGGGTTAGAACATGCTTAAAGCTGCTGTGACACTCAATTTCTTTCTGCTAAGCCAAATTAAAACAAATGTTGTAATGTCTTTCAGATTATTGAAAAAAACTCTCCTTTCAGAACATTACCGTGAAAAGAAAAAAAATCTAAATCTAAAGGGAGTCAACCCCCTTTAGCTTTATTTTATAATTAGCAAAAATATGTTTTTATAGCAGTCTGTTGATTTTATATATTTTTTTTTTATTTTTTATTTTTTATTTTTTGTTTTGGGAAAGTCCTCGAGGAAGAATGAGTTTGAAAGTTTAGAATGAGATAAACAAGCAGTTCTGAATTCAAACTCAGATGTTTCAATTCTGATGAGCCTGCACTTACAAAGCAGAAACAGGGTAATTATCTTAACACTAGAAAATGGCTCAGGTGCTTCTAACAGACGTCCATGCTTGTGTCTTTAGCCACATGTTTAAAAAATTTCACTTACTGCAGGAAAACAGAACACAGCTTCTCCATCCTTCTGAAAATTGCATAGGAAAACCATGATATACACGTAAGTTAGAACACGTCATCAAACAGATATTATGCACAGAATCAATTGTAGTTTCTCAGTCTTGCAGAAAAGATAAGAGTAATCCTGTGTTCCTCATTTAATCTTAAGTGTTATGCTGAATGTGTAGCTGTGGATATCAATAGCAAACCCAGAACAAACTTTGCAGGCAAGATAGCAAAGTAGGCTATAAGAAACCCCAAAATGATAATTTTATTTCATCACCACAGACTTTGGGGCTGATTTACAAAGAAGGCAGTAAAGCCCTTATGGGGTGTGAAATGGCATTACAAAATCCAGAGCCCCAAAATTTCAAGGTTCCAAGACAGTGATTTATTTACATAAAAGTTAACATAAGAGTTTCTTGTACTAAAGCTTTAAAAGCTGGCTCTAAATTTTTGCTTTAATTCATTCCACCCCACTGTACACACTTCAGTGACTCAGCCTCCTATAGGGACATTGTACTTTAGTTATTGTATCAGCAACTTCGTTTTGGGAAAAAAAACAACAAAAAAATTCACAAACATCATACAAAATACTACGACTTCCTCAGTACCAGCAGTAAAATTTCATTTACTCCATGTTTATAGAAGCTAATCTTCATTTCCCTTTTTTTCATCATTGTTTGTAGTTACAGCATTTCACCTAATTTTTCCCACACCCCCTTAAGACGATGAAAAAAGAAAAAAAAAAAGAAAAAGGAAAAAGTAGATATGTTACTCAGTTGACACTGATACCATTTTACACTGGTAAAACAAACATGCATATACAGAATAATTTAGCAGTCAGCTGCAAAAGCAATCAAGACAGCCCAAAACCACTTCAGAATTACATAAAATAGTAAGAGCTTGCAAGCAATGTATCCAAGAGGTCAGAAGTTATTCAGCATCATGAATCTTACGCTTCATTGAGAAGTTATTGTTTATGTATGAAAGTCTAAGAAAATACATCAATATAACTATGCAAAATTTACATAAGAACTAAGATGTCACTAACAAACCAAGACAAGGTAATGCCTCAAGTAAGCCAGGGTCCATGGAAGGTCATCCTGTCACTGTATGGCACTGCTCTTATTTTAGTTTCATCTGAAAGACCTGGCTAGCATAGCATCATAGAATACTTAGAGTTGGAAATTACCTTAAGACCATCTAGTTCCAAGCCTCCTGCCATGGGCAGGGATGCCTCACACTAAACCATGTCACCCAAGGCTCTGTTCAACCTGGCCTTGAACATTGACAGGGATGGAGCATTCACAACTTCCCTGGGCAACGCATTCCCATGCCACACCACCCTAACAGTAAAGAAATTCTTCCTTAGATCTAACCTAAAATTCTCCTGTTTAAGTTTTAACCTGGTACCCCTTGTCCTATCATTACAGGCCCTGATAAAGAGTCCCTCTCCAGCATCCTTTGAAGGCTCCCTTCAGATACTGGAAGGCTGCTATGAGGTCTCCACACAGCTTCTCTTCTCAAGGCTGAGCAGCCCCAATTTTCTCAGCCTGTCTTCATACAGGAGGTGGTCAAGCCCTCTTATCTCTGTGGCCTCCTCTGGACTTGCTCCAACAGTTCCATGTCCTTTTTATGCTGAGGACACCAGAACTGCAAACAGTGCTCCAAGTGAGGTCTCATGAGAGCAGAGTAGAGGGGCAGGATCACCTCCGTCAACCTGCTGGTCATACTCCTTTTGATGCAGCCCAGAACATGGTCGGCTTTCTGGGCTGCAAGCACACACTGCTGGCTCATGTTCATTTTTTCATCAACCAACACCACCAGGCCCTTCTCCTCAGGGCTGCTCTGAATCTCTTCTCTGCCCAGCCTCTAGCTGTGCCTGGGATTGCTCTGACCAAGGTGTAGGACCTTGTGCTTGATTTGGTTGAACTGCGTAAGGTTGGCATTGGCCCAACGCTCATGTGTGGCAAGTTCCCTCTGGATAGCATTCCTACCCTCCAGCATATCAACCAAGCCACATAACCTGGTGTTGCTGGCAAATGTGCTGAGAGTGTACTCAATCCCAGTGTCCATGTCACTGACAAAGATGTTGAACAGGATCAGTCCCAACACCAACCCCTGAGGGACACCACTTGTTACCAATCTCCAGCTGGACATTGAGCCATTGACCAAACCCTTTGCAAGTGGCCATCCAGCCAGTTCTTTATCCACCCAGTGGTCCATCCATCAAATTGATGTTACTCCAATTTAGAGACAAGGATGTCGTGTGGGACAGTGTTGAACACTTTGTGCAAGTTCACTTAGATGACATCAGCTGCTCTGCCCCTATCCATCAGTTCCATAGCTTCATCATAGAATGCCACCAAATTGGTTCAGGCAGGATTTCCCCTTAGTGAAGCCATGCTGGCTGTCACCAACCACCTCATTGTTTTTCATGTGCCTTAGCATGCTTTCCAGGAGAATCTGCTCCAAGATTTTGCCAGGCACAGAAGTGAGACTGACTGGTCTGTAATTCCCTGGGCCTTCCATTTTCCCCTTCTTGAAAATATTACAATATTGAAACTGAAGGTCTCAAACACAACTTGGACAGATATACCAGAATATTACATAGTACTGCAGATATCAACAAACAAGACATTTCAGTCACTTTCTTCAAATATATTTAACACTTGTGTTGAACATCTATTTCAGGCACCACAGGAAATTCAGAAAAAAGGATGGCAGGCTGCCCCATTACTACAAGATATGTAAGAATCCTTGTGTTTACTGGGAGGCAGAGAGAGATCCAAGCAGACTGTTCAAACATGCCAGTTTATACTATCCTGTCCTGGGGTCAGAAGTAGCAATCATTTTTCTCCTTAGTAGCTGGTGCAGTGCTGTGTTTTTGACTTTCAGCCTGGGAACAATGCTGATAACACTGATGTTTTCAGTTCTTGCAGAGTAGTGTTTGCTCTCACCAATGACTTTCTGAGTCTCATGCTCTGCCAGGGAGGAGTGGAAGCCGGGAGGAAGCAGAGATAGGACACCTGACCCAAACTAGCCAAAGGGGTATTCCATACCATAGCATGTCATGCCCAGTGCATAAACTGGGGGCAGTTGCCTGGAAGGGCTAGATCACTGCTCAAGTCAGACTGGGTACTGGTCGGCGGGTGGTGAGCAGTTGTATTCTCTTCTCTTGTTATTTCCCTTATTATTATTGGTGGCAGCAGTAGTGGTTTGTGTTATACCTTAGTTACTGGACTGTTCTTATCTCAGCCCGTGGGAGTTACATTCTTTCGATTCTCCTCCCCATCCCTCCAGGAGCAGGGGGAGAGAGGGGTGGGTGAATGAGTGAGTGGCTGCATGGTTCTGAGTTACCGGCTGGGCTTAAACCATGAGACATCCTCTCAATAGATTTGATTCCTTATACATGGATAATTATATTTGTGATAGAACCATGTTCTATGAAGTGATATTTTGGATAGAAAGGAAGAGTCAACAACTTCACCATAGAAAACCCCTAAAAGTTCGCCCACAGAGAAGCTAACAGGACAACATAAAGGTTGTCCACACCAATGGACAACCCCATGAGACCCCTTCACAAAGCATAGGCTGCTCCTTGTAGCCTCTGAAAGCCCCTGTGCTGCATTACGTCAGTGCTGTACCCAGCAAAGCCCACTGGAAAAGCTCCAGTGCCCACAAAAGAGAACAATTATTGCAACCTATAACACCTCTTTCTGCAAACATTAATAACACTCATCTACTAAGCCAATAAAACACCAACACAGCTTCTGCATCAGAGACCCTCTTCATCCTTTATTCTACTATGACCTGTACCATATTCTCCCTGAAACAAAGATATCAGCAAATGCCCTACCCAGATCTTTTGTAAGAGCCACACCTGATCGCCTGATTGCCCACAACTGGGATAAGTAATGAGCTCCCATGGCTGAGGCAGGTAAATTGTTAGGCTCAGTGCTCAGTACTCATCAGTACTTGCCCAGACTGCTGGTCTTCCTTTTCGTAAAGGAGAACAGAACCACCATGTGATGAGAGCTGCATTAGTTGCATTTCATTGTACATTAAGTATTCCTGCTTTAAAATTGCTTGTTCTGGAAGAGTTATGTGCAGTCTTTTGCATACATGTAGGATCTTTACAATGTGTTTCATGTTGATAAATGTTGCACCACGCCTGTCCTTTAGAACTGCTTTGCAGGGATTACCAGCTTTCATGCTGAATTCTTTAGAATCACAGAATCAACTAGGTTGGGAAATAACTTTGAGATAGAGATAGAGGATGATTATGACATGCAATGACATCATAGAACTGGGTGTTGATGCAAAGGAGATAATTCATCCATCCACTCATCCCTAAGGTGAAGGACTATAGGGTTAAATTGGGTTTGTCCTGCTAACCCTGCCTAGTGCCGTTCTCCCAGCAGCAATGGAATGGGTACAAACCTCGCTCTGTTCCTCTCCCATGTTCCCAAATCAGACCTGGGTGCAGGGGCTTGGCTGCCCCAAAGACCCCTGCTCAGTCTCACATCCCAGTCACAGCCATGCTACTGGGCACAGCTGGCTCCCAGTGCAGCCGGATGCTGCTGCTTCTTTCTTCATCCTTTTAGCTAAAGAAAACCAAACTGAGATGATTGCTCAGTGTATTCCCAGCATGAGAAATATTTTCAGAGCAGGTTCTTTTAAGTGTTTTTGAAGTGCTTTATAAAACTAAATATTACTGGAGGGCTTACAAACAATACCTATAATATTTTTGTGGAAATTATAAAGTGTTAGTGAGGGAACATGCACACGAGATTGATAATGTTTAATGTGGAATGTGACAGGGAGATATCTTCCAGTAGCATTCACTGCTCCAAGTACCTTCTGATGTTCTAACTTCTTCTTCTCACCCTCTCATGCTCTAACTCACCCATAGAAAAAGGAGAATTTTACAGTGGGAGGCAGGATGTGTTTACCCAGACACTATCATCTTTGCTTCCAGGGTACTACAAGATGTGAAGGTCTTGACACTTCATAGATGTATGATGCATTTTTGTAGCAAACAAACACACTGTAATCACAGACTGACCAGGTTGTGCCCCTTGATGTCCTGTGCCATGACTCTTCAGCACATGCTGCTGAGATTGAGAAAGGAATGACTTGATTGGGAAGAGTGAAACGTATTGTGCAGAAATCCCCTCTAATGGGTATTTCTCAGCCCCACCATGTGCTCCTGTTCAAAGGAACAGGCAGAGCTTTGAGCAATTTGGTCTATTGGAAAGTGTTCCTGCCTGTGGCATGGGATTGCAACTAGATGAGCTTTAAGGTCCCTTCCAAACCATTCCGTGATCATGTGACTCCACTACAAACCTTTCTGTGATTCTATGACTCTATGATTCCAGAGACAGCTCTGGTGCAGCCTACACCAGCCCCCAGCACACCACAGTCAAAGGGCTGTTTTTATGTGAGACAGGATCCTGTGGAGGGACTCTTCATTAGGGACTGTAGTGATAGGACAAGGGACAAAGGGTTAAAACTTAAACAGGGGAAGTTTAGATTGGAGATAAGGAAGAAGTTCTTTCCTGTTGAGGGTGGTGAAGCACAGGAATGGGCTGCCCAAGAAAGCTGTGAGTGCTCCATCCCTGGTGGTATTCAAGGCCAGGTTGAACAGAGCCTTGGGTGACATGGTTTTCAGGTATCCCTCACGCATGGCAGGTGGTTGGAACTAGATGATCTTAAGGTCCTTTCCAGCCCTAACTATTCTATGATTCTATGATTCTAAGTTGGCCTGCCCAGTAATGGTAGACCTGTGATGACTTGTCAGATCATGGGGCAGGCGGCAGCCAATGGCCAGGACACCCCTGCATGGGAGGACGCTTGCAGAAGTATCAATATTTCTCTGAGATTAGATTGGTGATCTGGTGGGGAACAGAGCCAGCAGTGAGTATGATCTACAAGCCCTGTTCCTGCCTCCTTGCCACTCCTCCATTGCCCAGAGCCAGGGTCCCCAGGGCATCCTTGTGGTGCCTGGAACACATGTTGCCCCCTGCTGTCATCCGCACCTCAGCCTCACCTCCTCCAGCCGTAGCAGTGCTGCTGGCACCTGGAGTGGCATATCCTCCAGCACCTGGAGCGATAAGCGATTGGTGACCTGGTGGGGAACGGAGCTGGCTGTGAACCCTCTGCTCCACTCCCTCCTCCTTGCCACCCCTCCATCACCCAGGGCTGGTGTCCCCAGGATGGACTCCTGTCATCAGTAGGTGACAAGTCATCACAGGTCTACCACCACTGGGCAGGCCAACTCAGAATAGACTGCTGAAACACAGATGCTGTCTTGCCTGGAGTTGGCTGGCTGAGCAAGGGACTATGCTAGAGCCAGGGTCCTCCCAGACTATTTCTCTTGGGAAATGTATCCACAATGTGCCACCTTGGCTGGTGGCTACGCCAAAGGCCCTTCTGTCCCAACAGACACTCCACACTTCACAACCATGGAGAAGTTGTTGTGCTTTTGGCAGCATAAAAACTGCCTTGACTGTGGCATGTCTGGGGCTGGGTGAGACAGCACCAGAGCTGTCTCTGGAATCACAGAGTCATGGAATCACAGAATGGTTTGGGTTGGAAGGGACCTTACAGTTCATCTGGGAATGGCTTTAAGGTTTTCTTTATCTAATTTTATATTGCTTCTTCCCATTTCGTTGTTATTACTGTGCTCATGGGGCCACAGTCCGATGAAAAATTACTCCGTATTTTTTCCTGGCATTTTAGGCTTAGGGCCAAATGGAGCTACACTGGTGTAAATAAAGGCTGGATTTTGTTACCAATGTCCCTTGTACATGACTTGACCTTAACTCATAAATAACAGGAAGAAAAAAGTGGGTTGACTTCTTGCCTTATTTAATTCCTGATGTGCCTACTGTATAGTTTAATTACGTTTAATTGCAGAACCCAGGAAAAGACTTAAATTTAGTCCATTTGACTGAGTTCATGCTCTTAAATTTAGATCACTAACCCGTTAAACATGTTCTTTAGTTCTATGGCCAAGAACTGACTCACTCTTAATCTATTTGACATTATAATTATTACTTTCACTTAGTTTACAGCTTATCCTTTGAACACAGCACTTCAAAATTATATCTGTTCAGAAACCTTTTGATAACCAACTAGGTAGTTTAGAAGGTCTACAATATTACTGATAGATAAACCTGGAATTAAGTTCTGACAATCTACATAATGCAAGCCATTGACTTCTCATCAGCAGGGGCAGCAGCTGTAAGTCTGAGGTGGCTGAGCTGCGAGCCACTTGCAAGTTACTGAAGACACCGGAAAAAAATAAAGCCGAAAGCTGATTGATGAGATTGGTGCTTTCCTCAGGCTTCTCTCAGTCAAAAAGTATTAGTTTTGAGTATGAAGCCACCGTAATAATACCCCTTTACCTTTGTTTTCAACAAGTTTAGGAAAAACAGCATGGAAATGATCAGGTGTTTAATTTTGTTCCAGTGTTCAGCAATACAGAGAAGGGAGACGCATTGTCCGTTGTGAACTCAACAAAACTGAGAATGAATTTTCACCCTTAATAATGATAAATTGTGTCATGGTGCTAAACAGAGAACAGCATAAATTGACTCCCTCTTGAACAGCTAGGAACCTAGGGGCACCCTCTGCATAATAGCTGCTCATAAATACTAGAGGAAGTCTTCTCCATCAGAGCATCACACTAAGTAGCATTTCTGCTTCTGAAGAGATGGTGCTTTAAACTTTTTTATTGATGTTTTGCTCTGAGGTTTCCCATTCTGTGGCCTATTGTCATTCACCAATAATTTGGTGTATGAACTAACCTTAAGATCGAGGAGGATATAAATCGGTCACACACATCTGCTCGTCTATCTTGCTACTTTTCTAACTGGATAATCTCTTCTGGAGTCCTGAGTCGAAGTGGGGAAAAGAAATTTCAGGTAATTTCAAGCCAGAAGCGCTAAAATCTTATAAGAAACACTTTTTTTGAGAATTTGCATCAATAACTCACAACTTAAAAGAAGGTAAAGGGGGAAAGAAAAGGTAATGATGACCCTTTTCCTTGGAAGGATTGAACTCTGAACGTCCATTTATTTTTCCCAAAGGAAAAAAGGGTATCAGAAGAAACAGTGCTTTTTAGCTTTTGCCTCATGACTACATCAGTTTTCAGAGAACCGCTACTGGCTTTATTGGAAAAAAGATGTTTAAGACCCATCATTCTAAGACTCTGATCAATATATCCTTCTGCCAGGTTCCATCACATCAAAAGAAGGAAAATATTCTTGTATTTTAGAATTTGCTCAACAAGCATAATAATGAGATAGCAGACTCTGAACTTGAGATACAAAGGAAGCAGAAATGGCTTCAGTGACACCCACTGCAGCAGTTTTGCTTTGTGGGTATTAATGTAAACAACATGAAAAAAATATATAAAAGTTCATACCTTTCTTGCCAAAAGAAGCAATTTAACTGTGGAGAAATTCATCATCTTTTCAAAACTGGTTCCTGGTTTCTGTATGGAAAGCCACTATCTACACATTCTTTAGCTGACATGATGCAGTTTGCTTTTTTAACTGCAAACTCCAGCCAGTCTCGATTGACCGGGTACCTGGACTGTCTGGCATAAAATAATTTTAACTGGCTGCAATGCAACACATCTTAATGCAAACTGTTAATATTTAATTTAGGCATGCATGGAGAGCAAATACGTAAGTGTATTAATTCCTTGCAGTTTCCTGATATACACAGCAGCTGTGTGATTTGATTTGAATTGATTTTGCTTCTAACTCAGGTGACATCCAATAAAATATTGTTGCCTTCATCACAAAGTGATTTATGATGGAAGGACTCTATTGTATACTTTCCACTGCATTAGCCAGAAATCCACTTTTACCTCATTAAAGCAACAAATATAATCAATACTTATATGATTTACAAGTTTTCATGCAAGGAAAAAAGATTCTACCTTTATGCCAAATGGAGTTAAAATACAGATCATTTAATACAAAATGTCTCTGCCCCGATGTGTAAATGCCACTAATCAAAATCAGAGTCCACACTCAAGATTTTAG
The DNA here is from genome assembly GCA_017639245.1 of Myiopsitta monachus. Lineage (NCBI taxonomy): Eukaryota > Metazoa > Chordata > Aves > Psittaciformes > Psittacidae > Myiopsitta > Myiopsitta monachus. The sequence goes on from CM029917.1 coordinate 48,993,190, forward strand.
CTCTGATTAAACTCTGGGTAGCACATTACAATTATTAAGTGCAATACTTAAGCACTTAACAGCTAAACATGCCTAGGCACATTTTGATAAATAGTGCTGAGCGTTAATACTGTGCCATTTTGCATTTAAACAGCCACGCAGTTTAATGGCAATGGAAAACTAAATGCATGGTTTAAATACGAGCATTACACAAATGACATTAGGAGACAAAGTTGTTACTAGCAATACATTAGTAATATGCCTCTTATTTTAAAACATCTTTACTACATCTGCATGCACTTGTGCATGCTGGTGTGGGCATGTTGAAGATAGTACACACAGGAATCACTTCAATCATATCTGAAATGCAAATACAGAACTTGCTTCCTATACATATGGACGTAGAGAATAACATATTTTCAGAAGTAATGCATTCTTTTATTTAAAAGGACAGATGTGCTACTAAATATATGGCTCTTTATTACAACAGAGTACAAAAAAAAGAACTCTCATCCAACTACTGTGAGATCCATCAATAATTCTGCCAGAAGCACTGAACACTACGTTGCCTGTAGAGTCCCTCTGGCCCATTTATTTGGAGAGTAATTTTGAAGTAAACTTTGTGTGTATGGAGGGTATTTGGTAATTTTTTCAACATTGACCATAGAGCCTTTTGCTTAGAGTGTGGGGAACAACTCAAGTTTTAAAATCATAAAGCAGAAAATTAAAATCATTCTGTTTTCTGTGCCTGAGTAATTGACTTATTAAGATACTGTAAAGAGGTGAGTAGAAGGATAGGTCTCTAATGTGTTTTCTTCCTTTTGTAGCTATGCTTTACAAAGAAATAAGTGAAATCATCTCAGTCCTCTGGAGATAACCTCCAGGTTCATCAATGGAAGGGGGCACTTCCCTGAGGAGTAGCTTTAACAGGACAAAACTCATCATCTCCTGTACTTGGGATAGCTCTCAGTAACTGTGCACTGGCCAGCCGTAATTCAGGAAACTTCTTCAGTATGTTGGCTGTGTTGAATTCCTTTAGATAGTCAGCCGCTTGCCATGTTACTGAACTACCCGGCTCACGCTCAGATCTGAAATACACAGCATGGGCACATATTCAGGCACATATTCACTGTAACCTTGCAACCCAGACAACCTGTATAGGTTCTGAATGCTTACACATTCATATGGCATTGCTGACCCTAAGTCGTTTTTAAGATTCAAAGTAAAGATGATTAATAACCAATCCAAGTCATGCTGGAGATTCTGCTGATGCACATGGACCATCCACTTTCCTGTACTGAGTATGGCCCTGATGCAGGAAAGGGTCTTGCCTGCTGCTGTAAGGGGTCTATGTTTCTGTAACATTTATTGCATATAAGCAAAGAGTACAGCATGCAAAAAGATGTCTAAGTGTAGTACAGCAAGTGAGCAGCTGCTGGCTGCATGCATACCTGTATTGGGCTCAGCAGGAACTACCTATTTGACTTTCAGCAAAAAAAATAAATTCAGTCATTAATAACTGAGCTAAAGGAACACCTCACATAGCTACCAATTGCTAGCATTCCTGTTCTTTGTTGGCACAGCTTAGACATTAGTGGGGAACTGTTACAACACCCTGTTAGCATAACATAATTTGCTAGAAAAGTTATTCTTCAGCATCTCAACATAAGAAGGACATGGAACTGTTGCAACAAGTCCAGAGGAGGGCCACGAGGATGATCAGAGGACTGGAGAACCTCCCGTATGAAGATAGGATGAGAAAGTTAGGGCTGTTCAGCCTGGAGAAGAGAAGGCTGCATGGAGACCTCATAGCAACCTTCCAGTATCTGAAGGGGGCCTATAGGGATGCTGGGGAGGGACTCTTCATTAGGGACTGTGGTGATAGGACAAGGGGTAATGGGTTCAAACTGAAACAGGGGAAGTTTAGATTGGATAAGGAAAAAATTCTTTCCTGTAAGGGTGGTGAGGCACCGGAATGGGCTGCCCAGGGAAGTTGGGAATGCTCCATCACTGGCGGTGTTTCAAGGCTGGGTTGGACAGAGCCTTGGGTGTCATGGTTTAGTTTGAGGTGTCCCTGCCCATAGCAGGGGTGCTGGAATTAGATGATCTTAAGGTCCTTTCCAACCCTAACTATTCTATGATTCTATGATTTAGGACTTGCAATGCCATTCCACGGTCTTTTTTTCTGTAAAGTGCAGGAAACTACATAGACAGCTTAAATATCATGTGACAGACACAGGAATGAGTCTGTCTCTCTCAGCCCTTCAAGCTACAGCAGTAATTCTGCTAGCTGTCAGGAAATAACAAGCCTCTCTCTCTGAAGCAAAACATCCGATCTTGATCACAAAGTCAGTGCTCTACACCACTAATAGGAAATCCAGGGAATATTTGTGTCATGGTTTAAGCTCAGCCAGTAACTTAGAACCATGCAGCCGCTCTCTCACTCTCCTTCTTCCCCCCTGCTCCTGGTGGGGTGGGAAGGAGAATTGAAAGAACGTAGAACCCACGGGTTGAGATGAGGACAATCCAATAACTGAGGTACAATACAAAACTACTACTGCTACCACCAATAACAATAATGATGAGGGAAATAACAAGGGGAGAGAATATAAAGCTAAAATGGGAAGGAAAAAAACCCCAATAAACACAGGTGATGCACAATACAATTGCTCACCACCCGCCGACCGATACCCAGACCAACCCGAGCAGCAATCTGGGCCTTCCAAGTAACTCCCTCTAGTTTACATATTGGGCATGATGTGCTGCGGTATGGAATACCACTTCAGCTAGTTTGGGTCAGGTATTCTGTCTCTGCTCCCTCATGGCTTCTTGTGCCCCTCCTCACTGGCACAGTGTGAGAGATGGAAAAGTGCTTGATCAGGGTAAACATTACTTAGCAACAACTACAACCATTGGTGTGTTATCAGCATTGTTCTCAGACTGAAGCCAAATACACAGCACTTCATCAGTTACTAAAAAGGAGAAAAATAACTGAACCCATGACAATCTGACAGTTTGGAAAGAACAAACCCAGGACTGTGTGGGATTTAGAAACTACCTTCTGTTTCTGTTCTCCCTTTTAATGATGCAACAATAGGAGGGAAAGGATAAAAGTATTTATAGCAAAGGATTTTTTTTCTTCAGAAAAGGTACATTATTATCCTTAATAAAGGAATTCAAAGTGTTTTCATCTGGACAGTTCAAGGACATATACATCTACCACACCTAGGAGCTTTTATTTTTAAAAATATACCAGCTGATATATTTTTATCAGCTGGTAAAATATTGGTATATCTTCCTGGAGTTCCTAAGTACTAAACTGCTGTTTCTGGGTTTAGCACTTCTTTTATACATACTATAAGAGGCTCCTTGCTGATATTCCACTAATTCCAAGGTACCTAGAGAGTTCCGTTGCAATATATGAAACCATCCATAAAGATAGTTAAGAAAGACACCAGATGAATACATACATAGACAAAACCTGGCTTAAAAAAAAACAACAAACCACAGTCCTTTCTGAGGAGATATTTCTCCTAGGCAAAGAGGGTATTCAGCCTTATGCCTTGTCAGAGGATTTTCCTGTAAGACTGTATTATGTTAACTTCATGTACAACAGGGTGTATAATACATAGGTCAAAATTATTTGTTTTGCCTTGCTTGTGCCTCTGTCCTTTTGACACCTATTGGGCTATCACAATATAGATCCTGCATTCTGTAAGGTCACACACTGGTTTTTGGGGTGGGATAGAGGAGTGGATCAGGTAGGAGTGCAGTTTTGCAAAGGCTAACATCTGCAGACATACCAAGTTAGAACAGGAATTTACTTTTAATTTGGCATCCCCAACTTTACAATTCAGCCCTAATAATTGAAATAAAAAGCAATGACATAAATAGTCCCCAAGACTCTTCAACCTGTTTCAAACCAGCTGTTTCAAACATAGCTGTTCATGAGCACAGGGCAAAGAAAAAGAGAGTTTTTTAACTGCCACAAAAGGCCTTGATTGTTGTTCATCTGGATTTATTTTTCACTGATGAAAACCTGTACTTGGGAGCAACAAATACTGCATGAGCTAAGTACAGGACACTTGGCTGCCTTCATAATGGCAGTGGTGGATGGGAATTAGATAGACTGGGGTTACACAAAGCCTGTTCTGACAGAGCCCATTCTTTTGGCACATATATGTTGCAAAATATAACTTGTAAAGAATAAATCTTCAAAAGACCTTAGTCATAGAAAAGAACAGTTTGTATGTGTTTTCAACTAGATGAAGGATTACTTCAGAGGTCTCACCCATCTTATCATTGACGGCCCAGTAACAGGTATCTTTATGTATTTTTACCCCTGACTACTCTTTTCAGGGTAGGTAAGCCACTTAGCATGTACTTACAACAGCCTAGCAAAATATTTCAATAAAAAGGATAGCAAAGAAGTTCGACAGCAGTTGCAAAAAAAAAAAAATATATTAATTGTGAGACTATGTGGATAGCTTCCATTAGCAGCTACCCTGCTAATTGCTTTACAGAGAAAGAAGTGGCATTTTGAACTTGTAATCTATATGCCTTCTCCAGAGCAAATAGTCAGGGGTACAAAGAAAACACCTCAAGGAAGAGTAAACCTCCCCTTAGTGCGCTGTACCTTGTGTTTAGATGCTCAGCTAAACAGCTATCTCCTCCTTTGGTAGAGCTTTTTTAGTGCAGTGCTAAAAGAATCACACAAAAGAAACTTCTTTGTGGCCTAACAGTAAACTGTAAGCAAGCTTTGTTTAAATGATATTTTGCTACATAAAACATCTGTTTCTAGGTATTGTCTGTAGATTTTTCTTTCAAACGTCTTTCTTCCACCTTTTCTACATTTTCTGCAAATGATTTTGTCCTCAGAATGAAATGAGACCATTCATCTATTAGTTTTAGGCTTATCACATGAAATTCAGCACCAGAATGTTTAGTAATTAGAGACCTCACCCTGGAAAATGGGATAATGACAGAGTCCTTGAAATCAATGAAGGTTAAAGCTGCATGTTTATAATAACATTTCTATAACCCTGAGATAAGATGTTGATTAAGATATTATATCAGCTACATAACAATTAAAAGCTATATTAAATCCTGTAGGGAGAGTTTATTTTGATCATCGTGCAACCTCACAAATTTATCCAGCAAATAACCCCCCTACTTTGATGCCAAAGATAACAAATACTGTACTTTGTTAAGCTTTTCATGAATAGTCCAAAAAGTCCAAACTAAGAGAAAGCCAAATCATCCAACTCCTTCACCATCACACTACTGAAGACGTGAGTGTTTCCATATGCTTAAAATAAAGCACACACTTTTCTGAACCAAACCTGACTTAAATTGCATCTGGCCCTTTTACTTTTGACTTAAACCCATCCGTTTGTGCCCTTTCAATGCTTAAAGGGATGAGAACAATAAGGACAGATGTTAGCCTAGATGTTACCTATAGCAATAGGACAAGTGGTAATGGTTTTCAAGGAAAAGAATGTAGATCCAGGTTAGATATAAAGAAGAAATATTTTACAGTAAGACACTGGCACTGTTTGCCTAGAGAGGTGAAAGATGCCTGTCGTGGTTTAAGCCTCTATGCCACACAGTTTTCTCACTCACTCACTCACTCACTCACTCACTCACTCACTCACTCCCTCCCTTCTCTTTCTTCCCCCAGTCCCAGGGGGATGGGGAGGAGAATCGAAAGAATGCAACTCGCACAGGTTGAGATAAGAACAGTTTAGTAACTAAGGTATAACACAAATCACTACTGCTACCACCAATAATAATACAAGGGACATACAAGGAAAGAGAATACAACTGCTCACCACCTGATACCAAAAGCCCGACCACCCCGTGCACCCCCACCCTTCTGGGTCTCTGCCCTCAGTTTTACATCCTGGACATGATGTGCTGTGGTATGGAATAAACTCTTTGGTCAGTTTGGGTCAGGTGTCCTGTCTCTGCTTCCTCCCGGCTTCCCCTCCTCCCTGGCAGAGCATAAGACTCAGAAAGTCCTTGTTCAGACCAAAACATTCCCAAGCAGTAACTGAAAACACTGGTGTTATCAGCGCTGCTCCCAGGCCCAAAATCAAAAACACAGCACTGCACCAGCTACCAAGAAGGAGGAAAATGGCTGCTACTGCTGAACCCATGACAGTGTCCCATTTCTGAAAACATTCAAGGCCAGGTTGGATGAGGCTCTGAGCAACCCGATGTAGTTGAAGGTGTCTCTGCTCATTGCAGGGGGGGGTGGAACTAGAGGAGCTTTATCCTTCTAGCCTAAGGTCCCTTCTAACCTAAACTATTTTGTGATCTCAGTCCAAGGGGCAACAAATTATACCGATGAAGAACGTTGCTTCCAGTAATTACACACTGCTTTTCTTTCTATTACTTTATCCAGCACTGAAGACAACTCTCATCTGGAGCATATCACGAAGCTCTTTTTCTTCAAGTCAGATCCCAGTAGTTCTAAGTTGTGAGAGACTGAACTGAAATCAGACTCATTGTCTCAAAGACTGGTATGAGAGGCTGAGATGGGATTCCACAGACAATTCTCTGAGAGATGGGTGTAAGGAGCTGAGGTAAGACTCTTCCATTATCTTGGGGATTGGTGTGAGGAATTGCTGCCCATTATCCCAATAACTGTTGCAGACATGCAGTTAACAGCTGGCTGCAAAACCAGTGAAACTGGTCCACCAGAAACACGTAGTATGTGACATTAAGAACAGAAGTACTTCCCCCAATTCATAATAAAAGAGGAAAAAGGTAATCATCATGAGGAACACCTCTATAGGACACCTCCACAAGGACACCCACCTCCAATGACTACTATGGACTCTTGGGAACACTGCTCTGACATCAACTACGGACCCTGGAGGACCCCCACCACCTCCAGTACCAACTATGGACCCTGGAGGACTTGACCATTGAGGACAATGACTATGAACCACTAGGACACTGCTGGATCCATGGTGGTGCTTATCTCTCTACACCCCAAATTCCTGCTTCATTTATTTCTTTTTTTTTTTTTTTTTTTTTAACTGTCCTATCACTGTCTCCTTTTTTATAATAATTGTTGCTTTGCAATAAACTAACTGATCGATTATGGTACTTGACCTCACTTGTATCTTAATTTCACTCTTGGGACCAAGAACAAAATAGGTCCATGTTGTGGTTTAAGCCCAGCTTGTAACTCAGAACCCTGCAACCCTCGGTCATGCTAACCAGCTTCTTTCCTCTCCCACCCTGGTCCTGGAAGGATGGAGATGAGAACTGAAAGAATATAAATCCCACGGGTTGAGATGAGGACAATCCAATAACTGAGGTACAATACAAAACTACTACTGCTACCACCAATAACAATAATGATAAGGGAAATAACAAGGGGAGAGAATATAACACTAAAAGGGAAAAGGAAAAGAAAACAATAAACACAAGTGATGCACAATACAATTGCTCACCACCCGCCGACCGATACCCAGACCAACCCAGCAATCTGGGCCTTCCAAGTAACTCCCTCTAGTTTACATATTGGGCATGATGTGCTGCGGTATGGAATACCACTTCAGCTAGTTTGGGTCAGGTATTCTGTCTCTGCTCCCTCATGGCTTCTTGTGCCCCTCCTCACTGGCACAGTGTGAGAGATGGAAAAGTGCTTGATCAGGGTAAACATTACTTAGCAACAACTACAACCATTGGTGTGTTATCAGCATTGTTCTCAGACTGAAGCCAAATACACAGCACTTCATCAGTTACCAAAAAGGAGAAAATAACTGTTACGGCTGAACGCAGGACAGTCCAACACTGGGTTTTTCTCCAGTGGTACTCAGGCACAAGTAAGAAAACCTATCATTCTTGCCAATTATAACAATATTAATTCTACATTTTTCTGAACAACAGAATGTGTGTTACCATTTTTCCACATCTGGAGCCAGCCCATGTAAGTAAGTAAAAAAAAAAGTTTAACACAGTGTTCTTCATAAGAGTGTTTTATTATTATCCTGCCCTCAATCTGTTCCTTTGGATGGGTTATCACCTTTTTGTGTTTCCTTTTAGTATTAAGGACAATTTCTGCAGAGAAAAGTGTGAAGCCAATCTGTGATGGTGACAGCTTTTGTTAGTATGCAGGTGTGACTCTACTGCAATAGAGAGGTCACTTCAGAGCCTCCTGAAAAGCCATTCTTCTAAATATCCTCTTACATCTTCCTCTTCTTTAGCTCCAAGGTGAGAAGGCTCTAAGTCTTACATAGTAAACATGGATAAGCAGAAACTATTCTTGATATTTTTCTCATTAATTCCCATTTTTAATAAATTACAGCATTTGGAAACATGGTGATTTAAGTTCTGTTTATAACAAACATTTTGTATGTATTTTATGATTTTGCTTTCATATAAGAATTATTGGATCGGATCAGTCTTTGTTTTGATCTCACAAGCAATAAGGTTTCCCAGAATGACATACACAACTTCACATTTACCACCGAGTAAGCGTTCACACAGGCAGTGTGAACCAACATTCTGATTTCTCTGTTTGTGTTCCTGCAACTAAACCATAAATGTGCAATTAAAATGTTAGGAATTTGCTTAAAAGTTTTTGCATGCTATTTATTATTAAAGACCTTGGGGGAGGTTGAGTTGGTTTAGTACTTTTCAGGACATAAAAGCATTTGATGTTTTGCAACAAGATCTACTTTCCTGATCAACAACTGAAATTGTTGTGAAACTGATCTTCTCTAAACAGTGTAATTTTAACCACTTTAAATCAGATCTACCTTCCATTATATCCACTGTCAGCATGCCAACAGGAGAATTAGTTCTGAATCCTTCTGAGAAATTTAAAGCCCACAGATTTGCCCTAGATCTTCCTTTGTCCTAGTTCTCTTTTGTCTTTAAATTTACTCTCATAAAGAATCTGTGAACTATAGAATTTGATCTATTATTTCTCACTTGTGGCTGCATTCAACTTCTAAAGTCAATGCCCTGATCTCATTTTTGTGGTTGTGATTCATGTCTATGACTGAAAAGAAAATCACTAGAGAATTGAATTGTATTGCCTCAGCCCTTCACGAGTAAAGTTCATGAGCTCTAAAAAGTTCAAAAGTTAAAAAGGACTTATTTTTTGAGTTCTAATGCCCCATACTGGGAAGACAAGGACTTCTTTCTGGCAATGATGTGGGACTGGCTGTTTATCAAGACAACAAAGACTACTCGCCTGCTATGCCACCTCCTCTCACCTTGTCACCCACGACACTCTCCCCACAAGCACATCTGTGGGACAGGCAAACCAGGGTGCCGAGCTGGCCTCAAGCCCTGCAGCCAATCTCACTTCATGAGTAGATGTGCTCCAGGCCCCGACACAGAAATAGTTGGGAGAAAAAATGTACCAATGCCTAAGAAAAAGCTTTAATTTTGGACAACCAATTCAACAAATAGACAAGCATCATTATGTGTAGATGCTGTTCCATTTTTGGGGGGATTGAACAGGTAGTTGGTGTACACACACATTTTTCTGAAATTAAAATACGTGTTAATTGCACAAATAAAGCATGATTCAGACTTAAATAAATAAATAAATAAATAAATCCATTGTCAGGCAAAAATCCTCCTGAAATAAAGATTTTCAAACTGAAGTCCTGTTGTGTTGAATTTCAAGCCAAAATATATGGCCTGGGGTAAGCAAAAGCCAGCTCCTGCATGTCAGGCTGGTGTGGCAGTACTCTTAGTAGGCAGTAAGTTTCCAGTTCTAGTGGTACATATTGCAAAACAAAACCCACTTATATAATTTTGAAGGTATTTCAACTGCTTTTGAGCTCATTTAAAAAAAAAACCCAGAGTTATTTCCACAAACAAACTACACTAGCTTTAAACCTCTGAAAGAATGTACCTGACAATATTTCTCCATCCTGATAAAGAAATCCCTGGCTTACATTCACAAATTAGACTAAATTTTCTAATTAAACATTATAGCAAGTAATTTCTATGTAAACTTGGCAGAACTTTTGAGGGCAAGTAATGCACTGGAATCAATGAACAAGGGAAGGGTTGAGTCCACAACCTTAAATGCTGAACTACTGAACCTGTTAGATGAGAACATACTATAGACTAATCTTCATGAAAAATGCTGGATAATCATTCTTTTCACCTCAGTATAACTGACTCTGTTATTATACCTTGCTTATGATTTTGAGGCCAGGGCTCCTCTGAGCTTCTAAAGTAAATGTAACTGAACATCTTCAACTAGACATACAGGAGCTTTCTACATTGTGCATGTTTCTATGCCAGAGACTAAATAACAAAACATTCCTTTCTCAAACATCTTGTGTGGAAGGTTATGTTGTTTAACCAACATCTTTAGACCCACACATACAAAATCAAAATCAAACACATCCGCTATTTTTTTCCTCTGAGCCTTAGTACCTTGGTAATAACAAGATTCATTCCCTCAAATGAGTGAAAGCAGTAGGCTTGTTCCTTATGTTTTTTTTCTCCTTTTGTTGGGTGGTAAGTTGGCAGCATCAATTGTATTAGTATTTCTGTCAGCACCCACATTAAATATGTTTCTTTATGGGAGAAATCACATTCCAACCTACTCCGGACATCTAAATTTACATCTTTCATCACATCCAGACTGAAATCCAGCTACCACCTGGATTTCTGCGGCAAGTTACACAACTGAAAAAATGCAGCATGGCTCTGTAATAATTTCAGGCTCTTTGCAAGGGATATGAAGGAACAAAATTTGAAGTTAGATATTTGGTATTCTGCCTCATTTATGGATAAAGTGTTTAATTCCTTGGCTTCAGATTATTCATGAGCAACCAATATTCAACACAAAGAATGTTTTGCTCAAACATTAGGCACTTTTGATAAAGGTTGTTTGCTGATTGTATGCAAGTTCTTGGAAAAGCAGAGTCCTGATATTCATATTCACAATTCCAAATTTAATTACTGCAACTGTTCTGAATTGCTTTAAACACTTTGTTTTGACTAATGCTCATTGCTTAGCTCATAATCCACAAGACTAACTGCCACAGTTTGATCAAATACAAAAGAACTTGGTGATGGAGGCTGAGGCACATAAAATGCTCTCCACCAATTCTGATGACAGGTTTCTACAATAAAGGTAGAAGTCCAAGGTTCATATCCACCAGAGCTGTCACAGGAAATCATATGTGATATCTCTAAGCACACATTCATCTATCAGAGGAGCTTCACTAGTGCTCCCTCCACTGTCCTACTTACCTTGTTTCCCACTTGCAACCACATGCTTTGCTCAGACAAGGAACATACCCAGATGATGTGTTGCAGCAGCTTTCAATGCAACTGCTCCTTTTCACATCTGGGACAGCAGCAGCTTCTCAGCTTAATGTTTTTCAGCAATCTTTCTACCATTTTCCCTGCAATTCCTTCCCTCCTTCTGAGACTTCCACAATGAACATGCTTCCAGAGAGCTGGTGGAAAGGTGAAATATCATGAAACAGTTTTGTTGTATGGTAAGAAAACACAAGTCTCTCACCCATAACTCTTCAAACATGCAAGTAAAGTAGAATAATTTGGAATCAGGATCTTTCTCTTTTTCCTGTCTCTCCATTGTACTTTATTGATAGGTGAAAGGCTAATGCAGCCTCAAGAGTCTTCTGTGTCCGCCCCAACTATTTCATTTCAAGAAATATGAATACATTTTAATTAGTGATTTCATACTTGGAATTGCACAGTTAAAATTGCACACTATAAAAAAGGCATAATTATTTTAAAAAGCTCTGTTGGAATAATACAGGTAAAAATTTCCCCTGCTGGTGTCTGTTTTCTGTGACCAATGTATCACTAGCACTTAGCATTCTCTCCGTATTTATAAAAGGGTAGATGCTTAGACTTCAGGATGCCCCCACAGTGCTGGAGATTTTTCATTCTTTGTTTGCTGTTGCTTGCTGAGATCATTGTAATGAAGAGATTTTTATTTCATTTGATAATTTTGGTCTAATTGATTGAAAGATAATACAAAGAAGAATTGGAACAGCCCATGAGATTCAAAAGAATTTTCATAACTCTATGGGCCTGATCTGGGATCTTGTAATGCAATGTGGAATAAAAAAAAATAGGGCATAGGAACAAAAAATTAAAACCTTGTCATATGTGTTAGTGGTGAAGGTAGGCTGACAAAGCAAGAGTTTTGAGGAGCAGTGAAAGAAAAGTCTTTAAGACCTGTAAGCTCATTTCAGAACCGAATCTGAACTTACAAATAAGATGCTTGGCTTCAGCCTAGAGGGACGTGGTGTAAAATTAAAGGGGGTGATTATATATAATGTGATTAAATCAGGCATTAGTTACATTAACTAGGATTGCTGCTTAATTTGGCTGTTGCTCTCAGGACAGACACTGGGGCACAGAACAGAAAGAATGATAAAGGCCAAATGGATTTTTAAATACCAGGCTACATTTGATATGTGAGTTCCCTTGAAGGAACTGCCAGAAATTCACTGACATGTCAATGGAAATAAGAAAGTGTTCTGAAAATGTAGGCAATTTACACCTACTACAGTGACTACAGTTAAGGAACGTGTATATATATAAGCTGTCATATCTGCTCCCTCTAAATCGCTCATAATGTCAATGTGGACATTTGGGCAAGTTTTCTGACCTGCTCATAGTCTGAAAATGAGTGGGCTGCCTTCAGCTGTTCTATGTGCTGGCACCTGAGCCAGGCTTTTCAGCCTAGGGAAGAGTAACCCAGCAGCAGAGGACAAAAGGAAGAGCTGCAGGGTCTGAGCAACACCTAGGCTCTCTACAAAGAAGAACACAATGTGATTTTCCTAGGCTCCTCGTTTCTGGGAAAAAGATGATGGTGGGAACAACTGGTGAGAGCATATCTTTATATTCTCACCTCCTTTGGGTTTTTGTTCTCTCTGATCTAGGATTTAAGACAGGAAGTAGCTGCAAAACTTGGGTGCAGTTCATGTTGAAGTTCTGACACTCCTCTGACACAAATACTGAAGTCATAACTGGCTGTTGAGCATGACGGTAGCTCACAGGGGAAAATTTGCTGCCTGGGCAGCTCTGCTTGCAGCTGTTGTGCTGCAGAGAAAGCATGACAGTTCTCAGGTTCTGATCAACAATGGGATTGGAGTGGCAGCTGCCGCTTAATGTAGCATGCTAGCATCACACATAATGCAGCTGACTGCAGTAATGTTTTAGCCAGTGGTGTGGTGGTTTAGTCACAGATATTGTATTGATAGTACCTAACTATAATCAGTGGTGAGAGATAAGCTGATGGTCTCAGAGCAAATTCATATGAAAAGCAGTGAAACAGGATGGTTTATATTCTATTTGAAATTTACTAGTTCAGAAAATGAGACTTTCAATACATTGTAAAATTACAGATTACAAATGCAATTTACTGAATCTGCTATGCCTTTAAATGTGTATGTATCTTACTGAAAAGGCTCCACAATGTGTCTGCTTACACTTCTGTTACAATGCAGACCTGGCATCTGCTTCATTCATCCCTCATCTATATTCCATTATTTCATGATTTCTCTTGACCAGTGCCTAAATTTCATAAATCCTAAACACCAGAGTCTCCAAATGAGAAGAGCCTGGCTTCCAGGGAGAAGGAGCTTATTTGCATGTAGCCTCCTCCAGCAAGCATAGCAGCATCCCTGCCTGTGGCAGCATATCGCTTTTAAATTACCTATACCTTGCTCTAGGCAGGAAGGTGCTTTCATCAAGAGCACCAAGCAAGTAGTAGCTTTCTTTCCAGAGAAACCTCAAGGTATAATTATATACAGAAGGCGTCATGAGATCACCTGTCTGTAGTCCTCAATATTAAGGGCTTTAGAAGAGGGGAAAGGAGGTTAGAACATCAGGACTGAGAGGTCAGAAAGCAATTGGGTCACTTGAAATACAGCACCCCTACAACCTGGTATCAAAAACTGGGGAAAAAGAAAAAATTAAAAAGGGCTCCTGTCGTGGTTTAAGCCGTAAACCTCACTTCTCCCTCTTTTCCCGCCCCCCCCCCCCAACTCCGATGGGGGGGAAATGGGGAGAAGAACCCAAGAAAATGTAACTTCCACGGGTTGAGATAAGAACAGTCCAGTAACTGAGATACAATACAAATCACTACTGCCACCACCACCAACAATAATAATGACAAAGTAAATACAAAGGGAGAGGATACAACCGTTCCACCGCCCGACCGAGCTGAGAGACCGCGCGCGGAGAACCAGCGAGAACCCGCCCCCGTATTCTCCCTCCTGGGCATGACGTGCTGTGGTATGGAATAACCTCATTGGTCAGCCCGGGTCAGGTGCCCTGTCTCCCGTCCCCCAGCTTTTCTCTCTTTCCCGGCGTAACAGGAGACTCTGCGGGGGGGGGAGGGGGAGGGGGGGGGGGGAGGGGGAGGGGGGGGGGGAGGGGGAGGGGGAGGGGGAGGGGGGGGGGGGAGGGGGAGGGGGAGGGGGGGGGGGGGGGGGGAGGGGGAGGGGGAGGGGGGGAACCGAACCGAACCGAGCCGAACCGAACCGAGCCGAGCCGAACCGAACCGAACCCAACCCAACCCAACCCAACCCAACCCAACCCATAACAGCTCCCAAGTATCGGTGTTTAGTCAGTGATGGAAGAAACTAAGAGTGAGGCTTATGTGTCTGGGTTTTTCAATGGGATGCTTGGGAAGAAATCTGAGAAAACTGCATAAACCTGAAAGGAATATGTAATGAAGTAACAAGACAGCGGAGAGTTTAAGAACTAGATAGGGGTGGATAAAGAGATAAGATATAAGATCACTATGCAAGGACCTCACAAATTCTGTATTGTATACATTCTTGACTATAAAATTTTAAAAGGGAAGAGGAGTATATTGATGTTGCAAAGTAGAAGAAAGTCTGGTTTGCTTTGTGCAAGTAAAGCTTACAAAATACTGTGTATCACTGAGGAAAACAAAGCACAGAAGATAGTTCTGGGAAAAAATAAGGATTAAAATCAAGAAATAAACAGGAAATAACAACATTTATCTGCACCTGCTGCCATGTAGTTGCTGGAAATTGAACATCTTGGATGCATTTATCTGCACTGGGCAAATAACTGATGCTTATTGTCCTAGGAGAAAGTCTGGAAAAATCAAAATCCGTGGGGCACATCCTTCTTTTTCAGCAAGTATAGTCAATGAAGCTATTATCACTTAGAACACCTGACGATATGCCTCCCCTTGTAACTGAAACTCTCCTTTTCCCAGATGTGGCAGTTTTAACAGCAGAAGAGCAGGAAAAGGGTCCATTCCATTTAGTCCATTTATACTGAGATCAGATCTGAGTTAGACTGGATACTTCTTATCCCCCAGGAAAATGGTTTCTGTTAATTTCTTGGTAAGGGATTCACCCTTGGGAAGTGCATGTGCTCCATAAAGCTGTTCAAGAAAAGGCAGAGGGACACACTGCCTATTCCCACCTCCCAATCTCTTCTTTTATCTCAGTTTGGATAGGTGAAAGAGAGAGGCCATATTTTATTCCTGACTGTTTCAGTTTTCCAGAAATGAGCAAATACCCAAGACCGCACACCAATCTTAGTCCAAAGCACACTCTGGTTCCTACAGATAAATTACTCTCCTTCTCGCTGCCTTTTATGAATTGAAGTAGATGATTGCCCTGTGTAGTTGAGTGCAAGGAAAACAAGTTGGTGAGGCGCTCTCTGCACTAGCACATATATATACCTTTGGGGTCTCCAAATTAGGATGCAAAAGAAGAATGCAATCTCTGCCTTAGCCAAATGTAAAGGGAACATTTTTGCATATTTTTGATACGTGATCTTATCAGCAGACAGCTTTTTCTTCTCAGTAAAATAAATCCTTGTAATCCTACAGTATAGAAATCTGACAGTACAGGAAGTAATGTTTATGATGGCTAAAAGGCTTTGCACAGCATATATTGCACCACAGGATAATTATTTATTACTCGTGTTAGCATTACTGAGTGTTTAATGCGCTTCTGGCAAGTGGGCAAAAAATAAGCAATACCTGGTGACAACAGTAAGAATGTACTTCTTCACATGGCAAGCAACTTTAATTTAAAGTTCCTATCAGGCTGTAACATTTTTCCCCTACATACAAGAGCATTAAAATAAAAACTTTGGATATATAAATCAGAGAAGGGTGAGTTCAATCCGGTGCCAAGAAGGAGAGGAATGAATTCTGTAGATGCTTAAAGCTGAAAGGGGCCTCTTAGATCATCTTGTTCTGCCTCCCTTCCCATTGCTATTAACAACTGCTAGTGTCATAAAAGTAGAATCTTACATAGTAAAAGTATGGAAAAGAAATATTGGGCTCTCCCCTCTGGCTGCTCATCAGTGCATTAATGTTTTCTGCAAAATATTTACTACAGCTTTATTTTCTATACCTCTGTACTTTCTCATGTACCGTATGTAATATTCACATCATCATCTCTGCAGTGATGATGAACTTTCTCTATATAAGTTATCCCACTGTAGGACTGACCTTCCCTTAAGAATGCCTTTTTCTCCTAATGCATAAAATGAATTTACTTTTTTCAAGTTTCAGTCCATTATATCTTTTAAGTACTTGATAATTCCTCACTACCTTTATTGTTGCTATAGTTAGATATTTATAGATAAGTACATCCTTTCCTTATTGATTCAATATGGAGGCATGGAAGTGACACCCATATGATAAACAGCAAATACACTTGATAAACTGAAGAATCACATAGAAGGCGACGTTCAAAGGCATGAAGAGGAATTAACGACCCCAAATTCAAGCATGTGTACATGCACACGGGTGTGTAAAAGAGGAAAGAAAAGGGGAAAGGATTTTCAATATGACTAATTAATATTCCTCCTTCAGGAATGATTCTTTTCAGGTGTTTTGAGAGCATTGAGATGGGTCTATCAGTATTTATTTTCACTTCACAGAAACAATCAATATGGAGATGAAATAAGGCATATGAGGTGATCCTGTCTACCTTTTTGCCATTAGGAATTGCATAATAATGCTTCATGCTTTCTGCATTTAGCTGCACAAGCCTTAAGCAAGAGTATTTCTTTGCCTGTGTTAGAGCTTGAGCCCACAGTTAAGCCCCAGGGCTCTGGAAGAGAGTAGATCACCATGAGCCGGGAGAGTGCCACCATTGCTGAAGCAGTGCCATGCTTCCTGACCTGAACCAGGACCAGAGATGAGCAACTGTTCATTATGAGCTTCATCCCCTTTTTCTCTAAGTCTTCTTCAGCTTCAACACTCAACTGTTTTACCACCTTTTATCCTTTATGCAGAATTTTGATCATTTCACAAGTGACTCTCCTTCCTTCTGTGTTAATGCTACCTTTATTATTTTCCCTAAAATGGTTATTGGAAATGTGTCCTTGAAAGAAATCTATCATGACAATTTTATGCTCACAGCTGACCAACGGGTGCTCTTTCTTCCTTCCCACATTTCTTATCTCACCAATATGTTTATTAAAGCTTTGAAATATCTTTAGACCATTTGATAGTATTGACTTTCTGCTTTCTGAATACCAGAGTACCATCCTAGCACTCTTGTGATATATCCTCTGAACACAGGCCATTTTTTAGCTATTACACAAACATATTTTTTTTACTGAGAGATCTGTTTTCATGTATATTAAAGGGAATAACAGCTATTACTGTTATTAGTATCTCCAGCTTGCTTATATTCTGAAACAAATAATGTTAACACTGATGGTATAAGCCTAGTAAAAGATATTATATGTTAAAAGTGTTGGAAAACCAAACATGGTCCAGCAGGCTGGGAGGAAAGGGCTAGTTGGTTCCTCAGACCGATCAATTCAAATATTACTGAGTATCAAGTTTTACCCACAAGAGGACATCATCAGAGAAACTTTACAGGATGGTCTCACACTGGTTTCCAGTTTAGCTCAGGCCTGCTTTTTTCTTCAGAAAAGGCTTTTTTTTAGCTATGGTTCAAAGTAGGTGCAGAGATTGCAGCATAGCAGCCACAAAATGCTAAGTTTTAACACTGAGAAAATGAGCTTTTTGCTTTCTAATAACGTTCATATCTTCTTGTTGGGTCTGAAACACCCGTTTCTGTTTCAGCTGTCTTTGCTTCATTCTTTCAGTGCAGCAAACTGTGTGACAGTCCTGAATTACTATTAATTAAGCCTATTTCCTGTGAATTTTCTCTGGTCATCGACAAACAGAATTTTGAATGGTGAGGAATTCATTCAGTCTTGAAATGGAATTAGCATTTCCTTGAAATGGAGGGGGTATTTGTATGAAACAGAATTGGTTCCCCCAGTGGGTGCAAGAATAAGCCTACTTTTGGCTGCTGACTTGGGAAAATTTTAGTGATCACATCAAATAAATCCAAGCGATAACCACTGTGATTTTTTAAATCCATCTTAAGGCTGTGTGCCCTGTAATACACAATAATGTAAACTCCATCTGAACAGCTGAGCAACTGAGAGTTTAGTGTTTTGGCAGGTTGTTGACTTTTCCTGTTTACCTGAACTGAATTTAAGGCCGTGACTCATCTCGGATTTGCACCTTTGTTTTACAAGTTCATTGTGTCTGAAAAAATGGATGCGAAATTCTGAATTCAATAGTATCTCCTGCTAGTAACATCTCATCTGCACACCTCTGTAGCCACAGAACAAGAAAAGTAGTGGAGAAGAATCAAGGAAGACTTTAAAACTTTTTTTTTTTTCTTCAGTTAATCTTGAATCCTTCTATATTTCCTGTCATAATTTTAATTAGGGCAATTTTTCCTGATGACGTATTAATGAAACAGACATGTAAGATCTCTGAATTGTAGAAAGTATACCACATCAGCTACACCCTCAAATTTTGATATATCATAGAATAGTTAGGGTTGGAAAGGATCTTAAGATCATCAAGTTCCAAGTCCCCGCCATGGGCAGGGATGCCTCATTCTAGACCCTGTCACGCCTTGAACACCGCTAGGGATGAAGCATTGACCACTTCTCTGGGCAACCAGCACCAGTGCCTCACCACCCTTACAGTAAAGAACTTCTTCCTTATATCTAACCTGAACTTTCCCTGTTTCAATTTCAACCCACTACCCCTTGTCCTATCGCTACAGTCCCTTATGAAGAGTTCCTCTCTGGCATCCTCGTAGGCTCCCTTCAGATACTGGAAGGCTGCTATGTGGTCTCCATGCAGCTTCTCTTCTCCAGGTTGAACAGCCCCAACTTTCTTAGCCTGTCTTCATACGAGAAGATAGAGGTGCTCACATACAGGTGCTCGCTGGCTCTGAACTTGCTCCAGCAGCTCCATCTCCTTCTTATGTTGAGAACACCAGAACTGTATACAATAATCAAAGTGGGGTCTCACGAGAGCATAACAGAGGGGCAGCATCACCTGAAATTAAATTACTCCTACCAAACTGGAATCTCACTATCCTCACACTGCAGTTAATAACAGGTGATCTTTTGGTTAGGTCTGTGTTCTCACCCATTCTCCTTTCCGAACTGTCGGTCTCCCAGACCATACACTAGAAGGCCTCTAAACCTCTACTAGAAAAAAATAGTTCTACATACGCCATTGCAGATTTTGCAGTTGTGTTGGCTTGTTTCCAATATATTTTAAGTATTCTGATGTATCTGTGTTCAAATTATGTGATTTTCAGCCAGCTCCTGGTTTACATGCGAATGCATCAGGCAGAAGGAACATGTTCGTGGAAACTACATCTCTGTCAGACATATTGCAGTGCCCATGAAAGGCAGAGATTAGGATAAAAGGGCAGGAAATGACTAAATAGACCTCCTGGTTGTTAACATGATGGCTTCACTTGTCTGTGACTTGGAGGGCTTCCAACCCAGCAGCGTTTTGGATGAGAGGTTGAAGAGCCGACAGCTTGCAGTACTTGGCCCTGCAATTTCCTTACCACCAGATGGGGCAAAGAGTGCTCAGGACCTGCCTGGGACAATCATACCCTGATGTTCCCTGCACTAGCAGAGACAGAGCTGCAGCAAAAGGGTGGGGGGACAGGATTTCTTTCTTCTATCAAGACCAGGAGGCAGGACAAAGACCTTCTGCAGAGGTTCTGCAATGTCCCCAAATGAGTTTTCGTCTCCAGACTTGTGCAGAATGAAACTAATTCTGTAGTTTTATACCATGCATACAAGTATTAAAATTTTTCTCCAGTTTTTACATTCCAATTGTTACATTCCATGAAAAGCAAATCAAAATAACAAGTTCTTAAACAGATTTTTACCCCATTGCTGCAAAGTGGAAATCTCCTATGACTTGGAGAAAAAAAAAAAAACAACAAACTTTATAACTTTAGTGAAGCTTTTGAATGACTAAGCTTTAAAGAAACGATTTACTACATTAGTTTTCTATTACTAATACCATCTCTCTTTAAGTTTTCCTCTTCCAATGATAATTCAGTTGGCAGCATTTCAGTCATTGTAGAAGTAGTGCTATAATACTTCACACCAAGCTGTGGAAACCCTTTAGAATCATGGACCTAAAATTCTTACATCCATGTTGCATTAGGATTATCCAAAATCCAGAGGTCATGCAAATTAGCTGTATTTATGCAGAGCAGAGTTCTGAAGAAAATCATAGAATCATAAAATAGTTAGGGTTGGAAAGGACCTTAAGATCATTAAGTTCCAACCCCTCTGCCATGGGCAGGGACACCTTGCACTAAACCATGTCACCCAAGGCTCTGTCCAACCCAGCCTTGAACATCACCAGGGAAGTAGCATTCACAACTTCATTGGGCAACCTGTGCCAGGGCCTCACCACCCTCACAGTAAAGGACTTCTTCCTCATATCTATTCTAAACTTCCCCTGTTTCAGTTTGAACCCATTACCCCTTGTCCTACCACCACAGTCCCTAATGAAGAGTCCCTCCCCAGCATCCTTGTAGGCCCCAAATACTAATATCCTTAGTCCACCCCTCATTCATATCTAACAGAGGATGGATCCACTGCCATAATTAGTGCTCTGATTTATGACTTACATTATTTTTCAATACATGTTACTGCCACATCTTCATTTTCCTTATGTATCATTACTGATGACTTAGTAACAGCAAAATTACAACATTAAAAAGAGCAGTGGTGGAGAATTATTGACTATCAAATAATAGGCAATTAAAAAAGTGAGGCGTTCATGTTTTTTCACAAGTGTATAAGATAGAGCCAGTAGTTGTTCTAAAGCTACAGTTTCCCATTATAAGACTTATTTAGTTATTTTTCAAATTAAATCTATCTTGGAAAAATATATGATCTGATTAACTGGAGTTTACTAAAATCTGCATTCGAAGAAAAAAAAAACAACAAACAAAACAAAAAACCCCAACAATTTCATATAGTTATATAGTCTTTGGGATTTTCTCATAGAACATTATTTTTACAGACAGCTCTCAGAAGAGGGAGAAAGGAAAGACGATCAGAAAGTGACTACAGCCTAAAGTATGAAGCAGAAGGTTGACTACAGTCCGTTAAAGCAGAATCTGAAACAAAAAAACCCAACAGACCCTTTTTTATTCTTGTTCCATTTAGTAAATCAGTAAATCAAAAAAAAAAAAAAAGAAAAGAAGGAAAAAGAAAATTGAGATATAGTGTACATCAGGAAGCTCTTTGTTCTTTTCCTTTCCCATGATTAAATGCTAGAGCTACCTTTTGTTCGCCAGTAATGTGTGTGTCTGTCAACACCACATTTGAATCTGGTGCAGTTGAACGCAATTCCACTTATAATACTACTTTTGAAATGTCAGCCCTTAATTTAGCCCTAAATAGAACAGAAATTTTAATTGCAAAGCAAATATTTATCTTCCTTTGTCATTCTTCCTTTTTCAGTAATCTATGTGACCTTAAGAACTTTCTAGAAGGCCTCAAATACATTTATTGGAGATCATTTTTAAATGTTATTTTGATCCAATGTACGTATTCTTGTATTTCCCAATATAGAGGGGTGTTTTGAAATACTACTTTAGTGTGTTGAACAGTAGTTGAAAATGCTGAAATTATTTAATCAGTGTTAAACAATATGCCTATCGAGAACACACAAATATTCAAATCCAAGATGTGATTGTATAGAAATACTCCACTGCTACAGCATATTAAATATGGATAATGTAGATTGATGGCATACAAATGCAATGAAGTGTCATTAACTCACTTTTAAATAATCACTAAACATGCAAATTAATGAGATGAACTCCACAGAAGTGCAGGAAAACACAATCCACCAAATATTAAGTAAGAACTGAAAATTGCCATTTACAGAGCATAGACCCTTCAATCAACTGCAAGTTTCCTATAATTCTTCTCTTTTGTTTGAATCTACCTGGTTTTGGAGCCTGATGGGTACAGCCAGCCACAACTGGCTCTTTTCCACTCTGCCCAGATTCCCATAGTAGTGAAGAGAAGAAAATAGCTCTAGAGAGGAGTTGGTGGTTGCCAGCACAAACTTCCACGGCAGCAAGGGGAGAGCCCCTACAGCTGCATCTGGACCTCTAGGTGGAGACAAGGCTTCAGAGGCAAGGTCTGGATATATATATAATGACATACATATGTAGCCATATCATATTTTGTCATTGTATATCACATATATATATATATGCATTTATATGCAAAGATATTGGATAGCCCATATTCAAGGTTTGGAAGAAGATTTCTTTTTCTTCATCCCTGATTTCTGGGGTGTTTCCAAGCTATTGGGAACAGGATTAATCTTGGCATTTCTCATTATAGAATCATAGGGTTTCTTGGACTTTAGAGCTGTTATATGGAAAGAAGAAAGAATAAGAAGAAAAAAAAAAGAGATAAGAAAAAACAAAATCAAAACACACTCACCAAAAAAAGAAAATTAAAAAAAAGGAGAAATGTTTTACCCTGTCTCTATCATTAGTGGATTTCTACAGTTGATGTCTTTGAATCTGTTTTATTCATTGTGATTGCACTAATGTCACTAACTACCAGCAGTACTTATTCAATAGAGTCCCCCTTATAACTTTTCCTTAAGCTAGCTATGAGATTTTGTCACTTTTCTTGTGGAAGTTACATCGGACTTGCTGCTGTCCCTGTACTTGTCAGTGGACCGTTTCTGCCCCTGACACTGACTCTCTAACCTGACATCGTATGAAGTGCCCTACGTGAAGGCCACACCATCCTCGATAAGCTCTATTCTCTTCACAGTCAATTCTCAACCATATTCTGCATTCAGTCTGCCCCTTCTGTCCACCTTCAGTGAACTATGGCATCCAGTAAGATCATACCATAGATACCTAAAATATCCTGTCTGTTCTCCTTGTTTTGCTATGATTCTTTGGCAGATGGAATGAGGCTTCACATCCCTATAGGGGCAGTGAAACATATGCAATGGAGTGAAGAACTCCTTTTGTATCTGTTCCTGTTGGTTGCTTTTCTTCCCTACTCCGTGAAGATTTCTGAGATAACAGCAATGAGAAACCTCTGTAAGCCTCCCTGGACCACTTATTTTGGTAAACAGTTAGTGAAACAATTAGAGCCACAGCCTTAAACCTCGCTGACTTAACTTCAGGGTTGAGCATAGCATTTACTGTGGGGATTATCTGAAGTGTCACTACTGGAAGACGGATCCTTTAAGAAATGTAATCATCACTGTAATTATACAGCACAGGTGAGATAATACGGGGGAGAATACACATAGCTTTTCATACTTAGCTAAAGCAATTTGTAGTAGTCCCACATTCTGATACCTGTGTTTACATGTGAGAAGTATCTCTTTCCTGAAAGGCCTCTGTGGGTGCATCCATGCTAACACATCATTCCCCACCTTGCAGCTCAGCTGTATCATGTCTAATCAACATGCAAAGGACCATCTTCCCCCCATACAAACACATGCTATGAGCTCAACTGCAAGTCAGCTCATGAACAGAGATGGGGAAGCAATCCAGCAAACTGCACAGGCTTTTCTATCCAAATGATCAAACGACCTTGAGGTGAGGTATACTCACCTCTGGTGTTCTACTCAGTCTGTGGTTTTATCTTTCAAGGTGCTACATGCTAATATAAATAAAAACACAGAATACTGGTCTTAAGTGACCCACCCACATTTCAAAGAAGACATCTAATTTTCTGCCTAAAGTCAGTTAAGTGCAGTGAATTGAAAGAATAGAGCCCCTAAGTCTTAAGGAAATGTTACTCATTAAACAAACCATTTTAACAGAGGTTTGAAAGTAAACAGTGTACTATTCAGAGCAATAATTATTACTGTTTAATTCAGGAGGCCTTCATCGCTACATCAACAAGTCTGATTTCAGTCAAAACCTGGGAACTTATCACCTCTTGAGACTTAATCAGGGTCATCTCCAATCCAGCTGAATATTTAAGGAACATTTGTAAAGGATTTTTCATCATATGATTTTTTTTTTGTCATTGCCTGAAACAGTATTTCCTGAAACACTGGGGACACTTAATACTTTTTAATTGTAGACATATAACTATGAGGTTCCCACTCCCCTGAAAGGGGAACCCACCTCTCTCCAATGACTATACATGAACTTAGACCCTGTACCCTTACTTATGCCTGGTGTTGCCAATGCAAACAACTTACTGTGACATAACTCTACAGTAGTGCTCATGAAGCAGGTAAGTATAGGAAAGAAATTTAATATATGAGGTTATTTTAAAGGGGCATGGATCTCTCCATGCTTCAGTTACCCAGAAGGCTGAGAAAGATGTGTCTGTGGCCTTGTGCTGACAACACATCAAAATCAGAGAAGCCCAAAAGTAAATTAAAGCATCACAATAACTTCACCCATTCATTCCACAGGAAAAAAATACCGGATACAATACAGAAATGCAGATGATTTCACTGTGCCTAAGACATAACACTCTACAAGTCCTATTCCCAGGACTGACAACACAAACCTGTGTCCTTTTTCTTCTGGATTTGTCCAGTCAACTTTAATAAAAGAGAGCACTTACAGTGACTCAGTTACTGAACAGAAAATCTTAAGTAATTCAAAAGCAGACTTTTTTGCATTACAACATACAATTAGGTAATCTACAAAATTAATTTCCTTCACCTTTAATGAGGTTCTGTTATGTGGTTTGATGTGCATTATTGTGTACATTAGTCATAGCCTGACTGAAGGGAAATGCTGCATCAAATTTATTTTAACAGCAATTTCCCTTAAAGTATATTAACAAAGATGAATTGGCAGGCCCATAATACATGGCTTAAACCTATCTTTTATACAATACTGCCCTCTATGGGAAAACAAAATATAATAGATTTAAAATAAGCATGTATGCTGGGTTTTGCCTTATTATTTTTTTTAGTATCATATCTACTTTCTTAAAACACTTTAAACATAAAAGCATTATGCCATCAGGGAAAAACCAACCTATTGCCCTCTCATCATCTCATCTATTTCTTTCAAGCCTACATTTCATATTGTAACAAATACATCTATTACTGGTGTTTATCATTTATATGACAATCTCAGTTCACAGAGTCAATGCTCAAAGTGTGTACGCCTTTTGCCATGTCTAAACAAAATAACCCAAACCACAATTCACACAACCCAGGAGTCACATCAATGGCATAAACAGAAAAACAATACTTTGAATATTTTTTCTAAAATACCCAGAATTCTTCAGAGAGCAAAGAGGCAGCTCCAAAACATCACTGTAGATAGAAACAGATACTTTCAAATGTAACCTGTTGGGCATGAGTGGCATGAGATGAGAACAAATGAGCATGATCATGGTTAAGTCAAGTACTCACTTGGATCTTCTTCACCTGGAGTGCTCTTGCTCTAGATTGCTCCATCCATGTTTTTCATCATTTTAACTAATGATCAAGGAAAAATATTTCTTCCCATGAGGAAAATAAGTTTCTTAAAGGAATCTGAGTGCATTGCTCTCACTGAACTGTACTGCATATTCCAAAAAAACCCCAACACTCCTTCTGCCACCCTCCTGATTTTTTGGAAAAAAAAAAAAAAAAGCTGAGTCTGCAATTCCTACCTCAAGAAAAAATAATCAATACCAGTTAGACACGAAAACCATTTCTTCAGCTTATTAACTCTGTTCTCCTTAGACACACAGAGAGATTTCACCTTTCTAAAAAGTCAGTGCAATGTAAATAGGAAATCATTATCTTGATTTTCTTTGTCAGACTACAAACTATGTTAGCCTTCCTTTTGTTGAACCCAGATTTGTGTGGGTTTTCCTTAATGTTGATGCACAACATCACTACATCAGCCTAAAAGTAGATCTCTGAGGGAATAATTCCATTTTTCATTTTGATTTGGTGTGTCATGTTTCATGGTTTGGGGTGGCTTTTGTGAAACAGTGCAGTTCAGTATAGCATATTGTGGCCCACAAGACAAATGAAGAGACCACTCACAGTGCACGAGCATAAGCTAGAGCTTTTGCCATACTGGAGAAGGTACCAAAATCCCAGCATACTTTTGAAAGTTATGATACTGAAAGTTCCTGCAACAAACAGCTAGAAATTACTGTAACATAGAGAATTCAGTTCCCGATTATTGATTTTACTTCCACAATTAATCCCATCAAACCTAATACAGGTACTCATCTTAGACAAACAAACATGTTTGCACACCTGAAGACAAACACAATTCCTTAAAACAAATGGCTCTATAGACACATTCTGAGAGACCTTTCAAGCACCAAATATTCATATAGCAAATGATCAGTAGCAGGAAATCAATTTTCTTTAAAGATGGAAGACCAAGTCCCTCTGAGTACCACAAACATGCTGCAGAGCAGCGACAATTTGCAAAGGAGAAGGGGACAGAAGAGAACAGAAACTGATTCACAAAAGCTTTGCTTAACACCAAGATCTCCACCACCAGCTGGAGCATTTAGCAGAGGTAGCTCATAAGCATGAGGCCTCCTCCTATAGGACTAGATGAAGAAAATTAATGATAATGTGACTATCTAAACTAAATTTGCTAAGAGGTGAAAAAAAGCATTCTGTACAACAGGATACATTTATTAGAGTAATGCCAGAGTACCCTATTGAAAGTGGTTTAGTAATGGATTTTTCACTTTGAGGGAGTTTTAAGTTTTAAATTAGGGTATCTAAAAAGCTATGCTTGTGAGAGCTAACGTAGAAAAAAGTCACCCTAGAGTGTAATGGAAGCTTGATACCTAGGTCGCAAAGACAGAAGAGCAAAAAGAGAAAGATAAATGCTCTTTGTAGTTTCTCCTTTGAAAATGTAATTCCTGCTTTCACCTTTTATTCAGAAGTGGATTACAGTAGAGTCTCTATAGACACGTTAAAGGGGACTCCCATTGGAGGTATGGTCTAATTAAACTATTTGATGAATCATTCCAGTTTGAATGACTCAAAAAAAAAAAAAAAAAAAAAAAAACAAAACAAGAAACTACAACCAAACAACACCCCCCTCCAAAAAAATGACCCAAACAAAACAAAAAACAACCAAAATGCCACTTAATACATTAAACCAAGAGTTTAAGCTTGTTAATTTCTAATAATCAAAGAAGAAATGCTTAGTTTTTACATTTGGATGCTATCACTTAGCATTATAGATTACATTCTTTGTGATAATGGCTTTGCCAATAGTTGTTTTGGATTCCTCTGTGTCAGAAGTCACCTTCCTCTAGGCATCCTACCTACAACTTCCCTGTTTATATTCCTCGTTCTCTTGCATGAGCTGTTAGCCCCTGGATCTGACTTGCTAATGTATCCATCAGGAGAAAGTACTGACTTGCTGATTTATCCATGAGAAAAACAACATACCACAGTGACAAAACCCCATTACTCTCCCTTTACCTAGAAAGCCACCAAGGCTCAGATATCCAGCTGGCACATAGAATCATAGAATCATGAATAGTTAGGGTTGGAAAGGACCTTAAGATCATCTTGTTCCAACCCACCTGCCATGGGCAGGGATGCCTCACACTAAACCATGACACCCAAGGCTCTGTCCAACCCAGCCTGGAACACTGCCAGCGATGGAGCATTCACAACTTCACTGGGCAACCCATTCCAGTGCCTCACCACCCTCACAGTAAAGAATTTCTTCCTCATATCCAATCTAAACTTCCCCTGTTTCAGTTTGAAACCATTACCCCTTGTCCTATCACCACAGTCCCTAACGAAGAGTCCCTCTCCAGCATCCCTGTAGGCCCCTTTCAGATATTGGAAGGCTGCTATGAGGTCTCCATGCAGCCTTCTCTTCTCCCGGCTGAACAGCCACAACTTTCTTAGCCTATCTTCATACGGGAGATGCTTCAGTCCCCTGATCATCCTCGTGGCCCTCCTCTGGACTTGTTGCAATAGTTCCATGTCCTTTTTATGTTGAGGACACCAGAACTGCAAACAGTACTCTAAGAGAGGTCTCACAAGAGCAGAGTAGAGGGGCAGGATCACCTCCTTCGACATGACCAAATGCTGATATTATACACAGATGGTTATTCTCATTTTCCTAAGTGTTGTGGTAGACCAGCAAGAATGAATTCTCTTTTTCTTTACCAAAATGATACCATAATTGCTTAAAATACAAGGGGAGAGAAGGATGTATATTAATCCCCAATAGCTAAATTATAGAACTTTCTTTTGAAAGTCTGGTTTACTCCCTTAGTTCTAATTCTTCCCAGAATAGCCCCACTAAGTTTGGATGCAAGAAAGCAGAAAGGTTTAAAGGCCCTCAGCAGGAACCAGTCCCTCCACATAAGCAGTGCTGCCTTGTCTCTTGAGTTGGCCTCTTCCCTCACTGGAGGCAGGGTAGAATTGGGCATTTTTTGCCCCTTTGTTATTGCAGCACAGACCCTGCATGTCAAGGGGTATTCTCCCCATTTTATGGAATTGACAAATCAGTGCAAATCACGGCAGGAGCAAGGAGTTCATCAAGCTGTTGTAAAGCAATGGTGTACAAAATGTGTTACCCATTAAAATATGTCACTTGCCCACCTGAAGCTGGGCTGTGAGCAGGCACTGGAGGGCCACTGCTGATGTACAACTAGAGGACAATACTTCTGCTGTTTACAGTACTGGGGATAAGAGAAACTATATAATGACCTCTGATGAAGGATAACTTTTGTGAGTCACACAGGAGAAATGCAGTAAATGATTCCTCACACCTCCACAGAAAGGGGAAATGGGAGTGTTACCAGAGTTCCTAGATCAACAAATGTTCGTATTTGCAACAGTTTGCAATGCAGTGGAGGTAGCAGCAAGCTTTTCTGAGCGAGATAGTTGAATGAACTGGACCTCGCTTTACTTTAGTTTGTGTAAGGTTTTACAAATATACCTTGACTTGTGTATCAGCAGGGAGGCCACAAGAACAGTGTTCATAAAAACAGACCAGATTAAAAACACCTCCCATACATTGCTAAGGCATTATGGGCACAAACAGAGATCACAAGGGGACTGAACAGAACATAACTTTCTCTAGTGCTTCAATCTCTTCTGCCACACTGAAGTGTGGCCTGAGGAAAAAGCTCTTCTCTTCCTAAGCTCCAGTCCTAACCCCATCTACTTCCCAGAAGCTTTCTGATGACTTCAGGCTGAACCCAGGAAGGATTCTGTAAGGAAAATTGTGGCAAAGAGTCCTAAAGGCTTTCTGGATACACACAGACACGCTTTTCTCTCACGCAACATGAACCCTTGCCTCAGTGTCACAGTGACCTGATAACCCAAGAAGAGGTGACACAGATCAGATTGTGGACCTAGCGGAACTCATTTTTTCCTTTGATAGTATCTAGATAGTTGTACTTAAGAGACCAGAGTTTACATTTTTATAGTTGAGTAAGCACTTAAGACATAAAAGATTGATGTCATCAAAGATGCAGAGCAGCTGTAATGCTAGATGTTAATGAATGCATGTTGATTTAAGAGATACTTCAACATCAGTTTATACCAACACAGCTTCTGAAACTAGTACATATGAAGCCTTACAGGAACAAAACCAGATTAGGGTACCGAAGTTCTTTTACAAAGGAATAAAAGTTTAAGATAAAAGTCATTACGGTAGTGGTATGCACTGATTCGCCCTCATCATTTGCAGAAATGTGCCCAACCATAAACAGTGGAGGACAACAGAAGCTGTATAGAAACTGTAGCTGATGAAAGTCAGAGAATCTAATGCTTACATGGTTTTTATAATTTTGCTTGTAGGACTTTGCATAATTTTTGGTGTTAATGTTATTTCAAATCAGTGCTTCGTGCTAAAGTGGACTACTAGCATCATATTCTCCACTGTCATCTGGGAAATAAGAAACACCAGTGACAAGGCAGGCACTTTCAGCAGAAGACATGAATGCCTTAACTGAGTTGACAAACATGAAACTCAGCTCCAAGTGTATCTATATATCACCCCTACATTTCTAACACATTTTAGGGCAGAGCTAAAATATTCATATTAAAAACCCTAACAAATTGTTGAAACATCAAAACACCCAAACACACTTTTCTCAATGAAATACGTTTGAACACACGGAAAAAAAAAAAAAAAAAAAAAAAAAAAAAGCACATTATGCTAAGCCTTTGTGTTTCTTGCACTTTTGATGTGAGTGTAATTAAGTTCTGCATATCTTGAGGAGCTGCTAGAAAATTAGAGACTAATCTATAACTCTCGTAAGTTGTCATAGTTCCTCTGAAATCAATGGATGTTTTGACAATTTATACCAGCTGCAGAACTACTCTGTGTGTTTAATAAAAGACATACTGTTGTTAAATTAAAGGGCAGTTCATAAGAAGTCTCCACAGCTAAAGGAGCAATAGTAATTTTTTGTTCTTTTAAACTCATTATGAACATCAATGTCAAAAGCCATCTTTAGGTATAGACTGTTAGAGTTCTCCTAGCTGAAGGAGACAGTTATATGTATCCTAGTCAACTTAATTTTGAAGCATGGCCTTCATGCTGCAAAGTAGGTTCTGAGAGGAGAAGTAGGGAGTACCTATTAAAGTACCATCAGAGCACTGTAGGAACAGGTGAGAAAACTGGGGGCAGTCAGAGAACACAAAAGTTTGACATAACCACAACAAAACATCAATTCAAATACCTCAGTGAAAGTTTTCAACTAGTCTAGAAAAGTGAACCAAGGAGAGACCATATATTATACATATTCGTTTCTGAAAGCAGTCACTTGCTCTGTATCATATTCCTAAGCACAGAATTGCAGGAATGGTGTTTTTCTACCCCGTAACATCTGTGAAGACAAATATGTTAAAAATAGAGGCACAGACATTGTAGTGATTGGATAGTATTTAGAATAAATAACTATTAGCTTTAGATTCAAGCATCTAAATAGAAGGATGCTGAATTTTCAGTAGTTGCCTTTAATGTAAATGTAGATGACCCTTCCAAAACCCAAATCTGATT
This sequence comes from Myiopsitta monachus, assembly GCA_017639245.1. NCBI lineage: Eukaryota > Metazoa > Chordata > Aves > Psittaciformes > Psittacidae > Myiopsitta > Myiopsitta monachus. The sequence continues at coordinate 49,024,497 of CM029917.1, forward strand.
CAGTCTTGTTAACCTACATAGTACTAAGCAAGGAGTCTATGTGAAAGCACTAGGTTTAGAAATGTAAAGCATTTGTATGTCTTGTAATGTGTGTAAGCTCCAAGAAGAAAAAAACAAACCGACTCTACCCACCCCCTGCAAAAAAAAACCCAAGAAAAAAAAAAAAAAAAGGCAATACTAGTTTTGGGCAAAGTATGGGTAGGTTTCATCTATAATCATAGTTTATTACTACAGTTTCCCTTACTGTACTGTTTCTTTCCATTCATACTTCATTTCTGTTTCTTGCTGTCCTCTCGTCTTTCTGTCCTCTTTTTTCCCCTAAAGTAGAGCATGAGAATAACATCATGACTGGAAGGACATTTTAGGTAACTCAAGTGCACTTGTGTTTGAGCAAGAAGAATTCAATTCTTGCTACTACCCAAAGGAGAGAGAAGTGAAAATTCAAATTGTACTGTCTTTTCCCCCACAGATTGGTATGCAAGTTTTGCTACATAGAGTTGGAGCAATTTTGCCAAATTATTTCAGCACATTTCTAATAAGGGCAGACGCTAGCGTAGCAAGTCACCTGATCCTCCACTTAAAATGAATTGCTAACAAAGCAAATGGATATCAAGGTAGTGTGAATCAACAGCCATACTTCTTCATGTTGAATTCATCTAGCATGGTGTGATTTTAAGCCAAGGATTTAAGTTCAAAGAGTGACTTTAGCATCTGAATTAAAATACCTTCTCAAGGGTATGCATAACCACTTGGCTGCTGGCCCACCCTGGGAATATCTGCAGCAGTGGCTTCAAAGGGGCAGAGTGTCGCTCCCACCACATCTGGCACATCTGGCAGCAGTCCAGAGCTGTCCTGAAGCACAACTGCACCCTGCGGCTGATCCCTTCTGCTCACAGGGATGTCCCCAGGGCTGACAATTCAGCTAGGAGTCAAGTATATGAGTAGAGAGAACAAAACCGCTGGACTTTTCGCACCATCAGACTAGTAATAGGAAGCTATCGCATTGTTTGTGGCCTTTGACCAGTTGCACCAGAAAGTCTTCTTTATTTTGGGAAGAGAATGTCTCACTTGTTTTGAAGGTTTTGGTTACAGACTTATTTAAGTCCTGATGTTCACACAGGAGGCAAGGAGGCACACACGCACCACCCAGTTGCAGTGGAACCCCAAACCTAACCTTTACAACAGTCTTTGGAAAACAAACCCCAAACCCAGAGCCAGCCATAGGTATAAGGCATTTTTAAAAGACCCCCAGTGAGAGCTTTGTTATTAGAAATTGCAGGAAATTACTCAGACATACTTTGAATTTTAATTTTCCCTTAGTTTCTAATTTAGCCAGAAGGAATAAATTAGTCCTGAGCTAGGAATGTCTACCATCTTTGAAACCTGGATATTCAGAGAGAAAATAGCTCCCCATAGAGAAGGTCCCAGCTGAAGGATGTAAATGGTAAACTGCATGGAACACCATTTATTTACAGTATTTTGGAAACATGAAAGCTTGAGCTGACCCTCCTATGATTCAAATCTGAATTTACAGCATCATTCATCATCTCAGAAAGGGTTTGTTCCAGTCTCCTTGAACAAAACTATTTTCTCCTCACATTTGCTGCACAGAATTGGCTGAATTTCAATTCCAAGGTGTATCATACAAAGAACAGTTTTGGAATGAAAGGTGCCAAGCTGGCAAAAATTGAAAATTAGATTGGTGTAAAATTGAGGGGTTTTAATATAGAATGTGTTTTGGTTTTCCTCTGTAATGTAATTTAAAGTCATATAATAATCATGTTTCTTGGCTACAGAAGTAGGTTTCATCTCCAGCTGGATGAGATAAAGAATGTTAATAAGAAATTATGCAACAAATAAATGGAATTTGTGTTGCATGCAGTAGGAAAATACACCTCTGAATGCTGCATGTTTGCCAGTATCCACCTAGAGGTGGTGTCAGGGAGGTCCCCGGTAACCAACTTGCTGGGCAACCTCTGCTTGATTTTGAGCATGTATTAAAAGCTACCTTCTGTTTTACCAGGTGATCTTGTCAGTGACCTAACAAGAGTAGGAACCATAAAGTCTTCTAGTATTGTGATTTTCTTGAGCCTTCTTTAGCATATGGGATACTGTGACGAGCTGAGGGGCTCGAGGATTCTCCTGCCTAAAAATTACTCTTTCAACTTTCCTTTTTTTCCCTAGGCTTTCAGTCACAGACTCCAGGTGTAAAATCAGAAGCTGGAAGTGGCATTTTCCTCCCACATTTTGGGCGGGCAGGCAGGAGGGGAGGTGGTCCAACTGCACAATGACAGATTATGCAAATCCTCCTGGAGCATCTAATCAATCACAGCAGCGGGAAAGGAATGCAGCTCATCTCCGAATTAGCCTCTGTCGCCGGGTACTAGTCCTCACATGAAGCATCCCCCCTCGGCTGGAATGACATCAGAGCAGCTCAGAGTCCTTGAAAGTCTGGGGGTTGATTAGCTGGAGGAATTGGCTGCTTCTGCCAATCACAACCCTGCAAAGCTGCCTTGATACTCTTGGAGATACGAGGGAGAGGAAGGCTGACTACAGCAAACAGGAGGCACAGCAGCAGCACCGGTAGTAAGTAACGGGAGCAGCTGGTATTTGGGTGATTAAATAGTTCTCGTAGCCTTTTTGCTGTAGCCTGGCTGCTCCATGGTGTAATCCCCACGTCCAAGAAGGAAGCTGCATTTTTAATAGTGTGCTGAACAGAGGTTTGAATCATTCCAGCTGGCTGCTTGTTTTGAAAAGGACAGTCTGTGTATAAATGGGATGTGACTGTACCAGTAGAGTTCAGTTACTGGGGCTGGAGCAGGAGGAATCTTCCCGGGATGCCACCCAGACAGCTGCTAACAACTGAAAACTCTTCCTAGTTTACCTGGAGCCATGTGAAGAGATTTGAATAGCAGATGCCTCTTTCCTGCATGCTAGGAAAAGAAATTCTTCTCTCGGTAAGCTATTGTTCAGATTCTCACATACATATTGCTACCTTAACCTATACTTCTGGGTATATATTCACTATACATAGATAGTGCCTATACTCAGACACAAGAAAACAGTTCATGAACAGGTATAAATATCCACGCAGCGCCTGATTATGTATAGTAAGTACTTCAGAAAGCTGCCTAGAACCTGGCATTCAAAGGATTATTTGAAAGTTTGAGATAGTCTTTGCCATGTTTGCATGCAAGTGCCCTTGATGTAAATGGATGCATGGGGAAACAGCTGCCTGACTAAATATATGAAAGACCACAGAAGTTAGAGCATGGGAGTTATGTGAAGAAAGAAAGAAAGAATAAGGCTGCAGATCTTCTTTAATCTACTTCATATGCTTTGCTTTTATTTGCTATCATTTAGCAAATTTAAGTAAAACTACTGCATTAAAATGACAAAGTGAAAGCTTTCCAGGGATATATAGCAAACGTGCACTATTTAATGTCAGAGTAACTGTACATTGAGGAAGCGAAGACCCCACAGATCTATTCTCTTCCAGCAGTTCGATATCCAAACAACATCTGTCAGCAACATTTCTTTTTAAGCAGCATAATCATGATGTGGAAGCAAGTATTGTTTCAGGTAGTAAGATGTAAACTGAAGAAATCAGTGTCTGCTTTTCAGATGACTACAGAGCCAGAACACAGGGGTAGCCCTGCCTTTTTATTTTAAAGCTGACACACTGGCTCCAAGTCGTTGCTGCTGGGAATAAACACTCAAGGGAGAAATGTTTAGATGTGAGGAAGTCTCCTTCCTTCAAGCACTACACTAATGTAACCACCCATACATATGAAAACCCACACTCATTAAGTTCCCATTTCCTTAGGGAATTTACTATGTCATTTTTTACTAACTTCTGTAGCTCTTAATCACATTGATTGGACTCTTCCTCCCTGCAAATAAATGCTGCAGAATCTGGCCTACCCCATCTAGCAGCTTATTGTGCCTTTTATATCTCTGAATGTAACCAGAGAAAAAGATAAAAAGAGAAACAAGTCATTTGCACCTTGTCTCTTCAGTTTATGATCCTCCTGCTATAAGATGTTCAGCTTGTGGAAGAATAGCAGAATCTCCTTGTTCATAAAGTATAAATAGTTGGGAATGTTGCCAGGTGCTTCTCCGTTTTGCCCCATCATGTCTGTATACTTTCATCATGTAAGTTTTTCCCCCGGCCAAGCTGCACTGTCTGACTTGCTTTCTGAAATGCTGCTCTAAAGAAGGGGGGGAAGGGGAGGAGGAATGCCAAGTCACATTTAACTAAGGAAATTCTTGGCTTTCAGTTTTCTTCGGAATCTTACAATTTGAAATAATATGATCTGCTCAACTAGATTAGATCCTCATGGCATTGCTCTGTGCAGAAGTTTAATATTGTGTATTTAGGTTTTGTGCCATTTCCTGAAAACATGGCCATTTTTTGATTCATAATAAACGCCTAATGTCTGAAAGCCTCAGACATGAAAGCAGAAGTATCTTAATGTCTTGTTGACACCACTTTTTTCTGGGAGGCCAGACAAATGCTCCTCTAACTTACATTTCCTTCAAGTAAATCAAATCCAAAGGGTTAGATTTAAGCCCAGGGCAGGATGCTTGAGTGACTGACCGCAGATACATATATATGCCTCCATGTATAATTCCATTTCAGTTTGAACACCCTGGTAGCTCACACTGTAAATTTCTGGATGTCCTATTAAAACTTTATGGATGTTTAGAGGCTGAGATATCTGCTATATTGCTCTTTGTAATGGCTCTGATCAAACTTGGCTGATGTGGCAGCATGCAGGAATCATGAGCTTCGCTAGAGTTCAACTATTATTCAGTATAACTGGGAGAAAAATATGTTAATAAGTAAAGACTTCATTTTTATTTTATTTTATTTTATTTTGAAGCTTTACAGCACAGGAATTATCTCAGAGGTATAATGAGATACTTGAAGGAAAACATGGATATATATTGCAAACCCAGGGCAATCATCAAAGAAAATCCTGATGAGTTACTAGTAGTTGTGACTATGAGTTTTCAGTTGGATAAACAAAGAATTACATTTGACCATATCCCACCAGAAGATTTGTTTCTCATTTTATTTTTCTGTAAGCAATAAGGGAAAGAACATAATGATCTCTTACCCCTCAAAATAGATAATTTCTGTTCCAAATCTTCGGTTTAGCCCACAAACAATTGTGATTTGACTGCTTCCAACCACATGGCTGGCTGAGCTTCAGCTGAATGTATACGCTGATGTTTGCTTCCATCAAGTGTTTGCTTTGCAAAGCTTTCATAATGCTTCAGCTTCTTAGGTGCATCCAAGAAACTGCTTTCCATATCTGCAAAACTGGCTTTTCTGAAAAAAGGAAACCCTGGGCTAAGAGCAGCAAAACATTTCAAGCTGGGGGCATGGGTGGCTGAAGGAAACAATAACTCATAATTGTGCAGAAAACTGCCATTTCCCCTGCCTGTGGAGTCATTTCAGGAATAGGCTGTTGAGCTTAAGATGAGCCAAGGGCTCTCCATGATTTCCAAGGTAAGGAGAGCCTGGGTTTGAAACCACTTCCAAAGATGAAGAAATACAATGTAAGGTGGCAGTTTAGCAAATCCCCTATTCTCAGGCCTGGGACACAGTTGAAGACCATTAGAGCAGGTTGAGGCACTGGACTATGGGAGAAAGAGGGTCTCTGTGCTGGAAATTGTTTGGAGTATGTAGTCTCACATTTGGAGAAAGGCTGAAGAATGCCCCTATCACAGCAACAAATCTACTTCTCCTATTGAGATCTTAAAGCAATGCCCTCATGGAGTCTAAGCCACCCAGAAAAGAGCTAGATAAAAAACTTATTTTCCATCTATATCAACATTTGAATTAGAAAATTTGATTTGGGCTATAAAAAAAACAAAGCTCAGCTGCTGGAAGAAAATGAAACCCATGCCTGTTGATCCCAAACTCTTATCACAACCACTGTCAGTAATAATTACAATGAAGTCGCAGATTCTTCTGAAATTAACAGTTGCTATAGAAAACTACTAATATTTTATCTAAATAGTACTGCCACCAGAATCACATGGCAACAGCACAACCATGTCAGTATTTGATGGAGAAAACACAACTGTCACCAGATGTATTGAGATGATGTAAACTCAATTCTGAAAGAAGTATTTACACCTATTTTCTTCCCCCTGGCTACAGGAAGGGTCCCAACTACTTTCCCTAAGTGTAGGAAAGAGGAACAAAATGTTCCTCCCCCGTCTGCTGTAAGGATGGGTTTTGCAGAGCCAGAGCAAATACAGAAGTAGAAGCCAGGGCAGGGTGGGATTCTTGCACAAGAAAAGAAGCAAAAAAGAAAGGGGTTCCCCCCTCTTCCCTGGAAGCTGCTAAAGTAAGAACTGTACTGGTTTACTTAGCTTGACCAAGTGAAAACCTGCCAAATCCCTGGTTTGCTTTTCACTACCTAGGGAAGCCTTTTTTACCCCTGGTTCTTCATGTCACAGGGAAGCTACCATGCAAGTTTCTTTCCACCCCCAAAACACACTAAGACAAGGTATTCCCTAGCACAGCCCCAAAACAGACAGTGTAACATAGACAACAATTTCAAATCCGTACATGTACAGCTGCTGATGCGTTTGTTCCAGGCCATGTTCAGGTAACCTCACAGAGTGCATGCTTCTGCACTCAAAGCTGCTGGTGCAGAATTTCTGCTAGGACAGTCTTGTGACTTCAAAGTTAGTTCTTAGCAGCCATGGGATGAGAGAAGCATCTGCCATCCTGTCACAGCCCACAAGAGCACTGAGAAATGCACACAGAGCTAATGCTCAGGGCTGATGTATCTACAGCTATAGAGTTTTACTAATGGCTGGGGTTTAATCTCCCGTATGCATATATCATTATCAGACATACAGCAGACAGAATAATGCTAACGGGCTCTTCCCTGAGCAGAACTGGGCACGAAACAAATCCTCCTGAAGGACTATACACAGCTACTTATTTCAGCCTGCACTCTGCCAGGCTTTCACTGAAAGGATTGCATTTAGCTTTTAGTGTATAAATAAGTGTTCTGATAAATAATTAATAGTAGCTGCTGGCCATAAAAGAGGTGACTGTGGAAAGTTAAAACAGTCTGTCATGGAATATGCACCTACCTCTATGTTCTAGTTTCAGAGGAAGTTTTATCCAACATCCTTTCTTTTTGCATGGGACCACATTTTAGAAGGAGAAGGCCAGAGCTCAAGTTCCAGAGCCTCAGGGTATTCTTTGAATTTATTCCCTCTCACCGGGACATTTATCACCCCCTAAACCACCAGAGGGGAGGGCAGCTAATCAGTGATTCACAGAGAAAGTTTTGGAAATGAGAGGAAAATGCAGTAGTGTCTAGACTTCTGAGAAAGATACAGAAATTACACTTACTGGTCACTTTTCATTTTCAAGCCCTCACAGTTTCATTTAAAAAATTATTCATTACTAGTCAGTAGACTGTATTTGCTGTGCCATTTTAAATGGTTTCACCATCCTACCCCACACAATTGCGCTGTTACGGGTGCGCAATCCCTTCCTGCACAGGGCACAGAACAAACAGTAACTACTGTTAGCAATTGACAGTCCAGGTTCGTTTTGAATTGACGGAACTTAAGGAGGAATTGGTTGCTCTATCTCATTAGTAACTGAAAAGCAGTGATTCTGGAACTTCATCTTCTAACGAAACAGCAACTGTGCCTTCTATTCCTATACCTTACTATTTCTATATTACCTGCAACAGTTCATGTTACTATAATTTGTACTTGGGGGGGAAAAAAAAGAAAAGAAAGAAGAAAAAAAATAAAATCATAATTTAAGACCAAGAAGCCTCTGTGGTATGTACTGTCTGCATGACAAACAAAGCAAACAGTGCATGCCTCAACTCTTGACACTCTCAGACTCCCATAGGATTAACTCTTGATCAGTTTTGGAGCAAGATCCACGTGCCAGCACAAATCAGCAGCAGTCATTCTGCACATTCAGATTTTTAACTAAAGTACCTCCAAAAAGGCTTTCTCCTCCATGGAAAATATGTACATTCAGGCAGAAAATTAATTATCTATGTATATGGTGTCTAAACCAGAATTCTATGATTACAATGTATCATTGTATCAATTAATGAGACATCATTTTGTTGGCTTGTAAGACCTTACCATAAAATAGAAACCCAAGCTTCCAAGTGCATCCTGGAGATTAATATTAAAAAACACCACATAGTTGTGTACCAAGCCCACAGTGAAGAAAAAGTATGTAAAGAAACATAACTCATTCCAGCCTGGTGCAGGGGCTGTACGGTCACAAACATCTTGCTTCCAAAAAGAAGTTAATGCCTCAGTAGTTCAGTTTTGGAGATTTTTCAACAAAACAGCAGGTTAATCAAAACCTCGATATTCTATCACATAGCTCTAATGGCATTAGTTCTAATTCCAGTCTCTGAGCTTCCCATTACTCAACAAAAAGTCCCTTGAATTCCCAAGGAGGACCCTTACCCTACTAGTGGCATTTCTAAATTGAACTTTATCTAGACAAAACAAAAATAAGATCCTTCCAAAGAAAGCATTTGTTTATATTACAAAGCAAAAGCAAAACAGTATCTATAGGTCACAGATGACACACCAGAAATCTCAAAAGACATCTTTCACTTGACTGACAAAGTGGCTTCTCTCAGAGAAGCCCCATAAAACAGTGTCAGAAATAAACATACAGCCATTTAACCAGGGCATGGAGACTAAGAAAGAAAAGGAAGCAAACACTGCAAATGCATGTGACTACATATGACAGCATGAATTTTGTACTGGCTGTCTTACATGCACCATCTGCAATATCCACACTTTATACATTTGATCAAACATGAACCAACTTCAAACATTTTACAGCTACTGTCCACGTAAAGGCAAGAAAAGGTATTATTCCCACAACGCAGACTGGAAAACTGAAGTACTGAATTAAAAAAAATTAAAAAAAAAAAAAAATCAGTAGCCTCCAGAAGGAAATACATGATGTTGGTGGCAGAAAGAAACTAAACTCAGTTTTGGCTCACCTTATTCCTCTCACCACTAGGCATCTTTCTTCCCAATAGGCAAATAATACCTGTTCAATCACTCCAAGATAAAAAGAAGTTGAATTTGTATTAATATCTTCCATAAACATTCCTTGGACTATTTTGTCTGCTTCGCAGTGTCTGAACTACTTAAATACATTCAAGTGAGTTTGGTATTGTAGTTTTTTTAAAACATTATGAAGTTTTTCCATCTAGCTTAGTTTTACTGACAACAGTAATATGTGCAGCCATAACTGGTTCCTAGAGAAAGCTAATTCTTCTAGTTTTAAAGAACTTGTAATAAGATACAGAGTTTTCTGAACAACAGCCTGGAACCTAGTCTGGACTAAGAGCCTAATTTAAGCAATTTAAATATATATGGAAAAAGACAGGAGAGGTATTATAAACATAACTTCTTGCCCCCAGACTGTCATGTAATAAAGCAGTGATTAATGAAAGTATTTTATGAGCAAGGTAGAAATGACTGTTTGAATTTTCCTTTTCAGAATAATGCTCTTTGGAAGTCCAAAAGCACACTTTCAGACAAGCACAAAACCCAGACTGTGGCATGCAGAGAGCCACTCTGTCTTTGTTCACTGTGCTTGGTTTACTTTGCTTGAAATCCATTGCTTGCCATCACCACTACTTGCTGGCTAAGACCTGATAGGTTGTCATGGCTTAGATGATGCTGGGACTCAACTCACTATGTTTCCTACCTATTTTTCTACCAAATCCTCTCAACAACAACAAAACTTGTCAGCCAATGAGGATGAAAACGGGGAAAGCATACTCAGTAGAATTTACTTAAATAATAAACATAGGGAAGCTCTTATAATGAGTTAATGTACCCAGATCTTGAAAACAGTCTCTAGCTGACTGGAATCTGGTCTGCGTAAGCTCAGAGTAAACCTCTTCAAATTTCATGTAGTAAATGTGCTGCTATAAGGATTTCGGTACAAAGCCCTTGTTATCTGGGTTTAAATAGACTTCCTGTGCACTAGTAATAGAACATTACTATGTGACAGCAGTAGCCTCTCTCTCTAGTAAGTTAGCGGCCTCCTTTTAATTCCTAGCAGAGATGTGACCACATCAGACTTGCTCACAACTAGTCCCTGTGACAGGATACAGATACCACAAAACATGTTATTTAGTGAAACATATTGTCACTGATATAAGGATGGAGACACTTTAATTATCTTGTATGGTGGCAAATATTATTCGGTCCCATAAAAGCAATAGGAAACCAAAGTGTGGGAAACCAAAAAAGTATAAAGACCAAAGAGTTTAGGTTCTAATAAGCTGTTCCAGAGTCTGTGACTATGTCTTTGTAGGCAAAGGGCCTCTTCATTAAAAAAGGGAGCTTTTAACCTTTTTGGGATAGGAAAGCTCCAAAAAGAAAAGTTTCAATAGCTATCCAGCAAATCTGTAATCCTTGGGAAATTTTCAAAATACAGATACAGAAAACCTGCAGTTATCTAGATGCTAACAGAACCACAGAAAGCTCCTTTATTATTTTTTTTTTTACATTCCTTAGCTTCTATATATAATCAAACAAAATGTAGAGATTTTGACTACTGCATTGATTGACTTCAAGGAGTTATAGTTAGACAGCCATTATATTGCACAAATGCTGTCTCTCAACTGAATTCACCACACAAATCATTCTATTGAAACAGGATAGCTAATTGACAGCCTTATAAAAGTAGAAAACAGTAAAAAAAATCTGATAGAGCATCTCACTAAAGTTTTATTTGAAAAGTTAAATGAATTCAAATTGGCTTCCATTGAAGCATAAAACTATGAATTGAGAAGCGATGAAGAGCCATTAACCAAGCAAGATCAGAAGATTTGTTGCATCAAGTCAGAAGGAATATTTTGCAGGCTGTCTCAGGAAAACGTAGGAAGCCTGCTTTTATTCACCAGCTTCATTCAAAAGGGCTGGGTCAACCACAGCACACCCATTACACCTGCACTCTCCACTAATCCCACTGGGAAAGTAAGCATCAGCTCCAAGGACTTGATCCTGTAGGTCACCACAACTTTGTACCATGGAAATCTCTGTTGTGTTTTCAGCTACAACTTTCTGCCATGACATTTTGGTTCTGACATCATGGCTTCAGCAGTAGGCTTCTGACTTTCAGATCATCTCAAAACCTTATTTTGAGCCTTAGTAGTTCAGTTATTTTTCTCCTGATGTGAAGGTTGTACAGACATCTGTCTGTGGACAGTCACTATGCAAGAGTAAGTGGCCATTGCTTCCAGCTGAGTCATGGGTCTGCCAAATGACCTTGAAAAAGTGAAGCCTTTACCTAAAAATAATGCTATTTAGCTTTGTTGAATCTTTACTGAGTTACTGGTGAAAAGTGATTGATCTTATTACCATCACTCAGGCAAGATGACACATTTATTAGAAAGAGTACTGAGAAGATATTTTCCTATTTTAAGTCTGGCCACAAAGCTAAATGTTTTGCCTAATAATATCTAAATATTAGGTATATTTTGGTATATTTTGATAAAGTGATATAATTTCATATTGTTACACAACATTTTTGCCACACACAGAGCTGCACAAAAGGTGAATGTGGTCATTAACCCCTACCTGCTACAATGGTGACTAGAGCCACTTTATCAAGAAACAAGAAATATATATATAACACATTCTCCCTTCATGCATGGTTCTCCTAAGACTATACTTTTATTATTATTAATTTCACACCTGACACCCAAGAATTCAGTAGTCTGAATTCTGAGGGAATATTACAACTACTTATATTCAAAAACACTGACAAATTATGACATTTGAAGATAATGTCACTGAAACATCATAGATAGGATATTTATGTGCATTTCTGCATGGTCCAAATGACTGGGGGACTCTTAGAAGTTAATGGGTCTTACAATAAATTTCTTCTGGGAGTTAAGTAATGCAAAGTCTTACATATGGTCTCGAGAATCAAAGGAGGCAACAATTCTGTGAGAATCTGCAGAAAGAACAATGCCTTCCTTACAGTCTTTTTAGTTCATACTTGTAGAAAGTTCCCACAGATTCACATAGAATATCTTTGTGAGGAGTCTCATTAGTCATAGAATAGTTAGGGTTGGAAAAGACCTCAAGATCCTCTAGTTCCAACTCCCCTGCCATGGGCATGGATGCCTCACCCTAGACCATGGTGCCTAAGGCTCACTTCAAACTGGCCTTGAACACTGCCATGAATGGAGCATCCACCACTTCTTTGGACAACCTGTGCCAGTGCCTCACCACCCTCATAGTAAAGAACTTCTTCCTTATATCTAACCTGAACTTCTTCTGTCTAAGTTTGAACCCGTTACCCCTTGTCCTATCACTATAGTCCCTGATGAAGAATCTCTCTCCGGCATCCCTGTAGACTCCCTTCAGATACTGGAAGGCTGCTCTGAGGTCTCCACACAGCTTCTCCAGGCTGAAAAGTCCCAACTTTCTTAGCCTGGTCATAGTTACTTGTCTAAAACCATCAATAAGAGAAAACCAAAAACCCAGCCACTGATGAATCAGCTACTTCAGATCACACATGAAATGATGAGAACAAAATATGTTTGCTTGTGTGCTGTTGAAACAGCAAATGTATCATCATGTGTTCCAGAAAGTGGGACTTGTAGCAAGTCAGTGGCGGCTATCTGCACACCTTTGGGAGTATTAAAGGAATAGAAATAGTTCTTACAGGGTTTGTTCTGATCACAATTCCCCTACTCAGTCCACAGACAAGTAAAACACTAAAAATAAACCACTCTATTAGCATGCTTCCGATCATACTTGACAATACTAACCATGATAAATCCAGAAGAACTTTGGTGGTCCTAGAGAGAGACAAATGGTTAACTTTGGATGAATCTACCTGCAGCTATCAGATTTTACCAGATCATCAAGCAAGAAAAGTTTACAGCTCCCTAACTACCTTTACACCACTTTCCCCAACTATCTTATATACATTGTAAGGTGGTGTGGGGGTGTGTACCTCCCTGTACATGTGTGAGAATACATATATGTATGAAACCTATCGCCAAATATGCCTTTAGCCACCTTTCCACCAGGGAGTCTTTCTTCTTCAAATCTCCAAGTTCTGACATAATCTGGAATAGTTCAGAACCAAAGAAATATAGAAGTCAAGAGGGTCAAATAGCTAGCTTCCAAGTATTGTTTCATGCACACAACCATGCCAGCTTTCATTGAGTGCACAAGTTATTGAGGCATTTGAAGAACTTTGCTTTATATTCATTGATTATCAACTTTGACCTACGGCATCATTTAGCTTTCTTGAATCACACAGGATTACATGTGCATTACAGATTGATCAAATTGCTGAAAATACTGGAACATTGGTGTTTTAAATTAGGGACAATTATGCATCAAAAATAAACAAGACGTGAAAGTGCTGAACAGCCTCTCCACTCAGAAATTATAAGGTGGAGCTAGGAGAAAGTTAGAAGACCTGCAATAGCTTTTACCAGCCTTATGCTAGGCAAAAGAGTGTTCTAAAACCTATGACAAGCTATGAGCAGGTGGCAGCAGCACCCCTCATGAGCAAAGCCACATTTATAAACACAAAACACATTGCAGCTTTGCAAATCTTGAAAAAGGACACTTTCAAGAAGTGCTCAAGTTTCATGAGCTCAGTAAAAAAGTGTCTGGGAAAATTTTCTGAGAAAAATAACTGTTTTCCCTCTGCGTGAATTGAAACCCTGAACTTTCGCTAATGGTCAACAGGAGCAATTTTTTCACTTAAATCAGTTTGCTTGTTTCTATATTGAATGAGCCGTAATATGTAAGGAGTAGCAAGTAGGTTTCATGGATCATTGGGCTGCTAATAAATGGCAGAAGTCATACAAGCTTATAAAGGAAGGAAAAGAGGAAAGTTTACAATATTTTTTTTAGCCTAAAGGGAAATTTTAGATAAAGAAAACAAAGACACTGACTTCTGTTGAAGTAGGATGGAAAGAAACTTTTGACCTGGCTCCAGATGGATTACTCATAGAGCATTCCACAAGAGCAGCCTTGCACACTGGTGCACACAGGAGACTAGGAACAACTGTACTGCAGTGATGCAAACCTAGCAAGCATCCTACTCCTCTACACCGCACCGGCATCAACAACATGCTCTTACATGATGTGAAGTCTATTAACTTGATCCATAGAGCAGGTAAACACAGCTATTACTTAATATCAACATCTCTGCTTTCCACAAGTTGAACTACATCAGAGACCCTTAGCCTACCTACAAGAAAGGGTAAGGAAAGGAGCAGAGCTTTACAACAGTCCTTCAAGGCAGTGCTCTGACCCTGCCCTTGGGTCAGGCTGGCAGCCTCCTGCCAGAGCCAAACTGCTCCCTTATCACCTCTTTCTCCAGAAAGATGATGGAAGGCAGCAACTCTCACTTATAATAGTTTCACCCATTTACCCAGGTGATAATTATTTCAGCTATCCCATACTAGCAATTAACAGCTACTTTCAACACGTGTAACGTGTAACTGCTTTCTGCAATGTATGTCCTACCCCGATTAGCTGCACCTAATTTGGTCAAAATGCTTGTTAAATCACAAAGCCCTGTGAGAAAGTCTGAATATAGGAACTGGACCATGAGGGAATCAGCTTTGATTCCAAGTAACACATGTTCTCTGTTTCTCTTCACTATATTGCTATCAGTTTTAAACAGTTGAGTCCTAATCTCCCACTCAATCAAGGTTCGAAATCAGTATGCTTTAACCATCAACCAAATGCATTTTTTAATTAGAAGCAGGAAGTATCCTTTAATATGAAGGCAGCAATTTTGAAAACTCTGTTTTTCTTCAGCTGACTGAACTAAAGAAAAATTACAATTCCTGCAGATTGCTATATCATCACAACAAAGTTACACTGAAGAGATCTGCTCTTTGTGGAAAGGCCCAATGTCTAAGAAGTCAGCTGAAGATCTACATCATGCTCTGGACGGGCGTAACCTTGATCCAGTGCAAACAGCTTTGGGCTTTACCCCTGAATAGTCAATGAATACTGACTGGTGACCGTAGGAATACAGGACCTCAGACATCCATTTCTAAAATGAAACTAACATCAGTAACACTAATTATGAAATATAGCCTATTTTCATGTTTCTCAAATGAATATAGCATAGCAATACTCCTAAGACATTTGAATTTCTGAGTGAATAGAAAGATGTTGAACTTTAAGAGGGAGAGTTTCAAAGGCATAAACCACACTTAACTTCCAATTATGCCTTGGAAAATGTCCCACTAATGGCTAATATAGCTGATTTGTTTTCATAAACTTTAATTACTTCACACTTTTTTTTTTTAACTGAACAGTACAATTAGCTCAAAAGAGCAATTCAAACACAACACAATGCACAAACTAAAAGAGATCTGTTCCAATGTCAGGTTTAAATTCCTTATCAATTCTAGTATTTAGACATTTAGATAAGTGTGAATATTGGCACTAGTTATAACATCTATATACAACAGATTTATTAGCTTATATTAAATCTGATTATTAGCATTTTAACTGGAAGAGATTTTACCAATGTTATTTGGATCAAATAGTTTGGGATGACGACCATATTTTTGTTTTGGCTAGTATAAAGTCAGCAGCTTCTCATATTTTACAGTTCCATTTAGTTTTGCACATTACATTTAGTTATACAAGCAACAGCAGCAGCAAAGATCTGGCTCATTATTTGGACAGCTTGCAATGCCAGTACCTGGGAGATCCAGCAGGACAGAACAGTAAGGAAAAACCGTGCAATTTTAGTTCTCTAGGTGTGCTATTCCCTTGCAATCCAGGTGTAGGCTGAGACATTTGGTAAGCATTCAGTGTGATTTAGTGGCAGATTTCTTAGAGCAGAGGTCCCGTGTTTTATTTTTTTTTACACATGAGTCTTAATTAAGGCGTTTTACCTGCCCTGAGGATTTCGAGGCCCTTCTGGAAAGAGCCTGGCGGCAGGCAGGGCTGTCTGCTCTGCGTATAAAGAGCAGGTGCAGCCTGCTAAAAAGCAAGAAAACATTGCCCTCTAGTGCTGAAACAAAGCAGAGGCTGCAACGTCCAAGAGGGGCTTTTAATTCTTGTTTCCAAGATACCTGCCTGTCTCACGCTAACAAAACTAAGGCTTGGTGCAATTACCTGTTTTGTGGGCAGATTTCCCACCTTTCCCACGGAGAGCAATCTTCCAGATCCAGTAAACCCTCAGAGTCGTGCTGAGTGACTCGTCAATGTCACCAAAACTAGAACATGGCCTCACAGAGGATGTTTCACTTGATACAGTTTTATCTTTTGATAAAATCTTAATTGGAGTTTAAATAAGGAGCAACATTCCAGCAAGCAGATAGAACTGCAGAGCAAAGGAAGCAGCAAAGGGGGGCAAATATTCTTACAGTTATCAGAGTGATTTTCATTTCCTAGTGATAGGTGTGATTTCTTTTTATTTCTTCTCTCATGCATAAGACATTACTAAATTCAGAACAATTTTTCTCATTTCTGTTAACTTTCATGCATGGATAAGCTACGCACCTTGCTCACCTTTTGGCCATTGATGTGCAACACGAGTAGAGCTGCTGATGTACTGGCCACCATACAGGCATACTAATCTCTTGGCAAGTTTCTGAGAAAGGTAAAGCAGATAGAATTCTGAAACTGGCGAAGTCACAAATAGCCTCAGCAACAACTCCCTCTGTAAACTGCGAGAGCATCAACAAGCCTCTCATGGGCAAGTAGACCTGTTCATTCACTACTTCAGCATTTTGTTTGTTGCTTAACAAGCTTCCAAAAGCAGTAGTAGAGCAGTATACAAAGCATTTCAAGAAAAATTAAAACTTTTCACTTGCATTTTCAAGATCCTGAAACAACACAATCAAGACGTTCCTTAGAACCGTGTACCAGAGTCCTAAAATATACTAGTAGATGATTTTTTTCACTTTCTTACAAACATTTTCCAGTTTTAGGTGTAAAGCTTAGGATGAAGGAGTAGTTTTCAGAATGAAATTCAAAAGTGTAATCTGAGTTAATGGAGGAGGACCCATCAATTAACAACTGCCTGCCTAGAATGTTTCTTCCTTGCAGCTCAAAAATTATTCATTGTTTGGAGTCTCACATTGTTCCAATAAGTAAACAATATAAATAATTCAGAAAGACATTAATTCCTGTATCAGCCCATAGAGTAGCATTGGCTATTTATTTAGTTATTTTTAATTGCCTTTGAGTCATGTGGTTTACTCTTACCAATAGTATTTTTTCATAAGTTTAGGTAGAACTACCAGGAACTGCACAAGGGCTTCAGAGCTGGCCAGGCAGTCAGGTTGAAGCCCCTTATACTTCAGCCATACAGTACAGCAGGTACAGACCAAAGTCCCGGCCCTTCAGCTGGAGGTATCATTTCAGACAGCCCTTAAATAGGCTATAAAGTACTGATCACTCCAGGTACAGAATGGAAACTAGAGAGAATAGTTCTGCAAATCTTTCCTCAAAGTCCTCTCATGCCTTTCACTTCAGTTTCATTAGTTTCATGGTCCAACACAGAATTTGTTGCCCCTTTAAAAATACTTCTGAAGTTTGAAACTGACATGGAACATGGGCCAGTATTTAACAAATATTTACTTTATCCTAATTTTGTCCTGCAATCTTCAGTCATTCATATTTGTAATAGCAATGAACCATTTTAGATAAGAAGTGTCCA
This sequence comes from Myiopsitta monachus, assembly GCA_017639245.1. Lineage (NCBI taxonomy): Eukaryota > Metazoa > Chordata > Aves > Psittaciformes > Psittacidae > Myiopsitta > Myiopsitta monachus. The sequence continues at coordinate 49,042,228 of CM029917.1, forward strand.
TAAATGAAGAGATACATGTCCTCAGAAAGTTATGTTCAGACTTTATACCCTAGGAATATGGGAGAGCTCTTTAATGCATCTTATCTTAATACAGAAAAAAAAAAAACAAGAGGCACTGAGTGTTCCTCAAACTGTTCATAAACTTCTCTCTTAACTGAGATTACCAGTATCAATCACCAACTTTATCAACACGTCTTTTTAATTGCTTTATGGATTTTGTTTTATTTACTCTTCCTCTGCTCCTTGTTGCAGATAATGTTAAGAGTCTTCTTCATTGATTATTGGCAGCTGCTGCTTTCTGACAAAACCTCTTTCAATTTAGCTTTCTGGATTCTTTGACTTCCTACTCCAACAGCTTTATAATGTCCCTGACAGCTTCATAAATGCATTGCAATGGTCACATGAACATCTTGGAAGGGGAATCAGCATCTCCGCATCTCCTTGTTCCTATGACACTTTAGGAAGAGAGAATCAAAAGAGCGGCAAGTCCAACAGAAGCTGGAAGTCCTGCGAAAGATGAATCTAATTGTGAAGCTCCGCAGAAGTTTCAGAACACTAGTCATTCTTCTGGCTACCTTCTGCTTGGCAAGTATTGTCATTTCTGCCTATTACCTCTACACCTGCTACAAGCAGGAAATGGCCTTCGTGGAAACCACTGGAGAAGCAGAGTGTGAAGACCTCAAGCTTCTACCATATAGGTCTGTGGAGCTAAAAACGGCTAAGCCAATTGATCCATCTAAGACTGATCCCACTGTCCTCCTGTTTGTGGAAAGCCAGTACTCCCAGCTGGGGCAAGACATCATAGCCATCCTCGAATCCAGCAGATTTCAGTACCACATGGTCATTGCACCAGCTAAGGGGGACATTCCCCCTCTCACAGAAAATGGAAGAGGAAAATACACGATTGTTATATATGAGAATATTTTAAAGTATGTATCCATGGACCCATGGAATAGAAAGCTTCTGGAAAAATACTGTGTGGAATACAGTGTTAGCATAATTGGTTTTCATAAAGCAAATGAAAACAGCTCCCCCAGTACAAAACTGAAAGGATTGCCATTACATATTTACAATAATGTGGCCCTCAAAGACTGTGTGGTAAACTCTCAGTCTCCCCTGCTGCGCATAACAAAAGCACCAAGGGTTGAGAAAGGTCCACTGCCTGGCGAAGACTGGACAGTTTTCCAGTTTAACCATTCCACCTATCAACCTGTGCTTTTAACTGAACTGCAGACCTCCAGACCACACTTCTCAGCATTGCCAAAGGCTGCTCTGTATGCAACTGTCATCCAAGATTTGGGGCTTCATGATGGGATTCAGAGAGTCCTCTTTGGAAACAACTTGACCTTCTGGTTGCACAAACTGATCTTTATTGATGCCATCTCTTTCTTATCGGGGAAGAAGCTCACCCTGTCCTTGGATAGGTATATTCTGGTTGACATAGATGACATCTTTGTTGGGAAGGAGGGAACTAGAATGAACATCAATGATGTGAAGGTAAGGCAAGAACTGGGGGATACCATGTATGCAAATGGATATTTAAAAAGAGACAAAGCTTGAAAAAGCTGGCAAGCTCCATTTCCAGGTAAGGGCTGAAAGTGCACAAGAATAGCTAGCAGATACAGAAACTGTAACTTAAGATTACTTTACAAGTCTGTTTCCCCACGTACATAGAGATGTATTTATGTATGTTTATGTACATTGATACACAGAGATGGCCTGATACAGTAATGCATATAGCAAATGTACTGGTTGCTTAGTGCACCTAAGTAACAAAGGAGACTTTTTATATCTGACATGAGAGATCTTTCTTTAAACTAAATAAAAAGATCTCTGTTTCTCAAGCAGGTTTGCTGCTAAGACACCTGAATTTTTACATAACACCATGTTTTACACTGCATTAATTTGGTTTTCTCCTATTCACACACATACACATGTATGTCTGTGGCATATACAAAATACCATCTAATAGGCATTTTTTTAATTCTTCCTTTCACTATTTCTGAAAAGTAGATGGAACAATAGAAGATGGTTGCCTTTTTAAATCTCACATAACTATCACAACATTTAAAAAGAACAAAAGGAGTTAAAGGAAAAAAAGCCTGTAAAAGTTACAGTCACATTTTGACTTTAAAAAAGTTAACAAGATAATTTTAATTAGCAGACTGGCAGATCAGCATTTAAAGTTCCTAATGGCAGGATGGAAGCATAGCCTATACTTAGCAAATGGCATAAACACCTGATAGGGTGAAAAGTCCACAGACTATTCTTTGGAGGCTCTTTGAAACTTATTTCATAGTCTGTAATATCCAGGGGTATCATTAGATTTGCTTAGAATAACTTTCAAAGATGTATGCAATTTGGACAGAACTCAACAGCATGACAATTATTTCCTTGCAATTTTCCAAATGTGGGAATTGTCATAATCAGAGATTAGCTGAAGTTCCTAAGCATTCAACATTACATTCTTAAACCTTTACTCTAAAAGTTTTTTTCCTGTAAATACCCCAATACTTCCATGAGCAATAGGCAAGCCTTTTGTTTTTAAACACATATTTCTATTTTATTACCTAATTCTTATTTCCATTTCTACAACTTCTCTATTCAGCCGCCTCCTCATGCAGTTCAGTAAGACAGATATCAAAACACCCAGAAAAAGCAGTAGTCTCATATACAGTTAGATCTATTTTGCACATTAGAACATATCAGGTAATTCTATTACCCAAACCAGGCATATGAATGCTCATCAGGCTGATTTCTGGCACGAGGCACTTGCAATACCTGGTATCTTGAGATGTGAGCCCAGCGCACAAGCTCAGTGATCAAGCAGTCTCTCTGGAAATATATGTAAAATGCTCTGAGAAAAGACTTGTATACAAGAGGAAATTAACTGCAAAGGCAATTGTGAAACAAGGTTTTCAGCAGTAGCTTTCTGCCTGTGCAATTTTGAGAGCATCTCTTCCTGATGTGGTTTGCTCCACTAAGGAAGTCTATTATTCTACATTGGGTAAAGAGCCTCTATTATAATAAGAAGAGTGTCCACAGAGAGTCACTCGGAAATTCGAATCATATTTCTGACTGGAATAATCTCACTACAAAAAAAAAGTCGCCTCCTTCATTATCCAGCAATCAATATTACTAGCTATTAGTAGCCTGTGCTTGGGGGAGCAGCCGCACTTCAATGCTCTTTATTATGGGAGACAAGGCAGAAAACTCCAGATCCAGGGGCTTGAGTAGGAGGCAGATGGTGGAACCATAGCTGTTAAAAAGCATTCAGCATCAGTTTTACATGCTGCATACATTTATCCATCTGAAAACTGAGCAGTCTACACTGCGGAATATCTTGAAAATAACAAGAAAATCATCTGCTAGGACTCGGACTTTTTCTTAAATTATTTTTCTAAAAGAATGTGTGCTGAGTCTTCTTTTTATAGATTATGTTTGAGTCAAGGTATGAAGGGAAGCTTCCTTTCTATCTGCATTTCCTGAGTGCAAAAGTAACATCCCACTTCCATCACAAAACCACCAACAGTACCACTCAGGAGATGAATCCTCTCCACCTCAAACAAGAAATCATGCCACAAACAGGGACCATGAGGAGAAATCTTTTGCAGGCACAGGCTCAGAATCAATCTTCCCATAGAACAATCTTTTGGGGACAATAAAAATTGTATCCCACTTTTAGAAAATGTTCACACATAAATCCACTCTGCAACTTGACCATCCATTGATATTCTGCCCTTAACATCGTTGGTTTCATTTCAGAGCAGTTACCTTGTACAGGGTTGTTACTCAGGGTATTTCACCAACACTTGTGACACAAATCAGTCCATTCTTACAGACTGGACATTCCCACAATGCATACACATTCAAAACAGGATGCTTGCTAATGAACATCGTAACACCGAAATCAGAGTGTACATTAGTTAGTTTACAGTAAAGGATAATTACAGCCAGTTAGCAAACAATCTTCCAAGCCACTTGGGGAAGAAGGCAATTAAGAACCAGTGGGCTTTCTTCATCCCTTAAGGCAGAGCAGCTTTTTTGCTACAAAGGCAAGTATAGCAGAGGGAGACATTTAAGAAGCTGATGTGCAAGTGGCATTAAGGTACTTTCATGCATTTGGAAGCAGCAGCTGTGGCCAGGTGATCTGAGAGGGTTGTGTTTTCAGGGCAGGTGACAAGCTGTTTCTGGCATATGGAGGCAGCATGAGATTTAGGGGCAGGTTGTGCTTGTCCTAGAGGGGTATGATAAGGGTGGAAGTGTGAATGACTCCAACAGCTAGAGGGATTAGCACAGCATTTGTATGTTGTTCAACAAGATGTGGCAGAACTTGGACCATCTCTTTTCTTTCCTGAACTGCGTATTACAGGTATATTTAGGACCAAAAAAAAAAAATCCAACCAACAACCAACCCACATAGTCTACATGTATGATGTGATGCACCTCAAAAATAGTATCATTGTCCCCTGCAATGCAAGTTTAAACTGTCAGATTGACAATACAAACTAAAATATTTGTTATTTCTACAGTGCTTTCAAAAACAAAACAAGAGAACCATATAATGCAGGGCTTGTAAGGAAACAGTTTCTTAGCACAGAACAATCCACTGCATTATGCCGCTATGTCACTACTTCTCCAGTTCCTTCAGTTTTCATCATTTGTTGCTGCAAGCAGCTGAGGTTCACTTTGCAGAGGTATACAGACTCCCTGGTAGGCTCTCCTTAGGTGACACTTACACCTGTGTTCCTTGGGAATACCTCCATGCATGGCATATTCCCAGGTGCATACAAGAATACAACTGAACAGTTACACTCCTCCCAGTTGCATGAAAAATACAGGTAAATAGCATCACTGTTCAGCCTCTTAGGTTTTTCCTTCTTCCAGGGACCAAACATGTAACAACTGCCAATCCAAAGAGCATTTGAATAGAAATGAGGTTTCTGATAACAGCATTTGTATGTAACAATAAAAGGACAAGTAACACCTTCCTGCGTAATTACTTCCTACAACTCAAATGCTATTATCCCCTCATAGAGCCATTTCTCAATTAGGTCCTTCAGGGATATGTATAGTTATGCAAAGGGTGCCATCAGCTAGAGAAAGAGAGATTAGAGAACAGAGTTACTGTGGGCTGTGCTTACCACAAAAGTTCTCCTAGTTCTTGTATTATAGAAGTTGTGCAAGGTCATGTCTGGCTAAGTAATTAAACAGGAACTCCGCAGATCCACAGAAAGCTGTTTTCCCAAGCTTTGCAGGCATCTATCTTGAGCCTAGTGAGCTTCTGCAACTGAATTTCTCCCTTTCTCTCCTGCCAATCTATTATCTTACGGATGGATTTTAGAAGGCAAAAGACTCAAGAATTCATCAGTTAGTTCACAGAATTACCTCATTTGTGTACTTGCAAATTACATTGGTTCCCAGCCACACAACAAGATGATGATCACCGTCACCAGTGATTTAGTAAAAAGCATGGAAACCTCTGGTTAATCTGTGTCTGGGATTACCATACTGAGAAAACAGAGAACTTTTACCTTCACAGTTTCCTTTTAACTGAGTACAAACAGAGCTGTGCTACCCAAACAATGTAGTGAGAACTTGCTAGAGTCTTTTTTGTTGTTGTTGCTATAGTAAGACCTAGTGCAACATTTACATGCTTGGGAATGTCCTTTGGATTACTGCTGACTGCCATCCTTTCTTCTCCTTGCAGCGCCAAATAGCCCATCTGCATTCTCCCATCTTTTTCCACTCGAAGCTTCAGTCCACATACTTCAGTGGAAATAAGCATTACATTAGTGTCTGACAATTCTTCACTTCCACAAGTCTGCACTTTATCTTTGACCTTCATCATCATTAGAATGCCTTGAACACTTCAAGGCTGTTATATCTTGTTCATTTTAGCATTTTGAAGACAGGAATTCATGTTGGAGTTGCATCATTTCTGATAATTCTAAATTAAAGAGTGCTGGCCTAGCAGGAGGCTGAGCCCCATAAATGAATCTCTCTGGCATATGCATTTTCTGATCTTTCTGCATGAACAGTTGCTTTCTGTTGGAATAATTGGAAATGCCAGGGCCATGCCACCAGGCATGGCTGAAGGATAGTCAGTACAAAGCTGCAGGTGGGCACAGGGTGGGTAAAGCTCTCCACACTGCTGTGTGCAAACCCTCCTCTCTGTCCATGCAAAGTCGAAATGCCTTTTGAAAGAAGGATTTTAATATTAAACTGTTGTAGACTAATGCTTGTTCCTGCTTCAGTTCTGCTGGGATGCCTTACCTTTTGTGCTGCTTGGAGTTGCTGTTAGGGACTCAAACCAACCAGGTGGATGAGGAGCATGTTTAACAACAAAGAGGAATGTATTTCTGCATCCCTTCACAGAATTTGTCATCTAGTGTCACAGAATCTGCCCAGCTTTCTGTAGAAACTTGCTAGCAGTGGTCAAGGTCAGAATTAAGAGTCTGGGAGGATTATAACAGATACTTGGATTTCTAACTCAGGTTTTTGAAGAGTTTCTCTGGATGCTCTGCTCTCTTCTGGCCATCCTGCACTCACACCCAACTGTAGGGAAGGTCCTAATGGAAATAACAGTAGCCCAATACCTCAATCTGCAACCAGTTACTTCCAAATGTACTCAATATCAATCTCCAAAACCCCAAGTGCTTGGGCAAATTTGAAACTCCTGGTGCTATAAATAGGCAGTAGAAGCAATTTTTTTTTTTTTTTTTGTTCATTCATTTGCAGATTTCTCCTTCAGCAGAAGCTGAAAGCAGCAATTGATTCCTTGCTAATGAGATATAACAGTCATCCCTATAGTCTTTTTGTAATAATGAAGTCCTGCCAGTGAAGTAACCACACCAATGGACAACACAGAAGAAACTGAAAACACAAGATGTATGAGCATAGGAAGCTAGAGGAGACAGCTGAGCATTAGTTATTGTAGGCTGTGTTGCTTCACTGTCACCTTTTAAAGTACTCAAGAGTGGCAGTGAAGAACATAATGAAGTAAAATGCTAGATTTCACACTTTTGAATGGTCTTAAAAAATTAAAAATTAATGTGAAATGAGCTGAGAAGGTATTATAAGAAAAATTTAATGATCAGACAATCATCTCTCTAAAAATGGCAGTGTCTTCTGCATTCTGCTTCAGCTGAGATGACACTTCATTCAATATTTTCCCTGTTTAGGTCTCTTGAATCCCCCAATTCTTTCTGCAGTAACTTGGGTGTTGAATACTGCTCAAGTGGCTTGTCAAGATACATCACACAAAATGTTTCATACTATTTTTTTTTCCTGTTTCAGTAAAGCCTGTTCTTCCATCCATTCCTTTGCCATCAGCAAAGCATTTATTTTCCTCCTTGGTGGTCTGGTGGATTAACTGTCTGTCCAAGCACCCTGCCTGAATTATAATAGATTTGGGGGTCCTTCATCTTCCAGGTTTCCCACCAAAGATGTGGTAGGTCTTGACAGTGTTTTATAGAGTCTTTCCAGAAAACAAATTCTGGTGGCTCTGATCTTCTAATTCTTACATTTCACTAGTGTAGACAATTAGATTTCTTCCATGTGTCGCACATGTTATAGGGGTACTTCTATCACATGATCTAAGCAAGATTTTTGTGTGTATTCCTCACTCATTGCTCTTTTTTCCCAGAGGGCACATTGGATTTTTTGCCTGTAGTGTTACAAGATTCCAAGCAGGACAATTTGATTTTGCTGTACAAGCACTTCAGAATTCTCACAAAACCCTTTCTTTTTTTTTCCAAAAGAAAAAAAGGTTTACTCTTTCACAAAGCAAGCAAAACAGAGAAAAATCATCCATTATTCTTCTTTCTAGCTAGCAATAAGAACTCAACAGAACTTCAGTTTTGAAAAGATTAACAATTCTGAACTGTTAAAAACCAGCACAATACCTGTTAAAATATAGAAAGGGCAGTTTTTCATTATCAGTCGAATTCAGAAGGATCTAATGCTCACAGCCTGTGCTCAGCATTGCTGTCTATTAAAAAATTCCTTTGTCTATGCCTCCACTAATTTCCTGGATTTGTACTGATTTCTCAAATCCTTTCTCCAAAGTAATTCTGAAGTCATAGGTTGTATCATACTGGAGTATATTTCCAGGATATACATGGTATTCTATTTAATTTAGCTTCATTTAATTCAGTTTAAATCGTTTTCATAACATTTAGGGAATCTGTAGGAGTCAAACCACATGGCTGCTTTATATCAGCCTCTCAAAAGGCCCACATTAACCTGAGTTTTAAAACAATGCATATTAGTTAAAAAGGAGCAACAACTATTGTTTCCTGTATAGCAAAATAGGAATCTATGAAATTATCAAATATCTTTCTAGAAAGGCTAGGCAATGCATACTTAAAAAGCAGTCACAATTACTGCTTTAAAAGCACTTGGTGCAGCAATAAACACATTACCATGAATGCTGTATATAATGCATTTACTTTAGTAGTAGCATTACTGAAGTAACTTTAATATTCCTTTGTCATCCAAATGTGAGCAAAAAAAACACTTAGAGCGAAAGCTCAATTTAGCATCATTGGCATTATTCAAATAATTTGAAAATGGCAATGCTCAGAAACAGGGAAGCAAGGTGAATAGATGGAAGGATAGACAAACAGATGAGATCATAGAGAATATCTCAAAGAGAAAAGGAGAACTTTGAAACTCAAAATTTTTAGCAATAATTAACTAGGCATTTTCTGCCTACCTCTGTATCATAACATAGTATGAAACCAAATCTTCATTTATTTCTGTTTTGAAATCCTTACACATATCATTTGAACAATCAATATAACCATATACCTATATAACATGTATACTCACCCAAATTAAATCTTATGGTCTTCTTTACCACTTCTGTGAATATGGTCATAACCCACTGCAATTAATACTTTCACTTCTAATCTTATACATCTCCACCTGTCTTCTGTCCATATAGTCAAAATAATGTAAGGACTTTTAGGCAAAAGTTACCAAATGTCAGCTTATGCAGAGGGCAGAATAAGAGCTGCACCTCAAATACTGGAATTGGTGTCCCTCTGAAGTGCAAAAATACTTTCTAGTGGAGGGACACTGTCTGTTAATTATCAGTCCTGAAGCTAAGCATCACACGCCAGCATGTGGAACTTCAAAAGTGGTAAATCACAATCAGATTGCGATACAGACAACAGAATAAACTTCAAGCTAAACACCAGCTTCATTTCAGAACAAAATGACTTTGGTCTAAAGAAAGAAGGGACTAAGCAAGTTGGGGCTGTTCAGCCTGGAGCAGAGAAGGCTGCATGGTGACCTCATAGCAGCCTTCCAGTATCTGAAGGGGACCTGCAAGGACACTGGAGGAGGACTCTTCATTAGGGAATGTAGTGACAGGACAAGGGGTGATGGGTTTAAACTGAAAAAGGGGAACTTCAGGTTAGATACAAGGAAAGAGTTCTTTACTGTGAGGGTGGTGAGGCACTAGAACAGGTTGCCCAGAGAAGCGGTGAATGCTCCATCCCTGGCAGTATTCAAGGTCAGGTTGGACAGAGCCTTGGGCGACATGGTCTAGTGTGAGGTGTCCCTGCCCATGGCGGGGTGCTGGAACTAGATGATCTTAAGGTCCTTTCCATCCCAAACCATTCTGTGATTCTATGATTCTAAAATCTAATATGTAAACACTGCTTCTAGGGAGCTGTTCATTCATCTATGGGAAGATTTAGGCTTTCCTCAAAGAGATGGACTATTTTCATATGTTTTTCCTTTCCCTCTGGCCATATACAGAGCCCAAATACTTTTACAGAGACATAAGAACAAATGAACTTCTGCCTCCATCGTTCAACATGAGTCATGCATAGTGTGGAAGAGTTAGAATGAGTCATATATTGCTTTCAGCAGAGTTTGCTGGAGAATAGTGCTTTGCATACAAACACATTGATTTGTCTGGAGAAATTCACTTTGCAAGAAACTCTATTCTATTTAGGAAATTTCATATGGTCTATGTGCAGCTACTTAAATAAATAAAAAAAAAATGAACAATTTCACAGAACATTTGAAACTGTGACAGTTTGATATAGTTATTTCACTGCTGAAGGGAACATCTGTGCTTTGGAGAGTTACTTGGGTCTTTCTGCAATGATCATAAAAACACACACAAAGAATCAAATTTGATGAGAAAATCATCCTGACATTTACGTTTATGTCACCAGATAATTTTCTGGTGCAAAGCATTCAGGGTTTGCTGTGAAAGCATGAGCTACAATGAAACACTACATGGTGCATTCTGGTTTTCCACCAGATGCCAACTAGCCAGACCTGATAGTCAGGTTTTGACCTATGACTATTGGCATTGAAACTCTCCAGCCCTTTATGGAAACACAAATCAAAGTTCTCATCTTAAAACCAAGAGCAGAGACAGGTAAACCCTTTGTTATTTGAGAGTGTTTAGTTTATCTTTTAGGAGTGACTGATAGTTTCACCAGCCAGAGCAGTGATCCTAGAAAGAGGTATATGTCTAGGACTCATCTCTCACTTTATAGAAGACCCTGCAACAATGCAGTATCACTCAGGCTTTCAAAGGATGATGCCAAGAACCTACAGATGGTAGACTCTTTCTCCTGAATAAGGCTAACATCTGCTCACACCAGCTTATCAATGCGCCAGCAGTACTGAATTGTCTGCATTGTCAAGTTTCAGTACTTGTTATCATTTCAGATAATTCTAGGTTTAGGTTCTTTTTTTGTCATTGCCAAGATATATAGCAGGCTGAACCAGAAATACATGAGAGATCACCTTGTTCTCCATGACCATGGAACACCAGATGCTAACTCGTCTCAAATGCAACCCTCTGCTTTGCTACATAGGGCACCCCAGGTTGCTGCCCTAACTTCTTAAACCTGACAAAGAGACTCTCCTTTCCTGTGGTTTTGCTGCCAGCACAGACGATTATTCGTTCTCCAGTTCAGGATTGCTCCCATTTCTTTACTGCTGCACAGATGCTAGCAGTAACAAGGCTTTCCAGTAAATCCCCCTGCTTCTTCAGTCAGCCTATTCTTAGTTTGGTAGTGGAATGCCAACATCAGTTTTAGTTTACCTTGATTTTAATTTCCCGGCCTTTAATATCTTATCCACACATTTCTTAGCACTGCTATCTATTCGCATCCCTTGCGCGGCACCTGTTCTGAATGCACAGTGGTACCCTTTCCAAGTGAGGAACATGGATGTAGCACAGCTTTGTATCCAACTGTAATAGTTTTCTGCAGGCAGGAAACACAATCACTACATAAATACAGGAGGTGAGAGGAATAACCTTATGGGCCAAATGCACCAGGCAATGTTCTTATGGGGTTTTTCTTGGGATAAGAAAGAAAAGTAATTTGAGAACTACTGCCCATAAGGCAGCATCACCCACAGAGAGGAAGCCACACAACATTTTTATTTTGCTGTCAATCTTTTATTCTGGAAACATTGCCATGAAGTAATATTTCTGCTTACAATTAGCCTGCTCTCTGTCAGAATATGCAGTGGTCCTAAGATCAAGGTTTCTAACTGTCTGTGAGATTCAACTGCATAAGACCTTACTGCATAAGTGCCTTCCAATTTATTAAAATCATATTTCTTTCACATTCTTGGTTTTACTATTTAACATAACTTTATGTAAAAACCTCACTAGTTCTACAATACTTACATAAAAATTATTTCTGAGTGCTATGAATTCATTTCTCAAAAAAAAGGATAAAATAAGTTTTTGGTGTCATTGGCAATTATAATCTTATAACATAAGGCTATTTAGTGTCATCTGCTGTTGCCGAAATGTCTAAATTTGTAATGGAAATATTAAATATAATAAATAATGATTTCAATAGTTACAATATTTTATGCAGAATATTTTATAGAAGTTAAGAAGCCCTCTTAAGAAATGCCAAGATGAAAAAACTATATTTTCTTTAAAACCTTAATTGAATTTCATTTTCAAAAGTAACAAGTAAATGAAAGGATAAGTTATTCATAATTTCCTGCAAACTAGTATATTAGTAAAAACACTCTGGAGCTTTCTGAACAGTGCTTTGGTTCATTAGGACTTGATTTATGGCAACACATTGCATGTATTAAAGGTTTCTGATTTAAGACTCCAGCACTTAGTATTGATTAACAGAGCATGCCATAAAAAGCTCTTGTATTTCCAGTTAAGGTTGGCACAGAGGGACTGCTAAGACAATGTGCTGTCCTTCACATCTGAGAGATTATTTAAGAGCAACTTTGCCTGTTTAGTCAGAGACTGTCTTACCCAGGCATGTCATCCAAGCCCATAGAGCTCACAAGGGTGGTTCTGCAGATGGGAAGAAAAGTAGTTTTAGCAAGTTGAAATTCTTGAAGTTGAGTGAAACTCTTTCTTTTTTTCTTTTTTAACTTAATTTGTTTATTGTTTTGGTGGGGTTTATTTGTTTGGTTGTTTAGTGGGGTTTTGTTGTGAGACCAGCTCTCCTAAACCCTGGATTCCTTTTAATAAAATGAATCTCCTTTTTTGTTTAATTAGCAGTGAGATTTGCAACAAGTTAGCGAATGTCAGAATAGCCCCTTCCTTTCTCAGGCAGCACATTTGAGCAGTAAAGCCATTATCCCACCACTGGCTCATTTTGGAAAAGCAAAACCTGTAACTGGCTCTTCTAACTTTCACCTGAAAGGAAGCAATGCCTCCCTATCCCCAAACATACTCTATTAGCACAACATCAGCTCAATGTTCATCTCTGTTATGATGTTTTTTTGAGGAGATAAACCTACATTTTTCTTTCTCTTCAGCAGCTCAAATGACACATACCATTTACCAAGCTATGACAGTTTCTTTAAATATCTGTAAACCCTGCTCTTTCATATGTTTTTTATTCTTTCTTCATAATACCAGCACTCTTTTAATCAGCTGTTAATGTTTTAATGCAGACAGCACCCAAACAGAAGCAGGCTCAGTGATGTGAGACACACTCAGCTTCTCTAGCATAACATCCATATTTTCAACACTTCTGATTGGAGAGGACTGAACTAGTTATCCGAGAGTGTTTCAGGTTTTTAATTGATGTAGTCATTTAATTGGCATTTTTGCATTTATTTTTAAATGGTCACAAATTAAATGTATTAAAACTTGTACCTCCTTCCCAATATTTTCTGACCTAGAAATGGTGAAATTTAAAGAATTAGAGTTTAGGCTTTCAGATTTCCTTCCTTCCAACTTGTTTAGCCATCTATCCTTGGACTAAATGGGTGAAAAATGCTTCCAAAAGGGCAAAGTGGCAAAGCAGGGGAAAATGAAGCCGATATTCTTGTTACTCGATCAACTCCAGTGAAAAACTTCCTGTTGCAAAATGTTGGTTTATTAAATTCAGAATGTTTCACTGCAATGTGATTTAAACAAAATTCTATTCTGCCAGCTTGTCTGCTCAGGCCCAGAAAACCAGACCATTTGAAGACTATTTTTTAAATATTCTAAAAGATCATAATAAAATGTAGCTTTGGAATTTCTGGTCTTCCAGAAATTAAAAAATGCAAATAATTCACACCCTGCTGAGAGATTTTCTAATATGAGAATACCCAGGAAATGGACATTTCAGGTTTTTACTGCCTCTTCATTTCATGCAAAACCCAGAATCATCATGACATTTACGTTATATATGAAATCTAAAATATCAACATTTGAGCAGCTTCTAAAAGTTGTCTCAATATTACATTTGAATTGCCCAGATCAAATCAAAGTCAAGGGCTTCAAGGACCTATGATTTTCACCCAAAGACATCAAACCTTCAAGTAAAGGCTCTATAGAGAATATTAGATTATAAAGTTTACATTTTTGACAGCATACTGTATTTGCTTGCCTTTCTCAAAACTCCTGAAATATTGGCCCTTAAATCTGTCAGTTATTCTTGAAAGCACAAGTGGTTTTTTTTGGTTAAGATTCAATTGTCTTAACGGGGTAAATCTCAGCATAATTTTAATTCCCTGGGGTTTTAAATTCCTCAGAACTCTGTAGAACTGTACATTATCCTGCTCATTAATAGTGTGGATGCAAAGCCAAGACCAGGATCAGTTTAGGTAATAGAAGTTTTGATATTGATTTCAATATCAAGGGGGTTTGGTCTCAGAAATATTCTCTGCAACAGCAGCTCTGGCTGTGAGTTCAGGACTTAAGAGAGGTTTTCCAGTAATATTTAATCCCTATGGGCTATAAAGACTGAAGTCCTCCTCTGTAATAGTATTTACTGTATTTTTTTCAACAAATTAGCATATATGTTAGAAAATTAATTTAATATGCATGGATAAATAAGCATTAATCTATACATCTCTATAATTAATAGAGACTAAATATAATCTTATTAATTTAGGAAATCTTTAATGGAGCTCAGGGCATAAGTGTGAACTGTTGAGGCTACACTTTGCATGTTTAATAATAATGATGCATTTCTGTTAAAAAAATAGGTTCAGCTGCAGAATGTGAATTCTTTAATAAAAAAGCTCTGCATGTGTCTTTCTAGTAACATATCCCAAGATTTATGTGCATCATAAATAAATATGCCTGTGGTATTATAAAGGGTAATTCCACTGTATTTGTTATTAGGAAAGGGAATAAGGTTTCCCATATGCTTTCACTATTATTCCTCTTGTAACTGGGAAGATGCTGTCAGCACATTATCTGGAAATAAAAGCTACCCATCACTGCTGCAACTATTGCAAGGTGGGTGTTTAGAGAGCAGCCCTGTGTTACGGACCAGCGGGGATTTACTCTCAGCCTTCAGGCTGCAGGTACATTTCAAAGCTCAACAACAAGAGGCAAAGCCTCAGACTAGCAACAGCCTGTCATTTGTTTGCTTAATAAAAGGGAACATTTGGTGTTCATAATACACACATTGATAATACCAAAGGGAGATTTAGAAATTTCCAAAGATGAGGATCTCGCCTGAGACTTGGATATCAAATAACTTATGCCCAAGATTTCATGAAGGGTGAGAGGAAATTGTCTTTGGAAAGGGGAGGTTATTAGTCTTTTACTGTTACGGTTTTCATTGGGTGGCATGGCTAACAAGCCCTGTATACTGCACTCTGAAAGCAATATAAAGACTATCCACTGACAGGAGGGTATCATGAGGTTTAATTGACTAAATGTGTTGGGGGAAAATTTTTGGCTAAATCATGTACTAAGTACTTGTCTTTGCTTTTCTCTGTTGCTATATTGGACAATATTCTGTGCTGAGCTGGTGTAAGAGGACAAGCTTATAAATGTGAAAAGCTACAGTTCATTGCAATATATATAGACACAGGTATATGCCTGTAGATCTATGTGCACACAAAAGGCTGGAAAGAGTGCACTGTAGGATGGTTAAAACCAGTCTTGCAATATTCTTCTGCTATTATCTGCTGAAGGACAGGAAAGCTCTGCAAAAGGATCTGGACAGGCTGGATCAATGGACTGTGACCAATAGTATGAGGTTCAACAAGGCAAAGTGCATTTGGGCCACCACAACCCCATGCAATGCTCCAGGCTTGGGGAAGAATGGATGGAAAGCTGCTCATGGGAAAGGACCCAGGGGTGCTGATTGACGGAGCTGAACGTGAGCAGCTTGTGCCTAGGCAGCCAGAAGGCAACAGCATCCTGGCTCGTACCAGACACAGAGTAGCGGTTATCCCACTGTACTGGCCACTGGTGAGGCTGCACCTCAAATCCTGTGTTCAGTTCTGGGCCTCTCACTACAAAGAGAGACATTGAGGTGCTGGAGCAGGTCCAGCACCAGCTTGAGCTGGTGAGGGGCCTAGAGCACAAGTCTGATGGGAAACAGCTGAGGGACCTGCTGGGATTTAATCTGGAGAAGAGAAGGCTCAGGGGGAACTTTATTGTTCTTTACAACCACATGAAAGGAGGTTGGGGTGGCATGGGGTTGGTCTCTTCTCCCAAGTAACAAGTGATAGGACAAGAGGTAACAGCCTCAAGCTGTGTCAAGGGATGTTTAGATTGGATATTAGGAACAATTTCTTCACTGAGAGGGTGATGAGGCATTGGAACAGCCTACCCAGGGCCATGGTGGAATCACTGGCCCTGGAAATATTCACAAACTGTGTAGATGAGGCCCTCAGTGATATGGTTTAGTGTTAGTATATTACCCTAGCCTTGGCAGTGCTAGGGTAATGGTTGTACTTGATTGTCTTAAACGTCTTTTCCAACCCAGCTGATTCTATGATTAACCCAATCAAAGGCAGATGGTTAGATAGTTTGAATCCATTCTGGGTTTAGTAATTTCAGTGGCTGGTTGCTGGTGCTATAACCTTAGTCAGCAAAGGTCTGAGGTGTACTAAACCCAAGTAGAGAAAGAGAGCAAAGAAGGGGGAATGCAGGGCACACAGAAGAGCTTGAAGAGCAAGGAAGATTTTCCACAATGGAAAAATATCAACTAATTTTTAGCAATTTCTGAACTTTCTGCTGCAAATTCTTTCCAGGATCTGAATGTATACCTTGTTAAACAATCCCATTTGGGTAGCAGAGCATTAGCCAAGCAAAACCTATCAGAACAATGCAGTATTTACGACTTTTAACCTGCTCTTCCCATATAAAATATGGCACTCCTCCACAACTAGGAGAGTAATAGAACCTCTCATGACAGAAATGAGTAGAAATTAAGTGTAACACCTGTAACTAAAAGGTTGATACTTTGCTGAACATATTTTTCTCAGTTTAATAATCATAAGTTACACTGATTCATACTTTATACTGCAAGTAGCTATACAGTTTTCAATAGAATTATTTAGAGAGAAAAGTACTACCTTTAATGACTAAGATCAAAACCAACTACATTTAAAAGTTAACTGGCTTAGTAATGCCTCTTTCTGCCTATCACAAAAATACAAGGGAATGGCTTTGAAATAGGAATATTTTTAAAATGTAAACCAATACATATTCCCCCACCCCTCTTTCTGAGCATCTTTTGTTTTCTGAGATAATACTATGCAAGCACTTAATGTGCTGTTGAGCTTGACTTTCTTCACTGTCCTAACTGCTAGAAACTTGTTCACCATACTGACAGCTAGTGTTCTTATATATGTGAGAACAGAGAAAAAATGAAAAAAGCAAAATTTCAACTATTGTGAGACCTATGAAAGGATGACGAAGATTAGAAACATGGATTTTCACTGAATTATTATTGTTATCAGACATTATTTTGCTTGGAAGACATACCTTTCCTCTCTGGTGTGGGCTGAATTTTTCACCACAACTATTCCCTGTGGAAGGCTCTATATACCACAGGAATGTGTTCTCATTCAAAAGACAAGTTGGGGAAGAGAATAAGAAATTTCAAAATTACGTTCCCATTCCCTTCCAAGGAAGCCAAGGAAACATGTAGTATAAGACATCAGTAACCACTTTCTGATTAAAAAACACTTGCTGGAAATAATTAACTTCCAGCAAAGCACAGCATTCATCCTGCGTAATTGAGAAAAGCAGGGATGAGGAGCTTGATGATAGCCAAGCACACCTTTCTAACATGAAATACTTCATGGATGCAGGATGCTTGGGAGAATTCAAGGCGTTGCAATACCAAAAAAGGTTGTCAGAAGCAGTTTTAGAAGCCCTGGGGATAAGTCATCCCTGTTAACAATGATTTAGCAGCATCCAGAAAGGGATGAGCTCCATCAGCCAGCAGGAAGTTCACCTGTTCACCCTCTTTTTCTTTCTGGTGGCTGAAATACCCTGCCAGACCTCCCACTGTTGGGGCATGCTCAGGGCATTTTCCACAGTCCAGGATGCAGCCAGTCATTTTCCCTTCTCAGGGAAGACCAGGGGGGACCATTGGGATAATTTGGTCTGACATCCTAAATAACAGGGCATACAAACTCATACAGTGATATGGGCATCCAGCTTCATCTGTCAAAGCCGACAGAAGCCTGGACTTTTCTGCTGCCCCTGGATCTACCTTAGGCATGGTGCCAGATGGAAGGGCTCCTTGTCAGCAGGACTTTCCTTCCTATGAAGTCACTGAAAGCTGGATGAAAGACTTCTTCATACTTTTCAACAGTTACACTGTACCACTTGAATTTCTCAAAGGTTTGATTTTTTTTTCAAGCCCCTTATCCAGAGTGATCTAAAGAAGGGCAGTACTTCAGTTTTGCTCTGAATATAGTTTTCCCACTTTTTGAAATGGTGCGGTAATACTTTTTAATCACACACCTGAAGCATTTCCTCCAGATCTTGGAGAGATTTGTTCTCATTTTACCCAAAATTACTTGGCTTATCTTTAACTTAGACTCTGATTTTTCTGATTTTTATGGAGATGGTGGGCAATGAACAAACTCGCAAAGGGCAAAAATAACAGGCCACAGACACAGCTGATGTATAGGTGATAGAAGTGGTGTGAAAAGTATATAGAGATGATACGAGTGAATTATTTGTGATTCTCATTGCATTCTTTAGAAGGTCTTATATGGAAGCATAGCAATTAATAAGAAAGACAAAATTGGAAAAGTCAGAATTTAAAAATACCTGTTCACAAACGAAAAAATGCTGGAGAGCCATGTTTCCACTCCTGTATTTGGATATTTTGGATTTTCCCATTTTTTACCAGTACTAGCAGGAACAGGAACAGAGAAATCAAAGACTGCTGTGGTTTTCTTGTTCCCCTCCCAGTGCAAAAGCTTTAGAAGCTCTTCATTTAAACATACGGAAGTACCCTCTTAAAGACACTGGTTATATCCATCATTGTGCAAACCCACCTGTTCCGAAAACTGAAAGACAGACCTGAACTCTGTATATATCACCTCTGTTCCAATACCTCCTTTGTGATTGAATGTGTGTTGAAAAAAACCAACTTAATTCCTCAATAAAGCATATACATCAGGTTTTAAGCAGTAAATTTAAAGTAAAAATTTGAGATCGCTGGTAGGAGTTCAGAATTTTGATATAAATATCCATGATGAGAACTCGAAGGAATTTTTATTTTTATGACAAGCTACCCAAGTAAATAATTTTCAAGAACAGTAAAGGAGCAGAAAACCACTCTGATTAAACCATAAATTAAAGAAGATAAATAAGGTAGCCTCCATTAGCCCATTCCTTAAATAATTTATAACAACTGAGCTCCCACTAATAACAGGTTGGGTTTTCTTTTTCTTGTTGGTGTTTTTGGTTTGTTTGGGGTTTTTTTGTTTATTTGTTGGGGGTTTTTTGTTTGTTTGTTTTGGGTTTTTTGTTGTTTTTTTTTTTTTCTTAAAGAAGCATTTCTGAACAACCAAGAAACAAGAGGGAAAAAAAACTCCAGCATATTCAACTAAAAGAAAATACAGTTGTCAATGTCACTTGTCTTTTACTCTGTATTTGTATTGTGCCAAAGAAGGGAGCCTTTGCTCTGTTTTTTTGGCACAGCCCAAAAGATTACTTAAGAGGGACTGTAAGTACTAGTCTCTGTGTTTTACTATTAATAAGGTGCAGCACAATGACTGACACCAATACAGTTTGCTGCAACAGGATCCTGATCAGTGAACATGAATTTTTAATTAACATACTATTTTAAATCTAGACATTGTCCCTTTAAATCTTTGAGAGGGGATAGTTTGCCCTTTCATTACTTATTTTATTGCTGGTTTATTTTCCTGTGATTGATCAGAGCTAGATGACAGTTTTGTCTCTGCATTCTGGCCTCTCTCATGTTAGTATTCCAAAAGAATTACAGGTGAACAAACCTCACCTGCCGTGTGCAGACTTGGATACAGGGAAAGATGCAAGAAGTACCTCTTTGTGAAGCTGTTGTACGGGCCAAGAGCAGCTGCAGCTGTAGGGAGCATGGAAGCTGGGGCTTGCTTCAAGAGATTTCTTTTGCTGAAAATGCTTAAGCTTTTGAAAAATCAGAATTGACAAGAAATAAGCTTTAAGCCCATTCACTGCCCTGCTGAAAGTGCCACTAGGTCCTGTCCCTGCTGCATGCAACCTGCAGGGACAGCAGCAGGCCAGCGGCAGGGCTAGTGCCAGCAGACTCTAACCCCCAGCCACAGGGAAGCGCCACATGCTCTCAGCTTGGGCATGTGCTGGTTTTAAACTTTCCAGGATTTGCCAGTAGATTTCATTAGTATTCCTAAAAAATCCTTCAGAGTCAGTAGTGATTCATATTAAAGACTCTCAGTGATTTCCCAAATAGGCTGTAAACCTTTGTGGCAGTAACACTGACACAGGACTACAATCACTGCTAGCACGTAATCAGTGCAGCCATACCCTGCTCCTACAGTCCCGGAAGCAGGGCCTGTAGCCGCTCGCCTCTATGCCTAATGCCTTTGATCTTCCCCAGACAGATATGGCTGGAGAATTGGAAGCAATCCCACTGACCTATCTACACAGTCCTGCTTAAAATAAACCCTGCTTTTCATTAGTGCTCTTTATTCTCAATTCATGGTTTTTGTCCTGTTAGACTATCCCCTTGCACTTTTGATTTATTTGAGATTTTTGTTGCCAGATCTTCTAATAAGTACAAGATGGTTGGCTATGAATTCCTTTTTCCAAGAAGAGAGAGTGAATAATTGCCATGGCTATTAATTTATTCATGTACCCTCACTTGTGCAGTTGGACAAGGTGCTCTCAATGCCAGGGTACCTGTATCGCTGTCCTAGAATCAACTCTCCTGTAATACTTAACCAAAAGCCTCATCTGAGTTCTCAGGTGATGTTATTAGCCAGTTAGTCATGAGTAGCTAGTAAACTTGCTACAACATCACCAGATTCATCTAATTCATCTCAAACTACAGGAACCTTCACTGGAATAGATGCATTCCTCTGTGACGAATTACATGCAATTAGACTCTGGACAGTTTCTTGACTTTAGGTTTGAGTCACAAAATAGCAGCAGAAGTAGATCTGACAAACTGGATGTTCCACTCATAAAGGAAAAATGAATTTTGCTGTCTGCACTGAGCATATTACATATGAAAGCAAAACATGAGGTTTTTTTCTCACTTCAAATAAACCCACATATCCTCTCAGACCTCACACTAAGGCAGCTACTCAAGCGAAATGCTAAACAGACTCAAGGAGTAGCTCTATAATGAAAAATAGATCTGCAGACAGACCTGACTGTGTTCAGCACCACCAGAGCCCTCCCTATTAATTATTTATATAGCATTACAGATTAGCATAGTGCTTCACAGAAATAAATACCAAAAGAAAGTGAAGCCCCACATCTCAGGAAGGCAGGGCAATGGCCTAAGTGCTGCTTGCCCCACTGGCTGCAGTGAGTGGTCTGCAGCCAGCACTGGGAATATCCCGGGCAAAAGATGTCTGAAGAGGGAATATAAATCTGTGAGGGTTAGAGCTGTCCATTGATCTGGGGCCTGGTTAACAGCCATTCAAATCATGTTTGGCGTAGCCAAATGGGATTCCAAAATCCCATTAAAGTTTTGACTAACCCCAAAACTCCTTTCAAAATCTACCCAATAAGTCAATAATGTGAATTCTTTACAATTCCTACATTATAGTATGAAAAAAATTTCTGATTTAAAATTCTGTTACAAGCATGCAAAGTGGGCTGAAATCCTCACCACACAGGAATCAATGACTCAGCTTCACTAGGTTTATAAATTTCTCACTGTGTTAGGTTTTAAGAAGTGCAGATACAACTGATTTCATTGTCCCCCTTATGGCAGAAATCTGTGCTCCAAACTGAAAGCTAAAAACTAAGGAACCTGGAGTCCTGGCTTTGCAGTGACCCTGTCAGTGATGCCAGGCTAGATATCTCATTTTTTTTTTATGTTTTTAAATTCAGTTTTCCTATCAGAAAAACAGTTGCTAGGTTTTTCACATCATTTTTATGATAGTTATTGTTATTATTACTATTTCATGGTAGTCCTACGAAGATTGCATTCGCTCTGAAGATTGCTGAGACCACATAAGGCATTGTCAGATTTCTTTTTAGTATGAATTTGTGGAAGGGAGCAGGAAGAGTCAATCAAAAATCACATCCTGACAGCAGCTGCTCGCAGTGGATAAAGCACTGCTGAAAGTATTCTTTGATTTTTTTTTTCTCTACAAACTTGCAGCTGGAAATAAAGAGCAAAACTACTACTTTGTAGTTCTCCAACTTCCCACAGACCACCAGCAAATTTCACAGAGCAGCTTGGGAATGAACCTCAGACTATATAACTGCAAAAGCATTAAGGACAGATGCTAAGAACAAAAATGAATAAATGCATTAGAAGGCTTCTTGGTATTATTAACAAGCCTGACAAAACTGTCTTGAAGTGAAAAATCCAGGCAAAACTGTCATCAAATCTTAACATAATTTTGGTTAGAAGGGATTTCTGGAGGTGATCTAGTCTAAGCCCGTGCTCAAAGCAGAGGTAACTTCAAAGTTAGATCAGATCATATCTCAAAGGGCAGAGATTCCTCACCCTTTCTGGGCAACCTGTCCCAGGCAAAAATCCTGTTTACTATGCAACGTATACAAACATCATACATAAAAAACTTTTACTGGTTTATCTACATTTCTATATTTGCACATACTTTACTTCTGCTGTACATATAAAAATTAATGTGTATATAATGAGCATATATATATATATACTTTATGCACACGCATGTGAAAGAAAAAACCGAAACCTGCAGCAGTGGAATCACTGTCCAGTACTAGGATCCATTCCCAAATTAATGATGACTTTGAGTAATGGCAACCTAGCCCATTTTTGACGAGATTTCAGTCATATCCCTCAGGATGGTGATGGAACAATGTAACCTTGGTCATGCAGCCCTGACATGCCAGACACTGGCACGTCCTCCCACACCAGAAGTGCTTCCTAGAATGAGTCTGTGGAAACAAAATAATGCATGATGACAGCAAATTATAGTTACACTGAAGATTATAAATATCAAACTACTCCTCCTTCCCTTGATCTCCTTCTAAGCTGTAGGAAGAACTACAACCTTTCTCATCTGCCCTCCACATTGTGTAGTCCTTATAGACTGGCCATGGAGTAACTTGGGATCATGTATCCTTAGGCAGCTCCATGTAGCGTAGTGCCCCATAGGCTGGGACCCTTTGGCACAGGACCACAGAGATCCCTGCCACAGAGACATGAACCTTGATTTTCTGCTGGTTTCCAAAATTCACATTCACAATATTGCCTCTGGGAGGCTACGTGCATGACCAGGAGCCCCGAAAGGCTTGGCTTCCTGCTCCATACTGGGGTAATGTTGAGTCCTGCAAACCTTGGGCCCCTTCCAGGCTTCTCCTGATGCTCTTGGACACATTTAGCAACTCTGGGAAGGTCCCTAAAACACATGCCAAAATCAGGAATTTGGTTCTTTTTTGCAGAGAAATGTTAAGAGCTGCTAGAAGAACATTTTGACAATATCAGTCTTCATGCTACACAATCTCTATGTTTCACAAGCTGTTAGGATTTTCCTCCAAAACCAGATTTTAAGTTTTCACCAGCTGTTCTCACAGACACTGCTCCCTTCTTTCCCAAATATCCTCTCTGTCTCTAACACTATTAGCTGTGATGTGAGCAGTTTCTGGAATGAGAGGCACATGAACCCATGTTTGTTAGCCTGCCTTTAAGATGATGACCAGATGTAAAATGACAGACAAAGGACAAGGATCTGTGTATTAATTCCTGTATTTAATCCTTTTTTGGTTTGGCTAAAGTTTCCAGTCTCTATTTTCAAAGAAAGGGATCACCAATCCCTTTTATGTGCATTCGCACAGGCACTTGCACTGTTTCCTATACCTCTGGCTCCCTACAAAGATACCCCAATATTGGTCACATTCACCTCACTTTCCCCAATAAGAAATATGAGATTAACCTTTGCTGTCTTAATTAATGTGGCATGTGTCCTCTGCACCCTACAAATCATTGCATATGCAAAGAATACTTTAGCAGCAGTATTGATCCAGGCAGACCTGTGGTTTAGGAGCAAAGCCTCTTTAATTACTTTAGGTGACTTTCAGGGTTTGTTTTGGGTTTATTTCGGTTTTGTTTTGTTTTGTTTTTACAAAGTCTTGGGAAGACTAGTACCACATTTTAGTGTCGTTATCACTTAGCTTAGATTTGGAGTTCTGGTCCCCAGAGAAACACCTTCTACCTCAGCCAGACTTCCCATGCTTGCCATCAAAATTAGAAAAAGCCATTCTTTTACCTTCTCTAAGGATTTGATAACCTCTACACTTTCCTTAGCCAGAGGTGTTTTGACCTTTAATTAAAAGGAAAATTTGTTGTCTTCCATTCAGAAGGCAGCAAATAATGAACTCATTAAAATGAGGTTAGTGTTCAGGCCTCAGAGCAATAAGAGCCGAAGTCTCATTAGCAGCTAACAATCCATAACACAGCACATAAATAAACCTAATATGGCAGAGCAAAATGCCTCGCTGCATTAAATTTAAGCAGAATCAAATGTTTACAGTCACTGATGTCTGGGCATGAAGTTTTAATGTACTTAATAAAGGAAAGCAAATTGCTTCTTATTAGGCATGAAATGCTACTGCAGATATTGCCCCAAAAATTTTATTATGTAAATGAAGGGTAGAGCTCTAATTAACAAGTACATAGCAGGAAAATATCACTTCTTCTTAATAGATGCACCAATTATGAAGACACTGCAGCTTCAACTCTACAAAAGGTATTTATATGGATTAACAGCAAAGACTGCTGAATATATATGCAATATAAAGAAGAAACTGTATCTTGTGGCTGTCAGAGAGAAGCCTCATTGACAAAGCAAAGAATCGATTAATAAAATGAAACCCACAAGTTTCAAGAGATTTCAGGCAATTAAGGTTTTGTGTTTGAAAGAATGGCTTGAATTACATCAAAAAAAACCCCACAGTTTGCTTAGCCTGGCAGTGAGATAGGCCTGTTTGTTCATGTGCCGGTGTGCTCCATGGCTCTCTCCATGGAGAAGAATAATTATTTAGCATGATCTATTTAACTGTCTGAAACTAAAGCAACAGTGAGTTCCAGCTGTTGCTTTAACATACCCCTATGAGTTCAATGGGGAACACTAATTGTGTTCTCACATGCTTTCCTCCACTTACATCTCTTTTAAGCTCCAGTACTCAGAGGAAAAAAAGGCAATCCCACCAACTCTGAGGAAAAGACACATACTGGTAAGAGATAACTTAAATACTGCGGTCAGATGAAATATTTAGGAGAAAAATATTTTCTACAAAATTAGATTTGCCATGTTCTTTCCCCCTCCCTTCCCTCCCCCCCCCCCCCCCCCCCCCATCTGTAAGAATTTCTCTTCTGCTGAAGTTCTGGGCAGTCTCTAACACCTCTCCCTCAATGCCAGCAGCAGAGTCCTGAGATTAGCATGGGATAGGGATGGGACAGGGGAGCCCTCAGGGAAAAACAGCTGCCAAAGGGAGCTGGGGATGGCACAGCAGGACCAGGCAGACAGGCATGTTTGCACTTGGCATTGAGCAGGATTTCCAGCTGTTAAAATTCAATAGCCCTTCTGCATTCTGCAAACCCTTCAGAATAAAATAAACACCTTGTGCCTCAGGGGAAGGCTGTGCAAATCCCAGAGAGGTGTTGGGCACTGGATGCCAGGGATGTGCAGCTCCTCCATCCTGCTTCACTCAGGAGCCACAGGACTGCCTGCACAGCAGTGTTTGCAGCTGTCCTCACAGACAGGCAAACAAGCAGGGGTTCAAATTTACTCACCTGGAGAATGAGAGAGGGGCAATGGAAGAAAGTTGTCTGCTCTTCTGCCAAGGTACTTTTCTATGCTGCATGCCTTTAAAGTTAGTACCTACAGGAGGCAAAAGCTCTCATTATCTATGGTGCAAAATTACCACTGAAGGCAATATGAGTCATTAGCAATTTTGTTTGAATATATGTTTTTTAAAAATAGGGAGAGCAGACCCTAATCACATCAACAGAGATTGCATTTTTAGATTAAGGATGTGGAAGACATTAAACACAAACACACACCCCCCAACAGGAAAGTGGTGACAAAATATGTTTGGACTGACTAGCTGAAAATATCTTCTTATTATCAAAATCAGGTAAGGTCACGAAAATGAAGCTTAAATGCCTATTATAAAAATTAATATGCATATAAAGAAATGGCAATAAAAAATCTAAATATTTTAATTTTTTTTTAAATTAAAATCCAGTTTAAGTTACACATTTGCCCTTCTGACAGAGAATGCTTGACACACTGCAGGTTACAGGATTTACATCTTAATCCTCGCTCTGTGTTTTTAAAGAGACTACGCCAGGCTGGAAGGCATCTGCCTATCCCACAGCTCTGTCATGTTATTGAGATGTGAGTGTGAGGGAAATCAAAGAGAAAAATCAACAAGATATAATGATATTTGTTTCATGTACCTTCTTACGCTATATGTTAAGTGATGATAATTTCTCAAGATGTTCATTCCTCAAAGGAAAATTGATTTGATTTTGCTCAGACCATCAGTCTTTCTCAACATCTATAAAATGCTCTAGATTGCTTGGAAAATCATGTTCTAAATACAATGACTCAGATTCTATGCTTGTGAATTTAATGGTGTCAATTTAGTGCCAGTTTTTACCAACTGGGGATTTTCCTCAATGTCTTTGCTAACCGTGGGGTTGATCTCTATAGTTTTACATTTTAGTGAACATTTAGTTGTTTTATATTATGTAAATATAGTCCCATATGTGAAATCATCACAGGATTGAAATAACCCACTTACTAAATGCTTGGCAAGATAGGCTGCAAACCATACTGCTATCTTAATATTTAATTCTAAATCACAAGATTGACTGTCACTAGATTACTTGATTTCCGTTAGCAAGGGAAGGAATTTGCTCTGTGACTGTTGTAGCCGATTACCACTATCTTTGTTTTACATCTTCCTAAACACCCAGGAAATGTTTCTGTTTAAAAAATTAAGGCAGATGCGCAGTCTGACAATATCCTGTGTTACACTCCCAAGCCGCCTGGCACCTGAGGGATGCCTCTTTAGAAGGCAGCTGTTAGCAAATGATGCTTCAGAAGCAGCTTGTGCTCCAACATGTAGAGTGCCCAATATGTCTCATTAGGAGGGAGTCAGTAACTTTAAACAGATAATGTCCTACAGCAAATGCTGACAGAAGCTGACAGCACCTCCCAAAACACTGCAATACAAATCTGATAAATCATGAGACCACCAAAACCTGACCTTCTTCGTTCGGCTCCACTCTGGATGACGATTGTACAGGCCATCAGTTGGCACCTCAGCCACTTAAACCTTGGTTTCACCATTTACACTGGCTTGAAGATGCATTTAGATTGTGGTCATAAGTAGAATTTGTTGCTGTTGTTGTTGTTTAAATTAGACCAGTGGGTTGAGCAAAAAGGTAAAGCTATTTTCCTGTAATGTTAAGTGAAATTACTAAGGACCATACAAAATGTGATTTTTTCAAATGAAAGGAAACATTAGCTGGAGTCAGACTGTGGGTAAATCACTGCACTCATTTTGTCTTTGAACTGTGCAAGAACATAAACATTCAATCAATAGAAATGTTATTAATTGATAATGGGAAAAGTTCTCAAGAGCCACATAATGGAGACACAGAAAATTGATGAAAATAGAGCTTATAACCCATTCAACATTGGCAAGCACAATAAGGAGATAAGTGCACTATCCATCTCACATATGTAGCACTGTCCAGATCATGTGGGCTTGTGACTGAAATCAGACAGATATCTGTGCAGCAAAGACTATCTTTAGCAGCAGTACAGAGTTGACAACTAATAGTGAATGTAGACAGCTCATGCAGGCTGAACCACCCTTCCTCTAATAGCTGGAAATATGTCCAAGAAAAATGGACAGGTGACCAAGACACCTATTTCTTCTATAAGCAATACCTATTTTCTCCATGTCATTCCGACAGGTCTTACCTTTTGCTTGGAGGACAGAATAAAAAAAGCAGGTTTTAATTTCTGACACAAACACTACTTCTGCCATAGTTAGTCGAAATTGGAGTTTTGCTCATTTACGCTTTAGCATGAATTTGGTAATCAGACACAATCAAAAATGTTTCTGCAGGTAAGTAAATCCCAACACCTCCACATTTGAATAGCAAGTAGCATTCCTAATTTTACTTTGGTTTTAAGTAAATTTCATCAATCCTCATTAACAACCCAAAGCATGAGTGGTTTAGTGGTTTAGTATATCTGGATGACTGAATTCCAGTCCTGCCATAGATCACTGCAAACAGTGTTCAGTATCTTGGTCTGAGGCACAGAACCATCACCACCTTTGGTAGTTAGGTACTATTACTAGCATTGCAAGACCATCAAATACTGATAGAACAAATTAAGCTCACTGTAATAGTCATAAAAAAGAACAAGCCCAAAATAAAATGTGAAACATTTAACAGGATCTTCTTTTTTCAATCTCCTCAATTGGACATAACCTGTAAAATGAGTCATTCCAAAAATTAATACTCATTTTTCTAAATGCATGTTAATTTCTTATTTATTTCAGGCTTTACTAGAGACTCAAAATTTACTGCGCACTCAGGTTGCAAATTTTACCTTCAACCTTGGATTTTCAGGAAAATTTTACCACACAGGTAAGAGGGAACTCATTGCTTTCAGGTAGTGGCAGTTAAATAGGTATCAGGATTTTAAACCTAGCTTTAAATATGCCCTTTTTAAGAAACACGTTGACTCATTGAAGCAGTGGGAAACACATGCTCCAACATTTTAGCATCAGTGTCTAATTCAGCGTCCAAAGGGACAAAACTATTTATGAACTTCTCTGGAACACATAGATGTCCTTAGGTGCTTTTCTGAAAGATGTGTGGTAGTAAATCTTGGAGTTATAAAGGAGGCAAAGTAGCTGCTAAAAGATAGCACTAAAGATAGGACAGCACAGAAGACATATTAGGGTATTTCCAGTACAATAGATGTGATAAAATTCAAAAGATCGCAAAAAATCGTGTCTCTCAACCTCTGAAAAGGCAGAAGTGTTTGAATGGGATGCACAACATTTTGTTATGCCTGTAAAGGTCATCTACCTCTGTGGTCTGCAAATCAAAAGGGATGATAAAAGAAAACAAAATGAAAAGAAATTCATATTGAAACCCTGCTCCTTTCACACTCCATGCAGTAATGAGTTGCACACTTGCACTGTGTTTCTGTGGAAGATGAGGCCTTATTACAGCTCCTCCTCCTGAGTCCTTTCTCTCTTTTCCTCCGTTTCTCCACAACACAATGCCCCTTTTTTAATTGCTTTTCTTTCCCCTCCTCCTTTGCTCTCTCCTTGATACTTTGCAGCATCTCCACTCAGGCTTCCCTCTGCTGCCACTTGAGCTGTGCTGTTCCCCAGTACTGCTAAGGCAAAAAAGACACTCAGAGACTCATTTCAAAGGAGACACCTCCTGTCCTTCTCCTTCTAAAACTCATGCCCTTCCCACCTTTGAAGATCACCTCCAAAATCCTCAGCTGCCAACCCATTCAGCCATATTTAGTGACTTTTACTGAGTTATGCAAGGGAAGCTGAGAAGTTTATCTAGAGCAGAGGAGGAGGCATTACAGCAGCAAAAGGATGGGAAGGTAAGTTTAAAAGCTTGGAATGATACAGCCCCAGCTGTCATAGGTCATGCAGTAGCTGTGGAGTAAGGTAGGTCACCCCTCACAGTGTAGATGTAGCTGTACTTCCCTTTTCATAGCCGGTATTTGAACACCAAACAGAAGAGCTTACCCAGCTCTCATGGCTCTGTTTCACCACCCGTTAGGAGAGTACAAGGTCCCTGGAAGAAGGAGAGATGAGGAAGCATTTAAGGGATGAGTAGAAAGAAGTAGAGAGAGTAGAGAATGATGTATTTGCATCCCTGTTGCTTTCAAAGTCCAGGCTGTTTTCCCCTCATGCAAGCACATAATGCTAAGCAACTGCTGCCCAGGAAACCCTATGAACTAAAGATATAGGCTAAAGAGCCTGAGAAAAATAAGAGGTAGAGAGAGATGGAATTTCTTGCCTGGGGTCAGATAACAAACCAGTGGCAGATCTGTGATCAGAGAGTAACTTGGCAGATCAAACTTCAGCATTCTCCCCACTTCATCTTTACCTGCCTATGTAGCTATTCCTTTGGAGATTAACTGGGCATACACATAATACATCAAAACAAATAAAAGTAGCCCAAGGCTCTGAGCCACTGTGCCACAGGATGCTGCTCAGTTGTGGCCATCTACAGAGTAAAGGTGGTATCAGCCATTACAGTGTCCACTGCAAAGAAAGGTAATTCAGGGTGGAGAATACTATAAATACTATGACGCGAACAGAGGCTGGCATACACCATGCAACCTTTCAACAAAATCAAACCCCTGACCTGTCAATACATTCTTTTCTTTCTTCATCCCAAAGGCCTCCATATTGTTGCCACAGGTTTCCTTGCCCAGTTGATACAATGCTAACCAAGTTCCAAGTTCCTACTGCTATAGAGAGAGAAAATAGGAGATATGGAAGTAAATAGGAGATATGCCTGTGTGCCTGTCCTCCTAACGCTCTTGAGGATTATGAAAACGAGCTGCTTAAGAGTTCTTAGAGTTCTTAAGAGTTCTTAGCAGTTTACAGAACTACTTAATGAATTGAAGCGTGTCACTGCCCCCTTTAAGGGACCTGCTGCTGCCTATTCACAGCTATGCATCTGAGTTTACACTTTATTGAGTCATTAGAAATAAACCGTGGAAAGGTATTCTTTAATTACTGTAAATGTGGCTTGTTTACCCAGAGCAGGTTTTAGTATCAGATATTCAATGTTTTATTTGTGCATCTCAACTGCTGTGCCTTACTGACTTCCTTAATGTGTGATTTTGTTCTTTCCTTTCCAAAACTTGGATCATTTTAAGACAACAGGAGGGAGACAAGTGTGGGAATGTGTTGGCAGATTAAACAGTTATACATTTCCATCAGAAGATGTTGCTGACATCTGTGCTACAAATATCAATTCCAGTTGGTATGCCTGCACACAAGTGCAATAGCTGACACATCAGCCTCACTGCTCATCATCCCACCACCACCACCACCACACCCTTCTGTGCCACTGGTGAACTATGCACTGTAGGCATAACACTATTAGCAAAAAACTGAGCAGACCCTACTAGTTATGTGGTTCTAGCAAACATGTTTTTACTTGTTCATGCAGTGGCAACAGAAATTAAAATGTTCTCTGGATTTGCATTTAAGATTTGTAAGGTTATTGATAGCAACTTCAAACTTAGTTCCAGTTTTGAGTTCAAACAAGATGTCCAAGTTATGGTTATGGTTTTAAAATAAGGCATTATTTATTATGTGCAAATAAACTTTGAATTATTACATACCTGTGTAAAGTGCATACTGCATCTCAAAACATATACATGCTCACCTCCTTGCTTGTAGGTACTCTGCATTTTTCAGATTTTACGTTAAAATGAAGATGGAAAGTTACATAAAGAATATTGACTGCACAAGAAATTAAAACCTCAAACTCCCCTGTTTTGCCTCCAATACTCTGAATAAGGATTGGGCTAAAATATTTAAACAATATTAGCACTCACTAGATGCTCCATTAAACTTTGGCCTGAAATTTTTTTGAAATAAAGCTACTTAAACATTTTAAGATCAAACAACACTCTTTTTAAAGGCTTGTGAAGAAAATTATCCTCAAAAGCAACACCACCACCAAATGTTAAACTTCCAACCATTCAGTTTCAGCTCTGCTATTATGGGGGGTGGAAGGGAGTGGTTGCTCTTCTTTAAATTCAAAAATGTTATGCTTTATCTTGTTTGATTTTTGTTACTGTAAAACTAAGTGACAACTTTGATTAGTTGTATCTAATTTTACAAAGAAATAAGTAGGAAAAATAGGATTTTAAAATATAGCTTTTAATACTGAAATTATTTCAAGGACCATACTGTACTTCAAATGTTAATAAGGCACTAAATTACACTTCAACCTAAATCTTAAGACAAGTGATTGTGGCTTTTCATATATTTCGAATATTCTCTTTATTTCTCTTCACCCCTCCTGTCAGTTTTCTGTCTTTGGGTTACCAAAGAGATCTTCAATGGCTTCACATCCTCCTAATCCCTTTCTCTTCTGTCCTCTTTTGGAAACCTATGTTAAGTTTCTTCCCCCAGCCAGGCACATTGTGCACAAGAAGTCTTGCACAAAGGAGCAGACATTTGCAAAAGGAGCAAGCTATTGATCCTTTCTTTTCAATAAGGGATTCCCCAGTAAACAAGGTTGTTTTCTCTTTCCAGCAGCACTCCCATCAGTGGGAGAAACTTGCTTAGAACTTGCAGAGTGCTGCGAAGAGGGAAGTGATTCAGTGACACCAGGAGAATTGCACCAAAGTAATGCTCTGCTTGTGTAGTAGCACTCTTCAAAAACCACTGCCGAAGTGAAAAAAATAAGGAACAGAGTTGGAGTGAATGCACGAACAGCCACCTCTGTACATTCCTGCCTTGTGCCACAAAAGTAAACAGTGACATCTATGAAACATTCCTCGCCAATGAGTTTTGCAAAACACTGAAAGGCTTGTAAGAAGACAAGATATCTGTGTTTGCATCAGTAGACTGATCCTGACAAATTTTTCTTTAACTGAAGCTAAAAGAAAACATTTAAATGGTAAAGGAACAAGAGGGAAGGCTTAATAAACTTAATATTATTGAATAATTTCAGGGTGAAGTTAATGAAATGTAACTTTGTCTTCCCAATTTAAACAAGCACTGCAGACGCCTGTCTGCAGATGGTGGAAGCAGCATTGTATCATTTCGCAAAAGGGAGGTTTTGTTTCAACCACACATGCTTGCTTCTGCCTGAAGCAGATACTCTTCACTAACAGAGGAGTTTTTACTGGTTTTACTTCAAGATTAAACCTGGCTAAATACTGAATGCAGATGCATAGGAAACAGCATTTAGAACCCCTTTGCCATTACAGCTTCATGTCTTCCACTTCATTGTATTTAGAAGCTATTACAAACTTGGTTTACACTTCACCAGAAATTATCAGATTTCAGTTTATTGAGGCTAATATTAAAGTAGCTATGGGGGCGGGGGCAGTGCTTGGCATTAATAAGATTTCATTTTTACCCATATGTTTTCCTTGTTCCTATATTTTGTATTTGACAGTGACATTATTGTCAGGAAAAACCAGAAAACAACAGATGTATGCATTTGTTTCTTTTTAAATACTTGATTGAATGTAATTTCTGACCAGTTTTCAAAAAAATCACCACTCTCAGACCTGGCAACCAGCATTAATATTCCTGACACTGTTTTGTCCTGTTAAATCCAAGTTGGCAGGTTACGGTGATAAGAGATAGTGTGACTTTAAATTAAAGCAAATACAGAAAATGTGGTTTGTTGGTTTTCTAAGATCACAGACACTTAAAAAAAAAATCAGACTGGTTTTATGTGATATTCCTTTGTTTATAAATATACCAATAACTGTTCATATTTTAGCTAACTGCTTTCTATTCTCATCCAGAGAGCAGCTTACCTTCACCAAAAAGGTTGTCAAGCACTGGAACATGCTGCCCAGGGAAGTGGCCCAGTACCCTGGAGGTATTTAAAAGATGTGTAAATGTGGCACATGGCATAGTGGTGAACCTAGTGGTTTAGCTTAGCTTTAGGGCTGGACTTGATGACCTTAAAGGTTATTTCCAACCTAAAGTATTCTATAACTGGCACACAGTTCTCCAGGATGCCACCTTGTCCAGCTACAACTGCGCAGTGTCTGGCAGGACCAAAGCAGGGTACCAGTGGGTACAAGTCCAACTGATCTCCACTTTCCAGGGGAGCCTGAACTTCTAAACGCTCCTGGCATGTTGCACAGCACAACAATCAGCCTTTGAAAACTAATTCTTGTTAGAATTACTATCAGTTAACACCATGCCAGGAACACTGACACATCCAGGCCAAGGACATTAGGTTTTATGGCAGCCTCTTCTGTGTTCAAAAAACAATTATAGGCCTTTTCTGTTGTCTCTTTTCTATTACCTTTTTTCTTCCTTTCTTTTGCAGGGACTGAGGAGGAAGATGAAGGCGATGACCTGCTGTTGAGATCTGTGGATGAGTTTTGGTGGTTTCCCCATATGTGGAGTCACATGCAGCCTCACCTCTTCCACAATGAGTCGTCACTGGTGGAGCAGATGGTCCTCAACAGAGAATTTGCAATAGTGAGTAAAAGTTACCAAAAGGCTCACTATGATACCTTTACATATTATACCTATGCTTCCCAAGCTGTTTTTATGTTTAGCTATATTATAAATAGAAATATATTTACATAGATATACGAATAAGGCTGCAAGATTGGAAAAACAGCCCCCAAAAAGCCTTTCTGTGACTAAAACTTGGGCTGAATTTTGTCTTATATTTATTCACTGACAGGGTCTTTCTGGAGAGGTAGCAGCCCCTCACGCAAGCACCCTTGCAAGACCACAGGGATCAGAAACAGTGAAATCTAAGTAGATATCAGCTGGAATTTTAAGCTTCAGGAAGGGATTTCTACACAGGTTATCAGCTGAAATATCCTCAATACGGAAGGGGGAAAGTTGCAGGGAACCGTAAATGTTATGTTGCCTATAATTTGTGAGAAATCTTGAAGCTAACAAAACAAGTAAGTGAAGCTGCTGGATTTCACTGGGCTTTTTATTTTAGATGACCTGCTTGAAAAAAATGCTTTTTACATAGCTAACCTATTGCTGATATTGACAGATAATGTTTCATCTTCTTTGCTCATTTGGCTTGTTAGCTTACAAGAGCTATCCTCCCAGCATTACCCAGAGCTCAGAGTACCTGTGCCCTTTGGAGTCCTTTCAGGATAATCCTCCTTGCTTTTTGAGCATGACAAAGAAAACCTGAAACCTGTAAATGCTCTCTTCGGAAAAGACACGGTGTGGTCTCTAAGAGGGCGTAGAAATGCCACACAACCAGGGCCACTCTGAAGAGCAGAGTGACACAGCAGGGCTTTCTCTGCTGCTTAGGGAACCCAAATCTCAGCTTGTAAAGGCCAGCCAGCAGCTACCCCTTCCTCCCATCCCTCATGTGAGCCAAGGCAGCTGCTCGAACAAGAAGTTGGAAGCAATTTATTCCTTTGTTTACAAGAGTATTTTCCTAACAAACTTTAAATAAAATTCATGAAAAAATGGCTTAACTGTTTACTCTTCTTACCAGATTTGCCCCCTTCCCCTTATCTGCTTGGCAGGGTGTTAGTACAGAGTACAGACTTCCTTTTGTGTCTACAGTTTGGCTTTACTGTCAGCCTTCATTCCTGGCATGGGCTGTTCATGCTTTTTGTGTAGCCTGGCCCAGAGACCCAAATACAGTTGAGATTTTAAATGCAAGAGTAGTTTTTTAAGTAGTCTCTATCTCAAAAACACACAGTCCATTCATCTTTAAACCTGGGGGGAAACTCTCCTATTTTCAGGGAGCATGAAGTCCTCTAGGTCAAACCATCTTTTAGGAGTAAAATCTATAACATAGCCTGAAAACAGGGCTTGTAATAGAATCTCTTTGTAGCCTCAACTACAGAAAGATAAAGCCCATGTCCCTATCATCACTGAAGAGTAGAGGCTTTTTAGGGTACTTATTAATAAGGAGCTAATATTGGTGAAAGGCTGCTGCTATTATCCTTTTACTTGCTGCTAACATTTGGATAGGGGTTGCACCAACTTCTTAACCTTAAATCTATATCAGCTATGCAAATTATTTCTGAGAACATCTATTTTCAAAAGACTTTCTGTGGAATTCTCTCCGTGGGAGAAATTTATCTTCCTGCTATGACAACCTTCCTGGCGGCTATCAGAGACTCCACAGTAGTTCTGCATCCTCCCATGCTTTCTCATCCTCAGCATCATGTCTTACTTGGGAAAGAAACTGTGTTCTACAGCTGCACTTCCATAAGTCCTCCAAAGTTGAAGCAAACCCCTTTTCATTATTCCTTGAGTTCACAGTGTGGATCCAAATTTTAATTAGAGGTCTAGAACAGTTACATAGAAAAGGTGCTTTTGTTAGGCATGTTCTATTTATGCTCTATGGCATTTAATTAGTATGTCACTCAGGGAAACTCAGCTTGATGCTGATACCATTTTCTCTTGCATTTCCCATTTGACTATATCTTCCCACCTCCAGTTTTAGCTGCAGGTACAGACAACACTTTGTGTTGCTGCAAGGAAAGTCACAACAATTATTTGGGAATATGATTACTTTCATTCTTCACCTAATGTGGCATTTCTTCATTCATTTATGTCAAACATGGGTTTGAAGGTAACAGGGTGGGAGAGCATGTAATTATACCTGGGAAGAACAGTAAAGGTTGTTTCAAGATCCCAAATACCACAACAAAATTCTGTTAATTTAAGACCTGTTGACACCTCCTGGCTGCATCATTTTAGAAGAAAGCTAAAGCAAATCACACTGTCCTGAAATTTGCACCCCCTTCACAATCAGCAGTTTCTCCATGCACGACAGCATCAGACTTGGGATTAACGTTTGGGGGGAAATGGTTTCTTGAAAGGGATGTCCTTTCATGAAAAAAGCCACAAGCCAGTGCACCTGAAATGGCATTTAATGAGTATTATTGCATGGAGCTATAAATGTACATAACCGTAATTGTTATTGCCTCTTGCATTTACACTGTATGCATAATCTTTGGTTTGCAGGAGCTTGAGTACACATACAGGCTGCCAAACAGAGGCAAGAAATACAGGTGTTACAGCTGGCAGCTGAAGAAAAGACAACATTCTGTTTTACATAGATATATTCATATCTTGTAATCATGCTCCAGAAAACGGGGGCTTACAATTGCAGCCTGCCGGAAGCACCTGTGTCACAAGATACATGTAGAAATCAGATGTCTAAATAGTTTTGTATACTAATTGCTAATTCAGCATCTAGTTGTCTTGCTTTCAGTGCAGATGTGTATACCCTTGTGTATCTGGGGCTTTGTAAAATCAACAGCCTTTAAAGGATTCCCTTAACATATAAATTGCTTGAGAACCAGGAAACTGCCCTTAGGAACAGCCCTCCAAATTATTCTGTTTTACGTGTTACAAATATATTTATCATTTCTACTGTTTCATGTCTAGTTGGTGCAAGGAAGATACTTTCTCACATTTTCCATAAATGTTCCTGTCCGACTGCTCTGGATCCAGCAGAAAGCATGGGAAGTTTTGCCTGGCAAAATCCTTGTCCACACGTGCCTGAGTGACAGGCCCAAAGCTGCCATTATCCACAGCCCCGTTCCCACAGCCCCATTCCCACAGCCCTCGCTGTCAAATCTCTTCTCAGAGGAACAAGATTTTAACTGCGCTAGAGTTGCAGACTACCCAGAATTTGCTATCCGAGTGCCATCTAATTTACGTAAATCACAGAATCCTAGAATAGTTAGGGTTGGAAAGGACCTTAAGATCATACACTTCCAATCCCCTGCCATGGGCAGGGATGCCTCACACTAAACCATGTCATCCAAAGCACTGTCTGATCTGGCCTTGAACACTGCCAGGGATGAAGAATTCACCACTTCTCTGGGCAGTCTGTTCCAGTGCCTCACCACTCTCACAGTAAACAACTTCTTACACCTAACCTGAACTTCCCCTGTTTAAACTTATTACCCCTTGTCCTATTGCTACAGTCCCTGATGAAGATGAGTACGGTCATATGCTTTAGAGCCTGGCTAAGGAAATGTCAAATGACATCTATTTTGATTATCAGTTGGGTTTGACTAACAATATTTTAGGGATTTTGTTGGGTTTGTTTTATTTTGTTTTCTTGTTTCTTTGCTTTTCTTTTTTTTTTGGGCGGGGAAGGTAGGGGGTGGTTGGGTTTTTATTTCTATAAGATTCCCAAATCTTCTAAAGACACTAATGGATTAAGCCTTAGATTACATTTTGCAAACTGATATCTCACATGTTATTCTCCTTGTTTATAGGCAACGCAGTTGATACACAGAGGTAAATGGATTGCGCAAACAGAAGTCTCTGATAGTACATATCCCAAAACCAAAACAAACCAAGTTTTCACTGCCATCCTTTAATAACAAGATATCCTTCCTCTCCTATTTTGTACTTCCTGATCTGACAAAACTAAGAATATATTGAAGCCAAAGCATGTAGCTCATTAATTTGTCCCTCAATCAGCTTGCTACGTGATTATCTTCTCTGCCCATTTGTGAGTACATGTGCCCAAAGCATGGCAGAAAGAGTGCAAAAACTGTAATCGATTAAAAATACAGCTGTGATCTGATAGAAAGAAATGAAAGACATATACAAAACAAATTCATTTGGAACTTGCCTAGCAACCCTCCTTGGCTTCAACTGCCTGTTTATAAACCAACTACTGATGCACATCAGCACTTCCTCTGCCTAAAAGGAAGCACTTCCTCTTCCCTTCCTTTTGAGCTGCCCCAATCACAAAGAAACAAGCTTTTAATATACTAGTTAAATACCAAGAATATGAAGACCAGTAGCCACATAGCAAAGGCAAAGTATTTACATGCGATGAAAAGAGAGACCAATTTGTCCCATTAATATTATCTGTAGTTAATGTTGGGAAGGACATATGCCCACTAGAGATTGCTTCTAAAAATATTTTGTAAATTGTCTGCATATATAGGATAACACTGTCCTTTGCAGGAAGGATGAGATTTATTCTGCCTAGCCTTAGGTCCTTCTGAAATAGTCCATCTTCATTAGTACTTTTGTCCTTATCAAGAGTGTGCTCTGACAGCATATCTCTAAGACTGCCTCTACCTTCCCAGATTCATTTGGTACCAGAGGCATGCAGAGTCTATGTGTTTCTGAGCCATGTAAAGCTTCCCCTGTGCTGGACTGCCTTTCTTCATTTCACATCATCAGAAACCTAAGATCTTAGGTCCCAACATCTTCCCTGCCTCTCAGTAGTCTGCTGGGGTGCAAAGCATGTCTAGAACAGGAGTCATGGCGATATCTGGGAGGCTTCTATGTAAGACTAGTGAAAAGCTGGCTTTTCCCATGTTCCTGTCAATCCTGGATCCAGCACCAACACCAGAAAGCCCATTTAGTGAAGACCTCTTGTACTGTCTGCTAGCTGAAAGCAAATACCAACAACACACAGAGCCCCCGTATCTCAATGGCAATCACTACATGTTTGCTGAACCATCTTCTCTAGCTTAGAGAGATTTTCAACTTATTTTTGAAGATTAGAATTGATTTAAAAGGAATTGAAGGCTGTAATATTTATTCAATAAAAATTACCCAGAAATGTAACCCTTGAGAACAAAAAACATACATCCATAAAGGATAAAATACAACATTTTTATGAGTGTTGACAAGCAAGAAAGTAGAAAATTTATTTACCAAATGAGAAAAACTTTAAAAGGTACTTTAAACTGACAGAGTAACACAGTATTTCTTATAGGAAATTGCACGCATGTGCATCAATATTAGAAATGAATTCCAGTACTACAAATATGCAAAGCTTATACAAAGCTTTTAACTTCAGAAGGTAACATCTTAAAAAGTACTGCATTTACACTACCCCCTGCTGTGGGACAAAATCAAAAGGTTTAGCAAACTTAGATAAGTTTGTACTGGTAACTCTTTCATCTAATAAAAGTCTTTACACTAAGGGAAATCCTGCAGTTCAACTGGATGTGGGAAGAGATCTACAGTAGTCATGAGATTTAAGAAATTAAAGTCATAGAATCATAGAAGTGTAAAAGGTTGCTGTTTTATTCTTTCTCTGACAATGGCCAATACTAGATGTTTCTGTAAAACAGAGACCTTTAAGAAGAAGAATGCCAGTTGTGTTATAACAGGATGAGGCTTTGTTTTCTTTTATTTCTCACTGCATTTCAACAAGGACTTGTAATATTTGGTGCAATCAGAAGCTGTGGGTTTTGTGCCAGACAAGTTCCTGCTAATATAAATAGCCAGTCTTACACAGAAGGCTTTTTATTCACATTTACAGCATGTGCTCACAGAAAAACTGCTACAGGAATGCAAACTTGCTTATTGAGGATATACCTCCTTCTGGAGAGCAGTGCTTATTCTGAATTACCTGCCCTTTCTCTAGCAGAGGACTTTTTCACAAACACAAAAGCTACACATGCTGACTCATGGCAATCGCAGCTCATTGCTGTACAAACAGGAAAGAGGTTGAGAGAGGTTAGGAGTTTTAAGCAAATCTTCACTTGCTTGAACCAAGAAGCAGTCTCAGCTGATTGCTTCAGCTATTTAGACCACCCGTAGAAGTAGCAGTCCTTCTCATGGGAACTTTGGAGTGAGCAAAGATGAGCCAGGCTGCCTTGGCAGGACTATGAGTTTCCAATTCCAGCTTCTCTGGTTTGGGTGCACCAGAATGACTGCTGCTGGCCAGAAGTGTGGCCACATGCAGGCACCAGAAGATTATTTTGCATGGGTTTTAGTCTGATCCACCTACCAC
Source organism: Myiopsitta monachus (assembly GCA_017639245.1). Lineage (NCBI taxonomy): Eukaryota > Metazoa > Chordata > Aves > Psittaciformes > Psittacidae > Myiopsitta > Myiopsitta monachus. The sequence continues at coordinate 49,082,601 of CM029917.1, forward strand.
AATCTCACCAGTGCCTGAGGACATGAGATGTACTCATGAAGAGCATACTCTAGTCTGTTTAGCCCTGAAAAAAGGCAAGTTGTGTGCTCCCAGACTGCACCACAAAACAAACCAATGCATGGGAAGTAGAGACAACTTATGGAATTTCCTGCCAAAAATGCAATAACTCTTTTAACTATCTATCTGCCCACATCCCACTGGTTGTAACAGAGATTCTCCTCTAATGTTGAACTTGTCCAATACACTGCTGCAGCTTCAGCTTACACTGTCATTTAAATTAGAATTGTAAGTCTCTTCATGCACAAGTGAAATGGGAATACAAATTTTGGCTGTCCAAAATCAATGGCTCTGTGGTCCCAGCTTAAGTATGCAAAGGAATATGCATAACACTGCTGCTCTCATTGCCAGAATGGTTCAGAAATTTTCCAAAGTAGACAAACACATGCACAAAATTTTTGAAATAAAAAAAAAAAAAGCAAGTCTTTAATGTAAAATCTTGTTATAAATTGTTCAGTAGAATAGATAAGAAAATATACTTCATATAGTCATCTCCCTTTCTGCTCAATGGCTTAGATTCCAATGTATACTCCTCCATAACACATTAAGTCTCAATCCCAAACTAAATTTAATAACAAAATGAGAGGAAGAAAGGAGAGAAAGCAACAGAAGTCACTATAAGAAGACATAAAATATTTCATTTACCTGAGTAAACTGAACACAGAACTGACCGAAGAAAATCTGATTATTTGGTAGTTGTTTCTTCTTAAGGTCACATTGAGTACCTGAGTGACTGACATGGATTTGTATGCTGAACTATGTAGTGTGCAAGTGTTATTCAAAGGCTAATTAGCTCTATTAAGAACTTATGAAAAGGTGCCTTAATTTATTTGTGAATGGCAGATTACCATGTCACCATTCTGTTGCTATGGCAATACCAGCAGCAAAAAGGAAGTAGAAAACCAGGATTTTTCATGTTGTGGTCCATGCAATAAGGACATATCATTCAGAGCAGTGTTCATTCTCTAGTTCAGAACACATCTGCCTTACATTATGTGTCTGTATGCTCCCTAACACAGGGTTGATGAAGGTTTGAAGATTCCAGTTAATACAGTATACTTCAGTTAGCACACTGTATTTGACAGCATGACCATCATCAGTTACTCGGGCAGAGTAATAGATAGCTAAATCTGTCAGAAACTTTCAGATACAGTTTTTTCCTTTATACATGTTCATAGAAAAACAATAGAGAAAGGAGCGATTAACACTTCTCATTTCACCCTTAAACTGACCCACACCTTTCAGGCAGTTAACAACATTAATAAGCAGAAATTACATTTTGTTCTCAGTAAATTAAAAATCCTGAGTTTGGGTGTCTTTTTTCTTTTCAAGATCAGCCCGTAACCTATGATCTTTACTAATAAGGAACAGATAATTTTAAGTGGTTGCATTATGTGATGGACAAACAAGTGTGGCTTACAGATTTAACTTAATTTTTGTCAAAGAACCACAACACTTTCCTTGCAAAGTACTTGAAGATGCCCAGCAACACCTGCTGTTCCTGGAATTAAAGTAATCAATGGTTCTTGGATAATGTGGGCAAGAAGGAGGACAGAAAAAAACCAAAACATAAAAAATAATAATCTCTCATTTTAGCCATTTCCTTCTGAACATCAATTTTACATGAATAGGAAGCAGCTGATGTATCCTGTAGTACTGGGGGTAAAATTAACTCAGGTAACACCCAAGGTGTGGGAAAGGATCCTGCAAGAGCCACAGCTGCGGAACACTCTTGCAACCTGGAAATGCTGTGAGAAAGTGGAAAAGGGATTTGGCTGGGCCTGCTGGAAACTAGCCTCGGCAGAAGAGGCAGACTGCAGTTGTCCTTCATGCCAGTAGCTGGTGACAGACACTGGATGCATCTCTGAACAGTCATTCAACCCAATGAAACTAATTACCTCATTTTCATATGAAGCTTACACTTGAAATACTCTGCTCACTTTTAAATATATCCTGGTCTATAGATTTAGTTATCAGCCTCATTATCAGATGGGGTTTTTCAGACAGCCAACACTGAGCTGGGAACAGAAGGGATGAGGAGCAGAACAAAGGCAAGAGAACATCAGCAGCGAAGGAAACATGCTCAGCATGCTCACAGTTAAGCCTCTTCTTTAATTCCCTCTGCCTGCACATTAACTACCTCATTGTGCTACTGGAAGATATTTTCCAGATAACCTATAGATTATATTCATGAGAATGCCCATATTTCCTCATAGAAATTGAGCTAAATATTTATGAAATGAAAAACATGTCAAAGTCCAGCTTTTTTTTTGCTACTATCTTAATACCATAGGAAAAATATAAGGAGATTTAGCAGCTATGGGGGATATTTATGTATTTATTAATTGAATCAGGGAACAATCTTGCTTATATTCCAGAAACAGGAAACAAAAAATCCTGTATGTTACTGCAACTATTTTTTCCATCTGTTTACTCCTCTAATGCTGTTTGATACCTTAGTAACTAAACAGTATCAGATTAACAGATAACCTTCAGAAAGAACCAGGCAGGTAGAATGCATATTAGAATACTCACAGTATATAATGAACAGGCAGGTAAACCTATCCCATGTAACAGCAACTCAACATAATCCAAAAGGATTATTTCTCACTCCACAGCTATCAAACTGTAATTCCAGTTCCCTTCATCTCTCTCCCGTTTATAGCTTGTGCTACATACTAACAGATACAAGTTTGCCCAAGGACAACAGCTTTCCTGCTGTCTGCAGGAAAAATAAGCTTTGAATAATTACATGTTCCTTTTCTGTTCCAAAATGTATGCCTCCCTCTCCTGTCTTGCAGGAGCATGGCATACCAACTGGCATGGGATACGCAGTGGCTCCGCACCACTCTGGTGTATACCCAGTTCACATTCAGCTGTACGAGGCTTGGAAGAAGGTCTGGCACATCCGAGTGACCAGCACAGAAGAATACCCGCACCTGAAGCCTGCACGGTACAGACGGGGCTTCATCCACAATGGCATCATGGTACACTGCATTTCCATGCTTCATAGCAATATCATTATGCTATTTTTACCAAATGCTTCAAGTTTTACAGCAATCATTAAAATTCTCTGTGACCAAGGATTTGTAAGGATGCAAAACAGTATATTTATTATGCAGCCACTTTAAAAAAAAAATAAATCACACAACTCAGGCAACTGCAAATGTAAACCCCAGAAACTGAATGTACTTGTAGTTCTATCAACTACCAACTGAGTTATAAATGCATATTTTGAAATTCATTAAACTGCCTAAGATCTATGATTCAAGCTCTGGTTCATCTTTATGCATGAAAGGCTTAGGAACCCACCAGCTTGGAAGGAAGGTGAGCAGTTGTGAGTAATCTCCTCCAGCAAGTATAACACTTCTCCAAGGCTGAGATTTCCTTCTGAGCTTTGCCTTGGAAACTCCCAGAGCCAGGGGCCAGAGACGTGATTGACTCCTCCAGACCATCCATTTGTGTGAGAAGAGAGAAGGTTCCTCACATACATGCTTCAACTGCATGAAAGGCAGGAAAACGTACAAAATTATTTGGCCTGACTTACCAGCCAGCTGCAGTCCTACAGCTGGTGAGACACAAGAACTGAATATGCATAACTGCAGTCCCAGGATGCTTAAAGTCCCAGCTGACTTGAATATTGCCTATGCATCCAAAGTCAAAATTGTGATTCCCTGAGCAAGACAAAAGAAATGTCTTAATCAAAACCAAGAAGTTACTGCACAGAGCCCCGTTACTGTTGGAATGGACTCAAATTCAGTTGTGCATTACGCATGTATGAAAATGCTCTGCTCAGAGCAGGGTTTTTTGTCCATTTAACTGAGTAGAAAAATGAAAACTAACTGGAGGGAAACCAAAGGCCTTCCCCAGGTGAATTATGTCTCTGCAGGGATTAGGCAATACCTGTAAGCCCTGACAGTTGTTGTCTTTACTTCACCACAACCCTTTGATAGTACCTGGGTACTAATGTACCCAACCCATCTAGCTTTCCAAGACAAATTTGTTTTCAGAGACACGCAACCACTCAGTTCCTGAGAGGATGGAGAGCTGGCCTGAAGCTGCTCTCACACGAGCATCCCACCAGTCCTGTATGCATTTCACAAACAGGAATGAGGGCTCAGTATGATTTCCAGGACTGAGGAAAGTATGAAGCAACAGGTCTTTTGTGGTCTGCAGCCCTGAATACAAATTCATTTCATTGTCTCAACAAAAGTAAGATGAATGGCCTGAGGTAGCAAAGATGACCAGGAAACACCATTTATCTGCAAATAAACTAACCTTGCTGAGGGAAAGAGAAATTTGGCTTTTTGTTTTCTTCCTCTTGCACAAACCAGGAAACAAAACACGATGAGTGCATGAGCTCTATAAGAGTCTGCATGAAAGCTCAACACATGTGTCACAGCTTTTCAGACCTGGCGTCTGGAAATCTCCACATCTGCAGGGCCATGGTTTTTTACCACAACAGCACAGAAGGCCCAGAGGAGACCACAAATAGCCACATCAGAGTACAGAGGCAGAAAGGGTCACAGATTTGTTTCCTTGAGTTGATGGAGGGATTCGGGCAGCTGTGCCAGGGTAAGTTTGCAGAAGAAGTTAATGTCACAATGGCGCTGTTATTTTGTTCTCAGGTGCTCCCTCGACAGACTTGTGGCCTTTTCACACATACCATTTTTTACAAGGAATATCCTGGGGGTCCTCAGGAGCTGGACAAAAGTATCCGAGGAGGTGAACTCTTTCTCACCATTCTTCTGAATCCTGTAGGTACCTTCTTTTGCTATTTTTTGCACAAGGTGGCGAATGGGGAGGAGGGAGAGAAAGAGGGAGGAAAGGAAGATCAGTTTTCTTTGATCTTGTTTGGGAAATAAAAACCGAGACCACTTGCTCAGAGGTAACAAGCAATTTAAGAGGAAAGGAGTGAAATGTGGTCTGCTAATTTCTAACTATACTTGTGTGCAATAAGTTACTGGAAAATGCATCAATTTCAGCTCCATCCTGTTTCCCAACCTGAAACCAGGTCCCTGTGAGAGAAGAGTGCCCTAACATGTCTAACTGAGACTGAAAAAAAAACAGTGAGAGTAGAAAAAACTCAGTGATTTTATTCTGATTTTCCTTTCTTCCATAAGCTTGGGTCTTCAGGCACTCCTGATAGAACTCCATAGAAACCCCTGGGCTCAGGACTGATACCATTACCCCACCACTGGCCCTTCAAAATAGGTTTTGTGAAGCTAAAAAACACCCCAACAGTACATAACCTTCCAAGGAATTTTTTTGCTTTGCTCAGTGCAGCATTTCTTTTGCCCTGTAAAACTTACAGATCCCCAAACTATATATATGTATGTATGTATGCACATGTTAAAAAACCCTATGAATGCACAAGCACTCACGCGTGTGTGTACATATGTGTGTATATATATAAAAGGTTTAATGAAAAGTGCCACAGACTTTATAGATAATTTTCAGAGCTATCATTCAATTTAGTCTCAGCTAATAAAATGATCTGAACTGTGCTGTGTTAATATAAACATGCTCACACACATATGACAACATGATGTAATTGGGCTTACCAAAGATCAAGGAGGAAAGATAATGCTATATTTTGATATATAAATGCTATACTTTGAAGTCACAGTTCTCTTGATGTGAAAAACAGTCTGGTGCCATTTAAAACAGCAGCCTAGAGGTGGAAGGACAAAGGATGAGAACAAAAAAAATTATACATCAGTTCTTTTTTTCGTTGTTTTGCCTTCATCCTGTCCCACCCCAACAAGCTGCACCATTCACAAAACACCCTGTCTTGCCAGGTGGCCTAATTTTCAGTGGTTTTAAATTGCTCTACTCATGGACTTCTCTGCAGAGTTAAAGAAACTTCAGGTGGAGCTGACTCTCAAATCCAGGTCACTTTTATTTAGAGATCTAAATATAGATTTTGGTATTATATAATTAAATGCTTGTAGGTGAACTTTGGCTGGGGAAACAGATTGGTTTCTGAGTCAAAGATCCAGTGAGCTTTAAGAAATCGGACATTTCAATTAGGAATTTTTCTGTACCATACACATGACACCTAATTTGAGAATAAAACCTATCTCTGTTCTTTATCCTGTCTTTCCATGACCTGCAGTCCTCTCAGGCTGGCTTTTCTTCCCATAGCTTTCTTAAGTGTAACTTAAGTGTAACTTGGCTCATCTCTGCCCTGAGATGCTGCTGGAATTTATCCTTACCTTCACCACGTTATCATTATCTTTGATCAATAGCTGTGTACCTTTCACTTATCTGAATTTTTCCTTAGACTTAGGCAGTGCAGCAGTCTGTAGCAGAGTATGTTCTTACTCCACAAGAGATACTTCGAGTAGCCACAATTCCTCAATCAATCACCATGTTTAATCCTGTCAGCATGCTCAGCCCACCCTGACTTCTTTCCCTCCAGCTCGCCTTTTCTCTCATGTCAGGTTTTTCTTCCTGATAGGCATAAGCTCAAAATTGCTTATTAGAAATCTCAGCTTTTCAAACTTTTAACCAATTTTGTCCAAACGTTCTTACCAAAGCCAGGCTGAGGTTATGGAGAAGGGTAACCCTTCAATTAGTCTAAAATTTAAAGGCTATTACCGAACTCTTTAAAAAAATCAGATAGCTTATGCCACCATTTATTACACTTCCCACAATCTGTTAGCCTGGGCACGCCAGGCAGTTCCCCAGCAGAACCAAGCTCAGAGGGGCTGGAGGACCTTCCTTCTGGGAGCTCTAACAGCCCCAACTCCTTGTGCTGGCCCCACAGGAGGTTTCCTTCAGCCAGGCCCAATTGCTTCCCCCAGAAAAGAGCCAAATCCCTCCCAAGGCAGGTCTTGCAGAGCAGGTGGGTGCTTTTGTTGTCCTGCTGAGCATGGCACAAAGAATGCTTGAGTAAAGCAGTTCTACCATCTGCATTTTAGGTTTCAGAAGTGATGCAGCAGAAACAGGACCTTTCCTAGAAAGGCAATACATAACAGCCAGCAAAGTATGCCAGATTAAATCATGCATCTGTGATGTTAATGACAGAGTTATCTTCCAAAGAAAAGGGGGGGAGGGGGAGGAGGAGGGAACATGAGGAGGAAGATGGAAGATTTTCTTTTATTTTCCTCAGTACATTAATTCATTGCTTTGACCAAGCTAGGTTCCAATAACTTGAGAGTACAATATATACCACTGAGTGGTACTTGAACAGCTTTTCTACACTGTTAATGTTTGATTCCCCCCTCCCACTTTTACGATTTTTTACCTTTACCTCATCAAACCTGATATTTTACTGAGCTAAGAGATGCAAGTGAAATATTGACACATACTTCCCTAACTCAGAGTTAAGCACAAATCTGTTGTAACATAAGTGCTTATTCAAACAGGAAGAAACAATTTAATCCTGTGTGAGCTGAAGTAAGAAATACCACAAAACCCCACCATCATTCAAGTCAGTTTGGCACACTATCCTATGAAATATGCACTGACTGACAACAGTAAAAGCAAAATCTAGCCTTGTCTCAGATGGAAACTGGTGTGAGTAGGAAACAAAATCATCTACATTCAGACACCCTTTTTCTTTTGTTAAATACCAAGTTTGGAGAGCACGCAATGAACAAGTGGGAAGATTTCTATGCAGTGTAAGAAAAGGTGGAGTGTTTTGGTGGTTAATTTGAAGACGCTTACAGATCAGTATCTGAAATCTATGGTATCTTCTGAAAAGGACCAATAGAGTGCAGACTCCATTGGCAAATCACAAATTCAATTAAATAAAACAGTACGCTTTGAATGTCACGTGGTCTCCCAGTACAGTATGACAGCAGTACATATGCAACAGCAACAATAAACTTCCCCATCTTATAATCCGAGAAGCTTTTCAGTTATTAATAAGCTTCCGTAGTATTTAAATATCAGCCTGTGCAGTTCCAGGGATTACTGTGAGCAGTTCAACATAAACCAACATGTGCTCCCCAAATGGACTATGGAAAAGAACAACTGTCTGGAACAGAAAGGCTTTTTCAAAACCATAATTTAAAATGTTGTTGTTGAATCCTATTGAATGAGATGCCTAATGTAGTCCATGGATAGAAACCATATCCGTAAGATAAAATCTTAACCAGAATGTGCCATGCCCCCACCATAAATGCTGCTTTATACACTGTTGCAGTTATCCTACTTCATGTTTTGCAGGACAGGGGTTGCCTGTACCATTGTTTATTTTTGCATTATTGACATTGTTGAAAAATGTTTTTCATTTGCTCTTTAAAACCACGGACCAGCATCCTGGTGTGGAGAGGATTTGCAGAAACAGCTTCTATTAATTCTACTGCCACACAGTTGCACAAGCTCTCCTGCTCACTGGCTCTAGCATCAAGCGGGTGTGTGCACTTGCCGCCAGCATCAGTGTGAGTTCTGTGCAAACAAGCTGGGGCAAGGGGACCCCCTCCACACACCCACAGAGCTGCCAGGCTACCAAAACAGCTGAAGTGACATACAGATTAGGTGTGATTACCATAAAAGATCATATTCCAGAGTTCAAGACTGTGTTAGATATCAACTTATGCAGCTCATTACCTGCCCTGTGGTGTGCAATGCTGTTCACTACCCTGCCTGGTTTGAAAAGCACAGGCACAACAACAAAAATAGCAACCAAACAAAAGGAGTATCTGGTTTCACAGAACCTTTTCTACAACTAGATGTAGATGGTTTCCCCATAAAAATGAGCTAACTCATAAATAATTGCTAATATACTTTATAAACCAGGAATAAAGTGAGCTGTGCAGTTTAATGACATTTTCCCAAAGCAGCTAAAGTAAGGGCTGGTCTCCCACACATTGCACAACTACCTCTTAGTTCCTGGCTTCTCTTTTGTAGGCAGCTGCGTAGTTTCCTCCAAATCAAAACCCTGGACCTAGATTTTGAGAGTGGTTTACTTTAGGGTCTGCTCCCAAAAGCCAGTCTGGACAAGGGTGCTCTGGCTTTGAGTCTCTGCATACCTCCAACACCATTTGCAGCAAGCTATCAATTCTCATGTTTTCCCATTCTTTTAATCCATGTCTTTGAGTGTGCAACACATTGTTATTAGTGTCATGCATAAAAACATCCCTCAAAAGCAACAAGATAGCGCTCTCACTATTTCAGACACTTAAAAGCACTCATACAAAATAATTGGTGTATTTTTGAGCCATAAGTCCAGAAACACCATGAGGTTGAAACAATGTAGGCATGAGCTTACTCCATGAATGGATGAAGAGGAGGAGCATGCTCCACATCTCATATCCCCACCTACACACAAAGTATCATTGCTGCAAGGCATCTCCTACTGCCACATGGAAGTGACCTGTTGGAGCACTAAAACCAAAAGCCTTCTCTCATTTTCAGTTTGCCTCATTAAAGAGACATTTACATGAATCTGTTGCTTATTAAGAAGCAAACTAACAACACTAGCTAAAAAAAGTGCAGAGGTGCCATGTTTACCCTCCGCTAAATAGAGCAAACACATACACACACTTCTACACAGTCTTGTTCAGACTGTTTCAAATCCTAAAAATAATCATGGTGACTTGATTAAAATCAGCACACCATCACCATTTGCTGTGGATTCCAGCTCTTCAATTGCCAAAAAGCAAACTGAAAGTCAGCTATCTGGTCTTCTAGCTTAAGGTGTCAGGGTCAAAGAAACAGAAACCTCAAAGATTGTGAATAAGTGGTGACACAAGCTGATGAACAAACTTATGCAGAAAGAGCAAAAATGAACTAAAACAACAACAACAATAAACCCCTCTCCCCCAAAATAAAACAAACAAAAAAGACCCCCCCCACACACACACACCTAAAAGCCCCCAAAAATCCCCAACAACTAAAGCACAACAGAACCAAAGTCAACACCAGCTCTAACTTGCAGAAGGACTAGTGCTGGCTTTTCAGCCCTACAACTCCCAACCTAAGGAGTTCTCTGCATTGGCATCAATACATTTAATAGGTCAATCACATTCAACTGAACCATCCCTCAGCAGAGTTAAAAAACCAAGTAATACATCATGGTTCATTTCATCACATGAATGAAAGACTTGCCTGAATGATGCAGCTGAGGGTGTCCAGGTGCAAAGCAGGGACTTGATTTGTAGTCATGTTTATAACAGAATTTGAGCAGCAAAGGTGGGTTGTAAATGGCAGCACAGAGAAGTTTATGTTTCCTTAGGCTGTTATGACATCAATTTATAGTCTTTTATCCCATCCTCCCAAACAAGCACAAGTAGGAGCACAACTTTAATCAAGTTTTGATTAACCTTTTTTTCAATTAGTTTGATTAGTGGAGCACATTTCAAGAATAATTAAATGTGGGGAAGCAAATTTGCTAAATAGGAATAATGTATCAGATGAGAAGAATTTATTCACAACTAATGTATGGTCAGACTTCAACTCAACAATAATGGCAAGCAGTAACATGGACATTGCAGTACATCAATTGCACAATTGCAACATTATTTCTTCCATGAGCATGCATATTCCATGTACTTCATATGTGGGAAGTTCACAAAGTGGCCTCAGCAGGGAGCATGTGGGAGATAATGAAGATTTTGCATCAGGTAAGGAAACTGCAACTAAATCTGCTAGCTTTTCTGGACTGTAAATCATGCCACCAATGAAGACTACTGGCAAATTCTCTTTTTTCCCCTCCTGTGCAAGGAGTTTCCCACTTGTGCAAACAGGTGGTTTACATAAACCCTACCCGTTACTCAGGCTTGACTTAGCAATTTCAGCAACTGTATTACAAGTAAATATCAAGCTCATATACCAAAAATGTCTGCATTTCCATGAAGCAATACCACATAGATGGTTATATTAGGAAATCTCAAGTGACACTGCATTAGGATAAAGAGTTTGCAGAAAGACTGTCAAGGGGATCCTCCAAGGGTTTTTTTTGTTTGTTTTAAATGGCTTCTATTGAATCCCCTGTGGCTGAGCAAGATAGTTTCACTTTCTTATTTATGAATCCTAAAGATGAGTCATGTCTGGCAGAGATGATTTAGAAATATGCATAGGAGGGATAAATTCCACCAAGACAGAAAACAGACCATCTTTCCTTTGAGTTTTAATGAGGGTTAGAGGAATCCTAGCCAGCCCTCTCCAGGACCCAGCTAATGCAGAAAGCTGCTCAAGTCTAGAGTTTGGGGCTTATTCTTTGCATAAATATTTCAAAGCAAAACTCATTAAAGTTAGTGGAAAAAGTCTCAACAGAGTGGGTTTGAAATAAACCTAAATAGTGCAACTCCTTTAAAAGCTATCAGTCTAGCTCTCCCTGAAGGGTTACGTTCATTTGGAGGCTTAGAACAGTAACAAGGAGCTTCAGATGTATTTAGAGATAAGCAATACATATACAGTTTGGGGCAGAAAACAAGGCATTACTGTACTCTTGGAGTTTGCATTTACTATTTTATACAAGAAAAACAATGAAATGTTCAACTGAAATACTTTTTCTCCTTGCCCGACCAAAGCCAGATGTTCAATCAGTGCTATGTTATTATATATTATTATATATCATAGACTTCATTTACTTTGTAGTTTGACAAACAACATCACTAAATCCGAATTAGGACAGAACTCCTAAAGGTCATAGTGTTAGCACTGCCCTGTCAATGGTGAAAATAGAGCAGAAAAATTATCACCTTCAGTAGAAACAAGCAAGGGAAGAGAAGAAAAAAGATAAAGATCTCAAACTTCAATCAATCATAATTGTAAAAAAAAGTTGTATAAACCTGCTCTGTGCCTAATCTAATTCTGATACTAAAATAAAGCTTTTTGCAATACTGTTATCCCTGTGCTGCGCCAGCATGTATGTCTGCATGAATTGTAGTTGGATCTTAAAATCAGACACTACACTACTACTTAAGAAAGTATGTTGTTACTCAAGACATATCTTCAAAACCAGGAATTTAATGCCAAAGCGCATCAAACAGGAAGAATACCATGTCCTCAGTCTGAAGGTGACACTACCCAGCCACGGAAATGCGAGTGAAAATGCTCTGTCTCTGACCAGCATTTAGCAACCCAATCTCTTGTGAAAAAAATATTTAGGTTTTCTGCAGTTGTGCATCATTCCACTGCTTCCACAGAAAAACCAGAGCCAGCTTAAGACTTGCAAAATTTATTTGCTTTCTAAACCATTTTGAACTGCATTATTTCTTTCTCTTTCTCCCTGAAGCTTGCCAATTCTTTACAAGCTTTTTGCAGTGCTCTGAGCTGCTTCCAAAGATTTTTTTTTTAATGTTTCCTTCCTTGGATTATTCAACTCTAAAAAATTATACAGCACCTCAAGGACTTCAACATGTCAGTCCTTTTCAGCACTTTTAAAATTCCACTTCTCATTATTTTCTTAACTTAGTTGTCCTTTAGAATAAGTGTCTCCATTCCCAGAATGTAATTGTAAAACGTCCCTTCCTCTTTGTTCACTTCACCAGGGCTGTGCAACGTTCCTTTTCTTTGCCCCTTACCAGGAAAAATAGGGAGCAAGAGGTGAAGCAAGCAAAAGGGATGAACAAGGCAAATTCTTTCCTTTTATTCAAAATGAAACACATGAAAATTTATAATTAAGGAACCCCAAAATGTTCAGAACATACAACTCCCAAACTGAAATACTTTTATTCGAAAAATCAGATTTCTCATATGGAAAGTTAGGGAACTCTTATGGATTTTAAATTTAAGGAGGATTTTCTGCATCCAAATGTCAACCTCAAAACTAAGTGGGTTCAGTCCATGCTCTCTGACCGTTGCCCTTCACTCAGTCTCCTGAGAAATGCTCTGATATATTTAAAGCATGCTCTTACAAATTGTTTCATATATCACATCCTCAACATCCCCAAGGTCTTCCAGTATCTGTTTTCTACTTCATCTCCTTTACTCCCCTGCTTCACAGATGACAAAGAACAGCCATAAAGGTTTAATAACCAAGATAAGCTATTAAATACAGCCCTAAATATTATTGCCCCTACAAACGAGAGTGAGTAATTTCTTCTAAAAAAACCCAAAACAAAACAAAACAAAATTCTTTAAACCAGAGGGCTTTTTAAGCCAGCAACTGGCAGCACAAAAGGAACCTCAATCAAACAGAAACACAAATATAAGTGCATCAGGCTTTAGAAAAACCAGCAAGATCCACTTGCTCATTTGAGCAGTAGGTAACTGGATGTACTCACCAGCCTGGTGCGTGTTCTTCTCATTCTCTGTTCACCAGGAAAAGCTAAAGAGTAACTCTTACTCCTGACATCCCTTTCCTGCAGCATCCTTCCTATTTTCCGCTCTGCTCCAGCCCCATTTCAGGTCTGCAGCCTCCAACCCCTTCTACAGGACAGTGTCAGGTTAACACTGAAACCAAAGTAGATGTAGTCCTTGCATGGACAAAGTAGGACCCAATGTTCGGCCACAACTGAACAGTTGAATACCTTGCAGAAAATTAAATCCCACATAAGACCCCCATGTCAAGCCATTCCCATATCTGTCCTGATCACAGCTGAACATAGTGAATTAAGATTTTTTGCAGCCTGAACCAACAAGGTCAGGTATTCACAGAGAGGCAGTTAAACTTCAGCTCTCCACCAAAAATCAGCTTTTTATATCCAGTGTCCTAATTCATGAGACACTTTTCTTTTCCTATTCCCCCCTTCCTTGTCCTCCTTGGTACATGCATAAACATGGCTGGGCTAGCTCTTCCTTTCCTCTTTTTTTCAGGGTTTTTTTTAATTCAGACTCCTACTGTCTCCTTTTATTAGTTCTACCATAAAGAGCTTGCACAGGTCATTCCTGCATTTTATTTATATATGCATACATATATAAAAATCTCTTTACTCTAGATTTGTACCTGCATCACCACAGATTATCTAGAGACACAAGCACACCCTGCATAAAACAGATTTGTCCACAAAGCCAACAAAATCAGACATTTTCAACTAACAGACCAAGCCATTTTCAAAGTTTAAAAAAGAATAGCAGTAGAAAAAGGGGAAAGTTAAGCACTTTTTTAAAAAAAATCTCCTTTTCCTATTTCAAACATGCCTAAGAAGCTTTAACCTGAGATGAGAAGTGGAATGACTTTCAGAACATAGCGTCTTTTGCAGGAATTTGGTTGTTGAGAGTGAAATTGGACTGGTGATTGAAAAATAACTTTGAACTCAACTTTAACAACAGCTACAGACAGGCCATAATAAGGTGCATTTCTTTCTTCTTTGTCAGTGTCATGGGGTTACTTTTAATTTTGAAGGCCACTTAAATGCATCTACGTTTTTAAACTCTCACCATAACTAGACGGTTATTTTTCATTTCCAGTCTGTCAGATCTAGATTCTGCATGTCCCACATGTGCCATACGTTGAAGATTTTGTTCTTGTTTCTTGCTCCCACTCACCACGAAAACAGATGAGAATCACATGTTATTGCTTCAGAATATTAAAAGTAAATGCAGAGAGGGGTTAATTTGTACCTTCCACAAGAGATTTGGGAGTGTTATTATGAAACATCTTGACTGTTAATAATATTTTCCCTTTTATTTGCTTTGTTTCTCTGAGCATAGCTGTAGAAAGAATAAAAAAACAACCTTGGGTATTGTAGGAAATATGCTGCAATACAAAACTAGTTCATAATGCTGTGCTGCTAAGGGCTCTGTGAACTGAGCATCTCAACATATTTCAGGAAGAGGAAAAAGCAACCTCCCCATGACAAAACTGTCAATACTGGTTGATCCACCATTAGCAGGTTACTGCCTACAGGGACAGGCATGTCCCTCCTCAGCATGACAAGAGGGATGTCTTCATTCTACTAAATTAATAGGGAGTTTTGTTATTAACCAGCTGTGTCAGAATTTGTCTTAACAGTCACAAACATACCAAATCAAATGAAAAAGGAGAGTTGGGCCTGATTCTTCTCTATATTGGGGCCCATTAACCTGCTGGGCCAATGTAAAGAACCATTTCACTGCATGAAATGGACGTTGCAGTGGAGCACAAGAGCGGACAGATGCTCATTCCCTGTAGAGAGGATCAGGGGGTTGCCATCCCAGGGGCATCCCAGGCAGAGCTGCCTGGGCAGGCAGTATACCTGCATGATGAAGTCTTTAGCTTCTGCCTGAGGAAGAAGAGACAATCTCTTTATTCTGAAAAAAACACATTTCATGTGAGTTTGGCATCATAAACACTTGTTTTTCTCCTGCCATAGCATGTAGTAAGGTTCAATATGATCCACATACATTTGCTTTGAAAGCTAGCACACACTACAAAAGTGCCTGTGTCTACAGCACAGACACCCTTTCCCCAATAGATATTTCCTTTTGCAACTGAAGGTCTTGTAACTGATAACATGATAGCAATATAATACAACCATAAAATTTGAAGCCACTTTTATCTTCCAAATGCAGGTATATGATTAAATCCTCTTCAACCTTGCTCAGCCTTTTCCTTCATCCCACAAGGCTATCCCAACTGCAAAGAGCTGGCAGAGGAAAATATTATCAAAACTCAAGCCTTCAGCAGCATATTTAGAAACTAATTAGCTTGAAACTATGAGCATTAATAAAATATTTCAAGGATAACACATCTCCCTTCCCTCTTCAATTGCATTTTCCTTCTTTACAAAAGCTAATAACCCACACCATGCATTTTGGTACTTTACCAGAATTACTTCCCAGCAAGTTAGGTGATGGCAGAAATAGTAATAAATGGCTGTGTGTCAACAAGAGGGCTACTGGGTAAAGGGAAAAAGAAACTGTTACCTTCAAGCACACACCACAGGATAATTTATTAAAGTGTCAGGAGAGAGCCTTAGAGGTAAAAATGAGCTGATTCAGAATTCTCTGATTGTTGAAAATGAATCTTTAATAGAAGCAAATGGAGAAGAACAAAATTTCCTTGCTGTGTCTGCTTTTCAAAATTAATTGGAAAATGGCTGATTTGAGAATATTATATCCTCTAGTGAACTGAAAATGCCGCAGTTTTTTTTTTTTCCCTGAAAAAAAAAAAGAGTGAAGAATTAAATTAACTCTGAGGATTGTTTGCTCAGAGTAGGCAACCAAAACGGATTAATTAATCATCATTTATGAACACTCCATAACATAGAGCAGTTAGCTCTTCATAAAACTGCTAGAATATCAACATGACAGTAGAACAGTTATAAAAGCAAATTATAAATTTCCTGTAGCTCCAATCTATATCAACTTGCCTGGCATTTCTTTCTTTGCCATCTGAAAGGAAGTATCCTGCTGAAAAACCTTATTCCATATTTATAAGAGAGCTCAGTTTAAGTGGGATGACTTAAGTTCTACAACTCTGCGTGCTGTGCTGGGCCCTGGGCAGTAATGCCCACAGGGAATATCAATATTGCTCCAAGAGACCTTACCTTCCTCTACCTGGAGACTACGAAGTGCCACATTAATGATAATAGACAGAATTCGTTCTATCATTCAAAACAGTTAGAAACAGACCTTATTTAAGCACATCTATAAAAAAGAACATCAGATAAAGTAATTTATGGCTGGTTATCCAAATTAATGATCATTTTGACCGTTATTTGCCATCAGCAGATAGGTGAGCATATTTCTCCCACATCTCAGTCAGCTCAGAGGATTATGTTTTAATTCACTGATTAGAAGGGTAAATAGAACAACGACTGAAGATCCAGCTAAAAAAAACCCAACTTATTTAAGTCCTACTGAAGTGAATTGTACTGAACTCTAATTTGTGAAATACTGTGCTTCCCCTCTGGGTATTAACACAGACAGCACCACAGCAACACTTTAGACACCTGCAGCAATAAAACAAATGTTTTATTCCTGAACATAGTCAGTCTGCCAACCTTGAAGTCCGTGTTTACTTCAGCATTGGCTTCATACTGCCTAGAAATACTGTCTTCCCTAGAATCCACCAGAGTAACCAGGGTACATCTCCAAGCTGCAAGATGACAAAATTTAACCCCTGGTCATAGCAGGTGAGAGCAATTTGACAGAGCATTCCCAGGTGACTCACAGTGTATACACAGGGAGGCTCAAATCAAGCACACAGCTTGGCTCAAAAGCAGCATTCATAAATATTTATCACCATAGTTAATAGCTGTTTTGCAGTCTGGCCGCTGCTGACTCCCCTGCTTTAATGCTGTCTGTTAGCTTAGATTGCGGAGTGGCAGAGTCTCCTCCTCTTATCCAGGAATCACAGCCATACAGGTACGACATGTGTAGAGCAAGCTCTTAATTGTATCTCATAATATCCTCTATCATTTACATAACTAAGGTTATTATTTAATGTTCTTATTTAATTAGGTATCAGGCATTTATGAACAAACACAAATAAGAGAGCAGCAGGTAAATACCACTCCTGTAAGATAGTGCTACACAGGCACTGCCTATGGTGCACCACTCCAAGGCACTGCAGAGGATGTGGACTAATGCTGGCCCGTGGTGGCCACTCACCTGCCAGCTCAGGCCAGCTCTCATCCTGCTGTGCTGGCGGTACTGTCAGTACAGTATCTGCCACATGAAGAACAGCAAGGGACACCTATCCTTATTGCAGTGCAGGAATAGAGAAAGCTTCATCACTTGCTGTGGATGCAGCCAGAGTGGAATTTAATATGGCACAATAAACTGGTGCCAAGGACTACTCACATTATGCATTGGCACAAAATAATTGAAGCTGAACTGATTTTTATTTGTAGAGGATTATGACTAAGGAGGTTGACAGCCTCAACCAATGTTCTGTAGTTGCTCAACAGAAGTTAAAAGGGATCAGGCAATATGTACTATGAAGGAAATGAGGTATTGATAGCTATCTCCTCATGCAAACTGCTTTGATCATCTTTGAAAACTGAAGACCAAAGCCATCTGAGACTTCTTTGAGCTGGATCTTTGAAGATACTTTTATTATTCTGTCAGAAACAGTTGGTGTACAAATCTGACTTCAGGCAATAGTGCCCAAATCCTTTCTCATCTGGTTCATTTGTGTAATGTGAAGTTGGGGTTGTTCTTGAGCGTGAATTTCCTGTTGTTTCAGAGGAAGTTTATAGTCTAAGGAAGTCTCTTCAATGGGAAAACACAGATGGCAACAAACCAAATTCCCATGTCATGGACTTCACTTAAAAATGAAAAGATGCGCCTATAACAGGAGGACTGACTTGCTCTAGATTCCTGCAAAGCTTTCTTGGGGCCCACAGATGTAACTGGCAGCGCCACATTCATAGAACTCATTATACTTCGGTCACAATTGGATGTATCACTGATCACTTATATAAGTGCAACAAATTAACAGGTGTAAAAAAAATCCATTTTGTTTCCCCTCCTAGGGCAGCCACGATTGACTGCATAATGTCATCATTAACAGCAGTTAGTTTTTCACGGACTCTGAAAGTATGGCCTAATAGTAAAAAAAAAAAAAAAAAAACCCACTTTTCTTAAATGCAGGTTAAAAAAAAATAAAATCATATGTATAATATAATTAATGGACTGGAACCTCCTATCTGGCTTTCTTCATCTAGGACCTTCTGCACCAGGGATATCAAAGATATATCTATCATAGGAAACAGTTGCTGTGTCGGAATGCAGTCTTGACTTAGCATTTATTTTAGAAGTGAGACTTGGGTAAATATTAGAAAATAAAAATAAATAATGAACATAGCAACTTTAGCCTTATAGGGAAAGGTGCAACACACAGACGATTTTTATGTCAAGAAAAAAGAATTCATTTAATCATACCAACTAAATAACATAAAAGGAGAGAGTGTTCCTGGGTAAATGAGAAACAATTTTCTCTCTGAATAGAGAATGTTAAAACAACATAGACATACTACAACATTTGTACTGCTGTCCCAATGACACATAACACCTCTGATAGACCGCAGCTTCCCCTCCCATCGCTAGATTCCTGGGAAATGCAGACACATGTATACTGGGATATTCCCAGTGTAGACACTGTAATGAATATGGGCACAGGAAATATAATGCCATTCAACATTTTTGTTTCCCCTTCAATCAAAGACAGAAGTGTTTCTTTCCAAACACTGTGTTGTTTTGCTTCCTATAGAGATATCATGTTTCAAAAATATTTGATTATCCTGTCAAGAATGCTAAAATATAAAAAAAAGATGTGCAAAGTGGAAATAGAGTGCTTTTCAGGCATATAAATTATTTGCTTCAGTAGCAGAAGGGTCATGAATATGAATAGTGCTGAATTCTAGAAAAACAATTTGTCATTATTAAAATCAGTGCTTTGTCAACACAAAAATCTCACTTCCAGCTTGCTTTTTGTGCTGCTGCACAACCAGCTGCATTAAGGGCCCAAGTGTTCTGGGATTCATTATCAGTGAATGGGGCTCTGAATCATAAGGTACCAGATAAGTCTGTAATCCATAACAGGAGGCTGTTCAAGATGTGAAATATATTAAACACCTGAAACTGAAAGAGATATTTCTGTGGTCAGCCTAGCATAAAGCTGCTTGGTATTAGTAAATGAACACTTGACAGTTTTGCATTTCTCAGCCATGACATCCCATTTACACATTCAGAAACACAACATGCTGACATCTAGATCTAATTATTAGAGGTTGCTCTTGGACCAACTGTGCAACAGCATTTTCTGAGCACGATGGAAAAAGATGGAATAGCAAAATCCATTTTTCTGAGAGACATTCATGCAAGAGAGGAGCAGAGAAGAGCAGGAAATATGCTACCACTTTTCTCCAAGAACAGGATCCTGCACCATGTATTTCCCAGAGTCTTGGGTTTGCACAAAGTTGAGCTACACTCCTGATTTACTTTATATGTGTTAATTCCTCCCTTTTTGCAAATGTTACTTAAGAGGTGCAGAAGCGAGGAAAAAAGTTGTTAAAGAGAGTGAACAACAAGTTCCTCTCAGAGAAGCAAGATTCACACATAAGACCTATCTCTGTTCCTGGCCTTTTCCAGCAAAGGGGAAGGGCCAAAGGATGCGCAGAAGGGAAGGACCTAAAAGGGAACAATGATCCTATTTAATTATTGAAGGACTGAGTGAGGTAGAGCAAATCCATACATAAGTTTTGTAATTGATTTTTCCACTGCAAGTGCTAGATAGATGGAGAGGCATAAGTTCAAATATCAACATATATGAGCCAATATTTGATTCCCAGTATCACATATTGGGTCACCTTAGTGATCCTTCAGGCTGGCCAGGTACACCAGTGAGCTTAGTTGGGTTATACTTCAGCAGAAAGCTGGAGCTCTAATAGTCCTTTTTCCAGGAATTTCTACTCTGGAATGTAGCCATATGGTATTCTCAAGGAGAAGCCAGAAGCTTTGTGTTGATTTCATGATTGTTTCAATTCATTAGGATAAATGGCAAGGACATTGGTGGCTATGGAGCATAGGCTCCTGGGATCATAGAGCAAACAGCCTTGTTTAGTACCAGCTCCTGTACAAACACACAACTGCAGATTTCCCTCAGGCTGGAGGGATTCCTACACACAAATATGTTTTCCAGTCTTAGAGGAGACCAGCATCCTAGTGCCCTCCAGAGACAGGTAGCTAACCTTTGTCCAAAAATTAGTGCTTTTAGTTAAGAATGTATTGAATTTGGCACTTATAGGAGCAAATAAACCTCTATATTCTGCATCAATAGGTACATGGGGCTATGGATCTGGAGAAAGGGCTCTAACTTTGAGTAGAGAAGGCAGTTTTGGGGCACTTCAAGAAGATCTAGCATTGTTTATATTCCAATAATTTTGAAGCAAGTTTTTTATTTTCCTCTACTAAGATAACTTAGATTTCATTTCATGTATATGATGCAAGCATGCAAATACAAATATTACATATAGAAAATTCCCTGTATATCTATAATTTCTGGATATAACTGATTCTAAAAAGCCCTGGAAGAAAGAGCTAGATAGTAAAATGGTGTGACAACCCTGTCATTAGTTTACAAACAATCTCATATCACAGGGACCAATTGCCAAAGCTGATGAGATTCAGAACTACAGCATCACTTGAATACTGCCGTCCTGCAGTGTCTGGGCTGGCCCCAGTGCAGGAACAAACTAACACACAATTGATGTCTCCTCCCATAACATGTTTGCTATAGACTGTGTAGTGACTGCAAAGGATTTTACTCAGTAACTTTCCACACATTTTTGCAACACAGATTGCTTATGCTAGCTTAACTTCAAGAGTAATGCAAAGCAGACAGAACCCTGTCCCCAGCCTCAGGAACAATTTATTGCCTCCGCAGTGCACTGTTGCACAGAGCAGGACCCTGACTCCCTCCTGAAAGCATTATCTCACCTGATTAAGTGCTGCCTGCCTGTGTGCTTCTTGTCACAGAAAGTATAAAAGTAAAGCTCCTTCTCTTTTATTTGCCCATTTTGCATAGAGCACTGCAAGAGGGGCCAGTCACTGATTTTCACTGATCTCGTCACTCTTGCCCCTAAGCCTGGTTCTGAAGCCCTTTTGGGAACACCAAAAGAGCCCAGTAATGCAGTGCACTGGCAATGTGCAGCCAAGCACCACCCTCAAGGCACATCACAGCAGCACTGTGCTAGCTCAGCACATTTCTGGACTACTGTATTTTCTACGGGTTGAGGCATCAGCATGAAAACTAACTTTTGTGTCTATCCATGCTGTAAAAATCAACAGTTAATATCCATCTCCTTTTGTCTCAGCTGATTTGGAGACACATGGCAAAGAATTAGCTATGGTTTTATCCCATCTATTATGCACCACATTTGGGGGATATTCACTTAAAAAAAATAAATCAATGGAGTAAAAGAATTCAAAAGAGATGTCCCAGATCTTTTGACTCCATAAAGAGTGATCAATTGGAACCTTTGTATTGGGCTGCAGCCTAATAAAACTCTGAAAATAAGCTAATATACATCTCCTATAAGTACCTTTTAACATTAAAAAACCTCATTCTAATTCAAGTATAAAGAAAGCAAAAAGAGCAAGTAGATCTTCTTGCGTACTTTATTTGCTGCAATAACATTAAATTGCTGCAATAATATTAAATGTCATTGACAGACCCTTTAGTACTTATAAAAAACCACTTCTGAGACAAGATAATATTCTCTAGCAACATTTCCTGTGTTCTGCACCATTTTAAAACTGGGCTGCAGGAAGCACGTGTCATATTGTGAAAAAGCTGAACTCTAAATTAAAAAAGATATATTTGCATTGGCATTTTCTGGGGGGTGACGGAGAAGGTCAGTAGACTGCAAGCCCAAAGAAGATTCCTGGCCTTCCTTCTGTTTCTGTGGTACTACATATGGACCTGCCCAAAGTCTAGGGCAATTTCAGTGTTCACTCCAGTTAAGTCAAGCCCACAGAACACAGATCTTGCACAGTTGACAATCTTTGCTCAACAGAGGCTCAGTACAAAATGAAAGTGAAGAACAAATTACCTTTTGTGGAATAAGGTGGGCACAGGGTAAACACACTGCAGATGAGCCATAAAGGACACTTTGTCCTAAGCTCCATCCATCTTCACCTTATAGAAGAATTAAAAGCATTATCAATAATTTGACAAACTAATGGCCATGATTTTAAACATTGTGGGCTAATGTTCAAAGAAGCGCCACGTTGGCAGAGCAGGATGGTGAAAGTGGAATGCATGTGGTTTTGCATTCCATGGTTATTTTGAAAGTCAGGACACAGTATTTTTATCAGCAGCCCTTTCTTCTGCCAGAGCAAAACCCTGGGACCGCGCACCAGCAAAAGTGTGCAAAGACCTAAGCTGTGTGTGCAACATTTCCACTATGATGTTATTTCTTGGTAACAGCGTAATTAAATTGCACTGTCATTGCACATCCTATCTTAGGCTAATTCACTGAGTAGAAGAGACAAGTAACAACATTCAGTTTGCTAGTATCTTCATAAAACTGAAAAATTACCAACTACAGAGAAACGAGGCCTTTGCAGCTGCAAAACTGAGTTTAATCACCCCATGTAAAGAAAATATTGGGAAATATACTCTTCACGTAATTCTTACAAATTATCCTTATCTTTCTGAAAGAAATTATAAGATCTCCAAAGCAGTAGCCATGTACAGGAGAACCAGAGTAAGGCTGACAAAAAGGCAGCCTTATTGGCTTTAAGGAGAAAACAATGACAGTGATATTTAGCTGCGATACCATCATTCACAAAGGCTTGAAATCTTTACATTTCAGAACTTACCTACTTCCAGCTACACCAATTTAAACAAATTAGCCAACCTTCATTCATAGGAGACAGCATATTAGTCAGATTTTCAGGTTAATTCCAAAAATCGCAGCCCTGAAATTAAGCTTTGCCTACAAGTCTGAGGAGCAGTGAACTGTCTCCCTCAGGTGTTCCAGAGTGCTGGGGATTCCTAACGGAGGGCTCACGTCTGCCAGTGCCTCCCGGACGCCTGCTCAGGGATGAGGAACAGCAAAGTAAACTTAAAGCATGCAATAAACAGTTTCTATGTTTTTTGTAAAAAGAACTCAAAACATAATATTGAAAAAAATATCTCCAAGAACATCTCCTGAATCCCACTCCATGGGGAGCTCTTGAGCAATACATCCCTTCAGATAAGGGATTTTAAAGAAATAGCACACATGTGACAAGTTTGGAGATGTGACCCTCACAGAGAGGACAGGAAGTGCAATTAGTTTAACATTTTTATTGTCGTCTTTTGGTTGGGGGGGGGGGAGCCTTACAGGGTTTAGCAAACTTCTTGGGGCCCCTGTGCCCACCCTTCCATCCAAATGCTGCTATCTCCTGTTACCCTGTGACTGAAAAGTTTCTCTTGCCTCCCAGATCAGCATCTTCATGACCCATTTGTCTAATTATGGGAATGACCGCCTGGGCTTATACACCTTTGCCAACCTGGCCAACTTTGTTAAAAGCTCAACTAACCTGAACCTGCAGACACTGCCCCCTGTTCAGCTGGCTCAGAAGTACTTTGAGCTCTTTCCAGAGCAGACTGATCCTCTTTGGCAGGTAATGTTGCATCTTCTTCCTCCTCCAATTACAAGCCTCTTGTTGAAATAAGAATCTTTTCCTATAAAATATAGAATAAACCCCCTTCATATTCAGATACATTATTTCTTCCTGCACACTGTCTTAGATTATTTACATATTCTGAGACACCACTGCTTTTGACAAGAAATGGATTAGCTTCCACTCCCCCCAACTCAGGCATTGTAAAAGCCCCTAATTACCACTTCTGTGTGAGGAAGCTTCCCTTCCCATCCTCCCTGTTTGTAGTTTTGCTGATGCATTGCCTTGTGTTCACTAATTGTTTGCAATACTCCCATAAGATGCTCTCAGCCGGTCAGGTGTAAGAGATCTAGATTCATTGTACCCCTCAATGCAAAATCACTAACATTGGATCACTGTAGCTACCAGGAGGGTTTCCTACCACCTGAAACCCCTTCAGTGGAGCAGCAAGGAAAACGGAGAGCCGGAGGGGTCAGCAGCAAACATAGAATGGGCAGTTATGCTTAAGAATGAAGAGGGTTTCTGTATAGACTGTATGTTTCAAATATGCTGCTTGTAACCTCCTTCAGCACTGGAATTACCTAATTATTGTTATAGATGTCTGGCTCTTCTCTTATTCAGAATATGATATGCCACGCTGTGCTTTTAACTGTGCAGGTATAAATCCAGAGTGACACCATGGAGATCTGGACAGTTATTCTGGGCTTATGCTAGCAAAAAGGAGCAGAAATTTTCCCTGTTATTTTTGGTCCAGATGCAAAAGAAGTCTGAATCTATAATATTTCCACTGACATCAGTGGAGCAGCAGCAATTCAAATCAGTTATTGATTTTCTCCATTGTATTCTGTTAACTTTATTCACTAGCAAAAAGTGTCTTCTATTACCAGCCGATACTATTCAAAAACAGTATGCATGTGATAACTACTTTAAGAAGGAGTCAATCTTTTCTGTGGCATCCTTTGTTCACACTTTTTTATTTTGCATTCATAGGTAGTAGGAAGATAAGGAGATAAATAATATCCCACATTTCTATTTTGTTCTTCCTTTTGGGTGTTTATGTAAACTAAAATTGGCACTAAGTCACATATATCTGAAACCATTTTGTCACCTAAGAAAAGTAATGCCTTGAAGCTTTTCAGAGGTTTCCATTTCAACCTCAAATGAAAAATTAATTAAATCTATCTTTTAATCTTTTTTTCTTATTTTCTATTTTTCTAATGAGTGACCTTAATCCTCAGTCACGTAAAACCATTACATACACATTGATTTTTACTCAGATACCACCTAGGTGCCTACAAAGTCTGAATTCATAAAATGAGCCCGACTAATAGAGAAAAGGAAATGCAGTAGTCTCAGAGGGTGTAGATTTTGACACCAGTCCTTCCAGGATTTGCACAACTCTGTAGCCTTACTGATTTCTATGGGACCCCTGGAAGGGCTGGTCCTAGAACATACCTGAGAGTTTGGTCCCTGTGTACCTGAATGCACCCACGGATCAGTACCAGAGTGCTCAATATCTGCCATGAGTAAACTCTTATGAGGAAATATGGGATTTTACTATTTAGTGTAAGGCTCTGGCATTAGTGCCTAACACTTCCCACCTGCAAAAACATGCAAACATTTAGGATACCCCAGCGTGATGCACACAACTGCCTTTTCTTCTTCAGAATCCATGTGATGATAAACGACATAGGGATATTTGGTCCAAAGACAAAACTTGTGACCACCTACCCAAATTTCTGGTGATAGGACCCCAGAAAACAGGTAAGAAGTAATGAATTTGTAACTAAAGTTGGCCACCCAGTTTTGCATCTGTGTATTCATGCCCTGTAAATTGAAACCAGCTCCCTGCCTTAGAAAGGGTTCACTCTTTCCTGTGGGATTCAGACAGTAACTCCTTCACTGCCAACAGACAGGGACAACTGTTTGTATAGTAAAATTGCACTCACTTGACATAACAAAACGCTGCTGTCAGATTGCCCTGTGTTAGGATTGCTATCAACTTCTTTGACAAATTATTTCAACTTTGTTTAAGACCCTGATTGACAATCAATGTACTCAACACATCACAGACCTCTGAGGGTCTCAGGGCTTTATTTAAATTAAGCCACCAATTCCTTTCCCAAGATAGTGATTACTGTTGTGGACATACTACACAAAGGGGATGCTGAGGAAGTGAAGTAATTGACTAATCCAAGATCCTACAGAAATACCGTGACAGTGACAGAGATACCAGGTTTTGATCCATAGTCCAATGACAGCCTGCATAGCATGAAAACATTGAAGTGCAATTTTAAAGAGGCATTCTCCAAAATTTTGTTTACCACCATATAACATTTCCAGTTGTTTTTCTCAAACAAATAACAAATAAGTACTGTTACTGGGATTTGAAAGCATACTTACCACACACAGTCTCGGTAGCATTGAAACAGAATTTTTATTCCTCAGTAGCAGACCCCCAGGACAAATGTACAGAGGGCAGTAGGACAATTCTGGAAGCAACAAAAACATAGTCCCACTGTTAATGCTTTTGAGGAGTTTTGAGCAACATGAATAGTTTGAAAACAAAGGTGTCCAGGCCAAATTGCCTCAGCAGTTTAAATACAGAGTCAAGCAAGCAATGCCCTCAGCAGCAATATCGGGCCTGTATCACAGTGCAGAATTCATGGTTTGGAAATGACAAAAGCTCAAAAAGCAGAAGAGTCTGCACGTATCCCCCATCCCTCAGAAAGCCCCTTGCGCTTACACAGGCCTTTCATCAACAGGCAACTTCCTTATAAAAGGTAATCTAATTTTCCTGTATATCTCAGCATGCATTGATTTAAAGTACTTTCTTGAATGAATAAAGTCAAAGGTGGGGATTTTTTTACTATTTCCTAATGGCATTTCTTTTTGTTGTTGTAGGAACAACAGCCCTTTATTTATTTCTTCTGATGCATCCTTCCATTATCAGCAATCTTCCTAGTCCAAAAACTTTTGAAGAAGTTCAGTTCTTCAATGGAAACAACTATCACAAGGGAATTGACTGGTAAGAAGAATAACAAAAAAGAAGCATTTATTATTAATACATGGTAAACCACAATGGAACAATTACAGAAGCGTGTATGACATCAACATCATTACTGGATGAATTTGTTATGCTTGACATTATCAAACAGAAAGAAACTAATTTGTAACAATGGGGCATTTAATCAAGTCCTTAATTCTGTTTAGATGTCAGTCACAATTTTCTTATTTTTTCATCAATAAACACAATAGACACCTCAGTTATGATGTCTATCTTCATGCTGAATAGCAACTCTGTCTTTTCATAATAATTTCTATACTGAATTATACTCTCTTTTTTCTAAAGTGTCTTTTCATTAAGTAATATTTGATTTGTCTCTTCTTGAGAAAAAAACCAACAGCGTAGAGCATTTCAGCTGGTATTCCTATCAGACTTTTAAATATTGCTTTTACTATTTATTTCTAAGAAAAGCATTTGCGTAAGGCTTTTATTTCCACAGGGAACAGCAGTTCTCATCCTTGTGAGGAAGCCTAAACATAAGATAAATATCACACTCCACAGGTTAATCTGGAGTGGCTTCCTTGCTGGCATACTGCATTGAGAGTGTGCAGAGTGAACAGGTCTGACTGACCAAAGCAGGCTGTGTCTCAGCCACAGCACCAGCTGCTCAGGTCAAGGTGGCACAAACAATAAAGGGAAAGAGAAAGAAATGCTTGGTGTTTGTTGTTCCATACTACATAAGTAGGAAGTTCACTATGGCCATCCTGCATTACATGTGTAATACACGTGGTGAAGAAGGAGTGGCGGTGGTGCAGAAGGGTGTCTCTCCTCTGCAGCCCCGTGTAACACATAGAGGAAGAGGCACCACCAAAACTGGCCCTCCGGTTCCAAAGTCAGTGGGGTCCTGGGCAGAGGGTGAGCCCTGCATACGTTGTTGCCATAGAAAGGACAAGAAACAGCTAGTTCCACCAAAACTGGAAGCCCCAGGGTGCTCAGGGAAATCAGAGGGACAAGAAAATACCTCCAGAAAAATTGCACCTTTTGCTTCATTTAAATTTTTCACCCTTTCAGTTGAACTTTCTCTTCTACTTTTAATTCTAATTAGCTTTAAGTGGAAAAGACTATTCAAAGCCAAAATTCAAATTTTACATTCTGAAAATGCCTAAAAGGAAAGATTTTCTGGCTCCAAAATGAAGTATTTTGACAATGTTAAAATTAAATGGTTGATATTTTGAAGCTTTTCCCATTTTCTTCTGCAGCTAAAACCAAATTCATTCCAAACTGGTGAAAGCTGTCCCTTTGACCTTGAACTTCTTAGCAAAAATCCCATCCATCAAAGGAAAAACCTAATTACCTGACTTCATGGAAGCTTTAGCTATTACCAGTACCACTTAAGAGCCAAAATGTGTTCCCCCTGCTCCAGTTCTAGAATGAGCTGAGAAATTCAACTTTGCTTCTTGTGCATTATGTCTGAAAACCCACCTTTTCACTTACAAGGAAATGGGAAGCAGGGAGATACGACCCTTTTGTCATTTTTGCTAATTCTGAAGAGTTCCTTCCCTTCCCAGGTACATGGATTTCTTCCCCACTCCTTCTAACGCCACCACTGACCTCATCTTTGAGAAAAGTGCCAACTATTTCCACTCTGAGGATGCCCCTAAGCGAGCTGCTTCCCTCATCCCCAAGGCCAAGATAATCACCATCCTCATTGACCCATCTGATCGGGCGTATTCCTGGTACCAGGTATGGACCTTGCCTTTGAGAAATCAGCAGCAGGGGATGATGGCCAACATTCATGGGAATTTGAGCAACCCTTTGAGCAAGAATTATGATTACCTTATTTGCACTCTGTAGAAGTGGAAGGATGCTGAGTGCCAGCTTTTGCAGTTGGCATCTGTGACACCAGTATCATAAATGATGAAACTTCTCAGCACAGAGCTGCCACCACCTGTAAACAAACAGTTTAATCCCAATTACAACTGACACTGCATCCAGGAAAAGCAGTGCCCCTTGCCCAGGGGAATACACGGGGGTAATGAGCATAGCCTAGCTAGGAAATCAGAGCTCTTCTCTTGATGCTGAGAACCTGGTACCTCATCCCCTCCTCCAGCATGTAAGCCAAGCTACATGGGGTGGTGTAAATGCGTATGCAGTGCCTCCTGAAGTTTCCATGGAGTTAAAAAGGGCTGTACCTGGAGAACTGGAGTTTTTTCCCCTCCTTGGAAAAAAAAAAAAAAAAGGAAGCCTATCGTTTTTCTGAGGAAACTCTAGGATGCACTTTGTCTTTTACCAAGTGTCCTGGGTTCAGCTGTGCTTTTGACTTTCAGCCTGGGAACACCGATGTCAGTTGTTGCTAAGTAATACTTACTCTGACCAAGGACTTTCTGAGTCTCATGCTCTGCCAGGGAGGAGGGGAAGTCGGAAGGAAGCAGAGACAGGACACCTGACCCAAACTGACCAAAGAGGTTATTCCATACCACAGCACGTCATGCCCACTATATAAACTGGGGGCAGTTACCTGGAAGGGCTAGCTCACTGCTTGGGTCGAGCTGGGTATAGGTCTGGGGGCAGTGAGTGGTTGTATTCTCTTCCCTTGCTGTTTCCCTTGTCATGGCAGAGGGTTGGAACTAGATGATCTTAAGGTCCTTTCCAACCGTAACTGTTCTATGATTCTATTATTATTATTGGTGGCAGCAGCAGTGGTTTGTGTTATACCTCAGTTGCTGAACTGTTCTTATCTCAACCTGTGGGAGTTACATTATTTTGATTCTCCTCCCCATCCCTCCAGGAGCGGGGGGAGAAAGAAATGGGGGGAGTGAGCGAGCGGCTCTGTGGTTCTGAGTTAGCAGCTGGGCTTAAACGATGACACCAAGCTTATGTCTTTGCATAAGAAAGTCTATTCTACTTAAAAAACATATTTGTAAAATATGGTGTAATCATACAGAAAAAAAGGCATATTGAAAGCAGAGTTAAAACATACACAAATTAATAATGTTGCAATCAGCATAAAATACACCATTTCTGATACTGTTGTTATGAGTTTTGCAAGGAATAAAACATGGCCTAGGACTGCAGTCTGCACCATTTTTAATAGCTCACTTGCACCTTTACAACTGTCAATGTGAGAGATGCAAAGCAGTAAAAAATTGTGTCTATTTTGGCAAAATTAGGCTTCTCAGCTCCCCTCCTGCTGTGCCAGCACAGCCCTCCCAACAGATCTTGGGAGGCTCATGGCTTCATCCTCAGCATCCTTGTGATACCTGCCTAATATCTCCCATTAGCACCAGCGATCCCATGAGGACCCTGCTGCCCTGAAATTCAATTTTTATGAAGTCATTACATCCAGCCAGTGGGCATCCTCGAAGATAAGGACCCTCCAGAAGAGATGCCTGACACCCGGCTGGTATGCTGTCCACATTGAACGATGGTTAACTCATTATCCTGCTTCACAGGTAATTTTCAACCTGTTGTTTAACCAAGCTCATCAAAGTCCCAAAAATGAGCACAGCCTCATCACTAGAGGTGCTGGGATATTTTCCACTGCAACTCTGAGCTGATATGAAATGCAGTTCTAACGTGACCAGGCTATTTGGCAGAAGTGTGTTGATTTTTCTGTTTTCTGATGGAAAAGACACAATGGGAAAATGCTATGAATTGTGGCCACATGGGCCTGTTGGGGGACTTTGGGGATTCCTTCCAGCATCAGCCAAGGTTGACAAGGCTTCTGGGTCCCAAGAAACAAGCAGCTGCAGCATGAGACATTCAGAGAAGTTTTGATAAATTCATTTAGAAAATGGCAGGGCTTTAGAAATTTCTGTCCACTTCCCACTCACTCTCTTTCATAAAAAATTCCACATTTGTTTGATCCTGATCTCGAATTAGCCTTTCTCAGTGTTAGAGCAGCAATGCATTCTTTTGCCCCCATCTTCCTTCAGATGTCTTACTGAAATGTCTTTTATTATCTTTCCCATGAAAAAATATATGTAAACACATAGACCTAAAGAATATTCCCATTACTAAAAATATTGTTTACAGATATAAACCTAAAGCAAAATTTTAGGACTACAAAATATACACAAGAGCACTCTTGACACATGGATGTAGTCCACAGCTCAGTTCATAAGTCTACCTACTGTAAGAAGAAGTTGTAAAAGGGTGTTTAATGAGCAAGCATAATGAACAAGTATCTCCAGAGATTACCTTATGTGGGACAGAACTTTGCTGAAAGGAGGTGGAACTGAGTGTTGCTGTTTAGTCAGCGACCCTAAAATCCGAAAAAAAAAATAGAAACTTTGTCTTTTTGCAATCCTCCCTTTTCCTATTATACAGTCTCAGGTGTACTACAAAGAGGAGAAGCAGGCCAATCCCGTTTCCAGGAGAAAGGAGAAAGTGTTTTCTTCTTTCATCTCTGGCCTTTCTGCTCCTTCATAACAGGGAAGCAGTACTGCCTAGAGCAGCAAAGGCTGTCCCCAGGCAGTGTGGCCCTAGCAGCAAACAGGGTATATCTCCTATCTCCAGCACAGACCAACTTCTTCCTCTGAAGAAGGGGCTGTTCTGATGAACTTGGAGCACACAAAGGATACCAAACATCCCATGCCTTGTTACCTGTGCTCCTTCTTCGCCCTCACCCTGCTGTTGTCCCTCTCATGAAGATTTCCCTCCTTCTCTTCCAATGAAGAGTGACTGCAGCCCTCTTATTAAGCATTCAGGGGCACACTAACATCTTCCATGTAAAACCGGTAACCACTCATGTTTCATGGTTACAGTGATTAATTTTACAAGATGCACAACAAAACGCACTCATCATAAGATGCACAAAGAGAGAGCACTCACAGTGCTTACTAATGGGCCCTCAGTAATGTGCAATCTCTTGGCCTATGCACTCAAAACTTTAATAATTCATAATAAACCTTTAAAATAAATATAAACTACATCTGCCTGAAATAGTTATTAGCAATACTGCTTAGTACTCCACGACACTTTTGATACACTATCTGAACATTTGCGTGTGGAGGTCAATGTACCTTTATGCCAATCTCCTCTTTAATTAAAAACAAAACAAAAAAAACCCTTTGCTAACAATTTTGCAAACCTGCAAGGCTGAGAGGCTGGTGGCAAGTTTTAAATAAATTGCCACAATATCACTTTTGAACATGAAATTGAGTAGCTTCTGAACATTTTATTTTAAGATATACATGAGATATAATCTCTTGATATATGAGATATTCTAAGATATACTTACCTTCCATGCCAGATTTCCTAAAGACACAATATAAATCTCAACCACAATTTTATATTCCTTCTTTATCGCTTTTTCTCAGAATTTTCTGAGACTCAGGATTAGCTTGTGATATTTAACTGTTGCATTTGAACAATGTGCAGAGTTATAGTGCCCACCTATACAAATTTAACAGGATAAAGTAAAACATATATCTAAAAGGAAGTTCATCTGTAATAACACTGTACAGAGTAACACAGTAATTTAACCCCATGCTGTTAGCCTTAGTCTTGGTTCTAAATAACTAGCATTTTTACCCCTACAGTTGCTTATTATTGATGGACAGCAGCTAAGAAGTGACCCAGCTACTGTGATGGATGAAGTGCAGAAGTTTCTTGGAGTCTCTCCTCATTATAATTACTCTGAAGCACTAACGTGAGTCTGTTCCTTTACTCTTTGCCTTACGGGATCACACTGTACAACCCCACTTGATCATGAATTACAATTAAACAAAAAAAAGGATCCATAACAACGTTAATTTTGCAAAGCTTGGGGTTGTCTATTTAACACCCCTCCAGTTTTGCCTTAACTTGCACGTATATAACACAGCACAGAATTGATGACTGCATACGTTCCCACGCGCAAACTCTACTTTGCACAACATCCAGAACAAATACTTACACAATCTGTTGTACCAGATGCAGCACAAACATACAGATTTACGTAAAAACACATCTGCTAAGTTTGAGTGTCTGATCTGAGGTGCCCAATGCTTGTTTGCTACGGGTATCTGTTTTGCTTTCATCACCATTTAAAACGTACATTCTGCTGTGGAGAGTTGTGCACGTAAGAACTCAGCACACATTTGCACATCAGACTGTTGAACATTATGCCAGTCTCCAGAACCTGAAGACCACCTAGGGTCAGGTGTGAAAAATTTGGCTTAAAGGTTTTTATCGTATTCTTGTCGGAGTCTAATGGCAGACACTGGGTTAGAATTGCCCAGTATGAGAAGATTTGTCTGGTCATAGAGTTTCTTGATAATTTCCTTTTAATGTGGACCAAATATATAATTTCCTAATCCCATTTTCATATATGGAAAGCCCTTTGATTGACTTCCCACAGCCTTTGGCTCAGATTTAGTGAAGGCAGCTATGATGAACTCGATCAAGTTTCTCACCCCCATTACCTGGAGGTTGAAGCTTTCCCCATGCAAGGGGATTAATGGTCTGTGTGGTGCTCTGACCCTTCTCAGTTCCCCACAGGAAGGCAGAGTCTCTGCAGGGGTGGGAGGCGGGCTGAATTTCTTTCTCCCCTCTTAGGCTGGCAGAAAATTGTAAGTAGCTTTTGTGCTGAGCCTCTACATAGGAGGAGCATCATCCCATTATGGCCCAAAGTGCTGGGCTCAGAGAGCCCTAGAACATCTACGCGCTGAGAAGCCTGGCGCTGCAGCAGGAGGTTTTGCCAAGTCAGTGTGCAAGCAGAAAGCATGAGCCTGCACATGGGGGGGGAAATAGCAAAGACTGTACCTTACCTTCCTTGAAGGCTGGCACCAGGAAAAGTGAGGGGGAAAGGAGACCACAGGCTTTCCAGCAACCCCCCACAGCCTCCTCTCTGCTCATGATTATTTAATGTTTCTTCCACCAGGAGGGTTCTGGTTATTTATACAACAGGTTTAAAGAGAGAGTTGAGTGCTTGCTGGTCTTCGGGCCTTAAGAATGTTGCTCTGCCAAAATCTTTTTCTAGAGGAAAAATTTTAGATTTGACAATGTAATTTTTTAAGCCATTGTTTTCCAAAGCAGCTGAAATAGAGGAGGAGTTTGAGTACACAGCTGAACTACTGATCCTTCAATAACTGCTGCTGCACATCTGCAGTGCCTTCTGCTTGGGTTTTTAAATACACACCCACAAGCATGTATCTTCTTTTCTGTAACTAAATTAAAGCCAGCAGAGTCACACATCAGGAATAAACTTCATCCTCCTATTTGTTTGGACAGGAAAAATAGATTGTAAACACAACTATAAAATTATGCTATCACTTTTTAGAGGCATCAAGAATGCAAATGTGCTGTGGGAGCACAAACTTCTGTGCAGATTTAGGATGGAATTGAAAAATGCACTGAACAATGTAGTTGCTTTATGGTAGGACTGTCAAAGTAAAAGAGATTGCATAGGATTGCTCCTAGTCATTACTGCCTAATAACTGTACACCACAGATTTTCAAAGTTGTCACAAAGCAGCCTGAGGACCCAGACCTGCAAACACCAGGGAGCAACAAATTCATCACCCTGAGTAATTATGTGAACGTCTTATAGGAGAATAAAAACAACCGAGGCAGAAGGAAAGTACTAATCAGAGACAGAGGAAGAAGACAGCAGAGGGGAGACAGATGAAGGGCTCAGGCATCCGGAGAGAAGTGCACATCATGTCAGGTTAGCAAGAGCCACAGCTGAGATGGGAAACTAGGTCACTACTTCTTACACTCACTGCTAAAGAGGACCTAGATTCAGACTGGTTACAAGGAAGACATTCTTTACAATGAGGGTGGTAAGACACTGGCACAGGTTGCCCAGAGAGGTGGAAGGTGCCCCATCCTTGGAAGTGTTCAAGGTCAGGTTGGGTGGAGCTTTGAGCAATCTGGTCTAGTGGAAGGTGTCCCTGGCTCATCGCAGGGAGGCTGAAATGAGATGCCCTTTAAATGTCCCTTCTAATCCATCTGAGATTCTATGATTCCGTGATTCCATGACCTGAGAGATTAGAGTAGTGAAAAGAAATGAGGAAAATCAACTAATGTCGCAAGGCTTTTGCATGTAATGCCATCAGTAGACATTAGGATAACCCACAAAGTGCTAGGAGAGGAAAACTAGTCAGTTGTCTGCATGAAGTTCCCACTGTGGCACTGAAGAGATGTTTCCCACCTTTGCCCACCCAACTCATTTTCACAGGGAGTGATTGATAGCTTAAAATTTCAAAATGTCTGAACTTAACAGAAACCTAGGACAAAATGCCTTTTCCTCTAGCCTGGCTCATCACACCATACTCTGGCCACGGAGGCAGCTCCACATCCATCAGCCTCACAGGGGAGATTTCCCTCATTTTCCCTCCTGTGAAGAACAGGAAGGAAAGGAAAAGGCAGGATTAGAGGAGTGCTCTTAACAAAATGTTTTCTCTTGGAGAGCTGCAACTGGAGAATTTTGTCATAGGATGAGAGAAGGATCCTTGTGGTGGCATTGTTTATCTCTGCCCTCACAGGCACCCACCCTGTCTCTAGCATTGGGTATTGACTTCCCAAGAGACAAAGGGAGCGTACAGGTGTCTGGGTTCAGCCCTGTACCTCCCACAGCCTGGTTCTGTAAGGGAGAAAAAAGTAACCAGGCCGAGAGGAGCGGCTTCTGCTGTCTGCTTTAAAGAGCTCACTTGTAACTTTAGCCTTAAAACTATCACTATTTTCAAATAAATACTTCCACTGTGCCCAATTACATTTTCAGGGTTCTGAGAGTTTCATAATACCTGAACACATTGATTGAATTCAGCCCTAGCTGTCTTACCCTCTTTTCCCCTACCCAAATTCATTCAATGTGCTTCTTCAGAGGCAAAAATATAGTTTAGGGCACAGTTTTGCAGTTTTCCTTTCCCAGCACACTATATTGCTGCTTCTTTTGGGAAATTAGTGCAAGCCAGCTCAAGTACTTCACCATACAACAAGCAGATGGAAAAGGCCACAGCAGAAATGAATTTATCATCGATATATCTATTTAATCAATTATTTATTTATTTTTAATTGATACAGCCGCTGAAAGAATTTAGGAAACCAGGGTCAGGCCTGCCATAAAGGGCTGGGCAAGAAAATGTGCAGAAGGTTCACCCTTCTCCAGAAATCAGTTCACTTATGTACAGCGGCAAATTGCAGGTACACCCATGTTGTATGGCTAGACCAAGGGCAAGAAGGTAATCTGTAACTCATTAACAACCTGTTCCAGCCAATTTTACTTCATCCTTTTCAAACATCTGCTGAATAGCAGAAACCCAAACCTTGCCAATGTTTTATGCATGCTACAAGTCCCCCAGCAATAAATTCAATACTTCATGCTGCATGTTGTTCATTCCTTAGTGAGTATGTGCTTTAAAGCCTTAATCTAAAATTCCTGTATCTTTGAATTTTAGACATCCAAATCAGATTGCATATTTCAGATAAGGCTGCTAAGACAGTGTTTATGCTCTAATGCCATCACTGGAATGAAAATTATATTTAGATCTAATGATATGGAACCACCAGCTTCTCAGGCGCAGTTAAATTATCACCAACCAAACCACAGTTCTTTCAGTAGACCTGAACACTGCTTACTTCACTCAAAATCAATATAAAACCTGCCAATATTATATTTATCATCATGTGGTAGTCACACAACAATAACTCTTCTGTACAAGTAGACTTAGGGACTGAGACCATGCCTGTTGAAGCCAGCAAATAGACGCTTGCCCTTTTTAACCCCTCTCACCTTGACAGTGCTGACCAGTGACAGCATCAGCTCCAGCTGAAAGATGGACAGCTGTCCATTAAGCACAGATGATGATGTCCTGAGAGCACAGCACATCTAATTCCAGGGAAAGAGCTGATTAATTTTTTTCAGCCAAAAGTTCTTTTCAAGTGTCAGTTGATCAAAACATCACCATCCCACAGGGATGCATGGAGCAGTTTGACACTAATAAAATCTCTGACCAAAACCAGACAACAAAATATGAGTTACAGTCTGGATGGGGGCAGTGTAAGATCCTTGAAACTGAGGATCAGGACCTTGACTGGCATCCTACAGATCAACACTTACAACTTGTACCCTATATGCTGGACAAGAATAATAAAAATTAGCCAAACTAGCTAGTGTAGGTAAAGTACAATGTGAAAAACCTCTGACCTTGAGCCACTCCTAAAGGAAATTTGTGGAAAAAAAAACCCCAACAAATTTCCGTAGCTTTCACAAGACAGGAAAGCTGTTTCCCACTCTGTCCTCAGTATTTCTGCCATCTAGGGAGACGTGGGCAGCAACATTTGTTGGCTAACACTGATGCCTTAGTATGTGGAAGATTCTTCTGTAGTGAGGTCTTTAAAAAATATAATCCTCTACAGGTTTGACTCTCAGAAAGGTTTTTGGTGCCAGTTACTGGAAGGAGGGAAAACAAAGTGCCTGGGAAAAAGCAAAGGTCGGAAATACCCACCAATGGACCAAGAGGTAAGGGCTTTCCAGAGATTCAAGTTAACATGTTTGAATATTGACCTTCTGTTTGACTCCAAAACTGGCCACACTGAGCCCTTCGCTGG
Source organism: Myiopsitta monachus (assembly GCA_017639245.1). Lineage (NCBI taxonomy): Eukaryota > Metazoa > Chordata > Aves > Psittaciformes > Psittacidae > Myiopsitta > Myiopsitta monachus. The sequence goes on from CM029917.1 coordinate 49,120,143, forward strand.
GAGCAGTGCAGAGCTCCTGGGTGGGTTTCCTTCTTTGACTGTTGTTTTTTTTCTTTTTTCCCCATCCTCCTCAGTCTCGAGAATTTCTGTCGAGCTACTACAGAGACCACAACGTGGAGTTGTCCAAGCTGTTGCACAGGCTGGGGCAGCCCCTGCCCTCCTGGCTGAGACAGGAGCTGCAGAAGGTCAGGTAGCATGCAAAGGCAAGGGACCCAAATAAGGACGATTTCCTTCACTGTCAAACCCCTTGCTTCTCCAACTCACTTGTGATCATCAGTAGAGGACCTCATGAACAACACTCTTTCTATTAAAAAAAAAACAACAAACCCACAGAAGAATAGCACGCACCCCACCCCCAGGCAACTATTCATATTCATGTGCTGACAGATACAAGCACTGACCCCTTTTGTCAGCTTCCAGGAAATAATAGAGAGCTACATGGTATTACTCTTTATCCAGACCAGGATTTGTGCATAGCTTAGTTCCTCTATACACCAGGAAGTACAAGAAACTGTGTGTAGGATGGATTGACTTCGGCGTACATGACAAACTGCAGTCTGTCAGGACCTGAGCAAAGGATGGGAGCATCTCCCACTGGACCGTAAGGTTGGTCATCACTGGGATTTTTCTGTGTTTGCTTCTGTTGGGTTTAATCCCAACCCTGATTTTCCTATCATTTTATGGGGGGATATTCAGTACTTTGCAGTTGGGATCCCTAATGGTCCTGCCATATGTAATGTCAATGCATCATCATTGCTTTCTCTACAGAAAAAGGTGGGCTAAATTCTCACCTAACCTGCTTCCCTGGGATTCCGTTAATAACTGATGCCAGTCTGTGTTCTTTCTTCTGTTGCTTTGGGATTTTTCCCCCCCTTCACAAGAAGATATATCCTGATTTACTGGAATTGTATGGCTGGTTGAGGTGCAAAGCAGTGAGGGGATGTGCTCCCAGATCTCAGTGAAATCCATTGCCTGCCTCTTAGGCAAGACTTCTTTGCCACCCAGAGGTTTTTCATCACACCTGTTGGCTTCCTACAGCAGCTGTGACAAAGCTCCGAGATGTGAGATCATATGAAATGTTTTGTTGCAATGCCAAGGGACTACTCAAAACACTCCAAAACCTTTTAAAGTCTAAGCAGGACATGCAAACAGTGTACTGACAATAATCTAATACCAACAATTTTTTTCTATCTGGAAAGACGTGGTTTTGCTCTGAAGCTTTCAAAGTAAGCAATTAGGTTAGACACCTAGGGTCTCAGTCTGCAAGCTATTACACAGAAAACAAACTTTAATGACCAAAGTGTATGTTAAGGTTTTGAAAAAACCTACAGTCTGTTGTAGAATAAATGCATTCTACAGACTTTAATGGAGTTGAAAGGACAAACATATCCACTATATATATATCACATATATGACGCATAATTTTTATGTCTGCATATCTACCTACAGTATCTGTAGATCAGACATACACTTATACATATCTATGTTTTGTGCCGATGAAAGGGTGGTTTACCAGAAATACAGTATTAAGAACTGTGCTTTTTTTCCCAGATATGTGTGGGCAAGGTTGACAAGACTGGGCACATACTTGCTGGGAAATTTAAGTTGAGGGAACAAATATCATTTAGACATTTTAGCATTGTAACACTTTTTCTCAAGAATACCAAAGCTGGCAAAGCTTTGCCACATGTTCCTTATGCAGCACAAAACAGAGCAAGTTTTAGTTTTCAGACTTCCGTGCCTTCCTAGGCATTTCAGGTGCTGCAGAGGCTTTGCACTTTCTCCTTTGCATGAACATGACCCCTAACTCCTAACTCAGGAGACAGAATTGGACTTGGGGTTGCACTATGAATTCAGCCTACTGAAAGCTAGCCTCAGGGAGCACAAATCAGCTCAAATCACAGGCTGCCATATTTAAGAGCATGTAAATTAATTAATTCCTGCTTAAAACCAGTTGATACATGTAGACATCCAACTTAACTTTCCCAAATTCCTAAATCATGAGACTTTCCACCAAGATCATGACACTTGCTTGTTCTGGACTGGCAAGCCTATTGCTTTCCACAGCTATCCTGCTGCGACCCATCACACTCCCAGCTTGACAGTGGCACCTCCTTCTTCCCACAGTGTTTCCTCTCACCTGGCCTCTCTCACTTTCCTCCACCACTGCTTCCTCAACATGCCTGCCTGCTTCTTCCCTTCACGCCATTCCAGTCATTTTCTCAGTCCCAGTACAGCCTTGGTCCAGGTTCCTACCCCATGTGAGGAGCTGGCACTGCTCTCCTTGGTCCATGGAGGAGGGGCTGAGGTGCAATCAGCACCAAGAACATATACAAACATACAGGAAAGCCTCAAAGACAGTCTTACATTTTCTTTTAAATACTGATATGGGATTTATCTCACATAATTGAGACATCTATTTTATAGGTGATGAAGGGAAATAGCACTTCTAGGGCACCATTCATCTCATCACAAAGCAGACTTCTTAAATGAGTGAGATTAATCTCGCTTATTTCTGTTGATTGTAAAAGGAAAATAGACAACTTGTTCGGAGGAAGAGCTCAGCTATGTAAGTCTAAAACTAGGTGATCTGAAGAAAAATGTCATTTGATCTCACAAATGAAGATGAGAGGGATCTGTAAAGGTCTGAGGGAAGGTTTTGATTTTTATTACCTGAAGTAATTTTTCTAGGTCCTATATTTTGAGCAGGAGGACTCTTCAAAAAGAGCTGGGGCAAACCAAGAGTCAAATAAAAGGAACCGGGGGGGGGGGGGGGGGGGAGGCGAGGGAGGGGCAGGGGCTTGGGCTGGCTTTTCTTTTTTTATTATTATTTTGGGGGGGGGGAGGGTGGGGTGTCATTACATACTTTGTTGCAAATTCACACTCAACTTTTAGCACTGATAATGCCAGAGGTGACAGTCTGATGAGAGTTTTGGATAAGTAAAGCTTGGTCAGAGAAGAATAGCTAAATCAACCATTTGATAGCATTTTAGCTGCTAAAATGCCTTAGAATTGGCTCATCATTAATTAAAAGATGGCTTCATAACTTCTGTATTAAAATCTAAATAAACATGAAATTGGTTTCAGAAGTTTTTCAAGGAAATGAGACAAACACCATAAAATGTGGGAAATTACTTCTTGTTCTTGGCTTTTCATTTAAAAGAAAAAATAATTAAGTCTTTCCATCTCTCAGCTCTGTAATAGCATCATGTCCTTAGAACACACTGGATATTTCTATACCACATTGTTATTTTTTCAGTTTAAATGAGCACCACATTTCCGAGAGATCTCATGCTCCACTGAAAACCAACATTTGAATTGAGTTCACTATGTGTCATATAAAGATGAAATAACAGTATTTCAAAGTTTCATTCCTTCCACTTGTAATAGAACCCATCAACACAGAATTTCTCTGGACCACTGTTTTATAGAGGAGCCTTTGTGAACTCACTGTAAATGATCTCGATTTCTTTCATGCTTTTCATATTGCTGACCACGTAATTGCTGGGATTCTTAAAGACCAGAAAAACAAACGCAATAAAAATGAAACATTTATTCATGGCAGGGGGCCTATAGCTGGGAAAGATAATGCTGACCCTTCTTTGCTATTCATAAGCTACAGGATTCGTCTCCACAATACCTCCATGGGATGCAGGCTGTAAATCAATTAGTTTTACTTCAAGGAGGGCTGCACCTGCAGTTTGCTCCCATTCCCCTGGAAATACAGGTTCCTGAAGAGGTTTGCAGGCACCTTGCCACACTGAGGACCTGACCTACTGCCTGTGCAGATTGGTGGGAGTCTATTAATTCCACCAAACCATGGCTGCACCCAAGAGCCGGTTTCACAAGGAGCAGCCTGTGTGATTCATGTGTCACGTAGCCCTGTCACTGCTGAAAATCCATCACCAGTTTGATTTGTGTTAGTGAGTGGTGATTTCTTTCCCCCATCTCTCTTGGCCAGTGCTCTGCTATGGTTGGAGCCACAATCTATCCCCCACCTAAAGAACTCTGTGGGGCTCTTCTGGTCTTGCCATACCCTGCAGGTCCCCCTCTGCTCCATCCTCCCTGACTATGAGAAAACTCTATGGGCCAGATAGAGGTGTCAGGGTCTATAGCAGCATATTTGATGATTAAAGGAGGACTGCAGCCCTCAGAAAACCAAGCTTGTATAATCAAGGTTGTCTTTGAGCAAGAAGCAATCATAATGGAATCCAAAGCCTTCTAATTATGCATTAACCTCTCAAGGTCAAAATAAAGTTGATGGATTAACTGCTTATAGATGTTTTCTAATAAAACAAATTTTATCTCTGATAGGGAATCAGACTGACGAGTGTCCCCAAAACAAATTAAGATGGCGGAATAATAAATTCCTAGGGGAGGAAAATTTTGGGTAATCAAAGTGCTGATAGGTCCAGGCTCTCTTAAGTGATAAGGTGGCAGGGACATGTCCTGAACACATAAACAGAAGCTGAATATTTTCTCCTCTTCCTTCCCCCCCCTCTTCCACCTTCCTATTCGTGTTAAAATTTTGAACCAGTGTAGTGCATCTGAAAGACACACAACAGTCAGAGCCCATGAGACAGGGGAACATTATTCATCTCCAGAGCAACCAGCTGAGAATAAGTTAGATGTAGGGTGCTCCTTTTCACTAAGCTGTGCCAACTTTAGTTAGACATCAAGTCATTTAGTTTCTATCAGTAGAAAATTACTGTGTTTATAATGGGTTTCCAATTGATGTTTATAATTGTAGTGTGAGCATGTGACAACTGTGTAAAAGAGGTACAACACAGGTATATAAATCAGGAGGGACCAAGTGTCTAGTTTTATTATAGTTAAGTAAGATTAAGATCACTGCTGGTGTCAGAAGCTCTTGTTGCACATGCAATTCAGCTTTCCCATTTTAGCTCTCTGATTGCAGAGTTGAAATGTCATATGATCACCTCACTATCTTTACCCTCATTGATATCAAATAATGCAATTTAGCTTTAACAGTTTAGTCTGCATACCATTATATTAGTTCATATATCGCTGCATAAATCTGCCAGGAATTGTTGCCTCAAAGACTTTTGTTAAAGTGTATGTTCTTGGGACAGGAATTTCCCTGTCAGACAACATTTCTTACATTCTCTTTTTGTTTTCTTCCCTTCCAGTTTATCCTTTTAGCTTGACTGCAAAGGTGTGGACCTGCCTATGGATTTGGTTCCTCCACCACTATCCCATGTAGAACACCTGACAAAACTAAATAAGGATTTGCAAGCCACACAGATTCTGAAGTATTCAGTGCTCCAGTAACTGGATGACTTTTCTAAGACTTCTTGTCATTTCTGTAGTATTTCAGTACAAGAGACATCTTGATAGAGCTGAGGAAAAACTCCTCTGTCCTGCCCAAGCTCTTTTCTTTGCCTTTTTTTTTTCTTTATCCTCCTATGTGACAACAGCAAATCCAGTTGAACAAGTATTTGGTGTTGAAGAAAAAGGAGATCAAAAGACATTCGGATCACTTGAAATATATTTTTTTGGGGGGGATGGGGTGAGGGTATGCGGGGTGGGGCCATGAGGGAGGTCAAAGGCTGTGTTTGCTAGAATTGTTTAAAATACTTGATGTGCACACACCTTATTATTGGTTCTTCTCACTGCTGCAGAATAAACACTTCTGAAGGTGTCTTACAGAGAGAGCTTTTCTTCTTTCCTCAAATCCGGTCTCCCATTTTCTGAGCCAAAATCTGCTCTTCAGTAATCCCTGCCACATACTTCAAGTGGTGCTCTAACTCAGCTTCTGCCTCATCAACTCATAAGACTTTCACCCCTTCTCAACACAGCAGCCCCAATGCCATGGGATTTACAGAACCAGCACTGGGAGTGCCACTGCCTGTGTCCTCTGCCTCCCTCCTTCTTCCATCTCCCAGGCAGGGAATATGGATTTGGGCAAGTCTGACACTCAGATGTTTGTTATGCTGCATAAAACACAATTATGGGCCTGCCTTTCAAAACTGTGACCCACCTCCCCTTAGTGAGAGGTGTGATACTCACACAGCCCTGTGTAGGCTTTTTCTCTAATTACCACACTAGGTTTTTTTTTACTCTGCTCTGTTTAAGGAATCTGAAAATCACCCAATTTCAGCTGATGCAAATCACCTTGAAGGTGGCTCAAACTATGCACTCAGAATGATGAGATAGTGATTTCTGCCCCCCACCCCCACCCCGTGCCCTCCCAGTCCCATAATGCATCTACTTTTTACTATAAAATATTCATTTGCTTTCCAGATCTATGTCACAATGAGGTTAAATCATACCAGAGTTAAGGATTCTTAGTACAAACCTTACAGAATAGCAAATCATGCCTCACTAGAGCTTTTATCATTAAGCAAACCAGAAATTACACTACAATATCTTAATACCTGCTTTGGCTTTTTTCTGGTTGTGCTTGTTGCTTTCAGACAAGGGAGACATGGTAGGTAAAATTTTCAAAATATTTTAGACTTTAAGTATGTTTCTAAAAATAAATAAATGAATAAAATAACTTGTAGGCCCTTAGAAACTAAAAAGCAATCAGCTTTCTATCATAATTATTTGGTATCAACAGAGTCAGACAGGTTATTTTAACAGACATTCACCCGTCTGCTGCTCTGGATCCCAAATGCTTTTATATATCTAAATGAGCAGATTACTGGAGAAAGAAAAAAAAAAGAAAGAAAAAAAAAAGGCAATTCCCCCCCCCCCCCCCCCCCGTCACTGAGAGGTCCCTTCCTTTTCTTGGCCATCTCATGTATTTCTTTACTATTCTCTGAGTGGGAAGGAAGACATGAGGAAATTGCATCTGAAAGCCACCAACAAACCCAAACGGGTTTTGCCTAATCTAGGAATCTTTCCAGGCTCCATCAAGTTTCATGCCCAAGTTATTCACTCATAGAATCAAGAATCATAGAATAGTTAGGGTTGGAAAAGACCTTAAGATCATCTAGTTCCAACCCACCCCCCCACCCCACCCCGCCATGGGCAGGGACGCCTCACACTAAACCATGCCACCCAAGGCTCTGTCCAACCCAGCCTTGAACACTGCCAGTGATGGAGCATTCACAGCTTCCCTGGGCAGCCCATTCCAGTGCCTCACCACCCTTACAGTAAAGAATTTCTTCCTCATATCCAGTCTAAACTTCCCCTGTTTAAGTTTGAACCTGTTACCCCTTGTCAAAGGATAGTCGAGTTCTTACCAATATTTACCAGTTCTATTAAGTTCACTAAGGTTTGCATATTCCCTTCTAGTTTCTGGAATCAGACTATTTCGCACCCCAGACCAGTGGAAACCTGGAAGCATTAAATAAACTTCTGAGCTCATCTGTTTGTGCAAAAGGTTTCTTCTATGTGCAGTTTATGAGAGGGTAGAAAGACTGATTTTTTTTAAAGCATGTAAATATCCAAATGCCAGTTAGAAACTGATTTATAGAACTACAGAAGTGAATTCTACATGAAATTTATGCTCCTGTTTGCATCAATGAAATGTTAAAGACTTTCTAGGGAAACCAGATTGCTATTTGCATTTCAGTCAGCTGCAGCTGTTGGGTGGGGAGAAAACCATTTAAAATATCTAAATAAACCCATATCTGCCACTTTGGGTTTACAAAGCTGTTTGTCCTGATACAGCTAACTGTAACCAAACATGGACTAGTTTCACAGTACTCCTATTTCTTTGAGAAAAGGAACATGACACTTTAATGCGCAGATCTGTTTTCATCAGAGAAGGTCAACCAGTGTTATGAGCTGGTGGAATTGTCCTGGGTTTTTTCAGAGATTATTTTCAGCCAGAGGAAGGTCAGCAGTGGGTGGAGTGGGATTCTTTCATGTAAGATACAATTCTATAAAGCCTATGGTGGTTGAAAAATGGGCTTTATAATTTGGGAGATAATTGCATGACATTCAATTGACTTTGCACTTGCTACTCTTCTAACTGTGGTGTATGCTCTGTGTCTTGCAGGACTTATCTATAAGACATATTCCCTGTTGGGTAATTTAGCTTCCCTTCATAGTATGATCAAAACAGCAAGAAAGAGCTAGACGTATGAGGGGATGAGTTCCTACAGAACTTACTGTGAAGCAGATATTTATTTACAGATTTTTTTTTTTCCACTGTGTTTGCCTCAGCCAGGGAATTATCTCAGTATTAATCTGCACACTCTCCAAAGACAGGAAATTCCCATTAGCATCAATGATGATTAAATATTCTTATGAAGGAGAGAATAAACCCACCAAAGGAAACTGTTAATTCATAACACTGTAGTTACACAGCACATTTTCCTGCAAAGCTTTGTGCAGTCACAAGTGAGCAATGAAAAATTACCCTGCAATGATAAGCATTAAAAATTTCATAGGCAATCTGTTTTAAAAAAAGGAAGAAGCAAAACCCACCTTTTGGGAACCCCATCATGACTAAGGATTGAAGGAACCCAGTGTTTTTATTGATATGAAACTTGTCAGACACTACATAGCTAAAAAGACCCCATATCAAGACCTAAAGCCAAATTCTCTGTTGCTCAGGTTCTGTGCTGGGCAGGAAACCCAAGCCATGTCTTCCAGCAGCACAAGACATATCTAGAACAGCACACCATGAACTCACGGTTCAGGAGGGCCTACATCCAGTTCTCAGGCTATATGTGGCACCATGTATCTCTATTCCCCTGCAGTTCCCAGATGTGAAAGTCACCAGAGCAGCTGCTGAACACTCATGTCAAAATCTACAGACTGAAGGTGGACCCCTGCTGCAAGGGGACCTCTGATCTGCCCTTCAGGACTGGGAAGCAGACTAAATCCTACCAAGTCCCTGAGTGTTACCACATCCACAACTGCATGAGATTTCTATACTGCACCTGGCAATAAAAACAAATATTAACTGAACCAAAGACTTTTTATATAGAAAAATAAAAATATGTATTGAAATAGTCTTCACTTACATTTATTTATTATACAGATATACAAAGCTCAAATTTTTTGTTTAATGAGAAAGTTTTCTGTCTTAAATATTTGTGGTTTAGTCTCCTCCTGAAGGGCCTTCTTCCTTTCTACACTGTAGCTTGCTTCCCCCTCCATTCCTTCCTCTCTACCCACCCTCCTTGGGACTACTCATCTTCAAGACCGATTATTTTACCTCTACATTTCAATACTAACTGCCTACCTTTCTGTACTAATTTCTTCTGCTCCTATCTTTCAGGGGAAAGGAAAAAAAGCAAATCTCCCAAGTAAGCATCTCCTTTGATTTCCTAAGCCATGCTCACTTTAATTAAACATTCTAGTTAATTAACATGTTCTAGAAGCGTGAGGAGGCTTTCTACATTATTGCCACACTTTGCACCCTGTTCAGATGCCCAGCACCATTCAGTGAAGTTACTCGGTTACAAAGCCAGGCAGAGCTGGATGGCACCCTGTGTAAATCTGCTACCATTAAGTTTGGAGCTGCAATGAAATTATAAATTGTCATCTTAAGTAGGAAGAACATTTTTATGGATTCTGGTTCATCCTCTACAGACTTCAGCTATTTCCAGTAACTGCCACACAGAACATGCTAAAATTTGTCAGCTGCTTGGAAGAGGAGAGAGTTGAGCCTGGAGACTTAATTCCCTTCAATCTTCTTAAAAGATATGATCCAATACCTAAAGATAAAAAACACTGCCAGCTTAGGAAGAGACAGGGAAGCAATCCAAAGCAGCCAGGACAATCAGGAGATACAAGCCCCTTTGCACAGCACTAAACCTCATTTTTCCAAAGGTCAGACGCATAGCCAGGAAGCCACCTCTCTTCTTTCCCTCTGTGTTAGAAAAGCTGGCTGAAGAAGAAATATTTCAAGGCTTTCCTGGATCACTGTAGGAAGCCATAGCGTAAGTGCTATATCACAGACCACGTTGTGGTCCTTCTAAAGCCAATTTCATGAGAAGCAAATTTCCTTCCCACCCAGCTCCATGTGAGACAAGCTGAGATGCAGAATTTTGACAGACATGTTTTATACCAGTGACATCTTGCTCCAGTGTTTTCACACTGGTGTGGGAAACATCTGTATAATGGAGAATTTTTATGAGCACAAGAGCCTGCTCAGCAGCTCAAGGTTTTAGTAACAGATCCTAAATCACCATTTCTGTAGTGCTGCAGGGTTTGTTTTCAGAATAGCTCTACATTTTCATAAACCCCAAGTACTTTTACTGAAGTTTTCGCACATTCACATGACAGAGCCAGCCACTAACTAGGCAATGAGGTCAATTGGCAGTAACAGAAAGCATCCAAAAAATCACAGTCTCACTCTAACAGCCACATGCCAATCACACACTGATCACTGCATCCACCACTCCAGCCTGGTAGGAGAGGTGTGCACAGCAGTCAAGCAGTGATGCCACTGGAAAAAGGATCCAGTCACAGCACCCAATGAGAGAAAGCTATGCACACTCTCTGAACCACAAACCCAAACGTGTTCATGCACAGAGGAACTCCGGAGCTGCTGCAGCTGGTCCTCTGTTCCAGCATCACTGCTGGGTTTCGCAGGCTGACTTGGTAAATGAGCTTAGGACAGAAGCAGAAGTCAGAAACACAGGCCTGCCTGTGCTACCTCTGTGACAGTCTGTACACTGTTCTTTTGCAAAGGGAAAAGGAATTTCTGTCCTGCACAAAGACCACTCCAGAGACATAAGCTCCAAGGAGAATTAACTGAAGCATTTACTCACAACCCACTTTTTGCTCTCTAGTTCCACATCTTCCATAAGACAACACTTGACAAAGTATTGGCTACTACAGTAGAAACATCCTTTACAGACTTATCTTTCCCATTGACCTATTTAAATTTAATACTGGCACATTAAACATTTTTGTTTTACTCATTAAACAAGAATAATTCTGGACACTTAACAGTGACACAGTGAAGACATTATAAAATTTGGTAATGCATAAACTACTTTCATGAATGCCCAACCATTTACATCCATTTTCTGGTTTTCTTCCCATGCAAAGTTTTGTGCTCCTTCACCTTCAATTACAAAGCTTAGAGCCAGTTTAAAGTGACTTGTTTGTCCACAGACACTTCATTTCATTTTGGCTGCCTTATTCATTTTCCACCTGTTGATTAATTACCTTAATAATTTAATCCTTCTCAGCTCTGTTTGTATCAGGTCTGTCAGCTGGCTTTCATGTGATGTGTGTCATTTCCCAACTAAAAAAGCCTATTCAAGCCCATACTCACAGCAAATGGGCTTTGTGAACTTCGTTAGAAGGTTAAGCTTGTGCCTAATGTTAGTGCATGCAATGTATTATCACAGCAAGAGAGTAGGAAAAAATTGGTGGCAGCATGAAGTACAAGTCCTCAATAAAGGGAATTTAGCGGCAGACAAATTAGAAGTCTTACCTTAAGAGGTACTTCCACAGGGACTAGAGCAGAGAACTAACTGCAGTGTTTAAATACTCCGTATTATTAGATGCTTCAGCAGCATTGGAGGAGGGAGCTGGTTTCAGACATGAACCAGCTGGGCAGAGTTCCACCAGGAATTTCCATTGCTGCAGGAGCTCCTGGGATCTACCACGTGCATCACACCTGGATCTGGGGACAAGGAACAACCCAGAGGTCCTGACCCTTTTGACATCTTGCAAGACATTTTTAGTTTCATTGAAGACTTCCTGAGAAAGCCAAAGATTACTCCAGGAAGCTCTACTCCTTCCATTGTGACCTACACCATGTATGACTCATTGTGATTAGCTCAATGAATTGCAACATCACTCACCAGCTTCCAACAGTAATCGAACACCACAGGAATCCAAATCTGATTTCAAAAACACTTCTCTGAAGCTGGAACCACTTGGGTATAAAAGCATAACCCTATTACAGTGGCAGAATTGAAATGCTTTCCCTTATCCACCAGTGCAAAGATGACAGTAACCACTGTGATCAGATCCCTGCAGCACAGGAGCCAGAGTGGGCTGGAAATGCTCTGGAGGAGCCTCCTGGAAAGCCAGCTATGTGGCTGTGGGTACAGCCGGGGCAGAGGAGAGCCACAGTCAGATATGCATTTACAGCATTATGGGAAGAAAATAGCGATAAAGGAAAAGGCTTCATTAATCTCAAAAATCCCGAATCACCATTTCAGGAATAAGAAGTGTAATGATCTAAAATCTTCTGGCTGATCCAGGATGATTCAAGGGTCTTGAGTCATAGACCATGCAGGAAAATGCACTCTGCTGAACAGAGGTGAATGGAATAAAACTGAAATAAGGTGATTAGAACTGGAAATAACTGCATGTACTGGGAAAATTTTAAAGAGCTTTCTCAACTGCCTCAGCTGACAGTTACCAGATATGAAAAGCACAGACCTCAAAGTCAGATATTGTGCCTCAAAGCACCGACTCAAAATGTAATTTTATATACATATATATATATATATATAAAATGCTAAAAACCAGTTTCTTTGCTTAGTCTCCTTGCAGCATTGTGTGTTGGTGGGTAACTCAAGAACCATATTTTAATCACATAATTAACATACTAAAACAGAATCTACCATATAGCTCTGATAAAAACTCTTTGCAAGTACTTCACCTATTACGTATTACACTGCATTAGCTACTTATTACACTGCATTAGCTCTTCTTTTTCTGATGATAGCATTCTGAACCTTTTCATTTGAGTTTGTGGAATAACTAAATAAAAATCTCCCTGGCAAGTGTATTGACAAGACACACAAATCAGGTAACTATCAACCACGTCTGCACTTAACACAAGGGATTTCATAACATTGTGCGGATACTATGTAGTATGGGTCATAATCAATTATTTTCCACAAAGCACTGAATTTAGGCCCCAGACAAACTTTTTCCTTGCTGTAACTCTATTTGGCTTCAATAGCGCTGCACAATCCACATATCTGGCCCAGTGTTTCTGAAACTGAGATTGTCTTGTCCACTGTGGTGCTCCATGGAAATACCAGACCTTTTCTGCTTCTCCCTCCCCAGCACAGAGACATCTCCATAATCCAGTACTGGTTTGCACATAGCGGTTCTTTCACTTGTCCAAATATTTTTTTTCTTATCCACACACCAAATTTTATGCTTTACATTAAGGCCAGTAGATCTGCCCTCCTCCCCCAGACACCAGACTCTCAGGAGAGGGTCAGGTGCTGCTGCTTCCATCTCTGCCAATAAAGCTGCTTTCACAGCGGAAAAAAAAAAAAAGAAAAAAAAAAAAGGCCAAAACCAAAGTCATCACTACTCAAACTGTCACTATTAAAAGAAAAAGGGGAGGTGGGGAAAGCTTGCCAAGACATTAGCTAGAATTTAGCCAAATTTAGCTAGAAATTAGCACGTATTCAACTTCTTTCTTTGCAACTCTAAATATGTTGCAAATGTTTAACAGCAGATTTCCAGACTAACTTTTCTTGTTTTCAGACTGGTGATGAGTATTTCTTTATGCAAAGGAAGAATGGAAACTGGTATAAATGCATCTATTTTAGCTCAGAGAAAACAAAACATGGAGCCAAATCCCAAAATGGCCCTTTCTATATGTGTGTGAGAGCAGCTTCAGGCACGCTGGACTTCCAAATAGCTGCTTTCCCTTGAGGTACTTAAAAACCTACTAGTCAATTTTGAGAATTTCAACCATTGTCATTTAAGAGAGGCATGTCTGAAGCACACCAAGGACTGGAAATAAACCAACAAAGAAAAGTGAAGGTCATCTGTGCCTCCTGATGTGTCATGAGTAGACAACTTTCAAGACGTCTTGACTGCATCCATATTATTGTATACCATTATTGGCTGACACCATTCTACTAAGCAATGGGAAAGAGATGTGATTTACATTTACAGAAAGAAAATAAAAAAAAAGGACTTAAGATTAATACAATGGCAATAAGCTATGGGTTGAGTAATTACAAGTCTAAAGAGCAAATTCCAGGTAAATGCTGTATGGCAGTGTGGATTTCAATCACTTTGGAAGGTGGGCACCATCTGGGATGGGTCTCCAGGGAACCTTACCGCAACAGATGGGACTGTTCTGTTTTCAGATTTCACAATATTAGAACAAAAGTTCTAAGCCACCAGGAGCCCCATGAGTGCTGAATTTGAGAGGTTAAAAATAAGATTCCTCTACATGCAAAGTTCCCTTGTGTGTCAGCCTTCATTTTACTACCAGCCTAGCAGCAAAGGAGGCATTTTTAATCAAGTGCAAGACAAGTATGGAAAGCTGAGTTCAAGAAACAAGGAAGAACAGGATTATTATAATCCAATGAGACATAATTAAATGCAGAAATCAAAGGCTCCTAGTATCACAGAACTTGTTAGTGCCTTGAAGTGGGTATTTGCACTTTAATCTGACATGACACAGCTTCTTCCAAAAACAAAGCTTTTTCAGAAGGAATGAAATGATGACAGAGACATTCATAAATCATTTCAGAAAAAGGCAAAATAAGGGGAAAAAAAATAAAATCTATAAAACATTACAGCAAAAGCCTGTTCCCCAAAAAAATTTAAGCCCAACAACCCTGGCAGCTCTGATGATGACATTATTTTGAAGTCTGTGTTCCAAATGGTGTCTTAATAATAATCAAAGTGTATCAATATTCAATCTCAGAAAGAAAGTAGACTAACTTTGCCTAAGTGTATCCATCTCTAGTTGCCAGTCACCCTGAATGATTGGCCTGCTGGACTCAGTGAAACACAGGCTCCTGGGCCTCATCCAAAATTTGCTTTGAGTCCACAGGATCTTACCAAGATGGGATCAGACCCACCAGCACATCACTTCTGCCCAAACCTACCCTCTCACACCCTGGTTAGATGCCCACGTGTAAACACTTACAGTCCCACATCATTTGAGCCTCCCATCCCATTATGCCCTTACCTCCTACACGTGCTTTTAGGATTTGTGGTCTTGAAATTAACAAATACATGGTGCAAAATGGATAGTAACAAAAATATGCCTTAAAAAAGCCAGTTTCTAACTCCATACTTTTCTGGGAAAAGAACTACCTGAATACTTCAGCTGCTTTTATTCCCTGATAACATGGATAAGTTTATTTTTAGTAGCTAAAGCAGTCAGATTGGGCAATACAAAGGAGATGTGAAAGAACCACACTTTGCACTGGGAAAAGAAATGACACAGTTTCAAGGGGACTCGCTTTGTGATGGGTGATGATCTAATTTCAAGTGGGCTGCTCTGCAGACTGCAGTCCTGTTGAGATCAAACCATCTTAATAAAATTACACATTTTTCTTATCCTTTTTCAGAGGGGAGTAGGAGAGGTCAAGGCTTAAGCTGCATTGTTGTTCATATCCCACCAAAAGCACAGAGCACAATACAAACAAGAGTTTCTTCAGATGTGTGAGGAGGATTCTCCCACAACAGAAAAAATGTTTGTCATTTGACAGGATTAAATAAAGCTTTTTAATAGCCATGTTGTCACTTAAAACACAGTGGCTCCAATTTCTCTCTCACCCATAGACACAATGCTCTAGATGTTATTACCACATGAACATGTGTGTGTGCTTTTCCATTATATGTTTCCAAGAAGGCATTAAATGCCTGGAGCCCCTCAAGCCAGTGATCCCAACCTTCTTCATTTCCCCAGCCCTGGATGAAGCCCTAGGCAGGTAGGGGGTACAACCACAAACATCCTCTTCTCCTGAGAGGCAATCTGGCTCTTTAAGATATATACTCTTTATCTTCTTTTTAAAAGGATTTTCTTTAAAGCCACACTTGAGTATTCCAGCTGGCACTCAGAATTGTTTCATACAGGGCTGGAGGGTGATTTAAAACAAGGCTGCTCTGCGCCTCTCTATGTCCACGGGGAGAAAGGTTGAAACGCATACAAGAAGAGTAATCAACAGTAATTCTTCAGGAGTCTATCATTAAATTTGTCATTAAACAGAGTCTGCAGCTACCTGCCTACACAGCCACCAGCAGCAGCAAGCCGTGCACGCTGTGTAATGGCATTTTGATAGACTGCCTGTCCTGCAGCCTGCCCAAGATTGGACTGCATAATTTACACCACCAGCACAGCATTGCCTCACTGTTATTTGAGCAGCGAGACCCTTGTTCTGGTGTGATTAGACTATGATGTATTGAACGCCTGTTCACAGACTCAGGGTATGCCGATGTGGCCGGTTGCCAAGTGCTGGGGACACGGTGCAGAGCTGGCACAAATCCCCAGCTAAATAGCCTGGGAGTCTGTGCTGATTCATCTTACTTCACCTACAGTGTGAAAAAGAAGCCACCCTTGTTTTTTTGTATTTATAGTATGAAAAAGAGGTGGGGGGGAGAGGTCGAGGCTGAAGCTGTATGGTTGTTCATGCCGCACCAAAAGGGAACTAAAATGAACAATTCTGTGACCCCAGCACAGGATGGATGCGTCTTGGGGGTGTGAAAACTCTCAGAAAATTTCCACAGGAACCAAAAAGAGCACCATGAGTTTTCCCAAGCCCTATTGCCAACATGAACCTCACTTCAGAGACAGTCACTCAAAGTGGGATTTTGGCACATGAGATTTATGAGAGGAGAGAATACTGCCTATTCTAAAAGTGAATACAAAAAAAACCACATGCTTTCCAGGCAGCCTGGCAACCAGCAATTGCTGAAATGGTTTTTACCAAGGTGGTGACTTACATACAAGTTCTCACAAATGCCACACAACAGATTCACCAGCACCTGCATTTTGAAGGTTAAAACTGATTTGGGGAAGGCTTTTTTGGTTTTGGTTAACTGCAGCTTATCGTGCCTCTGCCAGATTTTGACAGATGGAGTGCAATTCCTCCCCCCTGGCTGATTCCAGCTATTTCTTTTATCCCAGAGTTCAACTCAGTCAAAGCGATTCATTCAGCTTCAGCAGCAGCCTCTCATTCACCCAGATTTCCAGATCCCTTCTAACACTTCACCAATCTCTGTGTGTGTGCCTACAAACCAAAATAAGGTGATTTCACCATGTATTAGAAGACCATACAAGTGACAAGTAGGTTTGTTATGAGAGACTTGCAGCCTCTACCCCCAACCTATGGAAAAGTAGAAATCTCTTTGTTTTGGGGTTCGGTTTTCTTTTCACACTAGCAGACATGATTTTTCTCTTACCAATGCCTTTCCATTCACACCTTCCAGCCACATGCCACATTCCTGGCAGGAATTCAGACCTTGGCAAAATTCAGTTTTTTCATACCTAACTATTCATCCACAAATGCGGGAGTAATATGAATTCTGTTATTATCGGGGTGGCCAGGAGGTGCTGTTGCTGAAGCACTCTATCCCCAAAACTGGGTGCAGGTGGCTTCCCTTGCTCAAAATCCCCATGGCAGGCCGCATAGTGTGGCCACTGCCCCCATTCTGGCAGAGGTGCCCAGCACAAGGCTGAGGTGCAAGGCCAGGGACACAGGGATGCTCTGGCTAAGCGCTGGCAGCAGGTCCAGCACAAGCACAGGACTGTAAAGCAAGATTGAAGGACACAGCCACAACACCCTTGAAAGATGTATGCGCTGCTGCTTCTCAAGGTGATTAATGTGGCTCTCTCCAGACACAAACAAATGCTGGCTCAGAGATCTCCCCATGCTAGGAGATGGTGCAATGGAGCTCAGTAACTTGTCATAGACACAGTTATTTTTCTGAGCATAATTTTCTCCACAGGGGCAGAAACTTGAGCAGACGTAACTCAGTGAATGGCCACACAGCCACACGTTTCCATTGGGAACTTTTCAGTGACCAGCAATATTTCATGGGGAACTAGGAACCAGGACACAAAGCTTTGGCTCTTTCCCTCCCAAGACCTGCTAGGAAAGTCTCTCACTTCTCTGGGCTTTATCTCCTCTCTAACCTGATTTACTATTTGCATTGCTGCAGAGTGACAATCCCCAGATAAGAACTCCTTTTTGATAGACAAATCAAACTCACATCCAAGAGGGACAGTTTCTTTTCCAAAGACCACCTGCTTTGTGAGAAGTGGCTCAACAATTTGGGGATGCATGGATCAACCCGCTTGTGCAACCTGCATGTAACTTAATGAAATTATATGCATTTCTTATCCCTTTTCAGAGGTGAGCAGAAGAGGTCATGGCTTAAGCTGCTTTGTTGTTCATGTCCCACCAAAAGAGACACTAACAGGCAGTACAGGTAATTTAAAGGCTAAGACAGAGTCAAGGCATATTCTAATTCTTCCATTTGTGTCCTTCACTTACCACAGAGTTTCTGTGAAATGCAAGGCACTTGCTGATGGAAACAACTCCAGCTTCTTCAGCATAATTTGGGACACAGACCAGAAATTAGCATCTTCCCTGTTTACCCAATTCTGCAGCACGCTGAGCATACCCACGCCTTGATGGCCTTTGCATTTTGACTGGGAAAAATTGTGCCAAATCAAGGTCTCAAGTGATGCAGAAATAAGATTAGCTCCTGGTGCCAGAAACCTGAGTTACACAGCTCCCACTTTTCATAGCAATGAAAAGTAATTCAATTCATTTTTTTAGCAATTCAATAATAAAACAAATATTGATTGGATTAATAAAACAATTTCAGGAGTTGTCTTTTCAGGTTTGGGGTTGTTGTCTTCTCTTTGAATTCTCTCTCTTCTAATTGCCATCCTCGTTTTCCTCTCCTCCCAAGACAGAAAAAGAGAGATAAAGGTCAAATAAGAAATATATTTGATTGGCCCACTCTCAAAAGAAAGAAAAAAACAAAAAAACAAACAAAAAAAAAATCCCAAATCCCTCAGCTTTTTCTACCTTTTTTCCTTTTTTCATTTTCTAAGAAGAGAGGAACAGAAAAGAAAAATGGGCCATTTCTTTTCTTTTAACAGGCTCACAGACAGTACAGCAATATACAAAAATTTATTGTCATCCATTTCCTAGTAATCAATATAACTGAAGAAGCATTTCATATTGATCTCTAAGCTCTTGTATCATTTTGCTGGCCTCAACACTATATACAGGGATCCTGGGTGGTGTATAAACTGAAAATAAAAGGCAGTATGCCTGTTGTGGTAAATTGATTAACTAGCTATAAAACCATTTTGGGAGAGTTATCCATAACTGCCTGTCCTTTATTGACGTCAAAGGCCTCGTGCTTTGGGTGAAAGCACCTTTGGTACTTACAGAGGTACGATATTTAGGGAACAGAGAGCTCTGGGGATAAATACTATGTCTCGTTTTAGCTGACTAGCTACTGAACAGGTTTTTCTCCAGCAGCTTTGTTTGGAACGTGAGATATAGTCCGTCTCTGGCTGTGGAAAGTCTCTTCTCTCCACAAAATAATACTGACAGGTTTGCACTCAAGTGCTTGGCTGATCTGTGACTACAGGTGTGCACTGGGGTTCTATTTTTTCCTTCAAAACGTATGAGACCACATTCACACCAGAACACTTGGAAGTGGTTAGGTCATGGGCCTCAGAAGACTACAATCACACCACCAGTACAGCATGCACTGGTCGGTGAAAATCCATGTGGTTACCTGCATCACCAAGTATTGCTTCTACTCAGCAATACCATTATCCTAACAATAAACATCTACCCACGTGGCACAAGCAATTCAACTCTGAATGCAACACTGATCAAAAAACTTTGCTCCTTGCCAGAACTACAGGATGACAATTCAGGTTGCTAAACCCCCATCATCTGAGAAATTGTCTGCAGCAAACCATAGAAGCCACAGCTTTATCACAGTACATCAGAAAAAGCACAGGTATAACGGGGTGAAAGTCTCTCCTGCTGAAGCCCCATGAAAATAAACGGGGAGACAATCCAGTGGCTGCATCTACATAAAGATGTGTGCAGAAAGGAAGGGACCACTCTATGAATTCAGGTATTTAAAGCTGCTTCTCCAACAGGGCAGGGCAGAGCCCTTTCCCATGAGACAGGAGGGATCAGCAGGAACTTACCCATGACTGCAAGGAAATACATAGGCGAAAAAATGTCCTCAAAAGAGGGTTTTTTTCTCAACTCCCCTTTCCTGAGCTTACATCCCATCAAGGCTAGTTCAGCTTGCTAACAGGGTAGCCACCTTCTCATACAGAATGGCTCTTTTTTCTCCACCTTTAAAAGCTTAAATACTTTCAGTAGCAAAGAACTGTGCTTGTTTCCTAAGTTAATTTATTCAGGTTTAAATGCATTTCCTTCCTCCCCCCCCCTTTTTTTAATGAACTATTTTAGCTATATTTCAAGTAAGATAAGAGAGGTAGCAGCAAGTAAAGCAAATCTAAAAAGCAACATATACTTTCTACTCTCACTGTCAGGCATTCAGGGTAGGAAGCTCCACAGTGCCACCTTGCCCATTTAGCTTACAGCAGCAAGAGGCACCAGAGAATTGGACTGGTTTCCTCACCAAACAGTCTGGTGTTGCAACCAAGGCACAAACGCAAAGCCTTCCTCCCCCAAGACAGCAGGCACGTCCCTGGGACAAGAGCTTAGCACTGTTATATCTTCTGGTACTTCATCAAAAGGAGAGGAAAACTGTTGGCAGTGATAGCTTAACCTAAACCCAAGTATTCAGACAGAAATTAATCCAAATGGTCTAAATTCGCATATGCATTTTCTGCTCCCATTCCTGCCTAGAGATGCTAATAATTACTCCTTCTTCCAGCAGGGAGTTAAACCACAGGAGAGCCATCAGCAGTATCTCAGAAGGTCACTCAAATGCTCCAGGAGCCACATAGAATCATAGAATAATAGAATAGTTAGGGTTGGAAAGGACCTTAAGATCATCGAGTTCCAACCCCCCTGCCATGGGAAGTGACACCTCACACTAAACCATGACACCCAAGGCTCTGTCCAACCCAGCCTTGAACACTGCCAGTGATGGAGCATTCCCAACTTCACTGGGCAACCCATTCCACTGCCTCACCACCCTCACAGGAAAGAATTTCTTCCTCATATCCAATCTAAACTTCCCCTGTTTCAGTTTGAACCCATTACCCCTTGTCCTATCACTACAGTCCCTCATGAAGAGTCCCTCCCCAGCATCCCTATAGGCCCCCTTCAGATACTGAAAGGCTGCTTATGAGGTCTCCATGCAGCCTTCTCTTCTCCAGGCTGAACAGCACCAGCTTTCTCAGCCTGTCTTCATACGGGAGGTGCTCCAGTCCCCTGATCATCCTCGTGGCCCTCCTCTGGACTTGTTGCAACAGTTCCATTTCCCTTTTATGTTGAGGACACCAGAACTGCACACAATAAGCCACTATACTTACACAGACTTGCTCTTTTTTCTGAGCCTCTTAGTATTATTTTTGTTAAACCCCTCCTATGCCTTTTGCCAGGTGGACTGACTCAATTTTCCATGAGCACTCTTGGTACGCAGATCCAGGCTCCTAACTTCAGCAGTAGATTCGCCCTCCCTAAAGTAGCCACCACACCCTTCAGAAACAGCCATCTCTTTCAATTAAGAGCTGTATATTACACACACATTCTACTCCCCATACTATACACACAAATAATTTTTTAAAAACCCAAATGGAAAAAATAACCCCTCAAAATCTCCCCCCCTCCACAAAAAGAAAAAAAGGAGACACTTTTCCACCAACCAGCCGTGGTGCAGACAACAGACTTTCCCCCTTCAGGCCAGGAAATTAATTACGTGGGTGATGTTCCCAGGATTATAAAAGCTTTCAGGTGCTGCTATCAGCTAGCTTGTTTCTATTATAAGCACATGATAACCTAACAAATGAGCATGGGAGAGCAGCCATGTGCACAGTTTATGACCTAAAATCTTATCATGGGCAGGTTCCATGTATTTTCCAGGTGTGAAATATCATGGTTTATAGACTTTCACTACAGAGTTCACCTCCCTCCATCCTCTAAAACCTCCCCTGCCATCCTCCCTGAAAGCCACTGCCATGAAGCTGTAGATCACTGGTATGCAAACCTGGGAAGCTGAAAACATAGACTAGTTTTACACTCAACCCCAGCATAGTAGCACAAGGCAGAGAAGCAATTACAAGTCATGCTGTGCTATTCCTTCTTGTAAAGAATACAGAAAAAAGAAATTTTTCCAGTGTATCACATAAGAAGGAAACAAGATTTAGGTCCAGCCTGTGCAGAAGCCCGAAGGCATGCCTACAAGGGGATGCACTGTAGAAGGGTTCCTTGCAGCATGGCTAAGCAGTAATGTACAATTCAACAGAGCTCGGGATACATATTCAGTATGGCACTTATGGCCAGAAATAGCACAGTGGAGCTCACTGGCTTCATTGAGTGCAACATTCATGGTATTCATTGCATTTCCTGGTCTTATATGGGACACCCAGTAACAATTTCATTCCAGCCCTTACATACTAACATATCTGGAATTGTCTAGCATGGGTTTTCAGCTCTACAGAGTTGTAAAAGGAAATATCATACATGCTTAGAGTGGTGCAAAGGAAAACAACAATACTGATTGTCATAGGTTCAGCAGCAGCAGTCATTTTTCTCCTTCTTGGTAGCTGGTGCAGCACTGTGTTTTTGATTTTGGGCCTGGGAACTGTGCTGATAACACCAATGTTTTCAGTTACTGCTTGCTAATGTTTTGGTCTGGCCAAGGACTTTGAGTTTCATGCTATGCCAGGGAGGAGGGAAGCTGGGAGGCAGCAGAGACAGGACACCTGACCTAAACTGGCCAAAGAGGTTATTCCATACCACAGCACGTCATGTCCAGGATGTGAAATCAGAGGGCAGAGACCCGGAAGGGTGTGGTGGTGGTGGACTGGGGGTGCATGGCATGGTCAGGTTTTTGGTGCATTGGGGGTTTGCTGCTGGTGGGTGCATTGGCTGGGTCGGGCTTGGTGAGCAGTTGTATTCTCTTTCCTTGTATTTCTCTTGTATTATTACTGGTGGTAGCAGTAGTGATTTGTGTTATACCTTAGTTACTAAACTGTTCTTATCTCAACCTGTGCGAGTTGAATTCTTTTGATTCTCCTCCCCATTCCCCCGGGACTGGGGGAAGAAAGAGGGGGAGTGAGTGAGTGAGTAAAACTGAGTGGGTGGGGGGCTTAAACAACGACACTGATGTTACAGACAGCTGAATTATGGAAGCAATATCCAGTGCAGAATAAAAAACTCTTCCATGTCACTGGCTTGCCTCATGTACAATCAAAGACTCCGAAGCCCGGTACCAAAAGTGGTGCAGCAGCAGGACCAGGTACACAGCAGTTTCCACCAGCACATGTCAGCCCAATCCTGGTTTTGAAAGCCCTCTACAAAGGAAATTTAGCAGCAACCCCCACTGAGGACAAGCCAATGGACAACTGATGAATACCAGACTCAGGCTTCACTTGTCAAGACAGCGATCTTCACACTATAGCCTGCACACATTTGTGATCCTGCCTGGACTCCTGATTCCTGCCACATCCTGTGACAGCAATGTTTTTTTGTCGCTATTCTTAATGTAAATCAGTGCCAACAGGCAGCCAAGATATTGAATTAAAGCTGGAAAGAATATATCACTGGCTGTCAGGTTAAGCAGAGCATGATATCCTGTAGAAGTCATTCTAGTGAACAGGTGTTATGAAGAAGAGAAAAAAATCAGCCTCAGGACTAAGTTCCAAGTCAGGTCATATTTTGGTCCTCTTTCCCCTAGTTGCACATCCACCTCTGTCCCTGATATGAGTTTTAGAGGGTCACAGAGCCCATCACCCAAGGTAGATAACTATTAATGAGATGACCGGATTCTTAAAATCCTTGATACATACAACAGTTTTGCAAAATGTCACTGACAACAAACTGAACACTGGCTTTACAGGGTAGGTATAATCAAACCAGAAATGCCCATTGCCTCAGTCACTGTTACTGTGAGAGTATCATTCCGTACCCTACCACACCAGCTATAGTATCTGCTATATACTTTATTACAGCTCAGCCAGTGGCATGACACAAAGTGGAAGTCACGCAGCACTTCTCTTTAGAAAATTGCTGGGAGAGGCATCCTGGGCACAAAGGAATGGCTCAGAACAGAGTTGTTCAGAGGTGCAGGAGGTGACTGCATCTGCACCTTCACAGCTCTCACTCCCTTTATTTCTTCTACATCAAAACCAGTACAAACAGATAAGCTTTGTCCCACAATGCCATCTTATACTGCACATCACATATAGATTCAGCATCCAATCAATAGGTGTTAAATGACTAATAAATGGCCTGGAGAGTCAAACAAGATCAAAAAGGTGATGGAAGGGCTGCTGGCACTTCATGATACCTACCATTCAAAAGCACCTACCCATCTAAAATATACATATGCTCCAGGCTATATAGCTGCTACATACTTAAAACATCTGCTGATCATTTATATAATCTTTATACATACGTTAATAACAAGTTTCATCATTAGGTTAATAGCAACAATCTGTTCTTGCTTTGAGACTCTGTAGATGTACTTAGCAAAATTAACTTGAAGGGCAGGAAAAATGTGCCCCAAAATTTCCTACTGAAAAACTGCATTTTTAGTAGGAAGGTCAATTCTCTGGGGCAATGCTAGAGAAGATAGCTATATTTTTCATGCCCTTTAAAAAAATTCCACAAGTAGGAAGGCCATAAAAGTCTTGAAACTTACTTAACTAAAGGGTATTCCTGCATGACATGGCATTAAATTGGTGAACTTCAAGATAGTTAATGAATCTTAATATACATCCTGAGGACTACAAATGTATCTATGTATTCATTATCTACCCATAAATAAAGCAGCAAAATCTGGCCTTGTTTCACTGGGGGTTTGTGGTTAATAGATAAATATATACCTCAGAGCACTTCCTAGCTCTTATCTGAAAACCTTTGCACTGAAGATCACGTGTCTTGAGTTCCTAAAGCGTTGCATCTAGATATTCCTGATCATTTCAAGCATTCACATTTGGTATCACAGAGGATTACTTCACATTTAGTACCGATTTACCACAAGCTTGCACTTGATTAATGTGGAGGACTGCATCCAGTAGTAAGAAATCCCAGCTATTAAAGCACTTTTTGCAGTGGGCTCATTTGTTTAGGTGTTGCCCTTTTCCCTGCAGAGAGGAAATACAGAGGAAATGGGCAGCAGACCCTGGGGTCTTCTTTCTTACCTTCACCACTGAGCAGTGCTTCCTGGGCCGCAGTTTTTTTGCCCAAAAATGTATATATGGCTTCAAAGTGATTGGAAAATTATTCCTGAGAGAAATTCACATAATTATTGTGGATATGAGCTGCATTCTAAAGATGAAACTTGGATAATATGCAGCATGGACTCTCCTATCCTCCCCACACACCTTACAGTGCCAAGGATAGTGACCATTTCAGGAAAAACTGAGAAAATGGACACTCTTCGCTGTACTTCTAGCTTCACACAGGCTGGCTGGTGTGGAAGGCATGCACATGGAAATACAAGATTTACATTTGCTGTATTTTACATGGGAGAAGAGAGATCAAATAGGTGCTGGAAGACCCCCTGGACAGGGCTGGCCAGAGGGAAAGGAGCACTCTCATATCTCAGAACATGGTTCAGATGTTATTGGTTGATATCTAAAAGCAGTACGAAGAATAAATATAGAAAAAAAAAACAAACCCATGCACATGGCACTGGGTGGCTGCACAACAGAACTGCAAGTCTTTACCCCTCTGTCCTCTACCCACTGGATTAATTTGTCTGATGATTTAGCAAAGGTGCCATGATCACTACCGATAGCTATGAATGTGGGAACCTGGCAGCATTGCGCAATACACTCTATGCTCAAGGAGCCCCATTTCTCAGAGGCATTGAGGAGCCACAGGACCTGATGAGGTTTACAAAATCTGTAAACCCTTCTCTGTGCTCAGCTGTAAACAATTTATATCTCTAATTACCCAGCCTAAAAATGCTGGCAGGTAGTTATGCCAAAGTCACCAATCTGCCAGAAGGATCTGTGCCAAAGGGCACTGAGGAGCCCACCGTAACCTCTCTCTCCTCTCTGTGTGTGCAAGAGACTTTAAGGTGCATGCATGCTAAATGATCAGCACAAAACCACACTACCGAAAGCTAGGGTTTGTAGCAGCAAGAGGCTGGCTGCTAGTACACAGCCAAAGGCAGGGAAGAGACAGACTCTGCACCCACTCCAAACCCTCTGTGAAATTGCTCCCTGAGAATGAAGAAAAGGAAAAAAATAGTCATTCACTCTTTCAGGCATAAATATAAGCTAAATTTAAGCCATTCTTATCTACTGACTCACTACGGACTCCTGTGTGTATGAGCCTTGATTCCCTGGCCTGTCGCCGACGTGCTGTAAGAACAGGCAACTGACAGACCATTTTCCCTGGCAAAAAAAGATTGCACAAGGTCATGCCAGGGCTTCTCCTGAGAGCTTTCCAGCAGCGGTTCAGGAAGTCACTGAACTAGGAAATCTGCTAGTGTTTAGATCATTGCTGGGAGCAGAATACTGATGAGCCACTTCCAGAGCCTGATGGCAGCCTCTTCCTGAGGCAGCATCTCATTGTGTCACATAAAGCCCCAGAACTGAGTCCTTCTGGTCTTCTTCTGATGCATCTCTATCGACTTTGTAGAAGCTACTTTGCAGTTACATCGATTCATCTGAAATCAGAATCAGGTCCCATTTTGCAGTTCGGCATTTCTCCCCCAACAGGTAGCAAGCACTATTGAGCCAGATGGACAGAGATTGAGACCTACATTCCACAGACACCGCAAAAGACACAAGGCAGCAGAAATTCTCAGCCTCGTAGTTTATCATCTCTAAATGCTTAGAATTAAATTCTTGAATATAGATTTTAATTTTTTTTATTCCTTAAGCAAAAAGCTGTCATAAAGTGTATGACATTGCAATGCCTGGAATACTCGCAAGCTGCCAAACAGAGAGCCTGACTTTACTTTTTATGTATTAATTATGTCCTGCAGGTAGGAAGCTTTGCTTTTGTAGGACCACCTGCTAATGTCATTATAAAATGTCTTGTACTGAGTGAAAAAATGTGCTAAACTAGAGAGTGTCTATATAGACAGTAGCACTCCTGCACCACAGGCTCCTGCAGCGGGGCAAGCCCCCCAGGCTTTGGGGTAAGCCCATTGCTCCTTCCCTCCCCAGGGAGAGCAGCACAATTGAGATCAGTGGATCAAGGTGGGAGGAAAAGAGAACCCCCATATACGGCCACTAAATTCCTGCTAACACTTGTCCCTGCAAAAATCCATGAAGACTGCATTTCTTAGTAATATTGCAATGCCTTCTGCTATCAGAAGGGACTGCACGATGCCATTGCTCTTTATTGTGAGTTGGTTGCTCCTGCATCTCCTGCTGCGAGCATCAGACAGCCCTTACACACCTGCAGCAGAAGAGTCAGCAGGGCAGAATCCTGCTGCAGCCCCACGTCTTGTCCGGGTAAGAAGTTTGTCCAAAGCAGCATAAATAAAAGACACTTTCAGCAGCATCAGTTAAACAGATTGAGTCTTTGAGTCATCTGTATGAAACTGTCATCATTAGAACATTTCCGTCCCCGCCTCAACTTCCGGCTTAGCATATATACGTGATCTGCCATTAAAGCACTTATTTTGTCTTCCGGTAGAGTTAGCCAGAACTAAAATGAGCATTTACAGCACTCCCCCTCTTCTTAAAATTGCCCAGTGAAAAATTCATTGGGTTTATTAGCTCTCTGATCAAGCAGAAATTGAAGAGGGGCTCTGAAAACAAAGTCAGCTTTGTGGTACTTGTCAACAGAATTTTATTACTGTTTCAATCCTGATGGCTGTTGAGATAAAAGAAGGAGTTCCTTCAAATCATACAATGGATGTAACTTAATAAATGGTCAACAAAACTTCCATGAGCAAAAAACTCTTATTGTTCCCTTTTCTCCTCTCCTCTGCAGCCAAATGATTAATCTCACATGCCTCTCAACTCCCTGTATTAATCCCCGTCTGTGGCAATGGTGCCTACAGAGCAAACATAAGGATTCTGGGGAGATGCCATGTCTCCTTCATCCCCTGCTGTGACCACAGCTGCTGTGAGTTGATTGTCTTCTATTCATAACACTCCATCAGAGCTTCCTCTCCTCAACACTTCATGGGGAGAAAAGCTTCCAATGGGCACATTTTCTCTTGGGAGTTGCTGGGTCTTTAATCTGAACAGTTTGTGCTCATACACTCTCACACTGCCCTTTTTTTCTATGAAGCCAGCAATATAAGTTTCATCTCCATTTTCCAAAGCAAGGCACTTAGATTTTTAAGGACGTGCTTAGCTTAAAACAAGAGAATATCTGACAGTGTAACATTCCTGACCTTAAATTTTGGGCAGGTGGTTAAACATCTACCTCAATACTGACCTATCATGAAAAATAAAGATTATTTTCTGCAAAAGAATTGGAATTTACTCATTTATTTTCCTTGTAATTAATTCTCTCTCTTCCTTTATATATCTTTGTAAAACAAAATTACAATGTCTGGAATTATCCCCTGAGAAAAATGTCATGACTTGTTTTTTTAGCACCGTCTGAAATCTTCCACTCTCAAAAATGAAAAATAAAATGCATTTTAGACTTCTTATTAACAGGAAGAAATATGCTGACAGTTTAGCAATACGTATGAATTATAAGAGCAATAGCACGAAGACAAGCATTGAGAGATTTATAGCTGAAGCAGAACTGTCCACACAGTCCTGGGGCTCCCTTTTTCCATCCTGATTCAAACACCATCTGCCTTTGCCACTGCTTGGGCGAGTAGCTTAGCATGAGCTACATTCATCAATATTCTGCCACCTCATAAAACACTTCCTCAAAAAGGTGATTTCTGAATTTCTAACTGGGTTTCCTTATTTTGAGGGATTTCATAACCCTGATTTAAATTATTCAGAGCTCTCTTTTCCACAGAAGACTCCACTAACAGATACAACCACAAGAAAGTAGTTCAAAAGGCTTGTAAGGGTCTCAGTATAGCACCCAACTCCCCCAACCCCCCCCACCCCCACCCCCCCCCCGCAGCCAGAGAGGTGCTGGCAGAAATGACAGAAACTTTCAGATGGAAGCTGATGCTAAATCTCCTCTTTCCCATTCTGCGGGGCTAGGCGTCCCTTCCCAGCCTCCTGGCACCCTCACCTGCAGCTCTGCTGACTCAGGTGTATGCTGATTGCATCCTACTGGGCCCACAGATGATCATCATTCAATGCAATTTTCAGCTAGGCCAATTTTTAAATTATTTGGGGAACTATGATACTTTGTTCTGTAAATGCTTACCTGCTAAATATCAGATGCATTAGTTTCCCAGCATACTGAAAGAGAAATCTGTATATGAATGAATGGGAAATAGAAATGGTCTCTGGTATACAGATGCACACAAAACTGCAAAAGCTTTTGATCCAGACACTTGGAAGACATCATGTCATTTCTCTGATTTATCTTGTGTTGTTCTAGCTGCAGAATATAAAACCTTAAATAATGTCATAATTTTTGATGACCAGCTTTTATGAATTCCAAGGGATATTTGTGGAAACATTTCCTACTCAGCTTCTAATTTGATGGAGGTTATTCAAGACATGCTGAATATTTTTCTCTTTACAGATAAAACAGTCCTCCAGGAGGACATGGTAATAAAGAGTAAGTGAGGGAGTGTCATGGTTTAAGCCCAGTCAGTAAACTCCGAACCACAAAGTGCTCGCTCACTTCCCCCTTTTTCTTCCCCGACTCCCGGAGGGATGAGGAGGAGAATTGAAAGAATGTAACTCCCATGGGTTGAGGTAAGAACAGTCCAGCAACTAAGGTGTAACACAAACTGCTGCTGCTATCACCAATAATAATAACGATAAGGAAAACAACAAGGGAAGAGAATACAACCCCTCACCACCCACCAACCGATATCCAGCCCAACCCAACCAGCGATCTTGGCCTTCCAGGTAACTGCCCCCAGTTTATATAATGGGCATGACATGCTGTGGTATGGAATACCCCTTTGGCTAGTTTGGGTCAGATGTCCTGTCTCTGCTTCCTCCCGGCTTCCTGTGCCCCTCCTCCCTGGCAAAGCATGAGACTTAGAAACTCCTTGGTCACAGTAAACATTACTTAGCAACAACTGAAAACATCGGTGTTATCAGCGTTGTTCCCAGGATGAAAGTCAAAACCACAGCACTGCACCAGCTACTAGGAAGGAGAAAAATGACTGCTGCTGCTGAACCCAGGACATGGAGCCAAACTTGAAAACTTTAAGAAAAATTTTGAAAAAAGTCACAGGTGAAGACAAGGAGACGATTTTTGCATGCTACAATTTTTCTGTAGAATGAGAACTTCTCCAACAGCTATAAGTGCAGGAGAAATAGGAGCTTTCGGATGTATGGGGCTTTAGTGACTGCACTGATAAAATTACTCTCCCAACAGGAAGTGGCCTGCCACTAGTAGTAGTGCATGCTAGGTGACCAGATGAGACGCTTCACCCTTGTTTGAGCTCTTTCATTAATTTAAGATATATTTTCCACTTCTTTTATGAGAAACACGCTGTCCTTTGACTGCTTTGCTTCCATAACTTGTTTTTGTTTTCTATCTTCATTATGATGATTTGTAGCAAGGGTTGAACTGGAACTAAACTGAGACTATCAGCAGGATAACTGAAGGCTTTACAGGACCATGAAATGCCAACGGGAGCAGAATTACAGGCCGGCAGATTTAACATGCTTTGTTCCTTCACTATGCTTCTAGAGAACATCCCTGCAGGTACAAAACCCATGGCCTTGCCAGGTCCCAGGCATCCTGAGGATCGTATGAGCTTCAGCTGGAACAAAGCAGGAGAATGCTGAAGCAGCCAAAGCATTGCCCTGTTTCAGGCATTATTAAAGAGGTAATTTCAATTCTATTACCCACAAAATGAAAAAAGACAGGACTTCTCCTGCATCCATAGGAAAACAAGTCCTGTTCTAAAGGAGAAAAACCTGGGACAGTGGTGGGAGGGGAACTCAAGTCCATGTTCTGAAGAGATGTACCAGCTGTGCTATTTTGAAACAAGGGAAATAACAGCTGAATGGCAAGCACCTCTCTCAGCCAAAGCTGGGACATTTACGCTTTTGGAAAATAATTTCTCTTATTTATGATTATAGGGTTTTTCTTTTGAAAGAGGGTTTCATTCCCTAATTCCCACAAATTACTTGATGACAAGGGGATTGTTTTCCCTAAGCACATCTGTTAAGGGAAAGATTTCTGCAGACACCCACTTGCTACTGGCCATCTCAGCTTGCCCCACACATTCTCTCTCGAGTCGCTCTGTTTTTTTATTCAAAGATTAACAAAACAAATTAATGTAACTTTGCATTTACAGGGAGAATTTAAATACTGTATAGCTGCCAGTGTGATTTATCACAGAGGCCTCTGCCATGAGAATGTGCTTCAGACAACAAGTAAACAAGTTATTCCCTGTTTCCACCAGCAAAGTTAGACAATTTGGTCAAAATGCATGGTTTCCAGTATATTTTTCTGTGGAGCAAACCTATTGGCAGTATTATGCTTCTTTAGGATGGCATTCAAATGTAAAAATTGATTCTAATTGAATCTTTGTGGCACATAGGCAAAGTAAATGGGAAGAAAGAGTAATCTATGTTGAGATCTCATTACCACTAGATTTCAATATGTTCTTTATGAATCTAGTGAGCAGTAAAGGGATGTTTTAACAGAAGGTTTTGCATCTGCTACACTGGGAACCAACAGCAATTAATTTTGCAAATATTTATACATTTTATTTTGCAATTACTTTATGTTTTTTACTTCTTTGTAAACTAACAATTTCCATCAATATTGATTGGTGAAGACAGCTAGCAATTTGGCTATCCATTAGGAAACAACAGCAACAAAAAAAGAAGTTACTTTTCTTTATTTCTGCAGCCACTCATAAAAAAAGATTATGGTATCTCTCTTCAGAGCTGGAACAATGGAGGCAGCTGCTTCTCCTTTTTTTCATCAGAAGTCTCAGCCCTGGGCCTGGTCAGGCCAGGTCCCTATATGCTCAGTTCAAATGAGATTGCACTCTCCAGTTGATGAATTCATAGGTACACCACACTATTCCCACTTCTCTCAGAAACATGGAAGTTAAAAGCCTAACATTTGCTTTTGGAGTCATTTGTTCTCTTTGGGTAGCTTCAAGAAAGGTGTCAAGAATTTAGACACTCACAATTTAGTTTGTGAGTGTCCTTAGCTAGTCCAGATAGAAGGCCCCTGGTTAATGAGCGTAACACATTTGTAAGAAAAGGAAATCTCTGTTTACTCTAAGTCCTCATCAAGGATTTGCTCAGGAGACATGGTAGCCTTGTGAGTGTCTGGTGTCCACCATGCTGCTCTGAGCACCTCTGCAAGTATAACAGAGGCTTTTGCCACGTCAAGTAAATTTTTCAATTAGGGCAGTCTTGCTTCCACATCCCCAGTTTACTGCAGAAGAATAATTTGACAGGATTTCATTATACCACCTGTAGGGCTCTTGGCAAGTAAACATACTATAAAGTGAAAACAGCAGGATACATCCTGCAGACTGTTTCTCCTGTTCACTTTGCATTTTTCATTTCCCTGGAATGCTGCGTAGTGGTAGCCCTTTGCAATAACGAAGACTGTCATCTTTCTATCACTATTCTGTCAGCTGACTCTGGGGAATCAAGAATCAGACAAAAAGTACAGCTTTTCACAAGCCAGGATTGGCACTGCCCTCCTTCTGTCTGACAGCAAATCCCCAGATCTTCCATATGGGTTTATTATCCATAACAGGAGCATCTCCACTTTGCAGGAATGATTCAGGGGAGCAGGACACATGCAGTGACACTCCAGAAGGCAATGGCAGTCTGAGGAATGAGCCGTGAAGTTTGGGTCAATTTACTTAGCATATATGTCCTCATTTATATATAAATTTTGACTCATGCTTTTGTACATTAAATTTCTCTGTGAATAAAGCCACTGACTGAACTCACTCTCCAGATGTCGATCCTTACTGCAACCAGCTACTCCACAGTATAAACCCCAGCAGCAACCAATGCTACAGTCTTCTGAGAAAGACAAATTAAAAACTCACTGAACTTTCAGTCAAGAGGAAGCTTTCCCCTACCACACCATACTGAAGTTTATTCTTCACCACAGCATTCAAATCTCTACCCATTTCCATCCTATCTTCCCTCACCATTTTATCGGTGGTACCTAACAGGCTTGCTGGCACACATATCCTTTGTGCTATCCTCATGTCTTCCTCCAAAACATGACTGAAGATGGGATTATTAAGGAAGTACCTCTGGAAGAGTGAAGGAAAAAATAAATTTAAAAAAAAATGGTATGAAGAAAATGCCATCCAACTGATCCCTTTCCAGAGTATCAGCAAGAACTGGGTTAACGCAAACACAACTCTGGTGACCCTCACAAAGGAAAACATCCTGGGTGTTCTCTCACTGTTGAACAGTAAGAATACACTAGGCTAGCTGCAGTGACAGCTTCCTTAAATCAGGGCTTGATCTTACAAGAATATGCACCTCCCCATGTTTTTATTTATCCTTACCAAAAACATCGTGCAAACTGCCCCAGACAGACCCTGGAGCACACTTGTGTTGCACAGATACGCAGCGGCTGTGGGACTTGCTAAAGCACTGAGAATATAGAGGCAATGTGTGAAACCCTGGTCATCCTGGGAGACCTGCCAAATTGCTGAGGCTTGGAACTCCAGATTCATTCATCATGAAGACCTTGTCTACAAGGTAGTTTCTGTGTCAGATAAAAATCTATCTGACATCATTCTATTTTAGAAAGCACCATCCATCCAGAGTAAATTAACCTTTTTCTTTATAATCTATTTGGTCTGTCTTCAAAATGTGGCAGAACACTTTGTAAATGGGGATGTTACTGAAAACATCTTCCATATAAAAATTTTTGTATTCCCTCGTGTGCCTCAGCCACGAATGCTGCAGGCTCCCATTTCATGAGCATCATGAAATCTCTGCTTTACAGTTGGACTTAGTTATATGTCAACTGTCTTTCTAAGTACTGCTTTTGTAGAAGAGTGATTGAAATTACTTCTGTAATTGAGGAGGGCAGACTATTCTACTTCTTTGTTATAACCAGGAATTTGACAAAATATTTTTCTCAAAGCCTTTGGCCAGTAAAATTATTTAAGCTGTCAAGACTTCACTCAGGCAGTGCAAAAAAGGCATTTTCCTAGTTTAGAGTAATGACCAGAAAAGCCCCTATGCATCACTGTTTATTATACACCTCATTTCCTTCACTATAATGCTAATAACTAAACCAAAGTTCAAAGCCTGTGAAAGTCACATTTTCCTACACGGGGAAAGCAAATTTTGGTCATCTGAGCAGCATCTGAGAAGGTACAATTTAACTCTGGCAGGAATAGACAGCGTTGGGGACAGCTTCTGTCTTCCCACATCTGCTCAAGTGCTCCTATATGTCATTTCAGTAACACCTGGATTTCTTGAGGGCTTTTCTGAAGCCATACCAGACTCCTGCACCTTTTAACCTCCTTTCTACAGCTTGTCTGATTGTTTGCTTTTGGCTTTATCACAGGGCATTTCTTATCTCTTTGGGTGTCTTCATAAATTGAGAACGTTCACAGCAATGGAACTCCAGGAAATGAAAGGCAAAACAACAAGGTTTCAAAACCATGTGCTTAATTTCACAGTTCAGTTCCCAAATATGGAAGACAGAAATGTCTCTCTCATGTATCCTCCAGCCTCCCAGGCCTACATTGGTCAGCAAATTACACTCATCAACTACTTAACACACATTCTTATAGATTAAACTGTCAGACCAGAGCCTATTAAAATGCCACCTGACAATGCAAAATTTATTAAAAGTTTAAAAAAATCCCTATATCATCAATTACCTGGCCCCAAGCCATTTCATTGCAGGTGACAAATATTTGGCAGTTGTGGTTTAACACACACTGAGAGCACCCACATGTAAAAACTTCTAAGGTTTGAATTCACTTCAGAAGGGTGAGGATTTCACTTGTGTCGCTCAGGAATGCCTCCACCAAGGTTAGCAGAACAACTCTGTGGCAGCAGAATTAGACCCCGTATTTTTCCAAATCTTACTATCTTCTCCCAACTGTAGCAATGGACTTGCACATTTGCAGCTTTTGTCTTTGCACTGCAGTTTTTCTAACAGGCTAAAGTGGAGGGGGAGAAGGTTTGAGTAGAAGCTAGCCCCTGGAGCTTCAGGCTATACCTAGGATGTGTTTTCATTAACTTTGCAATAATTTTTCCTATACATAAGCAGTCAAATAGCATGGTCTGGTACAGGTAAATATCCTACTGTATTAATGAAGCTTGAAGCAAAAAGCATTGCTAGAGCAAAACCACATATTTACAAGCAAAATCAGGAGGAAACATGTCCTGGGGGAATCACCTGCCACATGAATCATCTCACAATAAACTGCACTGATATGCCACAATGGTTTGAATGCAGGTTAAATCAAAATAGCAAGATGAAATTAAAACACTTCACTTCTGTGATGGTCTGATTCATCTCTGCTGATAAAAGACTTGAGGCGCCACTTAAGCTACAAAACCTGGGGTTACTTTCTCCATGCTTTGTGGATTTAAATACATCTGAAATCTTAGCAGAATGGTTAATTGTGGCAGATTTTTCCTGTTCTGTCTCAAAAACAGTATCTCACAAAATCCTGGCTGGCAAGATGCAGGCCTGGAGTGCAGGCTGCAGTCCTCAAGTGCTGAGGAGCACCCCAACCCTGCAGCCTGGTTCAATCAAGCTCTGCAGCAGCACTCGGGGTACAGCCTTTAGAGAAAGAGCAAAGTCTGCCTGTATATTACCAGCTTTAATTTCACACTAGATTAACTAAACTATTGCAGCTCTTCCGTCTTAGTATAAAGTAACTCCTGTGAGAAACAAAACATTCCCTGGTACCTTGTAATGAGCAAGGTCCAGCCAAGTAGATTTCCTCTTGAGCCTTTAAAATACTGATTCACTTTTTTGAAACTACTGCAGAACCTGTTTGGGTTGAAGATGAATGTAAAAAAAAAGCAATTCAGCGATGCCACCCATGCTTTAAACAACCTTTACCGTCACCTTGAGAATGTCAGTGCTTTAATTTATCAGGGACAAAATATTATTTACAATCGGCAGTGACTTCAACTCATTTGCAGCTTTCCCAAGTAAGGGCAGAGGAAAGGAATACACTAAAGTCTTGAAATGGCAACCATCCTGCAGTACTGTCATG
This sequence comes from Myiopsitta monachus, assembly GCA_017639245.1. Classification (NCBI taxonomy): domain Eukaryota; kingdom Metazoa; phylum Chordata; class Aves; order Psittaciformes; family Psittacidae; genus Myiopsitta; species Myiopsitta monachus. The sequence continues at coordinate 49,156,215 of CM029917.1, forward strand.
GGCACTCCTTGCCCTGATTTCTTAAGGCTGACTTCCTTGGTAGATTAGAGAAACTGGTAGCTAGGGTTTGTGCTTGCATGCATGGACCTGATTCCCCCATCCGAGATAAATCTCTGCTACACATCCTGGCTATATTTTTGTATCACATTTCTTTGCCATCAGTAATTCCTTTCACAGCTGCATTTACAACCAGATTTTCTTTTCTTCAGAGCTAAAATTGAAAATGCTGCAAAGCTACGGATTAGCAAAACAAGGCCCCATCCTTGGCACAGCACGCGGCTGCAATTTCATCCCCAAGATTTGGCTGCTCCACTTGAATTCTGCTTTTGTGTTTCATGACATCAACAGAAACATCTCTGAATCGTGCCTTACATTCAGTTACAGACAGCACTCATTATTATCTGGCTTTTTGCAAAACAGCATCTCTGAACATATCCCCAGTGCACTGGGAAGAAAAGCCTGGACAGGGTTGGAGGAGCGAGCAATGCTTTCTTTTTATTCTACAGAGCCACAGTGAGTGTATTTAGTCCCCAGAAATCCGCTTCAGCAGAGGTAGCGCTCATTCAAAACCACTATCAGGTACAGTGCAGGTCAATGGTGGCTGTCACAAGGTACTGTGAGATGATGCAGGCTGATTATTTCACATGAAGCACATCAGAAACTAGAGTGGTTCCGGTAATTTATGCTTCAAGAAAGTTGGCTGTGATTCATCCCTTTGTTCAGGAAGTTCACCCTGAGCACTGACTACTCAGGAGCAAGGGTCTGCCACGATTTCATGCAAAGGAAAAGGCTCATTCACTCTTTGCAGACATGGCTTCATCCCAGAAAACAGCAAGTTTTCTTGTATGAGAGGGTTATATTTCATGTTCTGCTAAGGCAAAATAAATTATCCTTATTTTTCACCAGCCCTCAGCTCCAAAGTCAGACACATTAACAGCTGCGATTTTTGCTTCTGACAACAAAGGCCTAACTGTGCCCTCAGAGATTTGCACAATCCGGCTGATGCAAATATGCTTTTCCATCATGTTCTGCTTCAACTGAGGATGATTAAGAACAAATTTTGGCCAAAGATCATGTTAGCAGTTATAACTCCTTTTAAGTCCATCCCACAGCTGGGGGGATAAGATCATGCTCTTTGGGTTTCGGAACACTGGGGGGGGGGAGGGGGGGGGAGGGATGGGGGTGGAATGGGGATAGGGGGATGTGTTTGTAGGTAACATTGTCCCGAGAGGCAGAAACAAACCAGTTTTGCCGGGGAGCCCCTTCGCCGCTCCCTCCCGCGGCCGCGACGCCAGGTGGCAGCGCAGCCCCAGGCATGGGAAAGTAGGAAAAAGGAAGGAGGAGGGAAGGAAACGGAAGATGGAGGCGGAAGGGCAGCGGATTTCCAGCAGGCTGCCTGAAGGGAAATCAGCCGTGCGGCGGCAACAACCCCTTGCGATGCTGGTGTTCCCGACCCTTACAAAGAGCAGCTCCAGCAGCCGCGTGGAGGGGCTGGCATGGAGAACACGGAAACGCAGACATGGGCACAGATGCAGGCACATGAACACAAATGCATAGGTTATTTGTTCCTTCTCACCCCCCAAAAAGCTTATTGCTAATAAAGCAAGCAACGCATATTTCAGAGAAAAGCTATCCTTCGAAACAGATAGCAGTGAGAAGCAAAGGTTATACTTAGGAAATACAAGAATGGGCCATTTCAGCACTTATAACTTTTTGCCAACTTATTTCCAAACCCAGAAAAGCCTAGAAATCAAGTGGAAAGGGTTGCTTTGTGTGCGGGAGGAGGTGCAGATTGCAAGTTCATCAAACTCCAGGGTGAAACCAAAGAAGCATTTGCCTCTTGTAACTCCATTTAAAAGACTGTTCTGGTCCCACACAATAAAATCAGAAAATTACCAACATATATACTCTCCTTGCCAACTTATACCCACCTGGTTTTCCCTTGATATTGGTCTCTAAAACACATTCCCAAGTCCTTTTTTTCTGTTAAAGCTACTGTATAATCTTAGCTCCTCCCAGCCTGTGTCTTTTGGCTATACTGAGCAAGCTGCAAATTGGCCTTTCCTCTCCTGAAACTGATAACCTTCAATGTCAACAAATTCACCTTTTCACTTTCACATAAGAGTTAGTTGCAAGTTCCCAGCAGCTCCTGCCTCAGGTGCTCCCAGGGCTAGGGATAGCCCAACTTCTCCTGCAGCTTGTCTTGTACCTGCTCGAGCTGCTTAGAGGGACAGAATGGACCTGTGGTCACCACCACCCTTCAGATCAAGGGTTTTGGCAATGCTTTCAGCATTCAGATCATTCATTCCAATTCAATGCCAATCAGCATTCAGATGCCATGCAGGTGATATGCAGCAATTGTGCAAAACAAGGCAACTTTGCCCTCAAATGGCCCATCAGGTTTAAAACCAATGATCTGACCTCTGCAGAAGAGTTGGTCTTGAGACCTCAGCAATGTCAGCTCCCATAATTACCTCAAATACTCCCCAGCCATCACCCTTGGACCACATGGCCCCCTCCACCTCCATTTGCTGAGGATTTCAGGACTTGTTTCCTCCTGGCTCCTTCCTCCTGTAGTTCCAGCAAATTTGAAGATTTTATCTTGTGCATTTCTGTTAACAGCCTTTCTTGGGGAGCTGGATATTCACCAAGCCTTCCTTGGCTGTTGACCTGGCCTTATGTTTGCCAAGCATACACTGTAGCAATCTAACCACAAAACCCAAACGGCGCAACAGGCATACTCAGTATCCCACACCTCATTTCACAACCTAACAGACAAAGGCCCTTTTCCCCATTTCCCACACGTATAATTTCTCTGCATGCTTTCTTCCCACATCAGCATTTCATGGCATTGGTGCTGGGGAGGTGGAGATGAACTCCTGTGGAGCAGGGACTTTTGTGGGAAGTTGTTGTGGCTCCAGATTTCTTACGGGGCTAGCCCAAGCAAGAGGAAGACAACACAAATAAAGGCAATGAGGAGAGGGCAGCAGTGCTTCAGTATTTGTAAGAATGTTGGTATTCAGCTCAACTGAACTGAATAGAGCTGACACACCAAAAAAAACTGTGAAAAAGAACTATACTGTTTTGTTCTGCATGACTGGTACCCTGAAATGGATAATAATCTCTCTCACACAACACACCTGTTTGTGACCCTGTATTTGTCAGGGACTGGACACAGTGTTCTTGCAGATCTCCCAGCCTGAGAATTAGTTGTTCTGTACATAGAAATTTCTGAACCGTGCAGATATGGGAGACTTAAAGACCTATCTCTTGAAATCCAGATTGCCAATGGATGATAAAGGTGGACCTACAGCTTTGCCTTCACTTCACAAAGATCATGGTGATTCAGGCAAGTTGGCCTTTATATTCTAGTTAAAACTATAGTTCACAGTCAGAGAGCTAAAGGCTTAGGAAATTTATCTTTAAAAGAGTGTCAGAAATTATATGTTGCTTAAGTAGGTGCTCTCCTGAAGCCCTTCAGACTGAACAAGAGTATGTTCCTTTTAACTTGACCTAACAGCTGGGCAGCCTCCAGTCATGCTCATACTCACAGCTCCTTTATTCCTTTATTCCCGACCCCTATACTGGGATTTTGCCAGTATTCCTGGCCATTGGTATGAGAAAAGGAGTGTTTTCTCCCAGCAGGAATCTGCAGCACAGCCATCCCTGCACTCCATCCTTGAGGGCTCCCACATGGCAGAAGAAAAGGTAGAGAAGGGAAATGCCTTCTCCTGCATCACCCTCAACAAGAGACCTGGCTGTTAATGACACTGGGGGAAAGATGGAGCAACACAGTCTTATTGGTAGCATATTTCTTTGTAACATAAAGAAATAAGTAAACTGGTAATCCCCAAAAATTCCCACTGCAGAGAAAGAAAGATCACATTTTAACAGAGGTGGGACAGCAAGCTGCTAAGATGTAGGTACATATTAAAAAATATATATAAATGTTGCACAGAATGGTACAGGTCTAAAGCTCACTAAATTGTTCACAAAATGGCAGCCAGGAACATCTGTGGCACTATTTTATCACAGCCAAGAGCACAAGGGAGAGATATGGATGAGCATGGGGAAGACATAAGGGGATCCATGAGGACCCCCTACACAGAACATAACATTACCCAAGATCAACCAGTGTGTGGTGGAAATAGTCCCTTCTGTCCTGGAGCAAATGGGAAAATCTATGCATTCCTAAAGATTGTGTCCTGGCCACAGGAGGGCCACAGCGCGCGTTTTTTGGGAAAGAGACCTGAAAAAGGGTTCAAGGACATAGGGAAGTAGGAAGCAGAGTTGAAAGGCAATGCAACGGTGAGACAGCCCTAGACCTGAACTACTGTGAGCTTTCACAAACATGCTCCTCACACCATATGACGAAAAATCAGAGAAAGGAGTTTGCTTGCTTCCACATGCTTGCTCTTCCTCCCTTACCCCTCAAGAATTTTCTGTCTTAAAACAGTGGCAACATCTCAAATGTATCAAGGTCTGCCCTCCACATGGGAAGCCACACAGCTGGACATGCATTGGCTTATATTACACAACTGGAAGTGTCAAAGTTTCCCAACAGCACAGTCCTTTCCTCCCACACCCAGGAAAGCAGGACTGCTCAGAAGCTGTCTGTAAGAACGCATCGGGTGAAATTGAGTCTAGACCCAAAAGAAAGAGACAGGTTTTCCTCCAGAAGATCAGCAGTCAGCCTCTGCCTTTGTCTTACTCCTGAGAGGACATACTTGATCAAGAGCCTCAGCTGATTCCTGCTATCACCATGCAGTACCACCAGTCCTCTGTCCCGTTTCCAAAGCCCCTTCAGAGTAGCTTCCAGAAGAGCAAGTTATACAGGCTATATCCACCCAAATAAATTTCCTGATGGGCAAGGGTGGAGAGGGTAAATTACAGGCAGGATTTTGGTGGATCATTCCTCTTCCTGGATTACAGCCCCTGGGTCCATTTCCCACATGAGATGCCTTTGGTCTTCACACTAATGAAAGAGCTCTATTTCTGAGGAGAGGTTGCTGGCCAAGCTCAGCATGGTAGGACTAGACCATCTTCCTGGAGCTACCCTCTAGCAGCTGTCGTTGATGTTACCAGCACAGAACAGATCTGGGTTGTTTGTTCTTCCCCTTTTCCTCACAACACAATGATGAAAGAAAGCAGGAAGAATACTGATCAACAGTGAAAACAAACGGAAAAACAAGTGCTCATTTGACCTACTCACTGGTAAAATTTTGATGTATGGCTGTTCTGGCCTGGCTGGGCATGATGACGAAAGGCAAGCAGGCAAGCAGGAAAGCAGCACCAGCTATGGCTAAACAGCTGCTTCTGGCCCTGGAGTCAGAGGTCACCAGCAGGCTGTCAGCTCTGCCAACATACACCCACAAAAGCAGAAGGCATCACCCTACCTCTGGTGTGATCTGAGAAGATGCCAGCTGGAGGGTAGGGCATCCCAAAGGCTGCTGGCAGAAGCTGCCTGTGCCCCTTCCCCATCCAAAGGACCACAACATGTGGTGGAGGAGGAAGAGTACTCACCACGTATTCTCAGGATGATAGTAGTCAAGAATGGGCAATTTCCTGAGGACTCAGTAATGATGAAAGAAGCTAGTGGCAAGGAACTTGGTCACAGGTCTAGGAATTATCTGTCCTAAAGGAAGTTGCTTTTATACAATCTGATCGAGGATGACAACTTTTTTACAACTTAAAGTTGTCTTACCCATGTTGTTACTCTAATCTTCATAACTGAAAGCTTTATTTCTTCATGCAGTTAAAAACTTTCAAGGGCAATCCTATCAGTGGTCCCATGGTTAGGCTGGAATGCTTTCTGTTATTTGCTCAAGATGCTCTTCCTCACAAATGAGGAGGCAGTGAGCTGTGGTTGACAGCAGAATGAGTGGCCAGCAGCAAGGAGTCCTTAAAAGAGAACACAAAAAGCTCTTGCACCTAACTAGGATCCAGTAAAAAAAATTGTTGCCTTTGTTGTATCCTGCAACCAGTCACACTACAAAGTCCATATGATTTCATCTGAAAAAAAAAAAATCTCCTAACATTTGGTTTCCTTTTTTCAGGAAAGTAATGGAGATTTTTAATTCATGCATACTTTTTCAGGGTCACCAGAAAACCCAATACTGCACCTTCTTCTGGTTCATCAGACAGAAGCTGTAGAGCCAAGACCAACAGTAAGGAAAAAGAAAAGAAACATTTCTTTCACCAGGAGGCTTGCATGGTTGAAAAGCATCATCTGCAATGAAATCAAACAACCTAACTTACAGTCTTAGAACTGAGTTTGGAAGCATTCCCTGGGATGACAACCCCTCTCCACCAGAAAGCCAGCAGAGCCCAGCCAGGACAGAAGGGATACACAGGAGATACCTAAGCTTTGCATACAAACATAATTGGGAGGAGTTATTGGCACAGCTTCTGGCATAGTGATGGTGCCATCCAGGAAAGCAGTACCAGGAGGACTGGTAGATACCAAAGACCTTCAGCAAAGTAGCAAATCGACACTTGATATGCACAAAAACTATACACACTAAAGCTCTAGTGACAAAGGTTGCTGCAGACAGAGACACATAAAGTTAAGACTGGAAAAGTGGGCACAACAGTGAAGACCCTCTTACGAATATACGCAAATACTTTAATTCCTTATAGAGCTTTATTTCTAATATATATGTATTTGTTGTCCTTACGAGGCATTTTTCAGCTCCGGGAGCGGTTGTCTCCTGGAGCTGAAAAATATTTTCCTTCCTCTAAATCTCACAGGAGTTAGAAGAAGGGAATTTATTCAAAGCCTGTACCTGAGATTATCACATATATACTGCTTGATTACTTGTTGAAACTAAGGTGTCTACATTTAGAATGAGAACATTTTCTTCCTACGAAGCTGCCAAAGGAATTCAGTGCATCTTTTCACAATGAACTTTGAAAACTACCATGTAAGTTTAGCCACCCTATGAGAAGTACAAATGCCAAGAAAAAATACTACAGGAGCATCCAAAGTGGAGATCAAGCACCTCTTTCCTCCCTTTATGGGGGTTTAGTATTTAGTCCAAACTTGTCATGAAAATTCTGATTAATGATCTTTAAAGCTCAATACCACTACAGATTCAGCCTGTAACTGAAACTTAAAAACCAAGCCTAGCAGTCTGTCTTCAAGCAAGCAATACCAAGGAAAGAGGTAGAAGATACCAAGGAAAAGGATAAAAAAAAAAAAAAAAGGCAAGAAAAAGGACAAAGTTTTGATGTAACAAAAGGGGAACTTGCTTCACAGTTCTGGTTAGCTATTTCTTTTCTCACATTTTGTGGAGCTAGGAAGGTCTGCAAACTTTAAACCTGAGACAGAATATAATCTTGCAGATTCATCACGTACTTGCAACATTCAGGCATCTAAACCAAAGGGTTCCCTCTTCCAACCCAAAACATTCTATGATTCTTGATTCTTGCTGAAGCCTTGTCCTAAATCATAGAATGGTTAAGGTTGGAAGGGACCTTTAAAGGTCACCTAGTCCAACCTCACTGCCATGGGCAGGGACACCTTCCACTGGACCAGGTTGCTCAGAGCCCCAGTCAACCTGACCATGAATGTTTCCAGGGTTGGGGCATCTACTACCTCTCTGCATAACTTGTGCAAGTGCCTCACCACCCTCAGCATAAAAAAATTTCAATTAAATCTGTCCTGTCATTGCAGGCCTTTGTCAAAAGCCCCTCTCCAGCTTTCCTGTAGCCTCTTTAGGCACTGGGAGCTGCTCTAAGGTCTCCATGGAGAGCCTTCTCTTCTCCAGGCTGAGCAAGCCCAGCGCTCTCAGCCTATCTCCAGAGCAGAGGTGCTTCCGCCCTTGCAACATCTCCATGGCCTCCCCTGAACTTGCTCCAGCAGCTCCATGTCATCCATGTGCTGAGGGCTCCAGAGCTGGACTCATGGCAACAACTTAGATTAATTGCATATTATGCAATACAGTCTTTTATTTTCATGAATCAGCTTAAAATGTGCTGGTCTCTGATTTTCTTCTGAGCTCCTTTTCCATTGGGAAAGGCACGTGGATGAGTTCTGCTTTGCTTTCACGTACTATTATTTTAGATTCTTTCATTATGCCAGGTTTATGAGGTTCCAATAACCACTCCAGTTGAGGGAGTGGTTAATCCAGCCTCATACTGGTACAACATATCTTTTTTTTCCTTTTGTTTTTCCTCAGGCCAGTTTCCTTTCCTCTCTTTGTCCATTTGTGGAATGATCTTTTGTCTATTTTATCTGTTGAGAGAGGCCGAAGCCTAAGGAATCAGAGAAACTTCTCATCAAATGACTTGTGTTGGTTTATCCCTAAGCACTGGGCTTGATGCACATGCATCAAGACATCCCAGAGGATGCTGAGCATTTTTATACTGACTGCTCGCAATGCATCTCAAACAGCCACTTACTCAAAGCATCCTCTCTCCTGCTTCACCTTTGCCACTTCTGGTTTTGAATAACTGGTGCAATTCTCCATGTTCTTAGAATGCCAGCACAGATAAACATATAAAACTCTGCTTATATCTCTCCCAAGTTAATTATTACACGGCACAGCCTAGTCGGTGCAATGCTGTGTCAGGCAAAGTGAGACAAACACCCACTCCTCCACGGTTTCCTAATCTCAGCTTTACCAATTTGCTTTCCATGATGAAAGATTTCTCTATAAAGGAGTAAACTGTCTATACCCATGCATTTACCCACATTATTCTACAGTCCTTGTAAGCAACCTCCCAGTTTTACATGATGTGGCCAGATTACTTTTTCATAACAGAGGCTAGAAACATAGATAACAAATCAAACCCCTCACCATTAGTTTGCCCTAGGTGATTCTTAAATATGTAGCGATGTAGGAAAATGTTTATTTCCATGGAACTCAGATAATGAATTATATAAAACTCATGTAAAATCTGGTTTTGTCCTGCAGTAATCAATCACAAGCAAATCAAGACAAATGGGTGCACACCAAAGCAACTCCTCTCCATCTGTGTTATCACTATTGGTACAGAGATGTACTGAGATGTATTCCAGTCTCTTAGCCTGGAATAAAAATGTTTATATGCAGATTTATTTGGATTTGCAGAAGTTTTCTCTTCCCATGCAGAAAAGAAACAAGAAGAAAGAGAAGAGGAATCCCATGCCTGCAACTACAACTCCAGTGTAGTTGCAGGGGCATTCACTCCCAAGGGTTTACCTGTATAAGTATCTTGGCATTTAAAACTGTTTCAGTAACTTTCACGGAGAAATGCAAGATAATCTAGGCTTGTCAAACTAAATGATCAAGCATCTCCATATGTTGAATGGTGTGAGTATCCTTATGTAAAAGCCTTCTTATATACCAGCATCCAAATTATTTCTTCTCTATCAAGTATTGTCATGAAAGGTCTCAAAATTTCTCTACAGAAATGCCCTGAAGAAGGCAGAAGTTTAGTAAGAGGGCGTTTTTAGGTTATTTTTGCAATATGGTGAGATGGAGTAGTACCAGAACAAGGACTAACCAGTTATTCAGCATTTTGGCATGCTGAATGTTGAACATATCCTATATAAATAAGATACATCCAAAGCAAAGTTTGAGGTTAATCATAGATATTAAAGTGGGGATTCAGCAGCAGGCTCAAGAGACAACAGGACATACTCAGTGAAAAATCTGAAAGGGTCCTACAAGGATGCCAGAATGAGGCTCTTCATCAGGGACTGTAGTGATAGGACAAGGGGTAACAGGTTAAAACTTTAACAGGGGAAGTTTAGATTGGATAGAAGGAAGAAGTTCTTTACTGTGAGGGTGGTGAGGCACTGGAACAGGTTACCTCAGAAAGTTGTGAAAGCTCCATCCCTGGCAGTGTTCCAGGCCAGGTTGGACAGAGCCTTGGGCGACATGGTCTCGTGTGAGGCATCCCTGCCCATGGCAGGGGGTTGGAACTGGATGACCTTAGGGTCCTTTCCAACCCAAATCATTCTATGATTCTATGAATCAGACAACTGTTAGTGAGATGAAGACGTTACATGATCACTCATTTTATGATGAGTTGACTACATCATTATAAATGGAGTATTACAAAGAAGGCAGCCCTGAGCACCTGGGTAGACCTGTGACAAACATAGCCTTTGAAAATACCACCAGATGTTTATTACACTGTTTGACTGCCAACAATCTTCATGCTCAACTGCAAAAAGTTTGTCTGTGTTGCTTGCTTTAGCACTCCTCACCAGCCTCAATTCTAAACACCTAGACATGCACTTATTTCATAAACATATAATCATACTAGCATTAAAAAGCCAACTAATGCCCTGTGCAGCACAATTGTTCTCTGTAAAATGATGCATTTGTGTGTATTTTCATAGACTGGTACTTCCATGACAGCACTTCTGATCTCACTGAAGACTGCTGTTTGTGGTTCAAACACCAATCTAGCACACTTTAATCATGAGATCCTTCAATTTGTATCTCCCCAATTCATGCTGAAGTGTACAACACTTTTCCTGTGACAGAGCAATTCCTGAACAGTCTCACAATGACTTTCCAAGGAAGTTTTGGTACTCCCCATCTCTTAATTTTCCTAACTGCTATGAAATACCTTAATAATATAAACCTCATGTATCCTCTTAGCCACAAGGAACATGTGAAGACAAGAGTAACTTCCAGCAAATACTTTGAGATATCCCTATTTTTAAAGACTCCATCTCCTCAACATATGTAAAATACAGTCTTTTGTAACCAATTTTGTTTCCCTAGAGTAACTGAGAAGACAGACATGCTCAGATTTTTGTTATTTTCTAATGAAATAAAATTTAGCACTCCTTGTGTTTTGTTTAAAAAAGCAAACACACCCACACCCTTGGAAAAATTACTGAAAGATATACATTTTGTTAGGATAAATAAGCCTAAACTGGTCTGCAGTATTTACCAAACAATGGCAGAAGGCTGTCTTGGCAGATTAATCCAGTTTAAGACCATCTTCTCTGTTCAATGTATAATAAACAGTATTGAACAAACAGGTAAGTTAAACCTTAGACTTAGTAACATGATCCAGTATGCTGTCTGAAGTTACACATGTATTTTTAAATACGTCTTTTTAACATTCCTTCAGCAATCTGGCTGATTTCATACCATGTGTTTATACCATGTATTTGCCATGCCATAGAATAAAATCAAAACATAATTAGCTTGATGAAAAATGGTATCTTTCAAGAACATCAAAAAGATTATCACAGAATAGTATTAAAAATCTGATTTTGCAAGTGATCTGGGGAATAAAAAAAAACCCTGCTAGCACATTTGCTGATTTCCTTAAACTCTGAACTCTTGATAACCATTTCCAGAACTTATTTCTGTAGGTGATAATTAAACTGCTTTCTTCTTGAATTATTGAGCTATTCGAAGGAAATCAGAACACCAAAAACCTTTGGCAAGTGCCCAGCTGTCTCAATGCCCTGAAAATCTGTATGCAAGTGGCACTTGTTTTCTCCTGTGGGTATTTCCTGTCTGCTAATTTTGCCCAGAGGGCATTTGATCAAAGTTGCTCCCATTACCTTCCATTCCATAGTTGGGAGAGTGGTGAAGCCCATTCAGAAAGCTGTGTGAGGGCTGCAGGTTCCACAGCTGGGCTGTGCTGCCCAGGGAGTTGTGCACACCTGCCCAGCAACAGCTAAGAAGTGACTTATTTTGTACCAGTTCTACTCTCCTCCTGTCAGACATGTTTTGTGGAAATGTTCCCCCCCCCCCCCCATTATCCACCCACTTCATCTAATACAGGTTTCTTTATTACTGCAGGGGGTTAAAATGAAAAGTAGCTATATTATCAGATCATATCTGAACTCAGAAGAAGGAAATTTTGAACACAACAGGCATTTCTGTAGTGGATCAGACCCATCTGGAAGTTTGGTAATACAATTAAATAACAGCAACTTCCTCTTTTTGCAACTGAATTGCAGCATGTTTATAGCTACAGAGACTACTGAGAAATCGATCATCCCATCTAATATCACTGTCAAAAGACTTTTAAATTTTGCTTTCAGAGAAACAGGTAGAAACTAACACATAAGAGATAAAACACACTTTACCAGGAACGTTCATGTACACTTCCCAATATTTAAAGTGACATAAGAAAACTCAGGTTAAGCATTCCATCTTTCAATTGATTCAACTGATAGGGGAAACGGATCTCCATTCACAAAATATAGTCATTTTAGTTTCACGTATGTATTGAGCATCATGATATATATGGAGAAGAAAGAATCTTTATATCCTAGTAAGTATCCACATTAACATACACTCACACACACTGGGCACCTGAAAATAAACAGCACTCATTTGAACAAAAACATATGTGCAACAACAGAATTTCTCTATTAAATCCATGTTTATTGCTTAAATTTTATCACAGTGGAGATTAAATTATGCTTAATCATCTGGTCAGTGCTTTTTTACCTTCTTCAATGCTAAAAAAAAACATTTAAACCAAGTCATTCATACACTCTAAGTCTTATTACCATCCCACCATTCATTGCCTCTGTGTGCTCCTCTAGTTGCCACAGACTTCAAGATTGTAAAAAGGTATAGCTAATAGGCTTATTTATACCATTTTCTTCAAGTATTCAGAAAGCAGTACAAGTAGCTGTACTGTATATGAGAAACATATCTGTACTGTTATTTATTGCTATAGGATAGAGGCTCCTGATGGAATGATAGTGAAATACTGCATCACTGTGTATGAAGATGATCTCAGCATCCTGTAATCATCACAACTCTTCCCATGTTAGTGAACAACACTAGATAGATGGGTTTCTTTCCTTTCTCCTTCAGGCATGGGATTTCAAACTACAAATAAATAAAGCATACACTCACAACACGTGTAGTGCAAATTCTAAGTAAACAGAATGACATGGAAACAAAATCACAGTTGCCAACTTTAGTACAGCAGGGCAGTCATGATTTTATGCCCAGTGCCCTGCATCCCCACCCTTGGTGCACACCACCACCAGCAACCCATGCCGGCAACAATGTTTGAATGAGGGGGAAGAGGGGTTGAAAGAGGGGTTGAAAGAGAGGTTGCAGGGGAAAGGGGAGATGACCACTACTGCAAACCCTGTTCTGGGGCAGCCAGGCTTCACTCCATGCGTCACACCAGCCCTCGGAAGGAAGGAGAGGAGGCAGGCTAGTCAACCACCCAGCAAGCAGCCCCACATCAAAGAATGTGGTTTGGCAACTCTGTGAAACATGGATTGCGTTGCCCAGGCTAATAGAAGGTAATATTTTTCCAGATACAACCATTGAAAGAGAACATCTACAACACTGTGATTTGGAAAGAACTTAATAATAATGAGAATTAACAAGAAGAGACATTCAGCTCTGGGGTGATGGGATGCTTGTTTTTTTTTTTAAACAAACCCCAAGTAGCAGTTTGATTCTTCACAGCTCTGGGCCATTACAAAACCATCTGCATTAAGCACAGGGCTAGTTTTCTTTTTGTTGTTGCTGTTGTTGTTTCATTTATTTGTCTTAATTATGCAAATCTACTTCCCACACAGCCATATTTTAAACTAAAATAAAACTCCCTAATATTTTCATGGCATATATGCAGAGAAAGGCAACAAATAATTTTTTTAATAAATTCAAAATTAGGACATTGTAGAATTGCTCAAGACCCTTTTCTCCAAAGTACTAGTAGTGAGCAGAAGAGTCATGCAGCTTATCAGTAAAAAAGAGTACCTATTTTTGCCATTTTTCTTCAGTGCTCATTTTAAGTTTGTTGGTTTTTTGTTTGTTTGTTTGTGTTTTTTTTTTAATGTCTGTGTTTTCAGTCCATAACTTGCTATTTCTTGCACAAAGACTGGGAAAAAATGGTCTTTTTAAACAGCATTCTTACACAACATGTTGAACCTTCAACAAAGGAAACACAGAACTAGCACTAAAGTTCTCTCAAATAAAATATGGATATCTTAGAATAATAAAAAAATAAATGGAAAACACCTCTGCAAATAAAAAGAAACCTCTCCTCATTTTGGACACACACATGTAGCTTTTAAAAACTCAAAATTCATAAATACAGTCATTGTATAACTTTAGAGAATTAAGGCTTCTAAAAACTTCAGTGCCAAAATAACTTCTCTGCATCAGTATTAAGAATAAAGTGTTTTCCATTTTAAGTTGTGCTTGCCTTTGTTGTTCTTTTTAAAGCCTTTTCTTAGTTCCATTGAATTTTGTCACACAGTATTACATACCAAAGGGGAGTGTTAGAACCGCTTACTGGGGTTTTAAGTAGTTGTTAGACTAAGTTACAGCGATAAAATTTGATTACTGATCTGATTCAGTACTACTTGACATGGGCAGTTGGCTCATTTCACCTTTTTTTCATGCCTAATGTGGCCATTTCTTCTATACTTGCCATTTGGTATCCCATTTTGGTAATGTCCATTAACAGCGCTCTGTTCACCATTTGACCAAAGATGTTTGCTTTGTTTGCAGATAAATTTTGTTATCCTGGCCAAAATGTAATAAAGTAAGGCAGCACTCACTAGTACAACAAAGGCAATATCCAGTAAGAAATACTGATAGAAAGAGATGCTGTAAACAGCAGCACGTAGATGCTGGGCTCCGTTGTGACGGAGGATGTAATTAATCCAGTATACAGTCCGGTTAACAGGATGACCAGGTTGGTCTTTGTGAATCTCAGACAGCCTCCGGGCCCGCTGTCGGTAGCTGTGGGGAAGAAAAAGACAGACAAGGGAAGAAAGGAAAAATCATTGTCATCACTCCGAGCAATGCAAGCCTGGGAACACTTGAAGATACTTATAGTCTCTCCAGATCAAACAGCACATTACCATGGGATTCTCGCAACCACCAGCATACAGAGGGCTGGACACAGCAGATAAACTGTCTTGAAATCAGTCCTCGCAGCTTGTTGATGAAGAAAGACTATAAAAGCAGACCCATGTGTGATGAAAGGCAGAAACCCACCCTCCAGCAAAGCGATGAAGAGCCAAGCTGATCTGCTGCCAGGGGGAACTCTTATATTATCTAAAATGAATCCTATCAAGTGAGACACATTTGTCCTTCCCACTGTAAATTGGAAACATACCCGGCCTAACACACCACTCATTTTATGTTATTGTGCAACTGAATTACTACAGAAATGCAGCACAAAGCAAGAAACTTGGTTTTGACTGCAACAGACTACTTCAACTTGGGGCTAGAGCTCAGCCTAAAGCTGCTTGTTCTTCTAAACGGGCTGACCCAACAGCTGATCATGTCAAATTCCTTCTCTTTTCCCCCACTGCAGCTGCAGTGTTGACAGGTTATTTATGCAGGACTTGCCTTTAAACCAAGGGTAATTGCACAAGGGAAAGGTGATGCAACTGCTGTTACCGAGATCTCTTTAGCAACATTCCCTCTTGCTGCAGTTTTGCTGCTTGCTCCTTACAGGCTTCTCTTTTCCCAAGGCAAACACCACTTCCAAGACTTTGCTCCCATGAAAGCAAGAGGCATTGTCAGCACCATACTCCAAATCTACGGCAAGCTAGACACAATAAACCACCAGCTAAGAGGTCATTATTTTTAGTCTGGAGATGGTCTGAACATCACAGATGCTTAGAGCAGTTTGGAAAAAACTTGAAATTACTCTCCTTCCACTTTAATATTCCTGAGCAAATTTGTTGGCTGGAATTAGAAGGAGTTATGAAAGCCAGCTGATGGGCTTTTACTTATTCCACCTGAGTAGCAAAAACAATTTTACAAAAAAACAAACTGGGACTTCTCATAGTCATAATAATTTATTAGAATAGGGTCATTGCAACAAATTACCTTCTTGACCTTAAGAGAGGTATTACTGGCCAGAACAGGAAATACTTTTTTAAATGGGACTATGGAAGAGTCACTCTTTTTGAATACCTCTGTATTTTTAGTTACATTGCAAACATGCCACCCTACGATCATGTAAGTCTATTTTGCTCCTGGTCCCATAGGCAGCACAACAGACTGCTAGACATGGAGAAACATTAGTCTGAAACGAGGAATAAAGCAGGATAGGTTTGTTTATGTAACCTTTCTGCCCTTAACAGGGCAACTGCACAAAGAGCAAATGAGACAACTGGGTTTTGGTACACTGAACAATGAGCTTAGTACCTAGACAGAAACCTGATCAAGTGAGTGAAATTTTGAAGTGGCACAATCATCCAAAGACTCGTCCCCACTATACAGACAAGTAGATCTCAACATGCGTTTTTTTCCCCTTGCACAAAGGCTCTGCACATGCATATTTAGGCCATAGCAATAGCAAAAGCATGAAACAAGCACTCATTCCATACCTGGGATCATTAATAACTTTTACTAGAGCTTCATACAATTCATTCTCAGTGACAGTCTTCCAGTTCAACAATATTCCCATGCCTTTGGCCTGCACACGAGTCATAGTATCATAATGGTCTCCAAAAAGTGGAATCCCCACCACCGGAACCCCATGGTACATGGTTTCAAAAATGCTGTTCAAACCTCCATGACTAAGAAAAGCTTTAATGTTAGAGTGACCTGAAAACAGAAGAGGCATGAAGATTAAAATAAAGATTTACATCGCCTTGAAGTTATTGAAGCAACTGTGTACAACACATTCATCACCACATTTCTATGGCTGCAACTGAGGAAGGAAAAAATGAATGCAACTTGTTCTAAAGTTCTCCTTCTTAAACCTACTCCACTGACCTATCACTTGCATTAGGTGATTTCCTTAGACACCAAGAGAAAGGGAATGGCCAATGCAAAGAAAGTTCTCATGTATATGACTTGTGTAAAATTATCAATGGGGTAATTAATTTACATTGTTTACTCCTGAGTAGCTGCAGGTGGTGACTACAACCAGTGTAACAGTACAAATAAGGCAGGGTGAGAGCATTTTTCCTCATTATTCATATGAAATACATGCCATTTAATAACAGGAGAACTGATGCTACATTCTCTAAAGCTTAACGCGCTTTACTTCAGGCTAGCAAGATCTGACAATAATGATAAAACCTTATGTAATGGAAAATTGAGACTGCCTCAGTAACTAAAACAAATCTACCTGCTCTAAAAGTCATTTTCCTAATAATTACATGATGACAAATACTCCAGCTGACACGGACCCACAGTGATGCATATGCATGCTAAACACATCCAAGAGCACCCATTGTAGAGCTGGAGCTGGTTTGTGAACACAGAAACATCCAGATATCCCAGAAACAACCATAAATATTTTCTGGCTCCTCAGATCTGCAGTGCGTTCAACTAACCTCTAACAGGGAAGGAAGGAAAATAAAATTCCTAGACTCTTAATACAGCCTTTACCAAAAGATGGAAGAATACAAAATTTTGTCTCTGCACATGAGAACCTGGAGTACCTCAGATTAATTAAACAGAAAGGTTATTATCAGCTTGCAATACCTGCCAAAGTTCTGTTAGAGCTTTCTTTGGAGAAAAATAAATAAATGTATATATATATAGCCAGTATTCAGTAGAATATAGCTGGAAAAGCAATCTGAATGGGAGTAGAATAAGCAGCATATGATGAAAATAGACACCCACCAAGAAGATCGTTTTGTGGTAACCATTCTATAAGCTTCGTATTGTTGCCTAAATTCCTTGGTTTGTTTCCTGAAAACCTAAAACAATAGATCAAACGGAAGCTGAGTTAAAAACCTCCAAAAGTAATAAACCAGAGAATTAAACCAAATGATCCATGAGCCCTAAGCAGACTTACATGGGGATACTCTTTACTCACTATTACAAGAAAACAAAATAGGCTCAAAGAAAATGCTAATAACTTCCAACTTTATGTTTTCATCCTTCGGTTTCCTTGCACTGTGGCTTGAAATGCAATGTTTTCTATTAACATAATGACGATGTAGTTCTTTCTCAAAGCATATAAAACTTTCACTACTGTAAACCACCAGCAGGTTTTATAACCTCTCTGTGGTTTCAAATTCATTACTTTACTAAAAACTGTAGCTGGTAGTAGCTAAGAACATCTCATCAGCGCACAAATAATAATCCCTACCATAACACAACTGGCCAGTTTCCTGTAGCTTATGATAATTGACACAGTCTTATTTTAAAAGGAGTTACTAATATGAGGAAAGGAAAGGCTAACATCTCATCTTACAAGTTTGGAATGATAAGTTTAGGATCAAGCTATGAGAAAAGTGTGGTTTTCTTACTTGCTCAACTGCCTGAAACCCAATGGCAACATCCTGCTCACTTGAAGTTGCTGGGAAAGTTTAGCCCATAAAATATGGGCTCAGAGTGCAAACTGACTTACACATTAATTTTATGTACAATTAATAAAGAAAGTTAAATATATTCCACTGAGTACTAGAAGATAAAGCTGTTTTGTGACAGCTCCATTAAACAACTTAAAAATACTCTGGTTATTAGAGAGCTTTAGAACTGTAGCTTCATAAAGATTATTCTCTATTTAGCAAGCCTAGATCTTTACAACTGGCTTATACAATCTGTATATTGAAAAAAGCCTGTTATTTAGGCTCAGTTACATACAATAAACTATGTTACTGGTTTTGACTCTAACTAGTGTTCCATCATCAGAAGTATAGAAAGAACTACAAAGATTTCCTTGATTTGACATTCTAACATAAGACTGCCAAACAGTACTACCACCTTTCTCATTTTCAGAAAAGTCTAGCATAAAAACCACCTGTGTCCAACACAGGACACAGGTCTGAAGAACATCAGCAACAAAAACGAAAAACAAAGTTGGACTTCTAATTTCATATTTAGGATTTAATTATGGATCTCAGATTCCCACTTGACTTTAAGCTACTTGCTCAGCCGTCTCAAAGACAATGTCACAGCTCATCACACCAACATCTTCCCATTCCACAAATAATGATGGAAAGAATCAGCAAGTGAGTTCCCTTATCCGAAAAGCTATTCAGAAGGTAACATTTGGCAGACAAAATCAGAAACAAACAAACAAAAAAAATTACAAAAAAAAAAACATCGGTAAGGAAATACTAATGAGGAAGGGCTTCACCTGAAATTGTTGCTTTTGCATTAATTAGCTATTTCAAGTAAAACTGATATATTGATTACAGAAAAATAGATACTTCCCACAGAAAAAAATGTTTCAGGGAGAACATTTAAAAGGGTAAAACAAAAGCCAAACAGTAAGATCATCTGGGATTAATAACTAATTACAAGCCAAGCAGCATTGCAGGTTTCATTAAAAACAAACATAAACCCTTGCCTCTACCCCAAAGAAAAACTGATGAGATCTTTACTACAACTCCCAAAGGTTCTGTGCCATGAAGAATTTCCATTTTCCTGTTCATTAGTGGGATTCACTATTTCAATTACACACAGCAGTGAAAATGGTCCCTAAGAGATGGCAGGGGATAGGCTGCTAAACGAACTAATTATTATTTGGAAACCAATGGTTCATATGAATTCCTCTGAATTGTATTCCAGAGCAACACACCATGTGAAGCAGAGCTGACTAAACAGTTCTTGAATTTTTACAGTAAGTTGACTATGCCACTCAAGATGTTTTTAGAGCAGAGAAAGTTTATTACTGACTTTTATACTCCTGCAGATTTTTCTTCTTCTAATTTCTCACAAAAAAAGACAAGTGAGAAGAGCAATTATGAAAGTCTATGTTTACAGATAAAGAGAAGGGTCCCAAAAAAGTGAGAAAAGAGAACAGAAAGAAGAAAGAAAAGTAAGGATTAAATCAGCAGGATGTCATTCTTGCTCCCTAGAGTGGCTTCTTTATCAGAAATTATGACAGTATGCCACAAATGTTATAACCTCAGATTCTCTTTTCACTATCCTCAGTCCATCTAGGATATGAATTCAGCATAGAAACCTAAGCCTTATTCTGCCACAAAATCGTCGCTCCTCCTTATTACCAGGGGACTGCAACATTTCCACAGAGTATCTTGCAAAAGCATCAGGTTCCCTGTGCCACCCAGACGATCTCCATTTCAGCTTCTACAACTCAAGATCAAGATGGCACAACAGGCAGTAAGTGTGCAAGTACATCTACCATTGCACTTACCTCCAAATAACTCTCTGAGGCAGTCTTGCCAGAGCATGTGCCAACTTATTCGCTATATCTTCAGACAGATATTTCACTCCAGCTCCAAAGGAGACAAGGACAAAGCCATTTTCACTAGCACCATTCACCCACGTCTGGAGATCCTGTTAAAGTAAAAATTTATACTGAGCAACACAGAAGCACAGGTAAACCACAACAGGTTAAATAAACATTGCTTAGGAAGAACAGTTGCTGGTCTCCATGTTACATCACAAGCCACATTTCCAAAGTCATACACATTTTAGAAATCACTGAGCACAATGACTTGGTGATTGGGAATCCACAGTACAGGCTATGAACAGCCAAATTATTCCAGGTTTGTTTTAGCTTCTGCATTTACAAGCAGTTACATAAGACAAGTTTTCTTTTCCTAACTGATCAGTTGACACACATTCACAAGTTAACATATTATATTTTAACTCAGTAAAATGTAACTAGATCTCATAGCATCAGCCTGGAAGTACAACATAGGAAATACATGAATAAAGCCTGTGACTGTGGTTTAAAGAAAGTGAGAGTACTTCCAAAGGGCTGGTTCTGGGGCTTTGTTGAGGTTTTGGTTTATTTTTCATTTATATAAAAATAATAAATGCAACCTGAAAAAAAGTCAGAGCTCTAAAAAACACCATCAGTTCCCATTGCTCTAATATTTTAAGGAGTAAGGAACAATATCACACCTCTGTGGCAAGTACAGGGTGGATGTCCTTCTTTCTTGGACCTATATCCTTTATCTTACTTGGACCTGCATGCCTCTTCCACAGGAAGTTACCAGTATGATATTAAATATACACAAGTATAACAGAGGCAAAGCCCTTTATACCCTTAAGCTCATCTACCTCCTGTTATTATTCTGAAATTGAATTTCTTGCAATCCATTTTTTGCTGACCCTCTTGATTCAAGGGCTGCCTCAACTTATGCGAAGAAGGCAACAGCGCAGAAAGCAAAGGTCCACAGTACTGCACTGCTCAGAAGCACTCCAAAAGCAGAACCAACATCAATCAGCATGAGGGCCACACCATGAGATTCAAGTTCAGAGGTAGCAGCTTTTACAGCAGGACACCCTGTGATACAGGTGATTCCTTCCCAGTTGATGCTTCAAGCAAGTCACAGTGAAGTTGTGAAGACGACCACATCATCCAAAGGCTGGGGCTGACTTGGTGTAAGTGGGGTTTGTGTCACTGATGGCAAGGCATGCCAGCAGATACCACTACCCACCGCCACATGCTGTTCATTGACTTGGAGGGGGAAGGAGGTTGAGAAAGCGATGGAAAAAGGAAAAAGATGCAATGTACCTTCTGCTTTTGGAAACTCATATATAAATTCTATTTTTTCCAAAGCAACTGTTAGCAGTGGGGACTAAAAAATTGTACCACTGAAATACAGTCTGCCACAGAATATCTTGTTTCCCAGGATATGGCTTAATTCTGGTCTTCCCAAATTTAAGTGTAAGCCTGCTCAACACCAGTACAGCAATACAAAATAAGTAAAAGGAAAATTCAGAGCCCTGTTCACAATGTGCATCTTGTCCTGGTAATAAAGATCAGGCCAGACAGTAATAGAATAATGTTGTGCTATCCTGCCTGAGCACAAAACCACAAAAGTTACCACAAAACACAGCAGGTATAACACAGACCTGCACATTAGACTTGAGGTTGTATGCTAGCCTCTGTTACACAGTGAAAAAGGGACTTCCATTTTCTCTAGAATCCACACGTTCTCATTTTTCTTCATCCTTTTCCAGCACACTTTCTCATCCTTTCTTTCCCCCCCCAACATCCATGGAGAGGAAAGAAAGATAAAGAGGGGAAGTGCCTGCAACATGCCTCAAAGCTGAATCATTTATTATGGGCTGAGCTTCTGACATAAAAGTTTCCAAGTGGTTTTATGATTTATTTAAAGCTTGTCCTTGAATTTTACTTAAGGACCTTAAGGCGCGCTGCAAGTGTAATCATGTTATAGTCACTTTTACTTAGTGGTTCAGCTAGTTACATCTTGAACTATGTCCTATCTGTTATTTAAAGCTAAGCAGAAAATAACCTTTTGTGGGTTCTAGGACAAATCACTCTGGAAAGCAATCAAGTGCCATGCTGCAAAAGACAGCTCTCTGCCGATTTGTGACATCTGATCAAGTTAGATTCTGAAAGCTGCAGTCGCCCATTACAAGGTGGTTTTCTTCTGACAACTGGAAGCAGCCCAGCATTCACAGGCTCTGGTCTTCAGAGGACACTCGTCCATCCCAACTGCAGTAACCTGGATGTTTCTGGAGTGTCTTCTTGATGACAGCTCTATGACACAGGTGCTCAAGAAGCCAAGAAGAGGCGAGACTCTGCTGGACCTCAAATTTACAAAGAAGATCTTGTCTGGAATGCCAAGGTCGGGGGCAGCCTTGGCTACAGTGACCACAGGGAGTTCAAGATACTAAGAGTACAAGAAAGACAATAGCAGCATCTCTTGGACTTAAAGAGAACCAAGTCTGGCCTCTTCAGATACCTGCTTGGGAGATTCCCTTGGGATACAACCCTGGAGAGGAGTTCAGGAGAGCCAGCTGATACTCACTGAATCACCTCCTCCAAGCTCGGGCACAGTACGTGCTGATGAGCAGGAAGTTAAGCGAAGGTGGCAGCAGGATGAATAAAGGACTCCTGTCAAGGCTCACATGTAAAAAGGAAGCATATATGAAATAGAAACAGGGACAGGTTGCCTGGGAGGAATATACAGAAACACTGATGAGGGACCAGCTACACAAATGGGCAGTGACATAGCACTGATAACTAGTAAAACTGCAGGGCCCCAAAGGTTGTGATCAGTGGCACAAAGTCCAGTGGAGGCATGTTTGCTTTTCAATAAGAAAGGAAACAGGACAGCTGGCACTCCTGCTCAAATTATCTCATTAAGCATCAGGAAGTTCTACCTGCAACTACTTCTATTTGGTCAGACCCGTGGTTTCTGCTGCTAGAGATCATTCTGTTCTAGCTGTGGAACAGCTCCCAAGGCTACTGCTCTTCCTCTGTGCTTCATTAGAGATTCAGTAAAACCGCACAACTCTGATGTATTCATTATGGGTCCTGCATATGGGCCACAACAACCGCATGCAACACTCCTGTCATGGGGAAGCATGGCTGAAAAGATTCTCAGGGGAAAAACACCTGGGGGTAGAGACTAACAGCTGAACATGAGCAGTTTGTGCCCAGGCAGCCAAGGCGGCCAACGGCATCCTGGCTTGTATCAGCACCAGTGTGGCAGCCACTGGCAGTAACTGTCCCCCTGTACTGGGCACTGGTGAAGCCACACCTTGAATCCTGTGCTCAGTTCTGGGCCCCGCACTACAAGAAAGATACTGAGGGTCCAGAGAAGGGCAACAGAGCTGGTGAAGGGCCTGGAGCACAAGTCAGGTGGGGGAAGGCTGAGGAAACTGGGGGGGGTTAGTCTGGAGAAGAGAAGGCTCAAAGGGGACCTTATCACTCCCTACAACTACCTGAAAGGAGGTTGTCATGAGGTGGGGTTGGTTTCTTCTCCCAAAAAACAAGTGATAGGACAAGAGGAAATGGCCTCAAGCTGCATCTGGAGAGGTTTAGATTGGATATTAGGAACAATTTCTTCACCAAGAAGGTGATCAAGCATTGGAACAGGCTGCCCAGGGCAATGGTAGAATCACCATCCCTGGAAGTGTTCACAAACCATGTAGATAAGGCCCTCAGTGACATGGTTTAGTGGGGGTCTTGGAAGTGCTGGGGTCATGGTTGGGCTTGATGATCTTAAAGGTCTTTTCCAACCTAGTTGATTCTATGATTCAATGTAGTAAAAATTATACACCATTAGATAAACATAAAGAGGCATAAAATATTTCCTACCAGTGGAACTGCCATGAATAATAACACATAGCTATTGAGCACTTAGAAATGTATTTATTTTTTTCTTTTGGCAAGGTGGGGGTGAGGGAAAAGAAAGGAACTTTACTACATACCATAGAATTAAGAATCACCCTAGAAACAGGCTTCTGGGTTTTATTGTTGTGCAACAGCAAAGCGACCTGTTTTGTGTTTTTATAGCTGATTTGACACCCAAACCTTCTTAATCCTAATCCCAGTGCTTCAAAGGAACACAGCACATACAAAGGGGGGCATAAAATCTTGCCAGGCCAGACAAAGTCCTGCCCTCAGGTTCAAAAGATGGATTTTTTTTTTCCCATATTAAGTGGTGTCAGATTAAAAAAAAAAATAAAAAAAATCAACAGAATGAAAACTATTTTATTTTGTATCAACTGAAGCTTATTATCTGAGTGTTCCCTCCTCTGGCCCACTTCCCAAGTGTGGCAACACACAAATGCACACTCGCAAACTTCAAACTGGAATCTAAGTGACATATGTTTGCATGGAAAGACCTAGATGAACTTCAGAAATCAGGCATTCTTCCCCTACAGACAGGTCCACATGAGGAAGAGACAAGTGAAATAAGGTTCACTATGCTCTGAGCTGGTTAGGCGCTGATCCAACAGGTACATCGCCATTAACATAAACTGCAACAGGCAGGGACTTGGCTCAGATGGAACAACAGTCTACACAGCTAGTAGACCAGAGTGGGGTGATGCTTGGCCAATCCAAGTCAGATGCAAACATACTTGAAGTTGTTCTCACAGTTTCTTTTAGGTTGTTAAATTAGAAAGGATATGATTTTAATTCATCTCACAATCGTGGTGAAAACTGTCCCCTGCCAACCTCAGGAAGATCCAGAAGCTTCAACTCGGCTTGTATTTTGACATCACCTGAAAGGTTCTCCTCCCTCCCCTCCCCCTCAAATTTGTCCTAATTTACTCAAGCTTTACATAGTGTTGTTATTAAGAGAAATTGCTTGCCTGCCTTCTGATCTGCAGTCCCTTTCCAATCTGCTTTCCCAAAGAGGAAGCAGAGACCAGTCCCATTCATGTGCTGCAGAAAATGAACTACAGACTTCTCAGGACAAGGGTTCTCCTTGCATACAACTGTGCAATTCCTGGCATAACATAGCCTTAATTAAATGAGATCACTAAGCATGGCTAACAACTCAAGACTTGGGTAAAAATCAGGAAGCGAAGAATGGGGTGCCTCTCTGTAGAGCTCCCCCCATTCATGACCTAGAGGAGTCCATTTTAAGATGTTAAAGGAACATGAGAATAATCATTTCTTCCAACAGCTTTTTAGTACAGACTTTTTAAACTTAAGATCTAGTGAACCCAAGTTAGGTCTTTGTTTGCAAGACAGATCTCAAGGTCCTGGTACAGTTGGCTGGGCCATGGCAAAACAGCTCAGTGTGCTCTTGTACTTTTTCTGTCCTTTATATGGCATACAAGTTATAGAAGTGATATGTAGATTAAAAAAAAAAAAAAAAAAAAGCAGGCCATGATCCTGCACATGACAGAGATTAAATATTCCATCTGTATTATTACTATGGCTATGTACATCACCCAATTCACACATGTACATTCCTAATATTTACTTTAGGAAGTGCACCACAGAAAATGTGACACAGGACAAGCTATGAAAAAACACAAGCTCTGACTGATTCTGAACACCTGAATTGTGTCAGAGAACACACTGATGCTACAGGACAATTTTGTTTGCCTACAATTTTAGCATATCTAGCCACTGTAGCCTTTAGTCACCTTCCTACTTTTCTATTCATTAAGGGTGTATTAGCCCCAGCACCCTAAGTACCAGTCTAAATGAAACCACCACTCCAACACCATACACTAAAAAGTTTCTGACACCTTGGCCTCACCCCCTGTAAATTCACACCTTGATTTTCCTTAATTCCACTTACATTTTTGACCTCCAGCATTTTGTCTTCCCCCTCTAATGACACACCGTATGAAAAGGCCCTGAGTCACTATGAGTCATTAGAGCTGCCTTCATTGCAAGTGGAGTTCCCTGTTCAGACGCATTTTACAGCTCCTTGCTCACAACAGTAAAATGACCTCCTTTTGCTCACCTTAAATGATGTTCAGGTTCACTGTAAACTCAGTGCTGTTTTTTTAAATGCAAGACAATGTTTATTAGCTGAAATTACACCTTCTAAACTCTAAACCTACAATACAGGTCTGTTACACGACAAGCTGCATTACTGAGCCTTTCTCAAACTTCAAATGAACACAGAACTAAGATGGAAACAGCAATGACTTTTGCAGTTAATTCAACTTTAACATATATAACCATTTAAAAAAAAGTGCTTGACTTTGCAATATCTCTTTCAGTGCCTGTAACGGAGCACTTGATCACTTTTTTTATTTTCTCCCCAGTATAAGTATTTTCAGGCTTTGGCGTGCAGAAAGAAAAACTCTTGCCTCAATTACCTGAAGTCCTAGCATAGCCAGACGAAAACTGGCAGAATTACAAAGTACATTTTCTAACTGAATATTGTCTAATACATATACTAATTAATTACCATTTTCACTGAAATTATTTTAAAGTTATGCATGCTAAGGTATGAAATGCTTAAAGGAGCCCCAATTACAACATTGTGCCAAAACCATTTTCATGTTGACTTTTGTGCAAATGAATGTTCTTGGGCAAAGTACGACTGAAATGATAAACTTTTTTTTGAAGCTCCCTACCTGCTCATTCAGATATCCAGTTTCAGTTATGCTGACTGACCGATCTCAGCACAGAGTTCCAAAGAAAGTACCAATTCTTCTTTGACAATATTCCACAATAGATGTGCTTTCCAAGCCCTTTTAATAAGTGACAATTAAACACACATACACGTCTCACAGAGAGGTATGGGACTTGCACAGACCAAACAAAGGCACTCAGCAGCTCCTATTCCCTTCCTTCCCTAAACAGGGGAGCTTTCATATGGTAGCAAGCTGGCTTTGTGACCATTTTGCCCCTCTCAGAAGTTGCATGCTTGTCTTTAAAACACTGCCTCAAGTCTGTCACATACACTGTCTACAGACTGCCTAAGCAAGCTACTCCTTTTTTGATGTGGGTAATACTTATTGCAGTCAGAGCTTTGCTCTTGCACAAGAACAGACACTATAACCTTGCCTTCTCTGAGTTTGATTGGTAAAAGTAATGATTCCTGCACAACACTTAATGAGAAGCGAAGGTTTTTCAGTATGTACTGGCCTCTTACAGAGGCTTGTATAGGAAGAATAAGCACTTACTGATCTATGCTGTACTACAGGCACGAGGGGGGAGAAGAAGGAATAAAAAAAAAAGTAAAATAACTCTTTTGACCATTCTCAGACAGGAATGCTATTGTGTTAACACTACTATGTGAGCTTTGTTCTTTTTGATTTTCTAATTAGCTATTCTTTGCAGACTTAGATGCTAAATGCACAGCTGTGACTATAGAGTGAGGACCCAGCTGGCAGTAACCAGCGGTGCCTAATACTGAGCTTTGTTTCAGATAAACAAAGTATACAAATACAAACATAACTGGGTTTACTATCCAAAGCTTTCCCTGTTCAGCTGCTGGATTCAAATGCGCACAAGTCTGTTCTTTGAATGTGGTTGCAAACCGCCATTCCCCGATGGACAGCACGGGCATACTATGCAACTTTCACAAAATGCTACTTAAGAGTAGACAAAACCAAATCTATTTCAAAATAAATAAATTAGAAGCCACATGAAGTGATCTGCAGAAAGAAGATACCCACTGATAAATAAACTGAAAGGTATACAGACCATTTTTATTAGGGTCCTAACTTTTCTGGCATCTTCTAACCAGTACTTCTCTCATGAAATACTTAAATGCTATATTAACACATTTTTAACCTCATTTCAATTGCTACTAAAAAACAATGTTTCAGCACAGGCAGTTGAAGGTCGTACAGATGCCATTATACCTTTACTATCACTGAACAAACAGGGTCCTATCATACAATCTGAAAGTTATAAAATATCAGTTTATAAACCCAGAGAAACTCCATTACTCAAGGCAAAGTATGCTGCCTATATTTACTTGCCATGAATTTGAAAATCAGTGTACAACCAAAGACAGGGGTTTTTTAACTTGCTCTTAGGAGTACAGGACATAGGACACCACAAGACACACCCGACTGTACCCAGCAGAAGATGGCTCACCTCTCCTGGCTCAATACATACAGCTGCCTTCTGCTGGCTCAGCTCAACATCTCCGCATAAGCCAGTGCGTATGTCACACTCTGAAGGTTATTTTTCCACTAAGTAAAGTTTTGCCTTTTAAAAGCAATGGCCATAAGGCTAATGTGTTCAGCCCATTTTCTCAGGGCTTGTTCCTTTTCCATAACATCAGGCTCAGTCAGTTCAATTAAGAGCAGTCATACTGCCCCCAATCAGGACAAGAACCTTCCCCACCCCACCATTTCCCTCTGGAGTAATTGCAAGTTAATTTTCCTCTTTCCCCAAGTACAAGTTACTGTCACACACCAGCCTCCTTTCTTTTGCAAGCTTATAACTAAAGATACTTTCTTCCAGTTTCCCTCCTTCTTCTCTCCATTTATTCTGCTGTCCTAAGTCAAACTGAAACTTTCTAAAAATGAAATGGAAAAGGTGGGATATTTGTAAAGTCCCAGTAAGTTTATATCTTGTCTTCCCTGGGTACACTGATGTTGGCTGATCTGCACCATATACTATTAAGATGCTGATAAATCTCACTGTTTTAGTAAGATCTACCATATACTAAGCCCACACAGTTAATATAGAATCACAGGATCAACTAGGTTGGAAAAGACCTTTAAGATCAAGTCCAACCATAATATTGATGTTATTACTTCATATTTTGTAGTTCATATTAGCAGAGAAAGAAAATTCCAAAACCAATACTTTATAGATGTTAAAAAAGCATACTCAGATTACGGCATTAGACTAAATTTCTCTATTTTCTTGCCGGATAAAGTCATGCTAACAGTCTCAGTTGGGAAGCAAATTAAAATCTTAACTGTTTTCTGCCTGGATCCCAAGCCCTGCACTGTCATCACGTATTTATCTCCTCATGCTGTTGCTAAACTCCTTCTTCAATAATATTACCCACAGATTCAGCCCTGCTCAAATACAGATTTTTTCCTTTTATGTTACTCACTGATTATTTAGTATATTGATACTCCATATTAGGCTTTATCAAAACGCACTGGGGGGGAAGGTGTCTTTAAAGCTTTTTTCAATGTTTAAAATGCATTTTCTTGTGCCTGAACTCTGCCGCCTTTTCCTATTTAAGATCCAACACCGACAGAATTGAACTGCATTTAACGTCAAAGAAAAATGAAATTCAGATTCAAAAACACAAGTAAGAAACAGTATCACATGTCTTTGTCTTCTCTCCTGTATTGCAGGCCTCTCTAAATTTACAGGTGTAACCAATGCTGCCTCTGAGAACACAGATTACCTAAAACTAGAGGTCAACCAGAAAGCTGCCATGCAAGTATTTCCCTGGTGCAACACACTCCATCAAAAAATTCATTACTCACTGGACCTTTGGCAAGCACCCTGGGAAAGCAACCTTGCCTTTCAAATGAATGGAAGGCACTCAAAATAAAGAAGCTTGCCCTTCAAGAGAGGTTATTAAAATCACTGCATTGAGGAGCAAGTAGAGCAGAGGTATCCTCAAAACCAGGATTTAATAAAAACATTGTTGATGTTACCCCAGAGGCAATATTCTGTTAAAAAATATCTAAAACCCATTCTTTCTCCTAAGTGTAAAGCCCTGTCATGTAATTTGCAAGCATATACAGAACAAGTCTCCAATTATTACAAGTAAATGCAAATCAAGGTTTTGCCAATCCTCCCACAGTATCAATAGTTGTGTATGTAGTAGAAAAGCTGTGCAAGTAACAGTAAGGAAAAAACAGTTTTAAGTATGGAGGCTGCTTTTACTTACTCCTTTTACAGAAAATTGGGTCAAATTAAATTGCAGCAAATACAGCAGAAAGAAAACCACAAAGAAGTTGAATTTTACATCCAAACCTCAACATTACAGATACCAACATACAGCCCCACCCATAAATCCCCATTATAAACTAATTTAGGTGGGAAATTGTGTCTTTGATTGTTACAGTACAATGTCTGTGCTCTGTGGATTGTAGGAGAACTGGTAGACAGCTCTTACCTGAAGCTTGGATTCAATAACGGCAAGTTTTCTTCATTTCCTCTTCAGATTAAATAGCTTTTCTTTCTCCCTGGAGTTTACCTCCCCCCTTCTATCTTAAGTATTTATTAATATATATATGCATACACACATATATGCCAGTGCAAATGTATACACACAGGTAGCTATAGACACAATATACATATATTTTATTCTAATACTTATATACTTTAAACAGTCTGCCAGTCACCACCCCTTCTTTAACAAACTCAGTTGGCTTCTAAGCCTGTGTTTAAGCAAGATGATCTCACATACTTCAGATCAGACTGCCCTGATCTCTTCTGCTCCTCCACGTAGTCAGGGTGGCCAAAACTGCACTCAAACTCGAAGGGGGGCCACACTTACATATGTCCCCCCTCACCTTTGTGCAAAAAACATGAAGAGGTATCAAGCACCACACCAGTGCCTGCTGAGCAATTTTCTTTTTCCACCTCTTACAGGGCTCCTGTTCTTGCTAGGTCTGGATGAAGGAAGGTAACTGAGGGAAGAGATGTCATCCAGCAGGACTGTAACATGCTTTAGAGATGGCCAGTGCTGACCTCATGAAGTCTGACAATGCAAAGTGCAAGGTTCTGCTTCTGGGTCAGGACAATCCCAGGCACAGCTACAGGCTGGGGAGAGAAGAGATTCAGAGCAGCCCTGTGGAGAAGGACCTGGGGGGGTTGGTTGATGAGAAACTTAACATGAGCCGCTTCAGTGTGCACTCACAGCCCAGAAACCACTCATGTCCTGGGCTGCATCAAAAGGAGCGTGACCAGCAAGTTGAAGGAGGTGATCTTGCCCTGCTACTCTGCTCTTGTGAGACCCTACTTGGAGTACTGTGTACAGTTCTGGGTGTCCTCATCATAAGGAGATGAAGTTGTTGGCGCAAGTCCAGAGCAGGCCACAAGGATGATCAGGGGCAGGAGCACCTCCCATATGAAGGCAAGCTGAGAAAACTGCTCAGCCTGGAGAAGGGAAGCTGTGTGGAGACCTCATAGCAGCTTTCCAATATCTGAAGAGGGCCTACAAGGATGCTGGAGAGGAGCTCTTCATCACACACTGTAACGATAGGACAAGGTGTGATGGGTTCAAACTGAAACAGGGGAAGTTTAGGTTAGAGATAAGGAAGAAGTTCTTTACTGTGAGAGTGGTGAGGCACTGGCACAGGCTGCCCAAATAAGTGGTGAATGCTCCATTCCTGGCAGTGTTCAAGACCAGGCTGGACAGAGCCTTGGGTGACATGGTCTACTGTAGGGTGCCCCTCCCCATAGCGGGGGATGTTGGAACTAGATGATCTTAAGGTCCTTTCCAACCTGAACCATTCTATGATTCTATGAATAAAAGATCAATTTTTTGAGGGGGAAGAAGCTTTATGTGGAAATAATTTGCACCAAAATGCATGATCATATGGTTCAGCAGCGAATTTACACAGTACTCAATAATCTCTTTTCATCCTTAAAGGACTTTTTGCCTCCCCACCCTATGATCACATGCATTTTAAAACAGCTCTATAATTGCTTCACACCACCAGAAATTTACTGTCAGAAGTAGCTCTATAACACCTATTTATTTCCCAGACCTTCAAAAAAAAAAATTAGTGAAATGATGGTGTTATGACACACGGAATAAACGTACTGCTACAGCCTGCAAGAGCTGAGAGACAGCATCCTTGAATTGGACTGAAGGAGAAAAATCTGATCTAAGGAGTAAAACATTACTACATTCTTCCACTTAATTTTAAAGAATACTGTTATCAGCTAACATACTCCTACTAGACACAACTGTCTGCAAGACACAGGGAAAAAAACCAACCTAACTTCTTAGTGAAGATATTTCAAAGCCACCAATTTCTTACATAGATCCAGACTTATGTAGTAACAAGGTTAGATAAGAGATCAACAGTGAGGAGAGACTAAGTTACTGTAATTACTAATTGTTGACAGCTGTGGCTGAAAGGACAGCTTCTAATTCTGCAACATGAACACCCTCCTTGGAGGCATACAGTTAGTTTACTCATGTATGGAAGAATTTTAAATAATAAAGCTGTCATTGGCTTCTCTCTTCCTATGAATGACAAAGGGCGTTCAGTCCTAAATTCCACCTCAAAGTCCGCGAGGAAAAGTGCAGTGTTACACAGAGGTAGTTACAAAACTTTACAAACTGTGCACATGTGAGAAAGGAGCAGCCCAACTTAAACTACAGGGTATGGGGCATTTTAGTGTGTGATTGTGTTTTTTTAAAACTGACACAGATTAGTTCAAGTACAACCATATCTAAACTGCAGGATCCAACTTATGTCCAAATATGTCTACATCATCAACTAGATGACAAAAAGTCCTTATGAAACACTTTACAGTTGCATTTTTGCAGCAAAGATGCAGCAAAGGTAATTTCCAGTGCCCTCTGTCCCTTTCTCATCAGGGGCCAGGTATTTCCCAAGGCAGCTGCTCGTAGTGCCCATTGGGTTTCTAACCCAATTCAAGGAGATATCTTATCAGACTGATTATTGCCCAGCTACTTATTAACTAAGACACAAGCTATAAATGCCATAGCAGAGGGTTTCCTCACTGTTTAGGATGTGTGTTATTTGAAAAAGCCAGCTTTGTTCAGCTTTGCAAGATCCCTCTGAAGAAATATAGTAAGGGAGGCAGAGGAGCCTTCTGTTTCCTAACGGTCACTGCCAGGTATCTGGGAAATATGCCAGGCAGCATCACACATGCAAGTCAGTGATGACCTTAATGACTTGATATTCGGCCTGCCTCTAACTTTTGATCTTTTAAGGCTAATTCTGCTCATGCTGTCCTCTATGCAATTCAAAACTTACTCTTTTTGGAGTTAACTGTACAAACCCTGGAACCTTTCTCACAGGCATGTAAGATTTTATTCACTTACGAGTGATGGGTGCAGCCACATTAACCATCTCCTTGTCTTTCACATGGCACACTATGAAAGAAGCCCCTTCCAAATCCACGTTCTTGAACCAGTGAAAATAGCACACTAGCTACCACAGAAGACTACTAACTGTGCAGTGTCCATTGCCTGCACTACTAACTGTGCTGAGGTTCGTGAAGCTATCATCAGCCCTCCCACCACGATAAAATACAGTTCCTCAAGTAATGCTCAGCATCATCCACCTGCAGCAGGGATTAGAAGAGCACGGGAGGAAACGGGCCACCATCGTGAATTTCAGTCACTGCCTCTCTGTAAAGGGCAAGACTAACCCTGCTAAACTGAGAAGAAACCTCCCGGCTACTCGCACCATACTGTGCTGCATGGTGCCGCAGGGAGCGAGGCAGAGCTGTGACCTCCAAAGGACCCGCTGTTCTCCTCACTGGCTCTTGGCTCCTGCTCCTCAGCATGCTGATCACTGCAACTGCACTGAGGGACACTGCGCCAAGCACAGCCAACATCAGGGCAGTGCCACAGAGGGATAGGAGAAAGAAGGATTGCAGCCTGGCAAAGGCTTCCCAAGGCAACTCTTCCTGAACACACATTTGCAGTTTGTGTACTGCAGCTGAGTGCTGCAGCCAAAACTGCCACAGAACCGAGCAGCTGCTAAAAGTCACGCACACCACACGAACTAACTGCATGATCAACTACTGCTGGCTCCTAGCCTATGCAGGGCAGTAAGGACAGACCCCAGTAAAACCAGTTCACAGGTGATATGCAAGTTGCACAGCCAACATACAGGCCCCTGGGGCCAGCAGCCTGCTCCTACCAGAGCACCATGCTAGCACAGCAGAGGCTCTGCACATACACTGTGCACGCTCCAGCAGCTTAATATTGACTACATATATTGTGGACCCTGATCAGAGCATTCCTTCCCTCACACACCCCCAGACACATCACTTAAGCCATCCAAAAAGCCAAATGCTGCTACAGACCCTTGCAATTCCTTTCAGACCAGCAAGGTTTTGGTTTGCAGGTGAAATAAAGCTCTGAGCATCCTCCAAAATAAACCTAGTTTACCTGAACCAAAAGTAAAAGGGGAAGACACATGCAGTAAGTGGGGATGACTAAAGGATTTACAAAACCCTTCCATTGCCCTGAATCAAATATTCATGTACATGGGAAGAGGGACAAAGCAAAGCAAGTCAGGCTTTTTTCCCTCTCATATACACACTATTACATGACATGGATATTCAGCATCCTCTGCCACATGCTACCTTTAAAGCCATGATTTTCTAACTTTTCTTCAAAGAAAGTTTAAGGAAAACAGCTGCAGACTCTGAGCAATCATAGAACAGTTACCACATCCCCTAGAATTAAGGAACAGCCATCCTGTAACAGGTTAAAAGGCCTTGGTCTCCTCTTTGATTTCTCATCTCCGCCTTTTCTTTCTAAGATGCAGCTTATCAGCAGAAAACTAGAGCTTTACAGTTACGTGTAAGAACTCTCGATTTGGTTAAACAAACTACCGCCTTTTTCAGTCCTCAACCTGAAAACAACAAACTTCCTCTGCTGATGAGGCATCAGTGGCACTGCTGAAGTGCCTGGGTATTTTGTGCTTAGCAAGTATTCTGGACTTGGAAAAAAAAAAAACAACACAGATTTTTCTCCTAAAACTTCTCAACCAAAAAAAATGGACTAGGCTACTCAGAAGCAGTTTTAGAGAATGTAAGAGACCTGAAGGGCTTGTACTAGCAGCTTAAATTCATCTGCTAAAGCTATTATTTCCAGCCACATGCCCCTCTTCTCTGATGATCATCACTGGACAGGAACAACACTTTTGCTTACAAGACCAAGTTCCTGAAGAGTTGCCATTTCCAGGCTAAAAGCTGCAAAAATAAATTAGCAAAGAATTCTGCCTTAGAGATGCAGCACTAGCTGTCTAATTTTAACCTGCTAGAATAAAGTAACAGTTAGGAATTTTATCTAACTGTTCAGTAAAAGCAAACCAATTGCCTAACAACCAACTGATTGCCTACAATATATATCATAGTGGATTATGTGTAACAGTTTCAGCATGGATGAATTCCATGATAAAAGATGAGCACACGCACTTTGTCTCTCCTGCATTCAATCAAATCCCACACTTGGAACAATGCAAGAATGAATTGCCCAATAAAACTGAAGAGAAGGTAAATAATGTCTTAGTTCACAAATAATTACAGGTTGGGTTCCCCCCCCACTGTAATAAGTATTTGCCAGCATGTATTCTACCTACAGGTCTATTTCAAGGTCACTGTCAGTCTGGTTATATTAAACATTTTACTAACTCTTCAACCTTTTTAAATAGTAAGATATTTTAACAGGTTAACATCTGTGGTTCCAGAGTAAATTTAGAAAGTACACAGAAGTATATCCTTAAAAGGTTCCAAATACACATATGTGTGTACAAATATCTATCTATACACACACATCCCTATAGCACAACACTAAAAGAAAATTGCTCCTTTGGTTTTGTCCACTCAATTTTATAAGAAGAAAGTACCTGCTTTGGGGACAGGTAATTTTTTACCCTGTCTACAGAGAAAATTACACCCAATATTAACAGTGACCAAATTCATCAGGTAACAAAGACATTTTTCTTCTCACTCAACAAAATATTGTTTTGGAAAATGAAGAGCTGAAATTCAGTCCAATCTACAAGGTTTTGATGAAGAGAACAGGGCTGTGTTTTGTTTAGACAGCACAAGGCTATCTTTAGTCTGTTTTCTTAGGATGTCTGTGCAGCCTGACACTTTCTGAACACAATCACATTAACGTACACAGAGGAAGAGCATGTTACAAGCAATACTATTATGGTCATCTCTGATGGCACCTTGGAGAACAGACAATAGTGTGTATTGGGATATAAGCCACTCGCGTGTTCAGAGTGCGATGCAAGTGCCTGGTCCCATTCAGTTCAGATTAATTTCAAGTTGAGGAGAAAAGATGAGGGAATTGGCTCAATGCTCCACATCCTGCAGCCTGAATCAGAGAATTGTCTGATGTGTGCTGAACTGGTGCCGAAAGGTACTGCTAAGTCAAGACACTACCAACAGTGCAAAGAAAAAAAAACCAACATCAAACACCCCCCCAAAGAGAAAAAAAAAAAAAAAAAAAAAAAAAACCAACAAAAAACAAACACACCCCCACACCCCCCCCCAAAAAAAATCCCAAACAAAATAAAATCAAACCACCAAAAACCCCACCCTTCCATGACCAATTTTCAAGCCAAAACAGATAAAAAGTAGGCCTGGCAGTTCCCATACAAAAACCAAAGGCTGAACAAGGCATTTCTAGAAGTAAATTTTTGAGCACTGCAGGCCTATCTATCTATTTATCACCCAGCCAGAACTGTCCATTAATAACCACCTAAAGATTTGTGTATGTGCACATAAACAGAAGTGTGACATGGTTTCTGTGAAATTTTGTTCTGCCTGTCACTCACCACTGTGCTGCTGAACAGAGACATTCTTGTGTATCAGGTATTAAAGATCACATGGTATATTGAAGTAATCAAACAGAATTATTAATCTGCATCCAGAATTTCTGGAATCAATCCAGTCACTATCACTATTTCAGTCTGAAGTTCAGTACCTGATACCAGTAAGTGCACAGTAAAACTCACAATTGAGTACAGCAGTTGTGCCAACTCATATCATCTCCATTTCCTGGCCTATACAGTTTCTTCCTGCTTATATACACCTAATTTAAAAGACATTTTTACGTATTGAACCAAGGGAAGCAAACTCTGTATAAAAACACTAATAGCAACAAATTAGATAGTATAACATATCTGCAGGCTTCTTTAAGTGTAAGCAGTATTCATCCATTCTCCATTCTTCTCATTTGAACCCACACTTGGTTAGAAGCTACGGATGTAATTTTTAAGACAGAATGCACTTGTTTTCCTCTACTGTATCATTAAGCACCTTACTTATGAGCAAAATACTTCCTGCAACCACAAGAAGATCACATGGTGATCTTTCTGATCATATCATTCATTGTGATGAGTTTGTGTCTGATAGCTCCTTTCACCACCACCCCAAGATCCTTCCAATGACTTCAAGGAGATATCTCACCAAGCAACAGTAACAAAAACTAGATCCCATTTGAAATTTACTCCTTAAAAACTGCCACTCATCATATGAGGTTAATCAGATGCCACAGAAATTACTGTAAAGCTCAGCAAACCTTACTTCTGGCAGAGGGCTGGCAGGTTTGGTTAGGATTCCTCCCACATAAACAACATTGGGTAGCGTAGGTCTTGGAAACTCCAGTGCTACATCAGTGCAAAGCATCCACAGGCTGGATCCATGAACCAAGTCATACATGGACCGTTCTGGCAGAACCTTGTATTTCTGCATTATCCTTTCATATTTTGGCAGAACCAAAAAACTGACTCCAAATCGTGAAATAAGATAAACAACAGTATTTTTAATCCTCTCAAACAGGTTCATGTGATCTGTAAGCAGCGAGTTAAATTCTGGGACGTATGACAGGGGAGCTGGAGCACCCACTTCTGCTGGATACCAGAGGCCAGTGGAAAAAACAGCATATTTAACTCCTAAAAGATGAGCTATAACAAATCCACACATCTCATTGGGATCTACCAGGAGCAGGTCAAATTTTTCCTGTTTCAGAGCATGCATGAGGTTTTGGTTGCCAACAATCATGTCACAGTTCTTGGAATAGCGGTCCAGGATGTCAAAGAGTTCGAGGGCTGTCAGTCTGCCAGAGAAGATACTCCTCATCTTGGACTGGAGAAAATCATCTGAGGTGCTGCTGTTAAAGATCCCTGGATAGCGCTGAAGTCTATAGTGATTAGATGGAGGAATCTCTCTGCCCTCAGAGAGGAGAAACACTGTCTGGTGACCTTGGTCATGCAAGGCTGAGGCCAGAGTCTTGAAAATATAAAGATGGCTTTCAAACATAATTGGCGGCACAACGACAATTTTGGCAGCCCTTGCTATCCCAACAGCGCTCCACAGGAGAACGAAAGCTGGAGCATACGGCTTCATAGCTGAAATGAGAAATCAAAGCATTACATCAACACAAAACAGGTCTGTTTGCTACCTGGGAATTTCAAACAAGTTATTATGTGGCTGTCCCAGGAAAGCTAATCAGATCTCCACATTTCAAAGTCATGGTGAGCAACAGAGCCATTGTGCTTCAGAACGCAATTGGTACTGCTCTGTTTCCAGCAAAATCTGTGTTTTCCCCTCCTCTCTCTTTCCATCTGGCATTAAGGGTAAAGAAGAGACTTCTTCCAACACAGAAACCAATATGGCATCTGCATTACATGGCAGGAAAAGCAACTGAGACTATGAAGTTGGTACCCTCCATGGTGATACTACATGCACTGCTTCAGGGTGATACATGCCATTCAACAGCTGTAAGGTTTTTAAGGCAGTTCTCAAAGTTAGATTCTGCTACATTTGGGATATATTTAAAAGCAAAAATGCATTACTGTTGCAATTTATTAAGCAATTAAGAAAGTTGCTAAGTTCACCAATGCAGAGGCTGAAATCCTGTATTTATTCACATACAGTCAAAGGATGCACTGGTGATTTTCAGTGCATAGGATATGACTCGCTTAGAAAAACAATTCAGTCTTGCTCCCTCAACTGGAACTTCTAATGCACCCATTCTGATTTTGTACTTTGGGAGTATCACATTCACACTACTGTTAACATGGTTATGACTGTTTCTATCACAAAGTCTTGTCTGATAGTAACATACTTTTGAGCTATGGGTGACTCCTTCAAGCTGCAACTCTCAACTCTAAGAGTAACATTTCCCCTGTTTTGTTTTCACAGAAGCCAACAACAATAGAAAAACACAAATTCATGCAATATTTTCCCTTAGTATCAACACTTATCAGACACATGGGGTAGAAAGTCTGGCAGGAAGATGTTACTTAGAGCTTTCAATCACTACACTTTGTGTATGAGAACAAGCTAAATAACAAGAGTTAGAACTACATGTATCAACATCACAACTTCCACTGAAGCACTTTTAGAAGTATTTACTTAAATCAGTACTCTAGCATGAACTCTAATCTACACTGAAAATCCCACTGACATCCTAAATATACATGGTTCTTGACAGTAGCAGGCTGCTGCAGAAAGGGAAGATACTTCCCCCCAACTCCTGCGTTTTAGTGAGTAAAGCCTGTAAAACACTCTATGAGCCAGATGAAAGTAAAGTGTATTAGAAGCTTGAAGAAGGGGTGGCAAAAAGCTCCTCAGTCACTTTAACCCTCCTAGGACAGATAAACAAGTGGAAGACAAATGAAACAATCTGCTCTTTTTTCATATCCAAACAATCCATGTGGAAACCATGTTGCACTGTCCTTTTTAAGTAAGCACAACAGAAATGAGTAACACTGCTACTCAGTCCTTGTTACCTCTTTACAGCATAGTCTTATAACCCTCCTTCAACAGATTGCTCAGGAGTTTATTTTTTAATGTGATGTGGGTTACCAGCTCACTGACAGAGCATCTCATATTTTTACTGTTAATATGTAATACTGAGCTTTCTGAAAGACGCCCCAGCTTCTGGAAGTGGTTTGACTTGGAAACATTTACACTTGCATTTGGTGCATGCTTAAAGCTGAAACATCACTACAAGATACATTGACTGTTTAAAACAAGTTTCCCATGCGGAAAGTTTCCCTAATAAATTTGAAGCCTGCTTCACACTTGCCTTCAGGAGCATTATCCACTGCCTAGGAGATTACCAATCATCATATAGAGAACTCTACCAATTTTAAATTGATTACCACAGACAATTGCGTCAGCAGTGTGTATAGACACACATACGTACACACAAAAAAGTTCATTTGGGCAGATGCACTGGTTTTTGTGGGTTTGGGATTTTTACTTTCCCAAGACAAAGCCCACAGCATGAAGATGCACGAGAAAACCTCCTGGTACCCATTGGTAAGTAGTGAGGAACTGAAACACAGAATGTATTGAGATCTCCACACCACTATCACGTTCGCAGGCTGACATAGCATTCTGGGAAGTACTCAGAGGTTTCACTGTTTCTAGGCACAAAGCTCTATTTTACAGAGATAACACTTCAAGGAAAGAGGGAGGTAACTACTTGCTGCAAATATCACCAGATATTTGAGATATTCTGTATACTGCACCATTGCCATTGACATCAGGAGAGATATATTTGGGGGTTTTTAAGTTGCTTCAATTACAGCG
This sequence comes from Myiopsitta monachus, assembly GCA_017639245.1. Taxonomy (NCBI): domain Eukaryota; kingdom Metazoa; phylum Chordata; class Aves; order Psittaciformes; family Psittacidae; genus Myiopsitta; species Myiopsitta monachus. The sequence goes on from CM029917.1 coordinate 49,196,511, forward strand.
TTGGAGCTTACCATAAAACATCTCCTCCTTGGCAAACAGTACTAAAGGCAAACTAAACAGCAATCTTATTTACTCTCCAGTGAAGCTGGAAGAAGTTTTCTTACTACACAAGAAACAGTTTACCTCCCAGCATGAAGGCCTGACCTGCCAGAGAGCTTAAGGTATTAAAAATTGCCTTTTTAGTTTCAGCCTTGGATTTCACTGGAGGCTTTCTTGAAAACCACAGCATCCCACAGAGCTCAGCTGCCCTTTAAAGAGCTCCTGTTGGAAGGATGTGCCAGCACTGAACCTAGCTCAACATCCCACTTCATTCCCTCCCACAAAACTCGCAGGCTTCAAGTCATGACACAGGGCTGTGCAAGTGCAGAAGTACACAGGCTTGGCAGAACATTCAATGTAAGTCCCAACAAGCCATGCTCATCTGTCTTCAACAAGGCCCCAGTGGAGAGTAACACTCAAAAGAGAAGTGTGGTCTTAAAATAAGTAATGGTTCATCAGTGAAATATCCAAGAAAAATGATTCATCAAACCTGGAAAAAAACTCTTACTGATTACATTCCCCATGCTATAAGCATTCCCACGGTATTAAGTTACTGCTCTTTGTCAACAACAGCAATATTACAAAACCATGACTGGAGGTGTAGGATTGGGAAACTCAGAAACATTAACTGTTTCTACTAGCAGCATAAATCAAAGGTACCAGGAGCCTAAGGGCTAGTCATGATCCAGCAGGTTGCCAGAGGCAGGCATGTTGTACTTTGATCTCCTGACCCAACACAGGCCTGGATCACAGCGCAGGAAGATAAAGTCCTCAGCCCTAATGTGGATTTTGCACAGCCAGGGTTATGCACATACCACCAAAAGCCATGGGAACTACAGCTGTACTGTCATATAATTATGACACTACTGCTTCACTATTTTCTATCCCCTCCCTCCCAAAGCAGCAATATTTTAAGTGGGAATAGCATCAGACATTTTAGTTTTTATGAAGGTACTATCAAACACTACCCGACATGAAAATCTGACACTAAAGCTACAAGCAATTTACCAAACATTAGTTTATCTCCTACCCTTAGCTATCTATCAGCCTCAAAAGATGACCCATCATGCTTCACCAGGAGTCTGTAGCTTGCATTATCTTCGGAATTGATAAAAAAAAATAATCACTTCTCCAAAACATATTACTCAACTTCCCTTTTCAATGTAAGCATCTTCCACAGAGACAGGAAAATGTATGTACAGGACCTGACAAGCCATAGAGATATTAAACACATACTGCATCTAGAGAAATGCCAATTAAGTGACATTTTCACTGGAAAAATAGCATTGGCCTTATACTGAACTTTTGGCAGGAACCCGCAGCCTCATCACTTCATCCCCTGGCCCAACAGAAGCAGGGAGCTTGGAAGGTTTGTGTTTAGCAGGAATGAGGGCAATGAGAAACAGCACTTTGTAAGCCAATTAATCTCGAGCATAATTCCCATTTGTCAGACTGGGAGTGGGGAAGAGGTAGGTGCTTAGTGCCATTAGCAGGGTGACAACATGCAACAACACAAGCTCAGCCTCAGGCTCCATCCCAGGCACTCCTTCACTCCAACAGTCCTCAGCAGCGAGCTCCTCTAGTACATCAGATATTTCCATCAAGACAGGGATTGCTGCAGAGGCTTGCCTGTTTCAGTAAGAATTTCTGATTCAGCTTATCTCCAAAAGCAATAAGTGCGTAGGCAGAGTGAGCTATACAGGGATCAGGAGAACTGATGTGGTGCTCAGTTGTTAGTCAGATAATCACAATCAAGAGCACAGGGACTCTTCCCACTAACTTTCAGTCATATTCCAGCAGTGAACTCCCGGGATAAATCACTCGCCAAAATAAATAAAAAGGATTAACATGCAATGCAACTGCTTCCTGTTTCTGAATACCAGGAGCATGAAAAATTGTCAAGTACCCTGACAGAAAAGAGGAAAGAAAACCAAACCCAGAGAATGCTGCATTTCTCCAAGATAGCTGACAACATAAAACAGTTTCCTACCTCTATTTTAAATCCTTCTACTTAAGATTTAATGGAGATTAAGACAGATTATTTTGGTGTCGGACCTGGTATATACCATCCTTTTATGAGACAGGGTGAAAAGAAAAAATCCCAATTTTCCCAATTTTATTAAAAATCCAAAAACAAAGACAACCCACCAACACCCGACAAAAATGTCACCGATTTGAAGCCATTACTACTTTCAGCCAAAGCCCTATAAGGAATGGTATGGAGGGACAAAAAGTGATGCAGAGTGATTTTATATGAGTGAAACCAACCACCGAGTGTAAAGAGCTCACGTACTGGACTGCAGCAAGAAAGAGTTAAATATTAAAGAAATACCAAGAGGTTAAACATTAAACCTATTCCAAAAGCTTCCCCTAAAGTTAATGACCTACATGTGGGTTTTATTCAAATGAAAGAAATTTCAAGTTTGAAAGTGCGTTACAGAAAATCAAGCACACACATAGCAAACTGCTGGAGGGATTTTTTTCAGCCTACCAGGACAGTTCTAAAATCCTGATTTCATTTTTTAATTTTGAAGAAGTATTTTTCCACTCACCCAGAAAGACTAAGCAGGATCTAGAACCAGAAGTGTGACTATACGGAAATAGGGGAACTCCGGAGGAAAATATAATGCAAAGGATCCTCCCCTTATTCACAAAGCCTGATATTTGAAAATTGGGCAATGTGGGAAGAAACTGAATGAGATTCATAGAAATTATATATAAACCTCTTAATATTTATTACAATACTAATAGTACAGTAATATTTTAATCTTAAAAATAGTTTTAAAATAATTCCAATTTATAATTTACATAACAGTCAGCTACAGTACTGGAATACATACTGAAGATTACATTTACTGCCAATCCTTAATAATATGCTAATCACCCTGCAATTAAAATTTACAGGCATATTTCAGGGTTTCTGTTGTGCTTTGTAACACTGGCTGCCTACCTACTATTTTTGATTCTCACAGAAATAATCATTTTCAAGCCAGCCATACCACCATCAGTATTTTCCTCTGCTGTAGCAAGATCTAGAAGCAAAAGCTCTTAAGCACCTCCATACACGGCACATCTTGAATTCAAACTGCACAAATGTTTATCACTACTCAAAAAAAGTAAACAGCTCTTATGCACTTACACATACCATAACAATACAAAGAGTCCTTTTTATTCACCAGCAACACAATGCTTCTGACTTCCAAAACAGCAAACGAAGTTTCACAGAGATCAAGTCCAATGATGCTATTAGCTTTTTCAGATTCTTCCCTTCCTTCCAGCCTTTCCTAAGATTTGCTGCTGCTGGTTGAGTTTACCTGGGCAGCCTGGTCAGAAAACCATGACCTCTGCCTAAAAAAGTGCCCTTCATACTGAACAGCAGCCTGTACTGACAGCAAAGGAGAATCTTTCTAGCTGCTGCTCACTCTCACCTTACACAAGGAGCTCAAATTACTTATTATGGTTTAACAAATACCAGTACACATTAAAAAGAGCACGCTTACAAACCAGACTTCTACCTCTGCAAACCCAAGAGTGGATGCTATCTAGCACTGAATGTTCAAACAGAAAGATAATGATGTATATCACGAGTACAATTATCAAAAAGGAAAATTTCAGATTTGTGCACTTTTCAGCAAATCCCGCCTACCCGAGTTCTGGTTACATGCAGATTTATTACCTAACCTTGCTCACAGTATTAGCCTCTCTTTATTATCAGTTCATTACACAACACTCAGTATTTTAGAAGGGAGAAGGCAAACCCTGCTTTTAAGAGCTTCAAACTCTCCAACATTTCATGTGAACCAAGTCAACTGCAATAAAAGGCAAAAAAAAAAAACAGAAAATTGAGGGGACTTGGGGGGGGAGGAAGGAGAAGGAAGGAGAGAGGTGTATTTTACCATCAATGAAACCTTTAATACTAGTTGCAAATCTGATGCAGTTTCTGCATAGGGACAGTGAATCTCCACCAGCTATCAGTTACGTACCATACTGCCCACGGCAGGCTCCAGGCCAGGCTGCTGCACAGTCATTTCCTTCTCTTTCTCCAAGTCCAACTCCACAACAGTAATTCCAGCTACTCCTATCTTTGTGCAAGGCCAAAATCCAGAACTGTAAGTAGTGCAGAGTCACCTCAACGGCCAATCCTACCTTACCATGCCCAAAAGCAGCATTTACCACTGGTAAACATATACAGTACATTTATTTCCTTTAAGAGAGTATGTGTTGTAGCCCTAAGAGACATGGTTGAAAGCTTGATCAGAAAATGCAAAGTTGTGACTGAAAGACAACTGGTTACTGAGAGCACTGACAACTCCCTCTGAAGAGCACACAAGCAGCTGCTTGCTGTGGTTTACTACTGCTTTTAATAAAAAAAAGAAAGCATTGATGAGGAGAAAGAAATGAGCACAGATCTCTGATTGTTATCTGATGGGTTACCCGATTTACTGAAGCTCCAGTTCTGCCCTGCATATTCAAAATCCCATTAACTTATTTTACACGCAAATCTGTTTGCTTTAGCTGTTATTAAACAGTTTCACACATAAATCATGGTATCCAGCCTTCACAGGCTTGTAAACATTTCAGTTAAACAAATACAGAACCAAGCCCTATAACGCTAGTTGCACGATGGCTTGCCCTGTAAGCAAAGTATTTTATCAAGCTTAAGATAGCAAGGAATGACTAACAAAGAGCACTTACAGTTAAGTATAAAGCTAAAAGAGGAAGAAAATATTCCAAGACAAATAAAAGGTTCTCTAACACTACTTACAAGGAGACTGAGTTCTTAAAAAATACAGCTAAGATTTGGTTTGGGTGCATGCATCAGCCACATGCAAGCAGCTGATATTAAAGACAAAAATATATACGTACACACAAGCATGAATGCATTGCACTGACTCAAAACCGGGGAAGAGTGAACAGAGAAAAGAAGAGGTCTTTCTTTCTATCTGTGATGTCCTCCAAGACATCTCCTGAAACAGTATCAAGCCACATCAGTTTGGGGTTTTTTTGCCAAGCACCAAAGTAAGGAATGCTACGCATGTGAGGAAATGCACTGACCAAATTTGTGTTACAGCAAGTCTCAGAAGATGATCAAATTATGATAGACACAGGAAGATTTTAATTAGTGGCTTAGCAAACAGTAAGACCATGCTCTTCAAGCTGGAAGTACAACTTGACCCCTAAACCCTTTAATCTGGCAACTGTAAAATATGTTCTTAAATTAAAGTACAGCTTATTGTACTGTGCGTATTCTGTAGGTAATAGGAAATATTACTCCGTAATCCTTTAGGAGCATTAAAGTAAATCAGAGCCATAAACTGACTTCAGGCAGCAAACTGCAGTTTAAGATTAGGAAGCAATTGCTACTAAGCAACCCTTGTGCTGTAAAGCAGAGGAGAGTATCAGAAATGTGTGACCACATAGAGCCTTGGAGCGGCAAACCATTATATTATCTAGGAAGAGTCTCTGATAGCAGGTATTGCACAATCTTTGGATTTATTTAAGCTTTTCCTATCAGACATCTCGTTACTAAGGTAGTGCATGCTGTGATTGTTGTGCTGCAATGTTTCAGATAAGTGGTAAGATATGGCTTCTAACCACAGGCTCTCATTTCATTTGAATGAATAAATTAAGAAATTAGTAGAAATGATTAGTCACATGCGCATAAGCAAGGGCTGGTTTTGCATCTATTTTGTACAGTTTCTTGAACCACAACTACGTCATTCTATTCAATGACTAAAAAATGTCAGTGAGTACAAGAACGTCCCATCTACAGCTAAAAGAGAGAGCAAGATTTACAGGCATTACCATGTCACCTGTGAGAGACTTACTGTGTCAGTTATGCAAACATCAAAAGAGTTAAGAGGGAGTCAATAGGATATGCAATTTATTAAACCCCTTCTGGTAAAAACCTCTTATTTCTGTAACAGGTTTTATCACACACTGATGGAGTTTACCTAAGTGTAAACTTGAGAGTTGCAGAAAATGATTTTCAAAGTCCTCACTCAAAATGTAGCAAGGTAGACAAAGGTACTTCTCTTTCAAAGTACAGGTTTTACAGTTAGTACATGACATATATTCAATAGACATGCTAGCAGACAGATCTTTAAGAGGTTACATGGGAACAGAACTCTTGTGCAAGGAATAATGTTCTATTAAGATAAATTTATAGCAAATGACCAAGTTATAACATTCTCTATAGCACTTTGCCACTGCCTTTCTGAAAGAACAGCTTTAAATGAGTCCTCAAAAGTTTCGGATTGCTCCCCATAAGTATGAAAAGATTGATCTTATCTAGAAAGATTAAACATATACAAAAGTTATCTGCATTAGTCTATAAATAGATTCTAAAGTTGTTAACATTAATACATTCAACCTTTTATAACTGACCTTTGTTTAAGCCATAGCAAGGTCCACATACTTTGAGATTATAATAATGCAGTATTAACAGCATCAGTCAAGAACAGATTTACCTGAGAATAAAGGATTAAAGTCTAATTAAATGTTTTCATAATGTGAAGTATGTTACAACAGGGCCAAGGCACATCCCCCTTCACAGGACTTGCATTTCTAGACACTTTATGTGTACTTTACAGACTAGAACTAAGCAAACATTATTCAGTTGAAAATTCAATAAATACTTTATTGAATGACACTATTATACCAGTATCCATTTTCAAAATTCAGCCCAACTAACTGCATGAAATTGAATTTCATGAAGATTTTATGCCCTATGAAACACTGAGGTTCACAGACCTACTGGATAGGCATGTGAAAACAATTCAAAATGCCTCAAGAATACATTTTCATAACCCAAACCAAGAAAGCAAGAGCAAGTTCTCTTCTATCCTGCTGTGCACTGGGCAATTTAAACAGGGTATTTTAAAATCCTTATAGTCTATAAATCTTTTACTTTACATAGCTGAGATAAGCATTTGCAAATACTGTATCCACCTGTCAACGTTTTGTTAAAACTGAGTGCTACTGCAAATTCTTCTGCGAGGCTTAGCCAGAAGTGCTGCATGAAAAAAAACAAAAACCACTATCCTTTCTGCTACTGGCCCAGGTCCAAAGCAGTATAGCGAGACCAGAGCAGGCTCCTAGCCATAGCACCTCTGCAGCTGCACTGCATCCCCATAACCAGGAGGGATGAAGGCACAAAGATACATCAGCAGGGCAGCTCGGATTGCTCTGTGCTTACTGCTTCAGTCCCTGCACCATACCAAAGTTCACCATGTATACACATGGTGCTGCGACTGAGCTGATGTGCTGTCCTGGACCTCAGGAGGCGCAGTGCAGAAACCTGAGAAACAAAAAGCCTTCTCCAAAACCTATGTGGCCTTCAACTAAATGCAACTTGACTCAGCGTGCAAGCGACTCAAGGTTCCACTGCATGGGCGCTATTATGCAATTTCTTCCTTGCTGCCCATGGTTACTCCACCCCCAGCACCTTGGAAAAATAAATGCTGACTACACATAGCGAAAAAGCCATCTATTTGAAAGCAAGACATGTATATTCCTTATGGATAGATTTGTCTGCTTCATCAAAAAAACAATGGGAAATATTTTTCTGACTACTTATGCTTCTTCCTCACAGCTACTGTGGTTTCAGAGAAGATGGAGTATTTTGGCACCAAAACACAAGTCCCTTGAGAGAGTCCCCTCAACTTCTGGAGACTTTTCTCCAAGTACCAAGAGCTAAAAGCACAGTTTCTCAACCTGCTGTTGCATGTTGCACCAGAAAGAAAGCAACCAGAAATACTGTTGTGGCATTGAGGGGTCAGGGTATTAACACAGAGACGTCTACAAGCCTACACCACATTCCCTAGAGACACCAACATTATTTAACATGGCATTCATAGGTTCACAAACTGCAGCGCTGCCCTTGCTGCACGACACTACACTGAACAGAAGAGCCCAGTAAGAGAGTAACTTCCTGCAATGTGCTTCATGCTGCAGGGTCAGGAACAACAGAAGTTAAGTGAAGAAAAAGAAAACATTTACCTGCAGAGAGTGGAGGGCGTGAGTACCACAGCAACTGATGGAGACAAGATGTCTCCACTGAGAGGTCAAAGCTGCCCAGGAATCCTTCTCTTTCACAGTGGCATCAAAAAACAGGTTGAAATACTGGCTGAATGAAGAATCAAAGAGGAAAAAAAAACAAAAAACAAAAAACAAAACAAAAAAAAAAAACCCACAAAAACAAAACAAAACAAAAACAAAAAAAAAAAAAAAAACAAAAAAAACAAAAAAAAAAACCAACCTGACTATGCCTGATTTTAAACCAATTTTTAAACATCAGTGACAGATTCTCCTTTGATAAAATGACTCCAAAGAAGGGGCTGGAAGAGCTCTGTTGTAGTCTTAATTTGCTGGTGCAACAAACGCAGCATAATGGTTCTATGCTACCATCATACAAGCATAAATTTTGCCTTATGAACAAGCCTCAGGATCTGAAATGACATGAGTTTTAAGCTTAAGCACATTTTACCGGGATTTTATTTGAACTTTAGTAATTGTTTGGAGGGATGCTTCATTTTCCACTATTAGCTTCAGCTTGGTACAAGCTCTCCCTGGTCACACCATCACATGACACCTACAAGCACTGAACGAATTTCTTTGTTTGGTTTCTGACTTCATCTTATAGCAAAAAACTACAAGCCACACAAACAGAATCACAAGGAAACTATAAGAGGTTTGCTTCTGCAACAGGAAACACAACTTTGAATAAAGTTAAAATACTTGATTTAATAGTGTTTTGCTCTTACTCAGCTCAATTAAAATAACTGACTTGCTCAAGATCGTATGCAACAACAACATTCACCAACAACATTCAGCTTCTTCAGGCTGGTTTTGAAATTTACACGTAGGGTGTTTTTAAACCTAATTATTGTCTTTGGCTTTCAGATGTGTTTCATAGCACCTGCTTTGAACTACCTCCTAGAAGAATTCAATTGTTAGATTAAGGGTAAGACTAATGTATGTAGCAACTTTACCACAGTTTATTCCTCAGGCACTGATTTACAAGCAAAACCACATAAGAGTCATAGGGAACAGAAATCAACTCACAAACCTTCTAGAAATTGCATACTACTCTCCAGTAAGGGGTAAGAAAGATGGGGTTTGCAGTATGGGTATAAAGACTTTTAAATACACATAAACTTCCTGTCAGTTTCCACAACCAGTAGTTGACTAAGAGTGGATTACAACTTCAGAAAGGGTCTGAAGATAGGTCTGGAGATTTTCAAAGACAATCTGAGACTCAGGTACTATCTGTTAATTTACAAATATTAAAAGAGAGACATAAATCAGGAGTTGCAGAGGGTCAAGATAAAGATGATTCACAGCTCAAGACTATGATTCATGGAGGATGATCTGGGTGTAATATCAAAACAAATCCACAGTAAACCACCCAGATGTACATTAAGCACTGGTTCTACATGTGCACAGTGTCTGTTCCTACCCACTGAAATTGCACTCCTAAGAAATGAGATCTTCCTCCACTTCTGGAAAGCAACTAAAACTTTTTTAACACTATCACTATCTGACAACTATCTAACAACTATCTGATGGAGTTTTATAACAGAAACACGCTCTCTCAACTACAGCCCTGCTATAGGCTAATAAGTTATTTCACTAGTGAATAGTTTAATGCAAGATTGTCTGTTTAATAACAACTGTAGTCTGAGATTAATCTGAAATACTCCAATCTTCTTGAGTATACTTTCACGAAAATATGCTGATAATAAACAAAAAAATTACCAAAGTATCACAAAGCAGATTACTTAAAGATTCACCACTATGAATGGTTAAAGAAATATGGCAGCTTTAAGTTAAACTCTTAAAACAGACATGTTGTACACAAGATTACCAGCTCCTGAAAGAAAAATTTGCATAGTCATCAACTACCCTTGGGTGGGTTTCCATGCAAGTCTTCACAAGATTTACCCCAAGAGCTCACATTTACAAACTTCCAGGCCCCACAAGCAATGGATGCCCCAATCATTAGAATGACCTATCTAGTCATGTTACAAAAATACACCTGAAATTTTCCACTTTAGCATTCTGGGAATAAAAACATGCAAACAAAGCTTCCCACAAGCCTTTCATGCTCCATGTCTTGTGAGAGACTTCTGTGCCCAGAGACCAAACACCATACATACCAACACACGCCTCTCAAAGTTCAGCCTCTTTGAACCCAGGGACAGAACATAACATTCTTCCACAAACCAGCAAGACTTAATCAAGGGTCTAAGTCACAAACAAACCTTTCTCAGTATTTACAGTACACTGGCATACAAGTATTATTTAGACTACCATGACAATCTTCTCCAAGCTCACTCAGGTGTAAGAGGCTTAGTGGAGGAGAACCCTAGAAGAAAGCAGAAGAGATCAAGATCTTTTTTGCCTGCAAGGTACGCAGCAGCAGCAAGATTCCCATGGCCTGTAGCTCACTTCAAGGAATATCAGCATAGTAGGCTTCCTGTATGAAAAACTGACTCACCTCTTACACCACAAAGGCATTTGCAGCCAACAAAACCTATGACTTACAAAAAATGAACACCTTTTCAGCTACTGGGCTGAGGACAATCAGAAATAGACACAAGCCTGACTTAGCAACCAGGCAGCAACCTGATCATAGTAACAGTTTTTTTAAAAAAGTATTTGTTTCCAGTTTAGCCAACCCACCTTGTCAGGTCTTCACATAAAAGCCAAATTCCCTGGTTATCAGTGTGCCACTACTGGAGGCAATGGTAACAGCAGCTTAAAAAGTTTGGACTGCCATTATAAAAATCTTTTCCTTTGGAAGAGCTGTGTGGCACTAGAAGAGGTTACCAGAGAGGATGGGGAACCTCTGTTCAGGACTTGTATGGAAAGGAGCCACAGATAACCTGCTCTTATGTTGCCAAGAATTCTGTATTGAGTAGAAATTTGTACAAGACCTTCCAGAGACCCTTCAAGCCAACGTTTCTGAGTCAATTAACCCTTTCATTCTGCCAAGGGTGACCTTTGCAGAGGCAGTGCTCTCTGCAGCACATGCTCTGAGTACTGCCAATGCCAGACCTCATCTGCAAGCTCACCACTGGCAGCAACCTTCTGGTCAAGAATGCTCTTGAGAAACATACTGCTACCAAAGTCCAAGTTTAAGGTCTCAGCACACCCATGCTATTAAAAAAAAAAAAAAAAAAAAAAAAGTAATTTTCAGCACTTGTTTGCATTATGATAAATCAGCAGAACTGGCTTCCCAAGCAAATTTACAAAATAAACATTTAACTACTCACGTACAGCATCTACATTCTCTAACTACTCCATTTTAAAAGCACAAAAGCACTACATCTTATCTGAAACAAATACCTAGGAAACTACTATGACAGCATCCTAACAGCTATTAAAGTGAGAAGAAGAAACCAAGTTAAGTGCTCACTTGAAAATAATAATTCATTACTGAATAACCAAGAGTATGAAAAGTTTTATGTATTTGGCACAATAACTCTGATGTTGCATTCTTATTCCTACATGTATTTCACATGTTTCATCTTAAATAAAAATATTTAATCATAGAACCATATCATAGAATATTAGAATAGTCTGGGCTGGAAAGGACCTTAAATTCACTTAGTTTCAACTCCCCTGCCATCGGCAAGGACGTATCACACTAGACCCTGTCACCCAAGGTTCTGTCCAACCTGGCCTTAATCACTGCCAGGGATGAAGCATTTACTACTTCTTTGGGCAACCTATGCCAGTGCATCACCACCCCCACAGTAAAGAAACTCTTTCTTATATCTAACCTGAACTTTCCCTGTTTCAGTTTAAACCCATCACCCTTTGTCTTATCACTACAGTCCCTGATGAAGAACCGCTCTCCGGCATCCTTGTAGGCCCCCTTCAGATACTGGAGGGTTGTAGAGGACTCAGTAGAGGCTGAGGTCCCCACACAGCTTCTCTTCTCCAGGCTAAACAGCCCAAATTTTCTCAGCCTATCTTCATACGAGAGGTGCTCCAGCCCCTGATCATCCTCATGGCCTCCTCTGGACTTGCTCCAACATCCCCACGCCCTTCTTATGTTGAGGACAGAACTGCAGCAAGTACTCAAAGTGGGGTCTCATGAGAGCAGAGTAGTGGGGCAGGATCACCTCCTTCAACCTGCTGGGACAAGAGAGAACATTTTCCATGAAACAAAACAAATTAATGTTAACTAAATCTGTATTTTCAATCGGTTCATGGTCAGGTGTAGCCAAGAGGAGTTGTACAACTGCATTTGGATGAGTAGATTCCCCCTCCAAGCACTGCATATTGCAGAAAGCACATCCCAGTATGCTGCCGAGTTTGTCAGCTGCAGTGGGCCCCTCAGCTGTACTTCCCACTTCATCTCAAAGCTGCACATCTACATGCCATATAAATTATTCTAATGTTTAGAGCAGTATTCTGACCAGGAGTCCTGTTCCTAAGATAGGTTTCATTCAGAGAGATGTGCTTCTTTGTTCCCATTAATAGTGTATGCTAGAAAATATATGACTTTGCTCTGAATCAGAAAGCTTCCCATTTGAAACATGAAACTGGGAGGACAACGACATCCTGAGGAGAAAATTAAGGGCACATAAGTAACAATATGCAAGTACCTACCATGCTTTTTTTAATGGTAGTGCTTCACGTCTGTTGAAACTTTTTACAATTCTTTTTTTAATCCTTTATTTTATGAATTTGTGCTCTTGCCATTAAATTATAAAGCCTTATTCATCTGACTTATTTCAAGTAACGTACAAAGGAGGTGGAGGGGGGCTCAGAGACAAATCAAATTTACCATATGTAACTGCATATAAATAAAAATCTTCCACTGAAACCTTGAATGTCATATTTTAATGTTTTAAGTTTGTAGGACAGCTACACACTCAATTCTTATGTGTAAGAAATATATAAAATAACTTCTTAGACAGTAGTGTTGATGCATGCATGGAAAAATTCCTATAATGGAATAGAGTCTCAATTTAATTAACTCAGTCCTCCACCTTTTATGTTCACACTGCTGCGTCCAGTTCTGGGCACCTTACTACAAGACATTTTGCTGCCAGAGAGGGTCCAGAGAAGGGCAATGGAGCTGAGAACAGGTCTGGAGCACAAGTCTGATGGGGAACAGAGAGAACTGGGAGTGTTTAGTCTGGAGAAGAAACAGCTCAGGGGGGACCTTATTGCACTCTACAACTACCTGAAAGGAGGTTGTCATGAGATGGGGGTCAGTCTCTACTTCCAAGTAACAAGCAACACAACAAGAGGAAACAGCCACAAGCTGCATCAGGGGAGGTTTAGATTGGATATTAGGAACAATTTCTTCCCCAAGAATGTGATCAGGCATTGGAACAGTCTGCCCAGGGCAGTCGTGGAGTCACCATCCCTGGAAGTGTTCACAAATTGTGTAGATGAGGCCCTCAGTGATGTGGTTTAGTGATGGCCCTAGCAGTGCTGGGGGAAAAGCTGGACTTGATGACCTTTTCCAATGTAGTTGATTCTACGATTCTATTATTCAACCAGCTCCTCTTAAATACACAGAGGGAACCTTCCTAATTTTCTGTTTCATTTCTTAAAAAGGAAATTGTTTTACCAGAGTGTAATGGCTCATTTTCAACTCAGTTCAGAATCTGACCCAAGACTACCCATTAATTCTCCCTTCAGCAATTAAAATGATCTTCACTTACTACTCATGTCACTTATTTTCCGTGAAGCTCAACCATCTATTCAGAGGAGTAAAGAACAGCACAGAGCAAGGAATAATGCTATACCTGCTCTCTTATACAAAATTAGGTTCATGACAACTGTGCTACTTCAGAGAAACAAATCACATTATAACTACTTTTTGCAAAAAGTTATCTTAAGATAACTAAGATATCTAAGATATTAAGATATCTAAGAAAAGTTATCTACATTGTCTTCCAACATCCTTAAACCATATGTGCTACCTACAGTTTGTAAAAATGCAAAATTTGGTGGTATTTTTTCCATTTACCATCATTACTTCTCAAAAGCCCAAATTGTAGCTGCAATGACTGCCAACAAACTACAACAGCTAGTAGTCATTTGCCAAGCTGAAGTTGTCACACCAGAGTATAAAACCAACCCACTGTTACATTACCACTTCCTTAGGAAGTCGGCTGCCCTCCACTCACACAGGTAAAGAGAGGACTCTTACAAAGCCCAGGCGACACTACCCTGCACAGAACAAGGATGTACAGATTGTCTGACACCCTCTCCTCAAGCCCTGATTAGTTGCATAGGTTTCTCCATCCAAATCGTGTTTCAAAAAAACCCACTGCTTAGAGCACTCTAAGAATATAAAATGTAAGAGGTGCTTACAAAGTAGTCTACCATAACTCTCACCTATATACTTAAGACATACATGACTAAAGAAATACATAATTTTCTTTTATTGCTTCTGGCAAAGAGCTGCTGTTGATGGCAAACATAGTGCAAAAATCAAAACCAAAATGCAAGCATTTCAGGCCAAGTACTCATTTCCTCGTATTTCAACAAAAACATTTTCACAATAGCATGAAAGCCACCTGAAAGAGCCTAAGGCTTCAGCATGAACTGATTAGTAGTTTTGGAAGAGCAGCCACTGCACTGGTGTTCAGCCTCCACTGATAAACAAAAGAACAAAAAAAAAAAGGAAGTGTGAAGTAAAGGTTAATTGCACACCATGCTGTGTTGGTGCTATAAAACTAGCTCAGCTAAAATATGTAAGTGACCTTGTGTGAGAATTGCTTGGAGAATCAGGCAGCTTCAGATGGGAGACACAACCAAGACAATTTCAGAATAAATAGCTAGAAACTGGTTAAAGTATGGGAATTATTCCCAAAACAAAAATACTACTTTCAAGGTGTTTGCTTTGGGGAGGGGGGTGACCTTCAAGGATGCCTACTATTAAAACTGCCCACTGCTGCTCACCCTGGCAACTTCGATAAGCATGCTAAATGGGCTATTTTTCAATGATTTCTTATCATTCCAGAGCTTACATGCTTGTTTTAGTACTGACAAGTCATAAAAGATGAAGATATTAAATGACATCTTCTAAATACCACAACTTTATTGACATATTGCCAAAAAAGTTTGTGCTTAACCATTTTACATCTTTTTAAACCCACAGGGGAGGCATGGCACCAGTTATGCCATGCCCTTCCTTCAAAGGCAAAGAAGTTTTGACCAAAACTAAGGTAACAGTCACAGAAAGCACAGCACACTCCAGAGGCAATCCAGACAAAATACTACAGGGAGGTCCCTCACACCAACCCCTTCAAGTTCGCACCCAGGTGATAAAACGTTTACTAAGGACCCACAGCAAAGGGTGGCTGCTCGACTTAACATCACTTCAGGGCGACTGTCGGCGACAGCCCCTCATGGCGATACCAAGGCCAATTGACCACTTAGACGGGGCGAGCGCATCTCCGGGCTGAGGTGAAGCCGCAGCCGGCGTCCCCACGCACCGCCCCCTCGCCGGCTCCCCGAGACCGCCAGGTAACGCGCGCGCGCCAACGGCTCCCCTCACTGCCATCAACTTCCTTAAGGCGCAGAGCGGGCACCCTGCACCTCCCCCGGCGCTTCTCCCCGCTGCGGCACGGGAGGGCGGCCGGCCAAAGAGACCGCCTGACTGCTGCTCGCCCCACACAGGTGCCGTGCAGGTACGATGAAACACTCTACCAGCGGCTGTCGCCTATACCCTGCCTGCCCCGCCGCCCCAGCAGCAGCTCAAGCTCACCTCAGGGGAAGGCGCTTTTACTGGTGGCCCTCAGCACCTCCGCAAGGACACGGACCTTCCCTTCCCGCACTCCCAGTTCACGCCGTCCCCTTGCTCAGGGACACTGCATCGCCACGGCCTCCCGCTCCCCTGCGGCTTCTTTTTAATCAGTTTATATCTCTTCCAGCTCCCTTCCTCCTCCCTGCTCTCCCTCCTCCAGCCCCCCCACCCCTTCTTTCCTCCAGACCCTCCGCCACGGGGTGATGCAAGGCGCCCCGGGCTTCCTCTTGCGTTACGGGAGGGAGGAAAGGAAGAAAGGAGAAAAGGAGGAACTCAACAAGGCAGCAAGGTGAAACGAGAAATGACCTCCACCCCACCCGCACAGGGACCCTCCGTCCCCCGCCCGCGTCGCCACTTCAGAGCGTGGTGCCGGAGCCGGGACCCCCTGGCCCTCCTTCCTGACCGTCCTCCCGCTGCCCCCGCCTCCCTCACCGCTCTCCCTTCAACGCCGTTTCTCCGCGCCGCTGCCTTTGGTAACGAGCCGAAGACCGGAGCGAGCCGCGAGCCGCCCCTCAGAGCTCTGCTTGCCGCGCTTTTCCTTCAGTCGAGGGGCTGCGTAAGTCCGTCTGGCCCGGCCCGAGGCCCTGCTTCTTCCGAAGCCCCTCCGCTGCGGCGCCGGGCCCGCCTGTCGCCTCCGCCCGGGCTCTGCTTCACCTGCTGCGAGGCTGGGCCGAGGGCACCCTCGGTCCGTCCTCCTTCAACTTCTCATCACTTTGCCCCCGCCCCTCTTCGCTGCGCTGCCGCCCCTGCACCCCGCCGCCTGCATACACCGGCACTGCTGTCGTTCCCCCTCAGCAGAGATGCTGCTCCAGGGTCCCTCCGCTGTATGAGGAAAAGCTCCCCTGGCCCCCTTCCCTTCGCCGGCGCGGTGCCGCCGTCCTGGTCCACAGGCGCCCTCCAGCCCCACGCACCGCCCCAGCTCCCACCCGGGACGGTGAGGAGCTCCCAGCGGGGCAGGTTCCTTGTGCCCGCCTCTGTCCGAGCTCCGCCAATTAGCCCGGGCCCGGCCGCGGGAGGCTCCGCCAGAGGGGCAGGCCTTGGCTGCGAGGGAGAGGCCGTAGGTAACGCGGTGGCCGCTCCCTGTCGCCGGGTTTCCGCCTGGCTTCGCAGGTTGTTTCCGTGCTGTACCACAGCTGAGCACGCTATCATTCGTGTCTTGAGGTGCGCTCTGAAAAGCGCGGCGGGTTTACAGCGGGCAAGCCGAAACCCTGAGTAAATCGTAATCTTAGCTTGTCATAACCGCAAGGAGTATCTTGACAGAACGGTGACCTAATGTTGGCCCTCTTTTTTCATTTTCAATTGGTTTTGGTTAAAAACAAAACATACAATGATAAAAGCTTCCTAAACCTTTTCTCCCTCACATCCCTTTCGTTAGACCTAAGTGCAGTTGTCTAATTAGTGTTGGGTACTTGAGTGATACACCATCCTTTATTTCCTCCTGCAGGAAACAGTGCTTGGGAAAGGTTGGCTTGAAGGGATGTAATGCTCCTGTATTTCCAGACCTCTGTGATCCTGGGAAAGACCTACTGTAGCCTTCTAAGCTGTTCGCTGAGGAAACTCAGAAACTAACGGTAATTCTTCAATTAGTTTTGTGGGTGTGGTTTGGATGTAGGGTGGGTTTGATGTTCTGTTGTGTGTCGTCCTCCCCTTCCTCCCCCCCATTGTTATATAATAAGAGTGTAATTTCATAGCTGGCAGATTATTAATAAAGTTATTTGAAAGAATCAGATTTGTCCCACTGTCTGCCACACAGTTTTTAAAATGGAAACTTTTGTGCTGCTTGTTTTAAGTTCAAAAGTGTTTTATGGACCTACCAAGGTAAATGCGTCTTTCATTGAACTTTAAGGAAAAAGAAAGTTTGGATAGCCTTGCTGGTTTGACAGATCATGTTAGTCCTTCAATAAAAGTGAAGGTTTAGGTTTCATCAGACAAAACAAGAAAGTTAATGAAATTTGAATAGTAAGTTAATGACATGAATGATAAGAAAACTGAAAGTAAGCTTTAAATTAATCTCCATTCTAGTAAAGATGGCTTGAAAACATATGAAATTTTACTTTCATTCAAGCTAATCAAATTTATTTGGAATATAGAACTTCTCATGATATTCATTGTAGAGCCTTTTAAAAGCTCTTCTGTTTCTTGCATATAAAACAAATCATTAAAGTTCCTCAAATCGTGTGCCCTGTTTGAGATCTAGTTAACATTAAATGAGGTGTTAGGGTTTAGGGAGTGATACTCAAATCCCACAAAGTAATAGTGGCCTCTGGCTTTGAGGTAAGTTTTAAGATTCTAAAAATGATGTTCTGAACTGAAATGTCCCAGAATCAAGCATGCAGAACCACTGTTGTGTTGAAAATTTTAGTTACTTCCAGGGAAAGGAAATTTTAAACTGTAATGCCAACTGACGACAATAAGTTGAATAAATTTGGCTCATTTGCTTATCTAAAGTACCTGCTGGTAACTGTTAAAATTTAATTTGTTATAACAAATAAACCAGAGCCATTCTTAGGTTCACAGCGAGCTTAAGTCTAATTTGAACCAAATGTAGATTTTGTTCACATTTCTCTGAGGTGTGTTGGAATCCCCTCCATATTTATGAAGATTGTTTTTGTTTCTTCTGTAGCAGCTTTAGTAAAGCTGTTCTTACTGTGGAAGTAGCAATGCTGAAAAGTAACAACTGGTGCAATGACCTGGGGAATTTTTATTAAAATTACTTAGAAGACCTTGGTAAAAAATTGATTTGAGAGTTTTCATGGAATTTTCTACTGAAAAATGTGTAATGGTGAGACATTTTCATATGGTGGTAGTATTTTAAATTCAATTACTGTATACTATTTAATAGCAATGCGGGAGAGATTG
The DNA here is from genome assembly GCA_017639245.1 of Myiopsitta monachus. Lineage (NCBI taxonomy): Eukaryota > Metazoa > Chordata > Aves > Psittaciformes > Psittacidae > Myiopsitta > Myiopsitta monachus. The sequence goes on from CM029917.1 coordinate 49,215,193, forward strand.
ATACTTCCAGGAGCTTTTTTATTCATCCCCATACCTTCTGCCTCTCTAGTCAGCAAGTGAAAGTTGCCAGATTTTATCAATGGTCTGCTTTCTCGGTTTCTTCTCTTCAGCAGGCTAGCATGGGTCAAATCATTTTATTGAAAATTAGTGTATTCAAAGTTAGTGATTGCATTGCAGCGTGATGCAGTCATCTTTCTTTGGTACAAATATTTCAACTCAAAGTACATGGTATTGTACTGCCTTGGCTGTTATGGTTACATGCTATTGCAAAATTGCTTGTATTTCAAACTCTGGATATGCATAGAAATTTGTATTTAAAAATTTTGATTTTCTTTCAAAGGCGATCTTATTTTCATTTGAGGGTAATACTGATATATATGGTATCTAATGTTACCATAGCACCTGTTCTCTGAGAGACTGACTTTTGAATTGGACAAGTATCTTCAAACATTACCACATAGTATAATCTCAGTTTACTGTTTCCTGAGCTAATCCTGTAATGATTTTTTTTTTTTTTTTTTTGACTAGTCCAGGGAAAGCAACTTCAAATAGTGACTATACTTGGATATCTCTTCAGTGGTTTCCTGGTATAGAAGACTCCAGATGTACTAAATGTTGATTGTCTTTCCTTCATTGTAGATTTTAATATGGAGATAAAGCGCAGCTGGGAGTGAAACCTTCAAACGTTCCCTATCACAATAATTTGCCAAAGTAATTGAAACCACGGTTATTAACTTGTGTGATGTGGTTATTAGTTTGTAATACAAAGTTTCAACTTTTCACAATTTAGCATTTCTCAGAAATACTAGGCACTCCTGTAGACTTAAATTACAGTGTCTTGGCAGATAAAGTAGTATTTACTCTGGAATTTTAGTGTCTTGTACATGACAGCTCCAATCTTTTATTGCCTTTTTATTTCGATAAATATGGTGATGTTCATATACTTCATCATTGAAGGGAAGCAAGTAACCTGTAGATTGTTTTCAGAGCAAAAAGTGTGCTTAATGCACACTTAATTTATTTTTTTTCTGTGTTTAAGTCTTTGTTCTATTTGTTACTTGCATACTTACAGCTATCAGCAATAAATATAATGTATTGATTATTAATTAAGCTATTATTATAAATCTAAGGTAGAAGGTATATAGCACTATACTGAAACATGGACTTTTTGTACTCTTGTAAATTCCAAAATATAACACAGAAATTCTGCATTGCAAAAATTCCAGAATCTTGGAATTCAAAATTATGATATGGAAATTAGATTAAAATGAAATAATAAAGTCAGAAAATGCTATAAATATGATGCATTTTTAAATTTTATTAACATTTTACAGGGCTAATAAACACTTCAGAAGTGTTTATTAATAACTTGTTATTATTGTCCAAAGGGGCACCTTCATATTATTTTTCTAGAGAGGAATTTATTTCATTTGCTTTTAAGTTGGATGCCAATGTCACTGAAGTTATTTTTACTAAGGAACAAGAAATGCATCTTGACATGAATTGTTTCTCTGAGGGTTTTAGAACTTGATTCTGTTGGATAAAGGCAAAATTGCAGCAGCTGCAGAGCGCTGTTTCCTGTTGTGCTTTCTTCCCACTAGAGTTTTTATCATACTCATAAGAATCTAGAAATATTACATTGTTAATTACAGATTCATGTTCCTTCAAATTTGGTTAATTGGACTGAACAATGTGTGTAAGTTAAATTGACATTTCTGTCCCTTGTGCTTTACTCCTGGTTTGTTCAGGTCTGTTGGCAAAAGAGAGCAAAATTTCTCCAGTAAATTTCTAGATCATGATGATTCACATACAGTTCCTTAAGTGGCTTTTTTTTCCTACTGCCTTGACTGTTTTGACTATATGTGCATATACTTCAAGACTAGAAGCATGACCTTCCTTGTAACTCATCTAAGATGGTGTTAACTCATTTTACTTGTTAATTGGTATGAGATCATAAGCATCCAAACTAACTTATTTAAGTAAGGTTTTTAGTTCTGTGTCCTTACCAGCATGCCCGATGGAACTAATAATCTGCAATGTATTCCCTAATTTAACTGCAGTGTTACCAGACAGCCGTCTCTTCTGGATCTGCTTGCCACATCTTGCAACCTTGTTCACAGATCCCCATAAACACAAGAAAGGTGTACCTCCATATATTAACAAGAAGAAAACAAAAAAAGAGTATTTAGATTTTACACCTACAATCTCATTTACAGGACTATATTTAAATTGGTACAAAACTGACAAGGAATCCCTCAATTTATGAGTTTGTGTACTCTGTAGTAGTGTGCTCTCAGCACAAGAAGTACCATATGGACAAAGTTCCCCTGGGCCACTATTCAGCTTCTGACATTGGGAAAAGAAATTACCATTCAGAGACAATGAAGCCACTTCCTATAATCAGTTCCCCTATACTCACCCAAGATGTAGAGTTACTGTATTTGGGTAGTTACAGGATAAAGCCCTACCTTTAGTGATGACTTGTTGCCCACAAAGCTGCTCTCTTCCTTTTGACTCTGCTGATGAAAAAGCCTGCTTCTGTAATTTCTGTGGTAATAAAAGAAATCAAGGTCAGCTGCTTTTCCAGAAGAGCTTGGAAAATTCGGCTCTGGAAAATTAATCTATGTTTGAGCATTTTAAAGTCTCAAGATAGTATAGATGTTAGGTTGACTGTAATAAGCATGCAAGAACTGCTAGGTGTGGTGTAGATATTTATTGCTTGAGTAAGGGTTTATGTTACCTTTTCTGGTGGCTTTTTGTTAATTTGTTTGTTCTATCTTAGCTATGATTCCCTGAAGTCAGTTCTGAACCTGTGCAAGTCTCTATATTGTTCTCAAGTTCTAATACCATTCTTCTGGCATTGCACATTTGGTCTCTTCTTGAATTGTGTAATAACCACTTCCTTGTCATGCTGTTGACAATAAATGTAGAAATAGCAAGGTAGATGTTTCTGTTCACATCTTGACAAAAATGTTTTCAATTTCAGTGGAAAGGTCATTAAGTATATAAAAAATCTGCACCTGAAAACCCATGCACAAGGTTGTATTTATTATTTTTGTTTCCACCCATAAACCACTCTTTTCAGTTACGTTTTCTTTAATACTTTGGGGGTTGAAATTAGAACTGAAACGACATTGCTATAATTCAGATGGAGGTTCAACTGCCACATTATTGTTACATCTCTGACCAACCTGAGTTGTATGAACTCACAAACCACCTGTGTGTATTTAACTTGATTACAAGATTATGGGTTTAGTTGCAATTAATCTTTTTTCAGCTGTAAGTGTAATCCAATTTTTGCTGGTTTCTAAATAGTGTACAAACAATGCCATTCATAGCTATCCTTATTCCTCATAAAAGAAGATAAGGGCTACAGTTCTATCTCCTCAAGATTGAAGAAGACAATATGTAACAGATATTGTTTATAGTCTTTTGTCATTTTGAAGTATCAAAAGTCAATTACCTGATATAGCTTGCTTAATTTGGTTAGTTTGTTAGACATGAAGAAGAAATTACAAAATGCCTCTACAGTGAAGTCTCATTTAAGAAGTAAAAAAGAAATATCTTAAATACTCAGCAAAGCTTGGGGCTAATACTAGTTTTATACCTAACCAATGCAAGATTCTTTATGAGACCCAACCAGCGCTCTTCTGGTCTATTTTATCTACATGTTGTAACAAATACTGAGTTCAAAATCTGACTGTAGAGAGTAAATTCAACAAGATGTCTGAATATACTTTGTTTTTATATTTACTTGATAAGTGACATTAGGAATTACTGATTAGCCTTGCAGATACAGTTATAACTTAAATCATACATAATAGTAAACTGTGGTTTGTGTAATTTTTCTGTATAAGCAGAAAGGTTAGTAGTGTATGACCATAAATAAGGTCATTAACAGTGCTTGGATACTCTACTAAAACAACACATTGCTGTTTGACTAAAGGGGGGGGGGGGGGAGAACAAGGCAAACAAATGTATTACTCCAACAGTATCTTATTATATTTGGTTCTTGCAACATTTCTCATTAATAAGTGAGGTCTTAACCACACCTAAAAAAAAAAACACAACACCAAACCCAGAAAGTTCTGTGCATCGTTGTTTGTTCTTCTTAATTCATCTGAAAGACAAGAGTAATGAATAGAGCTACCACACAGAACCTCAATAGAGGCTCAAGGAAGTAGTTAACTGAACTGAGATCTAGCTGGCCATTAGATACTGGTGTCATTGACACGGGTGTTGTGAGTGTATGTCCATGCGTGTTCAGTTCTCTGTTTTACAAATGGTTATTAAAAGAGTATTCATAACCTTAATTGTAGAGTGTCAAAAACTTGACAAAAAAGTTACTAATCTCTTTTAAAGAGAGTTCCTTTTTTCCTCTCTGTTTCATGTAGGTGGGTAGTTTTCTTTTTTTCTTCTTTCTTTTTGGTGGGGTTTTGGCTTTTTTTTTTCCCCCTCCTCCTTTTGTCAGAGGTAAGGTAAGGTGAATAGGCCATTTGGGCTCAGTGTTGTTGTGTCTTTGTAGCCAAGAGGACACTAAGCATTAATCTAAAAATATTTGCTAAGCAGCATTAAGAGCCTGCAGAAAACAATTCATGTCCATCCTTCCTTCCGTGTCTGAATGTGTGTTTTCTGTCTCCTTGGCTGATGCTCTGGATGCATGTTTATAGGCTTTACTTGGTAAACTAATAGTGTCTATAATCTTTTGTGAATATTCCATTTGTCATTAAAGTACTCCGGTTTTAAGATGAGCTTGGTAAGTCTATGAAAGACATTGTAGGACAGAGTTCCTGTAATAGTAGGATAGCAACTTCAACCCCAAAGGAGGTCCCTTTGAATCCTAAATTGCTGGTTAGAGACTTGTAGGACCTGAAAGAGGAGGAGAGAGAAAGAAAAAAAAAAAAAAAAACAACAAAAAACAAACAAATAAACCCACACCCAAAAAAAACCAAAAACCCCACAGGGCTCTTTAGCCTTCTTTTTAGGGCATTTGTAAGGGGTACAGGGCAAAGATCCTGAGATCGAGCTCCAGTGCTTAGGTGACTGTTTAATGTAAACACACTACTTTGCTTGTGTACAGAGCTAGGAGAGGTAGGGGAGGTAATCTCCAGCAACTGATATGGAACAGCAGCCCAACAGCATGGTTAATCAAAACTGGTAAACTAATTAAAGTATGGCCACTGAAGTCCATAGAGCATGGAGAGAATATGGTGTTGAGCCTATCTCAACAACTCTGCAGCACTTTGGTACGTCAGTAAATTCTAGTATTAAATTCCTTTTGACAGCTAGCTTCACTAACAATGCTTATTAATCTTATTATAACTCTTGCGTTGGGTGTGATGGGAAGCACGCCAAAATTCCTCTATGTACCTACCTCATACCAAGGAGTTGTTTCCCCCTGTTCGGGTAGCCACCACCACATCCTCATGCCAGGTACTCTAAACAAGTTCCTCATTTGTGTATCTTCATGTTTCATTCTGCAAACATGATGATACACTTTTAAAATGTAATACTGAAATCACCACCATCCACCACTTTAAAAATGGGAGGACATGTTCGTGTTTCATTTGCAGAAGTAATCTTTCCAGCAAGTTATTTCTTTTTGTTCTTCAGCTTCTACAGTGATGGGTATCTTCACAGAATTTCCTTGTCCTTATTTCATCTGTATGCATGCCTGTATATCTTGGGAACTATTTGCCATCTTTCTTGCTTTTAAATAGCCCTGGTAATAGCAACATGCTGTTAAACTCCCTTCTGAATGCTGCAGAAGCCTTTTTTCTCATCTTTCACCAAACATCAGTTTCTTTGTGCTCAAGACATCATAGTGTGTGTCTCTTCTTCCACTCACATCTAAGAAATGCATTCTTACTTTGCAATTCCACCATCAGAAACTGTTCTAGAGACCACTGTAGGTACTAGAAGTCAGTTGGTGTTTTACTTTTCTGCACCGCTGGCATACTTGCTATTTTTATGTCAGGACAAAGGTCTCAAATGAGTAATCACACATGTATTTGTCCATGGATTTTTAATGAACATCACATGCACTAACCTTTGAACTTTTCATGCATTTAATCTTGTTGATGTAATTCTGCACAGCATGTCTAAAGGCTGTAAAGTAGTCTTATTTTAATGACGACTATTAAATAGAACAAGGTAGTCATTTTTAAACAAGTATAATGTATCACTGATGCTGATATTTTATATAAACTGTAGAAAATTGATTTTAAACAACTGCAGAAAATAACTAATATTTTGCATTTTTGGTATGTGTTATTTCTCCTTTTCAAATGAGTGTTGTCTGTCTTGTATTAATCCCCTCAGTTTATTTTCTTTCAATTGTCTTTCCATTAATACATTCCCAAATGTTGTTGTCTAGATATGGAGCGATATAGTTTGTACCTATGGCCTATGGAGAGTTTCATAAATTGCTTAATAAGCATGACTCTACATTTCCTCCACTGATCAATAGTTAAGGTTTTCTTCAAATGGCAGTTATTTTCCTATAACTTTATAGTTAAACAGTGTTGTAATCGCATGATCGACAATCCTAGCCAGATAATGTGGCTAAGTTACCTTAGTTTTTTCTTCTGGTAAACTGCTAGAGCAATGCAGTTTGTATCTTTTTTTTGTCATCTCAAGAAGTCACAAGCATACATTTCCTGTTCTTTCCTTAGAGAATAAGATGATCTAGATGTATTAATTTGAATGCACTGAAGGCTTACATTTTCAATATGAAGTCTTTCAAGATCTAGAACCCAGATCTGAGCACTGTTTTGTTTTGCTTGGAATGAAAAGTGTAACAAGAGAAGAATTCATTTTCCACCCCATACAGGCATCTCTGCTTAGATACAGTCTATTATTATATAACCCCTTCTGTGCTTATGAACTACCAGGGAAACCAAAATTGGACAGGAATAGTAACATGGATAGGTACTTGCCAACAGGGACATGTCAGCCCTAACTTGTGATGCAGAGGAGAGCAGCCACACCATTTCTCAGTACAGAAATTTTCTTGCTCCCCTGCCTTGTGTTGATGCTATATAGTGCTACGTTTCCTGTGGTTTCCATCTCATATGAATGCTCTTATTTTGCAGGACCTTGTCCTTTAGTGAACCTTCAGTGATTTAATTGAAGCTATTAAGTGTCTCTCACAGTGTACATTTATATTAAAGCCCTCTTGGGAACCTTGAATGATATATTGAATGTTTTGTTAAGAGAAATTGAATCTACTTAGTTTTATTCCAAGACTGTTAAATATATGTAAGAGGATCATGATGTTTGGAGCAGTGACCTGTTACACTTTCATTTGTCCCATTATCTTAGTAATCTAGTATGAATGACCGAACAGTAGCCAATCAAAAGCGTACGTTTAGAGAAGAACAATCTGTAGTTCAATGAATAATCTCTCCTTTTACCCTGTAGTTCTACCAGCAATTTTGAAAGTTTGGTTCTTTTATTGGTAAGGTATAGCAAAGCTGGATCACTTTGCAGATAATGTAATTTTTCCTTTCTCTGTGAGAAAGTTGTTATAGGTTTGCTTTCCATTTTTAAATTTTTTTTTTAGCCTTATACATGATTATAAACTGAGATTTTTGGGTTTGTGGGGTGTGAATGGAGAAATGTACCAAAATGCATTACAGAGCTGTCAGATCTGGATTTGAGTATTTTGAAGTCTTATTGCAGAGGAGGTGGTTTGAGGGATCAAATTAAAAAAAAAAAAAAAGAAGACGAAAGAACTGATGATTGCTACAAATTGATTCATTAAGATTAGGCATTGCTAGTAGCAGGCCGTGACCTGAAGTGGAGGTGAGTCAAATGGAAAGAGCGAACTGGAATTATTGTGTGGTGGGCAAATGGTCACAGAAATCACTGTATACATGTTAACAGGCTTGGGCTTTCATGGATCTAAGTCACAGAGAAGCAGGTAACTATTTTGGGGTTGGTTTGTTTTTTTTTTTAACTCCACAGTAATTTATCTGTGGACAAGAGAAGAGTAAAAAAAAAATTACAAATATTGCAAGGGAGGAGTCATGGAAACCATTGAGTTGCATTTCTCTAGAGTAAAGGGGGAAGATTATTGGCAGAAGGGGGATGTGTCGTTTGCTTTTCAGCTAGTGCTTTGAATAATGAAATATTTATCCCATGGGAGAAGAAAAGCTGAAACAATAGAGCTGTGTTTGTAGAAAAATGGTCATTTGTCCAGACTCTGATTTCTGGTTCATCAGTACCTCTTTGTGAGAGGTACTTCCCTCAAATATGCCATTGTTTCAAATGGAATGCATCCGGGGCATATAGTGCAAGGAGTCTCAGTTGAACAGACTTAAACAAACAGTAAGACAGTGCAAAGGCTGAAATTAAAATGTGTATATTTTTTCTGTGCCATGTTTCATTCATTACCTGATTAAAGCACTAGACGAAGCAATACGACTTGAAGCTTCCAACCAGCTGAGTTCTATATCTGCACAGTAATGTTAGATGTTTTTTAAAACATGATGCCGTCTCATTCCAAAAGCAGTTGCCAAGCTTTTCATACTGTTGGTATGATGAGGTTCTGAATGATGAAAATAACCAACAAATCTCTCTTAACTGTTCACAAGGACGAATGTCAGTTTTTTCCTCTGTTTTCCAAGACTGCTCAGCACAGTGATCCAGTGTTAGACAGAATATGACAGGTGGTAACTGAGATGGCTTGAGGTCACTTTCAGTGGAATACATCTGCTTGTTGAGAGACTGCACTAGTTTATTTTCTTCTCTCCATGCCCTGGTATTGTTTGTTGGAAGCAATTAAGAACTAGGAATATTTATTAATACTTTGTGTCAACAGGTCAGGTCCCTGTTGTGATGACAGTGTGTGTTAAGGCTTCCTTTCTCTGTCACAGAGCCCCATTGTGGCCGCATTGTGGCCTTGTCATAGCAGAAACTTAGGTTTAGTAGTTTAATGGTGTGTGGGATGTGCATCTAGTTTGATTCGTTGTACTTTTTTCTCTCCATAGTAGCATGTTGACCTTGGCTGGTATTTAGGCTTTTGCTGTTTGATTATTTTTGAAAGCACCATCTAGTGGTAAAAACTCGCAAGGAGATAAAGGAGTTAAGGTTCTGTGCTTCAGTACTTGCTTTTTGTGGTAAATGTGTCTGTTCTTGTTTTTCTTTGCTGAAAATAACGCTCAGGAGCATTTCCTCAGATTGCTCTCCAGCCTAGTTCACACTTGGAAACTAACTGGCTGCATCTCTCTGTCGCCTTTTTGATTTGGATTTTTTTTGTCGAATATAATGAACACCAAGAAGTGATCTATAATTCTATATAAAATTATTACTGTATTATAGTCAGATGAGCAGGCGGTTCTGTACCAGTGGAACCATGTGTCTGCTCTAGAGGCAGGTTAGTCTGCAGTAAGGCTAGACAGAGGAGAGCTTCTGTTTTGTCAACTGTTTGGATTTTTTGAGTGATTTAGGTTTATTTTTGATACAATAAAATAGTAAATAGGACACAAGGTTATTGTGATCTCCACTGTAAAAAGACACATCTCAGAAGGATGGATTTCAAGGAACAATGTGTGCACAGTTGAGAAGCAGGATGTGAAACAAGGACAAGCATGAGAGTTAAGGAGAGATGGCTTCTGCCACCTATTGTGAAAGCAACAAGTTCTATAGGACAGGAGGCTAGAAATAACCAAGAACCAGGAAGTAAGGAACTACGTGAATAATAAATTATGGAATATATGAATGTGAAGTCAGGGCATTAAAAGCAGCTGAATAGAAGAGTGCTTATGTGTGGAGAGTTCATAAAGAAGCCAGGACAAGCCATCAAATAATCAAATAATTTGTCATATTGTATCCATATGATAGCCTGATTTCAACAGTATTAACATCATTATGTCTGCACAAATAATTTATTTATTCTGGTTACTCAAATACATGCAGCCCAATGAAATGAGCAATATTATTTTTGGTTACTTAAATAAAAAAAAAAAAAAAAAAACAGGGGTTCTTAGCAAAAAAAAAAAAAAGTGTTTATGAACAGCTAAATTTGTTTGTCCTTAACAACCACAGTGATGAACAGATGGTGTTACACCTTGCTGTCTTGCCTGGATCAAGTACTTCCTCTGACTAATGGATGGTTGAAAATCTCTCCCTCCCAGGATAACACTACCTTCTCATTGTCACCATATTATGGAGTACCAGAGGTTCATTAAAAATATCAAGGAAAAAGTGTTTTCTTATGATCAGCAAGTATGCCAATACATAAGCACAGCATCTTAACAGATAAATCATGACAGGCTTGTCCTACAGTATGATATGAGATGCTTATTTTAGCATTTGGAGAGGAAAATATGAGCTTGAGCTTCTTTAAATAGAAAGGGGTTTGAAGTCCTGTCTATTTTGGTTTTGTACTCTGCACACAATACGTTTAAAATGTAGGAGCCAACACTCCTCAGTTTAATGCTTAACTGCCTCTGCTCTTTGTTACATGGTATGACACGAAGATACATGTATATATATATTAACTTGCATATAGGATTCATTATTAGCATAAAGACTTCACTGAGTTATGCCATAATACTTTAAAGTTATGTTGAGATAGATATATATATATAGATATATATATATAGATATATATAGATATATATCCAGGCACCAAAGTACATGGAACTGTTGGAACAAGTCCAGAGGAGGGCTACGAGGATGATCGGGGGACTGGAGCACCTCCCATATGAAGACAGGATAAGAAAGTTGGGGATGTTCATCCTGGAAAAGAAAAGGCTACTTGGAGACCTCATAGTAGTCTTCCAGTATCTGAAGGGGGCCTATAAGGATGCTGGAGAGGGACTATTCATTCGGGACTGTGGTGATAGGACCAGGGGTAACGGGTTAAAACTTTAACAGGGGAAGTTTAGATTGGATATGAGGAAGAAATTCTTTCCTGTGAGGGTGGTGAGGCACTGGAACAGGTTACCTCAGAAAGTTGTGAATGCTCCATCACTGGCAGTGTTCAAGGCTGGGTTGGACAGAGCCTTGGGTGTCATGGTTTAGTGTGAGGTGTCCCTGCCCATGGCAGTGGGGTTGGAACTCGATGATCTTAAGGTCCTTACCAACCCTAAATATCCTGTGATTCTATGTTTCTATGATTTTGAGCAGGATGAGCTGGATGAGTTTTTGGGGAATGCGCTTCCTTCCTTGCAGTAATTTTAGAAAGAGAACTCTGAAAATGGATTTTTGGATGTAAGACTATACATTACACAGTGTTTTCAGCATGTCATTCTCCAGTTAAGTTGTAGATCTGTGGTCATTATGCCTTTGGCATGAGATGCTTGCCTGTGTTTTTATATGTATATACACATTTACAAGTTTTTCTTATGATTTTTCACATTGTTTTTCAGATTCAGTTTTATTGGAGTTGTTGGTAATATCTTGGTATAAATAAGGAAAATATCTTCAGCTATTCTTCTTAAGAAAGATAAGATGGGAGGGCAACACTGTGAAATACATTTACAGAAACCTATTAAGTAGAACTCTCAAACGCTAAGTATTTTTTGGGGGGGAGGATTTCCATTCCTGTGCTATTTTATCTTTCTGTTATACTCAAGATATCTGTGCCGCTTGCTCTTTATTTGTTCTGCTTTTTTCTTTACTATTCTTGCAGTTCTACCCATCTTGCTTTTACTTGATTCTATTTTAACTTTTCTACTTATGATTCCTCTGTCAGATGCAAATTATAGCTAATTCATGTACGTAAGTATTATGATACATTTATATATATTTAAGAAGGAATTCTTAACTGAGAGGTGATCCAAATGTACAGTCTTTCTCTCCCCTTCTTTCTGAAACATTCTAGTGAAGTTAGGATGACAATTTAAGCGTAGAACCATGAAATTGATGGGGACTTTTTCTTTGCGAGGTACCCAAATGACTTCAGTAGGCCTTAAATGCAGGCTTAACTCTACCTCTCTGCACAAGGACAAACTCCCTTATCATCCATAGTTTTAAACATTAGCTCTTAGACTTGACAGAGGAAGGAAAGAGTTGTTATGTGATACTGTGTAAAGAATCTTAACAAGCTCCTGTGATGTGAGCCATGCTGAGCATTCAGATTTCCTGTACAGTATTCAAGGATATCAGGCTCTGGGTACCACATAACTTTCTCCGGGTTTTAAATAACCCTCCAAGTCATTTAGTCTGCCAGTCGTCTGTACAGAAAAACTCACTTCAAATCCCAAGAAGGGACCTGAACAAATATTGCAATTCTCTTTATTAATGTTATAACAACAAATGCTTGGTAAAAGCAATTCTCTTCTTGATCTTCATGCTTGACATGCTTACTTTTAGGCAAAAATCACTGCATCATGTCATAGCATGATATTTGCTTTGGCAATCAATGCCATCTTAATCTCCTTACAGTGGCTGAGCTAGTTCTCCCCCAGACAGGCCTGTAAATGTCAGTGCACTGATATGCATTTATGCTAGAGGCACATCTAGCTAAAGCATCATCAGTTTAAGAGGCATTAGGTTTTGCCTACATGTGGATCACTGGATTCCCGAGTCTACTTTGGAAGCTATTTCTGTATGTGACAAAGCATTGTGAGAACTTGAAGAGCAGAAGTCAAAGATTCACTATTTATTCTTTGTGTGAGTACTACAGCAGGGCTAGGGGGAAGCTTTGTAACATATGCATAATCTCTTTCCAGGAGAGAATGGTTTTCTGAGGAGCGGGAGGAGTGTATAGGTATAGATTATGCATCAAAATGAGAATACAAACACCACAGAACATCTCAGCTCCATCACAGTCATTTAAGTCATCTATATGAAGTTACAGGAAGTTTTAAAAAAATATTGTTTCCTCGTATGTTTTCTTTGGGAAAAAATAGTACCTTTCTTACCTTCCTTGGCACAGGAGGCTGACTGCTGTCTGTCCTTTGAGATACACCCTGAAAACATAGTAGTAGTGAGCTGAGGACCTCTGATAAAGCAGGGTGTTCCAAAAGTAACGTCTTAGAAGAGGGCAATTTCTCCATTTTGGCTGAGAACATGAGTGCACTGTCCTCTTATATTACTACTTCACAAGCATTGAATATGATAGAATAACTCTTGGACTTTATTTTAATGTGAGTGCTATGTCCAACTTTTAAATCTCTGCTGTTCCACTGATAATCTAAGGGGTCTTCCTGCTTACTGAATGCCTGCAAATAGTAAGTGAAGCTTAGGTGCATGCTAAGTCTTTCCATGGGCTGAGTATGAATCATCATATCTTAGCTGTTAATAAGTGACTATCTCAAAAAATGCTCTATTTTGAACATACATATATAATAAAAGTGTTACAGAAGAAAATATTGTGTGAGGGGGCACTTTAAATCACATTGGGGAATGTAATATTTTTAACAGCATTTTACATCAAATGGAGCTTCAGAAGTATACCTGATGTGACAAGATCAGGACAAATCAACCCATTCTCTCTACCTGTCTTTCATTTTTGTGAAGCAAAGTTTTTACAGATATACCTTCATCTGGTAGAGAAGGCAGGTAAAAGGCTGCTTTGCCACGCCACAAGAGCATAAACCAGCTGGGAGAACGTGGTTCTGTCAGTAGAACTAAAACAGTAGGTTGGCATAACCTTCAAATTATTGGGCTACAGGGAAGTAAAGTAACAAAGGTTTTAGTTACTGGGGTTGTTGTAGAATTCAGTCTGTACAAATTTTTACTTTCACTGACTTAAGTAACATCTGAAAATGGCAGTTTGTGAGAATGCTAAAGAACTTCTGTAAGGCAAAGTGCTTTGATTCGTAAGAAATTAACCTGATGATGTGTGAGAATCACTGGCATTACATATTCCCAGTGTATATCCATTGTGCATTGCTACAGATGTTTTTAAAAAGCACTGGACTTGGAAATTTAATTATGTATTGAGTTAGTACTCTCTTACTCATTAAAGTCTGCCAAACTTCAGGCTGCCTGAAGTTTTCACAACAGAAAAGTGATCCTAACAATGAGTAAGTCAAGGTAATTGGAGTAACGTGATAAATCAGGCTAGCTGTGGCAGAGACTGTCTTCCCAGTGTGCCATCACTAGCTTAGTCATCCGATCTTGTGTAAGAGAGGTATATGATCCATATCAGGGTTTTTCAGGTGAGACTGAAATCCTGTGTTCACAATGCTGAATTAGCCTCACTGGTTTTATATTGACTTTTTCGTTCACCTCTCTGCAAAACTGTAGTCTATAAAATAATTTTAGAAACTGCTGCAGCAATTTATTTTTTGAGAGTATTTCATGTAAAAATGGTACTTACTCTCCTCCTCCTGCGTCCCCCAAAAAAAGCAATAGTGCATCAAATCGTTCTAGATAATGCAGCTACTTCATATTCTGGCTACTAAATGGCATTTGTTTGTTTAAACCATAAAGTGACCAAATGAAAAAAATCAAAGGGTTTAAAAGTTCTTTTCTTAGGAAGACACTTTATGACAGTGTTACTTCAGACTTTCTCTGTTGAACTGTACAGTTAAGGAATAATTTGGTTTTAACTGTATTTAAAATCTGGGTCAGGAGTATGTCCATGAATCATCTATTAAGTCAAGTCAGAAAATGATAACCTTCTGTGGTATTAGAAAAACCTCTCTGTCCTGGAATGCTTTAAGAAAAGTTGACTTTGTTTTACACATTCCCTGTGCAGGGCCACTACTGCCTTTGTAGCAGCTTTTTCCAATGTGTTAAGAAGTGGTGAGGCCACACCTGCAGTACTGTGTCTAGAGAGGCATGGGTATACTGGAGAGAGTGAGGCAAAGTACCCTCAGAAGGTGTCAGAGTGTGACTTCCAGAGGTCCCTTCCAACTTCAGCTGCTCTGTGATTCTGTTAGTGATTCATGACCTGTGACATGGAAGGACCAAATTAGTTAGGCTTTAATGCTTTAAGATCTGGCTGTCTGACATAGCTATAATAAATAGATGCATTAGCACAGGGAAGTGTGACTTAACCATTATGCATAGTTAAAATGTACTAGAGCTTGGAACTTCCAGTTAAATTATTTCACCTTTCTGAATCTGTGTGTAAGTCAATAGTTTGACCTCTTAATCTTTAAAGGGCAGAATCCTGAGTTTCTGAGATATTGTGACAGTCGGGAAACCTGGAACAGTATTCAGGCAGTCTGACTGTAGGGGCATGCTCTGGCCATATCTGTGTGTACCTCAGGACAGGCCCAGAGGGCACACCAGGCCTGTGTAACACCCCACTCTCTGCAGAAAGAAGAACAAGGAACGTGGGCACAGTTCTAGAGGATACAACTGAACAGCAAGAAGAGCAGAACTGCAGCGTTTAAGAGCAGTCATCAACCTGCTGCACAGGTCAGATGCATCCCATGACAGACAAGATGTGTGGAAAACTTGGCCATTGATTCTGTTGACTACATGAGACCTTTAAAGTGCTGTTTGGAAGGTCTAGTTCTAATCTACTTCAAAATCAAGATGCAGCTTTGTTTCACTTTTTTGGTATGTTTTGTATTTTAGTCATTCCAAAGTCTCTTTCAAAGTTACTTTGTATATTTACAAAGAAACACTTTTTTTGTGACGTTTATCACATGAACATATGAAATTGCTCCTTTCAGGAAGAGGGCTGATGTCAAGGCAGTGCCAATAACTCCTTACTTGCTTTTGTCCGTGGAGCTCTGTAAGCTTTCTCTTTCATTACTTCTACCCGTGCTTCCTGTTAATATAAGTTGTATACATTGTCTAGGAGTCTAAAGAATAATCATGAGAATCTAATAATCCAACGTGCAGTTGAAATTTAAAACCCTGCCCATTTTAGACAATTTTTTATATTTTTCTGTTTGAATGGGTTTTTTTTTTTTAGATTAGTTTTAAACCCTTTTGTTGTATCCCTTCCTTGTCTCCGAGTTCACTATGCCGTTAAATGCTGTGCACTCCATACTGGATACCAGGAAGTTACCCTTTTCAATGTTTTACAAATAGCAGACATTGTGTAATGTCACTCATTAACCAGTCATATGAGCTGTTAAAAGCCTGCTTTCCATTTACACAGTACTGCTCCTCGCAAGCAGAACTTTGAGAACCCTTGATTTCATGCTAGCTATGGCTGTATAGAATAATTATGTAGTGTTATACCTGTTCAATGAAAGGCTATTAAGCAAAGAACACAACTCTATATTTATGAACATAAATATATCTAGTGACATTTCACAGAATCATAGAATAGTTTGGGTTGGAAGGGACCTTTAAAGGTTAGGTTTTTTCTATCATTGAGGTCACAGAGATATGCTATAAATTTGGTAAGTAATAATGCTTTGAAATAACAAAAAATTCATTGTATGAAACCATAATCCCTTCGTATGGTATTAGGTATATAGTTGCTATCCTGATTTGTGACAGCATCCAAAGAGCATGCATAATAGGGAACATACTGGTTTTTAATGCAAAGTTACAGGCATGCACTCCTAGGATGTCCTCACCCTTTCCTTCAAAGTCAGTGTCTATACCAATTTCTTACATTTCAAGAGAATGCTCTCAACCTTTTAGGGTTTAGTCAGATTTCTGGTGTTTCAAATTCATCTTTTGCAGCTTTGGCTTGTATGGATCTTCCCATTTTATTAGAAGGGTCATGCAGAGAATTGCAGGTGAGGTTCTGGATTGCTTTTTTTTTTCCCATTTTTTTTAATGAAATATTTTTATATTGATAGTTCAAAATTTGTTTTGCTGTTATTGCAATAGTATTAAATATGAAAACTGTTATATAAATTGTCAAGGAAAGATGACCATTTATATCCATAGGAAATAATAGGTGTTACTGTTAGGACAAGGATAACCCCAGAAAGCACTGTTTAGCCAGGCTGCTGGTAGATAATGAAGACTGTTGTTTAGTTCTGATTAGTGAAGCTCTTTGTATAAAGAGTATTGTGGTATTGCTGCCTCAGGTGCCTGGTTTTATGATTTCATGCTCACATTGCTTCTTATGTAGTAGTCTTCTCTGCCACATACAACAAATTTGCAAAGTTCAAAGAACCGATTTTGCACGTTCATTAAAGGAAGGACTTCACACTTGCACAGACCCCAACCTGGTGGTGCTTGTCTTTTCTTGGAAAGAATAGAGGGTTATAGAAGTTAACAGTGTGTTAACACAGTAATATATCTTGTATATCTGTCTATACAAATATTTCAAGAGATGGACAAGTCTTGTCTCTTGAAATATTTGGACTAGGAGATTCATGTGTGAGCAACTCCATATGGTCCTCTATGCTCCAAAGTAATAAAAAGATCTCAAGGGGCTCACACTGCCCCACTCCTCCTTCCCTTCTTAAGGGCACAGAGTGAAGTTAGTTCTTCATATTCTGCTGTGAGAAGCTTTCCACAGGTCCATGGTAATGCAGCACCAGAGAACAGCATATCCCATCTGCGGCCACCTATTGAACCTCCCGACACTTACTTTAGCATGACTGTTATACATATCACACAGTTTGCTAGGGTCAGATTCTAGTTCTATGGTCTCAATATTCTGGATGCATTAAAGGAATGTATGCACAATAGAAATTATTTGTGAAACAAAGTGACTGTTAAAATTGTAAGATAACTTTCATGTCAGATGAGTTTAAAAAAAAGAAACAAAAAATCCCTAACATCTCCTAGTTCTCCCCCCCAAAAAAAAAGATTCTTGTCTGAGTTCTTTATGACCAGGTCCCTTTGTAATTAAGGTATTACGTATCTTTAGGGTCAAGTTTGGTAACTTGCCTATATATCTCTTAGAAGAGTAACAGACTTGGAAAGTAAGTTTGAAGTATATTACCAGTCTGGGAATAGATGTAGATTTGGTGCAAAGTCCTACGAGTTGTAAAAAAATCTTATATAAAAGCCACCAAAATGTCACTTAGAAAAAAAAACATAATTACTCTGCTACTGCTATGCAATATCCTTGCAAGGCTGAGCACATTCTCTGCATGGTCAGAATTGCCGCTGGAAAAATCCTACCTCCTTCCAGAGCCTCTGCATGTCCAGCGTCAGAGCCCGTTACTCTGCTGCTGTGTTGGCCAGCAGAGAGGGGACATCTATGACTTCTGGCCACCGTGTTCCTTAACTGCTGCTGATGAGAAGTCTGAAGGCCAGTTTGATGTCTGTGGTTTAAGCTAAGACTTAGATGAATCCTTAACACTGAAGATAGGTAGGTAAGCAGAGGAAGATAAGAGGTGATAAAGAAAAGCGATCTCTGATTTTCTCAGCAAGGCTTCTAAAGCTCTATCTGTAAAGGCTACAGGGATTTTAGGAGACTTGTTTTTAATACAAACCTCTGAATAGCTCAGTTACCCTGTCCTATTCAGGATTTTCAGCTGTTGAAGCTAAGCAAGTAAAACTACAGTTTCAAAGGTATAGACTAAATTTGGCTCTTCGTAAACTGTACTTTGATGTGTGCTGCCACTGTAGAGCTGAATAAGTCCCTAGTGGATGTTCTCTCACGTCTCATACTTGACAAACAGCATTTCAGTTCTCTGTTGTGTGGCTTTCCATTTTCAGGTCTACTTCTGGGAGTTTTCAAGACAGCACTATTTGGAAATCTGCTTTAAAGATGAAAAAATGGATAATGGATATTGGTAATAAAACTTTGATGTTACTTGTATTCAGTGTTTAAAATTTTGGTATTCCTCTAAAATTAGTGACTGAGAGCTTTGCCATGCTCCTGCTTCTTTTGCATGCTTGTGGTCGTTTGGATGAGTAGACTGGTGAAAATCACAGATGTCATTGGTTGTATCAGCAGGAGCCATGACTCTTAGCACAACTACAGATTTTCTGCCTGTGTATACTCTTAAGGATTTTAACATGAAACTAATTCATGTAATAGTACACTCTCTTGTCATCCTTGTGACAAATCACATGGTAGATTTCAGGTTTGAATGCCAAAACTTTTGTTTTGGCAGAGAAGGTTTGATGTAAGGATGTAAACCAAATTTATAGATCATGCTTTATTGATATATGTAGCTTGTAGATCTGGAGTGATTAAGGATGCCCTTTGGATTTTTGATTGCTCCAAAAAAGGATCAGCAATTGAAGGACATTTGTGAGAAATTCTGGGAGGTTTATCTGAAGGGGAAGGCTACTGCAGAGATAAAAGAAGCACAAGCCATCCTCACAAATCAATCATGCTGCTACACAGACTAAAAATTACTGTTACAGGGAGGGAGCAGTAAAGAGGGAGACAATTCACAAATTAATTAAGAATATTGATTGAGTTTTCAATGATGTGTCTCAGTGCTTAAAACTAGGTATTTTTAACATTGATTTGAGATTGCCTCAGATTCTTGAAATTGTTCAGGTAGGGCTGGCAGATGGCACAAGACCTAGAAAAGGTGTGTACTCTTCTAAGTGAAATCTGAAAGTTGGGCAAGAGCACCCAAAATAGCTTTAGGCTGCCTAATTGAATCATAGCTGTACTATCTACTGGTTTCAGAGCGCTGGATATCCAAACATGTGGGTGAATTAGGCTTTGGTTTCTGTTGTTTCCTATTCTGATCAGAATTGTGTTCTTTCACAGTTTTGTTCCAGCTGTGGGATGCATCTACAATATGTTAAATTATGGTCCTACAAACCCAACCTGTATAAATATCACTGTTTCACAATTTGCTTCCATTGGAGTAAGTTTGGACCCTATCTGAGGTGGTGTATTTTATTACTGATTAGTTGGGGGAAAGAGAGACTGGGCTTGGGTGGAATATGTTAAATAATCATGGGTGAGAAATTGCTGTACGATCCCAGACAGGACTGTTAAAAGATGCTTTTTTCCTCCAGCATCATCTGGTCAACTTCTGAGCTCTTCACCTTAATTTAAGGTCCATAAAGATTCCTTAATATTGCATAGGTACTGTAAAAACAGCGTTAGTCAAGTTAACAAAAAATTATAGCTACAGCTGCACTCTTTTTCTAAGCACTGTCTTGTGTAAGACAGTGGGGGAAAAAAAAAAAAAAGATGCATCCTGAATACCTAAGTCCTAGCTCCCAAATGGTCCACGTTAAAAACCACAAAAACATTCATTCTGAAAGCTCAGTCATGCATGCACCCTGGAACTGCTGTCATAGCAGGAAGAGCCTAATTCAAACAGCTTGAGTAGCGCGACTGCTTACAGCATTGCAGCAGAGTGGAGGTCAGTCCTCTCAAGGTCTCACAGCAGCATTTTGTTTAATTCCTTTTTCTTCCTGGGAGTTATGTGTAGGCAAGATTTTCTAGATTGCCTATAACAATAGTATTTCGAAAACTTAAAAAAAAAAAAAAAAAAAAGTCTGATGTCTTAAAATCCTTTTAAAAATAATGTAACTGAATCTTCCAAGGCTTAGTAACAGTAATGTGGGAATGCTTTGAAAATAATCAAAGAAACCAAGAACTTATTAAAGCATTCACTTTTTTTTTTCCCAGCTAAATCACTTCTGACTATACAGCGCTTCTCTGCAAAAACTATTTCTGCCTAGATCAAAACTATAGTCTCCTTTCTGCATGCGGTGGTGCTCGCTAGGCAGTGTAGCATGTAATATTTGTACATCAGAAATGCTAAAAATATTGCTAGACTCAATAGAGAATGATGGGTGAATGTCAGACAAAATGAGTTTGCATTAGCTTTTGACAGCCATAATTATATTAGCTAATTTACAGTGAAGTGTTACAATGCAGTCATGTTTGCATACAAATAGAATCCTTCCTCCTTCTTTCCTCACTGAGGAGTGCACACCAGCAATTCCAGTGCATATAGAGTCTGGCTGTGCCTGCAGGAATGGGGAGAAGTCTTAAGTAATACTGTGAATAATAATAGATGGGGTCTGAGGCAGAGTGTCAGACTTAAGTAGGGACCTTATCACTGCTTTTAAATATACAAAAGAGACTTGCAAAAAAAGAAAATTATACTTTTCACCAGGGCATGTAGTGACTGGAGAAGGGGCAACAGTTTTAAACTGAAAGACTTAGATTGGTTATAAGGAAGAAACATTTTTACAGTGAAGGTGGTAAGATGGGTTGCCCTGAGAAATTGTGGGTACCCTATCATTGGAAGTGGTCAAAGCTGGTTTGGATGGGGCTTGGAGCAGCCTGGTCTAGTGGAAGGTGTCCCTGCCTGTGGCTGGGGGTTGGAACTTTAAGGTCCCTTCCAAACCTTTCAGTGATTGCAAGCATCATTAAGGTTATTCCATCCAGCCTATGGGCTGCCTTTCTGAAATATGATTTTCTCTGTTTTAATTACAAAGCTTGCTGTGGCCTGATATCAGGTACCTGGGATAGAAATAATTAAATGCAACTAACAGTGGTTACTGCTGATAGTAACTTAGGCATTAATCAGAATTATGTAGTATTAAGGATGTGTGAAGTCACAAGGTAACAATTAAAGGGAAATGGGGTTTCCTGTAATTAAATGGTCAGTATTACTTATTAATTAGTAAAATTTGAACTCTAAAATAATCAGAAGCATTTTTTCACTACTGTGATTATGTATCTTAACTAAGCATTATTACTTTGGTTCTAGGTGTCTGAAACAGCAAATTATGCATACCTACATAGTCTTAGAAAAACATAGGTCCAATTTATGTCTTCATTTAAGTTTTTAACAATGTTATTTGAGGAATTAGCTGGCTTTGTTTATAAGACGGAAGATTGAGGCAGTCTGATCAAGTTTTAAGTATATAGAATACTTTGATGTAAATTTTTCTAAATTTTCCTTTTTTTAATAGCTTTTTGGGTGTTTTTTTTTTCTGTAGTATGTTTCATATGTTTGCATCTTGTTAATGCTCTTATTGAAGTAATAGCAGATGCAGTTCTTTCTGTCTCTTAAAAAAAAGCTTTAATTGCAGAGCTAACACGGCTATATCCTCCTGTGGAAATACTATATTTCCATAACTCTTAATCATTATAGTGTCCAGCTGAATGTTATGTAGCCAGGAAAAGTAGAAAAATGTGTTATCCTCTCAGGTTTTCTTGCTACTGAACAAGTAAAGCCCTAACATGCAGATACCCATGGATGTCCTTGTATTATGTGTATATTATCTTTTCAGGCAGTGGAAGAAGCAAATAAGGAAGACCCAAAGAACTAGCTGTGCTGTTGGCAGTCCATGGAAAACATGCATTGGTGTTGTTAAAGAACAGCTACATTTCTAAAGTCCAATCTGTTCCAGCCTAACTCAACTCTAATTGAGGTTAAAAAGAACATCTTGTCATTTTTTACTACTTCTGCTCCTTGCATAGGTTAAATTACTGTCATTCAGAAAAGGCTATATAAGTGACATTCTATACACAAGTGTTTATGTATAATGAAAATGGCATGCAGGTTCTAAAAGAGACAACTAAGAAGGTAATTAAGATGGTTTATATTTCTGTAAGTAAAAGTATAATCCTCTTGGCATCACACATTTAAAAAACAAGCAACCATAGATAGAAGAATGCAATATTATTATTTTTAAGGCATTGTTTGTTAAACAAAAATACAGTCTTACAGTATTTAGTATGCCACCCTAAATAGATGTATAGATTTTGGTTGGGGTTTGGGGTTTTTTATGTATAATTTGGCCTAATACTTGGTCAGGGACTTGCGTGATGCAGTGATACCAACTCATGCAGAGGCATGGGTTGGGTCTGAGATTGTGTTAAATCTTCTTGTTGCATCAGTTTAAGATAGGGTTGGCTTTTATCATCTTGAATCCTTAAATTACTAGAGCTGTAATGCAAGCTCCCTTGCATTCTTCTTTTCCATATTCCAAGCTAATTCATATTCTTTTACTGATTATATAGAGACTATTCTCAACAATTAAAAAAATATGGAAATGTTTTCTAGCAACAATGCTATTATACCGTTAAGAGTGAACTGAATCCAGCTCAGGTGTGCTCACATCACATGGGCCCAGAATTCCTAGCCATAATCTCTATTAATACTCAGGGTATTGCTGATACAGCTGCTGCTGGGTAGGGAGAATTGGATAGTGTTCAGCTGTGTCCATAGTTAGAGATGATTTGCCAATACTGTTTATAAGTGTCGACTCAGTAAAAAAAGCCAGTGGCCAAACCTAAAGATTTGTTCTTCATGGACAACTGTCATTAGAACCAGCAGTGAGACTTCTGTAGCTCTGAACAGCTATGCTAAATACGAAAGTTGACTGTGCACAGAAGGATGCACAGAAAGTAGTAGTAATCAGTTCACTCTGTTTTGAGTTGATGGTTGTCTTCTTTCAATGGAAGTGAGCAGCTTTAACTTTTAAGGTGCTTGAAAGGCACGTTTGCTACATGTGTTTCTTGATTGTATTGTTACATCTTAAAGAGAAAAAGCGCATTTGGAAATTATTTGTGTTACTGGCACAAGTGTCACCTGAAGAGCTTTAATAACTTCCTTACAAGGTGCTTTAAAGCAGTGACAGTTGCACAATCAATAGGACAACCACATTCATATTTCATGTATTTCTCCAGTTCTTAGAAAAGGGCTTGATTCCATGTTAAAGAAAAAGTGCTTGCATTCATTATGGAGATACACTCAGTAACACAAGTAATGGACCTGAAAAGTCAATACTCACAAACTTCAGGTTTTTTCTTTTATATAAGGAGAAAAGGGGATCCCAAGAAGGAGTGTGGATAGTGAATGGCCCTGAAAAGAGGAGGCCTGCAGATAAAAGTGGTAAAACAAAGCTACATGTTTTTCCCCATAAGAGTTGTTATTCTTTGGGAGTAACAGAGAGCTAGGTTTTTTGTATGTGTGGCTTTTCTAGTAAATAAATGCTGTCTGTAATTCTAATCTGATTTGATTGATTGATTTCTATTCAGTTTTATTTCAGTAGATTGTCTCTGGTTTCCCCCTCATCCATACTGTATTTTGAACTGTATAGTCAAAAAATAGCTTGTTAGGTGAAGAACTGTTACATATATAATATTGTATTTTGTCCCCGTGACTTGAAGAATCACTCCTTATCACAGCATTTGTTATAAATACATTTCAAATTACTTTACCAACACTAGATCAGTTGTTTTTTTTTCCCTGTTGTCTTTGTCATGACCGTTTGTCAGTAGTGCTAACTTATTAGTAATAAAAAGCACTGAAGAATACGAATGGAATAGTAGCTCAGTTCTGTGAGAAGCTGGTCCATCCTGATACTCACCAGTGCATTTGGATTACTGTCTAATCATTTGACTGACACTTGTAATTCAGGCACTAAGTATAGACTAGGATTTTTGTTTCTGGTGCTTAGATGTAGTGGGAAGAAACACCAACATGATGTTCTGGTAGAACAGGATGGTATGTTTCTTCATTCTTTTTCCCTGTCACTCTCCAACTATTCCTCCCCCAAAAAGCAAATATATATATCTTCAAAATAAATGTCAAGTGTGGAGTTAGAGGGTGAGGCTATAGAGATAGGTACTGGTAGAGGGCTGTCTTGGAAGATGTTCTTATATATCCTGTTTGCTATATATAATACAGTGGGCCTTGTTTCCTTTAAGAATGAATGCTCACTGGAAGTATGTATTTTTCCACGAATAACTGCTGGCCTGTTGTCATGTAACTTGGTATGTTAAGAGCAGAACACTGCTTCCTTTTTCATTTCATTGTGAAAAACATGTCTTCCTCTGAACCTGTTTGTTGGTTTAGAGAAGGGGCTATCTCTCTCTATCACAGTTCTACTTTGAAACTGAGAAATATTTGCAGTGAAAGTTTTGCCTGCAATGAGTGAAAAGTTTGCTCAACAAATAAATCTTTCTGAAGACTCGGGGTGGGGGGAAGGAGAGAGTTAATTAAGTTCGCTTATATTAGGAAATATCATAAAACTCATTAGAGATGGAAGCAGCCTCAACACTATTGTGTTTGCTTTCTGCTTTATTTTTGCTTTTTTCTTATCCAGTGTCCTAAGCCACAAATGCTTTCTGAAGACTTTGGGAAATAATGTATATCACCTGAGATGTTTGTTGTGCTATGTTTGACAATTCTGTATGACACTTCTGTAGATATTCAAGGAGACAGTGAAGTGGAAATCTCATATGGCCTAAAAAAATATTAGACGTCTAGGGGGAAAAAAAAAAAAAAAAAAAAAAAGGTGTGATTTCTCATTTATAAACCATTTTGGTGACTGGATTTACTGCAGTTTTCATGCCTTCCCGCTCCTATTCAGTTAGAGGAAAAAAGAAGGCAGGAAGGATCTGTTTTCTTTTAAAGCTCCCAAGCTAGGAGAGGAAAAACAATATTCCCATTTCAATTAAATCCACCCCAGGGTCTAAAGCATCAGCAAGGCAAATGAATTAAGTGTAGTCTTTACATTTCACTGTAATTTTGGAGACTTGTATGTGATGAGTGTTACAAGTCCTTTGCTGGGTGGGTTAATTCCTCCCTCCAGAAGTTCAAGATTTTAAAACTGTACTAAGTGAAAGTAGCACAGACAAAGTGCTTTGATTCTGCACTGGATTTTTTTTTTTTTTTGTCTGACGACAAAGAAGTGCATTCATCGTATATAATGAATTTCTCTCACAATTCTGGAAAAGCTCATTGTTTATTCATGAAGGGAGGTCAGGAAAGCCTGGATAATCCAAGCATTTCTTCTTTTTAGTTTCTTTCCTAAAAGGGGTGATTCTTGCTTTATGAAATAGAAAAATTCATAGGAAAATGTGTGTGGCTTGCAGAAGGGAAAATCAGTGGGAGATGCAAAGTGAGTATGTGTTTAGAGGAATTTTAAATCAGGCCAGGTTGTACTTTTCAGTTGCATTTTTGTTCTTCATGATCACAGGTACCAATATCACTGGCATTTTAAATGTATGGATTTATTTTTCTTTATTTCTTTTATTTTCTGTATTGTAACTGGCCTCCTGTTCTGCCAGTTAGTTCAGATTTAAGCTTTTTTTTGCAGTTGGTAGGTCTGGGTCCGGAGACAAAAGTGTGTAATTTGAGTCTTCTGGGGCAGAATTCTGGCATAGGATCGGGTAAAATCCCCAAAAGATGTAAAAAAAACAGTGAGACTTATCTGACTTGTCAAGAGGGAAAAAATTACACACCATGGTACAGTTCACATGCTTTACCATTGATAATAGGGAGAGCTGGTTCTTAAAGTTCTTCTCTAGAAACATGACCTGAGGTTAAACAGGCATTAGCTGCATCGTTTTAATGACCAGGGAACACCAATTCCATCAAGGAGGAAGGAAGAGGTATATGTAGTAGCTGCCATGAGCTCCGAGCTGCTTGACACACAGTGCAGTCTGCCATTTCCAGGACTGTGACTCTGACGGATGCACATATTGCCTTTTGATTTGTGCCTGATCTAATCTACGTAGCAATCATCCTGTCCTAGTTTTGTTGTTATTTTACCAAGTTGATTTTTACCTTGTGTATTTCCCTTGAAAAATTAAAAGGCCTCTTATATAGTTTGAATAATTGAATTAGAAGAAACCAAAGGGGCAGAACTCCCTCTACTCCTGCTGAAATGAGAATAAAATACCAAAGTAAAGGAAATTACAGCTCCCCAACATTTCATCCTGACAAGGCTCTAGTGCACAGTGATAAAATTTTCCGTTCTCAATTATTAAAGTCCACTTAAGCAGCAATTCACGAGCACTGTGGAACACTATCATCTACTTGTAATAATTCGTTTCTAAAAAGCATAAGACTTCAAAGTTAAAAATATGTAGCCAATAAATGTTAATTTATTTCTTTCATTTGAATTTAAGGCAGTACGGAAGCCTTTTTCTTACTGATGTTGTTAGTGCAGCTGCCTCTGTTTTGATTTATTGTTCAGTGTAGCTGAGAGAGTGAACCAAGGCACTGACAGTGCAGGAGTGTGCATCGGAGACAGAGATATCAAGTGAGCTATTTGATATCCTTATCAATTGTTAATTATCTACTGATCCTTAAACTAGATACCTAAACTGAAAAGACCACTATCAGCCACAGATGCAAATTATATGGATCCTGTAGGTGTGCAGGCCCTACAATATAAGTGGGATACTAAATTTTTTATTGCCTGTTTGAGCTTTCATATTGAGGCAGTACCCCTCATGAGGGCCTCTAAACCCAATGCTGTTCTAAGTTCCCCCATAACTAAAGATAACACTTGAATTGAAACTGCGTTAACAGCTGCATATGGAATAGTTGTCCATAAATAAATTTGGTTTTCCATTTCCTTTGTCAAATACATTTCCCCTAGAGTAGCCCAGTACAAAAGCTTGACTTATGCGTAGTTACCATGAGAAGGGTCTCTATGCTACCCAGACTTCTCCATGTCTCACTTGAACCACCTGCCTATTCTTTAGAAGTCTCAGATGGCAACATTGAAGGCTGTGGTGAGCTTAGAGCTTGTTGCTGGTACATGTCTTTTCAGATACTGCCTGCCATTTTTTCTAATGTAGTATTTTACTTTCCAGGAGAAGGCGTAGCATCTTCAAATAGCAGAAGGAAATGAAGATATAGTTTCCATCTAAATATTGCTTTTTCAAAGTAGCAGTGATTGCAAGCACAAAAGCTGAAAATATTTTGTCTGTAGGTTCTGTGATTCTAGTTGTTTAGTGTCAAATGCTAAAGCATGAGTCTTCCTCAGGCTGAACAGTGATTTGGAATGTCCTCCAGTCCCCAAACTAGTCCTGCTTTTCCTGTCTCTGTGGGGTTCTTATAGAAGTATTCTTCAGTTGCTGCTGAATGAAATAGCTAAAAATCTCCAAGGAAACTTGCAAATCAGACATAATGTCATCCCTTACTGTTGCTTGTAGTGATGTGTGTTGGAGTAAGGAAGCAGAGTAAGCAGCTGGAGACATCTGCTAGGGGCTTTGAGGCAGAACAAAGTAGATCTGGAGGGGGCTACTTGACAGTAATTCAGGCTGTCCCTGCAGTGTGTGTGGAGCAGGAGAATACACTTTATTCCTGTCCCTTTTGAAAACAGCCAAAACCAACTTCACATCAGTCATCCCCTCACAAGTAGCATCCATAGCAAACTGCCCAAGTAGTGGTGGTAATCACTGGGAAACACCTTTAACTGAAGAGTTGGAGATGTGGAACTTTTCCCTAGACTGGAAATTCTAAGTGCCATTTCCGCTATGCTGTTAATACTTCAAGACAATACAATGCTACTACTGTTCATGAAGGTTACCAGTAGTCTTGTGGTTGAGGTTGTTACTGTTTGGTGCAGAAGTTATTTATATTCAACATGACGCAGATACTGTATTTATTGATCAAACTCCTCAATGTCACCTGTTTGCTTTCGGTGGTATGGATTAATGCCCTTGTGTGGCGAGCTTGTCATGCCAAGTTGGAGCAGTCCTTGATTTGTCTGTGTGTGATTTCCTTGATTGTGTATGCCAGAAGAAAGAAGCACTGCTTGGAAGCATGTTGTATGATGTTTGGTGTTGGGTTCAGCTGTAGCAGTTATTTTTCTCCTTCCGAGTAGCTGGTGCAGTGCTGTGTTTTCAGCTTCAGTCTGAGAACAGTGCTGGTAACACACTGATGTTTCTAGTTGTTGCTAAGTAATGTTTACCCCCATCAAGGACTTTTCAGTTTCATGCTCTGCCAGTAATGAGGGGCAAAAGAAGCTGGGGGAAAACTGAGATACCTGACCCAAACTGTCCAAAGAGGTATTCCATGCCACAGCACGTCATGCCCAGTATATAAACTGGGGGGAGTCACCCAGAAGGCCCAGATCGCTGCTCAGGTCAGGCTGGGTATCAGTCTGTGATATATAAGTGATGTCAGATATAACAAATATATCAGTGGTGAGCAATTGTATTGTGCATCACTTGTGTTACTGTTTTTTTTCCCTTTCTCCTTTTAGTTTTATATTTTCTCCCCTTGTTATTTCCCTTATCATATTATTATTGGTGGTAGCAGTAGTGGTTTTGTGTTATACCTTAGTTACTGGATTGTTCAAATCTCAACACATGGGATTTAAATTCTTTTGATTCTCCTCCCCATCCCTCTGGGGGCAAGGAGGAGAAAAGAAGGGGGGAGTGAGTGAGCAGATGTGTGTTTCTGAGTTATCAGCTGGACTTAAACCATGACATTTGGTGTCAAGAAAACATTATTCCCCTAAAATAAGCCTGTTTGGAATTTATATTAAATTTAAAAAATAAGTATTTGTCTACCTGTACATCAGTTTTGGTTTTTTGTTTTTATGGAACTGTGATACTTTGGGAGCAGAATAGGAGCAAAGAGAAATCCCATTCAAAGGAATGGACCAGGTTATAACCTTTAAAGCCACTGTGTTAGGGTGAAGTAAACTTCAGTAGTCTGAGTCAGTCGTGAGCACTGAGTGGGCCACTTCGCACCCTTGGACATAATTCTCATGCTGCAAAGGATGAAGGCCATTCCTGAGGTGAATACATCAAATGACATGTCCTCTCTTTATTTTTTTTTTTAATTTATTTTTTTTTTCTTTTCCATTCTCACAAATGATCCCTTAATCGTTGGTCAAAAATTTTGCACTGGCAGATCACCTGCCCCACAGTAGTCTGCCGTGTATGAGACAAAATGGTCTGGTATGACACTATTTTTCACATTACACAGATATCTGAGGACAGACTGTTAAATCTGTGATCCTTCTGATACAAACAAATAAGGACATACAATTCCCTGAATAACAACTGGATGAATGAAATAGCAATTTGACTGGAACCATGTGCATTTTGATTTTGTTGTTGTTGTTGCAATGCATCTCCCGCCTACCTTGTGTTCTGCTTTTTCTGAGCTTTAGGTATAGATGTATTCAGTGGCCTTAAAGTTACCAACTGACATCCATAGCTTCATGTTAATAACACTTTCAGTATTCAGTACTATAGCATACCAAATAATTACTGTTTTCTCTATTCCACCTAGTATCATAAACTCTATTGCCTATTTTTCTATTTCAAAGTGTAGTTCTGAGTTCAGGAGAAAACCGAAACAACCTTGTATAATACATGATGTTTTTCAGTGTCTGAGATTGCAAATGCCAGCCTCAGCTGTCTTCCATGTTGTCTTTTTCAGTCTTGCATAATGGAACTGCAGCAGTCTCACATATTTCCTTATTATTCGTTGATCCAGTATATCCAGTTCCCTTTCAGAGACAAACCTCAACAGAATAACTAGGGACATAATTTCTTTGCATATCCTTTGATGAGACCCTATTTAGCTAGTAAGGGATCGTTGCGTTTCTGCTTCAGTTTGCATGTTTTGTCTTAGTGAATCAGCTATATTTTAGCTTGGCTGAAGACGTTCTTGAATCCTTTGAGGATAAACCAAAATTCACCCAAGACTACCTCCTGGCTGTGGTATCATTATTCATGTAACAGTATTGGGAAGAAAGCTCAACAAGAACACAAGCAATAACATCCTGTTCCTGATTACATGTATTCACAGAAATCTTCCTTTGCAGGGCACACAGTAGTGTCTTGGTTTGCTTTACAGCTCAATAAGTGTTGTCCACGATTTGGTGCTTATGTCCCATATAAGATTTTTTTCATTGAATGTTCCTGCTTATGTGTCTGTTCCTGGTTTATCATTTTGTAATACCTGTGTTTCATCAGAGCATGTTTTTGCAGCCTTCTCTCTTTAAATGATGACTAGAGGGCTTTTGCTTCGTGGTATAATTTGTATAATCAGGTAAGTGCTTGTCTGACTCGGAACCATCTGTATCTTCAGTTAGAAGTGGGACCTTCAGTATGAAGCTAATCTGTAGTGCAAAGGAGATTCTACTGGGTGTAGGGTTCCCTGTTTCCTTGGGCTTCATTGAAAAGTGGCAGTTAATATCTAGGGTGACAACTTTCCAGACATTTACTTTATACAGTCTGTGCTGTCCTTTGTTTTAGTTTTTTCTTTACCTGTAGCTGCTCTTTAGATTATTGAGTTTCCTACCTCACTGTAGTGGGTGAAATATTCCTCATCAATTCAGATTTTAAAATAAGCAGACATCTTTCACAAGCCATAAAACGATGCCCCTGTGACTAGGATAGTTTGCTAAGAGCCCCTTAAAATATGGTAGTAGTTTGTTCTTATTAACAAAAGCTGCAAAACTTTGTCTTTTGAAGAGGGATAAGTGCCCATCTGCTAATTGCCTTCCCTTCTCCTTTGATATCTCTGACCAGTTTTTCTGAACATCGAAGGACTCTTCTGAATTCAGAAATTAAAGGAGGCATCTTCTAATTACTCTTAATGCTCTGCATAATTCTTTTTCCCCAAAGAAGCCGGTTCATATCTCAGTTGAGCAAATGTGTTTAAAAACACAGTCTGGGTCATCTAAACAATAAAGCAGCTCAATGTCAGCTTTCAGTTTTCTTTCTAAAGGCAATATTTAGGAAGTTAGAGCAGACTTCATGTATATTTGGGTGGGTATGAGAGATTCTGTAGCTTGGTAAATGCTGCTCTGGTGGTACCCTTGGTGGTGAGGATATGGGCCATCGATGTGTTCCACTAAGACACAGGTGACCTCCCTGCTTTGGCATAGAATGCAATCAAGATGAAGTTGTGAAGTTGCTGACAGATGCACTTCCAATCATTCGTCTGATCTGAAGAGACACTGAATCAACAGAATCACGATCTCAGGGCTACCTCGCTGCAAACAGCTACACCCTTCGGAATGACACCTTTGTCCTTCAGTGTTCATTCATGTGCTTTTGGAAGACGATAGCCTGAGCATTAAAATAGCACAAAGCATCCAAGTCCTCCAGAGAAGGGGAAAAATACAGATTTAACATAAAATGATATAGCATTGTTTTCTTCTTTTATCCTTTCATCTTTCATTTCCAACTTTTTTTTTTTTTTTCCTATATGGCTATTCCTTCTTTGGCTGTATCATTGTGTTTAACTCCTCATGCTCTGCTTTGTGTGTTGTATATAAAATAAAAATCCATGTATATGCAAGTCCCTTCCCTAATGCAATGGCAGAAATGCATAATCCAGTTCAGATGTCAGCAGTGATTGCAAATAAAAGCATGACAGCTTACATCTCAGAAGCTGATCCTATTACATCCCTATCTGGTCCAAGCCTCTCTGTTGAATTTCATCTACTACTGATTTCCAGCTAAATTTGAAATAACTTACTACAAATCCTAAATTATAAATGCCAACTTAAATACGGGAGGCAGAAAGGCAGAAACTAAAAAAATCTTTCATGAATGCACCTTCTTGTAGGTGAAAGGTAATTCTGGGATAAATGTTTTGCAATGTTTTGCGATTAGAGGTAATGCTGCTACATGGTGTCTTCTCTAGAAACAGGGAATGCAAGTTTGACAGGTAAACATTTGTTTTGCACAATTGCTGAGTGATGGGCAATGAATGTGTCACACTCAGCAGAGCAAAATTGGGTGCAACTTCCTTTGTAAATAATTACCTGCCTTTTAATATGCTATTTAGCAAGTACAGTAACAGTTTCCGTTAAGTGGGTATTGCTGAGTGATAGTAGCAATGAGTTTCTTGTGTGAAATCCATATTATATGTCATAAGAAA
Source organism: Myiopsitta monachus (assembly GCA_017639245.1). NCBI lineage: Eukaryota > Metazoa > Chordata > Aves > Psittaciformes > Psittacidae > Myiopsitta > Myiopsitta monachus. The sequence continues at coordinate 49,247,571 of CM029917.1, forward strand.
CACATCAGCAGTGCCAATTAACAGTTTATTGTTTAAAATCAGGTTTCTCAGTTTGACGTTTCTTAGTAAGGACCAACTTCCAAGGATGATGACTCTACCACTGCCCTGGGCAGCCTGTTCCAATGCTTGGCCACACCTCTCGGTGAAGAAATTATTCCTAATATCCAGTCCAAACCTCCCCCGGCACAGCTTCAGGCCTGTACCTTTTGTCCTATCGCTTGTTACTTGGGAGAAGAAACCAACCCCACAACAACTCCTTTCAGGTAGTTGTAGCGAGTGATAAGGTCCCCCTGAGCCTTCTCTTCTCCAGGCTAACCCTGCCAGTTCCCTCAGCTGTTCCCCATCAGACTCGTGCTCCAGGCCCATTCCCAGCTCCATTGCCTTTCTCTGTACCCTCAGTGTCTTTCTTGTAGTGAAGGGGCCACAACTGAACACAGGATTCAAGGTGCAGCCTCAAGCCTCACCAGTGCCCAGTGCAGGGGGATAATCACAGCCCTGGCCCTGCTGGCTATGCTATTTCTGATACAGGCCAGGACGTTTTTGGCCTTCTTGGCTGCCTGGGCACAAGCTGGTTCATATTCAGCACCTGTCAGTCAGCACCCCCAGGCCTTCCCATGAGCAGCTTTCCAGACACTCTTCCCAAAAACTGGAGCATTACATGGGGTTGCGATTCCCCAAGTGCAGGATCTGGACTCTTCTCCTTACAGCTCCTTTCTTGGCTATCCTTTAATGCACTAAAAATTATGGAATACATAGGATACTGTCATTTAAAAAAATGTATATATTGATACTGTTTACCTAAACAATCTGAAGTAATTTGACATTTCCAGTTCTGTGGGGCAGTCAGCATATCTCTAGTGGGGCTTATATATCTCCTCCAGCATGGGCAAGTTAAAGAGTGTGTCACTTAGGTAACTTTCTTTTTCCTACAACAGCGTGCATTTGTATTTGCTACTCTTTTCCTAATAGGATTCAGTCTATAAATAAGACTTAGGTCAGTGAAACTGAAGTGAGAATGAGAATAGTGTTGCTTGCTCTAGGCATCAGTCACACAAGTTATGAGTTACTTCAGTACATATTGCTTTCATATATACTTTAGCAAGTATGTGTAAGAGAGGGGCAGAGACAATTGTGAGCTAAAATTAAAATATTACTTTACACTGAATTCATGTACACTGTATGATGTTCCTAATGTGTTCTAAGTTGTAAATGCGGTGTGTATGGTTGGCTTGACTGAAGTTGTCTTGGCTGAAGTTTCTGCCCTACGGTGACGCAGTGGAACAAATGAAATGCTGGTATTCATTATTGCTGTTCTTCTCTGTCTGATGGTAGAATATCTTTTAAATTTCCAAGCCAATAACTACATTTTGCTTTCTTAAATAGCAGGCAGAGGTTCATTTTAGGTTGTATCTGAGTTCGAATTCTAGGTAATGTAGATTATTTTTTCTTCTGACAGAACTATGAGATTACACTGAAGTTTATCCCTGCAATTTTGTTATGCTCCCTCGAGACATTTGTTGTTACATGCCCATACCTTTCTGTGCATCCCATAAATAACTTTTCAGAATTCTAAGCCACTGTCACAGTGACCAGTGTTTTCCCATGTGACTCTGTTGTTTGTTTGGTTTTCATTTTTCTTTTTTGCTTTGCAGCAGGACACAGTGAAAGTTTGGATTCAGTAATAAGCTTCCAGACTCCCATCGTTCTTTGTGTTGCATTTTGTCTGAGTTATTTTCAAACAAAGATTTCTCATAGGTGAAAATTCATAACAGATACTTTTTTCCAGCTGTGAATGCAGACAGAAAGTCTGCACATTTGAAGTTGCAGCAAGTAGGCATGGTGCTGCCATTTCTTAGAGCTTTTGATACTTACTAATATGAAAAAGAAGAATCAAGGTGACGGTAACTTGCTAGTTCTGTTTGCAGAGTAATTTCCATGAAAGGCTGGCTGTGCCTTTTGCCATTACTTTGGTGTAAGTTAGTGGCTGAGAAATGGAGTAACCCCACCTAATGATTTAATTTTGGAGTGAAGATTCATTTATCTCTCCTGTCTGGTTCTTTTGTTCTCACAGGGTTAATTTTCATTAATCTTGTCGACATTTAGTTGAAAATGAAGCTGTAAATCAGAGTGGGATTCCCAATGCTCTTCTGCACTGGATAATGCCATAGGCATGTGCATCATATAACATAGTTGATTTCTGCCATATTCATAATGCTAGTGTTGGGGAAGGGCTTGAAGTGGCATAGAGCAGAAGAATGAACAAAAGTCAGCTTAGAGAATGAAAGTGGCTAGAGATGTTAAAGGTCACTGCTGGTTTGTGATTTGATAGAGCAAGCAAATGAATTTTTAAGCTGTGAGTTTCTAGAACCCGTTTTGAGTGCAGTGATGAGAAGAAAGAGTGTTAAGTGGTAAGGAGACAGCTGGAGTCTCTTTGATCCATACAGTCTGGTAGCACACAGACTATTGAAACAGTAGAGTGGTACAATACTTTGAACTCCTTTCTCTGTGAAATTGCACACAGAGCACACACTGCTAACTGATACACCTTACACCTCCTTGTAGTAGGATTGCCAAGCTGCCCACTGACCTTACTTTATAGCAATTTGTACAACTATCAAAACACAGTGCTTGAAGCCCCCTTTGAAATCTGCTGTTTAGACACGATAGCACTAAAGGGTTTCTTAATAACATAGATTTCTGCTGTTACCTTGACAGCTGTGTGAATAACTGACCCTTGCGTCTTTCTTGTGCTCCACTGATCACAACACTACAATGCTGCTAGGGATCCTCTTAATATCTTGACCGCTGCTATTGCTGTTAGAGCTCCTTTCATTGACTTATTAGCAGCAGCTTAGGGGTGCCTCCTTTTGATCTGCTGAGCACTACATTGGAGATGCCTGCATATGGAGAGCCCTCTCTGCCTGGGTTTCAACTGGCAGAACTCCAGCAAGAGCGGCCAAGTCCAGGAGCAGCTTTCATTACAGAATGGGAAGAACATTAGGAGAATAGGAGTGACTTTGGTAGGCAGACAAAATGACCACTGCCTCCCATCACAGGAGAGATAATAACTAGTTTTAATGATCCCAAAGCGTCAGAGAGCATAAATATAAAAAGGCTGATCATTTTACTTATCAAGCTCTGATTGAATAAGTACTTACAGGCACTTTCCCATCAGCTGTAAAGCAAACTATCTCTATGAATCCAAGAGTCTTCTTGTAACGAGCATTACTTTCTTCCCTGTGTGCTGTCTTGTCCTTGGTTTCAAAAAATGTTTATGTTGTGGTAGGGTCTACTTTCAGACTTGCCAAATAGTTCATAAAATGCAACATGCCTCTCAAGGTAGAATATGTAGTAATGGAGAAATATATGGTACACTTTAAAATAATGTAGAAAAAGGTGCTTGGAAGTGTGTATATCCTGACACCGTCTTTTTTTCCCAAATTCCAATTAATACACAGTCCTAATTTTTTGAGAAAAACTAAAACAAAGCAAAACAAAAATCCACCCAGTGGCAGGACACATCAGGTATGTTTAAAAAACATGAGCAGGAGGAATGCAAGATATTATCCTGTGAAAGAGTATCAGGCATATCTGAGAGTATCGAGGTCTTTTAGGGGATGAGGAGTGTGCAGTTATTTTTTTGTGAAGAACCAATAGAAAATGAAGTGTCATTCAAGGTATTTTGGAAATCTGGATTATTTTTATGAAACTGATGTGAAATAAAACATTTTTGACTACTAGCACTGGTATTAATGATACCCATTGCAAGGCAGTTACAGATACTGGATCTACTCAGTACCATGTCATTCTGTATAACCACCATGAAGGGCTCTCCAGTGCTTAATACCTGGAGAAGGTACTTGTGTAACTTGCTATTATTCCTTGATTAATAAGCTTGTGTAACTTGCTATTATTCCTTAATTCTTTAATGGGCCTGTTGGATTATATTTTACAGTATGTTCTCCAAAGCGTTGATGACTTCAGTCTATAAATTCAGCACCCAGGAATGCACTTCTGGTTGCTGCTTTCAGTAGAACAGGAAATGTGAGTCTTGAACGAGGAGAGGCACAACCTTCCAACTTCATGTCAGGTGGTTCCTCCTTCCGTTTGGGCTTGTGCTATGAGGTTGCTTAATAACTGAGGTGAATACTGGAACTCAAGAAAAGCTCCTCAGTTCAACATCAGTCAAATGTTAAATGTTTTCGCTATTTTTTTGGCTTGGGTGGTTTGCTGTTGAAAATGGTCTGTTGTGTTTTCTGTCCACTTCTGGTTTATACTGTTCAGTACAGATTTGGTTTCAAAACAAAATGTATTTTATTTCAGAAAATTTGTTTTCCTTCTTTTACATTTAAGTAAACATAGTGTAATGCTTTACCAAAAATGGTGCAGTCATTCTGTGTAGCAAGAAATAATGCTGAGTGTATGAAAAATCTAGATCTTTGTCTTGCATAGTGTAATCGTAAATGTACATTGATCATAAGTATTAATTACAGAAATAAGTGATAGTGCCATCTATTGTTATAACTGCTTGGTGCTTTGTATCCTAAAATCCTGTCTTGCAACAAATGACAGTGTTTCCTCTTTTCAACAGCTTGATTTGCAATTTTCCATGTATTTTTGCCTGCCTGTGGCTAATGATGTTATAATTTTGGCTATGATATCTATGCTATTTAAAAAGAGAGATCAGGAAGGATAGACTACTTTACCAGTGTTAAAGAACAAAATTCTAAGGATCAATAAAACTTTACTTCCTCTGTTCTGAAAAGCGGGAGTTTGGCATGTGATAGAGGAATAGCTTTATGGAATGGGAGGGAAAGAAATGTATTTCAGAAACATGACAGATCTTTGCATGCTTTGTAGAGAACTTTTAGATTTTGGAAGCTAAATTCTGCTAATATTGTGTCTGTATATACCACAGCCTAGGGCTGAAATCAAGAAACTCTTTCCTGCAATTTAATCCCCTAATAGTTAGAGGCGATTGTGGCTCTGATTGTTTCTGGAACTGAGAACTCCAGGAATCAGTTTCTGCCTTGTAAGTAAATGAAGATTACTGTAGTGCGTGCAAATGAGCGAGCAAAATTAACTTCAGTTCTCCGTAATTCATCTTTGACTTTGTAACATTACTTTCTGGCAGTAATGTGTGCCTATTCTCAGGTATGTACCTGTTCTACTCTATCATTAGAATGCTAAGGAAAGTGACTGTAAAGAAACGAGGGAGTTCATGGAAAACCAGCAGGAAGTCAAAAAGTAGAAGAAAAAAACTTGAAGGGGGCTGAGATCTTTCCCTGTTATTATCAGTGTCATTTACAGTGAACTACATTGTTATTTTATGAAATTCTGTAGCTTGTGCTGTATGTGAGGTTACACTGTTCCTTTCTCTCCTGCTGGCTTGCATGCCAGCTATATACAAGCAAGCTTCAGTCTGGAAGCTGAATCTGTTGCTCTGATAAACTTAATCTGCTGTTAGAATAACATGGTGCTGGACTTAAACTCTGTCCTGTGCTGCTTTGAACTGGGTGATCACACAGGGAAAAGAGTGTCTTCGCTAGCTCAGGCTACTTCCTTACAGTGTCACAAAGAAAGAGTGACTGGAGAAACCTTTGGATTCCTCAATCAGCCAAATGACTAGGTAAGAACTATGTTAGGGTAGAATCACGTTGGCAGAGCCACACAGAGCTTTTTTGGCACACTAATTACTGGAAATCATTGTGCTTCCTTCCTCTCTTATTTAAGTATTTAATACACTTATTATGCTGAAAGATTGCTCTCATCCCTAAGCATGTCCTGTTTTGTAATTCTGAGACAACAAATACCACTTGCATCAACCTGAGCTTCGTAAGTATTTGTGAGACACAGGTTTTATTTAGATTCTGCATGGCTACCTAGTGTTTATTGCATAGTTAAATCGTGACTCATGTTAGCTTTACACAATCATCACCTGAAACCAGACATAGATATTTTATTTTTTTTTAGCTACCAAAATAATTGGAATTGTTCCTGTGAGTGATATGTGGCTACCTTTTGTATCCCTATATTACTGCTCTACATTGTAGTCTGTTACACTGTTGTATCCAGTTGAATTTGGCAGACTACATTATGCAAATCTGTGATGACTTCTTGTGTATCAGCAAGAAAGATCTCTGAAACATAAGTGCTACTGCAGAGCTTCTGATGAAAGTCAGATGCAGTCAAGCACTAGCGCAGTCCACTCTTTGTGAGAGGAAGGGGTATTGTGGGTAGTATGGAGCCTTAACTGCTAACTTATCCTTAATAATGAAAAGCAATTAAGATTTGCTGGTTCTAATGATCTAATCAGCATTTTTCAGTGATTAAAATAGGTAATGTTCTCTGAGAGTGGGAATGCTTATGGGAACAGTGTAATACATACATCATAGTACTGAAGTGGGTGGGACAGTACAAAACTTCTGGGAAAATGGTATTTTAGGGAAGCAGGGAAAACCATATCACACCTTGATTCTGTGTTCTGCTTTCTATCACCGGACAAGGATGAAAAGAAAGGATGGATGTTCTTAGGCAGAGAATCGTAAAACTGCAAGTCCAGAGAAGGGGAGTCAGAGGGAAGATTGCAGCAAGTCCTCCAAGGCACTGCTGCAGAGGAAAAGAGTTATCATGGGAAACTGAGAGAGACAAAACTAAGGTTGTGTAATGCCTTAGAGCCAAAATAATCATATTGGGAAGGATAGGCCTACTTGATTTCAGCTGAACAGTGCCTCAAGGGAGAAGACAGGACAGAACCCGTGCACAGCTGAGCTTGCCTGAAACTCAGTTTGAGCTGTCTGCGGGGACCATCACTAGGGTATGTGATGAAGGGGAAACGAGTCAGTGCTTTTCACTTACAGATGGGCAAATCACAATTCTTCTGTTTGTAATTCTTCACCCAAGCTGGCATGCTTATCATGTAGTGCCACAGTCAGATACTGTCTTTGCCAGCTGTTCAAGTTATGTCTGAATTCTCTGATTTGGCTAGGGAAAGTAAAACACTGTGGTTGCTGTAGCTATAACACATCAGTATTTACACTTGATTGTAATCAAACACTCTGTCACAGTCTTGCAGTTGCTACCCTTGCTGATGTCATGGTGAGATAGTTTGCAAAGGCATTAGTTCTTCATCACACACCTACACGCCTGTTATGTGGGGTGTAAAATCACATCCCAGTGCTGAGGTCTGCATATATTCCCTAACCTGGAATGGGAATGAGACTTGAATACATCCTTTCCTGCTCCCCTGCAGTGATCTAAGCTCTATGTACTCTGTTGTACCTCGAGGACAACTGGGAGATCAGCACTATAGCACGCATCACTGATACCACATCAGCCTTGGCTGCTGAGACTGCTAGAGAGATTTAGTGCTCTGAAGGCATCACTTTTGTCTTACAACTGAACCATCCTATGCGCTGCTGCTCTTCTTATAGTCTGAATTCTTTCTGTCCCATAAGGATCTATCCCGTATGCATCCTGTCCTTATACATACTCCACACATCTGCAAATAGGAGAGAAATGGCAGAATCACTTATGCATGACAAAAACACAAGACAGCTCATTTCAGGCTGGGCAGTAAGTCTGAGAGAAACCAGCATTCTCAAGACCTCTACAAATGGCATCCTCTGTGGGCTTGATGAGGCTGAAAGAGCCACATGACAAAAAAAGATTATTTCTGTCTCATGGTGATAAAGTTTGAGATGACTCAAAGAATTAATTCAGGATTCTAAAAAAAAGTTAAATGACAATTTGAGATCCTTGCTGAGGTTTTCGGGGTGATTTCTTATCTACCACAAAAGATGATGAAAAGCCCCCACATGCAGGAGCAAGTTGTGTTGAAAATGAGTTGGATGTATGCTCCTTCGCCTTGTGCATCATGTGCTCATTTCTTTTTCTTTACTGTGGGACACTAGTTAGGCCCTAACCAGCACTGATTAAAGAAGACTAATCTTGGGTTTGTTAACTAACTAAGCTATTTAGCAGAAATAAAAGCCAAGGGTTGTATGGCTGGGGTAGGGCATATTCCTAAGACATTTGTAGGGAGGGTGTACTTCCTGATGATCTTACTCATCACTCAACTTGAAGTCCCTCTTACCTTTCCAGGACAGAATGCCTTGTTTTTCTGAGGTTTTACAAAACAGGAAAGTACAGTGCCAGAATTTATGATTACGAAACTCTAAATTGTATGTCAAAGCAAATGTGAAGGTGATGTTGAAAAGGGATAAACACTTAGAAATCTGTTGGCAAGGCCATAGCTAAATCATATTTGTGTACTTGCACCAAACAACGTAGGACCATTTTCAGTATCCTATAATTGTGTTCTCAGTCTGAACCTTTCAGAGCTACCTTAGGTCATGAACAAGATGTTGTGTGCAGCAAACAAATTTGTTGCAAGTTCTTTTCCTCCCAGCTCATTAATTATTGTCAACAAATGCAAAAGTTTGATGATTTACACCCACTTCAGTGGTTAGCCAAAAACAATGAGAGCAGGGGAATTGTGCACAAACAGGTATCATGAACTCAATGCTCTGCGTGGATCAGTTACTGTTCTTTGCAACAGTCAAGCAGTCTGCTGTGCCAAGAGGTTTCCTAGGCTTGTGACAAAGGTTGCTGATTTCAACAACCTCCCTTGCTCTTACCTAAGGGGCACTCGTCTCTGTTTCACCGAGCAGCTGCAGTGCCAAAGAGACCCTTCACTGAACTCAGATAGCACTTTCTTGGTTTGTTTTTACTGAGTGTTTATAAGTAAGGTAGCCTGTGCATTGGCACTAACTTCTGAAGAGTAAGCAAATCCTCTTGGGATGTAAATTAAGTGCTTGTGAAGAAGAATTGCTTTTCTTCCTGGGTGTTATCTATTTCCATGCATATTAGAGAAGGTTTGTTGTGGCTTCAGAGTCTCATTTCGAAATGATCTCATGTTCCCGAGAAGAGGATAAAACTCCTTGGCATTCACATTGCACCACTGCCCTTGTTATGTAGAAGCTAATTCCTTTAGCACAAACCAGTGTTTGCACTTAATGTGAAATGACATGAATTGCCTGTGCTGGGCGCATGTTATGAAAAGCTTCAAGGTCCTGTGGCACATTCAGTTACATGGAGAGTGCTGGATTGCCACAGAATCAAAACAGTCAAGTGTGGTTCTAATTATAATAGTCAGTGATCTCCATAATATCATTGTTAAACTAAATACTCCTGGAAAAGGTGTTGAAATAATTCTTGTCCTGAGAAGTGGGTTTATATTCCCTCAGAAAATGATAGTTTGGGCTTCCATAACCTGTTTGAGGCTTTAACCATCCCACTGTGTATGTAAAGGAAGTAGCCTCATGGCCGTCTTTCTGCATCTGCACAGTATATGATTCTATCCCTAGGAAAAATAAATCAGTCCTGAACATCTGGGGGTCTCCAGGCTGACTGCATTTGCATTTCTGCACACGTGTGTGCATATGCATTCACACACAGAGGCTTCTTCAAAGATGCTTGTCATTCTTCTGCAGTTTATTGCAGTAGTCTATGGATGCTGCTGACTCTCAGAAGCCAAAAGAATGTCATAGCAACATGCATTCCTTCCCAGACAGAGTAGGTTTGTACAAGAATGTATGCAGACGTCCCCTGCCATTTTGTCTTCCAAAGAATACACAATGTCTGTGTTGGAGATAACTCAAGTAATTAGGCACAGTTTGCCTTTTATCAAGGGAGTGACTCTATCTTCAAGACTTGGTAGTGTCTTTCAAGACCGTGAACGCATATGCTCTTTGATATTTTCACAGACTTAGGAGATCCTTAATAAGGACTATGGCTGGTGCCATAGTCAGGGGTTTGGATATCTAGAACATGGGACTCAATTTAGTAGGCCAGGTCTACTGGAGGCTTGGTGGAGCTTGTCTGACAAAGAAGGGGAAGAGCGGTTTTGGTAGGAGGCTTGCCAGACTGGTCAAGGATGCTTTAAACTAGATGTGTTGGAGGAGGGGGGCATCATTCCATCCCTACACACCCAGTCAGTTGCCAGCACCTATAATAAATGCTCGGAACAATGTAGAGATATTCCAGCTGCTCTAGCCAATGAGCCGGCTTCACTTGGAGCTCGGCTCAGATGCCTCTATACAAATACCCGTAGTATGGGGAACAAACAAGAGGAATTAGAGATGTGTGCACATCTACGGGAGTATGACGTAATAGGCATCATAGAAAGATGGTGGGATGGCTCCTATGACTGGACTGTTGGAATGGAAGGTTACAGAATCTTTAGGAAAGACAGGCCTGATAGGTGGGGAGGGGGAGTTATTTATGTTAGGGATCGTCTGGAGAGTATGGAACTCTCTCTGGGGACAGTCTGATGGGCAGTCAATAGAGAGTTTCTGGGTCAGGGTTAAAGGGAAAACAGCGATGGGAGACATTATTGTGGGGATATATTAGAGACTGCCTGATCAGGAATCTGTGAATGAAGCAGCTCTATAGACAGATAGGAACAGCCTCATGCTCACAGGCCCTTGTTCTCATGGGGGACTTCAACCACCCTGAGATCTGTTGGAGGGATGGTATGGCCCAGCACAAGCAATCCAGGAGGTTCTTCAATTGTGTGGAGGACAACTTTCTTCTGCTAGTAATAGAAGAGCCGACAAGGAGAGGCGCCATGCTTGACCTCGTCCTCACCAACAGGGAAGGGCTGGTTGGAAATGTGATGATCCAGGGCAGCCTTGGTTGGAGCAATCATGAGATGGTCGAATTCGAGATCCTCGGGACAGTGAGAAGAGCGTGCAGCAAGCTCACTGCCCTGGACTGCAAGAGAGCAGACTTTGGCCTCTTCAGGAACCTGCTCACTAAGGTTCCATGGGATATAGCCCTAGAGTGCAGGGGGGCCCAAGACTGTTGGTTGATATTCTAGGATCACCTGCTGCAAGCTCAGAAGTGATGCATCCCAAATAGAAGGAAGTGTAGCAGGAGGACCAGGAGACCTCCTTGAATGGATAAGGACATGCTGAGGAAAATTTGAAGGAAAAAAGAGGGATAAAAGGTGGAAGCAAGGACAGGTGGCCTGCAAAGAAAACAGGGATATTGTCCAGGAAGCTAAGTACCAGGTTAGGAAAGCTGAGGCCCAGTTAGAATTAAACTTGGCTAGGGATGTGAAAGATAACAACAAAGGATTCTATAGGTACATAGCAAATAAGAGACAGACTAGGGAGAACGTAGGCCCCCTCTGGAAGCTATCAGGAGAACTGGCTACCCTGGATTTGGAGAAGACTGAGGTTCTTAACGACTTCTTTGCCTCAGTCTTCACTGGTAAATGCTCTGACCACACCACCCAAGTCTTGGAAGGCAGGGACAGTGAGAATAAAGACTCAGGGCCCACTGTAGGAGAGGATCTGGTTCGAGACCATCTTAAGAACCTGAACATGCACAAGTCCATGGGACCTGATGAAATCCATCCACAGATCCTGAAGGAGTTGGCAAATGAAGTTGCTAAGCCACTGTCCATCATATTCGAAAAATCATGGCAGTCAGGGGAAGTTCCCAATGACTGGGAAAAGGGAAATATAATCCCCATTTTCAAGTAGGGGAAAATGGATGAGCAGGGGAACTACAGACCAATCAGTCTCACCTCTGTGCCTGGCAAAATCTTGGAGCAGATTCTCCCAGAAGCCATGCTGAGGCACATGAAAAGCAGCAAGGTGGTTGGTGACAGCCAGCATGGCTTCACTAAGGAGAAATCCTGCCTGACCAATCTGGTGGCCTTCTATGATGGGGCTACGGAACTGATGGACAGGGATAGAGCAGTTGATGTCATCTACCTGGACTTGTGAAAAGTGTTTGACACTGTCCCACATGGCATCCTTGTCTCTAAGTTGGAGAGACATCAATTTGAATAGGTGGACCACTCGGTGAATAAAGAGCTGTCTGGATGGCCGCACGCAAAGAGTTGTGCTCAGTGGCTCAGTGTCCAGCTGGAGACCAGTAACGAGTGGTGTCCCTCAGGGATCAGTGTTGGAACTGGTCTTGTTCAACATCTTTGTTGGTGAAATGGACAGTGGGATTGAGTGCGCCCTCAGCAAGTTTGCCGATGACACTAAGCTGTGTGGTTTGGTTGATATGCTGGAGGGAAGGAATGCCATCCAGACGGACCTTGACACGCTTGTGAGGTGGGCTGATGCCAACGTGATGAAGTTTAACCATGCCAAGTGCAAGGTCCTACACCTGGGTCGGAGCAATCCCAGGCACAGCTACAGGTTGGGCAGGGAAGAGATTCAGAGCAGCCCTGAGAAGAAGGACTCGGGGGTGTTGGTCAATGGAAAATGAACATGAGCCGGCAGTGTGCGCTTGCAGCCCAGAAAGCCGACCGTACCCTGGGCTGCATCTAAAGGAGCAGGACCAGCAGGTCAAGGAAGGTGATCCTGTTCCCTCTACTCTGCTCTTGTGAGACCTCACTTGGAGTATTGTGTGCAGTTCTGGTGTCCTCAACATAAAAAGGACATGGAGCTGTTGGAACAAGTCCAGAGGAGGGCCACGAGGATGATCAGGGGACTGGAGCACCTCCCGTATGAAGATTGGCTGAGAAAGTTGGGGCTGTTCAGCCTGGAGAAGAGAAGGCTGCGTGGAGACCTCATAGCAGCCTTCCAGTATCTGAAGTGGTGCTATAGGGATGCTGGAGAGGGATTCTTCATTAGGGACTGTAATGAGAGGACAAGGGGTAGCGGGTTCAAACTTAAACAGGGGAAGTTTAGATTGGATATGAGAAAGAAATTCTTTACTGTGAGGGTGGTGAGGCACTGGAATGGGTTGCCCAGGGAAGTTGTGAATGCTCCATCGCTGGGGGTGTTCAAGGCCGGGTTGGACAGAGCCTTGGGTGTCATGGTTTAGTGGGAGGTGTCCCTGCCCATGTCAGGGGGATTGGAACTGTATGATCTTAAGATCCTTTCCAATCCTAGCTATTCTGTGATTCTATGATTCTACTTGTGATAGTATTCTTTAATGAAGTTTAAAATGCCTTTTAGTAGCTTTAGTTGCCAGAAACAGCTGCCCACTGCAGCACATGGGCTGGAGGCATTTTTTTGAACTCTAAAATAAAAAAAGGGGAAAGAGAGAAAAAGCGTTGACTGTAGTTGTAGGAGTAAGGCTTTGTGCTATTCAGTACTGACTGTTATGAAAGGTTTCTTCTGTTTACTAAAGCAAATGTTGCATATTGTGGAGTTTGAGCTAATTGTTTTGTTCCACTAAACAATGAATGAGTAGGTGTCCTGGAAAACAACTCTATGCCAATGACCAGACTGGAGCAAGTAAACTCAAAAAAATGTGTGTAGGCCACATGGTCATCTGAGGATTTTGTTTTTATTTTTTCGTAGTCCTTCTATGTTTCTCTGTTGTCTAGATTGTGATAAATTCTTCTGTCAGCAAGATGAAATGTTCTGAATAGCTGATTTAATAATGCATTTATTAAATTCCATTTGCTTCTTGAAGACTGGAGAATTAGGACATCATGGTGATAAACACAGCAAGAGAGCTGAAATGGGTAAATAGTGGGGGGAAGGGAGGCAAAGGAAGAACCTTATCAGCAGTACATAGATAACTGATCCTGTAGCAAGTTAAAAGGTCTGTTAGGACATCTGCCTATTTGCATGCTTTCCTGTAGTGAGGTAGAGCAGCTTGTTTCTGCAGCTGCATTGTTACTATATTGGTGGAAATAACCTTTCCTGTCACCCTAGCAGTTATTGTCTCATGGGGCTGCCAGTGCCTGTCCTCTTCTTTCTTTTATTAACCCACTTACCAAATATATTACTATGAGACCCCTGACGCGAGGACCCAGCAGTGCCATATACTAAATTCTGGCTTCTGTTGTATTACTCATATTCTGATACTCTGCTGCATTTTTAAACACGGGGCAAGGCTTAACTAGCAGTGATTTGTTCTGGGTCCAAAACACAGTTCCGTTGTTAAACTGATTTTGATGGGGGCAAACGCAATATGGAAATCAGGTGTTTGTTCCCATCTTTAGTGTTCTGTATTGCCTTGCTCATCAGTCAGTAATATCATCAGCTGGTTTTGCTTGTTCATGATAGAAATAGTGCAACTCATAATAGCAAACTCAATATTAAAATACCCAGTAAGGAAATACAAGTGTGCTGACAACAGATCAAACAGTGAGTTGCAGTGAAACGCCACAGTGGTTCTGCTGAACAGTTTGTAATTCAGCATGCTATCTCTTCACGTTGGGAAGGCCATTTTATTTCAAATACTTTTGAAAAGGCCAAACCATAACTTTAGGGGTAGGTAGGGAGTTGCTGAAGCACAACCCAACTATCACCCATCCAAGTAAGAATTAAAATCTTCATGTTTCAGTATTGGTTCTCTCAATATTTTATATTTTCAGTGCAACCCGCAGTACTACCATTGGCTCTTGGAAGAGATTAAAGTGTATCAGCCTTTACCTGCTTGGTACTGTCTGGCAAAATCCTGTGCTCTGGTTCCCACGTCATCCAGATCCAATGCTTGCCTGAGATTACTGTTTCATCCATCATCTTACAGAGAGGTGTGCCTTTGTTTTGCACAGAGGTCACAGCACAGAATATGTATGAGATCAGATGACAACACAAAGTTGGGGTTCTCTCAGGATATGCATCCAGCATCTGGAATCTTCAAGCACTCCCAAATTCCCTAATCTTAATGATAGAATAGAAAATTAATGACATGCCTCAAACATGTCACAACTCACCAAAACAAACTACCATATATTTAATGCAGCGTATGTTATTGACTAAGAGATCTTCCAATGAAGATTTAACCTGGATGTTTTTTCCTTAGGAAGAAAGATGCTGGAAGTGCCAGGAACTTGTATGTGCTCTGTGAGTGTGCTCAGGTGCACAGCAGGCTGGGATGTAGAGCAACAAGTAATGGGTGGGGTATCACAAAGACTGTTGACATCTGAAGATGTCAGAGCAGTAGGCAATGTGTCATAAAACAGCCTCAGACAATAAGGACAAATCTCTGTCCACCAAGAATGAAGATTGTTTTATGCATATGTGGGAGAACGGTAAAAGGAGCTCATACAGTAACATGATCAACATCAGTGATACATAACGTGTAATAAGCTATCCAAAAGCACTGTTTCGTAAGAGCGAAAATTTTGACCTGCGGCAATACCCCAGGGAACCGGCATTCATTATTCCTGAAGCTACTGGTGGTGAAGGCAGATTAGATCCTAAACTGTTCATTAAAAATCGTGAAAACACGGGGAAGCTGTTTTTGCGCACTGTTTTCCTTTTCACCTGCTTCTTTGCTTGTTTTAGGTTTATTTTCCTGTATTTCCAGAAGGAAGAGGAATGTATGACTGCCATTAGTCTCTAGTAACATTGATGAGTATATGCCAGTTTGCACAGTATTTAAGATCAGATTTGAACAGAAACATCAAACATTTAGAAATTAGCTTTTTAAAATATGGGCTACCACTTCTAGCTTATATATAAGACAGCACATGCATGTTTGTCTCCAGTGCAGAGGCTTCCTTGCACTGCATTGAGACATGAGCTGTTTCCTTTGCTCCCCTCCAACTACCCTTGTGTTAGGCAGGGTTGAGGCACACAGAATTGTGGCTATATTGCTCTCTTTGGCATGGCAAGGAGTAATGTAAGCTAGCATTTCAGAGCACTTCATTGTTTTCTTCAAAAACAACAATCCATCCATATTAAAATTATTAAAATTCATGCATAAAATATCAGCAAAATTGAAAGCCATGTTGGACCTCTTTGTAGTTTCATCAGATCCTTGCCTGCTCCTTGACCAGGTTGTAAAAATGAGTCTAATTAAAACTTTTATTACAAGATCAGCCTGGTCTTCATATGTAATGAATGGAAAAACACTTCAAATTATTCTACGTCAACTATTATTTCTACAGAGCTGTAGTACAATCACAATACTTAGGCTATTCATGTAGAAGATATGAATTTAGCTGCCCCGTGCTGCTTTAAATGTTCAGTTTTGATATCCAGCTGCTTCTTTGATACCTCCTTGTGAATAGCCAAGTATGTGCAGAGAATTCTCACTGAGTAGGCCAGCGTGGTACAAAGTATACGGTTTGGATTTTACAAAATCACAAATATCAACATCACAAATATTCCATTCCCACACACTACATTAAAGAAAGCTTCTTTGTGAGGATTACTGATTTTATCTTACAATCTTTTTCTTGGAATGTTTTAGATATTCTGTAATTCAGAAATAATGGAGGAAGTCAAAATACCTGAGAGTAACCAAAGTCTTCTAGTAGAGTAAACTTTTGCTCTGCGAAGTATTAAGGGTGATTAACTTGAAAGGAATACAGAATGAGGATTAGGTAAGGTAGGTGTGTCTTTAAAATTCAAGTGACAGGTGAAGCTCTCAAAAGTGCATGAGAAAAATGAATTGCAAATGTTTGCCATGGTTGCTTTTACATAGCTTGCTGCATATGTTGATTAGTTGCTAGAACAAGTTCCACAGTATTTATTTAGGATAAGTAACTCTCAGTGACCTCTTGTCACAGACTACTGTAGCATAACAGCATGGGCCAGCCTCTGAAGAGAGACTCATTAAAATCCTCTACATTTCAAAATGAGCTTTAATGTCATTCCAGTCATGTGAGGTAGCTTTTTTGCTTTTGGATCAGCTTAGAGATCTTGTCAGTATGTAATTTCTGTAAGAGGAATAAAAATAAGCCAAGAATCATTTTTGGTGTAGTATACAAGTTTGTATATCCTAATGGTTTGCTTTGTGCTCTCTTCTGAGGCTGGCATTTCAAACTTGCAGTGTCTTGGTTTGATAACCCAGTAAGCACACAGGAACTAATTGACAATGAAGATGTCCTTTCAGTATCAATACATTTCTGAGACAGCCAGTCTGGCACTCCGGGGATATTTTCACGTGATGCTTTCTGCACTTCATCTTCCTTTGCACCTTTCCTCATGACAGCCACATTGCAAGTGATGGCTTGGAGCAGTTTGACAAACCTGCTGAAGTCTGAACATGGCCTTCCCAGACTGCAGGAGTTCACAGGGGGTAATGTTTCAACCTGTCAAAGCTAATATTAACACTGAAGAGTCTGAATAAGTTTCTGCAGACCTCAGCCAACCTTTTGTATATTTGTACTCTATGTATATTTGTTGTATTTGTATATCCATAATTTCATATGAATATACATGGGTGCTGTTATCAATACAGCAGCTTCAGAAAAAGCCAGGTCAGCTCATTTTCCTGATTGATCTGAAAGTTGATGGAAAAAGGGGAAGGAAATCCAGAATGAATGATATGAAAATGATCCTGACCTCTTTTTGTGGAATTGTTTTGATGTTTTGTTGTTCATTTTTTTGTTTGTTTGATTTAGTTGGTATATGTGAATAGGGAGAGAAGAACTGTCAATAAAGCTCTACTGATATAATCCTCTTTCAGAAGGGTCATAGTGAGGATGCAATGCCAAATTGAGTACTTACACTGAAATTCTCATGAAGATATTTGGTACAAAACCGGTAATTTATACTGTACTGAGCTCTCTTGTAGCATCCCTTCTTATATCTAGAATCTCACACTGTAACAGCTGAAAAAAGGGATCAAGATTTAGATATAGTTTCCATTATCTGAATAATCTTTTAGCACTTTTTCAGTCCTGCATTAAATATTTTATGTACCACTTGAGAATGAAAAGTCATGAGAATCTGATAGTTATCTGCTTAAAAAATACAATAACTCTCTTCGCGCTAACATCATGTGAAACACAGTAAACATTTCATTAACATACCTTTTAAATGGAGGTTGTGTTTGGTAGTGTAATTAGAAGCCTAAGTTATCATTTGTATTGCAGTGACACCCAAAAATCAGAACTGAGACCCTAGCGTGCAGGCTTCTGTGCATGGGGAGACATGGTCCCTGCCTTAAAGTACCTCCCATCTAATTAGAAGTGATATATGAGCATGACACATTCTAGGTGGGAAAGATGTGATTGAGGACAAGAGTAATTGACAGTCCGATCAAGTCAGGCTACTCTTGCGCACTGAGCACAAGGCCATAATTATCATCGCTATTAGCAAGCACAGGCCCAAGGCACGTCCGCTCCACTACCCAAGAAGCAGGGCTATATGGAAAGTCTGCCAGCCGACCAAGGCAGAAGTTATTGCTCTCCCAAGATTCCTGTTTCTCCAGATGATGGCAAGGAAGAGATCCCGTATTATTACTCCATGGTAGAAATGTTACGCTGCTGAACAGTAACTCTAATGCCTTGTCAGAGCTGGTCCTCGTAGATTTAAGTGGGACTCCTGCTATGCAGCTATGAATGAAGCAGGTCTATCCATGAGGAAGAAAGAGTACGTCAGAGAATATGAGATTAGAAATTCAAACTCCAGAGAATTAGAGTGGGAAATGTTACTTTAAATTATTCTTGCACTTTCATAGTTCAGGAATGCCCATATGCATTAAGCCTTGCTTTCCCAGATTTTTTTTTTAATCCCATCTTGTTGTAAGGGCTTTAAATTAGCAGATTTAAGTTAATGGATCTATGCATCTCTTTTTAAATAATTATTCAGTTCTACTTAATTAGTAATGGTGAAGAACAGAATGTTTGCAACGAGCCCAAGAAAGTGAAACCAGTTGCTTAACAGGAAGGATGCTGCAGCATGCCTATGATATTTTTCTGCTTTTCTAGATACTTGTTCTTCAGTGGAAAACGTCCTGTCAAAGTGTGTGGTTTACTGCCAATTCCCATGGTATCAGAGTTGGTGATTACAGACTTTCAGTGTCTGTTCTTTCGGACTTTTGGGCTTTCAGCATCGACTTTCAGTGATCTTGTGATGGGGTTTGGTAAGTACATCCCAAGCATTCACAAGAAATGCACATGACTGATATCCAAAAGTAAGAAAAGAAATTGTAACTATGCTTATAGTTATTCTCTGTTTAGATAGCACCACAGTGAATATGAAAGGAAAACATTCTATGAAATACAAAAGGCAAAGAAGGGATTTTGTTTATTTGTCATCTGCTGATGACCAAATGACTGCAGTCATCCATGGAGGCTGTTGTCTTTGTAGCATTTCCCATATCCTGCTTTACAGTCTTTATTGGGAGAAATATTTCTGTACTGTACTCTTTCCTTCTCATTCTTGTTTGTACCCTTGAGTGCTTCTGTTGAAATTCATTCAAAGAAACTTCCATTATTAAGTTATATCTCCCCCTTTCTCCCAACAGATGTATCATGGCATCACAGTCTTTATTTGGTGTTTTCCATAGGCTCCCTCACTTCTCAGATAGAGAGTCATGCTTTCAGGCTGATAAAAACAGGGACTTCTTTGTGCCATTGTTGTGAATATTGAAGTTGTGAGGCAGCAGCAGAAAGCACCCTCCCCTATTGAAATGAACTTGAATACACTGTCTTCTGTATTAGGGATAACTGCTAGTTTGGGACATACCTGTGCCAGTAATTGCCACCATATTCTTACTGTTGGTCACTGATTAAAATGCAAGTGTAACGAATAATTGTCTGGGTGAATGCAGAAAGAAAGATGCGATTTTAGGGATATAGAAACATGAAGTTGCAGGTCTTCTGTTGCTGCTCATCAGCATAAATCCTTACAGAACCTTAAACTTAAGCCAATCACAACTCATGGAGGACATCTAAAGGGCAAAAGTAGTATGTTGTCATTCTGCTAGAAGGAGGAAGTGAGTCATGTCTTGCTGTCCTGTATTTGTACAGTACATAGAGCTGTGAGTCAGGATGCACATGACCTTGACACACTTGTGAGGTGGGCTGATGCCAACGTGATGAAGTTTAACCATGCCAAGTGCAAGGTCCTACACCTGGGTCGGAGTAATCCCAGGCACAGCTACAGGTTGGGCAGGGAAGAGATTCAGAGCAGCCCTGAGAAGAAGGACTTGGGGGTGTTGGTCAATGAAAAAATGAACATGAGCCGGCAGTGTGTGCTTGCAGCCCAGAAAGCCTGACCGTACCCTGGGCTGCATCTAAAGGAGCAGGACCAGCAGGTCAAGGAAGGTGATCCTGTTCCCTCTACTCTGCTCTTGTGAGACCTCACTTGGAGTATTGTGTGCAGTTCTGGTGTCCTCAACATAAAAAGGACATGGAGCTGTTGGAACAAGTCCAGAGGAGGGCCACAAGGATGATCAGGGGACTGGAGCACCTCCCGTATGAAGATTGGCTGAGAAAGTTGGGGCTGTTCAGCCTGGAGAAGAGAAGGCTGCGTGGAGACCTCATAGCAGCCTTCCAGTATCTGAAGTGGTGCTATAGGGATGCTGGGGATGGACTCTTCATGAGGGACTGTAATGAGAGGACAAGGGGTAGCGGGTTCAAACTTAAACAGGGGAAGTTTAGATTGGATATAAGGAAGAAATTCTTTACTGTGAGGGTGGTGAGGCACTGGAATGGGTTGCCCAGGGAAGCTGTGAATGCTCCATCGCTGGCGGTGTTCAAGGCCGGGTTGGACAGAGCCTTGGGTGGCATGGTTTAGTGTGAGGTATCACTTCCCATGTCAGCAGTGTTGGAACTAGATGATCTTAAGATCCTTTCCAACCCTAACTATTCTATGATGATTCTACTATCATGATAAGAAAGCCATAAGCATTGAAGGGTTTTTTATTTACATAATAGTTAAGCTTCCTTGGCTAAACCCCATTTTTACAGTTCATGTTGGTACACACTTTTATTTTCAAATTATTTTAAATTATTTGTTTATTCAAATTATTAACATAACCTTTTTCCTTGACTTTGTATTGTGGTTGTCTTGGAGTTTGAACGCTCGATGGCCTGTGCAGGTATTTGAAATTTATCTTCATGTGTGGCTAAAATATACAGTCTCACAAGTAATGTCCAAGGATTTCAGTGAAATTAAAACTTTCATTAACCATTATCATCTTGATGTAGTTGGCATTTAATAATCTATCAGTCTTCATTGTTGTTGCAGCCATGGGGTTTAGGAAGGATGCATCTTTGCAGAATGCCCAGGAATGCTATCTTCTGTGTTGCATGCGTGACCAAGAATGTTCTATGTTTCTTGGTCTTTAACATACCTATTTCAACTCCTCTATCATTAATTCTTTTTAATATGGTAAATTGAATGATATGCCAATCCTTTTAATTGGTATGTTCTTATAAAGATAAGGTTAATAAAGTTAATGACTAAAAAGCAATCAAGATGCTGTAAAAATGAACTTTGCAAGCAGTTGCAATTTATGCTTGACTTTCTTTGTGTTAATTCTGCAGTGTCCTGTGTAACACAAGTAGACTTGCAATAGGTTGGCTGAACAATTAACTAACAAAGAGCATATCTGAGCTCTGAAATGTTTGTGTACAACTAACTGCACATGTGAAAGTGTGGGTTTTTTTTTTTTTTTTTATTTTCCTCCACTTGCACATTTAAAACTAGAAGTAAAACCTTTGGGAAAAGATGAGGGAGAACAAAGGTAGGGGCACTGGTTGTATATGATTAGTAACTAAGATGAAGTTTTCTTCTGAAAAATAAGCAGACTAATTTTCATATGTGACAATCACTAAGCTTTAGCGTGTGAGATGAGAACTTTCCTGTAACACTTTCCTGGATGCTTTCAGCCTGTGATTACAAGTTGTCAGCACTAAACTGAAGGCAGTTGTCAGCAACAAGCCTTCACTTTCCCTGCAAGGTCTTGCAGGATGGTCCAAGCCTGTGGTTCGCTGACCCCACAGCTCACTGAGAGGAATCACATGATCTAAACAAGAAAGCCAAGAGGCTGCTTGATTCCTCAGCAAGGAGAAAACAGTGCCTTGTTTATTCATCTGAGTGTGTTTGTTCCAGCCAGCCCACTGTGCCACTCCGGCTACTGTGGCCCACAGATAATGCTGGTGCTCAGGAAAGGTGTGCTCATCCAGCGGGTAGGCCTTGCCAGTCTGCTTGGTGCTGCCAGCTCACACCCTCTGCTGGGAAGAGCCAATATTCTGCATTTCCTTGCTTTTTTGATATTATTCTGACTATTTTATTCCTTTCTGTTATTCTTAATCAGGAGTCAGAAATATACTTTCAATTGAACTGATTCCAGATATGGAGAATATTTAACACAGTTCCTCACTAATACTATTCTATTTTAATAATACTAATAGTTTTCTAGTTTAATCAGACATCAGCAATATCTGTGTCTGTATGCTCCTACATTTGGTTTGCAGTAGATTTTACTCAGATGAGAGCTTGCTTGTTGTGGTTTAATAAAAATTGTACTAACACTTTCACTTTAGATAGTATGATCAAATAATAAAATGTATAAACTTTAAGGCCTTTACAAAAAGCTTTAACATTGGAGGCTAACTTGTCTTGCATTTCTCAAATAGATTACCTCTTTTTGAACCGCCTATTACTAAGACATCAGAGAACTATTACATATTTGCCTTCCAATATAATCATGGCCTTCAATTCCAGTATAAAATTTACTAAAAATCCTCATTATGAAAAAACAAATCTATTATTTTCCCTAATAACACCTTCCTGAAGTGTCAGAAAAGCACCTCAGTACTGAGAACAAATGCCAGAAGTCTATATTGACAGTTCCTTAGGTATACTGAAATTAGCACTACTGGACAGATACAAATTTGGAGATGAAAGGTACATTTTCCCCAAGTAGGCAAAGATTTCAGGCTTTATTCACATTCTGTTGTAGTTCCTCTTATGGCCTAATTATCCTATGTGGATTTTTGCTATAGGAGTTTGATATCTTTCAGCACTCCTTCTAAATGATAAGAAGTCTGTGAGTATCTCAGTGAAAAGTAGACAGTAGTTTAGAGGATGTGTGAATAAGGGAGTAGTGTTTCCTTCTGGCCTTGAACTCAGTGGAAGGCTATCAAACTGAAAAGAAGAACAGGACCACAAGCCATATTTTAATTTCTTTGTCATGGTTGTAAATCCAGAATTAGACCTTTACTTCAGTCATATTAATCCAAATATTGAGAGTGTTTATGTTTAAAAAATAGAAACAATTTCATTGCAACTGCTAGAAACAAGTTATAGGAAAACTATACTTTGTTCAATTCTACCAGAATTATAAGTTGGTTTAAAAAGTTGGTTTCCCCATAAAAAGCAAATCCTTTGAAAAGTGTTTTCATAAAGATCTGTTGATTTTATTGACACTTTGTAGGATATTTATGTCTTTTTACACCTATTTGAAATGCTATTCAAATCATGTTTTGAAAAGGCTGCAGACGTTTTCATACCTATGTTAACATTTTGAAAACGTATATGTACATAATTCATTCAAAGAGAAAAGATCTACATTGAAGAACTATTTCTGATTTGGATCTTTTATATTCAGCCTACCCTGTTATTTATGCACTTCAATAGCTCTTCCACCTGAAGATGTCAGTATTTTACAGCAGTTGAACTAAATCCCAATGAAATAGATTATATGTAAGTTATTAAAGCCCTGAAAATTATTCTTGTTGAAATAAATGCCCAATACTTTCATTTTATTGTACTCTGAGAGAAATCTACCACTGTTTAAGTGATTTCTCTTTGATAGTGCTTCTTATACTCTTTGTCGAATTTTCTTATCTCATTTGCTGCAAAAAAACATTTTTGTGTTCATCTTCAAAAAGCAGAAATAAGGATTTTGATAATCCAAAGTTATTTAAAAGCTAAAGAAACTAGAGGGAGAGAAGTTAATCTGGAAGGATGGCAGCAAATATTTGGTGAAACCTGGCAGGTTCAGGTACCAAGTAGCTTGTCTCTTTGCTAAGTCATCTCATGGTAGGATTCTGCAGACATCTTGAGGTAGAAATCAAAGGGCAAAGACAATCTACATTTTCTTCATTTAAGCTGTGTTCCAAATGATATTTTTTTTCATCTAATAATCTAGACACTTCTGTGGTGCAGGGTGCAAATAATGTAATTTGCGTTCTTGAACAGCCAGTATTTTAAAAGACAAATCTGTATAATTTGGCATTGTACATAGACATCATGGCTGCTCATATTCGCAGAAAAGGCAAAGGTAGAATAATCATGGTCGAGGCCTCAGTCCTGCTAAACTGAAGGAGAGAGTTTAGTTCTTTGCTTTTGGGTGCAGGCTCCCTCTGTTGCAAACAGTGCTGTTTCTAAACAGATGGTGTCAGCTCATTGTTACCAAGTATGTCATCTATATTTTTACATCCACTTAACTGCAGTATTCTCATAAGGAGATCAAGCAATGATCATTTTCATTTCATCAATGTGAAAACTGAAAATTAAAGGTAAAGTAGCTGGTGTAGGAGTTGGTATGAGAACTCAGATAGATTCCCTTCTTCCCCTTCAAAATTCAGCAGAGCTCTTTTGTTATTATTGAGATAAAATAAATTAGCTGTGATTTTTTTGTTTTCTCTTACTGACCCTGTTTTTCGGTTGTGTGACTGATCCCAGGGTACCAGCAGTGTCCAGTAGGTGACACTCCAGCAACACAGACTAGTTAAATCATAACTGGTTTATGTTGCTGTATTATAGAATTGTAGTGCTTTTTAAATTGGAAGTTAGTATTTTAATAAAATATAGGTTTGTTTTACTTATTATTCACCAAATTATAGTTTGATCATGCAAAACTATTTTCTGTTAAATATATCAATTCTTGTCATGATAAGCATTATAAAAATACTCTAATCGCTGCTCACTGTACTAGCTGGGCGTTTAAAGAAAATGTTAAACTTTGTGGATGACCTTAAGCATGTTCATAATAGAAGATAATATTTGCTTACCAAAATAAGGTCTCATAGCAAGTCTTAAATTACAGAGGTTCATCAAATCGGTTTATCATGAAAGAAAATGCCACATATTAAATGTGAGATAGAGAGCCAACAGCGACCCTTGAGTTAGGAAGTTAATGCCATCTTATCCTTTGCACCATAGCTACATGATCCTGTTTGTACCATTTGTCAAGATCCATACCTAAACTAGCTGGCTGCTTTGTCCCCAAAACTCCTATGAATCTTTGTGAAAGCTTAATATAGAATTTCATGTCTTGAATAATTTCAAATTTTCTAATTGTAATAATGATCAGTTTATAACTATTTCTTCTTGTGTCTGCATGGTTTTATACACTCTGCACAGTGAGTTGTTCACAGAAAGCAGTGTTGTCTCTTCTCAGCTTCATTTTGAAAATCATCCTCAACTACAGTCCATTTAGACTTCCCTCTCGTTTAGTTTCCTATTACAGGAAAAAGACATGACTAGCTCATGCCTCGCTGCTGGAAGTGTTTGCAAAATTATACTTAATGTACCACTGACAGCAGAAAAGCTCTGTTGGATACAAGAAATAAATTAAGGGTTGCGGCTGTATAACAGGAATAAAAATTGCAGGACTGAAATGGGAGAAAATAAAGCATCCCATTCCTCAGAGGAATATGCAGAGGTTTTGATCCCTATGATTTAATTGGAGTTTTCCAAGATAATACCATATATGTTGTGCTTGCTTGCAAAGGCAGTTGGAACATGCCAGAGCTGAAAGATCCTCCGTGTCAGGAGTGGACCTATTTGGTTTTCTACTTAATGTTTTCCTACCAGATCTCATAAATGCATGTGATAGGACTATGGAAGTAAGGAGACTTGGCTGCTGTTTTCCTAAGCAGAAGAAATGCACTTCATAAAGCTTTGCTTCTCTGGTCTCAGAGGCCTGACTTTACTGACATTTTAACATTTGTATAACTCTAGATTTACACCAATAAAATAGTGAACAAGGTTGTCCAGAATATGTGTGTCTGCTGTTGTTGGAGTTGATGGAATAAAAACAATATACAAGTTTGCTAATATCTGTGTGCCTTGATTTAAAATCTGATTCAGGCACATTAAAGGAAGCATGATTCTATTTTTTTACCATTCAGTTCAAAGGCTATTGGAATGAAATTTTTATTCAGCATCTTTTCTTCTTCAATATACATTAAGTAATAGTAGAGAGAGACAGTGAATAAGATTCATCCTTTAAGTGAGGAGAATTTGGGACAAGTGCCAATGAACTTACGTCATGTAAAGCTCATGAGCTAGGTAAATGTTTTATCACATTATTCTCTTCTCTTGGCCAGTGTTCAGATCCCTGATTAGCCTTAGTTCTTTGTGCATGTTATTTTTAGACAATGCTTTGAGAGAAAACTTTTTTGGGGAAAGGAACTAAAAGGACCTGAATAGCAATTAAAATACCTGACAGTTGCTTCCTGGGTTTAGATGGTGGGTTCGATTACTTTACCTGTTTGTAATAATGAGCATATGGCCTTCTGCATATAGAGTTGACCAGAAAACCTGAGTGCCTGGTATGTAACTGTTACAGTTTGAAAGAGAAAGAGATCCCAAATCAAGATGGAAAGCCAAAAAGGATAGCTTTTTTGTAGCACTTAAATCCCTGACAGCATTTTGATTCACTTTATTAAATCCTTGGGAATCTCAGCAGTTAATCAGGCTGCACAGATTCAGTGTTTTAGGACTAGGTAGTGTTGTGATCTAAATTATTTCCTTAACAGAGCTTGCAAAATGTGAAGATCAGAGATTAATGTCCTATTATGTAGAAGATAGCAGCAACTTTAATGAAGATCACTGGGAGTTGTTGTTTTTTTGGATTTTTTTTTTTTAAGCTTTATTATCCAGGCAGAAATGCTTAGCTTTTATAAGCATAACATTAAAAAAACCTATTTGTCATGATGTACTTGTAAAAGTAGAGATTTACCTTATACTAGTTGGCTGAACTTCCCTCTTTTAGTTCGCAAAAGCTACCTGTTCGCACAAACCCAGTTCGCACAAGCTACCTGGCAGATTTCACAGAGATTTTCATCCATAATCAATGGCAAAATTGTACTCTCTGCAAGTCATAGAGCTTACTGAATGTTTTCCTCTGCTGTGGTTGCCACCTAGCAATATGGTTTTATTCACTGTAGTTGTATTCTTGTGTACTAATTGTGTGGAGTGTGGTTTCACCCCCTCACTTTGTTAGATTACTGTAAGTAGCAGCCAGAATAGCAGTGGGAAGTGAGAGTTTTAGAAAGATAGCTCACTTCTGAATTCACTTCGCATCAGGGAGGAATGTTCCATCTATTCCTAAAAGAAGGAGCCTTTATAGGCTGAGCATGGTTTCTGAGCCTGAAAAACTGACAGCTTTAAAGTCTAGGCAAATATCAGAGGGGCTTACCACAAACATAAATGTGCCTCCTATCTAAGCTATGGAAAGCTCAAAACTGAAATCAGAGAAGACTGTGTGGACATTATTTAAGGCTATAATTTATCTAGACCCAAAAATGTCAGGTATTTTTCCGAGAAAGGAAGATGTCTGTGGTCGTATAGATTAAATATGGTTATTCATATGTGTATGCCAGCATATTATGTAAGCATGACAGTATCTCTAAGGAAAATTCATTGTTTTCTCTCTGCTCTCCAGCTGGCCTGGATGCAGTTCCATCCCCTATCGTTTTCCTAGTTTGGGAGTTATTTTTTAAATGTCAGCAGCACATACTATAGTCTTTGAGCTTCCCCGGACTCTCTTCCCCTGCTACCTAAGAAGCAATACAAAAAAGCAGTAAGTCTGTAGATAGTGTCACTTATACATTCAAATGTGTCTGGCATAAGTCACAGTATGACTATAAGAGCTCATCAAACTCTTCTGTCTTGTCAAAGCCAAGGGATGAGCTTAGTCTTAGTTAGTCAGCGAAGATTCTGTGAAAATGCCTCTTCCCGGAATACCTCCAAACCTTAATGAGAGAAAGGATTCATCCTCAAACAGTCAAGATGCTATCGAGTTCAGGAAAAGTCAAATTCCTCTTTTACTTTTTGCTTCTCAACTCCTACTTTCAGGCTCTCCTTCGCTGCTGGTCATGAGTTTTATAATGCTTTACATGAAGTTTTACATTCTTACTTAAAACCTACAAATACTAATTTTGCAAAAGAAACAGACCTGTGTAAAATAGATTCTGCTCACTCATAGGCTGAGATGGAAAAGGTGAGTAGTTAATCTGGGAAGCTTTCTTTGCACCAAGCCCTACTTTCTCAGTACTTGGAGAATAAATAAGAAAATGATTTTTCTTTTTCATGATAGAGATTGTAAAAAATTAGCCTGCAATGATGATTTTTAATTGTAAAGTAACTCTCTTGGCAGAGCATTCTTCATGGAATAGAAATCTGTGTGGAGTAGGTCATATGTAATAGCATATCCAGGGATGTACAAGATATCTCCAAGACCTATTTGGTTTATGAACAGAAATAATTTGAAAGCACTGATTGGAACATCTGGACACAATGCTTTTAAATGACTGCTTGTAGGAAGGCACAACCAAGGGTTGTGTATATTATAGTTTTAGGCCTGTTTGCAGGCAGGAATAAGACTGCCAAGAGTTGAAGGCCCATGAATGATCCTGTCAGTATTTCCAGTGCTGAGGTAAAACAGCATCTAAAGAACTGAACACATTCCTGTCAGTCAAAGCTAAGTTAGTCTGGTCAGCAGTCTGCTGAAACGCTTTTTTTTTTTATTCACAGAGTTTGTGGGCAGGCATTTTTACTTTTTTTTTTAATAGAAACATTCTTCCTTGTACAGCAGAGCTATTTAAAGTTCTCCTTCAGGTGGTATGTGTTATTTCCTCCTTGTGAGGCAGTCTTTTGAAGTACTCAGTATAAAGAGAGCTAACACAATAATCAGAGGCTTAAACACAGAAAGATGTGCTTATTGGCTAAAGGAGGTATGTAGTCAGGTTTCCCAAACGAGGCCTTGCCTCTTCTATCGTTAATGTGTATCTGACTTCTGTAGAAGTAAGCCTGTTGAATTCGAACACTGTTGCTTGCTCAGCAATTTGCTAGATCTACCTCAGGTGGAAAAAGTTCTTCACAGTTATAATAAAATAATTTCTTTAATTAGAGAGACAGATTCACAATAGCATAAAATGTGCACAGTATGAAATTATGGCTGAATCAAATCTGATAATTTTAAAACTACTATATGAAAGGACTAGAGTTTAATGTATGTACATGGTGTTTTGGAATGGTTTTATTCTTTTCAGCAATGGCTTCAGACTCAGTACAGCTGGGCTTTTTGATGATCATATACTACTCACTACTGTGAAGTGAACATGAGCCAAAGCAGTTCAAACGCCTGAAGAAATGCTGTCTTGTAATAGTAAAAGATGTTAAACTCTTGTTTTATCTTCTGCTGCTACGGGATTTTGATCCTAAATGGACCTCTGTAGAAGGAAGGGTGTGGAAAACAAGAAATTACTGGATTTAATGGAAGATCATTTCCCAAACATGTGGGTTTCTGTTGTTTTTAGTTCTTCAGTGTAGACATGCCACTTGTAAATACATAGCTTCTCTTTCACTTGCTCAAAGAAATTTTTTTGGAACACTTCAGTAAACAGAATATTTAAAAGGACAGCTTGGGACGCTTGATCTCAGAAGAAATGGCATGAAACTGTGAAAGAAACTCTGCATGTTTAGCGTTGACATAGATGCCAGTATTAAATCTTTCAGGAACACTTACGTCTGCCTTGGCAAATTTATTTGCTGTACTATTAGTAAGTAGGAGAAGGTACACCCCAAACATTCCTTAAGGATGGAGGAAAAGGAGGAAGAAAGCATAAAAGAAAATACTTCAGGGTGAAGTCTTCTGGCAGATAATTCTAGGTGGGTGCATACTAGTTTTCTTTTGTCTGCCAGCAGAGAAGCACTTCTTGTTATGAACATTTTACCTGCCAACTACAGTAAAACATAAGCTCGTAATTTAGGTGATGATTTCCCACTGTTCAGTTTCTGTACCCAGCTTATCAGTCTAACACACCTAGAATACCAGTCCATAGAATGTGCGCAAGGCGCTTAATTTTACGTGGTTTTGAAAGAATTAGTTAAACCTTTCACTTGCTGTTATGCAAATGGTTATTAATTTCAAATTAGTAGTCAAGAAAACTGAAACGTGTGGAGAGAGATGGGAGTTTCGTTGCAATTTTTCTCTACCTCTGTGCATACATGTCAATATCATCCCACTTCATTCATGTAGAGAGCAGATATAAATTTGAAATTTTTTTATTTCAAGTTGAATTCCCATCCGCAATAGCAGCAACTCAGCTTTGGTTTTGACTGTAATAACTTCTGAGGGTTAGAGAAAAACAAACTTGAAAATCATCAGAATTTGAGGATTGTCAAGTGAAGCCCAAAGGTGATATTATGTGATCCATAAAGGCAATTCCACTAGTATGCCTTGCCCAAATGTGTATCTTCTGTGAGTTGCAGAATAGGAGATTTATGATGTGTATTTGAAAGTTATTTTCAAAGTTCTTGGTTTTGGCTTTTGAAAATTTTCTGTTTGCTTCTGTATTCTTCAGCTGTTCTTCTTTGTCTCTTTCTGCAAGTGTTCATTTTGCATTTGATCACTGCAGAGAAAGGAAGGCAGCTAGTATATTTAACCAGGAAAAAAAAAAAAGAAAAGAAAAAAAACCCAGAAAAAAGTAAAAGCTCAAAGAAGACTTAATCGTGTTGGCTGTCTTAGAATCATAGAATGGTTTGGGATGGAAAGGACCTAAAGAACATCTAGTTCCAACTGTCACACCAGACCATGTCACCCAAGGCTCTGTCCAGCCGGGCCTTGAACACTGCCAGGGATGGAGCATTCACCACTTCTTTGGTTAACCTGTGCCAGTGCCTCACCACCCTCACAGTCAAGAACTTCTTCATTCTTTTGAACTTCTTAAGTATTAGTGGTCCAATTTAAAAAAAAAAAAACAAACAAAAAATCCACTGAAGCTAATAGGACTGACTCTGTTAATCACACTGCTTTTGAACTAGACTTCAGTATCTGCTCGTTTATTTGCCAGTAGGAAAAAAGGAAGGTGTATTTTTTTTTAATTTTTTAATGTGCTACCAGCAACTGTCTCACACATTTTCTTGCAGAGCAGGATTACTCAGTTAACTCACTTTGATTATTCAGTTCTAAGAAAGTGAAATTTGACTAAATGGTCTTCATTATCTTATGGACAAACAAATCTTCAGTAGCTTCAGCATCAGCTCTTTGTAGTCCTTTCCTGAGAGACAGGTTTACATAGTAATCAAACCAGAACAAAATTTCAGGGCTTCTTTAGGGTTTTCATGCTTAATATAAAACTTTATGTACCTAAAAATGCTTAACACCTCTCATTAAAATTATGTTTCAGGCTTTCTCATCTTTTATTTATTCTTATGCCCTTCACACTGCTCACGCAACGGGACTGTAAAATGTCCTTGAAGTTAAGTTTTATCACAAATGCAGAGTTTGGCAGAGTCCTCTTGACACAAATGAGGTTGGCTGTGTTCTTCCATAATAATTACTTTCATTAATTATTCCTTCTACTATCAAAGGACCATTACACTGTATTTTGCACTGTTTGGTATTATACATCAGACATTTTCTCAGGCTTAGGGCTTATGCTGTATGCCTGAAGCCTGTGCAGCCTGCAAGCTATTTAGTTCACTTTGCCTTGGAGCTGGAGAATGAGTAATAAAAGTATATGTACTCCCCAAAACATTCTTATTGGCCTGATTAGTCTCAGAGATGTAATGCAGCAGTAGCAGTAGACCAAAAAAAGAAGTGTTATTTCTGTTCACTTGAGGTACAAGAGTGATTATACAAAATTGAGAGGTACTTCCATTTTCCTTAGAGACTAAAGAGATCTGTCTCCAGGAAGAGAAAAGCTGTTGAGGTGCTTTTGTGCTGTAGTAGTTGCCAGAGAGTGGCGGAGTTATTATTCTGCATTCAGAGCCGATGAGCTCCTATATACGTGGAAAAAAAACAAGCTGTGTAACATAACCTACCTCTTCTTCATGAGAATGCTGGTGCCACAATAATAATGACTACTCTGAATATATTAGATTTACTTATTATTCTGTATAAAGGTGGTGAAGATGAATGGGAGGATGCATTCCCAACAGTCTGAGATACAGCTTTTGGGATAGGCAGATAGAGAGATGCCTTTCAGGACATTTTGCAAGTGATTAATAATTTTATTTTTCTTATTTTTTACATCCCAAATTGAGCCCAGTGTTTCTAAAAAGGGAAGAGCAAAGGCCTGTCTTAGGGAAAAAAATAAACACCCCAAGAAAACCCAGCAAATTAGGAGGAGGGAAATAGAAGCAACAAATAAAACATACAAAGGCAATTCCATCATTTTGCTTGCATATTTTGTGCTCTTCCATCTGTCTTTTCATGTATTTATTTACTCAGTAAATTCTGTATTATGAGCTTGATATGTAGTAACAATTTGACCTGAAGCAGGCATGTAGAAGGTGAATGGAGTATATAAGCCTTTGTGATTAACAGTATAAATGGTTTGCTTCAGTGAAAACTTGCTTTATCTTTGTTTTTGCATTGTATCCTGCTTGAGCACAATGGTGTAAGCAGATGGGAAGAATATAAATTCCTGAAACTGTGAAACAAACAGGAACAAGAGACTTTTGCAGCTGGACATATGGCAGTCATGCTTGATCAACACAACATCGAATCTGAAGTAACAGAACAAATTACATAAGGGCTTTAGGCACATGCACTGGGTTAAGTAGGTATAAAGTTCCTATAAAAGAAGACTAATAGCCTTTATGAACTAGCTCTTAAAAGACCCTCCTGGATATGCGCAAAAGAAAGAAGGAAGATTGCATCAGCCATTGAGAGGTGGGATTTGTCTTCCTGAAACCCCTATGAATACGTAAAAGGCTTGACTATAAAAAACTTTGTACTCACAAGTGCGCATACGGGATATGAAGGCATGCACCCAGAGCTGTAAATAAACTTTTGCTCCACGGACTTTGTCCCCATTTGAATTTGTCTAGATGTGAGCACATTTCTCAGGCCATCATTCACCATTAAGCACACTTTCCCTCCTAAAGCAAAAGCAATCTGAAAAGATCCCAAAAGCCAACAGGACTAGTAAGGAAAACAGTAATGATTCAGGCACTGGGTCCTGCATTCCTCAAGGGCAACAGAGAGCAGCATAAACTAAATATGTAGTTCAGTTGTCACCTCTCAAAGACCACAGCAGAAATACTGGATGTTTTTATCATCCTTGTCTCATTAGGCTATTTTCACATGTGTCACCAACGTAATAAGTTAGTTGGGGATTAAGTTTTTAGGACCTAGGACTTTGACACTGAGCTTTAAACTCCTAGCCTTTTGTAAATACCTGTTTCTGGATAGAAGGTGCTGAGCTGCCTAAAATAACAAACGTTTGTGAATGCAGCACCATTAACAGTTTGGGAAATAATTGCCCTTGGTTTTAGGAGGCAGCTGGATTGGAGGATTGAATGAAGACAGAGGAATGATTATACACCTTAGAGCCCTTTCTTCATTGTTCATTCATTCTCCAAATATTTTATTCTAATGGGAACAGTAGCTTCAAAACCCATTTAAGTCTATTTTACAAATCCTACAGAGGTGTCTCTCACCACTTTGGTAATTTTTTTTTTCCTACATCATTGCTTAATGAGTAGGTCATCATAATTATGAGTAGGTTATATCATTTTTATGGTATGAAATATGAGTAGGTTGTATCATTTTTATGTGTGTTTTACACTCCCCATAATATTTCAGGACTTGTTTCTACAATACGTCAATATTGATGAATTCTCATCAACCAAAGAAATTCCAAACACCACACCACCCCCCAAAATCCCTCCCTAAAAGCTCCAAGTTATGGTGCTTCCAGTTAAAACAGCTCAAATTCAAATTTAGCCTTTTCCCAACATAAGTCTTTTGTAGGAGAGCAGAATGGTGTTTTGTCTGCTTTAAAAACATGAGCCATATGAGACTGTAGTTGTTTCCAGTGCCAGATATTGTCACGGGCTGAGGCATGGACTCTCTGGTGTCACTTAAACCAAAGAAAAGGAAGTACAGAGTGCATAAGAAGTGACCTAATATGGTCCCCTGAATTTTATTCTGCCTTCATAAGGGTGATGGACTTGCATTTTGTGCATTTCGAATGGCCCTAAGCCGTTCCTAACATGCTACAAGAGCTGCTCTCCCCATCCCCACCCTGTCCTCATGGTATGAGAACTATGCTTGTGAAGCAAAGAACATTTTGTGCCCTGTGTGATTTCTTTAAATTACTCCAGGAGAAAGTAATTTGTCATAAGCATAGCCTCAGGTTTACATGCATGAAGTCAAGTATCAGTCTCTTATTTCTCTTACTGCTTTGCTGTACTAGCTGAGCTGCTTTCCACCCCTGAAAGTGAAGCCAGGCTTGCGCTGTTGCTTACAATCATTTGCTGTTGCATGTTTTATTTGGGCTTGAGTGAGGCCTGAATGTTTGGTCTCAAGCAACTTGAATCACTGGCAAAGGAAATAACCCTGAACCAGTGAAATGCATTGGAATGCTTACTAACTTTTGAAAAATATGCTGAAATCTCTGAATTTGAGAGAGTGATTATTACGGCAACAAGCAGGATATAGTGGCAGAACTATCCACAGGCACTAATGTTTCAGTTGTGTCTCCAGGACCTCAGTGTCCCTGAAGAAATATTTGACACTTCTTGCCTGACTGTAATGTTTTAGAAGCAATCAGGAAGACAGATCTATGGACAAGTATTTGATCACATTGATATTCATGCAGCCTGTATGGCTTAGCACGCTGCTTTTTTCCTGAGTGCTGAGTGTGTGGTTCCCTGAGAAGGGAGCTTAGCACCACCGTGCTTCTCCCTGTTTTCAGATTGAGTCTGCTTCATCTGAGTTAAGCTTTTGCTGAGCTCAGCCTTTTCTCCAGTTGTAAATCCAAATAGTTTAAGGTTAGAACTGGCCTTGTGAAACACTGTTTCAAAATAACACCCTGTAAACCAAAGCTGTGAATGACATATAGGCTATCCTCCACGTATGCCTCAAGAGGCAATGCTGCAGTACAGCATTTTGCTGGTGGATGTAAACCAATTCCGCCTGCACCCTGAGCCCTGCTCAGGAGGCTTAGGTGGCTGCCAGCAGACAGTACACAGCTCCCGGCTGGGTCTGGAGTCAGGCACGATGAAACCAGGAAGGCTCACAACAGACACACTATAGGCACATGCAACCTATGTTGTAAATCAAAGAAATTCATCAGTTCTGTTAAGCAGGGTTACACTTCTGCTAATGATACTTTATTATGGTCTGAGAAAGGGATGAGTCTCTGATAGGGCCTAATAAGGGGAAAGGGAAATATAATTTCTGTGTGCCTTCTCCACTGTGTTTCTGCACAGATTTTTTCTAGGATGGTTTCCAAGTAACTACTTAAATCGTAATAGAAGTGTTGGATATGATTACGTGTATTCTTTAACTACCTACTGTTTATGTAGCATCAAGAGCTTACACTATATTTTACAAATACAATTATAAAACATATGATGGGAAGAGATGAAGTCACATGCATTACAAAAGATAAGCAAGATCAAAATTTGGCTTTAAAATGAGTATAGATTTTTTCTTTACTTTCACATTTTTCTGGAGGCAGAATTTTGTTGTAAAAATGCAGTTCTTATTGAAATAAAGCCAATTCAATAATGTAAACTTCCTCAGAATTAAAAATTCTTGTACTTTCAATTCCACTTCAACATACCCTAACTCCCTGTATTTGAAAATTATTTCACTGAGGGAAATTGAAAGGGAAGAATCTGAACCAAATAAGATTCATGATAAAAATACAGTAAAGTTCTATGACAAGATCTTTAAAGGCACAAATAGTCTTAGGTTGATAACACCACTAATTTAGCATAGAATCAGAAACATCTATTAGGCGTCTGTTTCTTTTCAAGGCTTTCCATTAACTGAGGACATTTTAAACAATAAATTGGAATTTAAAAACACCTGACACTTCAGTTGTAGTATTAAAAGACGCTTTCACTTCTCAGTCTTCTCAGACTCCTTTGTTACATAGATAATATTCTCCATAGAATTTCTTACTTAAAAAATCCTATCAAAATATATCAATTAAAAAAAATTATTTTTAATAGAGACTTCCTCCAGGAGACTTCCTCCAGTATAAAAGGAGAATATCATATCTTTGTTCTCTTCAGGAGCAACAGTTTCAAATAACATTTTCAAAATATCAAATTTGCTATCTTATTGATTTATGAGACTTACAAAGTTATGTCTTGTTCTTCAAAGCAAAATAAACAGTCCATTTACAGCTCAGAAGAAAAAAGTGAGACAG
This sequence comes from Myiopsitta monachus, assembly GCA_017639245.1. NCBI lineage: Eukaryota > Metazoa > Chordata > Aves > Psittaciformes > Psittacidae > Myiopsitta > Myiopsitta monachus. Next base: position 49,283,659 of record CM029917.1, read on the forward strand.
AAAATGTTAGTGCAAGTTAGTAGTTGAAATACTCTTTCCTAGTTCTTAAATGTTTATAAGCTACTTAAATCACTAAATGTTAAATGTATATCGAAGCTCAGAAATTTAAGGTGGCATTTTAAGCTGGCAAATCTGCAAAACCAACAAAGCAGGGAAGTGTTTTGAAGCAGAGCATTTTAGACATTTACTCCCCAGTAGTAGTATGTGTATATAATAGTAAGAGCATTCAAAATTCCATTAATACATAGGGTTCTCTTTATTTAAGCCCCAAAATTTTAAAGACAGGAGGAATGGCAGTTTGAAATTCCCATCTTAGAACCACTGAAATCCAGGGGAATTGTGTCATCAGTTTCAGTACAAATAGTAATTGTGTTCAGAAATGTGCCTGACTCATGATGCCCACACAGCCTACTCATACATGATACTTCAAAGGGTCCAAACTGCTTCTTGGGGGTGTGTTATTCTGCTTTTACTATCATCCGACATAGAGTGACCGTGTCATATCTGAACAAAATGGCTGTCACAGAGACCTTACTGCTTAACAGATAGGATAACTTATGGTTCACTGGGTATATGATTTGACAAAGGGTTAGATGATTGTTCAGCCACGAATTTAGTATCTTTTCCAGCTACTGATTAGCAAAAATGTCCTACTGTTTATGTTCCTGTAGATCCAAAGTTGGGAATTCCTGCTACAACCCCAAAATGGGAAGTTATTCTGGAAATTCGAGGTTGAATGTGCTAAAACTGCTTCTTAGAAAAAGAATGACATTACAAGCTGTATTATGGGAGGGATTATGAAAAAAGACAGGAAAATGCAAAAAGGTAATAACAATAATATGTTTAGGATAGGGTAGTGCTACCATACCATACTTCAGAAGTCATTCATGACAATGCCACGAGGATGATCTGGGGACTGGAGCACCTCCCACATGAAGATAGGATGAGAAAGTTTGGGCTGTTCAGCCTGGAGAAGAGAAGGCTGCGTGGAGACCTCATAGCAGCCTTCCAGTATATGAAGGGGGCCTATAGGGATGCTGGGGAGGGACTCCTGATGAGGGTCTGTAGTGAGAGGACAAGGGGTAATGCGTTCAAACTTAAACAGGGGAGGTTTAGATTGGAGATAAGGAAGAAGTTCTTTGCTGCAAGGGTGGTGAGGCACTGGTATGGGTTGCCCAGGGAAGTTGTGAATGCTCCATCGCTGGCGGTGTTCAACGCCAGGTTGGTCATAGCCTTGAATGGCATGGTTTAGTGTGAGGTGTTGCTGCCCATGTTAGGGGTGTTGGAACTAGATGATCTTAAGGTCCTTTCCGACCCTAACTATTCTATGATTCTATGATTCTATAATGGAGACATTTTCAATAGTGCCCATGTAACTGACGCAGCCGTTGTAGCTAATGGAATATTTTCTACATGCTCATATAGACAGCTATAGTTGTCTATATATGTATAGACTGGAAAAAGTCCACTCTGTTCTTGAGCACCCTGCAGGTTTTCAAAACCACTGTGCCAGCAATGGCCACATTCCTACCACACACCAGAGGAGGTCGTGTTTTAATGTCTCGCTTTTCATGACTGTCTACATTCCTAGCAATCTTTATCTCTCATAATCTTGAAACATGACCTTTCCTGGGTATCATCCATTGAAGTATAGGCACAAAGGTAAAAAAGCTGTGCTTTAGAAGCATAAAGCCATAAAAGAGAATTTAATGTCCATGTCCTACTGTCAATTGCTTTACACCAGGTTTTTGAACTGCTTTCTCAAATGGTCATCATTATACAATGCACAAACTTTGTTTCAAACACCAAATTAGCTTATTTGTATCCTGAAATTGGACACAATGCAAAAAAAGTGGGGGAAGCAAGAAGGAATGAATGTCATAGTAAGAAAGTTAGAAACAAAAATGCCTGCTGATCCTGCCAGGACAGATGGTATTCTCAGAAGAATCCGTTATTTGAAATTATTGGCAGGTTTTCTAGAAGACTAATTTCACATAAAATATTCTTCTTTCTTTAAAACCTAATTTGAAAGGATTGTTTTGTTCTCTTTATTTTTTGTTTACTTTTTTTTTTTAATTTGGTGCCAGCATGCTTGCTCTCTTTTCTTCAGTGAATAGTTTTGCCAGTGTATGACTTTTTATACCACTGTTTCACAGTGAAATATTTTTCAGCATTGCCTCTTAAACTCTTCAGGTTTTTATTAGTCATGGGATAAAGTAGGACAATTCAACTGTACTGGACTTATAAGCAAATATGCATCTTCAAGTTAATTGTTCAATCTTCAGTTCTTTGGGTCAGTTCTTTTGCCTAATCTCTTTCTGAGGCTCCTAATGCTGCTGTTCCCAGGAGAATGACAGGAATTCATATGGGATTTATTGGCATCAGCCAGCTGCTGCCATCAGATGGCTAATGCTGTGATCTGTCAGTCACAGGTAAAGTAATCTAACAAATTATGTCATGCTTTGGATGGATTAGGGGCTGTCCATAAATGTAAAAGCAAATTTTATGATTTCTTAATTGTTTGATTATAGGATCTTTTAGTAAGAGTATGTAATGCCTTTCTGAGAAGAGCATAGTTCTCTAAAAAGGCCTGGTTTATTTTCTTCAGCTAAAGAGGTATTAGTTGATACTAAGTACAACCAGATGTACAGGTCACAGCCAAGAGTGATCTGACATTACATTCAGAAGTTTTCACAAATATCTTGCTAAAAATGTAATCTAGGAAGTTTTTTTTTCCATATCAAACAATATAAAATATCTGTGTGGTACAAATTCTGCGCTGTTATTGACAGAGCTAAATTTGTGTTGTGCAAACTGTAAAGTGGTTTCTGATAATCTGTGAAATTCTGCAGGATTATTTTTAAGATATGATATTCCACATAAGGTATAGAAAGTTTCAGGTAAAAAATGGAAATTGTCACAAGAACTATTTGCATATATATAAACAAACACAGTGTTAATGTTTTTTTTAATAAGGATGTGGTAAAACACATAATCTGATGGTTTAAAATAACTGTTCTGAGTACTCATGTCTTTTCACAAATGAGTTTTATAGTGTTTCTGGTTTTCTGAGCCACATGGGGAATAGTACTGATTATTGCTTATTATGGTGGTCTCATGTACAGTGTAAGTTCTCAAACAGTAATTTTTAAGTTTGAATCATTTGTCTGCTTCATGGAAAACACAGGAACTCTACAGAAGCATCTGGCTGGCTCAGCTTGTTCTGAAAGAAAAAAAATCCAGCTGTTTCTTAGCATGTTTATTCACACCTACACTGGTTGTATAATCATGTCTACACAAAACCATCACAGCAGCTTTTTACTTTCAAATGATAAATAGCAGTTTCTAATAAAGGGAAAGGTTTTAATTAAAAGCTAGTTATATAGAGCTTTCACAAGGCAAACAAAAATGGTCAGCCATTTATTGGGTCACAGAAAAGGATCCTTGGTTGTTTACTGTTGCGAAACTGACAATAAAGAAAAAGTTGGATGAATCCAAAGACAGAAGCGCATACATAGGTCTCTCAAAGAGAATTTCAAGTACATTAAACAGTAGGAAGGAACACCTTCTGCTACATAAGTTATGCCATTGCCAGATCAGACTATGAGGTTTTCTGGAAAGGTTTTGGAAGATCTAACTATTAGAAAATGGAAGATCTAACTAGTAGAAAACAGTTACCTTGAAAGGCTGTAAATGCAAAAGTGATTTGTGATCAGCAGAGATAGAAATTACCCTTTCTTAACTTGAGGTAAATGTCAGGCATTTATAGCCTACACCAATTCAAGCATGCCTGCCAGTAGTTTATCTTTGAAAATATTTGTCCTATTATGTCTTATTAGCAATAAATGATAAGCAGATAATTTTGCTGTGGTCACTCCCCTGAGCTATATTCTTGGCATCAGTGAATGTCTTAGATACTATCATTGGGCCTTTGATTTAGATTCCCCACCCCACTGCCAAAGTTCAACTAGTTTCAGGATACAGAATAAGATATATCTGCTCATTTTGGCTTTTTCTAAGGAACAGGGAGATTTATTGTCAATGAGAAGGACATTTACCTAGTAGGAAATTGCTAATAATTAAGGATGTGAAGTACAGAAGGATCTATTTTAATAGAGAGATTTTAATACTGTTTGTTTTAAGGATGTTTATCCCTCTACCTGTACGCTATGTCTAGAATAAAGAAGAAACACCTCAGACAAAAGCTGTATGACACAGCTTTTATTTGTATATATGTATTTAAGTTTGAGATAACAATGCCTGTCCTGAAATCTTTTCTCAATTGGTTGGGACTTTCTCCATCTCTAGGACAATGCAAGCAGGATTAGACAAGCCACACAGAACATTTTTAGCTAACTGATGCATTTAGAAGCTACAGGGCTACCCAGGAGGTATGCAAGTAAATGTATAGTCTTTTATAAGTGGACACATATAAAGCACAACACGTGCCTGTTCTTTGTCTCTGTAAAGCATTGACTTTTATTGTCACAGTGTAGCAATAGGTTTCATTATCAATATAAGTATTTTCCTTTCTGTAGAAACGACTATGAGAAGTTCACAAAGGAGGAAAAATAAGCACATCTAATGCATATCAGTAAGATAACCAAAGGTATCCACGTTTACTAAAACTGAATGTTGTCTATCACAATTTGTAATCATGCCTTTTTGGAATCTTTCTGGCAATGCGTTGCAAAAAAAAATGATGCTCTATTTTTACATGGCACTGCAGTGCAGTTTGCCCACTGAATTCAGGTACTAGTGTTATGAATTATACGGTGTCTGATAAGTAACAGCTCTGGGACATGAAAGGTTTTTGTGGCACAGTAGAGGAGAGAGCTAGAAAGAGATCAAGAAAAAAGAATGACGAAAGGGTAGATGCTCAAAGCTTGCCTAAGGGAATTAAGGAAATTGAAACCTCTTCTGTTTCTTCTTGCAGTATTAAAAAAAAAAAAAGATAATTTAGTAAAATGGTACATTAGGAGCTCCTCAGCTTATTTCTCGGTAGAGATCTCATTAAGCCAAACAAATTGTTCTTAAAAACTCTGTGCATGAGATTAGATGTCTCAAGATACAACTGCAATGGTTTATATTTGTATTAAATATATTAAAAATATGATAGATGTTGTGATGTTTAAAAGCCATCAATTAAAAATAAATATTATTTAAAAGAAAAAGAAATCAGCATCAAAGTATTCCCTGCTGGATCGCACCTTTTGATAGCATGGGTCAATGCCAATTTCGTAAGTGACACTAAACAGAAGTTCCAAGTTCCAGTAGGAACCGTTCTTACATAGCCCAAATCAAATGAGATTAAAATCTTTAAACTCTCTATAAAATTATTGGTAAGTAAGGCTATTCTGAGAATTGTGCTATGAGTGTGGGAACTGGGAGACCTGCATCACTTATTTGCTCTAACTTGCCATAAACCTGAGCTGTATTTTTGTGGTCTTCTGCAGAGACCCAAGCTTATTCACTTCATGCTTAGCCCAAAAGCATGAGATTTTGGTCATGATCACTATAAGGAATTGTATTAAACTGGTATTCTGCTCCAGGTACTGTGTGCTCTCCAATGATGTAATTGTGGGGAAACATGTAATTCACATGCTAGAAGTGGTTTATGTCTGGCTAATTTGTAACTCAGAACAACTGAACTGAGATTCATCTGCAGTAGAATTTGTAAGCAGACACTTTGCTTTTCCATATAGGTTTTTTTTCTATATATTGCTATTAGGGATAATTGTACTTTCCCACTGCTGCATTTTACAGATAAGCACATTAATTGTGAGGTACAGGGGAAACAAAACCATAAATGTTCATTTATTAATTTGCTAAAACACATCCAAGGATATTATGCAATATATGTAAGCATTTATAAAAGCCATTGGGGTTTTCAATTAATTTATTTAATCTGTTAATGAAATAGAAGTAATTTATTGTTTATGAAAACCTCTCTATTTAGTGATTTTATAAACTTAAGGGATACAAAATACTTTGTTCATTCAAGGATACCAATTTAAAAATAAGAGGTTTTTAAAATACTCTTGTGTCTTTCATGAGCAGTAATATTTAAGCTAGGTACCTCGAAGATGGGGAAAGAGCAAATACATGTGTTGCAGGGAAAATTTTAAGTGCCAGACCAAATCTTTCTGACTTCAGTGGGAACAGGTATTCATTGTAAAAGCATCCATACAATGCCGACTTTATGCAAGTGAATAGTCCTATTGGTGATCAAAATAGAACTCAAAATCTGTTTTATATTTAGCCTATAAAAAATACTTCGATTCTCCTTAGAAGAGCTGGCCTTCATATTGCACACTCCTTTGTTTTATTCAGCAGCAAGCACTCTGATGCTGAAGTTTCCACTTCACAGTGATAAGAGGAAACGCTTCAAAATGTATTCAGGGTAGAAATAGCATTCAATTTTCTGCTAAACTTGAACTTCAGTCTTTTCTGTTGATTGATTTGTATTGCTACAGACTACTTAGATTTGTCAATCCTGTTTTAAAATAAGCAAACTAATACACTAGATTAATATTTTACTAGGCTATGCAGTAACTTGTTGTGGTTTAAGCCCAGTCGGCAAATCAGCCATGCGAGTTAGCTCGCTTCCCCTGCTTCCTCCACCCCTCTCCCAGAGGGACGAGGAGGAGAATCAAAAGAATGCAACTCCCACGGGTTGAGATAAGAACAGTCCAGTAACTAAGGTATAACACAAACCACTGCTGCTACCACCAATAATAATAATGATAAGGAAAGTAACAAGGGAAGAAAATACAACCACTCACCACCTGCAGACCGATACCCAGCCTGACCCGAGCAGTGAGCTAGCGCTTCTGGGTAACTGCCCCCAGTTTATATGCTGGGCGTGACATGCTGTGGTATGAAATACCTCTTTGGCTAGTTTGGGTCAGATGACCTGTCTCTGCTTCCTCTGGCTTCCCCTCCTCCCTGGCAGAGCATGAGACTGAGAAAGTCCTTGGTCAGAGAAAACATTACTGAGCAGCAACTGAAAACATCGGTGTTGTCAGTACTGTTCCCAGGCCAAAAGTCAAAACCACAGCACTGCATCAGCTACTAAGAAGGAGAAAAATGACTGGTACTTCTGAACCCAGCATACTTCTTTAAAGAAAATGCTGCTAATTCTCTCTTCCTACTTTGCTGTCACTCACCTACAAGTTAGTAGCAGCTTTGAGTATCAAAACTCATTCTGAAAAATTCAATTGCTTTTTCTGAACAATTCTTTTTCGTATCCTGTCTCTTCCAGGGGAAAGTCCAAACTCTAAGCACATAAAATTTAAGGATTTGTCAGAGGTCCCCATATTTATGAGGTTATAGACAAAATCTTTTGTAAATCTGTAGTTCTGAAAAGAAAAGATACAGTATGGAAGAAGAAAATACATTTGTCATACTTGAGTTTGCTGATTCATGTTTTGGTCTGTTTCTCTTGTATTTCAGCTTTATCTTTGCTTTCACAAATGTCAGTTCTATTAATCTCCCTTTGACAAGTGAACTAAGATAAGGCTTTTTCAGACATGGCCTACCTGTTTAAAAATGTACCATGAGGTCAATAAGAGCTCCTCTACAATTTGCAGTAGTCAACTGGCTAGGCTAAGAGCTGAAAATACTGTTTGGTAAGACATGCAATCCAAAGTATACAAAGGGGTATCATTTTCAGTGGTGCCAATCTCATCTTATTGTCAAGTATTGCAGAAAATACTTGATACGTTCACCATCAGTTTTAAGAAGCCATCAAAATCAGATTGGAATGAGCCCTGTGTGCCTTCTGTAATTCATGGTGAATTATGTACTGTAATTCATTTTAAGTTACCAAGATTTGAAAGCTCAGTCTTGTTCAGTATTTGTTGCAGAGAGAATGCCTCTCAGAAAATAGACAAGACTTATACTAGCAAATACCATTCCCAAAGCTAGGGTAACAGCAATGATGCTGTTGGATATAAAAGGCTTGCTTACCAGTCTTTGAAAACATTTTCAAGAGACACATGTCCCGAATAGGTCAAGATACTTCTCCATTTCTCTGTGGATTTCTGTATGTTCAGACGGATTTATGGTTATATTTAAATGCTGGGTTTATGTTTTAAATGTGATAAAATTTGGAGGATCTTCCTGGTTTATGTGTAGGATTTTTATTTTTTTTCTTAAAAAACAAATAAACAAAAAAAATCAACCAAAAAGGTCAAGACCTGGAGTTCTCACTCACCTGAGCATTTACTTTCACTGTTGCTTATCTGTAGATGTAGACTTTTCAGAGGTTTGGAAGCAAAAAGGAGCTACCTCTGTAAAACCAAGGTTCAAAATTTTGCTGCCCAGTCTGTTACACATGAAAGCAGAAACTTGTCTAAGAATAGTTTAATCAAGGTGAATGAAGTCTACCTTTGAAAGCATCATCCTGGATAATTTTCCAGCTTGGCTGTGTATATAATTGTTGCAATCTAAAAAAGTGGTTATTTATCAACTATAGTGCACAGCAGTATTTGAGAGAAGAACAGTTTTCCAGCACATTCTTTGGCAAGAGAAACATGTGTCTCTGAATCAGTGATTTGATTTGATCTTGTTGGTTTTAACCCCCCAATTTTTTCATTTGCCTGACATCTTTATTTCTATCTCTTGTGCTGTTTTGAAGATCCTTTTCTCCTTCATCTTTAAGTGCAGTGGCGCTATTCAACATGTTTATCTCTAGATTAAATAATCATACTGGCAGTATCTTTCAGTAGTATCCTTCTGGGGCAAAAAATTGCATGGGAGTGAAGTAGCTGTGTGTGGGGCTGCATTGCAGATGTAATCCCACAGCCATTGCCTGGCAATTTGTAGGGGAAAACACGACCAAGCCTTAGCTTTGGCAAGAAATATGACATCAGCTACATTCAGTATCCCTTTTCTTTTTAACTGAAGCTGAATCATACCTAATTGACTGTCTCTAGAGTACAGAAAGTGTTTTCGTATCTGTATAAAAATTTTATACTGATTTACATGTGCATTCTAATGTATTCTGATTGAGTACATTCTGAAGAAGTTTTGAAATGGAAGACATCAGAAAACTTGATAATCAGAACTAAAAGAAAAGCAGAACTGAAAATGACATTTAAGTGTTTTTTCTAGAAAGTTAATATCTGTAAAATGCTGTCAGTCTAAATGCAGAAGCTTTTTATTCTAGTCAGTGAGAAAGTGGTGGAGTGGATCCTTTGACACCGTTACAGGCACGAGCATTAATTCTGTTCATTTTGGCATGCTGAAGTTAGGTCTTTGAGAAATACTCATTGTCAGCTGTAATGCAAGATTTTACAGCTGTGATGTATTTCTCAGTAAAGTCGGTCTTTAGCCTAGTCTTCTGTCTGCTAGAAATGCTACTGGATGCAGTTGCTGCTTGCATGGTTTTGTATCCAAGAGACCAAGACATAGTGCAAGCTTCCAAAATTATATGATAAACAAAGTAATTATTCCAACACTTGCTTTCAAATAGAAGCAATTTTGAAACCTATGAGGGCTGAAGTGCCAATGGCATAAATCATCTGTTGATGTAAATGAATAATATTCTGTTCAAACTTATTCATGTTTTTTCAAACCAAAAATAATTCTATCCAATGTAAATTCTATGTGTTCTAAAAACCTAGATTTTACCTTTCAAATTATAATGACCGGTGAGAGAATTACATCCTTCTTATTCCCAGCTGGGTCTTATTGTATGTCAGATAAATTACTTTTCTCAAACCTACATGACTGGTGATGTGTTTTGCTTAGAGTGAGATTTCACAAACTGTCAAAGTGATCATGGACTCTGTAGGAGGTTAGAAGAATAAGTAAACCAAGCCGTTAGTTCTGATATTGTCCCAAACTTTTTTACACTTTATTACACTTTATAGGGCTTAGCTCCAGAACGTTTGCCATTGGTTTTCAGATGTAAAATCATGAATTAGTCATTAACGTAGTATTTGCCTGTGGCAGTTGTTATTATATGCAAAACATACTGAAATAGTGTGAATGATCTGTTAAATTGTCAGAGACAGGAGATCAACCAGAGGACTTCATGCCCATGCATCAAAAATTACCTGCAGGATGAGCACCAGTGTCATGGAATCCCTATGAAGTGACTGACATAGGGGCACATCTGTTGGATTTGAGGATGGCATTGCCCATTTGTCTTGTATGTATGTGCTTAATTTTATTAGGACTGCAACATCACTGGGTTTTTAATGTGTGCTTTGAGTAAAATGAGTGCAGCATTGGCTCCTTTAAGACACCTTTTAACTAGTAAACTGGGTTGTCTAACAGAACCCTACAAGTAGTGTAACAAGGTATTTGATTAATGTGGTTGCTTTTGACATTTTGCCATTATTGCTCCACTTTGCTTGAGGTTGTGGAATATATTTTAATTGATTGTTTCATTTCAGGTCTTCATCAACAACTTTTGGGATATGTTACCACTGGCTCAATGTTAATCAACAAACTTTATTAGCTTCTTTTTTTTTTTCTGGTTTTATTGGAAGAGTAGTTTCCACGAGTAAGAAAACATCTGAAGACTCTTTAAAATAGGATACAGGGTCTTGTCGGACAATCATGGAATCATAGAATTTTTTGGGTTGGAAGGAACCTTAAGAGGTCATCTAGTCCAACCCCCCTGCAATGAGCAGGGGCATCTTCAATATGATCCAGTTGCCCACAGCCAAACCAGCCTGGCATGACTGTCTCCAGGGATGATGAATCCACCACCTCTCTGGGCAACCTGTGCTAGTATTTTACCACCCTCACTGTAAGGAAATTTTTCCTCACATCCAGCCTGAATCTTCCCTCTTTTAGTATAAAACCATCATCCTTTGTCCTACTGCAATGAGCCCTGCTAAAAAGTCTCTCCCCGTCTTTCTTATTTACTGTATTGAACACCCCCCAATGGAGAGATCAGACCCCACACAGATGATTCCTGACATTTAGATACTGCATTAGAGTAGGAAGAAAAATAATGATGTTATTGCCTCTGAACATTTTTGAGTTATACTGTTCTTTCCACTTTCAAAAAAGCTCAAAACCTGTTGCAGGCCAAACTCTCATACACTTTTGAGTGATTTGAAAATTGTTTGTGTTAAAATAACCTAACATTCGAAGCAAGAACTTAGGCAAATTAAAAAAATTAAAAAAAACCCACCCCATGTTGTCCTTCTTACTGGAGATTGCAAACACTTTGTTCTGAGAAATTTAAAATCTTCTTATTACAAAACCTTTTTTCCCTTCCTTTCCCCCCCCCCCCCTCCCTTTCCTGTAGTTTTAGTTTCAACACACTTATATTTGATATCAAAAAATACCTAGAAAATTCCTGGCCACATCAAAACTAAGGCTATAAGTGCCAGAGGCAAACAGATCCTGTAGCATCACCAGAGATGGCGGGGTTATTTCCACACGTTATCATCTATGCAGAGTTCTCAGTACAGCAGAGGTGAAGATCTCAAAGCAGGCATTTAGCCATGTTGAAAGACCATGCAGAAACTAATTAATATTTCCTAGTTCAGAACCCTTTCTGAATACTCAGTGGTCAGAAGTACACCCTTTGCTTTGTTCAGCCTCTGTGTATTTTTTTAAAATAAAGTTAAGCTTAGCCCTACATGTAGTAGTGATTTCTATTTATTTCTTACGTGAAATATGTATTTCAGCCTGGAGAAGAGAATACTCCAGGAAGACCTTATTATGGCCATTCTGTTCCTAAAAGAGGCTTATAAGAAAGATGAGGAGAGACTTTTTAGTAGGACCTATTGTGTTGGAACAAGGGATGCTGACTTTAAACTAAAAGAGGGATGATTCAGGCTGGATGTGAAAAATACATTCTTTAAAATACTCAACTGCATTGAGCTCTCTATCCTTTCAAAAATGAAGCAACATATTTTTTAGATCAGTTGGCTGCCTGTGTTTGTACCCATTACTACCTGATAGTGGACAAATAAGCATGGACATTGGAAATGAAAGGAGGCAAACAACAGAAGTGTAAGACATGAAAGCATTTGATATTCAGTCCACAAGAAGTATATCATCTAAGGAGTAACTGAAAGTTTGGTATGCAAACAGATAATAAGGGAGAAATAGTATTATGCTTCTTTAGAATATAGGAAAATTAGTCTGGAGGCTCGAATTGTATTTGTGGCTGAACTGTTGAATTATATTGAGGTTGATGATTTATTTGCATTTAAGTTTTGTTTCTGCTTCTTCTCTCACTATTAGCTGTGTATATTTAGACTTTCAATGTGGAATAATTATTTCTTAATACGTTTTCCTGCAGAGTGACTAGTACAAGTGACTCTGGAGCTCAGTGTAGGATTTTTAAGGATCCTGTCATACAATAGTAAGCAAACCCCTGGTTTTACGTATCTGCTGCTACGCTGATGCTTGTGAGTGTGGCCCAGCAGCCATTCTCAACTGCAGAGCAATCTGCTCCTGAAGACAGGGAAAATAACAGTTCTAGTTCCATCTGCATATCCATTACCTGGGGCTCTCATTAGCAAATTATTATGAGTGCACACTTTCAAGTGTATTTATTCATTTTTCAGTTGATTAAATGGCTGGTTTGAGCCTAGAAGACAAAGCTGTATTACTCTCGGTATATATATGTAGATTACTGTTTATTAAGAACTAGAAAACTATCAGGGTTAAATTGTGATACTTTGGGTGAACATTTATTGACATGTTCAGTCCAGTAATTTTTACAATCCTGAACTCAGTGTGACCATTTTTTTTTCCTGTCAGTAAATGAATGGAATTATTGGTTTATTCCCAGAGAAGAGTGAGGTAAAATTGATACATGGGGTTCTCTCCACAACATGCTGTTGTAGCAATCAGAAGACAGAGTCCCATATTTGCCAAGAAGAAACATGGGTTGCACACAACTGAATAGCTAGAATTTCATAGATTTGCTCTATTTCACTTTGGTACTTTTGGGTATGGTGCAGGCCAGAGGCTTAGTTCTGTGAGGATTCTCAGGAGCTGACAGAAACGTTTAATTCTTAACTTCATTCCTTCCCCTGTTCTCTGTCCATCAAAATGTCTTGCTAAATCTTAAGAGGAAGATGGGGTGGGAAGTAACAGGTTTTGTTACAGACCTGCATATCTGTATTGCACTAACACGCTGCCATTCTGTCACTTCCTCCTCACTTTCTGCCCATTAGCAGGGAGAGGCATGTATAACACCACACTGTAAGTGCTGAATTATGTAGGAATTGTAATTAATAAGCCATTCAGTGTTGAGTGTTATAGATAACAAACTTCACATATGCACTCAGCTTGCAAAAATTAAGTAAAAAAAGAGGTCCTAACAAGATGTGCTTATATCTGCGGAAGGCAGTGGCTTTGTGAGGTCCACATTTGTTCCTACTTTCCTATTGAAGGAGATTTAAATCTTGAAGTTCTGAGATTTTCCAGCTCTTTCTACCTTTGTCATCTCTTTTATCATACTGTTCCTCTTTCCTTCTTACTCTTGTACCTCTTACTGTTTTATTCTTTCTATTATCCTTTTCCCTAGGCTTATTTAAGTCATTCCTCATCTGCTAAAGTGTCTTCAATTCTACCTTGCAGTTACTTGGCAGCACTGTTACTTCAGTTCATACATAAGCTTGCTAGGTGAGTTTGGGCAAAAATCTAGACAGAAGTAGCCCAGCTTGCAGCGCATTTCAGATATGTAAATCAGTCATCTGAATATATCATGACAAGTTCCAGCCCAAGTACTTGATTTGTAGTCATGGTTATAAATATTTATTTTCTATTTCCTCTTTTAAATATGCACTAGATGTAGGGAATTACATGGGAAATAAAGATGTTATCATTACTGCTTGAACAAACAGAAGGTCAGAGGAGACAAAACTGAAACACAAGTGAGTTTCATTTGACTGTGCAGAGCAAAAGCATCTATTTTCAATGTGGATTATGCATGCCATATTGTATACTTGAGATGACATATTAGCTAATATTAACGCCCTAGGCAGCACATGCATATAGCATAATGCCTGTATGACATGCTGTTTATCATGCAGGAGTGCTTTTGGCCTATATGAATTTGGATGAACTTCTAAACACTGACATTTTTACACAGTATCTGATCAGAAATGTTGCAAGGAGAGAGCTTTCTGGTACACCACAGAAAAAGCAGGGCAGACAACTGTGATGAAGATTTCCATTTCTGTGTCTCAGGTTTAATTGCTTTCTGAAATATTTTTATTTTGCCTGTAAACTGTTGAGTGAAGGCAATTCAGCTGTTCCTGAATCTGATATATCTAAGGGGTAAAAAAATCTCTATACCAAAGTAGAATATGTATGTATATAATTTATATGCATTTATATTGATAGAGTGATTTTTAAACACTTTTACAGCCACTCCACTGAGAGTTGAAACTTGAAATATGGTTTGGAAATTGCTCTCACCAAGAAGAACGGCTCTTGAGTTCTCTAGAGAAAATTGTTTTTTGTTGGACTGAGTTATGAGGATTTCAAATCAAGCATGGAGAATGCACTGGGTTTTGCAGATGCTTTTCAAACAGGCCTATAAATTAAGCAGATAAGGATGGCCTGTGCTAACAGTTGGTGCAAACAGCTCCTTAAAGGACCTCTTTACTCAGCAAAAGTTTCATTGCTCCAACAGGCTCTGGCACTAAGGTACATGTAGATGAACAGAGAGCATTTAATCTAGTCAAGCTCTAGGTTAACAGCGACAAGCTAACTCATTATGAAACATTAATTTTCCTCTCCATTATACTTATTTAGGGTATATTTAGCTGAAAATGTTAGCTAGCAGGTTTTCCAGCTCAATTTACTACTTCAATTCAGCTAAACCCTTAAAATAACCATGGTATATGGGCAGTGCCCTTGATCTCTCTGGTTTCCATCTCTATAGGAACATTTTAGGTTTTATATCTCTGGTCTTTTTCACTGGAGGTCAGAACTCTGTTGTAGGAGCTAAAAGAGAAGATTTTGCCTGTTCTGTAGGGACACTTGCTTTCTGACTGACGGAGACTAGCTTATGACTATGCAACCATCCCTAGAGAACAGGCAAAACCATCTTCTCTGAGTCACGTTACAGACCTGAGTACTCAAGTGCTCTGTCCCTAAAAGCTTTCCTTTACAGGCACAGGGGTTGTCTTTCAAAGAGAAAACCATCTAACTCTTCAGAATTTGAATGAGGAAAGAAAGGAGAGAATTGAAGATAGATAAGTACATACACAAGGACAGACCAGAAACTGCTAATCCTGAGGCCACAGGGGTTAAAAAAAGAACCTTCCTCTCTGCTTCTCTCCCCAGATAGATATGAATCAGAGCTTTTTCTAGACTGAAACCTTTCTCTTGCTTTCCACCCGAGAAACCAATCTTTAATTGTTTTATGAATGACAAGAAAAATTCATACTGATAGCTGTCAGTTCTTTCCTGAGTTACAGACATAACAAATTACTTTTTTTCCCCCACTGCATCAGCATAGCTATTTTCATACTACATAGTCAATGCTTCAGCTTTAAATCCAGTACAAACATGCCCCAGAATACAGTGACTATGACCTAGCTAGGATCAGTTTTTCTCTGCAAAATTTTGTTTTCCTCATTTAGACTTCGATTTAAAAACATTAAGTGAAATCCTGATCCGAATGCAGTCATGGGTAAAATTTTCTACTGACATAAAGGGAATTAGATATTAGATATCATATTAGCATTGTAAGACAAGATTTTTTTGGAGCTCATAATGAAATAAGGTAAGTTAAACTTTATCCTTAAATTACAGTAATGAGTTACTATTTCGTATAAATAACTGAGAAGTCTCCATTATTTCCTCCTATGGTTTCTTGACTTAAAGAGGAAAAATACTGATGTCGTAGAAGTATGAAAGAAAAAGATTCTGGCCACAAGAGTGATAAATGTGTTGATTAGTTTTTCCCCTGAATTTTAAGGGCAAAGTAGATGGAAAGATATGATGTGTGGGTTTTTTTGACAACTAGGTATTCTGTTATTCTAGAAGGTTCACAGGAACAACAAACTTCAACAAGTACTACTTTGAATTTGACAAATCTTTTCATGAATGTCATTATTATCTGCCAATGTCTATAGTAGTCAAATACACCCACATTCAAGCACTTTCTGTTCTTCAGATATTTTTCAAAGACAGAATGTAACGTAAAGAATATAAAAACAAATATATTCAGATTTTAAAATTAATAAATCGAGAAGTTAGAATAAACAATATAAAGCATCCATTTAAGCCATGCTTAGAATAATAGCATTGAGAGAAGGAAGGAGCCAGTAAGTCTCTGCTAGAGCATATAGAGGATGTTTGCTAAATTAAAGTGACTGGGGTACTAGTGTGCTTTGAATTGTAATAAACTATTATGAAATAGCAAAATTCATTACATATGTCAACCAAAAGTTCAGTTCCTCTAAAACAATAAAACTCCATCAGAAAAAAAAAGGACATTATTTCAGTAGGAGACCTCAACTTTGTCACAGTGTCACAATGCTCCTCCAATTAAGACATGTAAAATTGTCCTTTCCACATCAACTGTATTTGTGGAATTTTTTATCTTTTCAGGTGTTTAAAGCTTAAGTATCTGTGTTAAGCTGGTAGGTCTGAACTGTTGGCCAGGACTACTCCAGTATTTTTTACCCAAGTTTGTGCTTGCTTTATCCTCTCATGCTAAGGATGTAGCTAAGGCATATCATGGCCAGCTTCAGCCCTGAAGGGTCACATTTCTTTCCCATGGAAACTAAATTGTGTTTAGACTGGCAAGGGAAGGAAACTGCATGGCACTGGGATGCAGAGCATGTATGAATTTGGGCCAATGGGTTCAAGAGTACACCTAAGTCCCATTATTTTAGGCTGATACTTTACTTTCCTGTTTCATTAAACAAACTCTTTCAGTTGCTTGTTTAAAAAGTGGCCTTCAATTTAAATATCTTCAATTTAAATACTTCCAAAATAAATTTGGAAGCAGAATAGTTTAGATTATTTTGGTTAATAAAAAATGAACTTACCAGTCTTTTGCTGAACTGAAGAGTAGAGCCCTGTATTCATTTATGTCTTTCCTTCATGCAGCCAGACGCTGACCCTCACTGGGTTCATGGGATTTTGGTGCAATAGTACAATGTCTTCAAATCCCAAAGTTCAAACACAGAACCCAGCTCCTTAAAATATAAATTTATTCACTTTCTAGCGGAGGCTGGAATTGCAAAGCTCAGACACTGTTCCATGCATATCTTTGCATTCTTGTTTTGTTTATTTACTGTGATTTGGTCATTTCGTAGTAAACTGTGTAAGTACAACTCCTGGTGTAGCTCCCTTCAGCAGCAGCCAGGAATAGTGTGACAATTAATGCCAACCTTGCAGTCAGGCTTGCTTTTTAAATTTTAACATCAACTGTAGTACTCCCCTGTTGTTTCAAATGCTGTAAAAATAGACTTCAGAGACTGATGAAATATGCAGATGCTTTTTAGCAAGCTGAAGGGTTCAACTGATCTCACAGATCTGGCTAAGCTCAAGCACTTTATTTTGGTTTTATCCTCAACTCCTTTCTGCTGTTCTGAACAGAAATGGAGCATACTGAGTTGCAGAAGATGACTGGGGATTGAAAGATCATTCTTAAAGATATCATCTTAATCCATAGGAAAACACAAACAAAGCTTCATCTTATTAAAGTGCTCTGGAAGCCAGTTGCTAGGCAGACCTGTACTGTTTTGTTGTGGGGTTTTTTTCTGTATACTGTGAAACTTCAAAACTACCACAGTTGTTGTAGTCATCATTTTGGCCATTGGGTCTCACATGACATGCTGCCTCAGCTGCCATTATTAGAAGTGTAGAGTGTGAGCAGAAGATGGGGGGGGTTAGGTAGAGTTACAGATTTTAAAGGCAGAAGAGATCACTTTGTTATTCTAAAGTGTTGTCTTACTTAACTCGGCACAGAATTTTGCCCAGTGATTCCTAGCAGAAGTAATGCTTTCTGCTGGATAAGGAATTGTCAACAGTTTGGTTTTAAATACTTATGGTATCATTTTATATCTATGATCTACTTCTATTTTTTCATATTTCTTTTTTTTTTTTTTTTTGCATCTGTAAGAGAAAGAAGTTGTCCTGGGTTCAGCAGCAGCATTCATTTTTCTTCTTCTTGGTAGCTGGTGCAGTGCTGTGTTTTTTGATTTTGGGCCTGGGAACAGCGCTGATAACACCAGTGTTTTCAGTTACTGCTTGGTAGTGTTTTGGTCTGGCCAAGGACTTTCTGAGTCTCATGCTATGCCAGGGAGGAGGGGGAGCCAGGAGGAAGCAGAGACAGGACACCTGACCCAAACTGACCAAAAGAGGTTATTCCATACCACAGCACGTCATGCCCAGGAGGTGAAAACGGAGAGCAGAGACCTGGAAGGGTGTGGTGGTGCACTGAGGGGTTTGTTGTTGGGGGTGCACTGGCTGGGTCGGGCTTGGTGAGCAGTTGTATTCTCTTTCCTTGTATATCTCTTGTATTATTACTGGTGGTAGCAGTAGTGATTTGTGTTATACCTTAGTTACTAAACTGTTCTTATCCCAACCTGTGCAAGTGGCATTCTTTTGATTCTCCTCCCCATCCCCCCGGGACTGGGGGAAGAACAAGGGGATGTGAGTGAGTGAGTAAAACTTCATGAGTTTTAGAGGCTCAAACCACGACAGAAGTGTATTTCTTCCGGTGCAGATAAATGTAGGAAGTAGATGTTCTAAATGTAGAAAATTATTAGATATGGCATCATATATATACCACCAATTGCATAACAGGAGGGAATTATGCTGCAGTGTGATAGAGGTCTGTGCAAACCATGGAAACTCACAGACCCTACATCATGGAAAAACTATGAGAACAATTTGATCTTTTGAAGGAAATGGAAAGAAATTTTTAGTTTCTTTATCTTGCAAGGTGGCGTTTCAGTGATTTTGGTGGTGGTGGTGGTGGTTTTGCTAACAGGGTAAGATGAATTATGGTAAATAATCATACAGCTACTCTCCAGAGACTTTTATATCAGTAGAACGAACTGAATTCAGGAGTAACTTCTGAAGCTGTTGTGAATTGTCCCGTGCCCATATCTAAGTGACAGGACTGACTGCTAGATAGGGATTTGCATATTGGCTGCATCCTAGCCTGGAGTATTTCTTGGTGTCTTTTCTACAGAACATGATGTAGATTGTAAAAATTAGGCATGTGTTAATATGCTCAAATCAGTGTGCCATTCCTATGGGTGCCTTGTGCTTTCAGTTCTGTGAAGTGGTTTTGGAGCTGAAACTACTCTGTACTCCCTTGAGGCTAATATGCAGAAAGGACTTTGAAATGTAGATACTTAGAAGCTGTTTAAATAGGTAAAAATTGCTGTGGGACCAATTGAATAAAAAAATAATGAAAATTGAAGGAACAAAATATTAGATAAGAAAACATGACTCTTTTCTAAACCGTGGTGAATCTAATAAGTGCTCCAGCAACACGTTAGAAGTTGTCTACAAAAGAGCAGATAATTCTGGACAGAATGCTAAACTGGCAAAGTGGGCACACAGTTATGACAAGTATACATTGCAGTTCGTGCAGTACATTAGGTGACTCATAGCCAGGTATGTGGCTTCTGAAGCAAAATATTCAAAAGGCCTTACCTGATTGTCAGAGTTTAGCCCAACCGGTAACTCACAGCACCACACAGCCACTCACTCACACACCCCATTCCTCCCAGGCAGGATGGAGAGGAGAATAAAGGGAGTGTAAACCCCACAGGTTGAGATAAGAACAGTTCAATAACTATAATACAAAACTTCTACTGCTATTAATAACAGTGATAATGGAAATAACAAGGGGAGAGAATATAAAACTAAAAGGGGAAAGGAAAAGAAAAAAGCAATCAACACAAGTGATGCACAATACAATTGCTCACCACCCACTGACTCATACCCAGCCTGACCCAAGCAGCAATCTGGGCCTTCTGGATGACTCCCCCCAGCTTCTATACTGGGCATGATGTCCTGTGGTATGGAACACCCTTTTGGCTAGTTTGGGTCAGGTGTTCTGCCTCTGCTTCCTCCTGGCTGGCTTCGTGTGCCCCTCATCGCTGGCAGAGCGTGAGAGACTGAAAAGTTGTTAATCAGGGTAAGCATTACTTAGCGATAACTAAAACATTGGTGTGTTATCAGCATTGTTCTCAGACTAAAGCCAAAGCACAGCACTGAACCAGCTACTAAGAAGAAAATTAACTCTATCCCAGCCAAAACCAGGACACCTGATGCATATTCAGATCAATGGGCAACTTTCCGTATGAAGCATAAAAAGAATCACACCTGATTTATATTAAATGCTTATTTGATATGCTTTTGCATTTTACCAATGAGAAACCATATGGTCTCCTACCATCTCCTATATTCTAGGAAATGACAAGACAGGAAAGCAGGTTCCCTAGAACATTCATTAAAGATGAAGGCATCATTCAACATCAGGCAAATGCATTCAGACAGTGTTCTAAATAAATCAGTATGATGAGCAAAGGGGAAAGAAAAATCTACTGTGCAGAGCCCCTCTATTGAGATATCAGCTGCCAGACATCCTTTATCGCTACACAAACCCTTATTCATAGTTAGGACAAAATGATTTTGAGGTTTAATATACCATTACTGTTAACACGTCATTAAAACATATTCATAGTCTGGTTGAGTCGAATAAACGTTTTTCCCTGTGCTGGTTTTGTTCTCTGTCTCTGCATCCTCAATACTGCAAGGATTATGTGTAAAGGAAGCTGAGGGATGGAACTGATATTGAATTCTGTCACATGGGAGCACTATTGTTAGAAATGAAAGCCACTGAGTGATGCAAGACTGAACCAAGAAGTAAGGCAAGAGACGTTCTTATAATCTATCTTGTTTCTCCTCCATTTAAGTTGTAGGACATAGACTATAAAACACTTAAGGAACTAGCAACATAGATTTTGGAATTATGCAGATAGATACAGAGTTTCTTTTAGAATATGACTTAGAAGTTTTGAAGTCTGTCTTCATTTGAGGGTGGAAAAAAATGCTAGCATCTCAGAATTCTTCATTAAGAAAAAAATGTTTAATCTTATAAACATTTTTTTCTTCGTGACAGACTTTTGAACTTTTTTGCTGCTTTCTTCTGAAACAAAAAGTTGAAATCCATTTTTCTTTCACTAGATCAGCATATTCAAATAAAATATGCTTGCAATGCTGTTTTTTCCAACAAGCTGCAATAATTGAATTTTCTTTTTCAAATGGTTTAATCTAGCCTTGTAATGTTGCATATTTTTCCTTTATGCATATCTAAATATAAGTGAACTTCTATATAATGCAGCATTTTCCCATTATAGATTCAGGGTCCAGATTACCTATGAGGAGGTCAAAGTCAGTTTTCACTTGTGGAGGCATGGCAAGTTTGCATAGCTGGGTTTTCCACAGAAAGGTCAAAATCCCTCTGAAGGGCCTCATTCCTAGAAGTAGGTTGGCCGTCCATTGGTGTATAAGACCTAAGAACCGTGAAGAAATTGCAGTGGTCTTGACCACATGCATTGAAGTTTGACATCTATGTCTACATTTCTTTACAGAATTCCAGGCCCATTCTGTCAGTGTTTCTTTGTGCGAATTCCACCCTAAGGCACCTAGAAGCAGGGGGGATGATTTGGCTCTCAGCCTTTCCTTTTTCTGATTCTTGCACAAAGCAATGTGTATCTTTGGCTCTTGTCTCCATTCCCCTTAGACCAGGCATCAGCCAGCTGGAAGCACAAGTAGAAACTATAATAGAATTCAACTAGCAGGATTTTTATGTTGTTATTAAACAGCTGTCCAAATACTATTTAACAGTTATTTAGAAGTATTCTTTCTCTCAGGTTATAATGCAGATTTTCAAGCAGGTTCATAATATCACATCTTCATTTAAAAGTAGATTTATTTTGAAATTATATTTAATTCTTTATACGTGAGAAGGAACTGGGTTGGCTGTTGCATGGCTGTAAATAGGAAGTGGATTTGGGTCATTATGTGGCATGTGATACTTGTCTGGGTCCCCTGTCACTAAATCCCCTGCCTTCTTCAGCACAGGAAATGTAGCAGTAGAATCTCTGTTTGCTGCCTTTGGTGTCCCTTGCAAGTCCAAGCTGCAGATGAGCTTTGGCTTTCCTAAAAACAATCCTACATGCTCCAGGCAGCCTTCTAGATTTCCAGTTTGTCCTTAGTAGGGAAGAGCACATCACGTCTTGGTAGACCATACTGTTACTGTCTCAAGACGTTATTCCCGACACCTTCCAGGAGTCTCAGCTTCTTGTGTCCTTCCAGGAGATCTCAGGGAAGTTACGTTTCCCCATAAGAACTGTGGTCTGCAGTACTGAGACTTCCTCAAGTCCAGGTCCTCACCCTGATTAGATATCTGTAGCAACCTTCCTCTGCAATATCACCATTACTGATCTGTCCTCTGATTGTGACCCTGAGGTCCCTCTTCTACCTGGCTTTTGTCTTCCTTTCTTATGCCATTTATATGTAATATGTTTCAGTTCTGAAATACTAATTTGCTAATACTAAGTTGCTAATTGACATAAAACTTGGTAGTTTCAGGCCTCTTTAGGGCAAGGTGTGAAATTGCACGGACTAGTCTGGAGAATGAATGTTTGTATGAGTCCAGTTTTGTATTAGTCTGGTATGTACAAGAAAAAGTGAGCGGTTTTGCATTTGATCAAACTATTGATAAAAGTTTCCCTAGCTACTGTCCCTCTGAGAAGACATAAAAAAAGAACAAGAGGTCAGACTCTAGTCACAGGTTGTGTGTCAAGCATAACATGTCTATTTTACCTTTTAAGAAAACTCATACCAGAACAGATTAGTCAATTGTATTTAAAGCAAATTGTCAGCTGGGATTGTTGCTAAATAAGTCAGTGAAAGTCCTAGATGAATGAATTGTATTTAGAATTTCACATATATAGTTATCTTTAAACAGGAAAGTTAAAAGTAGGAATGTGAATTTCCAAAAGGCAAAAAATATGCCAAAACATTACCCACCAGTTATGCCTCTCAGTGTTCTGTTTCCCAGAAGAAGAAAAAAGTGGTTGCTTTTACATTTAAAAACATTTAAAGTTAAATCTTTTTAACAAAATATGACGCTGCCTTTTAATTGTAATTGAAGTTGCCTGGTATGTGTGCCACAGAGCAAGCCCACGGGAGATCACAGAATTATTAGAGCTGGGGCTGGATTCAGTCTGTACACCTCAGCAGTGCCAACTGTCACAGCAGTTGTGGCCTCAGGTATTTCAGGCTTTCTCTCCGGAACGCCACATCCTGTGACGTGAAGGGAATTGCTACCCTTTCTCCTGTGTACCAGAATACTAGCCTCCTTTGTTTTGTCTTCCTTTCAATTGCTAAGAAAGTCATCTGTTCTAAGCTAAAGTTACAGCATGTGGTTTATAAAATGTCTAGAAACTTCTTGGCATGCCAGAGTGTTTTAAAAGAACATCTTACCCTTTCTACAAGGCCTCAGAAAGCTCTGATTGTTTGTCAGTTTGAAATTCAGCCCTTTCCCAGAATTATTTGACATGCCCACTGGTAGAGAAAATGAAAGAAATGATTGCTATCGGTGGTGGGGTTTTGGTTTAATTTTTGCATTTAATGCAACCTTGACTTAGGTCTTTTTTCACTGATGATAATTTATAATAGTGCATTTAGAGAAGGGGGAGGTCACATAACAGAGGAAAGGCCAAAACCACTGCAGAAGAAAGGACAACTTGACAGATAAGTTTAGTAGCTGGGGTTGCTGTGAGGGTGTCTCCACTCTGCAATGGCAAATATGCATTAACTACTCACAGAGACATTCTTAATAGGAGCTGACTAAGTTGGTTACTCTCCAAAAGTCAAACACAGCACATATATCCAGTATCAGAGCTGGTTTTCTTTTCTCTATACTGCTGAACATTGCTGGGTAAGTTTCATGTTGGAGACTGCTTTGAAAACAAACAAAAAGATACTCCCTATTAAGAATGGGAAGACTGGCACAAGTGTTAAGTGTTGGGACATGCGAGAGCCACTAAAATTAGTTACACAGCTTGGGGAAAACAGACCTCTAGAGCAAAATTCTTTTCAAGCTAAAAAGAAAACATACTATGTATTTTTAGCAGTAAGAGAAGCCCTTTTTTCAAGGTCTGCTCTTCCTCACTTAGCTGCTCTGTGTCTGTGTATTTGTGAAGTTTTATGCTTTGGTGTTTGCTGGGAGTAGAAACATTAGCTAGATTCTCTGCTAGTGTAAATAATTTAGTTCTATGAGCTGCCATCTTTTACACCCACTGAGAATCTGGTCCAATTTTTTAATATATGGGCATATTAAAATGACTAATCTTTAAAAAATGTTCTGTTCAAGCCCTGCCCACCCTTCCACTTCTCAGCAGCGCATTTGCGCTTCTGAGCCTTATTTGGAGTTTCTTTTGGAGTAATAAATAAACTGAATGTGCAAATCCATTCTGTCTTTCTGACCTGTTCTAGCTGTAAAGATTTCCCTTTTCGTTTACCCCTTTTTGAACCATGATTTAATTTTGTGGGTGTTTTAAAAATTCATATCCCTTTTGCTCTCCAATTCCCAGCTGCAAATTCCCAACATTGTAGTCAGCTTTTTTGCCATATGTTTAAAATAAAGAGTTGTCCTCTCCTACCCCTTTGGAGAACAGATCACTCCAACTTGGCCAATGAGAGTGTGGGAAAGGGCTTGTTAAATATCAAAAGGCACAGGGGGAAAAGGCAGCATTCACAAAGATCCTCCTGTTTCTTCTCTCAAGCAGTGCTTCCTCATTGCAACTGAGCATGTTAGGAAGTTATTCCCAAAGGGCTGTTCTTTCAACAGAGTCAAAATTTACTTTATGCTAGCCCTTTTCCTTCCCACATGTGCACACATAAAGATTATCTCTTGAATCTTGCCATATAGACGTTAGCAACTTGTGTGAACAAATGCAAAGAGGACATTTCTTGCAATGCAATGCTTTTCCGTGTTAAAAAATGAAAAATCGCTGCATTTACTTACACCCTCCCCCTCCCTCCCAGCATATGGACACTACTCAAAGAACTGGAAACCAGAAATCCCATCTTTGGAGGTACTCAGGAACATCTGGGGGGGAGGGAGGAAGCTGATGTCTTTAGGAGATGTAGTTAATGGCTGCCTTTCAAATGAAGACTCCCATATCTAGGATGGCTAAACTACTGACTTTGCTAACATCTTCAGGTATCAGAGCACCATCAGCTGTGTTTCCTACTCCTGAGAGCCATCTGAATGAAGGAATCCAGGACAGCATGACCTGGCAGCCAAACCTTTCTCTTGCAGTATGATAACAGGCTTGTCCAAGATGATCAGTCAGATCACAAGCTGTCCATGTAACTTCAGGAGCCCCTTTGTTTTTTCCCAGTCCTTTTAGGCACCATATGGTAGAGGTAGTTATACGGGAACTGAGACTGAGAGAAGGTCAGCCTCTTTACTGTCAAGTGTGTGCTTTACCATTGTTAGAAGCAGCTGACCTATTGCTTTTGCTGCCATCCTTGGTTTCACATTTCTATGTATGAGCTCCATTTAGTTATTCTGAACGATGCAGACCATATTTCAGAACTAATTCTGCAGCAGCAATGATTACAGAGGGATTTTTACCACTTGGAAATCTCAGTGTCAGCAGGTAGCAGTCTTCCTTCAGTGTTCCACTTGGCCTTTTCAATGCATGAGTTTGGATTTTGTAATGTAGAATATAGCAGTTAATGAATGATAATATTTAAGACCCACAGACAGCTGTCCTTGAAGACTGGATACCCCTACATCAGCCCTAGTAGAAACAGTAAGCTTAATGCTTCTGCTGAACTTAAGTGAAATGAAATGATTTCTTATTACACCTTTAAACAGATGTATCCTGCTTTTCTTTCACAGTGTACCTGCTGTCTACTGACAAATTCTGGATGTAGCAGATCTGGTCCTGTATAAAACAAGATGCCCCTTCTGAATTGCTGTCAAAAGCCACCCTCAGTACAAGCTGTCTTGCCATTTTATGGTCTCTTGTCAAACTTCGTCTCATTCCACCTGGAAAGATGGAATTCCACCTAAAGCAAATGGAATAGAATTCCTCAGGTCCATGCCGTAGTCCATAACCCTGGAGAAGAACCAACCATTACCCAGGGTTACAGATCAGCAATAGGCAGCATGAACTGTTGTCATACCTCCGATCCACAGAGATGTTTTATTTGAAATTTGACTGTTGGAAAACAATCTCTTGGAAAGGACCACACACCTTTGAAACTCAATTCCCCTTGTTGGGAAACAGCTAGCCAAGGTTATTAGCCCTCCAGAATATTTTTATTCTTAGTCTACAGGCTGAAAAGAACAGAGATTATCTGAAATGCTGGGAATACTTTTTAAAAGTGGAGATGGTTCAAATGTAGTTAGGGCAATATTGTAAGTGACTCAGTGGCAGTGTCTGTGTGAACCGTTTTTCCGGAGCTTGCCAATGGTATCCATAGAGGGCGGAACATGCTTTATTTGCAGTAATAAAGGAATAATGCATTTATCAGCAGGGCACCAGGATATTTACTTCGTAGCAGGGAATCTCTGGCAAAAGGTGATCCTTGTAACCTCTAAAATAGAAAAGAGCATAGCTTATTTATAACATTTATTTATAAAGTCTTATTCTTCTGCAGAGCTAAAAGATATGTTATTGAAATAGGAATAGAATTTCCTTGGTTTTGTGAAATAAGAACTTGAAAATTACTTCAAAGATTAAAAATATTTGAATCAGTCCTTTTATAGCAGGGACAATTCCTCCCAATCTTTGCAGTTATATCAACGTGTAATTTGGACCAAGAATAACAAATTAATATCTCATAAAATAGTAATTAACATGAAAAAGAGATCAGAATATCAGGATTATTGTGAGCAAAACCACCTTTTATGTCTTTCTAGCCTTCTTCTTCAGTCTCAAATTATGAAAGAGCAAATTCAACCTCAGTGTAGAATCAGTGAATTTCATAAGGCTGAATTAGGATTTGAACTCAGGAAAATGAAAATGATCTGTTAGTCATTGTCAGCTAAAATAAACTGATAAATGATGTTTGTATCAGAAGTACAGAAATAATTGTCAGTGTTTAAAATGTATTTACTTAGCACCTGTAATTACTAAAACTCTTCCAAAATACTGACATGAACTCCTTTGGGTGACTGTATGTAGGTGAATGTCTATCATTTGAATTATGTACTCTTGCCCTGTCTGACAATTACCGAGCTAGTTGGGTAACAAAAAAAGATTAAGATAAGGCTCACACAGATGTTACAGATTGTAAATTCCATTGGATTGTCAGAACAACTCCTAGCTGTGGGTGGAATTTGACACTAAGTGTACATGGTGAAGCTCCATAAACCCTTACTGAGCTTGGTGGCATCAGAACATCATAACCAGGAATAGAATTTGATGTGGTCCGATGCTTACCTAGGGAACAGTATGTTGTTATTCATCTCCTTATAAATAGGAGGCATCAATTTTGGTCTACAATTTTGTAAAGCAGTGAAAAATCAATATCAGCTGAGAATCTGGCCCAAAGTCTGATGAAGAGATCTAAGGGTAGCACAGACAGCTGGGATACTGTAGTTGTAATGTGTAGTTAGGCAGAAAGATATAATTGCATCCTTATAGTCACATATGAAGTGGTCTAAGTCAGTCACTTAGACATAGTTCTGGTAGGAACAGAGATATTCTTGCCTATATTATCTGTAAACTATTTTTGGGGTGGTTTAAGTAATACAGCAGCGAAATGTTGGTAAAGAACATAACATTACCTTCTGCTTTTCCATAATTCTACAACAAAATAAAGAAGTAAACCATTGCCAGTTGAAGGTTTTCTGAAATACAACGCCTTGCCTTTGATTTTCTTGTCTTTTAAAAAGTAGTGCAGCAACTTCAGAGTTCCATTACTGGCATACCAAAACCCTGGGCAGTAGTTATGTCCCTCCTTATTAGGCATACAGTTGCCAAAAATAACATTAAATAAAGGGCTGATTGGCAGGAATAAGATTTGCTTTCTCTTAATACACCTTTTTTTTTCCCTTCCTTGAAGCTCTAGAAAGGGGAACCAGTTTCAGTTCTATTGAGACAAGCGGCAGCTTCCCCTTCATTTCATCATGCCTAAGATTATATTGTGTCTTGATAAGATCTGATGAAGTTTGGTTCTTTTGATCTCTGTGCTATGGGTGTGTTGTCTCCACGAGTATAGTCTTGTAAAGGGTAGGGCCTTGCTTCATAAGTAAGCAGGTGAAGTAACTGAGGGTATTGCAGAGGAAAGCACAATTCAACGTGCAAAAGAATGTTGAAAGACATCATTAATCCTCCTTGAGGTAATGGCTATGTGTTATTAAAGGTGAGTGGGGTGATGACTCCTGAGTACACTGAAGTATTCAATCTTCTTTATAGGCCTATTCCCTTAACATATAGAATAAAAGTATTCTTTGCATTTCAGTGTAAGCAGAATTGAATTTGTATCATGAAAAAGAGAGTACACAGTAAATTCTGAGTCACCAGGGAGTAGTTTGGTGACTATGAGCGTACATGTTAACCTCATGCAATACTTAGCTTGCAAACATAAAATTCTACTAAGCATACTCAAGCTTTCTGCCAGTGTAATTTACTTTTTTTTTAATTAAAAATATCAAAGAATAATTCACTTTTCTCATTTGTCAAGAATCCACCTAAAGCAATACATTCCAGCCTGCACAGTTAGTAAAAAGATTTGGGTTATTTGAAGGCAGGATGAGACTGTCAAAGCCAAGGAGAAGTCCCAGTAAAATAGCAGTCTTTGATTCCTGCCAGGGACTCCATCTACAAACAAAGTCAAAATAGATAAAACCAGTGCATCTTTCCAAAGCCCTCTACGGTGCTGATAAACCAAGGGAACATTAACTGTGTCACGGTTTAAAGCAGTTCTGGCCACTGGAGGGCTCTTGTTGGTTGGAGGCTGGTGGGAGGCTGGATGTGCTTTTTGCCCGGGCTACTTGTTCAGAGGATAGCTCTCAAAACAGAGCTGTCAGTAAAGGTGAAGCTATCTCCTATTGTGTAGAACAAACAGCAGAAAAAAATAGAGTACTCCAGCTCAGTCGTGTTAACACTTCCTCTGCCTGCAATGGAAATTCAGCTTTTAAAAACAGGAGAATTCCTGTTGTTCTCCTCCTTTCCTCAACCCTAATGCCATTAAAAAATAAAATAAAATAATAAAATGGATTAAAGATCTAATGACCCATTCTAGCTCCAGTCCTTCCCCATACTGAGAGCTTAAGCATCACCAGCAGCTTTGCTACCACACTGCTCTGAAGATTGCATGCAGGCAGCATTCCGAAAGGCATCTGGTTTGTGCAACCTGTGTTGTCATACAACCAGTCAGCCCTGAATACATTTTTCCATTTGCTATCAACAAAGACTAGAATGGATTCCTTGTGTCCAATTAATAACGATATACAAAGGTATTAGCAGAATGGCATTAAATTCAACATTTTGGAAATGGAATATGAAGTAAAATGCTTGGAGCAGAGGATTTTCAAGAAGTTTTGGCTGAGCTCCCCTTTCTAAGTCAGGGCACTTGGCATAATGAGTCCTTGTATTTGACACTGGCAGGAGGATCTGCACAAACACAGCACAAGAACAGAGCTGCGTGGCAGGAATTCTTGGGGCTGCTTTTTCAGTGCCTCACACAATGCCTGGGCAACTGTAGTTAAAAGTCCTTTCCTGCCACATCTTTTAAGAAAAAGGGTCAAGAACTGAACTGCAGTCTCTGAGCAAAGACATGGCAGGTATGGAGCTAATAAGGTACTAGATAAGTGACTGGATATAATTAAAAAGAAAAGCACACACAGAATTATTATGAGAGCTATTATGAGCTCTAGTGATGGAAACTACTGAATATTGAAATAATAGGCATTTTCTATATCTGAGACAGTTTTCTGGTAATAGAAATTTGTATTACTACCTCCTAAGAGCTCTAGTTACAGATCAGAATCAGTTATGTTACACAGTGTGGAGATTTTAGAGAGAAAGACCTTTGCAAAAAGTTTTACTGATCAGTTAGGAAATACTTAAATATGAAGTTGAGTATGAAGAGCTGGTAAGACAATACTGACTGCCCTGGAAAACAATTTGTCAGAAATACATTAGGAACTCCATTACCACAGGCTATCTAAAAAAAACCTATACAGGTTTTTCACTTCCTGCTGTTTACTTGCTTTCTCCTTAGTTCTTTGTGAACATGATCATTCTGAGACTTCAGCACTGAATACGTTTGTGCTTAACTGGGGTTTTCATTTGAACTCTTTCTCTTATTGTGGATTCTTTTGGTAACATTTTACTAAGGATTTGTCATGAAATTTATCAGCAGTTTCCCAAAAGGCTGGGTGAAGTATGTGATGTGTTCTGTGATAGATGTCCTTTCTTGAATGTACTCATGAAGATTATTTTAGTAGCGTCTTCCTCTGATGAAGCTGTGCTGGTTAGAGGATGACTGTACATGCTCTCTGTAGCCTCTCATCCCTCAGGATGTTATTATTCTTAATGTTATAAATATCAGAATAATGACTCAACAGACTATTAGGTTTTCTTAAATGCTCCAAAGCACAGTGTGGTCAGAAGCTTCTTTGAACTTACCACTTCACTGATTTTTAAAAATATACCAAAGCTGACATTCTCTCTTAAATGCATCAGAGAAGCACCATAAATTTAGTTGATGAAATTCACAAGATCTAAGCTTACCCAGAGATGTTGTTCTTTTTCCCTGTGGGTGGCAAAATGACAGGCTCACAGACCTCCCCTTATAGAGGAAACAGACAAACCTCCTCAATGCTTGTCTGTCTGAGTTCATTCCCCAGAATAGGCACTTAATTCTCACTTTTCATATGCTTATTTCATCTGGTTTTGAGATCATCCAATTTTGGAATTGCGAGGACTTTTGTTTAAAAGTGCAGAAGGACTCATTCCTTCAAGGAGAAGATTTAGGGAAAAAAAGACTAAAAGGACCTGTGCACCTGAAATGTGTCCAATCCCCACATAGGGCATCTAGTCCTAAAATACACTAAAATACTTCTACTTTTCTGCTACAGTGCTCTAAAAGCACCTGAATCCTTAACTGATATTTTGTATATTAACATTACATTTGAAAGCAGGTCTGTAAATGGTTCCATCTTGACAGTAAATTACCTGAACCTCTATGTGATCTGCATGTTTAAATGAGTGGTTCAACCCAGTAGATTTAGGCTGCATAAGGCTGCCTCCATACTTCATGTTAGATTGCCTGCTGGACATTACATATGCATTGGAAGGACTGACATCCAAGTCTCTCCACTACCATATGAAATGCTATGGTCTCAAAATGGGACTTCAACAGGAATCTACTGATGAGTTAGTAGTCTAGTTATATGATAAAGGGTTTATCATGAAATTTAAGTTATCTTTCCAGCATCTGACAAAATGCTCTGAGAACTGCTGTAAAAGATAAAAAAAGTCACTTCTCTGTTGCGGAGGATCAATTGACAACACGCACAGATTAATGTAATCTAAGTGTTGACAATTTATTGTAGCACAAGCATCGCCTTTTACAGAGAGCTACAAGATATCCATACATTCAGCAATATGTGATTGGTTAATGTCTCTCAGCCCAGTGTTAGTAACAGCTTAGTGATTGGCTAACTATGACAGCATATGTTTTCAAGGTTGCAGTTATCAGTTTCTTCTTGCACATCTTACTTGGTAGTTTTCTGTGCCAACTTTCTCGAGCTTCTGCACGTACGCAGCCTCTAGTAACCTTCAGGCAAGGGCTCAAAGCCTTTGGTTCACTACTTCACAATTGTCAAGTAGCTGTCTAGATTGCTCTCATGACCATGTTCATTTAGGTACATTCCCACACTTCTCCTCCTACCTTTAAAAGAATGGGCCAGATCCTTTAATCCGTTTTGAGAGAAAAAGCCAAAATTTGCCTCAGCAAGTGATTTTAAGGCTGTGAAAGTCAAGTGACAGGAGAAGTAAACCTATCATGAGACTTCTAATTTTTTTTTTCCGAGGTAAAAGGCCTTTACTTACTACTTTTGGCATTTTCTTAGCTGATGTGGTGGTAGCCCGTTGTCCTGGGTTCAGCAGTAGCAGTCATTTTTTCTCCTTCTTAGTAACTGGTGCAGTGCTGTGGTTTTGACTTTTGGCCTGGGAACAACTCTGATAACACCGATGGTTTTAGTTGCTGCTCAGTAGTGTTTTCTCTGACCGAAGACTTTCTGAGTCTCATGATCTGCCAGGGAGGAGGGGAAGCTGGGAGGAAGCAGAGACAGGACACCTGACCTGAACTGACCAAAGAGGTATTCCATACCACAGTACATCATGCCCAGGATGGAAAAACTGAGGGCAGGAACCTGGAAGAGTTCAGTTCACGGCATTGTCGTTGGGTGGTGAGCAGTTGTATCCTCTTCCCTTGTATTTCCCTTATCATTATTATTATTGCTGGTAGCAGTAGTGATTTGTGTTATACCTTTGTTACTGGACTGTTCTCGAAGTGGGGGGGAACGAAGAGGGGGGAGTGAGTGAGTGGGCTGCGTGATTTAGAGCTTAAACCATGACAGTTCCTTTTGGCGCCCAACGTGGGGCACGAAGGGTTGAGATAACAGGATTAATAGCCACTCGTCACAATGCTGATTTATTGGCTCTCAAAGTTGTTGCTCTGGATCTCACAGGTTCAGCGTATGATACTTTACTTCCAGCCGGTATTTCTTATCTTAACATTTTTCACATCTGGGTTTTGGGTTAAGGTTCTTGTTACATTGTACTTTATTGCAATGACTTTTAATACAATAGACTCAGTGATCATGAAACTTGCCCGGCTTTTGTTCCCAGGTTGGTCACTAACTCTATACTTTGGGAGGCATATAATAGAAGTGTTTAGCAATTACACATCTCTTTTCACCTCCTTGGGTGGTTGACCTGTGAAGGAGACATTCTTTTATGCTCCCAGCCCCCACACCAGACCGTTTACAGCATTGTTTGAGAATTTTGAAGGTTTTGAATGGCCTTTAGATACCCTTGAGACCTGCCTGCTGATTGCAATGGGGGCCACTATGCTGGCATGCATACTGAGTATGTTTTATTCATGACCATTTCGTCTGGTCCCGAGAGTTATGCAGAGTCGAGTTTGGGCCTTGTCTAGAGTTAAACAACGATATAGCAGGTCCAAGAGATTTTCCCCAAGGCTGGATAGTCATGAGTGGCAGGGTGTGTGGGATAGTATGGGCAAGTATCTAGGCCATTGGGCCCCTCCAGTGCTTTGGAACTTCACCAATGAACAAATGCAAAATCCAGAAAAATTAGTAAAACATTTAAAGAAGGTGTGTTGTCATTCTGGTCACATCAGAGATGGACAAATCATGGCAACGTGCTGGGGCTTGGCCTATGCTTACAGAGCCCTGTTTAACACTGTCCAGCACCTTAAAAAGGAAAAAAAATCTCACTGGATCTGAGGGCGGAGTGATGGACAGCGCAGCTACTACAGCTCGAAGCACAGCAGCTACATCACCACCAGGAACAAGTACAGCCACTACTCAAACTTCAACAGTAAAGGGCAGCGCAGCTACTCCAGCTCCAAATACAGCAGCTACACCATCCCCAGGGATAAGTACAGTCACTACTCAGACTTCAATAATAATGGGCAGTGCAGCTACTCCAGCTCCAAGCACAGCAACTACACCACCACCAGCGACAAGTACAGCAGCTACTCAAACCCCAGTGACAAGTACAGCAGCTACCCAAACCACAGTGATAATCACCACAGCAAAACCAGAGGACCAACTCGTACCAATATCGGTTGCCCCTGTACAGAAGAGGAAAAACAAAAAAGAGGCAAGAAAGATGAAGCAAGATGAAGAAACAACGTACTCGCCGCCTGGGACAGCATCTGACCAGGAGTCATCATCACATGACGAAGAAGAAGAATAAGAAGAGGTGACTTCTCGATCTGGGACCTCAACTGAGCTACCGAATATGTGAAAAGACTTTACCCATCAGCCAGGGGAGCACATCATCACCTGGTTGCTCTGATGCTGGGACAATGGAGCCGACAGTCATGAACTAGAAGGTAGTGAAGCCAAACAGCTGGGATCACTTGCTAGGGAAGGGGGAATTAACAAAGCAATTGCAAGAGAGAAACAGTCCCTCAGCCTTTGGAGACGGCTCTTGGCAGCTGTGAAAGATAGGTTTCCATACAAGGACGATGTTATGAGTTGTTCGGCCAAGTGGACTACTCTAGAAAAGGGCATCCAGTCTCTGAGAGAATCAGCCATTGTAGAGATGATTTATAATATCAAGCCGGATAGCAGGGATATACCCATAGATCCAGATGAAGTCGAATGTATGCTATCCATGTGGTGGAAATTTACACGGAATGCACCCCAATCATATGCCCGTTCATTGGCAACAGTAACCTGGAATGATGTAATACCACCAACAGTGGATGAAATGATTCATAAACTCTGAGAGTTTGAAGACAATCTCACCCCTTCCATCATCGCAGCAGTAGAAAAACTGTCCCAGGACCTCAAACAATTGAGAGACGATCTATCCAGCTCCTCACGTGTAACAACACATGTTTCAGCTATCAACAAAAGGCGTCCTACTGTTTGAGAGAGAAGATATAGAAGGTATACACCACGGGCCACCCTATGGTTTTACCTGCGGGATCACAGAGAAGATATAATGGAGTGGGATGGAAAGCCTACTTCAGTTTTGGAGGAGTGGGTGCAAGAATTGAAGAGGAAAACAAAGGTCAAGTCTGATCACCCCATGAAGGCTGCAGCTTCAGTGAGCAGGTGAGCAGGTTCCCAGATGGAGTGGAAGAGCAGATTTTACTTCAGCTCCTGTGAGGAAGAAGAATAATCCATGCTGTGATGACTATTAGAGGGGCCCCGCCTCCAGCCAGGTGGAGGTAGGGGACAATCGGATTTACTGGACTGTGTGGATCAGATGGCCTGGCACATCAGTCCCACAGAAGTATAAGGCTCTAGTAGATACCGGTGCACAGTGTACTCTGATGCCATCAAGCTGTCAAGGGGTGGAACCTATTTCTATTTCTGGAGTGACAGGAGGATCCCAAGAGTTGACTGTACTGGAGGCTGAAATCAGCCTGACTGGGAGGGAATGGCAAAAACACCCCATTGTGACTGGTCCAGAGGCTCCATGCATCCTTGGCATAGATTACCTCAGGAGAGGGTACTTCAAAGACCCAAAAGGGCACCGATGGGCTTTCGGTATTGCTGCTTTGGAGACAGAGGAAGTGGAGCAGCTGTCCACCTTGCCTGGTCTCTCAGAGGATCCTTCTGCTGTGGGGTTGCTGAAGGTCGAAGAACAACAAGTGCCAATCGCGACCACAACAGTGCACCAATGGCAATATCGCACCAACCGAGACTCCCTGATTCCCATCCACAAGCTGACCTGTAGATTAGAGAGTCAAGGAGTGATCAGTAGGACCCACTCGCCCTTTAATAGCCCCATATGGCCAGTGCGAAAGTCTAATGGAGAGTGGAGACTAACAGTAGACTATCGTGGCCTGAACGAAGTTACCCCATCTTTGAGTGCTGCTGTACCAGACATGCTAGAGCTTCAGTATGAACTGGAGTCAAAGGCAGCCAAGTGGTATGCCACAACTGATATTGCCAAAGCATTTTTCTCAATTCCTCTGGCAGCAGAGTGCAGGCCACAGTTTGCTTTTACTTGGAGGGGTATCCAGTACACTTGGAACCGACTGCCCCAGGGGTGGAAACACAGCCCTACCATCTGCCATGGACTGATCTGCCATGGACTGATCCAGACTGCACTGGAACAGGGGCAAGCTCCAGAACATCTGCAATACATTGATGACATTATCGTGTGGGGCAATACAGCGGAAGAAGTCTTTGAGAAAGGGAGGAAAATAATCCAAATCCTGCTGGAAGCCAGTCTTTGCCATGAAACGGAGTAAGGTCAAGGGACGTGCACAGGAGATTCAATTTTGGGGAATAAAATGGCAAGATGGACGCCGCCAGATCCCCACAGATGTGATCAACAAGATAACAGCAATGTCACCACCAACTAATAAGAAAGAAACGCAAGCTTTCTTGGGTGTTGTGGGGTTTGACCAGTCCGGACCGGGCCAGATGTTAAAAATGTACTCTACACTGCAGCTTGGGAGAATGGTCCTACCTGGAGCCTCTGGCAGAAGCTCCAGGGGAGACTCAAGTTCAACCCCTCGGCTTTTGGAGTCGGGGATACAAAGGATCTGAGGCCAGCTACACCCCAACTGAAAAAGAGATATTGGCAGCCTATGAAGGGGTTTGAGCTGCTTCGGAAGTGATTGGCACTGAAGCACAGCTCCTCCTGGCATCCCCGGTTGCCCGTGCTGGGCTGGATGCTCAAAGGCAGGGTCTCCTCTACACATCATGCAACTGATGCTACATGGAGTAAGTGGGCTGCACTAATTACACAACGAGCTCGAATAGGAAATCCCAGTCATCCGGGAACTCTAGAAATCATCATGGACCAGCCAGAGGGCAAAGATTTTGGAAGGTCACCACAGGAGGAGGTGCGTGCTGAAGAGGCCCCACCATATAATGAACTGTCAGAAAGTGGAAAGCAATTATGCCTTGTTTACTGATGGGATTCCCATCTTACATTGTGGGAATGCACCATAGATGGAAGGCAGACGTATGGAGTCCTCGATGACAAGGTGCAGAAACTGCTGAAGGGGAGGGTGTATCGAGTCAGTTTGCAGAAGTGAAAGCCATCCAGCTGGCCTTGGACATTGCTGAACGAGAAAAGTGGCCAGTACTTTATCTTTATACTGACTCATGGATGGTGGCAAATGCCCTGTGGGGGTGGTTGCAGCAATGGAAGCAGAGCAACTGGCAACGCAGAGGTGAACCCATCTGAGCTGCTGCACTGTGGCAAGATATCGCTGCCCGAGTGCAAAAGCTGGTGGTCAAGGTACGCCACGTAGATGCCCATGTACCCAAGAGTGGGGCCACGGAGGAACACCAGAACAACCAACAAGTGGACCAAGCTGCTAAAATTGAAGTGGCTCAGATGGACTTAGATTGGCAACATAAGGGTGAATTATTTTTGGCCCGGTGGGCCCACAACACTTCAGGCCATCAGGGCAGAGATGCAACATACAGATGGGCTCGTGATCGAGGGGTGGACTTAACAATGGATACTATTGCCCAGGTTATTCATGACTGTGAAACATGTGCTGCAATTAAGCAGGCTATATAGTTAAAGCCTCTTTGGTATGGAGGACGATGGCTGAAGTACAAATATGGGGAGGCTTGGCAGATTGATTATATTACACTCCCACCAACCCGCCAAGGCAAGCGTCATGTGCTTACCATGGTGGAAGCAACCACCGGATGGTTGGAAACATACGCTGTGCCCCACGCCACTGCCCGAAACACTATCCTGGGCCTTGAGAAACAGATTTTGTGGCGACACGGCACACCAGAGAGAATTGAGTCAGACAATGGGACTCATTTCCAGAACAGCCTAATAGATACTTGGGCCAAAGAGCATGGCATTGAATGGGTATATCACATCCCCTACCATGCACCAGCCTCTGGGAAAATTGAACAGTACAATGGGCTATTAAAAACTACACTGAGAGCAATGGGTGGTGGGACTTTCAAACATTGGAATTCATACTTACCAAAAACCACCTGGTTGGTCACCACCAGAGGATCTGCCAGCAAGGCTGGCCCATCCCTGTCAGAACTTTTACATACTGTAGAAGGGGAAAAAGTTCCTGTGGTGCACATAAAGAATTTGCTGGGGAAGACAGTCTGGGTTATTCCTGCTTCAGGTAAAGGCAAACCCACTTGTGGGATTGCTTTTGGTCAGGGACCCGGACATACTTGGTGGGTAATGCAGGAAGATGGGGAAGTCCGATGTGTACCTCAAGGGGATTTGGTTTTAGGGGAAAACAGCCAATGAACTCAATTGTATGCTGTTGCCTGCTATGTAGCACTTTTATAGCCCACCAACTAGATGTCTTCAGGTCACCAGTGACTGGCCCTGACTTCCCTCCCACCATCATCCCAACAAAGAATGAACTTTGATGAAACCAGACGAGTTCTGCAGTAAAGGAACAATCAGCATCAGCAGGCAGCGATCCAACACTGCACACAGCCTCTCCTGCTGTGAAAGACTGTTACAAGAGATGGAGCCCGACCTCATGGACTGGATGGACTCAGCAGCTTTGTAGGGATTTGTCCATGCACTAAGGAATGATCTCCCTCTCTCCCTGTGTGTGTGTATGTATATATATATGTATATGTATGTATATATGAGATAAGAGTGATGGTATATTGAAAATGTGGGATCTGAGCATGGTGTGAATGGTATGGAATAAGGGGTGGATACTGTCCTGGTTTCAGCAGTAGCAGTCATTTTTCTCCTTCTTAGTAGCTGGTGCAGTGCTGTGGTTTTGTCTTTTGGCCTGGGAACAACGCTTATATGACCCATGTTTTCAGTTGCTGCTCATTAATGCTTTCTCTGACCAAGGACTTTCTGAGTCTCATGCTCTGCCAGGAAGGAGGGGAAGCCGGGAGGAGGCAGAAACAGGACCCCTGACCCAAACTGATCAAAGAGGTATTCCATACCTCAGCACATCATGCCCAGTATATAAACTGGGGGCAGTTTACCTGGAAGGGCTAGCTCACTGATCAGGTCGGGCTGGGTATTGGTCAGTGGGTGGTGAGTGGTTGCATTCTCTTCCCTTGTTACTTCCCGTATCATTATTATTATTGGTGTTAGCAGCAGTGGTTTTGTGTTATACCTTAGTTACTGGACTGTTCTTATCTCAACCCGTGAAAGTTACGTTCTTTCAGTTCTCCTCCCCATCCCTCCGGGAGGGGGAGCGAGTAAGAAAGAAGCTGCATGGCTGACTGAGCTTATACCATGACACCCATACCTCTATGCATTGTGAATAGAAGTTAAAGACTGTGAACTCAGTTCTGAGCCTTCCGAAAATTCAGGTGTTGTAGCAATGGGACTTGAATTATCTAAATCCCTAACATTCCTTATTATATTTCAAAATACTTTGTCAAAACAGACCAAAAAGTAGATGATTACAGGTGGATCTCCTGTCTGAGACCCTCCGAAAATCCATTCTTCCCTCTAAGCCCTCTTACAACAGAAAAAAATAAAATTCCAAGTTTGTTTGCAACTGCTGGCATCACTGGAGTAAAAGTGGTATTTTTTTCTGTGCATTTTTTAAAGAAGCAAGAAGGCAAATTGGATTTGGAAGTAAAAATACTTGTTTAGAAAGATGATGAAAACCAGTACTACTGCTCCTTAGGAAGAGATACTTTGCCGTGGGGACTGTTAAAGGTTAAAGTTATGTAAAGTGACCCACCATATGTGGTATTACAGTGAAAGGGAATGACCCCTGCATAAAAAGTGGCGAATGTAAAAGGATTTATATGCAAAAGATACTTTGAGAATCCCAGGGATATGTTTAGTGAGGGCTGCAGCAGCAATAACAGAATCTGGGCAAAGAGCAGTTAAAACTGAGTGTTCCCACAAGTTCATTCTGTAACTGAGAAATCACTTTCCTCTTCTTGTTTTTTATTTTTCCCTTGTCAGTGCTCTGTGCATGGGGAAAATGCAAAACCATTACAAATCTTCATTCAGAAATATCAGTAAAGCACTTTCCATTCCCTGAACTAAAGATGTTATGATTAAAAAGATGAAGATTAGAGGAC
Organism: Myiopsitta monachus; assembly: GCA_017639245.1. Lineage (NCBI taxonomy): Eukaryota > Metazoa > Chordata > Aves > Psittaciformes > Psittacidae > Myiopsitta > Myiopsitta monachus. The sequence goes on from CM029917.1 coordinate 49,323,416, forward strand.
TTTCCCTTTTTTAGTGTGCAGTGTTCTGCTGTTAAAAGCATGATTCAAAGTATTTAACATAATTCAACATATTTAAGATGTGGCAAAAATTATGCTGTGTACAAATGTTTTAAAAATCAGTCCTTATGTGATGTAAGTTTTGACAGAATGCTAACCAGAAGTTTTTGGGTTGTGCCATGGAGTTGCATGGGGAAAAGAGGGAACAGGAAGCACTTCAGAACTGAGGTGCAGAGCTAAATGCCAAGAACGTTTCGAAGAGAAGGATGTTGTGTTATTAATCATATAAAGGCTGGACAGAAATAGTAATAGCTGTGGCTGTGGGTTAATCAGCAGTGGATGTTGCCTCAGATTTAGAAAAGTGGTGTCACCTCTTAGGCTTGCAGCCACTATGTTTCTGTAAGGTTTTTTTCTGGTTTCCATAAATGCCCCACAATGCTGAAACTCCACTTTTTGTTGCTGGCGGATATAGTGGAATTGAATCTAAACTCTGTGACTCTATCCATTTGGCAGAGCAACGACTTTAACTGTAGAGGAAGTGTCAGTGGGAAATTGTGAAGTATTAATTTGAGTCTGTACTATAAAGGAAGTTTCCTGAACCACAGCTGTAGGGACAGGCCCAGGGTTTGTGCTAGTGAGAGGGAAATGGATTTCTCCTGTTGGAAATAAATTAATTGAATATCTATGAAATAGGAGAATTCCTTCTGTTACATGATTCCCATTCCCATTCTCCTCTTGCTGTGGGTCATTTATTATTGCTGCCATGCTGTATGGAAAAGGGTATTTTACACAGGGAAAAGTTTAAATAAAAGCAAAAAACTCAAGTAGGAGAATGCAATATTACAATATTTATACCAAATAAGAAGTGAATGGACTACATTAAGAGTAAATAATAAAAGAAAGTTATATAATTCCTGAGATAACTGCTCTAAACCATAAAAAGCTAAACATGTAGGTAGCATTATGGTATAAAGGATTGTGCCATGAATTCAGAGAATCAAAAGGCTGGAAGCAACTTCAAGAGGTGATTTAGTCCATTCCCTTTCCCCACCAAGAATGTACCAAATGTAGTTGTCATTCCTGGCATAGCTATCTAACTCTTTCTTAGTTTTCTCATGGAGATATTCCAAAACCTTCTGAACCAATCTCATCATTGCAGGTCTTTTTATAATATGATTTTAATAAACCTTCCTTGATTCAATTCGATCCTTTTTTTTTTTTCTTTGTCTTATCCAACATATATGTGAAAAAAAGAGAATCACTTCCATATTACAGCACTTTTTTGTATTAGGAGTACAGGAATCCAGTAACACTTGCATAAACTAATACAGAACTTATTCTTTCCTTGTGGGGCATGTCTTTTAGACCTTTTACAGTTTCTGCTGGTTTCTTCTGAATTTTTTTCAGTTGTTATAAGTTTTTACTAAAAATGCAGAATCTGAGCTGACTGCAGTGCTCTAGTGGAGGTCTAATCAGTGTTAAGTTCAAAGAGATTTTTGATACATCTCATAAATACTCTGACACTGTCTTGAAATTAAAGCATAACTTGTGTTCTCTTCATGATCCCAGATCTTTTTCATTTCTCTATCCTATTTGTAGGCTAAAAATTTCTAAACAAGTCAAGTCTCTGGCACTGGTCAGTACTGAATCACAGTACAGAGGAGGTTAGTCCCTTTCACTTGTATTCTGATTCTGTCTTCTCAACGTACTTCAGTCACCCTAGTTTGATGTCATCTTACAAGTCATGAATAGCGCCAGAGCAAGTGGTAGTTCCTAATAAAGCATAGCATTTATTTTTATTTGAAAGTCCTGTTTGTTTCTCCTCTTATTTATGCCTGTCCTAAATAGCACTGCTCTTTATTTGCATCAGTGTAGAGGAAAAAGAACATTTAGACCTCTCTATGTACTCTGACAAAAGTGCTGGGTGGCCATCCAAGGCTTTTAAATGTAAAAGAAGGAGTAATAGAATTAAGACTGGAGTCTGATATGATGTAGAATTTAAGGCTTTTTAAAGGAGAAAATGCATCTTCTGTCCAGTGGCACGCTACAGAGTTAAGAGAAGGCTGGAATCTCATGTACAAGGTAGAGCCTTGTGGGCACATAACAAGCACATCAAGCCTGAATAGGATTTTTCGTCACATTTCCAGTTTCTGAAGGGTAACCTCCACATCTGTGTATATATCAGAGATGGTACAGTTGAGATCTAGCAGCCCTTCAACAAAACATTCTTATTTGCTAGCACAACCAGCTAAATGCTGTTATTTTCCTCCTTACGTTACATTGGCTTTACTTTTTTTTATTGCTTTTGTTCTGTGGGCCTTGTGTGTGGCAGAACTGTTGTTGGTGTCATGATTCCCTTGAGCATGACTTTGCCGTTGCAGACATGCTGCTGCTGGCTGATCGAACTTCAGACAATAAAACAATGTGGGTTTTTCTTTTATGGAATTGAGATATTGAAATGTGGGTTATCAAATCTCTCAAATCTGTGCAGTTCGATGTGTTATGCTCATAAAAAGATCTGAAGATATTCTTCAAATATACCAGTTGGTTTATAAGGATAACAAGGCATGTTATAAGAGCATTGTTTCCTGAAGTAGAAAAGAGAAACACAAAATCAAATAGCTTTTCAGTGAGATGTTGTGTTATGCCTGCACCATGAACTTAGTTTTTAAATTATAAAGATTCAGAATTTGCTTATTTTATGGCCTCTGTAATCACAGAGAAAGCTACTACTTGTTTATGTCCTATTGCCAGGTAGTCAATTTCTTCTCAATTCTAAATGAAAGAACATCTTGTTCATTCTGCTCCAGTGGTACATTACCCACATGTTCATTAGTATTCCTAGATGTTCATTATATTTTACAAAACACAAAAGATTCCTGTTTTGCATAGTGAGCTTTCATATGTAGAAATAAAAAGAGTCAAAAGCTGTCAAAATTCATCCTTTTGGCAGTCTCCCAGAGTTGTGCCAAAGGAAAAACTAAGGACTTAAAACCCATACAGGAGATAAAAATAATGAGAAATCAGAACTTTTTGAAATATTTAATGTACAGGTTCAAGGTACATAAGTTTAAATATTCTGAATAATATCTCAGTGACTTCAATCAAAAAAGAGAATGCGAACAGTTGTAGCATGAATGTAATGATAATATGGACAGTGAGCAATCTGAGAAAATTTGGGGGTGTTTTTCCTACATCTGTCCCATCTCCAGAAATCGTTATTTACTTTGCCTTACCCCCTGATCTGCACCGCTGCCTTTGGCCAATTATTCCAACTCTCCATAAGTACATTGCTAGCCTAGCTAGCCCAGGAGAAAAGTGTTTGCTGTTCTGTGGCCTACTCAATCTGACTGCAGATACAGTCACCCCAAGGAAGCCATATGCTGTTCATAATGGCAATTACAGCCACTACCATGACTAAGTTTGTTTCTACTCTCACCTGTTTGCAATGGACTATAATTTTACAGCCAGATACTTCCATATTAGGGTTTGTTTATGCAAGAAAGCACATGCACAGTAACCAGGGGTGTGGATTTACTGCGTGTAATTACTGTGTATTAAAATCTTCCTTGCATATTTTCATTGCACAGTGACATGAAGTGAACAGTGCTCCACAGAATCACTCTTGGTGCGTGTTAATGCCACTTGCATGCTACACGAGTTTTCTGTGGAGAGTAGAAGTCAGTCTTCCACAGGAGCAACATTTAGTTGAGAGGTTTTGCTCACAAAAGCAGTGATTTTCAGGAATTGAGAGCAAAGGTCACCAGAGAACCTCCACTGTTTTACTGCGTAAGGTTAGAGATCAGTTTTGAAGATATTTCAAATGAGCAAAGGCAAAAGGAAAATATTTGGCTATAAAAATAGTTTTATTCACAGAAATGGTCTTTCCAAAACAGATTTTTGACTTATAGGCATTTCTTTTCCTCCTAACATTTTTAATTAACTGTCTTGATCACTTAATGGCTTCTGAGGCTAAGAAACCTGCTCTGTACCTGGTAACCCAGACTCCAAAAGCAAAGAAGCAATCTCTACTAAGGTGCCTATTTTAAAAAATCACTTCATACAGACCTCCCAGGAGCATGCAGTAAGAATTTATCTGGGTCAGTCACTCAACACAGTTGCTTTTCTGTAAGCTTCTTTCACTTGGGGGATTATAGAAAATAACCTCTTTTCCACATCTTTGTCTCACTGCGTGCCACGACTTTCCACACACGTGCTGGGGTACAGCATAATGCATGTGTTGAAGCGAGAAAGTTGATTAGTGGTTCTAAAGAACTTCTACAATACATGCGGGGGTCCAGCATAATGCATTTGTTGAAGTCAGAAAGTTGATTAGTGGTTCTAGAGAACTTCTATGATACTCTTGGTTTTGTGGAACCTTGACACACTTGAGAGGTGGCCGATGACAACCTCTTGAAGTTCAACAAAGCGAAGCGCAGGGTCCTACGTCTGGGTCAGGCCAACCACAAGCACAGCAACAGGTTGAGCAGAGAAGTGATCCAGGGCAGCCCTGAGGAGAAGGACTTGGAGGTATTGGTTGATGAGAAACTGAACATGAGCCAGCTTCAGTGTGTGCTCAAAGCCCAGAAACCAACCGTATCCTGGGCTGCATCAAAAGGAATGTGACCAGCAGGTTGAAGGAGGTGATCCTGCCCCTCTACTCTGCTCTCATGAGACCTCACTTGGAGTATTGTGTACAGTTCTGGTGTCATCAACATAACAAGGACATGGAGCTGTTGGGGCAAGTCTGGAGGAGGGCCAAGAAGCTGATCAGGGAGCTGGAGTATGTCCCGTATGAAGACAGTCTGAGAAACTTGGGGCTGTTCAGCCTGGGGAAGGGAAGGCTGCATGGAGACCTCATAGCAACCTTCCAGTATCTGAAGGGGGCCTACAAGGATGCTGGGGAGGGACTCTTCATTAGGGACTGTAGTGATAGGACAAGGGGTAATGGATTCGAACTGAAACAAGGCTGTCTGACTGAGCTCTCCTTCCACCATGCTCAGCCCCTGCCCTGGAGTCAGGCCCCCACTCTTGATTCTGTCTCTGGTTTAGCTGACTTGGTTCAGGTCAGTTCCTGTGCTTTTTCCTGTGTAAGCACGTGCAAACAGGCTTTAAAACTCAGGCCATGCTGTAACCTGGCTGACTGTGAATAAATGTATGGCTACATTAGCGCAGTGTGATGCTTGAGCTAATGCTCTCTCCCTATCACTCACTGTTATGTTGATGTCCTCAATTTAAGAAGGACATGGAGCTGTTTGAGCAAGTCCAGAAGATGATCAGGGGCTGGAGCAACTCCCATAAGAGAACAGGCCTAATAAATTCAGGCTGTTCAGCCTGGTGAAGAGAAGCTGTGTGGAGATTTCAGAGCAGTCTTCCAGTGTCTGAAAGGGGGCCTACAAGGGTGCCAGAGAAGGGCTACGCATCAGGGACTGTAGTGGTAGGACAAAGGGTGAAGGTTTCAACTGAAACAAGGAAGTTCAGGTGAGATACAAGGAAGAAGTTCTTTACTGTGAGAGTGATGAGGCACTGGCACAGATTGCCCAGAGAAGTGGTAAATACTCCATCCGTGGCAGTGTTCAAGGCTAGGTTGGACAGAGCCTTGGGTGATATGGTCTTTCATAAGGCATCCCTGCAAGCAAGATATACTATCTAGACACTACAATTATCATCATTACATGGTGACCTTTAAGAATAGCAAAATATACTGAACAGTGACAACTAATTCTCACTTGATAGAGGGAATTAGGAAGAGGGAGATCCAACAGTCCTGAGCTACAGGACGAAAAACCTTATCTGGCCAAGGCCTGCTTTCAGTAGTTCTAGATTTCTGCCAGTGTGAAAATATATGCACTCAGCAAGAACCTAATACAGTTTTCCATGTGGATCGGTAATATTTTTGCACATACTTTCCTTATCTCTTCGCACTTACCCAAGCAGTGATCACATGTGTAGAGAGGAGTAGAAGATATGTGCCCCTTTATTCTGTAGCTACTTTCCATCTCTGATGTCTCGCTACGCCTTTCACTTTTAATATATACCTTAGACACTGGGCAGCGCACATAAAATAGGTATGTGGAACTATTTCACTTATAATATGCATATTTACCAGGCATCTTCCTCCTTTGTGATCTGCAGAGGTATACTGAAATAATAGAGCTCAGAACAAATCTTGTACAGAAGAGCAGTGTAGCTAAACAGTGATTTTTCCTCCTGAATGAATCTTTCTTTCCTTCCTAACTGACTTCATGGTATGAAGGGCTGTCTCTATTCAGTCCAGAGATTGTATTTCAAGGATGAGTGAGGTAATCTCTTTATATAATCTGTAAATCACTTGTTCATGTTCTGCCAAACCTGATCTGGCAGAAGGTAGACCTTCTGATCTTCATCTTTTTTAGGAAGCTGTGCTTAAGCTGCTGAGGATACCTTGGTGTAACATCAATATTTACAATACTATTAATATTCCCTTTCTTTTCCCTTGTGTCTCAATACCTTGCAAACACACTGTATTGCATAGAGTGGCTGGCAACAGTTATGCATATTGCTTACTCCATGCAGTCAAGCTTTGCTTTCAGTATTAGGTTTTAAAGAGAAAGGTTCTCCTAGTAAGCACAAATACTAGATAAAACCCCTAAGCTTGAAAAATAAGTTATTATTAATATTATACTAATTAATATTATTAATTATTATTTATCACTTATATTAATATTACTAATATATTAAGGATATCAATATTATTATTAATTGAGTCTGTTGTTCTTCCTAGTTCTTTTCAGTTGGATAACATAAGAAGTAGGAGCAATTTGACCTGACAGTTCTCAAATGAAACACTCCTCTAACATATCCAGTGACCCCAATCTCTCCCTCACCTTGTAAATCAGGCCAGTTATCTCCTAGATAATGAGGTCTCACCCATTAGCTCCAGTATTACTCTATGTGGCTTTATAGAACAGAATTCTATAAAAGAAATCCAGGTAGGTAACAGAACGTGGTACCTTTATAGGCACTAAATAATTTTATCCCTTAGAGTTATTTTCTTCACCAGACTTTATATTTTTATCAGACTTTAAATATATTGATGCAGTTTGCTAACAGAAATTCTAATGAAACCTGATTCCAATAAACAAATACAATGACAAGAAAGAGCTCCCAGCCAGCTCAGCTACTCAAGAAAAGCAAGTCTTTGTGTAAGTGCAAGATGCAAAGTGTGGATTTTGGAAAAGTGACGTTCTCAGTGAAGATTTGAAGCAAATATTGTGTTGTTGCTGATATAAGAGGCCAGTGATAGGAAGACTTGTGGAATCGAAAAGAATGATAGGGTCCTACACCTGGGTTGGGGCAATCCCAGGCACAGCTACAAATTGGGCAGGGAAGAGATTCCGAGCAGCCCTGTGGAGAAGGACTTGAGTGGGTTAGTCGATGTGAAACTTAACATGAGTCGGCAGTGAGCACTTGCAGCCCAGAAAGCCAACCGTATCCTGGGCTGCATCAAAAGGAGCATGACCAGCAGGTTGAGGGAGGTGATCCTGCCCCTCTACTCTGCTCTTCTGAGAACTCACTTGGAGTACTGTGTACAGTTCTGGTGTCCTCAACATAAAAAGGACATGGAAGTGTTGGAACAAGTCCAGAGGAGGGCCACGAGGATGATCAGGGGACTGGAGCACCTCCTGTATGAAGATAGGCTGAGAAAGTTGTGGCTGTTCAGCCGGGAGAAGAGAAGGCTGCATGGAGACCTCATAGCAGCCTTCCAGTATCTGAAGGGAGCCTACAGGGATGCTGGGGAGGGACACTTCATGAGGGTCTGTAGTGAGAGGACAAGGGGTAACGGGTTCAAACTGAAACAGGGGAAGTTTAGATTGGATATGAGGAAGAAATTCCTTACTGTAAGGGTGGTGAGGCACTGGAATGGGTTGCCCAGGGAAGTTGTGAATGCTCCATCACTCGCGGTATTTAAAGCCGGGTTGGACAGAGGCTTGGGTGTCATAGTTTAGTGTGAGGTGTCCCTGCCCATGTCAGGGGGATTGGAACTAGATTATCTTAAGGTCCTTTCCAACCCTAACTATTCTATGATTCTATGATTGACAGGACAGTCATACAGTGTAATCCAGGACTTTGGGAAGCTGGATCTGTGTATGTTAGATGATTAAATGCAGACACATGCAAAGCTGCTCATTTAGCAACAAAAAAAGAGAAGAAAAGAAAAAAATCAGTCATTTAAATTTCTACAGAATAAGGGATTATCCTATTTTTTTTCTAAAAGTAGTATATATAAGTTTGGAAGTAACTTTACCTCATATCTATCACCGCAGTTCTTATTTACCTTTTATTTCAACTTGTTGAACATGTTGTACCATGTACTCTGTGATTGTACTTATACTCTGTGAGGAGGTACATGTGTCCTGGTCTGTATTTTTGAGTTCCTAATATGTCTCAGTGTCATGGGTTCAGCAGTAGCATTCATTTTTTCTCCTTCTTGGTAGCTGGTGCAGAGCTGTGTTTTTGATTTTGGGACTGGGAACAGCACTGATAACATCAGTGTTTTCAGTTACTGCTTGGCAATGTTTTGGTCTGGCCAAGGACTTTCTGAGTCTCATGCTCTGCCAGGGAGGAGGGGAAGCTGGGAGGAAGCAGAGACAGGACACCTGACCCAAACTGACCAAAGAGGTTATTCCATACCACAGCACGTCATGTCCAGGATGTGAACACAGAGAGCAGAGACCTGGAAGGGTGTGGTGGTGGTGGACTGGGGGTGCATGGCATGGTCAGGTTTTTGGTATTGGGGGGTTCGCTGCTGGGGGGTGTAGTGGCTGGGTCGGGCTTGGTGAGCAGTTGTATTCTCTTTCCTTGTATTTCTCTTGTATTATTACTGGTGGTAGCAGTAGTGATTTGTGTTATACCTTAGTTACTAAACTGTTCTTATCTCAACCTGTGCGAGTTGCATTCTTTTTGATTCTCCTCCCCATCCCCCCGGGACTGGGGGAAGAACGAGGGGAGTGAGTGAGTGAGTGAGTGAGTGAGTGAGTGAGAAAACTGCGTGGGTGGGGGGCTTAAACCATGACACTCAGCCACAGTATACTTAAAATGGTCATGTCTAAATTTTGTAGCTGGAATGCCTGAGTTTATGAGCTTGGGTCCTTACAGTAGTCTGGTGTTGAAATAAAACCTGATTTTCACAGGCTTCACACATAGGGACACGATATACAGATTATTTATACATACTGCTTATGCAGGTACACGTGGAACACACTAAATAAATTGCAAGTTGTTTAAGATCTTTTGTCATAGTTTAAGTCCAGCCGATAGCTCAGAACCACGCAGGCGCTCACTCACTCCCTTTCTTCTTCTCCTCCCTGCTCCTGTAGGGGTGGGGAGGAGAATCAAATGAATGTAACTCCCATGGGTTGAGGTGAGAGCAGTCCAGTAACTAAGGTACAACACAAAACCACTACTGCTACCACCAAAACCAATAATGATAAGGGAAATAACAAGGTAAAGGATATAAAACTAAAAGGGGAAAAGGAAAGGAAAACAGTAAACACAAGTGATGCACAATACAATTGCTCACCACCTGCCAGCTGATACCCAGCCTGATCCATGCAGTGATCTGGGTCTTCCAGGTAACTCCCCCCAGTTTCTATACTGGGCATGACGTGCTGTGGTATGGAATAGCCATTTGGCTAGTTTGGGTCAGGTGTCCTGTCACTGCTTCCTCCCAGCTTCTTGTACCCCTCCTCATTGGCAGATCATAAAACTGGAAAGTCCTTGGTCAGGGTACGCATTACTGAGCAACAACTAAAACATTGGTGTATTATCAGCATTGTTGTCAGGCTAAACCTGAAACACAGCACTGCACCAGCTACTAAGAAGGAGAAAAAAAAAAATTGTTACAGCTGAGCCCAGAACAGATCTACTGTTGAGTAATTTATAGGACCTGAGTTAAAAAAATTTAATGACTTAATATTGTACGTCAGGCAGTAATCAGTGGGTGGTATAAGACCCAATCCTAATTAATTAGCAGGTAACAGTAAACCATGTGTACTTAAAGTTAACTCACTAAATATATTCTTTGTCTGGTATTCAGTGGTTTAGAGTTTAGTAATGAGATTGTAAATTCAAAATCAATTTTCTGTGTGCTTTTATCTTAATCAGATGAAGTCAGAAAGTACAAAAGCATTTCCAGTAACTTTCAGAAATCAACTAAGTAGTCCATAGTAGAAAATGCCTGATTATATGTGGCCTCCTTACTATCAAAAGGCCAAATACAGCAACTTCATATAGCAGGTACCATATTTCAGTGATGATGCCGTTAAAAAAAGGACTGGACTTCTCTGGAAGTTTGCTGTGCTACCTGGACCCAACCTGTGCTTTAGGTTCTCAAACTCTAAAAATGGAAAAACACTGTCTGTATTTTGAAGATTCCTCATAGAAGATAAGAAATTTAAAAAGCAGACGCATACAATCTGAATGATGTGCAGATTTATCTTCTTCCTCACTGTCAGGTAATCTTTCTATCCTAATGATATTTGATGGTGAATATGTGATATGATCCTGAAAGCTTACACTGTCAAAACTTTGTCTTCCCTGCGTGTAGAGGATTTGAAGTTAGAAAGTTGAGAGTGCTAGTTAGTGCTAGGTGAATTCACTTTACATTGACTTTCTTGCTCTGCCTCTGGAATTAGGAATACAAGAATGCAGTAACTCTCCTCAGTGGTCACAAACCTGGCACAGTTTAGCAAAGACATGAAAAGACTAGAGAAGTGACACCCAAAAGCTCCACAGCATTTCAGCCAAGTGTGGGCAGCCACAACGATTAACTTCCTGTCAGTGGTTTGTCAATTTCCTTAATTCTGGTGTGGGGCGACAAATTTCCCCAGCAGTCTTAACCAAGGTCTCTTCTTCTGCTTGCCAGTCCACTGTGTGCACAGTCCAGCATCGTAATTAGGACCACTTTCATCTGGCTAAAAATTATATGCATAAGTCTCCCAGCTCAGGAGATGAGGTGAAACACATATCTGTGCTAAACTCTGTGAATTGATTCTGAGAGGAACTATTGAGTATTGCTGGTTGGAGCTGAAGTTTTAGTTTGTAATTCTTTTTTCCTGTACAATTTTGTTATAAAATACTTCCAATGACTTGCTGTTTCCCAGGGTTGGCATTTTGCTCCACGGTAAACACATATTTGAATCTGTGAGAAGCTAGTATTGCTCTCCACAGTTCCCTTCCATCCTTAGTGTCCATTTCTTCCCTGTGAGAGTGGTGAGGCCCTGCACAGGTCGCCTAGAGCATTGGCAGCTGCCCCATCACTGGCAGTGTTCAAGGCGAGGTTGGATGGGGCTTGGAGCAACCTAGTCTAGTGGAAGGTGTCCCTGCCCATGGCAGGGGGTTGGAACAAGATGATTTTTAAGGTCCCTTCCAACCCAAACTAGTGTGTGATCCACTATTCTAATTCTGACTCAATTTCCACAAGCTGCATATTTTCACTAAAAAATTAAATAAAAAGGTACATATTCATTTGGTTCTAGCAGACATGTAGACATGTTAGATTTCTTCATGGTGTTCTTACCTGCATTTCTGATGTAGAAATTCCCTGAACTTGCTCATTTCCTGGGTGTTTTTCTCTGTACCGTTTCCCCTGCAGGATGACGTATTTGAGGCTATACTGGACTCAGATGGAAGAAGTTTTGAGACCATTTTCTGGCACTGAATATTTATCCTGTTATCACATATTCAGTCATCTAAAGTTAAAGGATTATAATCTAAGGCTATTCTCTTTTAGAGTCACTGACCTTATAAGGTCTCACAAAACTTTCTGATCTTTCTTACAGGTTTTTTCCCTGCTATGTGTTTGCCCCATTCTTCATTTTTCTTTCCCTGCCACTGTTCAACACTCAAATGGTAGTTTTTCTTCCTGCTTCCTCACAGTGTATTCAGATGTATGTAAGATGCTGCTGCTTCTTGCCGCTGATAATAAATGAAAGTTTGTTAATATCAGCACTTTAGTGATGCTGTCAACTGAATGCTGTCTCAGAAAGGAAAGTAAAAACTTTCCAGTGAAATGTTCCCTCTACAGAAATACCCAAGCTGGATTATGACTCAAATGTCTGTCTTTTAAAAGCAATTCAGCTGCTTGATTCATGAACTGGAAAACAGCTAGGGCTGTAAGAAATATGATTTCATCCAAGTTCCATGACACTAACAACAAAAACATCTCAGCAGAACCCATCATATTTAAAAATATGATCAAGGATATACTGTAAAGAAAGGGCAAATCCTTTGAGAAATATTTCATTAATATTCACTGCAGTAAACCCAGATATTTGTCTTGCATTGTTCATTGCTTCTAGCAATGTCTTTCTCAAGATTCCTAACTTTTAGTTGGGATAAATTGTTAGATATTCATGAGCAACAGGTAGGCATAAACAGGTTGGTTTTGTTTGATGAAATACTTAAGAATGAGTACACAACAGGGATGATTTGAAAGGAAAAAAATATACTTTTATTGAAAAATGTATTTTCAATCTGTTAATGTGTTTGAGAGTCAAAATCTTTCAAAAAGCTGCTGAAGAGTCTCTCAGTCTGAGTAACAGAGCAGCAGTAACTATTTGGCAGAGATGGTTCAAGCAAATGACATCTTCTGCTCATCTTCTGACATATTTCTACCTAGGACTATACTGTGCTCATGAATATGTAGTTGGTAAAACAAATCTGGATATATGGATCTGACATTTTCGTACTTGAACTCACTTGCTTATCAGAGCAGGAAAAACGTGAAGCTTATCATATTTTCTAATGCAAGCAATGCCCTTACGAGCTCGTAGCAAAGTGCTTCTGCCTTATGATTTGAGTATTTGAGCCAAAATCACTTTCTCCTGGTCCTGCTGTTGATTTTGAATCAAACATATTATTTATTCTTCTGAAAATCTCCCAGTGGTTAGGCCCAGTTTCTCCAAATCCAAGCAAATCCAGTTTGCTATAACAAAGTCAAAAACTTAGTAACTTGTGAAAAGGGTGGTTTGTTTGTTCTTGACTGTCTTGCCACTGTGAACATACAAGAAATATTCCTGCCATTAAGTTCTGGTGCTTGCTTTCTCTATTTTTCAAACCTTTATTCAAAGCACATACCATTCTTGCCGCTGCAAGCATCTCAATGCCTGCGGATTTTCTGTGTGGTGAAAATGCAATATGTTAATTAAATGTTAAGTGTTTCTTTTTGAATATAAAAACAATGAAAGTTTTTACATTTGACGTAGAAGCAAGCCATTCTGTTAAAATGGAAATTGGACATTTTAGCTTCAGTTTTACCCTCTACAATCTTGCCACATATTTTGCCCTACAGACCTGACAATATGTCTTGTGCTCAAATTACTCAGTAAAAACGTGGGACAATTTCTTTTTTGGTGCACCAGAAACAGAATATTATTACAAAGTGAAAAAATTGCTGTAGAAATCTGTCTGTAAAAGTAGGATGCCTTGTGGTTTATCATTAAATATTTTAGAAGCTGACTTCTTCCAAACATGCCACATGAAGGCTTTACTCACAAGCCGTGTAGGTACTTCATTCTGGCTAGGACCACTGTATGCTGAATAACAATCCTTGGGCCCCCAGGAAATGAGGATAGCCTAGATTCTTGAGGGAAGGAGAATTTCAAAACAGTTGTTCAAATATGAGCTAAACCAACATGTGACGTCCCTGCTGAAGGAACAAACTCTGGGCTTTTTTAGTTCTTGTATTGCAATTTATTTACTGAAGTCAATAGTTATTTTGACTAGTGAAATATCTGGTCTGTATCTGGTTTATTAGACTTTCCAAAAATTTCAGAGTAATCTAATTGCCATTGGAAGTATTAAAGGCTTTGCACTTGGTAAAAATATAACACCAACCATAACTCACCATTTTGTGTAAGTCAGGCAAAGGGCAAAATTAAAAAACTTGTAAATAGGAGAACGTAGAAAGAGGTAGATTAGACATCACTGTTCATTCTTACAGCAAATTCCTCTCACTGAATTGATGTTTCCTGGCCAAGAGTGAATGCCTAACATTAGTTTCTTACCCAGAATAACTGTGCATCGTCCTACTAAAATAAAACAGAATTCCTTTGCATAGGTACAGATGTTCTGAACCTCTTATAGTAGAGAAGGATACCGGTAAAGAGGTGTAGGGCTAGGTAGTTCTGTCTCACAAAACAGGCAGCTATTGTAAATGAGTTGGACAATGGAGCTGGAGGTGTTCTATTAAACTGGGTTGCAAGTCAATTCACTTTTTTATGGGCGGTTTCCAGGGCTGAATGTGGATCAGAGTCTAATGTGTTTGTGAAGCCGATTTTCTTCTGATTTCAGCTGTGCTTAATGCGTTCTTGAAATGGCTCTTCAGGAAACAGGAAAGGTCCTAAGTCTGGGCTCTCAGAGGCATGTAGGCATTTCTCTGAATAATTTCAACTAAGGCAGAAATTCTGTAGGTGGATGGTGAGTTCACCTGCCCCTTCATTGCTGCTGAGAGGGAAATTTCCCCTCAGGCCCTACCCTTACAGCTGCACACCCTTCCTCTTTACCTTCACTGTCCCACTGGCCTTGGAAAAGGTGGGACCCTGCAGCAGCGTGAAAGCTACTATTTGTGGTGGCCAGCTGTCTCAGCTATTTCAGAGACCTTTCCTAAAGTGTTTGAAGCAGAACACCTAAACACCTCAAGCAATTTGGTTTCATATCAGTATCATCAATTTGTCTCTTTTGTTTCCTCTTGTGTTTTAAGCAGAGGAACAGCTTGGCTGAGCTTTCTGTTTGTTTCACAACTGTCCAAGCTTTGCCCTCAGCTTTTTACCAACCAGACAAATGCTAAATCCCAAAAAAGTAACACCCATTTTGTTTTCTTCCTTTCTTTTTGTCTTTTAACTAAAACCCTGCTGGATGCCCAATGGCAAAGCTGAAGTCTGACTAGAAAAGCCCCCATCAGTCGATGCCACAAGGGCTGTTTAATTTTAGACTTACTTGCAGGTTCACTGTAATTTTCAGAAGATGACACGGGGTTGACAATCTGTTTCAGCTCACAGCCAATAAGTACTGGCAGCATTTTATGCAATGTTTCACTGGAGAATCAACTTCAGGGGAAGAGCTACCTAACTGACATTACTGTCACTTGGATTTTGGTACCCAGGTTTTTTTAGGAACTTGCATCTCAGAATGAGAGGCTCATTTACTGAGCAATTTCTTGTTGCCTTTAATAAGAATCGTATTGCAAATATTGGTTCCTGTTATTTTTATTAGGTGATTAACCCAGTCATTTAATTACTAGGGTACTTATGGAATATTTCAGAACAATTTAAAACTTCCCTAATAATTTACAAAACATGCTTTGCTTTCCTTTTTTTTTTTTTTTTTTGAAGAAATGGGCTTCTGCCACTGAGGGGATGCATATTGCTGATGAAATGATGGAAATGGGTGACCTGCACAAAAATGTCAAGCTATAGAACACCAGGAGATTTTTGACACTTGAAAAGTATGTGCCACTTTCAGGACTGCTCTGAAAGGTTCACTCAGCTCTGTAGCTCCCATTGCTTTTTACACACTTGTGGTGCATATAAGCTATTAATTTCTTGCTCTACCCAATGTTGTGAAATGATTCTGTTTGCCCTGTGATGTAAGTCCATGTAAATTATCCCAAGCAACTTGTACTTCTTAGGCACTGCAGTAGCTGCCGTCCCTGAAGATGAAAAGCTATTTGTATCCAGAGAACAAAATCATTGTAATAACCAGCATGGTTCTTCAGGTGTACTTGCTTTTCTATAGTCGTGATTCACAGGGAGAACCTACTATTGCTCCCAGTTTCATTCCTTATATAACCTCTGTGCTTGGAGTGGCAAGAATAATCTCATATTTTGTCATGCACCCTCCAGGAATTGCATTTACATCTATCTAATGATTTTACATATACTGGAAGTAGTATTTGAAATTGTGATACATTATAGTCAACAGCTATAACTGGGTGCCACCCAAAAAGGCCAGTAAAAACATTTCAGATTCATTTGAATGCATTTTATTATGGCTTGCTTTCAGAAATGAAAAATAATCTATTGTGCACAGAAATTGTACTTCACAAGAAAACTGACATTTAGTATACACACTATCTAGGACAGGTTGTGAATTAAACATGAGGAAGTAATGTGAAAACCCAAAATATATGTCATTTTTATATCATAGTATTAGTACAAGTGGAACAACATTTTCTGCTACTGTAAGCATGAACATACTTGTTGCTTATGAAGTCTTAAATATAATAATCTGTTTCCTTTAATGTTTTATATGCGCATCCTACATATGTGGACAGACTTTACACAAAACATACCTATGGTTCTAATAATAAAAAAGATTGTGATATTCCTGGGGGTGGGTGAGGCCCTGCTTAATAACAGAGTTGACCATATATAATTTTCTTGCACTTCATCTCTTCTTTAATAAGATATTCTAACTTAAGCAGTCAGTGAAGCACTAAACCTGTAACCACAACTTACTTATATCTGAAATCCAGCTTCTTAACAACTGAAAACAAGAACAACACTGAGTCATTTATTTTTCAGCATAAGATCATTTCAGCAAATTTATTACTTTGGTGAGTACTTTAATAGGTTACTAAAGCACATTTTGAAGTAGGAGAGATATACTGAAACTTGAAAAAACATATCTTTCATGTACATTTTTTTCAGGAAGATAACTACCTGCTATAACTTTACTCATATTTCTGAAGAATTTCTGTGCCACTGGAAATAAAATTTAAAAGAGCCCCAAACCCTAAAATAAATAATGGCCTGGAGAATCCCCTTCATAAATGATTTAAAGGGAAGTGAAATCTGTAGTCTTGGTGGTTTCCCCAGAAAATTGTGTATTTTGTACACTGCTTTATTTTCTGCAGTCAGCTTGGCATTTTTTTTAAGAGTATTTCTATATGCAGGTGCTGGTCCAGCCTGTAGCAACAACATAGAACAGAAAACTGAGTGCAGTGTGCTGTTCTTAACAATTGAGGAAATAGTACATATATCCAAAAGCAGGATCCGCTGTATAGTCTTTACAAAAATAAGCATTGCTATGATTAATGAACACCAAGGTATGTAAGACTGATTTTCTCAGGAACCTCAAATAAAAAGCAAGATCAGATAATTTGGATTATTAGCATTATTAAGGTAGGTTCCTGTATTAGACTGCATCTTTATGCTGTGGTAAACTACAGCTACTTTTGTAATTTTTAAATCACAGAAAAGAAAGTAGGAAAATAGAAATGACAAGAACGGAACCTATACTGAAAATCCATCTGGATCCCACTTAACTCGAAGGTGACCCTGACTCTTCCATAAAAGGTAGGAAATTGCTTCAGGCTCATATTCTGACTTGAACTGGAGGAATCTCTAAAGGCTTAGAGTTTTCACTTTAGCTGGATAAACAGACAGATATTGACATGCAGTGAACTATCTTTTGTACCTGCCAAAATGTGCTAGATATCCTGTGACAACAGGTTTTTTGGCAAAAGTCAGTATTTTGCTTCCAGACATGACCAGACCAAAAAAATGCAGAAGGGCAGAAAAAAAAAAAAAAGAGAGGAAAAAGGCAAAACGGGTTTTGAATGAGATAAAAAAATGCTTGTTGCTTTTCACGATTGTTCAGATTGGCTTATACTTCACCTTGTGCCAGTTTGAGTAATTTTTTATCAGGAATAAAGTATGACACTCCCATAACTTATATGTTTGCTCATGTTGCCATTCCCACACACCTTACACCTTCATGCTTAACTACAACCTAGCAGAAAAGGTGTAATATGAAATGGACATCTAGATTGATGTCCAAAAAGAAAAGAGAGCCTTTCAACACTGATAATTTAAACCTAGTTCCTTGGAAAAATTCAGAAGTAGAAATGTGCAGAATATCAAACAGTCAAACAAAAAGTTTCTTCACCAGCAGGGTTTTTAAAAGTGTCAGATGTATGATGGCAAACCCAAGTGCACCTCCAGTAACTTCACTGAAGGTACATAGACTTATAGCAGCATGAGCTTTAATTTTCGAGTTTGTCCAACCCATTTTATTTCAGTTGAGAATAGTTCACCTCTTGCCCTGGCCCTTCTCCTCAGGGACCTGTTCCTTTCTGGGCAGCTTGCACAGAAGGCTTCTTTAAAGTACTATGTTTGAAAACTCAGAAATTAGAGTGCATTTATAAGAACTGTCCTATATAATCTTAGAAACACATGTTTTAAAGTGTTTGGTTTTGTTCTGTACAAAGTAATTTAACTTTGTAGTTACCAAAGAGATTAAACAATGGAATAAGCAAAGTTCCAATCTTTGAAGCAAAAGTGTGCCTAGGTAGCTTTATAGAAAGCTTCCATTTAGCTGTGTGACTGATTCACTTAGAGAATGTACTGTAAGTGTGTCATATTATCTCATCAACAGAACACAGACATGGTTTATACTCTTACTAAGAATAAATTCTAAGATACATGGTTTATACTCTTACTAGGAATAAATTCTAAGATAAGTTATACAATATTTGTGGTAGCTTTCTGTTGCTGTTGTTTTAAGAGTAAAAAAATTTGTGAACACTCTTGTATATACAATTCCAGAGCCTGAATGAGTTCAGAATTTGTCTGGGTTTATTTTGGCACCAGTTTAAATGTTCTCGTCTACAGTATTTGTTTATTTGTTTAATTCATACCCTAAATCTCCAAAAGAAACCCTCAATTTCCACTCAGTCAGTCAGTTGCTCCTCTGAAAATTGACACCATTGTGGATTCAGGGAATATGATATCAATGAAAATGTCTATGTTTGCATGGATTCCTTTTTATTCTTATTGTCACTTCAAGTCACTGTGACAAGTAAATCTCAGAGACTGAGACTATGAGTATCAAAAGTCACACAGAATTTTGCAGTGGAACAGCCTAGACTTTGCTGTAGTGAAGTCCCTAAAAAGAGAGAAAAGATGAATTTGCAGTCTAAAACTAAAAGAAGTTTATTAAAAATAAAAACAGAAGTGATTTTCAATAGATAATATAAGCTCAACAGAAATGAATATTTTATACTCAGGTCTCTCTTTGCCCACCATGCCTTACTAGGGAAGTCTAGCTTGTAGCCTTGATTTCAGTGGACTCAGAAACTTTCTGACTGATAACACAGTATCAAGTCCTTCAGGAGCTTTTTTATCACTTGTTTGCTTCCAGTTGGCTTCCTCATTTGCCTTGTGGCTTCTTGAACCTTTTCCTCCCAGGCATGCTCAGGTAGCCCACTTGAATAAACAGGTTTCTCATCCATATTATAATGACCTGTCTCAGTCATTGCTTCAAGGAACATAAGACAATTGTGAACAGAAAGGGACAGTTCAAAACAAACAAACAAACACAAACAAACAAAAAAACATAACATTTGTGGGTTGTTTCATTGGTTGTTAGTTCTGTTGCATTTTTTTGAGAACCACTCCAAAATGTTTGTCACAGTGTGTTTCATAAGGAAATTAAGGTTTTGTAAGCACAGAGTAAAAAGTTAAAGCTCAGACATAATGCCCAATTTCCTATGATATTGCAGAGAAACAGCTGCTGAAGTGTTGCAGTGTTCCTATTTTTGCAAGCAATTGCAGGGACACCTGGAGATGTTTGCTGAAATCCTGGGAGTAATGGCCAGGTGTCATGGTTTAAGCCCCCCACCCACGCAGTTTTACTCACTCACTCACCTCCCCTCTTTCTTCCCCCAGCCCCAGGGGGATGGGGAGGAGAATCCAAAGAATGCAACTCGAACAGGTTGAGATAAGAACAGTTTAGTAACTAAGGTATAACACAAATCGCTACTGCTACCACCAATAATAATACAAGAGAAATACAAAGAAAGAGAATGCAACTGCTCACCAAGCCCGACCCAGCCACTACACCCCCCAGCAGCGAACCCCCCAGTACCAAAAACCTGACCATGCCATGCACCCCCAGTCCACCACCACCACACCCTTCCGGGTCTCTGCCCTCTGATTTCACATCCTGGACATGACGTGCTGTGGTATGGAATAACCTCTTTTGGTCAGTTTGGGTCAGGTGTCCTGTCTCTGCTTCCTCCCAGCTTCCCCTCCTCCCTGGCAGAGCATGAGACTCAGAAAGTCCTTGATCAAACCAAAACATTGCCAAGCAGTAACTATAAACACTGGTGTTATCAGCGCTGCTCCCAGGCCCAAAATCGAAAGCACAGTGCTGCACCAGCTACCAAGAGGGAGAAAAATGACTGCGACTGCTGAACCCATGACACCAGGTTACAGTATTTCCAGGAACTGATTTCTGATTGCTAATCATGGAGCATCTTGCTCAAAAGATGAATGAAAGAGGTCATTTCCTCTTTCTCTGGCATGACCATCACCTATAACTAATTTTCTTCAGGGTGGCTTTACAGGTTTTGAGTTAAACCAGTGCATGTCCAAATAAGGTCTGCCTCAGGGAAAAGCAGAAGTCTTTCCTGCTATTTCCCATGATGCTGGCAAACATCTATTTTATGTGCTATTCTGTATCCTGTTTTGTAATCTGATCTTATTTGCCACTCAAAGGCTTTTCCTTCAAGATGCCTCTAAAAAGCTACTGATCATTTTTATCTTTTCTTTGCCACAATTTTACACGAAACCATTCCTAATTTCTCCCACAAGAGAGGAAAATATGATGGCATGGTTCTCATCACTGAAGTCAGGTTGTGTCAGCCTTTCCATGATATAAACCCTTATTTTGAAGAGTATCAAATTCAGAGTATCAAATAAAAACTTAGTCTAAGCTGGAAACTGGCAAAGTCAGTCTTTGCATGGGATGTGTTTCTTTTAATAAAAAATATACAAAAAATGCATTTCATTGCCTTTGTGTTTCTTAAGTCCTTGAAAGACCTGTCAAGCTTCACTTAGAAAGCTCTTTATATGCTTGCAAAATAGATTTTCAGACAAGCTGAGTGGTTTTAGGTCTCAATTTGCTGCAATTGCTCAAATTTAGATTTTAATTATTTTTGTAAAATATTTTATGTTTCTGGGTATTATTTTTACTGCATTGATCCTCCTACAACAATTTTTAAAAAAAAATCTTTCTTTCCTTTTGGTAGCATATTTACATTCAGAATGTACATTAATATCTTAGTCACTTCTATTCCTATGCTATGTCTAAATAAATAGCTCAAGATTGTTTCCGTCGATTCATAACTCGTGCTGTTCTAGCTATGACAGGTAATTGTGTCAAGTGAGACAGAAATAATTTAACTGACTCCTTGGTTTTTACAGTCAAGGTCTACCTCTGATGTTACCCAGTAATTCCTTCACCAGTCAGTGAGATGTGAAGGACAGGAGGAATGTTCCTCAAGGTGCTGACCTTGTTCTGAGGTCAGAAATCAGTTTAGGTCAGAGGGTGAGGGATGTCTTCCCTGTTCTCAGATAGAAGAATAACTGGTGATTAACACAGAAAGAAATAGAAGAAAGGTGAAAGCGTACTTCACAGCAGAATGTGGTCATTGATACTCTGTTTACAGGGGAAAGCAATATATTCTTCTGTATTGGACCTCTGCCTTGGTTAGGTGATGTCAAGTTTAAAAAACAATTCTTAAAACATGTACTTCATTATTTTACTTTTTTTTTGTATACCTGATTTTGGTATATCCATGTACACTGAATCACTTGTAGAAGAAGGAAAAAGACTGTAACATTAATCCTGCAGAATTAGCAAACGCCAAAGGAGTGTAGGCTGCAGTTCCATAAGCATTTAAGCATATGCTTAGGTTTATCCCTTTCTACCTAAGGACTTACATGGGCTTAACTCTAAGTATGTGCTTATGTACCATTGAAATGACATGATTAAGTGCTTTGGTGAATGTGAATTACTCAAAGCTATAATGGCACACTAACAGAGAGAGTTTTGCAAGACCAGAAAATGTATACTAATGGTAGATTACAGGTATTTACTGTCCCTATAGGGTTCCTCTTTTGTGTCTACGCATATATATTGTAACTGGCTTTTACTGGCAAGATCTTACATTCCTCCTGCACCCATCCATTTCAGTTCCTTCCTCATCTGCTTTGCTGTTTCAAAGCTGGGTGTACTGTTTGTTCATTTGTTTTTTAAAGAAAACTTGTCCCGAAATCACAGATCTATGACATAATTTTGAGAAGATACACATTTTTATTTGAGAACTCAGCTGTGGACTTTGGCTCTGAGCTTTGGATACTGAATTCCAGAAATTTTGACTTGACAAAAGATCCAAAATAATTGGACTTAGATTCATTACAGGGACCAACTACCATTAACCAATATGTGTGTCAGTACAGACATAGAGTTTTAATGTTGTTATAAACATCAGCTGGTAAGTGACAAAGTGTCATGGTTTAAGCCCACCCAGCAACTTAAAACCACACAGCCACTCTCTCACTCCCCCTTTTCTTCCCTCATCCCCCAGCTCCCGGAGGGATGGGGAGGAGAATCAGAAGAATGCAGATCCCATGGGTTGAGATAAGAAGAGTCCAGTAACTAAGGTATAATACAAAACCACTACTGCTACCACCAATAATAATAAGGGAAATTACAAGGGGAGAGGATATAAAGCTAAAAGGTAAAAAGGAAAGGAAAACAATAAACACAAGTGATGCACAGTACAATTGCTCACCACCTGCCAGCTGATACCCAACCTGACCCAAGCAGTGATCTGGGTCTTCTGGATGACTGCCCCCAGTTTATACACCCAACATGACATGCTGTGGTATGGAACACCCCTTTGGCTAGTTTGGGTCAGGTGTCCTGTCTCTGCTTCCTTCCAGCTTCTTGTGCCCATCCTCCCTGGCAGAGCCTGTGACTGAAAAGTCCTTGATCAGGGTAAGCATTATTTAGCAACAACTGAAACACTAGTATGTTATCAGCATTGTTCTCAGACTAAAGTCAAAAACAGAGCACTGCACCAGCTACTAAGAAGGAGAAAAACAACTGTTACAGCTGAACCCTGGACAGTATCCACTCCTTACTCCATGCCATTCACGTCATGCTCAGATCCCATAATTTTAAATATACCATAGCTTTTTGTCTCATATATTTTTACACATACGCACTTACACACGTGAAGAGGTATCATTCCTTAGTGCATGGACCAATTCCTATAAGGCTGCTGAGTTCATCTGGTTCATGATGTAGGGCTCCATCTCTTGTAACAGCCTTTCAGGGCAGGAGAGACAGTGTGTAGTGTTGGATTGTTGCCTGCTGGTGACACCACTGAACTTGTCACTGCTGAGCTTGTCTGGTTTCAACAAAGTTCAGTCTTTGTTGGGGTGATGATCGAAGGGAAGTCAGAGTCTGTCAGTGGTGACCTGAGGACAGTTCTGCTGCGGCTGGCTTTTCTCATTTCTTTATTTTCCACTGATGATCATGATCTCCGCATCTTCTCCCTGGCAATACCTCTGTGTTCTACTGTACTTCAAGCAAATAGGCAACTGAGCATTCGAAGCTGATTTAATTACATTAGCATGAGATACCAATTAGAAATTTGAAGAAAGATTTTGCTGAATGTTATTTCTTGAATAGCTGAACAAGGCACATTGGCCTTGTTCACAGTTATTTAATTCCACCCAGGATAACAATAATGTAAACTGAATCTCTTTCTGCATGTAGTCACTCCACACAAAGAATAAACAGTGGATGCGTTTGAATTCAAATGGCCTCTTGTTTTAACCCTTGAAAAAGATAAACTCCCATGAAATGTCCTCATTTAGCAGTATTCTGCCTTTGTTTCTGTATGAAGCCTTGGCAGATTGACCAATTTTCAAGATTAAAATTGGATAACTTAGAGCAAAGGACTGGAAGCCAGCTTCCTTACATTATCTTCTAGCTAGGCTATTCACTCAGACATAATATATCAAAATCTACATTTGTTCAAGTTAGAGATAATGAGCAAGCACAGCTTTCATGAAGGCCAAGAAGATTTCCTAGTTTACTTCTAGATTTTATGCAAAGAGTTTCAATAATGGGATTGAAAGTTAGCCCTAACTTCCATTCAGGCTGTCAAGTGATAATGCTCAGATTTCAATAATGGCTTTTCTCCTAGCAGATCCCACTTGACCCCACTCTACAGCCCTAAGGGCTACAGAGTGTTCAGTTCTAAAACATTCAACTTTTATTTCGAAGGGTGGTTATGAATTTCTGTGGGTGCATATTTATGAAATCTTTTACCCCAAGCAATTATAACGATAGTTATTGAAGTCAGTCAGGGCAGCCTCTCTGTAGCTTAAGATATTGATACAGTTCAAGTTTAAATATTGATATGGCTCTAAAGGTGCTTGGAGTCATATTAAAATGAATGAATTCGGATTTTGGTAACTAGTCGGAAACCTATGGAAGTGGAAGGCTTTTATATACTGTAACAGGTACTGTTGCCACTGTTATTCTTTGGTCATGGAAAGTTTGCAATTTTGCACTGAAAAAATAAGGACATTTGCACAAAGGTACAAAACATAGGAAGATATGGGTATGTAAATAGCAATGGCTTTTGCGGGTCTGTTGCTCCACTGCAATTGTAGCAGTTGAGGTACGAGTATTGTCATCTCTGATCTTTTGGCAATATCCTGCAAAGAGCCGTACTATTGTATTTCACAATCTGTTGCTATGGAAACAAAAATATTTGTAGTAGTGCCTTTCAGCTGAAAATGGCAGTATTTCTACCAAACACTGAGGGAGACTCAGCACCTGTGGGGAAGGCCAGTGCTCCAGAAGTGGGAGTGATAAGATAGTGAGAGCTAAATGACTTGTCTAAATTCACACCCACCACTCAGAGCTCAGTCCCTCATTCTTGGCTTCAACCCTTCTGCCCTTGAGGAGAACTTTTTCCACATGAATGTGAGCTACTGTGCAACTCAGTAGAAAATGTCTAAAAAGCTAAGCTGGATTTAAGTAATAATGTCTTTTATTGCTGATCACTTGATTGATTGATTTAGTAAGAGTAATAATAACTAAGTTAAATATTTGGGGTTCTTTGCATTGACTGTTCACTTCTGTTTACAGAAATATACAGACAATGTCTTCTAATGAGAGAAATCTTTTAAGGTATGTTGTTAGCGGTTTGGTCTACTCTTCTTTTACCCTTTTCTTAATCAGAATAACTTCACCATTGTTAATAATCTCTTTTTGCTTTCCCATTCAAGTTCTAATCCAGCCTATACAAGTAGTAAAAAAACCTGCTTCTTAACGGTTCTTTGTTCCCAGCCATGCCTGGTATTATATGCATTAAGCATATGCCAGTACTGTTAATATGCAATTTAATCGCCAGTTGCTGCAGATCATATAAAACAACCTATCTTCTTACTTGAGACCAGCTTGAGCAAGGCTGAGAAACCTGTGTTGATGCTTTTATTATTGTTGGGGAGTATATTTATTTTTTAAACCAAATTCCTGCAATGCTACCTTAATCCTTCTTTCCAGAAAGAGCTGCCTGGATTTTCTCAAAACTAGGAATAACTGCACTAGAGAAGAAATTTTATACTCTTATAAAAATGACTCCTGAAAACACCCCAAAAACTCCAACTATGTTGGCAGTTGAAGGGGTAAAACGAATCCAAACCATAGCAAAAAAACTTACTAAACAGCATTTTGGTTCGAATCCAAGAAATCTGTTAGGCTTTCTGCAGTGATGTGGCTTTCATCCCAGCACTGACTTAAAAAATTAAAATGGAAAAGATACTAAGGACTGGGAAATGTATAATTTTATCTAGAATGTCATGGCCAGATTCTGAGGACAGCATGTATATGCCTGTAGAGGGAGAAAAAACGCCTCACTTCAGAATGACCTTATCCAGAAAGAATCTGACTGCCATGTTCATTTGGCCTGTGATTGACACCATAAAGATTCTAAGATACATACAAGGAGAAGAGGAGTTGGCTTCTCTTTTTTTTAGAGGAAGAAGCGTATAATGAAGTAGCTATAAATCTACATCTTGATTTATTCATGTGATGTTTTAATCTGCTCCAGAGGCTTGCTGAGATATAAAATATAACAATTTTAACCAGAAAACAAACAAACAAACAAACGAACCAGAACAGATAGTAGCAGTTTACTCTTCTCCTTCTGCCAACCAGGGACCATCTTATACATAGCAAGCAAAAACTGAGGCACATTTGCCCTTCTATAAACCTGGACAGCAGAGGGAAAAAGAATTAGTAATCCCACAATATTGGCAGATTTGGTAATAGTTTGTACAATCATTTTGTGATCAACCTTAATGAGTTATAGGAATATAATTTGTGATGTCATCTTTTCTTTTTTTTTTTTCCCTTTAAGTCCAACTACTATGAAAACAATGATAAGTGGAATGCAAATTCAGTTCCATATCATGTCTCTAATATGGGAGAGGCCTCTGTTCCCATACCTTTTATAAATGAAATGGCTTATTCAGAAGCAGTGCTGCTGAGGGGTTTCCACCCAAAACACATCAACACTTAATTAAATTACGGTGCTGTGTGAGAGAAGAGGTGCAGCAATTTCAGTGGCTGACAGCTGAATTTACACACATTGATTTCTATTAGCTGAGGCCCTGGTTTCACAATGCCCAGAGTTTGGCAGCAGTCCTGACTTCATGGCACTGTGCCCTCAGCACTGTAGCTCATTACTCTGAACTTGTGCCAACAAATCTAAGTTGTCTGCGGGCTCGTTTTGTGATATACATGGGTTGATGTGACTTTAAAACTGTATTTTTGTTCCTCAAAAACTTCTCTAAAACACTTCACAGCACAGCCTTTCGAACAGTCACAGAAAAGGTGCCCTGGAACCTAAAGTCAAAAGCAAAGTGCCAGGAGGAAAGCTGGGACTTGTTGCTAAACTCTTTGTAACGTAAAAATGCAGCCCAGGGCTACACGTGTTGGTTTGCTCTGTAAATGGGATTGTGCTCTAAGCTGCCTGTTTCAAGTTCATCAGAGGACTTTTTACGCTATGTTCTGTCATTGAACTTAGCTGTTGTTGTCCCTTTAAAAATGTCAGAACTACCCCACAATAAAAACACCATTCTCTGTCGTAGATGTGTCAAGGCTTGTCTTGTAGTAACTGAATTATTGATTCAGTGTAGTAACTGAATATTTTCTTTGAATCTACTGCTTCATTTCCATTGCTTCTTGTTGGTAGATACTACAGTGATGATAAAACAGTGCTTTTACCCAATGATTTTAGGTTGGGCCAGTTGTAAATACAGATGAAATCATTCAAGATTTTCAAACTCATGGTCAAATGTAACTCACAAAATCCACAAATCTGTCCAGTTTAGACTAGGTGATGTTGGGCAATGTCACCTAATACCACAACTTCTGCACTGAAACTAGTTTGGACCCCCGCAAGATTTAAAGCAGTGTCAGATCCTAGCAGAATTCCTCTTGATTGAAACAGCCTTTGCAAGATGCTCCTATAGCCAGGGGCTGTGGGCTTATAAAGCTGCAATGAGCTACTGTCTTAGATATGAAAGGCAAGAAGGAAAGATGGTAATTCTGTTCTACAAGGTTTATGCCATCCTAGTTCTGGGGAGCTTCAGTGCCTGTTCTTAAATTATATTTTCTTATTATACAGCTTTTGAAGCAGAACAGGGCAGTATGAGGACAAATGATCTATTCATGTCCACGGTGATCATTTTAAAAAAGGATTACACAAGGTTTTGGGAAGTTACTAAAAGGTTGTCCTATAAAGTGAAAGAAATGTCAGTGTATTTGTTATGTGGACTGTAAAGGACTGGTGGAAAAAAAGAACATACACACCTCTGTTGTGGTTGTCTTGGAATAAGTTGTCATGATAATGCTGTAAAGTAAACCCAGTAGGTTAGGCCTAATGGCCTTTCTTAAAGTATGACAGCTGAAATAGTTTCTTTTCAGTTGCACCTGGAAGAAGAGGAATATTTATTCTAACATGATCCAGGAGCTGGGGGCTGGAACAAGACATGGGCGACCTGGGTTGCACCTTATCCATGAGTAGTCAATCTGCTGTGCAATTTAAAGGGAAGAGAGTACAAGAGGGAAGAGTCTCCATCATTTTCTCCAGATCCTTTCTGTGAGCTTGAGTGTCTGCTTTGCAAAAGAATTGTGGACATCTCAGTGACTTGAGCTTAATAAGGTCTTGGAGCTGCAAAGCTTAGGTAACAGTACTTGAGATTAAACCTTCTTTACCCTTTATTTTATTCTTATCCCTCCCCACTCCATGTTAATGTCTTGTATTCTTGTTTGGTGAATTTATGGGTCATCTTTTTTTTTTTTTTTTTAACAGTTGTGGTATTTCATTGAAAAAAATGAATTCATAATATAAGGAGTTTTCTGCGTCTTGTTTTGAAAATTGCTCTGGAATAGGAAGATGCAATTATTAATTAATTAAACCTAATTATTAATTTTAAAAATAAATGTTGTTTTCTTATGTGATTTCTGTATTCATTCTTTTTCTTCTCAGAGAGTAAAAACTATTCAAAATTCTTGTCACTTATTGTATTTATTATATAAATATTCCTCTAAACCACCATACAGTTTTGACAAGCAACAAGATTTGCCTTTTGGATTCTCTTCATTCTGCCAATTCTTTTATCAGTCCCTAGTAAAAAAACACCACCATGTTTCCTTAGCAATTGCAATTCACATTAATTGTAGATCATGTTAAAGCAGTATAGTAATACAGTATCTGCACATATATTTTCACTGCTGCGCTGTCTTGCCCACCTTTAGCCAAGCTGCCTGGAATGAAAGAAATCCAGGGAGGAACTCCTCAGATACTGCTTGGCAAGTGAGACCCTTCACGTATTCAGCCTCACAAGGTTTTGCATAACAGAATACATGTGGCATTCATTGCTGTACTTTGTGAGTGTCATCTACTTGGTTTCTTTTCCTTTCATATTTTCATCTGTTCGTGTATCAACAGGTATAAGCCCAAACTTCCTTATTGTTCATGTGGAAATTGAATGTGCTGATATTAAGTGACTGCTGTAAAAAGAACAAGTATAAAAGACAATGTTCTTGTGGTTTTCTGTTCACAAAGTTATTTGCCAGAAAAACAGAAGCCCTTTTTTTACTCAGCCCAACTTTCAGGGAAATGTGAAACTGAGAATAGTTATCTCAGCAAGCAAGGTGCTCTCAGGAGCAAAGGGAGATTTGTGATATCTCATAAAGAGAAATATGGGTTGCTAACATTACACAGAGGCAGAGAGGTTTTTGACAGCTTGGTGATGGAGTTGTTACGTATGAGGGCCTGTGCACAGTGAAGTAAGTAAGAAGGAAATTTGAAGCCTATGGAAAGAAATTATGTCAGGAGGACTAAACCCACAAACTACGTGGAGTTATTGCAGTTGAAAGGAGAATTTCTGGATGGCTCTAAATGAACCTTCCAGTTTCTTTCTCTGCTTGTTTCTGGAGAGCTCTTATTTCCTGTTATAACCAAGACCCCCTTTTCAGTAGTTACCTCGATCTCCTTCCTTTACATGTGTTTTGTAATTTTAATTTGAGCCCAGTTGTAGTTTCAAAAGTACAAAATGCAAGTAGCAGAACCATTTAATTTTTATTTTTTTTTTATTTCCCTACCTCTCCCATCAAAAAAAGATGTGATCACCAATAACTTTGTTAAAAGGAAAGGGCAGTTGGATCCCAATTCCTCAAGACCCCTTTTCCCAACTGGAAGAGGGTTCAGAAAGCGTCGCTCGGAATTATCTTGTGGATTTAGAATGATGCAATGACTCTAGGCTTGTTCCAGAGTACTGTGGCAACTCAAATGAAAAAAAAAAAAATGATCCTGCTCCAAAAAACCTCCTCCATGTCAATGATCCCCATGCTGTAGCCCATCCATGACAAATTGCAAGTTTGTAAGATTCATGCTCTCACAGCACATTAAATAGACATTAAACCTGTGACACAGCAGAGGTAATGTTTGACATCTATGAGTTCTGCCTATTCCAATTTCTTTTGTTTACCCTTGAAAATAGAGAGCAATTATTTGTGTTTCTATCAGAATCCCCAAACAGTTTTTAACAAATGGCAATACTAGACAGTCCCACTAATTTTTCTCTAGAGGCCTGGAAAACTCAGTGATCCTATGTTCATTTACTAATTCATTTGGCAAACTAAAAAGCCCTCATTGTTTGCAGAAATTGAATTGCATCAACTCAAATCTTCCTTGCCTTTATTTCATCTGCTTTTTCGCCTTATATAGTCATTAAGCCTGTTTTTTTTTAATAATTGCAATAATACTTTCTTAGGACCTGAGCATTCTTATGGCTCTTTTCTCTCATTAGCCACATATTTTCCATTAATTTTGTCTGGTTCTCTAAAAAGAAGTTATGTTTGTGGTCTAAAAAAATTACTTGAGAAACTCTGCCATTTTTTTTTCTTGCTTTTTGATTTGCACACCTGTTTGCCTTGTATCACGTTTGAGCATCAGAATGTGTGCCAGATTTGCTCTTTCTTCTTACATGATGCTATTAATTACTTCCGATCATGATTTCATTCTTAAAATATTTTGCAAGTAGGAAATATCAAAGATTTCTTCCATGTGTTTGGAGGTTTTTTCAATGGTATCTGTGTGAACAGAGTTATTCATATGGTGATTTTTACTAGCTTGCCCCTGTTGTAATATCTAATGACTTGTCATCATACAGGAAATCTGTTCCAGAGCTCAAAAGTGAACCCCTAAAACCCAGCCCAGTTTTTCAGCCACATCATATTCTGTCAATAGCATGGGCTGGAGAGACTGTAAAAGGAGAAAAGGAAGGGGAGAAACATGACTGCTTTATAAAGTAAACCACTCCCTTTGCACTTTTTTACATTCCTTTCTTTCTTACCTTTGCCAAATATTGTCTCCAAGCCCAAGACTGTGTTGGAAAAAGCAGAAAGAGATCATGCTGAAATTATTTGGGTCTGCCAGAGAAGAGAATTGAAAATAAGGCAAATAATTATCCAGCATTTACTTCTGTCTGTGTTATACAGCTTTGCATCCATAAAGATGCAGAGGAAAGTGTGACCTGATCTGTTCTAACTAGGAAGTGCCAGTTGGATTTTTTTCTCTCCTATTAATTGCTTTCCTTTTTATAAAACCTTTTTCTGAGAAATCTTTACTGGTTAATGAGGGCATTGTGGCTGGTCTTAATTTTGTGATTCAAATATAGATTTTGCAATTTGTTTTCCCCCCATGTTCTTCTGTATTTTAAAATGCCAAAGGACCCGACCCATTTAACCCATCAGCAATTAGGTGGTAACCCTGAAGAGGCATGATTTCCACTTCTGCCAAAACTTGTGTGGCATTTTACTTGCCTCGCACAAGCAGTGGAACTGTTTATGATAGAAATTTTCAGCATGTGTGTAAGCATTTGCAGGATCAGGGTCACTATCAGTGTATGGCAAAGGAGATCATGCAGAACACAGCTTCCATTTCATTACATTCCCAGGTACTGCTAGGAGCCAGCAGGAAGAAGGTGTTTCCAAATGCCTTGAGGCAGCACTCATATCTTGTGAAAATTCTTACTATGCTGACAGACTTACCCTAGGGTTACACATGTACTGAATTACATGAACTTGCTGCATTTCTGCAAATCTGAAATGGGTTTTCTGATTGCATAGAAACATAGAATCATAGAATAGTTAGGGTTGGAAAGGACCTTATCATCTAGTTCCAACCCCCCTGCTG
Source organism: Myiopsitta monachus (assembly GCA_017639245.1). Classification (NCBI taxonomy): domain Eukaryota; kingdom Metazoa; phylum Chordata; class Aves; order Psittaciformes; family Psittacidae; genus Myiopsitta; species Myiopsitta monachus. The sequence continues at coordinate 49,355,037 of CM029917.1, forward strand.
TGGGCAGGGACACCTCACGCTAAACCGTGCCACCCAAGGCTCTGTCCAACACAGCCTTGAACACTGGCAGAGATGGAGCATTCACAACTTTCCTGGGCAACCCATTCTAGTGCCTCACCACCCTTACAGTAAATGCCTTCCTCATACGCAATCTGCTTCTGCTTCCCTCTCTGTAGACAGTACAATAAAGAGGTTGCATTTGTGTATTATATTCCATATAAGCTGTAATGGGTTTCTTCCATGCCTGTAAGAACTTCTACAGGATTGTATATATAGCATTTACAACTTATATTAATGGTCACTATGAAGTTCTTTATCTTCATGGAATTATACATATCCATAATAGATTTGCCAGCTCAGGTATGTTGAGGCAATAAAGCAAATTCTGCTCATGTTACTCACTGCAGAAATTCCCAAATGATTATTTCTCATATTAGGTAATAGATCCATGCCCTGTCTCAATCATAAACCACATAATGTGTGGCATAGACTTGAAAAACTCCTGCTGCTTGAGAAACACAAAACCAGAAATTGAATTGTGTAAGTTCAATGAGGAGCCAGCTTCAAACTCATTTGTTTTCTTATCTTCTTGTAGAACTTGTTTTCCATTTCTAGTGCAAGGAAAAACTAGTTTTTCCCTTAAAACTTCCACTAGGTGTTCTAAAAGAAGCCACTCCAGTTCATCCCCACTGTTTGACATTGCACAGTTCTGTCAAACCATGTATTAGCAAAATCACACCTCTTCTGTATGTAATTGTACTTATTGTGAGGGTTTTGTCACTCTAGAGAAAGCATCAGAAAGTACATGACCGATGTTAGCTAAGTTGTTCTGCAAGCAGATTTCTCTTAGACCTTGCTGAAGTGGATTTCCTGGGTTTTTTTTTCACTTCAAAATGCTTATTTATTACTAATAAGCAGTTATTTATGTGTGATAGTTTTATTCTTCTCCTTCCCCTCACCCCACCCTCCTTAGAAAGAGGAATATCAATGTTTAAAAGCAGGAACGTGAGTGGGGTTTTTTCCCCCAGTTTTACCTTTTGGCTGGCATTTTCCTAGCCTGGTATAAAACATTTCCCAGGGTGTAGTTCAGCCTGTAAAGTGTTGCAGATAGTGTTTACAGTGTTTAGTGAATGTTACATGCATAGGACATTTACTGTTGGAAAATAAATCATGCTGGATTGATTCCAGAACCATTCAACAAGTGTGTGTATATGTGTTTGTGCCTGGGTTTTGCCCATGTGAACTTAGTTTTTGTATCCAGAAACCGGTGCTCAAATTACAACAGAAACACCAATATTCATACACAGACTAAAATCAGTTCAGTACATGATATTACAGCAATTTGCATCAGTGTTGAGTTACACTCTCCTCCTGTAGAGTTTCTAAAACAAATAAACAGACTTTTAAGCAAATCTCTCTGACAGCCCAATAGCAAAAAAAGGACAGACTGCTTGAAACACAATGTGGCATGCAGTTATTTCCAAAGGGCTAATCGTATTAACAGAGAAAATACTGGTGCCAGTTTTATTTTAACCAGCTAAGTTTTATTGAATGCCGCTGTCCCTAGCTGCTGCCCTTAACTTGGTATGATTACAAAACCATCTACAATTTGAAACTGGTTCTATAGTTTACCCTGCTTATAAGCAAACAGCTGCCAAAAAGTTCATCAAATAGTAACACTAAAAGTGCAGAAATGTGGGAGAAAGATCATAAATATGAAACATACTTGGTTTTCTTACATCTATGGTAATGACCTTACTGGGTTGTCCAAAATGCAAAATAATCTGGATCTTTGTAGCTACCTTGTTACGAAAGTCAGTGGAATAACCTCTGTCTCAGTGAAATCCCACTGGGAAAGTCATCTTTCTAGCTGATACTATTGTAGGGCCAATAATAAATTGGGTTGGGTGGTGTCCCCAAAAATAGGCATTCTCTACTGCTTTTCCTGTGCATTGGTCCAGAACTATTCAGAAGGTGCTAAAGCCTGTAACCCAGAAAAAATATGTGTAAGAAAACATTTTGGAAACTCATTTTTATGGCATTGCCAGATAAAACCTCTAAGGGTCCCTTCCAGCCCAAGCCCTTTGTCAGGGCAAGAACTCCACGTACCCAGTGTGCAGCTTTCTGGATCACAGTTTTTTTGGATTTGCATTTCTTAATTGTGTTGGGCAAATTACAGGATTCTGGGAGCCTAACTGGTGACTAATGGCTCTTTATGACATAGAGAAAGGACTCAAGAATTTGTGGCAGAAAATGTTTGGCATCCCGTCACTTCTAATTAAAACAACTTACCTATAATTGTTTTCTTGCTAAACTAATCCAACTTGCCAAGTCAGCATAATCTATTTGAATGATGTTGACTGCCTACATGGGAGAAAAAGCAGAGACAAGCTCCCTAGTGCAAACAATTACAAGTGAGTTACACTGGGCTATCTTGGCAGTTTTCAGATGTCAGTATGCATCTAAACAGTCTAAATCAAATTAAGGCCATTTTAACTTTGACTGCAAGTGACCTTATGGAAAGTTTAATCCATTTTAACATTCCTAGCTGCAACTAACTCAGATTGAATTTTCTTCTGGATCCTTAGGCAGGCAGTTCCCTGTGTGTGATATATTGGAATTCTGTGGTTCAACACTCTGTGGCAGCCAACAGGTGAAGAGGAAATTTGTAAATCATAGCAGTTACACATGCAAACCTTCAGCAACTGAATGTTAAGTGATAAAAAAGTCTCCACTGACAGCATATTACTTGTTACTCTGAGTTAGATCCAATCTTGCACACTTAAACCTTTTTACCCCCAAGATTTTCTCTAAGGGACTCTTTTTTTCTAAGTATTATGCTGTACATTGGAAACAGCAAACTTGATCAAGGCTCCAGATCAAAGCTTGATCAGCACGACACCTTCCATTTGAGACTTCATATGTCCACAGGATTAGTCAGAAAATATGGAAAGTAACCAAGAGTCCCATTTCATGTTTCCAAGCATATTGAAGTTACTGTATCCTTGGAATTAGGTCCTGCAACCATGGGATATTGGCATGGTGCATGTGAAATGAGCCATCTAAGAACTGAGAATTTGATACTTATTGTTAATATTATGAGAGGTCCACTGTAACCAAGAGGTCAGTCTTGTTTACTGTAAACCAAGAAACTGAAATTAAGGTCTTCATCAGTATGATTAAAAATAGACAAGAGAGGAACAAGAGTTGGTTACAAGCAAGGCCATTCTGGAAGAGACCTCTTAGGATTTTGGCTCCAAGTTCCTGACATAACAGGCAATTGTGTTTTCAGGACACATTTCTATGGTTGCCAAGTCAATCTTTAATCAGTGGCAATCGGTGTATTAAGCAAACACAGGACTCTGCTTGTCAGCAAGCAATTTGCGTGGTTTGCTTGTGTACAGACCATGATTTTTACAGATAAGTTTGAGAATTATCCTGGGTTCAGCTGTAGCAGTCATTTTTCTCCTTCTTAGTAGCTGGTGCAGTGCTGTGTTTTTGACTTCAGCCTTAGAAAAATGCTGGTAACACCAAAGTTTTTAGTTGTTGCTAAGTAATGCTTACTCTGAGGAAGGACACTTCAATCTCATTTCTGGTCACGATTGCCACTTGCTGTTCTTTGACCTGCAGCAGCCCCACAATAAAAGGATCCTCTGAGAGACCAGGCAAGGTGGACAGCTGCTTAATTTCCTCTGTATCACCAACTCCAAAAACGGAGGGGTTGACCTTGAGTCTCCCCTGGAGCTTTCTGCCAGAGACTCCACGTAGGACCATTCTCAGCATAGACTAGCTCAGGAGAGGGTACTTCAAAGACCCAAAAGGATACTGATGGGCTTTTGGTATTGCTGCCTTGGAGGAAAAGATTTCAGTCATCTTCCAAGTGAGCACATTGGAGAATGTCTCCTTTCATAGGGTGACCCCACGAGAAGGAAAAACAAGATGTCTCTGAATCTGATGGCAAAGCAGCAGACAATGCAGCTACTCAACTCCCAAGCACACCAGCTACACCAACCCTGACAACAGGCACTGCAGGCACTCCAACCCCAGTGACAGACACTGCAGCTGTTCCAACTGTAGTGGCAGCCAATGCAGCCACTACAACCACAATGATAGATACTGCAGTTAAATCAAAGGACCAATCTGTGCCAGTATTGGTTGCCCCTACAAAGGGAAGAGCAAATGAGAGCCACAAAGAGCAAGCTACGCAGTGAAGAAAGATGAAGACCCAATGCACATACTACAGGGAACGTCATCTGAACAAGAGTTATTACTACAGGAATCAGAGGATAAGGAAGAGGAAGAGGTAACTTCTTGATCCTGTACCTCAACCCAGGAGTTCTGGGCTGCAGTAAGCTATACAGGATATAGACATATAGGATCCAAAATGTATTAAAAAAATTGTTAAAATCCCATGAAAATGAGATTCTTGACCCATGATCTGAAGATGGAGAGCTTTGGCCATATTATATATGTCCATGAATATAACTGTTTACCTTAGAGACAATATTATAAGGTATCTTCCATAGTGGTAGAAAGAGAGTTTATACCTTGATATGTCTATTCCCAAAACCAAAAGAGGAATACAGTTTTAATGGACTTGTAAGTATACATTTCTATACGTCAGAAAAAAAGGCTTAGACATTTCTTCTTGATTCTTATATTTCACGTGTTTTTATTGCACCAAATACAATTTATGGTTTTAACTTATGACAACTGTGCTAGTGTAAGTGTAGATCATACATGCTGTTACTGTGTTGTCCTGGGTTCAGCAGTAGTAGTCACTTTTCTCCTTCTTAGTAACTAGTGCAGTGCTGTGTTTTTGACTTTTGGCCTGGGAACAGCACTGATAACACTGATGTTTTCAGTTGCTGCTCAGTAATGTTTACTCTGATCAAGGACTTTCTGAGTCTCATGCTCTGCCAGGGAGGAGGGGAAGCCGGGAAGAAGCCGAGACAGGACACCTGACCCAAACTAGCCAAAGAGGTATTCCATACTACAGCATGTCATGCCCAGTATATAAACTGGGGGCAGTTACCCAAAAGGGCTAGATTGGCGCTCAGGTCGGGCTGGGTATCGGTCAGTGGGTGGTGAGCAGTTGTATTCTCTTCCCTTGTTACTTCCCTTGTCATTATTATTATTGGTGGTAGCAGCAGTGCTTTGTGTTGTACCTTAGTTACTGGACTGTTCTTATCTCAACCCGTGGGAGTTACATTCTTTCAATTCTCCTCCCCATCCCTCTGGGAGTGGGGGAGGAAGGTGGGGGAGTGAGCAAGTGGCTGTGTGGTTCTGGGCTTAAACCATGACATATGCCCAAAATTCTGAGGTTCTATGGTAGCAGGAGTTATTGGTCATACAGTGTGGATGAAAGAGCTTGTGGAATAAAGAGCATCCAAAATAAACAGAAACAACTATATTTTATTCATGTTATATATACAGAAGTGTATTCATACTCACAACTGTTGACCTACCAGCAGCTGCAAACTGTTAAAGATTCAAGAACACATTTTGCCAAATGTTCATACAGTTGAAGTCCATTCCCAGGGAAGAAATGGAACTTGTAGATCAAGTAACTCCAGACTTTTGTAGGTTGATACCAAAACTGCTGACAGTCAGTTGAGTAAATGACAGTTTCCCAGAGCTTCTCCTTCTTCTTTTTCCTCTGTTGCATGTGGTATAATTTCTATTTCAGAGCATTTGTAAGGCCTGTAGCTGGGGAAGGGAGAAAAAAGTAGCAAAATTCAGTCTAAGCCATGGCAATTGATTTAACAACTGCAGCATCAGGATGTTACATGGGCTTGTGTCATTTTGTGGGCTTCATCCATAGCTCATCAGGGAGAGAACCACTGTCACGGGCTTTGGTGGATTTCGCTTCAGGCTTTTTCTGGACTAGACTAATCAGCCATTCCTTAGTCAAAACATGTTCCTTCCATCTGTAGGCACTGTGCAATAGCACGTCTTCAGTTGCACACTGCAATGTAAATGATTTTTTCTGAGACTGCATTGGGAAGCTACTTGAAGTTGTATGTATGCCTCTGTTTGCTCACATGAGGATATTTGCACAGCATTTCAACTCATCTGCAGCCTGTGGCACACACCCAGGTACTTACTGTGAACTCTAATTAAGCTGTAGAGAAATAGGAGGTGCCTGTTGTATCTTGTGAGCCCTACTAAAAGAAAAGGAAATGGTTGCTCTATAGAAACACATACTGGCTTTTAACGATGTATGCTTTGAGTGCTCTGCCCATTACTTTTTCTGCGCAGGAGCAGGTATTTGCTTCCCTACGTAACATGCAACACTACAAAACTCATCATGTAGCATAAAAGTATTACTGTTCAGTGTATTAAAAAAATTTGTCCCTAGTGGAGCTAAGCTTAATGATACTGTCAGTACTGCAGAGCTGGCAGTGAAGTATCTGCATGGGTAATTCATCCCAAATGAGAAAGCTAGGAGCCATGAGATTTTCATTTCAATTACTCCCTTTCTGTGGTGAAAGAAATGCTAACCCATCTGGGAGAGCAACTTGATTTTATTGCAGGGCTTTGTCTGTCTAAAGTCCTCTCACAGGAGCTAGCCAGTGTATAAATGAGTCCCATATAATGCTGCTTGCTCAGAAAGAGGATGGAGGAATGAGCAATTGATGAGAATAAATAAAAACTGATCTGTGCTGAGGTTAGAGGGCAAGATGATAGACCATGTTGACAAATCTCAAGTTTGTTTTTATACTGAAGGAAAGCTTACTTTCCGTGATCATCCTGAAATAGGATTTAAGTTTCCTCTTTCCCCTCAGTGTTTGGTTACTTGTGAAGATATCTCAGAAGGCTTGTGTGTAATCGAAAAGACAGCCTGATGTGAGTCATTAAACATGCCTGGCAGGAATTTGGAGAGGGAGTTAGTGGCACTGTTTGGAAGAGAGAGTCAGTGGGGCTTCATCCATAAGCCTGGGATGATACTGGCATTGTCATTAATTAATCCAAGCACTGATATGTGTGATATTACCAAAGCAGAACATTGCAAAGGAGTCTCAGAAAATGCTTGATTTATTACACTTTCAGCTGGGGAAAGTAGGGGATATACTTCTAAGCATTTCTAATGTCAGATTACTCTGAAACACCAATAAAGCAAGTATTAGCATTTTCATGAGAGTCTAAAAGTTCCAGGAGCCTTTGTGGAGCATGGACCTGATTCCCATGAAAACCTCAGCAGCAGTTAGCTAAGAAAATTAGAAACTGCTGCATGGAGTTTGGAAGGCAGACGCAGGGACTGTGAGAATGAAGACCCAGGGCCCACTGTAGGAGAGGATCTGGTTCGAGACCATCTTAAGAACCTGAACATGCACAAGTACATGGAACATGATGAAATCCATCCACGGGTCCTGAAGGAGCTGGTGAATGAAGTTGCTAAGCCACTGTCCATCATATTCGAAAAATCATGGCAGTCAGGTAAAGTTCCCAATGACTGGGAAAAGGGAAATATAACCCCCATTTTCAAGAAGGGGAAAATGAATGAGCAGGGGAACTACAGAGCAGTCAGCCTCACCTCTGTGCCTGGCAAAATCTTGGAGCAGATTCTCCTGGAAGGCATGCTAAGGCACATGAAAAACAACAAGGTGGTTGATGACAGCCAGCATGGCTTCACTAAGGGGAAATCCTGCCTGACCAATTCAGGGGCCTTCTATGACGGGGCTACAGAACTGATGGACAGGGATAGAGCAAGTTGATGTCATCTACCTCGACTTGTGCAAAGCGTTTGACACTGTCCCACACAACATCCATGTCTCTAAATTGGAGAGACATCAGTTTGATAGGTGGACCACTCGGTGGATAAAGAACTGGCTGGATGGCCGCACGCAAAGAGTTGTGCTCAGTGGCTCAGTGTCCAGCTGGAGACCAGTAATGAGTGGTGTCCCTCAGGGACCGGTGTTGGAACCGGTCATGATCAACATCTTTGTTGGTGAAATGGACAGTGGGATTGAGTGCGCCCTCAGCAAGTTTGCCAATGACACCAAGCTGTGTGGTTCGGTTGATACACTGGAAGGAAGGAATGCCATCCAGAGGGACCTTAACATGCTTGTGAGGTGGGCTGATGCCAACGTGATGAAGTTTAACCCTGACAAGTGCAAGGTCCTACACCTGGGTCGGAGCAATCCCAGGCACAGCTACAGGTTGGGCAGGGAAAAGATTCAGAGCAGCCCTGAGGAGAAGGACTTGGGGGTGTTGGGCAATGAAAAAATGAACATGAGCCGGCAGTGTGCGCTTGCAGCCCAGAAAGCCAACTGTATCCTGGGCTGCATCAAAAGGAGCGTGACCAGCAGGTCGAGGCAGGTGATCCTGCCCCTGTACTCTGCTCTCATGAGAGCTCACTTGGAGTATTGTGTGCAGTTCTGGTGTCCTCAACATAAGGACATGGAGCTCTTGGAACAAGTCAGAGGAAGGCCACAAGGATGATCAGGGGACTGGAGCATCTCCTGTGTGAAGACAGGCTGAAAAAGTTGGGGCTGTTCAGCCTGGAGAAGTGAAGACTGGGTGGAGATCTCATAGCAGCCTTCCATTATCTGTAGGGGGCCTATAAGGATGCTGGGGATGGACTCTTCATCACAGACTGTAGCAAAAGAACAAGGGGTAGTGGGTTCAAACTGAAACAGGGGAAGTTTAGACTGGACATGAGGAAGAAATTCTTTACTGTGAGGGTGGTGAGGCACTGGAATGGGCTGCCCAGGGAAGTTGTGAATGCTCCACTGTTGGCAGTGTTCAAGGCCGGGTTGGACAGAGCCTGGGGTGGCATGGTTTAGTGTGAGGTGTCCCTGCCCATGGCAGGTGGTTTGGAACTAGATGATCTTAAGGTCCTTTCCAACCCTAACTATTCTATGATTCTATATGTCTGCAGAAATCCTGGCAATCCTCCAGGCCCAGCTGAAATCCTGTTTAACATACTGCTAACTTTCTGAATGCTCAAATTCTGAGAAATGATAGAAACCTCCCACCTGCAAAATTTAAGCTCATTGTTATTACTTACATCGCAGTAGTACCTTGAGATTTTCATTTGCATGACATGCTCTTACACAGCATTTCGGCTGGAACTTATTGCCCTCTGTAGAATCCAAGAGGTCACATTTTATTCATTTTAATTACTAATTGAACTTTGTCAGCATTTTTTTTCTTGTCCCAGTGTTCACAGCACACTGCTATCTACAGATTTTAAATTTCTGCATGACACAGCGTTACACTGAATTTCATTTTGGCCAACTTTTGCAGTATGATTTTGATAAATGCATTCTTTTTCTTCATTCCCTTTTGGCAACCAAGCAACACTTATTTTCTGCCAAATTAGTTACCCTTCACATAATGCTCTATGACACAAAAAATAGGGCAGTTCTCCTGAGTACCATAAGTGATCTTAGTGTTGCAAGGGGTTTTTTAAAGAGGTTTCCAGACTTGGCTCTGAATAAATGTAAAAATGGTTAAATGTCACTGAGAGTGACAATTCAAATGCTACAAGTGGTGACCAAGTCAGGCAAGTGTGCCGGGAAGAAGATACAGAGACAGTTGTAGGCTTGGTGCAGATTGGATCTTGAAGGCATTCCCTCCAGTTTTGGTCTGGAACACAGTCTTTCAACAGTTTTACAGGAAAGACTTCTGGTGGCCTTGCTACTATCCCAGCTACAGCATTCCTGTGGATTGATGAAGAGGTCATTTCTACTAAAGAGCTTTCTAGAGAGTGATAGAGCTCAATTCATAAAAATGGGAATATGGAGGAAATTCTCTCCACAGAGCCACACACATTTTCATATTAATGACAAATAATAATTATTTTGAAATATGCTGTGTTCACACATGCTAAGATAATTTACTAAACTTTCATTAAGTGCTTATTTAAATATCAAAGATATTTATTTATCCTTAAAAGCCTTGCGGATTTTTTTTCTCTTCTATCATGTCCTGTCTCTTAATGTGTGTTGTGGTTGTGAGTGTAAGCAGGGAGTTTATGGATGAGTGAGGAATAATACAAGTAGTTGCCTCATGAACTGGACAATATCAAATTCAGACTACACGTAAAATACAGAAGTTTGAGTGATACTGATTAACAGCTAGAATAGGGCATCAAGCCTGTGATGGATACTCTGTAATTATAACTTTTAAGTGAGGTCTGGATTTATTTCTAAAATATTTGCTCAGTTGTTCACAAGAGCATAAATTCAGGGAAGTTCTGTAGTCTGTATTGCATGAGCTGCATAGGTGATCACAGCGGGATCTTCCAGCTTTAGAATCTATAAATAAATGTAATACTTACCGTCTGCACTAAGGGCAGCTTTGATGACCTCACTATTAAACTCACTCAGAGTAAAAAAAAAACAAAAAAAACCCAAAAAAACCCCAAACAAATGGATGTTCTTATAGGTAAGTGGTTCCACAAAGCAGAATAGTGTTACTAGAATGTACTAGTTCTCCTGTACTGTCAAATAAACAAGAATTAATAATATGTATACATATTAGCAACATAACAAGGGGATACGTATTCTGAAATGAAATTTGTTTTTAATACATTTTTTTACCACTTAATTAGAATATGGAACAATTTCTGGGTGAGGAGAGATTAGACTTGATCTTTTCAGTTGTCTTCTCTTAAGGACTGTAAGAATATCCTGGTTATTCATAAAGTCCTGAATCTTATGGGGAAGATGTATACTGAACTGTCATTCATTCTGTCAAGCAGTACAAAAAAAAGGGACACAGAGCAACCCAGCAGGTAGTGGGTTTAAAATAAATAGAAGGCACTATTTCTCACAGTGTATTAGCCAAATTGTAAAGCTTACACCAATGGTGGCTGTAAGATCAAAAATCTGAACAGGTTTAATATAAAACTGTATCATTTCCTTTTCAATTTATGATTGTGACACAACTTCTAACCCAGGAAATCCCCAAAGTGCTGGTTGCTGGAAGGAACCCATTTCTTAGACAACAGGAGGTTGTTTCCAACTCTAGGTAGATAAGGAATATGACAGATGAAGCTTTATTGCTTTTCCCAATGCATACAGAAAGAACACAGCATTGATCTGATGTGATTAGTCAGTTCTGCTTTTGAGTTTAGTCCTGTTGTTTGGTTGGTGAATAGCTCCAATTACTGAAATACATAGGTGACACCTATCATTCATCACCTATTACCAACACTTTTCTACATTAATGACATCCTAGCAGTTAATAATTCAGAACTAGAAACCAGCTGAACTAAGTAGCCTGGTCAGCGTTGAAGGAGTAAGCTGTTGGGGTGGGTCTGGGTTTTTTTGCAGGGCAAGGGGGGAAGACTGGGTGCTTGAGTTGGGTTGTTGGGTTTTCTTCTCTTTTTCCTGACTGAAGCAAAGACCGTTTTCCTGTCAAACCTACAATCTCTTTGTGTCTTCTTTACTGGCTTTGCTCCCTAAATTTATAGTTAGTGATGTCAGCAGTTTGATGCTGAAATAAGCAAACAAAATCTCAGAAACCAACAGCAATTGTTCTGTTCATTACATCTATCTTAATTTCATTCAGCGGCTTAATCTAGTTCCCCCCACCTCTTTTTCAAGAGTGTGGTGAGGTGATTGTCCCACCTACCCTTGAAAAAAAGGGATAAGTGGCAAGAAATGTAAGCATTTCATGCAACTCCACTGCGTCATTCACTCTCAGTTTAGAGAAAAGTCAGAAAAGCCTCAGTGAGTGACTTCCTATTGTTTTTAACCTCCTACCTTTTTATGCCTAACAGATGGTCAAAATGTGGAAAAGATGTTTTTGTTGCACAAATCACTGTGGCCCCCCATCAATCTTGCGTATTCAAAGGATAATAGCATGAAGGACTGCAAGATTTTAATAAGTTTGAATAATACTGTTTTGCTAATCCATGTGAATCCAACTCTGAAACACTGCCGCCAAGAGCAAAAAAGGTGTCTGGCGTTTTTTTAACTCTTCTTGCTTTGACTCTATTGAAAGAATTGGAAGTGGATGAAAAGAAGCACTTGGTCAAGTATAGTTCATGTGAGTAATACATCCTGGGAGCAAAAGGCCAGTAACTTCTGTCAAGCTTTTTTAGCATACTTCCTGAGAATTTCTTGCTTAATCTTCCATTTAGATAAAATAAAAATTCCTCTCAGAATCATAGAATCAACTGGGTTGGAAAACACCTTTAAGATCATCAAGTCCAACCATTACCCCAGCACTGCCAAGGCCACCACTAAACCATGTCACTGAGGGCCTCATCTACACTGTTTGTGAACACTTCCATCATTATTATGAAATAGGTGATTTCAGACTGGTGTGAACAATGATGATTGTAAGAGTACAAGTCTAAGAAAAAAAGAGTTATTGCTTTAAGCTGTGGGAAATTGCATACTTTAAAGTCCGTGCAAGTATTACTTGTTGGCTGTATATTCTCTTAGCACAAAGTAAATGTAAACATAGGGAAGTGCTTATGCTTTTGTCTGCTGTTTACTATTTTCTGTTAGTCCATGCGTTTTCCAGTACCAGCTTAGAATCAAGGAACAAAATGCAAATAAACTCAACTCCTATGTTTTAAACAGTCTGTATACTACAAAGTGAGGCACTTGAGTAGTTGTGTGATGCAGCATGATTATAATCAATGAAATCTTGATTAGAAATGCTCTTTGGGGGAGCAGGAGGGCACTAGGAAAATAATGATGTAGGGATAGCAGCAGTTGCAAAAGCATAAGAGAAATAAATCTTAAACATGTTCATCTTTAAGTCTACTTGTCCAATAGGCGGTCTGTTACAGATGTCCAAAAGTTTTCTATTTATAAATCTGTTTATAAGCTTGAATATCAGAATTCAGCTGAGCAATCCTGCCATATTGCATCATTTGTGAAACTTTAAAAGCTGTATCTGTGAAATACTGTTCAACAACCGCTCTACTTGTGCTAAAACATTGCAGCCAGTGAATTGTCACATTCCGGCTATCATTTGCCTTCCCAGCCTGCAGCAACACCAGCTACACTGTGTTCCTTCTCTTAAGCAAAGGCACTAAGAACCATTATCGTTCCATTTGTGCATGCCTGTCCTGGAACCTTTTTGACCAGTCAGTCACTTAGAATTAAATGACTGACTAGTCAACAAGGGAAGGAATGTCATCAATTCTGTCAAATAATATTGACAGCATGTAGAGCAGATCCAGCCCTTGCACACCCAAAGAATCTACAAAGATTCCAAAGAATCTACAAAATTTAGCAACAGCTAAAGCATTCTGGGGCAGGACAAAACTATAAATACCAAGGTGTATGTGGGTTGTGCCAGAATATCTGTTGCCATTTTTAAATATATCTGAAAGAATGAAACTATTATTGGCTGTATTTCTAAAAGAACAAAGGAGGACAACTGGCAGAAGTGTAACGTTAGACTATGGGAACAATGAATGAAGACTATGATAGACATATCTGTGAAGACTCTTTCCCATTGCCCCCCAGGTGAATACAGGACAGCAACTATAGGGAGCACTTCAAGTGTATACAAACATATATGTGTGTGTTTGTTGCAATTATGTTGTAGTTTCCCTTTTGGTCAGGCCCAGCTGGTTGAACTATGGGAACCTTCTGAAAATTCATTTTGATTTAACTGCCAATCATTGTAAGGTATAATTAAAAGTTATTACCAAAGTAATCCCTGATATTACATCCCATAAAGTTCTTATGCAGGACCTGACGCTTGCATTTGGTATAGCAGTGAGTCATCCAAATGCCATTTCTAGTATTAAACAACTATTTAAAACATCCTGAGCCTTACAAGCACTTCACTAGTATTCTTCCTTCTGAAGACCATGCACCATTCCAAGTTAAAACCATCCTCCCCCTTAAAGCTCACATTAGAAAGGGACAGCTTTGTTGCAGCTGTGCACCTATAACCTTGAATTCAAATACTTTAGAAGGCCAAAAGCAATACTTAGAATTATATTTTGCTACAGATGTACTTTTTTGACCAATCTGCATTTTAAGCTTTACTGTTGTCTGCAAAAAAACCCCAAAAAAGTAGTTTTGTGTTGAACAGGCAGTTGGGAAAACTCCTTCAGCAGGCTGTGGTATTACCCCTCATAAAAGAGGAAAGTTTTCTTCTTTACAACAACAAAGATTTCTCTTCCACTGTAAAACTTAAGTTGTTCTGAAAATGGCCATCCTGTTTAAACTTTCTAGATTTATACTGCAATCTAAGAGCATGCCTTCCCCAGTTCTCTTGCTCTGGCCTCTTTTAACTGCATTAATATTAAGACAATTGTAAAACCCTGTGATCTAGGAAGAAATAAGACTGTTCCCTCTGTAGTATTTGTGGCAAGGAAACCATGCTGGAGATTATGGCTGCTTTCTGAGAAACTGATTTTAACAATAGCATGCCAGAGCTTCAGAGCAGTAACATGCCAATGGCTACGGCAGCCTCTGCATGTGCACTGTAACCTATTCAGATTCCTCGGCTCTTTGGAAACTGAGTAATGCCAGAAAAATGTCCATGCTCCTTATTTGCTAACATCCAGACTGTAGCATTTTAAAACAAACTAAATCAAAGGAGATTTTGTCTCCATTTGTATCTAAGGTTAAGGGTGGCCTTAACTGTGAGCACTAGTGTTGCTGTAACAGAAGCCCACCAGTAGTGCTTATATTCACGATAAGCCAAAGGATCTCTGCCCAAGTATGGTTTCTGTGTACTTATGCATGTTGAGAAGAGTGTCAGAGATGTGGATCCATGGCCAAGCACAGACGTGGCTGTGACAGACCATCAAATGGGGTCTGTAAAGCTTCCTCGCTTTAAGTGCCATGCAAAAGAAACTGTTCTGTCCTCATCCATGGGGCAGTAAATTCTATTCTGCCATTACAACTGATAAGCCCTAGCTTTGAAAAGATGTTTAAGTGCATAAATGAAGCAAATGCAGCTCCTCAGCTTCATAAATGATAGGTAAATCATAAATAGTGCCATAGCCACTTCATGTTCAGAGGAGTTATATCATCTCTAATGCCACTGTCTGAACCTTTGTTCAGTAAGGACTTTCCCTGGCATCTGCTAGTAAAATGTGTCCTTTTCCTAAGGAAGCACATTAAGCAGCATATTATCCAGTTGCTCTTTCCAGAAGCAGTGTATACGCATTTAAAGACCTTTTCTGTTTCATTTGGGATCATGAACCTCACCTAATGGGGAGGAAATGGGAGGGTCCTCCTGGAAGGTAACCACCAGCTCTAAAGTTGTGTCCTTTCAGTCATTGCAGGGACTGACACTGGAGGTATTTCTAAGGTCAAGTCCTAAAATTTCCAGGGTGACTTTATTGCCATCACTTGAATGACTGCACATTTGTGTCACTGCAGGCAGATGAGATCAGAATCTGGACCTCTGCCTATGAAATACAGCAGGGAATTGAGGAAAATCTGTGTTAAATATAGAATAAGTTAACGGCCATTAGTTCTGGTTATGTCATCATAAATCAGGGAGTAAGCCACGGGTAGAATCTGATAATTCACAAGCAGCACATCTGTAAATTAATTAGCAACTTCCCCCAATGAAGGCAAAGGGAATGATCTAAGTCCCATGACTCACTGGGATTTTATTCTCGTTTCTAATACACTGTTTCCAGTGATGAGTGCCTGGCAAGAGCACAGCATCCACCTGGGAAGCAGAGTGCAGTGAAGACCTGCTTCTTCCTTTCCCCAGTAGAAAGGTAGGCTGAGGACATGGGCATGCAAAAATTCACTGGAGTCTAAAGGAAATGCCCAGTTACATTTCTAGCTCCCGGAAAAATGAAGAGTATTGACTGTGTGTGCAGGCCAATGACTGTTTTGCTCTTACTATACTTGAAGCTATTAAGCTAAAAATAACAGTTCAAAAAGCTGTTCCTTAAGCAGACTAAGTTTTCTGGCCTCAGGCATAACCAGGAAGAGCACTGGAATGCACATCCTGAATTGCAACCTTCCTTCTACAGACAGCTTTGACTCCAGAGTAAGAAGAGACATGTAGTCCCCACTACTAAGAAATACCTCTCCAGGACTGAACTAAGTATTAGAAAAACAGTTAGAATGTTGTCTTGTAAGTCCTCGCACTTGAACCTATTTTTGCTACAAACTGTCTCTCCAAGACCGTATTTACCATTATTATTCCTGCTGCTCTTGAACTCTGAGCGTGATTCCCTCTTGGGATGTGTAGTGGCACTCTCATGGAGTGAGACTGCATCTTCCAGCCTGGACACGCTTGCTGGGGCTGGAGCTGTGCACCAGCCTCCTCGTGCATCCCAGGAAGGTCTCTTTTCAAGGCAGCTGAAAGAAAGGGCTAGTTAGGGCAGAGAAAGAAAACAGAGCATGTGTTACCATCCTTTTCAGAAAGCATTTTTATCTGCATTGTCCAAGGTGTGTCTCAGTTTAAAACTGCCTCCCCTCCACTCCAAAAAATCCCACAACAAACTCTTTGGATTCGCTGAACCTGACACAGTCCAGCAGCTAGCAGAGTGGTAGCACGGAGGACATAGGAGCAGAGCATGCCTTAGAGACAGCCCTACTCCTCAGAACCCAGGTTCAGACAGAAGATTCTTCACCTAGTGTAATGCTTTGCTGTCCCTCCTAGTACTGACCCTGAGCTCTCTGTCATGATGGACTTTGAAGGAACAGTGTCCTTCAGGTTTGCAACTGTGTCTAACTTTATGAAGCTGTCATCTTCTTGGGCTTGTATCTGTGTGTCAAATAGGTGTGTCATGGAAACAGAAAGTTTACATGTCAGCCTGAGCTGAAACAACCAGAAAAGCCTCTGCTTTGATTGAAGATAACTGCAGATGAGTCTTCGACCAAAGTGATCTTCTCCATACATGTATAATTTGGTTATTTGATGGTCTCCATACACACAGAGACTGCATAACAAGTACTAAAAGTGTGTCCTTTTCTAATAGTATAATAAATTCAATTTTAACTGCCATATATTCAAATTAGTGTATTCACTGCACTCAAGTTTAAATATCTGTGAAGGTTCTGCTGTGTTTTGGGATTTTTTGGTTGGGGTTTTTTTTTTTTCCCCTCTAAGGGAAGAACACTTCCTCCAGCTTTCACAACTCTTTTGTGCCTTTGACTGAGCATCCTGAATGGGCTGTATAAATCTCACTTGCAACTCCCAAGTGCCTACAAATACTTTCTTAAGTGGAATATTAATAGTATGTTATCTTTCAAGGCCTCTTTACTTGAAGGTTAGCAGAATATTTTGCTGACATAAACTTATCTTTGTTTTCACGAAACTAGGAAAAAGAAAAGGGAAATTTTGTCGGCCCACAAAGACAGAAGGCCAAGTTTATAGTTGTCTAACAGAGATTGCTCTCCAACATTTTCATTTGCAGTTGGGTGGTGACTACCAGGGTTAACTGTGGCTAATGGGGCAGTGGGAAAATCGAAGGCTCTGTTCTGCTGTCTGCTAATAGTTCTGTTTTGTAGGGACACAGACGCTGTGCCATCTCCTTACTGATAGATATTTTTTCCTACCATTCAAATAATCTGAATTCCAAACTCCAAAGTTAGATAATTCTGTAGTTCTGCTCACTGCCATTGGTCATCTACTTAGGAATGAACCCCTTTAGCCAGCCTTCTACCACTCTGAATATTTTGGATATGTTGGAAATATTCTGATTATACAAGCAGAATCAGATATGGCTAGTTATGGATAACGATATGTGGATAGCATAATGCATGGGTTATGTAGAGCATGCAGTTGTAGCTGGTGGTTGGTATTTTTAAAACAAATAATGAAAACTGTATTTAACTACTAGAAAATGTACATACATTTGATTGGATATTTAGTATGATGCTCTTCCATTTGTCTGGGTCCACGGTGCTATTAGTCTATGTTAAAAGGACTTCATATTTGTTTGCCATTTTGCAAGAGATGGGTTAAAGGCAAAATAGCCTGGCTAACCCAATCTGCTTTTTACCACCTGTAGGTTTAGGTTTCCATACGCATTCTTTTAGTCTTGTAAAAGTTGGGGGGATAGCAGGAGTAAAATTGAATAGAGAATGCTTTTAAAGGGAATGTCATTTCAGTATATAAAAATTTAAAAGTGTTGCTTCAGCTAAAGGTTTTGGAGTTTTGTGGTGGGTTTTGTTTTCTTTCTTGTTTTGGCATTTTAAGAGTTTTAGTTAACGTGCTGTAAAGTTCCTCCTATGTCAGAATAAGATATTCTACCTCAGGAGTTAAACTCTGTAGGTTTCACAGTGCAGATGTAATTTAATTATTCTCAATTTCCAGTAAAACTAAACCCCCCTCTACTTCCATGTTCTCCCTGCTGCAGCATTGTAACTGTAGCACAACAGGGCTCGGAGCCACCTGGTCTAGTGGAAGGTGTCCCTGCATGTGGCAGGGGGTTGGAACCAAATGAGGTCCCTTCCAACCTCAACCAGTCTGTGATACTGTGAAGGTGTATCTGGCAGAAAAATAGTAAGTCTAGAAACCACTGTGTTGGCTGTCATGCCGCATTTTCTGTTCTGATACTTTAATGTTGATATGAGGAACTTTACGTTAGAGAAGCTACTCCAGATGAGATGGTTTCCATGCAGTACACAAGTTAACACCATGCACAAGTTAATACTGTGCTGTGCAAGAGGAAAGTAATGCTCCATGAGAAAAAACGCCTCCCTCTCAGCCCAAAAATTGGCTGTTTCAGGAAATATTACTCAGAGCTGTGGGGAGCAGGGTGAACTTTTAAGATTATACTGAGCTTTCCAGTGCTAGAATCCATCAGCTCTTAAGAAAGAAGAGATGGAAGCTTTCCTGTGGGAGGGTTGCTGGCCAGGCTGGCTACTAGTAGGGACCAACCCGAGATCCTGCAGCCTGCTGAAGTGCAGTCATGATAGAGATTTCTCCAAGTGGCTCTGAAGAATTAATGTTTCACAAAATCTGAAGTTGTTCCTGCCATGATGACTCAGACAGGTCAAACCTGCGCATTTCCTTCTGTTTAGCCTAATTGTGCATGAACATGCGTTTTTGCTGGCTTCGGTGTCATTCAGGGCTGGGGTGAAGTTGTATTTTACAACTGCAGCACATTCATACTTGAACCCAGATTTCTTACAATGATAGTACTTTGAAAGGGGGCGTTTCTCGCATGTACCACAGCCTCGCCAGAATGGAGGGTTTGGGATCTGGGACTGTTCTGTGGCTGAAAACAAATCCGGTACATTCATACCTTCCAGATGTTCATGTCGATTTCGGAAACACTTAAACCAATAGATATTTCGGGGGGATTGACAACGACCACCTAGCTTTGGGCAGGAAGGAAAGAGACGTGGGACTCACCGGCGGAAAGGGTTGCCTTGTGCCCTGGGGGGGCGGGAAGGGTGGTGTCCGCCGCCGAGCTGCGGGGAGGATCGAGAGGAAACGCGGGGAGAGGCCGAGTAGGAGGAAAGGGAAAAGAAGGCGAGGGCAGGGGCTGGGTTTCCAGGGGGGGGCAAACAGGGGGACACCGGGCCGTCAGCCCGCGGGCCGGGAGCTGCAGGGGGAGGTTTGGGAGGGGAGAGGAGGGCGGGAGGAGACGGGAGGGAGGGAGCGGCAGAGCAGCGCCGGAGGGGGCGGGCGGAGGGAGGTGGCACGTCCCATCCGTCCGGGCCGGACCCGTCCCGTCCCGTCCCGCCTCGCTCCGCCGCCGCGGTGCGCCGGGGCGCCCTGGCTCGCCCCGCCATGGTCACCGGCCGCGGGACGGGCAGGCAGCGGCGCCCCGGCGCGGGACCTGGGCGGGCCGAGGATGCTGTGACCCCTGGCGCGGCCCTGCCCACCCGGCCGGCAGCGGCTCCAGCACCGGGCACCGGGCGGCAGCGCCTGAAGTTGCTGAAGATGGTGGTGGCCAAGACGAGCGGCGGAGCTCCTCCCCTTGGCCCTGCCCGGCAGGACCCCTGAGGGTCCCTGCCGCACCTCAGCATCTGGCTCTGTTTGTGGGAGGTTTTGGTTTTCTTTTTATGGTTATTATTGTTTTTCTGTGGTGTGTGGCTCTCGCTGCAGCCGAGGTGGATGGCCCGCGGTGGGTGCAGCTGGCCTCACTGCCTCTGCAAGGGCAAGATGGTGGTGGTGGGGGTGCTGGCCGGGCTCTCGGTGCTCAGCATCCTCACCTACGGCTACCTGGCCTGGGACAGCCTTGGACTTGGCCCCGGAGGGACGGAGGCAGCGAGGGCTGGGATGGGTGAGGAGCCAGGGGTCAGCTCCCCCAGCTCGCAGCCACACATCATCTTCATCCTGGCTGATGATCAGGGCTTCAGAGACGTGGGATACCATGGATCCGAGATCAGGACACCCACTCTGGACAAGCTAGCTGCTGAAGGGGTTAAACTGGAGAACTATTATGTTCAGCCGATGTGCACACCGTCCAGAAGTCAATTTATCACTGGAAAGTAAGTTTACTGCTACCTCATCATTCGCCTCACCAGCTTAAACACTGTCCCTGTTGAAACGAGCACAAGTTGAACCTGGTGAGGTCCACCTCTGTTTTATCCTATTGGCAGAGCCGTGCCTTTTTGATCTGCTTTAAAACCTTGAGCAAAATGGACTTTCTAATGTGTTTGAAGTTGTGAAAGAGAAGCTCATGCTCTGTGAGGTGGTGAGGATTCAGCACTGTGTGCTACCCCTGCAGTGTACTGTCCTACAGTTACTGCCTCGCTAACATACGTGCTAGTTGTCAAGTAGTGTTGCAAGTACTGGGAAGTGATCAGCTTGGATTTTCTGTGCCATTTCACAGTGACTTGCAGGAGGAGTCCGTGTTAGGGAACTGAAAAAGTTATGTATCCTCCCATGTGTTCATTGCAGCCAGCTCATTGGCTCACAGGTCCCATGAGGGTTGACTTGCAGCGAGTTTTCTCTGAGGGCTGTACTGAATGTATGAGGTGGTTCCTCAGTGTTAGAGGTGGATGAGTGCCAGGAATCCAGACTCTGTTAGGATTCCCCATGCTGCAGCATCGCTCTTGTCATGGTGTGGTTGCTGCTTTGCAAACAATTGGAAACTTTTCTCTGAAGCCACTAAACAAGGTGCCTTGCCAAAATGCTAACAGCAGTGGGCTGGTACTGTGTGTTCTTTGCCCTCTCTGGTAAATTGTGGCTTATTGTGGTCTGTAAAGTAAATAACTAATTCCCCAGCCTAAGTGTCTTCTTTCATGTGATGGTTAATAAGGATTAAGGCGGGGGGAGCATGTATTTCAGCTGTAGGAATGGTTCCCAAATAACTCCAAGTGTGGACACATTTACTCTGGAACAAACCCACCTTGTTTCTGTTTAGCTTAACTCACTTTGACAGGAACAGGGAACTCTTTTAAGAGCAAAAGAAAATGAGAGGGGAACAGTTACTTTGTTTATTTCCTCCTTTCCTTAAGTATAAACAGGAACACAGCAATGTTAATGCTGCTAGTAGAAGAAACACATGCTTAAATAAAACAAGCAACTGGCCTCGTGTCTTGCATCTCCATACGGCAGAGTTGGAGATAAATTCTGGTCTCAGTCTAGTTCCCAGATTTCTGGCCCATGGAAAGTTGCATGGAGAGCTGACATGTTACCTAGAGCAAGGCTTCCCCTCACAGTTTTTCAGATTTTTTTTTTTACCTTCTTTTCTTTTTCCTTTGTGTGGACCATTTCTTATTTTGAGACACCTACTCACTCTTTCATCAGAACATAGTGGCCCTGAGCAATTGAAGTAGCAGCTTACAAGGGCAATGTGTATCAGGATAGTGCTTAATGCAGCTTGGTTGTCTTTAAAGCTATGCAGCGGTTGGGAGGAAGGAACTTCACTAGCAGCATGTAGCCAGCCAGCTTTCTGAGGACGGTGGTTTGGGAACCAGGGCTTCACAAAGGGAATGTCATGTTACCCAATAATGACTCATGCAGCAGCTGGAGGAACAGGATTACTCAGTTCCAGGGGAACCAGGGTGCTGCTTTGGTTCTTGAGAGACTGCAGGGGTTGTCTGAGCAAGAAAAACAAAAGTAAAGTAAGGAATAACAGTAACTCAGTTTAGCTGTTTTAATCCTTTGGTAAATAATGAGCAGGTTGTGTGTAAACATATAGTAAAAGGTAGGCATGTTCAGAGGAACCCTGCCATTGGCTCATCAGGCAGAAATCTGCCTGCTTTGGTTTTGGACCCTTTTATAGGAAAAGAAGAAATTTGCTTATTCTTTGTTATTATTTTCTTAGTTTGCTGGTCTAACTAAACCCCTTAGAACATTTTTTTCATGTTCTACTTTTCGGAGAAAGGAGCTGCAGAGGAAAAGAGCTGCCTCACGTGACTAAGAAATAAGGAAGGGAATGGTGAGGGAGTTAATAGGCTTGGGCAGAGTATTAACATGACAAGTTCAGAGGATACTATTACATATTCTGACTGAAGATAAATGCTAGTAACAACTGCTTTTAATGCTTTCTTAGTAGAGGCACCTTAATTAAAATGGCAGGACTCAGAAACTGCTAAGCCAGGAGAAGTGCTGTTATTTCTCAGATTCCAAGATGCGTCAGTTCAAGGCTAGAAGCATGCTCGTCCACAGAAGGATCACCTGGATGCTTCATGCCTCCCAATACACGTACCACACATAACCATGTTCCAAACATTACCTTATTGATCTATGAAAAACAGAGGGGCTTGTGTAAACTGGACTTATTAGGAAGCACTGACTCACCTTGCCAAGTGGAAGTTAAACTTGAGGCTTCAAATTCTTCACAGGTCTCCAGACAGGCCCTCCAAGGCTTAAGTTAGTAAAGAGACCCTTTTGGTAGCTGTCCCATACTAGTGAATGAGCACAAGGAAGGAGGTTGGAGGTGAACGTGCTAGAAGGAAGAGGTAGAATTAGCTCTTCTTTCCCCTTCATACTGTACCACAGTGTAACTGTTGGTGAGCCTGTCTTTCTGACCACTTCTGTCTGATTTCACATGAGCTGTACTTGAGGCTTTGGCTAAACACACACTTTAATTTCTTGCTTTCCCCCCCCATTACCTCCTTCCCCATTCACTCCGTCAGAAACAGCTGCTTTCAAGCTAATAGTAAAGTTTGGCTTCTGCAGCTTTATATTTTGGGCTTTATTTATGGGTGTGGGAAGGGGATTGCAGCTGAGCTGAATCTTGGGAACAGAGAAGAGAAGTGTGAGCCAGTGGGCCGAGTGCCACATGTGATGTGCTCTGCTCTGCTCTGCTCTGCTCTGCTCTGCTCTCCCGGCTGCTGCGCTGGGGCCAGTGTGGGGAGGTGAGTGAGCCAGCTCAAGGGAAACAGCTCAGCCCCTGCTCCAAAGCTGCACAACTGCAATGATAGAAGGGACAGGGGCTCCAGCTTGTGGTGCTTCTGAGACTGCTGCAGTTCCTGCCTCAGCTTCCACGGCTGGAGCCCAAATTTGATCAGTGGGTTTGTGGGCTCATCCCTAAGTGTTGCTTCAGGCTGGTTTGAGCAGAGTAGTGCCCTGCATGTACTCATGAGGTGATTGGCCTGCTGATAAATTGTAGAAGTATGTTGGTATATTTGGCTTTTATTTTTCCCCTCTCCCAAAGGCTCAGTCAACATGAGTAGTCATCCAGATGACTTGTGTTGCGCGACACTTTTTCTGCTCTTGCTTTCTCCTTGGAAGTATTAGGCATTCCTCAATAAACTAAATAATTACACTTGCTGAGTTAGGTGAGAAGTGTGTGTACACACTGTGTCTGCCTGTGTGTACATCAGCCATGCAGGAGTATCCTTAAGACACAGGGAGACATGGACGTGGTACAGAACACATCTAAAATAAAGGCTACTTTTTAACTCATCCATGAAAGAAATTGAAAATAAACACATTTCTGGTTTTTATGTTATTATAATTTAAATGGAAGAAAATAAAAAAATAGTGGCTTAGGCTTAAGGTCTTCTAATTATCCCAACTAGGTAAAGGGTTAAGAACATACAAGGATGCTCAGCTTGCACCTGTCAGCTCACTGCCCAAGCATTTAGTGAGTTAGCTGTTTTATCTATGTGCTTAATTACTTGATGATTTTTCACTGCGTGTATTATTTCAGAGACTAGTTAGGTAGCATGGGTTAAGATCTTGATTTATGGAACAATACAGGCCATGTAACGTATGAAGAAAATCTAAGATATTTATGTGAAGGTTTCTTCATGTGCATGTAGGAAAGTGGATTGAGATGAGGTAGAGAGTAGAAGACTGATTTATGTTTGCATGTGGTGTTGATTATTTAGATAGTTTGCTAACTTGTGTTATCATGAAGAGTCATCTTTTTTTTTAAATGAAGAGTTCTTGAAGAACAATCAGTGTGGGGACAGTTTCCCAAAGTTTTTAAAGAAAAATTATGGTCAAGTAGTATTATTTTGAGCTGGTGAGACAAAGACTATAAGCTTAGGTGAATATCTGTTGAGGTAGCTGACCCAATTCTGTGGAGGGTATTATGCAATGGAGTTATATTTGTTGGAGTAATACTTAATTTAGGAAAGGAATTTGAGAAGTAAGATTTACTGGTAAAAAGGAATGTAGACATAATATGGCATAAATGGTTTTGGTGTGGAAGCAGGCAGTGGACATCTGCTTCCTCTGGTAGGCTTCCAGTTTTCTGCTGACCATCAGACTTGTAACCTTAAGGCCTTGATGTGTCCTGGAATCCCTTTGGGACACAGGAAGGTTGCTGACCGCTGCAAAAGTAGGGATCTATCTCTCTGTTTGTAGAAACCGATGCGTAGGTAGGGTGACAGATCACTAAGGAACCTCAGCTCTCTTTTACAGTGAACAGTTATGAATCATGGAATCCTACACTAATCCTAAGATTGAGCTTTGCATGATGAATGGAATGTGGAGATGGAGGATGGGGAGAAATGTTGAAGACTTGGGGAAGTAAATACTGTTTTCACTGGGATAAAATGAAACATGAGAATTTGCTCCTCCAAAACAGACAAAAATAGATTGTATAATCAGTAAGCATAATCAAAGTGTTATTTTAATATAAGTAATTATATCTGTTGCCTAATTATAAACATAAATATTACACACATAAATATTACGCATTTATAAATGCATATAGCTGGTTAGTATGTATTCTCTTGTAGGCATCCCTGTATATCAATACATAGTCCACCTTTGAAAATGATGATGTCTCAGCACACTAAGAGTGATTTTGGCAAAAGGAAATAGAATAGAGGAGAGTTTAAAGTTCTCTGAATTGAAAGCAATGTAGCTAACTTGAAAACAAAAGCACTGTATTTGGGGGTTTCAGACTTGTAAGCCTTCGCTTTCACTGCCTCCTGGGTGCATAATGGTCACAACTATAGTCTCAGCAGTCTGGTTGCTCTGAGAAGAAACCAGTACAATGGTGTGTGACTCGGAAGCTCACTTCTGTGCTCTGAGTTGGAATGAAGGGTCACAGAGGCTTGATGGGAATACTGGGGAATGTATGTAGCACTCCATTATTTACATTCCCTATTCTGTAGTTCACCAAATACGAAGGACTGGAGAATATCAGCCTTAAGTGTCGAGAGGTGGTCTGATACTTTATCTGCTCTGAAGTAAAGAGACTTGGCAGTGATCAGTCTGGAGTTTAATTTTGGTCAGTGTTTCCATTAAGAACCTGAATGATTAAATAAGATGTTCTGATTAAATATGTCACTAAGATACGAAGAACTGCCAGCATTAAGGGACTGTAGTGATAATGAAAATCTTCTTGGCAAATTAAAAAAATGACCTGAAAAAGCAGAATTAAAGTCAGCAGTCGTAGATAGCAGATCTATGCTGAAGCAGGAATAGCTTTACAAGCCAGAGGATGGTGCACAACTGCTTAGACAGCATTTCTGTAGAAAAGTGGCCGTAATCGTAGTGATTCATGCATGGAATATAAAGTCAACAATGTCATGCAGTTACAAAGAAGGTGAACATCAAACCAGTTTGCATAAATACAGCAACGTAGTAGATAAGTGAAGCAGCTCTCCCGCTCTATAGCTGGGAGCACTTGTGCCCAAACTTGGGCATCACTCTCCTAGAGGGCAATAGTGTCCAGATGAGGGTGATCAGATATCTTAGAAGGATAACTGTGGAGAAACAATCAGAAGAAACTGAGTTGTTTAGTCTCAAAAAGAGAAAAATGAGGAGTGTTTTGGGTTCGGCTTCCCCCCCCCCCCCGCCCCGCCCCAACCCACCCCGCAGAGTCTCATGTTACACCGGGAAAGAGAGAAAAGCTGGGGGAGGGGAGACAGGGCACCTGACCCGGGCTGACCAATGAGGTTATTCCATACCACAGCACGTCATGCCCAGGAGGTAGGATTGGGGGGTTGGGCTCTCGCGGCACGCGGTGGGGGGACCAGCACGCGGTCTCGGGAGCGGCACGTGGTCTGGGGAGCGGCACGCGGTCTCTCGGCTCGTTCGGGCGGCGGAACGGTTGTATCCTCTCCCTTTGTATTTACTTTGTCATCATTATTGTTATTGGTGGTGGCAGTAGTGATTTGTATTGTATCTCAGTTACTGGACTGTTCTTATCTCAACCCGTGGGAGTTACATTTTCTTTGGTTCTTCTCTCCATTTCCCCCCCATCGGAGTGGGGGAGGGGGGCAGAAAAGGAGGGAGAAGGGAAATTTACGGCTTAAACCAGGGACAGTTTTGGCGCCCAACATGGGCCACTTAAGGGTTGAGATAAAGACAAAATAGCCACTCGTCACAATGCTGATTTATTGGCTCTCAAAGTTGTTGCTGTGGTTCTCACAGGTTCAGTGTATGATACTTTACCTACAGCCGGTTCTCCTTATCTTAACGTTTTTCAGATCTGGGTTTTGAGTTAAGATTCTTGTTACATTATACAGTATTGCACGGATTGTTAATACAATAGATTTAGTGATCGTGAAACTGACCCGGTTTGTGTTTCCAGTGTGGCCACCAACTCTATATTTTGGGAGGTATATAATGGAAGTTCTTAGCAATTACACATCTCTTTTCACCTCCTCGGGTGGTCAGCCTGTGAAGGAGACATTCTTTTGTGCTCCCAGCGCCCCTACCAGACCGTTTACAACACTGTTTGAGAATTCTGAAGGTTTTGAATGGCCTTTAGATACCCTTGAGATCTGCCTGCTGGTGGTGACGGGAATTATCATGTTGGCACACATACTGAATATGTTGTACTCACAACTATTTAGTCTGGTCCGGAGAGTTAAGCAGAGTGGGGTGTGGGCCATGTCTGGGGTTAGACCACAATCCAGGATGGCCGAGAGATTTTCCCCAAGGCTGGACAGTCATGAGTGGCAGGGTGTGTGGGATAGTATGGGCAAGTATCTAGGCCAGTGGGCCCCTCCAGTGCTTTGGAACTTCACCAATGAACAAATGCAAAACCCAGAAAAATTAGTAAAACATTTAAAGGAGGTGTGTGATCATTCTGGTCACACCAGAGATGGACAAATCATGGCAACGTGCTGGGGCTTGGCTTATGCTTACAGAACCTTGTTTAACACTGTCCAGCACCTTCAAAAGGAAAAAAAACGTCTCTGGATCTGAGGGCGGAGTAATGGACAGCGCAGTTAATCCAGCTCCAAGTACAGCACCTACATCACCACCAGCGACAGGTACAGCCATGACTCAAACCCCAGTGACAAGTACGGCAGCTACCCAAACCACAGTAATAATCACTGCAGCTAAACCAGAGGACCAACTCATACCAATATCGGTTGCCCCTGTACAGAAGAGGAAAAACAAAGAAGAGGCAGGAAAGATGAAACAAGATGAAGAAACGTCACCACCTGGGACAGCACAGTTATTACCACATGATGAAGAAGAAAAGGAAGAGGTGACTTCTTGATCCCGGACCTCAACCGAGCTACGGAATATGCAAAAAGATTTTTACCCGTCAGCCAGGGGAGCACATCATCACCTGGCTGCTCCAATGCTGGGATGATGGGGCCAACAGTCATGAACTAGAAGGTAGTGAAGCCAAACAGCTGGGATCACTTGCCAGGGAAGGGGGAATTGACAAAACAATTGCAAGAGAGAAAAAGTCCCTCAGCCTTTGGAAGCGGCTCTTGGCAGCTGTGAAAGATAGGTTTCCATACAAGGATGATGTTATGAGTTGTTTGGGAAAGTGGACTACTCTAGAGAAAGGCATCCAGTCTCTCAGAGAATCAGCCATTGTAGAGATGATCTGTATTACCAAGCCGAATGTTGGGGATATACCCATAGATCCAGATGAAGTCGAATGTACACGACCCATGTGGCGGAAATTTACACAAAATGCACCCCAATCATATGCCCATTCATTGGCAACAATAACCTGGAGTGACATAAGACCACCAACAGTGGATAAAATGATTTATAAACTCCGAGAGTTTGAAGATAATCTCACCCCTTCCATCATCTCAGCTGTGGAAAAACTGTCCCAGGACCTCAAACAACTGTGAGACGATCTATCCAGCTCCTCACGTATACCAACACACGTCTCAGCTATTAACAGAAGGCGTCCCACTGTTCGAGAGAGAAGATATAGAAGTTATACACCACGGGCCACCCTATGGTTTTACCTGCAGGATCATGGAGAAGATATGATGGAGTGGGATGGAAAGCCTACTTCAGTTTTGGAGGAGCGGGTGTGAGAACTGAAAAAGAGAGTAAAGGTCAAGTCTGATCACCCCATGAAGGCTGCGGCTTCGGTCTCTGGTGAGCAGGTTCCCAGATGGAGTGGAAGAGCAGATTTTACCTCAGCTCCTGTGATGAAGAAGAATAATCCATCTCTACAAGACGTGAGTGACCAATGTGATGACTACTAGAGGGGCCCCGCCTCCAGCCAGGTGGAGGTAGGGGACAATCGAACTTACTGGACTGTGTGGATCAGATGGCCTGGCACATCAGTCCCACAGAAGTATAAGGCTCTAGTAGATACTGGTGCACAGTGTACTCTGATGCCATCAAGCTGTCAAGGGGTGGAACCTATTTCTATTTCTGGAGTGACAGGAGGATCCCAAGAGTTGACTGTACTGGAGGCTGAAATCAGCCTGACTGGGAGGGAATGGCAAAAACACCCCATTGTGCCTGGTCCAGAGGCTCCATGTATCCTTGGCGTAGATTACCTCAGGAGAGGGTACTTCAAAGACCCAAAAGGGCACCGATGGGCTTTCGGTATTGCTGCTTTGGAGACAGAGGAAGTGGAGCAGCTGTCCACCTTGCCTGGTTTCTCAGAGGATCCTTCTGCTGTGGGGTTGCTGAAGGTCGAAGAACAACAAGTGCCAATCGCGACCGCAACAGTGCACCGGCGGCAATATTGCACCAACCGAGACTCCCTGATTCCCATCCATAAGCTGACCTGTAGATTAGAGAGTCAAGGAGTGATCAGTAGGACCCACTCACCCTTTAATAGCCCCATATGGCCAGTGCGAAAGTCTAATGGAGAGTGGAGACTGGCTATCGTGGCCTGAGCGAAGTTACCCGATCCTTGAGTGCTGCCGTACCGGACATGCTAGAGCTTCAGTATGAACTGGAGTCAAAGGCAGCCAAGTGGTATGCCACGATTGACATTGCCAAAGCATTTTTCTCAATTCCTCTGGCAGCAGAGTGCAGGCCACAGTTTGCTTTTACTTGGAGGGGTATCCAGTACACTTGGAACCGACTGCTCCAGGGGTAGAAACACAGCCCTACCATCTGCCATGGACTGATCCAGACTGCACTGGAACAGGGGCAAGCTCCAGAACATCTGCAATACATTGATGACATTATTGTGTGGGGTGGCACAGCAGAAGAAGTCTTTGAGAAAGGGAGGAAAATAATCCAAATCCTGCTGACAGCCGGTTTTGCCATGAAATGGAGTAAGGTCAAGGGACGTGCACAGGAGATTCAATTTTGGGGAATAAAATGGCAAGATGGATGTTGCCAGATCCCCACAGATGTGATCAACAAGATAACAGCAATGTCTCCACCAACTAATAAGAAAGAAGCACAAGCTTTCTTGGGTGCTGTGGGGTTCTGGAAGATGCACATCCCGAATTACAGTTTGATTGTAAGCCCTCTCTATTATGTGACCTGGAAGAAAAATGATTTTAAATGGGGACCTGAGCAACAACAAGCCTTTGAGCAAATTAAACGTGAGATAGTTCGTGCAGTAGCCCTCGGACCAATCCGGACTGGGCCAGATGTTAAAAATGTACACCGCAGCCGGGGAGAATGGTCCTACCTGGAGCCTCTGGCAGAAAGCTCCAGAGGAGACTCAAGGTCGACCCCTCGGCTTTTGGAGTCGGGGATACAAAGGATCTGAGGCCAGCTACACTCCAACTGAAAAAGAGATATTGGCAGCCTATGAAGGGGTTCGAGCTGCTTCGGAAGTGATTGGCACTGAAGCACAGCTCCTCCTGGCACCCCGGTTGCCCGTGCTGGGCTGGATGCTCAAAGGCAGGGTCTCCTCTACACATCATGCAACTGATGCTACATGGAGTAAGTGGGCCGCATTAATTACACAACGAGCTCGAATAGGAAATCCCAGTCATCCGGGAATTCTAGAAGTCATCATGGACTGGTTAGAGGGCAAAGATTTTGGAAGGTCCCCAGAGGAGGAAGGAGTGATGCGTGCTGAAGAGGCCCGACCATATAATGAACTGTCAGAAAGTGAAAAGCAATATGCCTTGTTTACTGATGGGTCCTGTTGCATTGTGGGAATGCACCGTAGATGGAAGGCAGCAATATGGAGTCCTCGATGACAAGGTGCAGAAACTGCTGAGGGGGAGGGTGTATCGAGTCAGTTTGCAGAAGTGAAAGCCATCCAGCTGGCCTTGGACATTGCTGAACGAGAAAAATGGCCAGTACTTTATCTTTATACTGACTCATGGATGGTGGCAAATGCCCTGTGGGGGTGGTTGCAGCAATGGAAGCAGAGCAACTGGCAACGCAGAGGTGAACCCATCTGGGCTGCTGCACTGTGGCAAGATATCGCTGCCCAAGTGCAAAAGCTAGTGGTCAAGGTACGCCACATAGATGCCCATGTACCCAAGAGTGGGGCCACGGAGGAACACCAGAACAACCAACAAGTGGACCAAGCTGCTAAAATTGAAGTGGCTCAGATGGACTTAGATTGGCAACATAAGGGTGAATTATTTTTGGCCCGGTGGGCCCACAACACTTCAGGCCATCAGGGCAGAGATGCAACATACAGATGGGCTCGTGATCGAGGGGTGGACTTAACAATGGATACTATTGCCCAGGTTATTCATGACTGTGAAACATGTGCTGCAATTAAGCAGGCTATACAGTTAAAGCCTCTTTGGTATGGAGGACGATGGCTGAAGTACAAATATGGGGAGGCTTGGCAGATTGATTATATTACACACCCACCAACCCGCCAAGGCAAGCGTCATGTGCTTACCATGGTGGAAGCAACCACCGGATGGTTGGAAACATACGCTGTGCCCCACGCCACTGCCCGAAACACTATCCTGGGCCTTGAGAAACAGATTTTGTGGCAACACGGCACACCAGAGAGAATTGAGTCAGACAATGGGACTCATTTCCGGAACAGCCTGATAGACGCTTGGGCCAAAGAGCATGGCATTGAATGGGTATATCACATCCCCTACCATGCACCAGCCTCTGGGAAAATTGAACAGTACAATGGGCTATTAAAAACTACACTGAGAGCAATGGGTGGTGGGACTTTCAAACATTGGAATTCATACTTACCAAAAACCACCTGGTTGGTCACCACCAGAGGATCTGCCAGCAAGGCTGGCCCATCCCTGTCAGAACTTTTACATACTGTAGAAGGGGAAAAAGTTCCTGTGGTGCACATAAAGAATTTGCTGGGGAAGACAGTCTGGGTTATTCCTGCTTCAGGTAAAGGCAAACCCACTTGTGGGATTGCTTTTGGTCAGGGACCCGGATATACTTGGTGGGTAATGCGGGAAGATGGGGAAGTCCGATGTGTACCTCAAGGGGATTTGATTTTAGGAGAAAACAGCCAATGAACTCAATTGCATGCTGTTGCTTGTTATGTAATGTGTTTCTTTATAGCCCATCAACTAGATGTCTTCAAGTCATCCGTGACTGACCCTCAGACCATCATCCCAACAAAGAACGAACTTTGATGAAACCAGACGAGTTCTGCAGTAAAGGAACAATCAGCATCAGCAGGCAGCGATCCAACACTGCACACAGCCTCCCCTGCTCTGAAAGACTGTTACAAAAGGTGGAGCCTGACATCAGGGACTGGATGGACTCAGCAGCTTCATAGGGATTGGCCCAGGCACTACGGGATTATATCTCTCCATCTGTGTGTGTGTGTGGATGTGTATATATATATATATATATATATGGGATGATATTTTGAAAATGTGGGATCTGAGCATGATGTGAATGGTATGGAATAAGGGGTGGATTGTTGTGGGTTCGACTTCCCCCCCCTCCCGCAGAGTCGCAGAGTGTCATGTTACACCGGGAAAGAGAGAAAAGCTGGGGGAGGGGAGACAGGGCACCTGTCCCGGGCTGACCAATGAGGTTATTCCATACCACAGAGCGTCATGCCCAGGAGGTGGGATTGGGGGGTTGGGCTCTCGCGCCACGCGGTCTCGGGAGCGGCACGTGGTCTGGGGAGCGGCGCTCGGTCTCTCGGCTCGTTCGGGCGGCGATACGGTTGTATCCTCTCCCTTTGTATTTACTTTGTCATTATTATTGTTGGTGGTGGTGGCAGTAGTGATTTGTATTGTATCTCAGTTACTGGACTGTTCTTATCTCAACCCGTGAGAGTTACATTTTCTTTGGTTCTTCTCCCCATTTCCCCCCCATCGGAGTGGGGGAGGGGGGGGGCGGAAAAGGAGGGAGAAGGGAAATTTACGGCTTAAACCAGGACAAGGAGGAACCTGATGAGTCCTCATTATTTTAAGACCTATGCAAAGAGAAAGAGAATAACGTGTTTTCAGTGTCATGATTGTTGGTGCAAGAATGAGTGGCTTTCTTGAGCAAGGAGAAGCTTCAGGTTGGAGAATAAGGAAAACTTTAAAATGCTGAAGGTTGTGAAACACTGGAATAGCTGTCTTTAGGAAGTTGCTGTGTTTCTTCATTGGCAGTTCTTAAGAACAGACGAGACAAATATGTCAGGATTGACATAATGCTGTTGAATCTGTCTTGGGGAAAAGGGTTGAACTGGATGGCTATTCTTCCAGCTCAGATTCATCTGTGGCTCATTTGGAGTACATATTAACTACAGAAGGCATTCTGAAGCAGTATATTTGTAAAACACTTTTCAATGCTAGAAATTATTTCAGTGTTCATTCCAAAAGAAAAGAGTCTGTGGAA
This sequence comes from Myiopsitta monachus, assembly GCA_017639245.1. Classification (NCBI taxonomy): domain Eukaryota; kingdom Metazoa; phylum Chordata; class Aves; order Psittaciformes; family Psittacidae; genus Myiopsitta; species Myiopsitta monachus. The sequence continues at coordinate 49,388,238 of CM029917.1, forward strand.
GCTTGGCCAAGATGATCAACTTAGATGGGACTTAAAATCTGAGCAAATTGAATTCATGTTTTCACTTAAATACATTCTCTAGAAAGATTTGCCACATTTATGAACTATTTTATTTCACTGTCCTGGGTTCAGCAGTAGCAGTCATTTTTCTCCTTCTTAGTAGCCAGTGCAATGCTGTATTTTTGACTTTCAGCCTGGGTACAGCACTGATAACACCAATATTTTTAGTTAACTGCTCAAATGTTTAGTCTGACCAAGGACTTTCTGAGCCTCATGCTCTGCCAGGGAGGAGAGGAAGCTGGGAGGAAGCAGAAGCAGGACACCTGACCCAAATTAGCCAAAGAGGTATTCCATACCACAGCACGTCATGCCCAGGATGTAAAAACAGGGGGCAGGGACCCAGAACGGGTAGATCACTGCTTGGGTCCGGCTGGGTGTCAGTCTGCGGGTGGTGAGCGGTTGTATTCTCTTCGCTTGTTATTTCCCTTATAAATTATTGGTGGTAGCCACAGTGGTTTGTGTTATACCTTAGTTACTGGACTGTTTTTATCTCAACCCGTGGGAATTACATTCTTTCGATTCTCCTCCCCATCCCTCTGGGAGCAGGGGGGAGGAAGCAAGGGGGGGCGGGAGTGAGCGAGCTGATGCGTGATTGAGTTGTCAACTGGGCTTAAACCATGACATTCACTTTGTGGGGAGTTAATTTTTTTTTTCCTTATGTTGTGATTGGTGTGAATTTATTTGTATGGAAAATTTATAATTTGTTAATTTCTATTAAAAAACTGAAATGTTAATGTTTATTAATGGATACCAAGTCAGTGGATGTCAAGTTTGACACACTTGAGCAATTGCCTCTTCAGCACATGATGCTTCATGCTGCTTTTTTCATGTTCTACTCCAGACTGATAGTTCCTTGCAGCTTGAGGAGGTGGCAGTTGTTCGTTAATTCTTAGCTGTCTTTGAGGTTTCCTATTCCCTTGCATTTTTTTTTTGCCTTGTTTTGTATTGATCTGTAGTCAGATTTTCTATCCTGAGGAGAGTTTCCTTAGATTTAGAATGTATGCTTAAGAATAAATCTGGTAATTTCACCAGCCTTAATTCATTAGATTAATATAAATAGTACAAGGTAAATGAAGATTGTGCCTGTGAGTGATCCTGCATGGGATGTGTTTGCTTTCTATGTATCAATCAATAGTCTTTTTATAATAGCTGCCCAATTTATTAATTTTCTTACTTGAAAGCTAGTAGATGTGGCTGGTGACCTCAGCTTTTCTCTGTAATGTAAACTAGTAGGCTGAAATGCAGTGAAAATTAGTCTTGGGGTAGTGAGAAGCAATGCAGCATCTTTAGACTGAATACACTCCAATATACTCTTAACTCACAGATTGTGCCTCTCTGAATTTAATAAACTTTGTCAAAGCAATACTTATAATCACATTTTATGTACTTAGTTTGTCATGTATTATAGTTCAAAGAGTCATAGAAAACTGGGTTTGAGGGGACCTCTGGAGGTTGTCTAATTAGGTGTCCTGACACATTACACAGTAGGGATGCACTGACTTTATAAACTCTCTTTTATTGTTTATTTCCTCCTGGAAATAAGAAAATATTGCAAAGTATTCAAGAAATTGGAATCTAGACTATTGCTTGTTAGGCAATTTCATAGCTTTACCAGGTTGTCCATTTTAGTGAACTTAAGAAAACTCTTTTGGGAACTTTTTCCTGTTTCCATTAATCTCTTAAAAATAGTGTGGGGTTGTGTTTGTTTGGGGTTTTGCTTTGTTTTGTTTTTGTTTTTTTTTTTTCTTCTGTTCCAACTGATGAAATGAGTTCAGTGAATTTGTTAATGTCCATAGCATAATGGCAGCTCCTTCCTTACTGTTACATGTCCTATTTTCAAAAGACTTGAGAAAGTTATTCTAGTATGTTTGTTGATTTCTCTTAAAACAGAGTTTTTAACTTCTATACTTATTTACTACTATCCTGTCAAATCAACTCTGATTTGCAGTATGCTTCTAGGACTCACTGACGTGCAGGATGCTTTTCTTTAGTTTTCTCACCGCCTGATGCACAAGGTGAGGCTTTGAGAGCTGGGTTTCCTACTGTGCAGAAAGCAAGTCTAAGAGGAATCTCATCCCTGTCTTCAATTACCTCAGTGCGGGAAAAGAGAAGGCAGAAGCAGGTTCTTTCAGAGGTGCACAGCCAAAGGAAGAAAGGTCAGGCCCTGCTTGCATCAAGGCTAGGTCAGGCTGCTCAGAGAGATTGATAGGTCACTTCCAACTTAAAAGTATTTTATGCTTCTAATTTGTCACAATAAAATTCCTGGTGGATGGGAGGAAGGAGCAACTTTGTTCTCTGTTGTTTCTCCCCCTGTAGAAGCTCCCTAGGCAAAAAAAAAAAAGTATTTGGAGTGTTTGCCTGCTTGGTTTATGGCCCGTGTAACCTGACCACTCGCTCTCCTGAGCTGTTGTTATTGCATCCCTATTAAAGTCTTGTTTCTTTAAGAACACAACACACTGGTAAGAATATAACAGCACTAAACTTAGCATTGTGCCTCAAATTCTGAACTTTACCGCATCTGTGCAGGAAGTACCTACGTTAAAAAAGATAGACTTACATGTATCAGGGATGTTCTTCACTGAAGTGTTTATACAATTTATGAGATATATTTCTGTCTTCTTTCTTCTTCACTTTGTTGTTGCTGTTGCTGCAATATTGAATTAATTTTAACGGGAAGGTGAGAATTTGATCCTGTATGCAGTGCAGAAGGATAACAGTGATTTAGTTATTTTGTAACTATATGATTTGATCCTTTTACTTTGCAAAACCTTTAAGGCTTCATTTAAGATTATAAAGAATGAGCCTCTTATAAACTGAGGAGTATTTGGCCATCTTGGTCATACTAGGAATATATACTATAAGTGATGCAGTCTTAGGTGGTGATTAAGAGCTTAGGTAATACTTTTTGGCATTGTTACAGCCCTGTTGGGGCCTTATTCTGGTACAGATTTCATTTTATAACCTTTGGTAGTCATGTGGAGGTGAGGGTCATTCTTGAGCTGGAGCCACACACCTCTCCCAGGAGCTGGGGCCACTGCATGGTACAGCTGGACCACAGCACTGGGATAGAGGGTCCGTCCATCCATCCATCCATCCATCCATCCCCATGGAACGTCCATCCATCCCCTTGGAACAGGGTTCTGGAGGAGGAGGCTAGGATCAGAAGTAGATAGAGGAGGAAAAAAAAAAATGTAAGCAGTCAGTCAAATAACAAAGATCATCTGCCTGAGTACATGTGTTTGGAAACCCTCCCTGTAGGGTGAAGGCATGTAGCATCTCTCAGTGTTTTAAGGTTCTCTGTTGATTTGAATGCTTTGTATGTTTGCCACCTGACCCAATCCATGGTTTACAGATTGGGTTTCCATTGTTACCAGGTTCTGGTTTCATGTTCCTTGTATCAGTTTGAAATTTTGGGGCTGCTTTACCTGGTTGTGATGAGGCTTTGCAGAATGGATCTGGCCAGGGTTGAGCTTATTGCAGATCAGAGCAGAGCAGCAGGTTTTTAGGTTCCATTTGGAGAAGTCTAATATTTTCAAAGACACTTTCAGTAGAAATGCTTCTGCTTGCCTTAGCTCAGAGCTTTCTATACAGTACGTTATATTTCTGCCATGTAAAATGTTGGCTGTTTTCCACTGAGGAAATGTAGCTCAAGTAGCATGTTAAAAGTCTTCTATACTAACCTCCAGGCTCTTCTCTGTGTTGCTACTAGAAGCCGAGTGTCTTTCTTCAGTGTCCTTTTGATACACTGCCTGCTACTACTGAATGTCACCTTGAAGAACACTTCAAGGAGTTCAGTAGTCTAAATTCTAGCTGTGCTCTCCTACACTGCATTTGTTAACTGAGCAGGATCTTTACCAGTAATCTGATTTAAAGGTTCTGTTTGTATAGACATAGCTTTTTTTTGTGCAAGTCCTTACAGTGCTTTTGAAAATTAAAACCTGTCATGTCAAGGTGACACTATATTATTCAGCATGCTTCCTCTATGTAACTGAGTCATACCTGGTCATTCAGTAACAAAAACATATGTTTTTCTACAATTAACCATGGTGAGTCAGCTTATGTATGGTAAATTATTTTTTTTTCTTTTTTCAAAAAGTAGTTTGTGGGCTCTTTTGCTTTGTTTGTTGTTTGTTTTGTTAAATAAATAAGTCACAGCCTAAGACATGTTGAAACAAAAAAAATTAGAGTAACACATTTTGTGTGAAATGATTTCATGTCATAGATGGGATTTGAGGGAGGAGGTTAGAGGGCATTTCTGCTCCTTAGAAAATTACTGTTCTTCATAATAAATGTATTTAGGGTCAGAAGTAGATACAGGAGAGAGAAAAATGTAAGCAGTCAGTCAAATGACAAAGATCATTAGCCCAGGTACCTGTGTTTGGAAACCTCGCCTGTAGGGTGAAGGCACCCATCACATGAGGAAAAATGGTAAACAATCCCTCTTCCTTCCCGGTTAACTAGGAGAAAGCTGTTTTCTGGTTTGTGTTTTGCTTAGGTTTCAGAAAATAAGATGAGAGTAGCCATCATGGTTTAAACCCAGATGATAACTCAGCACCGTGCAGCCATTTAGTCAACCCTGGAGGGGATGGGGAGGGGAATCTAAAGAATGTAAACCTGTGGGTTGAGATAAGAACAGTCCAGTAACTAAGGTATAACGCAAAACTACTAATAATGGTGAAGGAAATAACAAGGGGAGAGAATATGGAACTAAAAGGAGAAAAGAAAAAAAAACCAACTGAACTAATAAACACAAGTGATGCACAATACAATTATTCACCACCCGTTGACCAGTTGCCAGCCTGACCCACGCGGCAATGTGGGCCTTCTGAGTAACTCCCCCCACTTTCTATACTGGGCATGACATGCTGTGCTATGGAATACCCCTTTGGCTAGTTTGGGTCAGTGTCCTGTCTCTGCTCCCTGCTGCTTCCTGTGCACCAGGAACATGGCAGAGCATGAGAGACTGAAAAGTCCTTGATCGGAGTAAGCATTACTTAGCAACAACTAAAAACATTGGTGTTACCAGTATTGTTCACAGACTAAAGTTGAAAACCCAGCACTGCACCAGCTACTAAAAAGGAGAACAATGACTGTTAGAGCTGAACCCAGGACAGTAGCATAGGCATGATAAGTAAGGATGGTTGTATGAGAAGAGGTATTTTTTCTAATTAACACTGAATGCAGTTAGGCTGATAGTAACTGTAAATTAAGAATAAGTTCCATTGTTAGAATCATTGATTTAATAATTATATGGAACACACAAATGAAGAAAAACCCCAAACATTTTGAATGTTTTTGAATTCAGCTGTTGATGCCAAACATTAATTTTGGCATTCATAATGCAAAGTTTTGTGTAAGAAAAACAGTTGTTGAAAATAATATGGCTATTAGCATGAAAAGCAGCTTTCATGTATACGTTTACCCCTTAGGGTGTAATCAAGCTGCTACACATACCCTAGTCCTGGCATCTAACTTAAATGCAAATGAAAGCACCAAAGCCAGGTCCCTTTATAGCCATATACATATGTAGTCAGTGGAGATTAATGGACATCTCTAAGGAGGTGACTCAAGACACCTTAGTTACATGCTTTAATTATATGACTGCTCCCCTTTCTGTAAAATGTGCTGCATAAAATTCTGTGAGCCTTACCATGCTTCCTGACAGCTAGAGAAATAAATAACAAATGAAGAGCCGTACCCAGCAGAGTACTGTTGGATAAAGTTCTTTCAAGAAGGGTAATAGCAGGTTTATTTACTGGGGTTGGGGCAAAGTGGGATAGTAGCTAGAGCGTACTACAAGGATTATCATATCTGTCCTACTTTAAATCTCCTCTTGGATTGCCTTCATGGCCACAGGCAGGCAATATAACTTGTCCAAGCTTCAATTTGCACATCTGCATAAGTGAACCTTCTTATGACATTGCTGTTAGAGGTTCGGAGCAGGCAAAGTTTCTGAGATTTAATAATTTGTTAACATGACCCAGTTGTCAGTTCCTTCTGCAGTCTCCTGTCCTTCTAGCGGAAAAGCACAGGAAATGATTATGCCCATAGTTAATAGTGGTTCTCTGTGAGGGAACATGAAGGATTTCCTCAAATCCTTCAGGATGCCCCTTTGACGATTTTCATACTATCGCCCCAAAACATTCAAGCCTTTCAGGTTGTTCTAGAATCAGTTTTAAAGCTTTGCCATCTCCCAAACATCTTCCAGGCTTTCCTGGAAACCTGCCCACCACGTTGTCCTTTTGGTGTCTTCTGTCTGCTTCCAAGGCCAATCAGTTCAGCTGCCCAAACTTAATCCATTTGCTTTATTTTCTCTCTTGTTCTGCCTCTGGCACTAAGCCAAGGGGGAGCCAAACCAAGTCTTCTTCACAGGGAAGAATCATGTCACCCTGTTTTTTAGATCTCTACTTCTTCAGGTAGTTTTGGCTAAAGTGCAAACTTGATGTATCTGTTAGATACAGTCTATGTTCATGTTAATAGGTTACTGGCATGCATGCAGATAACTTTTGTATCTGTAAGCAAAGAATATTTATACTTGCCTTGTGAGGATTAAGGCTGGATTGATTGCAGTTGATCACAGTAGTAAATACGCTTTAAGGAGTATCGTAGATAATATAATACTCCTTGCACAGTCTGAAAGTATTTTAAAACAGTTTAAAAGCCTGCTGTCAAAGACTATTTTCTAATAAATATTTGATTTTTACCCTGTAAAAATCTATCAGCATAGCATTTTAAAACTGGAGGAGATGATACTAACAGGGAGAACAAGGAACTTTGCAAAGGTTGTGCTACTCCTAAGAATGTTTGGGAAAGAAAACAAACCTAAGGCACTTGGAAGCAGTTCAGGGGGTTCTAATTAAGTATGACATGTTGTGATGTGATATGATAAATAGGCAAGATTATTCACCTTTTGAGTTCTCTCTTCTTTTTTCAAACTGATCTATACTAGCAGTCCTAGAACTTAGTTCTCTGCTTGTCTTAGCAGCATAGGGAAATCTGTTACACTTTGGTTTGCCATCTGATAGGAGAACAAGGTGTTTTCCTTAGAGCAGATGTTCCTTTTACAGCTGGAGCATCCCAGGTGTATCCCAGGTTCACCATGGCTGGACCCAACTCCTGCAGCACTGCCAGCATTCCAGTAGCAGGGAGAAACTTGCTGTCTTAATGCTGAAGGGACAAATTAAACACTGCTGCTCAGGATGGTTTCTCTCAGCTGTTCTCCATGGGGCTAGTCGCTTTTGCTGCTTAGCTGCTGCTCAGCGAAGTGGGATGTGTTTAGGAGAATCTTAGCTGGACTGGCTGGCTTAGGCATGACTAGTGCTCTCTTGGTGGTTTCTTTACAGCTCTTGAACTGAACCTGGCTTGCTTCTGGCCAGTTAGGAATGCAGAGAACAAACTAGCAGTTGCTGCTTTGTATCTGTACAGATTCCTCTAGAAAACAGGGATTTAAGATATCTTAATAAATTGCATAGTCCATCCTCCTTCAGGAAATCCCATTATTAAAATATGTGGAAATAACTTCTTCCTAAAAGCCTTCAAAAAAATTTCTACACTTTCCCCAAGCAGTCTTAGATATAATTTTAGTTATATAGCTTTTAAATTGTCTAACTTCCGTCTTTTGTGATGCAGTTTCAGCCTGTGATCTGATCACTTGGCAATTCCCAAGTGAAGAACTTACTATGCTACAAAAGGGCAGTAAATCTCCTATACATCTGAAGTCTATTATAATGTTTCTGCTCTTCCCTTCCATAACCTGGGTAAAATCAGTTCTTTCCGTCTTTCCACATAGATGTTGGTTTATATACCTCTGATGACTCTTAGTCAAAATAAATAAAAAGTCCAGAGGACTTGTATTTTGGGGCATATTTCTCATTAAAAGTGACACCCAGAACTAGACACAATGTTCCAGCTGAAGTTTTACCAGTACTGCCTTGGTATTTTGTTCTAAGTCCCAGAGTTTCTAAAATATTTTCACTGTTGAGTAATTGGAAGGAAGTTCATCAAGTTCTTTGCTTGCATGAATTTACCTCAGCAGAATATCTGGTCGAAGCATCTGTGTATCAGACAGTGTGTGACTCTCTTTCCAAAGCTGGTGAGTAGGAAATGTCAGAAGAACAACAGATCTTGTACTGTTCCTACCCATTAAGTTGTGATCTGCAAATTAAACCAATATGATGATCCTTACAGGTTTGTTCTGTTACGACACCCAAGTTCTGGGGCAGTGTGGGTCTAAGTGTGCTTCAAGTCATTCCAAACCATAGTAAGATAGCAGCCAAGTTTGAGGTGTATTCCCTCTCTGGTCTGAATGTTTGGATACAAGGTGAATGCATTTCCCTTTCCTCTAACAGACCTGGAAAATCTTGTCAGCTGTTTTATTGCCTTAATTTAAACAGGATGTCTTATGTTTTACTTAGCCAGTCACTTTTATACATCCCAATAAGATGATGGGTTTGTTTTTTTTCCCAACATCAAGGCACTACTGCCTCATCTCCAGGTTCAGTTATCAGTAAGCCGCAGATCTTTTCTGCAAAAAAAAGTTTGTGCAGTTGATAACTCCTACTGAAAGGCAGTATTTTGCAGCTGTTGTAAGTGAATTGCCTTCTGTTTAGTTCAGGCTATTCCTCTAATTCAAGTTCCTTTTGAATTTCAATTCTCCTCTCCAAAAGGCAATGCAGCAGTTCTACTAGTGCAAATTCATAGTCTTCACAGGTGATCAAGTACACTGTGTATAAATTTCTCCTTAAAAATGTGTTCATAACTCATATGAAAATAATAACTATAAATGTAGTTAATACAGTTGCTGTTATTTATTCCTCACAGATGTACTTTAAGAATGAAAAAACCTGTAGCTTGAATATATTTATTGAAAATTCTTTATGTTAGAACTTGAAACTGAATTTGCCAAGTAAATTTTCAGGATTAGTTAAGGAAATTATGTGGGCATTTCATGACGTCTTTTTCAGCCTTGGGTTTTTAGAGTCCCAGGTGTTTTGTTTTGGTTTTGAGTTATTTCTGCTCTCCCTTCTCTGTGTTTCTGGTTCATCAAAGAAACTAATTATCTTGGATTTTGGCATTACAGTGTTGAATGGACCATGCCACTGTCAATGGATCCTGTTATGCTACAGCATTACTGGATGTCACCTGCAGGTATTAAATGAAGATATGAATAGGTTGATTGTTCAATCTTAATTTGTTTTGTTCTTAAGAAATGAGGTGAAATGTCTACCCAAATGAGTAGACATAACCTTCTCTGTAGCCCAGTTGTTCTGCTGAAGCTAGCAGAAAAAAGTTGGTACAAGCCAGGGCTTGTTCTGGTTTGCATCTCAGTTGTATTCTTCTGATAGTGAGCAAGCAACGATGAGTCTTTCACAAGCTGTAACTTCTCCATAGGTGGGGCTGAGCCTTGCAGCCTATTGACCTTCAAGATAAAGTTGCTTGAGTACATTTCTTCACAAAAAAATTGTGTTGCAAATCAAGGTGATCATGTTATGTGCAGGGCCAGAAAGCTAATATGCAGGTTCAGCTCCTGTATTGCAAGTACATTTGTACTCTTCAGTATTCTCATTAGTTTGTTTCTCTGCTGAGGAAAGACCGATTTCATGAATTGGTCTTTGGTCATTGACATATGAAAGCATTTTCTTAGAAGGCTGTTTGAAGCTTTCAAGTCTTTTGAAGCAGACGTATGGGTTTTAACAGCAGGGGCATTTTCTACAAAATTAACTGTTGGGGCCTCATTAGAAGTTTTTAAAGATTGGAAATGACTATCAGGCATGCTCCAGATGTTTCCTCTCCTATAGTTAATACCTCATTTCATTAGAAATATGACCTTTATTTTCTTTTGAATCATGTCCAGCAAGATGGAATTTATCACTTATTGTCAGTGTATTGGATTTTGGCTTAAGGAATAAACTATGCATGCTCTTAATTGTGCATAAGAATTTCTGCTCTTCATCTCCAAAGAGCATGGATTGTGATGAAGAAGGTAAGAAAACTAATCCCTTACTAGACTGAAACCGTCAGGATTATATCACAGAAGATTGGAATTGTCAGTTTCTTCATTTAAGCTAGCATTACAGCCGAGGGCAAAATCTGCCGCTCAGCAAGGATTCCTGTTCTCTGTATATCAGCAGGTTTTGTTGTTTTTTTCCTTTAGCATTTATAAAGCAACCTTGAGAACTGGCCAGATTGTCTGCACAGTACTGTAATTTAGTCAAATTCAGTGTTACTCATAATTTTCAGAAGGATGCTGAAGATTTTAAACCTTCACTATTCAAAATAATAAGTGCTGAAGAAGTACCCCGCCTTTTAGAAGGCTTCCTAGAAGAAAAACTTCTATGCTCAAAAATACATTACTCCTAAAAAAAAAATAACCCAAAACACTATTATTTCCCTGCAGTGCTGGTAGAACAGCCTGTAGAATAAATGTATTTCAATACTACTGTATTAGAAATCATCATCTAGATGAAACTTATGGCAGAAGAGTTTTAGTTGTAAAATGATTTATACCAAATGATCATGTGCATAATTGGAAATAGTTTCTAAAATAACTGCCTTGTGTCCAATTTAAAAGGGAAAATAATGGAATACAGAATGCCAAGTAAAGTTTTGGTATCTAGAAAAAGGTTAGCAAAGGAGATGTAAAAAGGTTTTCATTTTCTCTACCACCATTCTTCTGTGGAAAATAAATTTAATGTCTCAATTTAACTTTCAGTCTGCTGGCAATAGATGTACATGGCCATAGTAGTTGACTTTAAAGAAAAAAATATGTACAAACCCCCCACTTTTGTCCAGCCTAATCCCCTTGGCTTGCGCGTGGGAAACTTTGAATTTAGCAAATGGAACAAGTGTGGTCTAAATCCGCTCTGTTTGGTAGCACTTGATAAGTTGTGTCAAAACAGTCCTGCTTACTTGGAATTAAATTCTGCACATTTTGGAAGGAGACACTTGCAAATATTGTCATGCTGCAGAAGTGTCTGAAACAGTTTGTGCTGGTACAACACTGGCCAGGCAGCAATGGAATAAAAATATTTCTGTTCCACCGTCTGCTCTTGGCTTATCAGCTGCTATAAGGCTTATCTGCTGTACAGAAGCCCTGTCTATAGTACACTCATCCGAAGTACATGTATTTTCCTGCATAAACAGTTTTAGTTTCAAATAAATCTTTCAGCAGTTTGTGATTTAACAACCATGTTTTAATTGCAATCAGTTTGTCAGGCCCAAAAACCTCCAGTGCATCAAAATCTGCTGCCCTTCCAAGTTAATAGCATCAACTGCATCAACATGAATGGAAATACTCCAGGTTTGCAGAGGTCCAGTGCTGACTATTTAGGGACTTCATATTGGAAAATACTCGAGTCCTGGGTCTAAAGTAACTAGGCGAGGAGCATAAATTTAACTTGACATCCTTTAAATGTATACTAAGATATTTTATGCAAATGGCCCAAGCACTGCAGCCTTCATGTCATAAATTTCATTCATTTCATTTAGGAAACCTTAGGAAAAAAAAGAGATTACTTGGAAATGAACTCTAGAAAAGTTTACTGTAAATATAAATCAGTATCTGCAAAGACTTACTGTAGTGGTTCTTGTGGTTCAAAAATGTAATTGTAAATTTGTTGTATGCTTTTCATTTTATTCTTTCCGGCAAAGACAAGCAGTGACAATATGTTATCTCCACCTCTCTGCTGGATGTATGGGTCGCACTGAGTCAATGTATGTAATATGTGGGAAAGTGTGCTTCTTTTCTTCTGCATTCCCATTCTGTCGAGCAAGTGATGCTCGGTCAGCAGCTAGGAACACAATGTGCTCAGCCCATGCTGCCTCCTCTCATGGCAGTATCTTCTCTGTGCCTGCAGAAAGAAGGAGAAAAAAGGGGATACACAACCATATGGGCTGTTTACATTTACATTTGCTAGGCTCATTGTGACTCTTCAGGTGTTCAGGACAGCCTGAGAGCTGCTCAAGAGACAGAGATGCAGTGTGCTCTGCTGATAATGTCAAGTCCATCTCTTTTCTGGTATGTGCAGAAAACAAAGAAGGCAAATGACCTTAGCCAGAGATACAACTTCGTCTGTCTCCAGAGATGAAGTCCCAGGTAGATGATTTACTAATTTTCTGAATTGTTCATGACCACACTCTTGATATACATTTCAGAAGCATCATTTTTCCATTAGTATATTTTTACATGAATATATCTTTGTTTTGTTAGCTAGATGAACCTAAATTTAAGAGCCAGCAGCTATTCACAGGATTTTATTTAATGCACGCACAGAGGTTTGCCATGGTTAATGAAAAAGATATGACTTATTAAAATATAATTATTTTGTTAAGCATAAAATGTTATTCCCTTAAAACTATGATTTGAGGTACTGTTTAGAAATAACAATGCGGATTTTCTTAAATTAGTTAAATCTAACTAAACACAGCCCATTTAGGTAAGTGGTAGGCACATGAAGACAAGTAATACACAAAACCCAGAGAAAAGCACACACGCAAACCTGAATGCACAAAGTACACAAAAACCTGAATGCAGTGTAATTGTATGTCCCCTCCCATTTTCTGTACCCTCTCATGGGGTGGGTGGTAAAATTGAATGTTCTGAGTTCGTGTGGTACAACTGGAACTCAGCATGAAGTAAACATGATAAGGAGAGAACAGATTGCTTCTCTTCCCTGAAATAGATGATTTAGCCTGTTTGCAGCACACACTCTTTAAGAAACAAATGTTCATGGGCCCCGTTTGCTGATACCGCTTGCTTCTAAATTTGCACCTCATAAATTCATTCTTTAAGGAGGCGAGTAAAGAAAGAAACCATGTCTTAATTTGTGTAGGTGTATGATAATGCAGGTAAAGAAATAGGATAGATGAGCCTGACTTCCCCCTCTTTTTATCTTTCCTCATTGTAACCTACACTCCCACCCTGGACTTATGCTACGATTTTTGAAAGCTATTTTCAGAGAGACAAAGGACAAGAAATCCAGCCCCTGTAATTGTTATCACTGAAGTCTGAGAAAGTCACTGAACCATGGAAACCACAGCTATTTCAGTCTTACAGCTTTGGCCCTCCATAGCTGCTGATCTCGAAGGATTTCAGACAGCTTTAGAGACATTAACAAGGCTGGCTTCACAACACTGGCAGAGGAGGAGAACTGAATTATTATTCTGGTTTGGTAAAATGAAGAGCTGTGATGGACAAATTCATTTCAGCTTAGTGATGTGGTATAACATACTTTTGCCTTGCTCAGACATTTCCTCTTTCCAAAGTCAGAGGTTACTGCCCAGGTGCTGCGGGGAGCAAAAGGGAATGTAGTTTTGGCTTTGCCAACTTGGACCACAGCTTGGGGTCTTAAACTCTCACAGAAGCTAGGTTTCTGCTAGGACCAGGGCAAATTTTCTCTGGGGTAGGCAACCTCTGAGAGAGTGTAGGCAGAATGAGAACTCAAGAATATGCCACTATTTATTAAAGAGTCAAGAGTCCTATGTACTTTGTCCTACATCTCAAGGGAAGTTTGAGACAGATCAGTAGGGAGATTCCACTTTTCCTGCCACCATATTTTGCTTCTTTAGATGACAGTTTACTTTAGCATGGAAACAACGTGTAGGTGTAGTGTTTAATTATTTTGGATTCTTTTCTAGAAAATAAATGATCTGCAGGTAATAAAAGGCCATTAAATGCTTTTTAAACAAGAGCTGAAAACATGGCCAGAATTGGGAGGAATTTTGAAGTAGGAGTTGAGAAGTGGAATTTTCTAAGCACATTCCTGAGAGTGAGTGGGAGAAACCATTCTGTCTGGTAAGTGCATGAAGTAATGTATGTGCATTTTAGGGTTTTATTAAAAGGCATAGCATGCTCTGCATGATTCCACTTGTTCAGCAAGCCACTGTAAATCTATCGTTTCCACTTATAGGCTAATTAAGAGCTCCATAATAGTCACGTACTTGAAGTTTGTAACATTGAGATTGTTTTATCATGTTTTCTGTTTCAGTAACGCACCATGGAAATTGCAGATTTGAGGGAAGAGAATTTTCTTTGAAATTTTTCCCATCCCAAGAGGAGATAGCAAAAAAAAAAAAATCGGTTTGGTTTTTGTTTTTTAGCTAGAAAAGCAGAAGAAACCAGGTAGATGAGCAAAATACAGTGCTTCTTGCTTGGTCAGCTGAAGGATTTTGTTTCTTATCACCAGAATATCTGCAACTGTACTAGAGGATGTGTAAATGTCAGAGTTGTGCCTTCCTCAATCCAGCTACTGTTTTGCAATTTCTGTCTATCTCTGTCATAGTAGAGCTAGAGGAATTTTTCTTGCTGTTTTTGAGAAACTTGCAATTTGAAAAGAATCCCACCTCATAGTGATGCACAAGACAAAGAGAAGAACGAGTTTCAGATGGTGGTGGGCTTTTTTGGTTTTGGTTTTGGTCTTTTTTTTTCAGAAGACATAATGAACTCTTAACTTCTAACACTAAAAAACCTGGTTTTGATACTGTGGTCAGAATCAGGAACCTGAATGCAGGAACTTGACCCTGTCTGTCTGATATCTCTTGTAAGTGCTGTGGCTGTCAGAAAAATTAGTCCATTGCGCCATTAAAACTGCTACACTGTTCTTGGCCTCAGAGGCTGGGTCTGTAGGGCAGTAGTCAGTGTTCTCACCTGCTGTGTAGCTTGAGACTCTATTCAAGGAACATAGTAAAAAGAGCAACTGATAGAAGTGAGCTTCTTCAGATCTCAAGCCACAGTGCTAATGATAAAGGCTTACGTGTCTGTCATTTCTAAGACATTTCCAGTTTAAACTTTTGGTAGTATGGTTTTCACTTGAAGGAAGTTGGGCTTTGACTGGATTTTTCTAATGCTTTTTTTTTTTTTAATGGAAATTTTATTTCACCAGAAAGATGTCCAGATTTAATATACTCCTGACTTTCCAAAACTGATTTTAGTGTGCTGGACAAGTCGAACATGTGGTGGAAAAATATAGCAACCTGACTATCCAGCCTGACCGTGTACTGATACACTGTTTGAGATATGGGAAACTCTAGAGGATGCACTGAATTCCTGAAACCTTGCAGAGAGCTAAGTAGGTGAACTTGAGCAAAGCAGTGACATTCATGAAGGGGAAAACCCTATACACTGGAAGAGAAGGCAAAATCAGAACTTCCTGAAAGTGAATCTGTGAGGATTTTATTAGTTTGGTCCCAGTGACACAGCAAGGCTTTTATTCCAGCACATTAATTCCTTAAATGTAGCTGATGCAAAGGGTATTTATAGGCTCAGAAGAAATAGTGATGAGAGATTTTTCTGGAACAAATAAAAAGGTTAGTTTGTAAGCAAGTGCTTTAAATTGTGCTTAATTTTGAGTTCAACTGAGAAACAGTTGGAACAGCAATTTCAGATCTTGGACAGGGAATGCAGGTAACCTCAGAAGAAAATCAGTTATTTCTTGTCAAACCCATCATAATAGCTTAGATTCCAGAATTGCAATTGACTGTAATTTCAAGCATGAGGTTTGCCCTCTATTCCACTGGAATGAGAATGAAGATAGATGGGGAAAAGGGGGGGGGGGGGGGGGGGGGAATAAACCCCCTTTTTCTAAACTGAAAAAGTTTGGAAGAATCTAGAAAGTTTAATTAATGCAGACCTATTTAGCTGTGTTGAACTGGGATACTCTTATGTGCTGTATAAAATGCCTTGCATTAGATATTCATTTTTCCATGATACTGCAAAACCTTGTGCATTGTATGAAGCCCTAAATGTTAACCTGGAATAGCATTAGAATATCCTGTGTTTCACTATAAGACCAGATACGCAATAAGATATGTAGACACATATTTTCATTTTTCTGGTTTTATTTTTCTGGTAGAAATGAGGATTTGCATTAATCCACACTGAAAGAGAATATATTCTTCCCTTATTCCTCTTTTATTTATATCTTTGGGAGTGGCTAACTTAAGGTATGAAAGAATTAATTAAAAGCTGTTTGAGCTTTACTGCTTGTAATATCAGAATACAGTTGTCTCCGTGCAACTTTGACATTAATATTAAGTGGAAAATTATTGTGCTTTGAGTTGACTTGTAGCATAGGCAAGAAAGAGGATTACTGTTGTGGCGGGTTTTTTGTGTTGGGTTTTTTTTTTTGACAGACAAGGGTGATGAATTTCTTATAGCATATGAGATAAAATTTCAAAGAGACAAATGAGA
This sequence comes from Myiopsitta monachus, assembly GCA_017639245.1. Lineage (NCBI taxonomy): Eukaryota > Metazoa > Chordata > Aves > Psittaciformes > Psittacidae > Myiopsitta > Myiopsitta monachus. The sequence goes on from CM029917.1 coordinate 49,404,484, forward strand.
ATCAGTCTGTGGGTCAGAGAAACCCAGTTCGTGAAATATTTATGTACTGTTATGAAAATAAAGGGGAAAGAGAGCTTGTGTAACATACCAAAGAACCTGAAGAACCAGCAGAAAACTTGCTTTCATATCCCACAACTGAACCTAACTTACATATTTCAAGGGAAAGGGTTGTCCAGCCATGGCTTCTCTGTGGCTGTCCCGGCGTTTATGTTATTTCCAAGTATAATAATTCCCTTCTCTGCTATTCTGCTGTTCCTGGACTGATGCACCATTTCCAAGCTATGCTCCCTGTGACCAAATGCACAAAACTAGTTTGCCACAAGATTTTTTTTCTTTTCCTGCTTAACTCAGTCTTTAAATGGAAAAGAGGCAGGAGGGAAGTAACATCCGAAAAATTATTGGATGGTTTAAACTTAACTGACATTCAAAAAAAAACCAAAACCAAAACCCCAAACCTCCCCCAGCCCCACAAAGAAGAAAAAAAATAATCTTAATTTTCAGGCAGTGAAAGCCTGAGAAGTAATTCTGTTTTCTGTTAGCTAGCTCATAGTGTCCTTTACACTTTTATTACATACAGTCATGTCTAGATTAGATGCTTTTCAAATTTCTTTGGATTTTAGATAAGTAGCTATCTGTTTCTAAAATACTGTACTAAAAACAATACCTACAACTGGCTTTATGTCTAAAATATTATGTACTTAAAGTAGTGAAGGAAAGTGCACAAAAAGTAATGTAAGGCTTCATTTAAAGTTTTGGGTAATGTTAATATCTGGATCAAGCCCTAATGAAACAACTGTTTTCCACTTTAATTCTGATGTGGTTTCTGTGGATTGATCTTCCTTTTCCCTTCCCCTTCCCTATCTCTTTATCTCTCTACCTCCTTTCTTTCTAATGTGGAGCAGCCATTGGCCATTCTTATCAGGAGAGATTGCAGCAGTTTCCCCGGATGACCATCACTGATGCTCAACTCTTGGTTAAATAAATCATACCAGAAAGATAGAAGCTTCATTTTCCCTAATCAGAGCCAAAATGCATGTTTAACCGAGGTTTTTAGCTTGCATTTCTCAGCCACCCCTCTTGCATTTTGATTTTGAACAGACATGTAAGCCTAGTTTTGAAAAGCAGATGCTTGATTTTAAAACAAATAAAAGCAAATAAGTTGGTCCTACGATTTATAGAGCACTGGTCATGAAAAGCTTGGCATCAGATGAACTGCTGAGGAATTTTACAGTCATGGATCCAGATTACCAGAATTCAAAATACATGATGTGCTGAATATTGAACAAGTCAACTGAGTCAGTTGGTGAAGAACTGATGCATTTAGGCAGCATGGTTAACTTGCAGGGGCACATTTGCAGAACAAGTTGAAAATGTTGCATCCACTCTTGTAAGAAACCTGGTTAATAGATTCTTGATAAGCCCGTTGCTCTCAGACAGTATTTGCAGTTGGCAATGACTTACTAAGCTCCAGTTGTACATAAGGAAATGCGCTACAGGGAGTTTCAGGTTCGGTGAATGTAGATGGATTCTCTACATGAAATGAAAATGGCCAAGACACAAACTTGATCTAGTTTGTAACTGAAAAACAGTTAGCATCATGCATCCAACTATGTTCTTGCTTTTCCAACCTTCCCTTGAGTGAGGCTGCCTGTTTAGGAGCTCTCTTGTTTTCCATCTCTGGGGCACTGAACCTAATTGTGGACTTATGCCATTGTGGAGCCCCAGGCTGAGCTTGGGAAGACTAGGGCTCTTTCTACAGTTATGTCTTTAGTGCTGGGTTATCTCTGTGAGATGTTTCATTTTTCCCTATCTTGGAGTGCCTGTATTTCAAGTAGGGATGTTGATTTATCTGTTTTGTGGGATGCTTTGAGACTGCAAAGCTGTGTACATTATGTATTGTTAGAACTAATAGGAAAACGTAGATAAGAATTTTTTTACTGAGTTAGCTGACAGGCTCCCTGAAGGGTTTATAGCTTCTTTTGAGCTGCTTCCCTCCTATGTGACCCATTAGCTACACAGAGAAGACAGATTTACTTAGTGAATGGGAAAGCCTCTACAAACAAAACTGAACGATGTGATGTTCTGATATTTAGCAGTTTTGTTAACATCTTCGCATTCTCCTAACTGAGGATAGCTCTGTGGTATTGTCACAACTCATCAGCTCTGTGTGGTATTGTACTGTTGTAATACAGGCAATACTATACAATGTCAGCAAATTACTGTGTGTGCCTTCAGTTGTGCTGATCTCCTCCTTTAACTCTTTTGGCTCCTGAGGAGAAAAGAAGTACTTTGTCTTCTCATTCATGACACATATGAAGCATGCCTGATTCTTCTTTCTTCTCCTCCCCTCTTTTCCCTTTACAATCCCCACAGTTCCCATATTCCTTACCCCACATAGAGATGAATGTTCAAAATAACAAGAACAGACTCTCAGTGATGATACTTCGCTTCTTTGGCATTAAAGCATTTTTGTTAATTTTGACATTATTGCCAGTATTATTAACCACTGAAATCCATCATTTCACAGCTGTGAAAGGACACGAGTGATTTGGGAGCCACATGTCATTTGCCATGGATTTAGTACTGTTCCGCGTAGTTAGCGGAACTTCAAGTTAGCACTTGAAACAGAGTGATGGCTTACGGTCTTCCTGTCATCTTTTTCACCAAGTGCTCGGCTCCACAAAGATCAAAGAGAAACATGTAGAAGTTCCTTTGCTGTGGTTATGGTGATTTGATCTGCCACCTCTGAGAAAACAGAGTAGTATGCACTTCTAATTACACGAGATACAGTTCTACTGGGGTAATAGGATTACAGGTCAAAATGGAGAACAATTTACTGATCTCCTCTATCAAAATAAGCATTTTAGGCAGTGAACATATTTTCTCCTAATAAAAAAGCTGCCATGCTACTCTAAGGATCTAGATGTCATTTTAGACGTCCCTGTGAACCTACCAGTATGCAGAAGTTTCCACCCACCTTAACAAATTCAGTTGCCTTGGCTGGAGTGAAAGGGTTACAGAAAGGTCTTGAAGGACCAGATGTTTTTAAAAGAAGCTTAATAATGCAGATTTGGAATCAGTGGGGGTTCTTTTTTGGTGTTTTTGTTTTTTTTTTTTTATTGCTGTAACTTGTATTGATTTCATGGAGATCTAGGGAGGTCTTTAAGAATCCCATTAGGCACCTATTTGTGCCTTTAGCTGTAAAAATATTTATAGACCAGTTTGTAAAATTCTTGTGATGCTGCAAAGATTGGAAATACACTGAATCATCAGTTCAAGAACAGGCAGTTGTTTAAATCCACCCCATTCATGAAAGCTTTTTTACTTCCAAGGAATTGAAGCAGGAGTGGAAGGTCTTTTGTTACAAAGGGATCTTCCTGAGTCAGAGCTCTGTTGCTATTTAATCAAACAAAAACACTTTGAGAAATGCTAAATGGGTTTTCTTTTCTCCTTAGCAACTAATGTTTATTTCTTATGGCTCCAAAATAAACCTTTGAAAAAGTAAATGCCTCACAGTATAAAAAATCACAATTTAAATTATTTCAGTTTTTCTTAATTGTTTCTAATTTCCAGTGTTATATTGATTTTGTCTTTCAGCTCTTAGTTGTGGTAATTCATGGGCTATGGCAATATATGCAACCAATTAGTAACACAACACCATAATTTATGCTTATTCTTTCTTTATAATGTGCAGGGATGGGATGTAGTGAACTCCAGAAAAAGAACAGCATATGGCTGAACAAGAGAAATATGAATATATGAACAGCTCTTGGATTGACTATAGATCAGAATGGGTTACTATCAAGTGTCGGTGTGGTAGTGACCCATCTGGGTGCCTTGCAGAGTATGGAAAGGGCTGCTAGGTTCAAAGTACCAAAGTAAGAGGTCTGGACAAGGGCCCTGTGAACTCAGTGTAAACTTCTGTCTTAGTTTTGATGTCTGAATCAGGCTGATAACCCCATCCACCTCTGCCAAGTCACTCTTTGCCTTGAATTTCTTTCATGGCTTAGTAGAGCTTATAATGCCTATAGAATAGTATACCTCCTGCCTCAGTGTGCGTGATCTACATTTGCAAGAGGGCATCTGCCTTTAAATCACTTACTACAGGGTATATGATGCTAATACCACTCTGTTAAACACCCTTTCAGGTAAGGGGAGGAGGAGAAGCCCTGCAGAAGGCAGGTGTATAGTGTTGATAGCATCACTACATAGGTTACATGGATGTACTTAGGATTTAATTGTTTAATATATTGAATGCCAAAACTTTGTGTGTGTCGAATTTACACCTCCCTTATGCTTATGCAACTCACTCCATTACATGAGTCATTGTTGTGGTATTTTGTCTGGGATCAAAATCACCTACTAACATCTTAAATAAGGCTCAGTTTCATTAATATATAAACACTTTATAGCTAGTATTTTCTGTATGTTTTGTCTGGTTTTAGACATAATTGCTATATCTGTAAGGGAGATAATTTCTAGATTTTAGTTGGACTAACAATGATTAGGCAGGTGTTTCCATTCGCCCGCTATCTCATACTCCATTTTATTTCCAGGACTATTATACTGCGGCCCTAGTTTCTGTTTTGAACACTTCTGCAATGCAAACGGCAAAGCAAGATGTGACTGAGGAGCAGTATAAATGAGAAATTACCTATCGTTACAAAGGATTAGAGGGTGCAGCAGTGACATCCAAGATAGCATTACTTGTTTTGCTAAGCCAGATTTAAGAGGGAAATAAAGAAGCATTTATCCAAATCACTTAATTATTTAGTCGCATGAAGGCCTGGAAACAGACATACTAATAACCTCCATCCCTTATTAACTCTGGTTTGTTCTTTTCCATTGCACAGGGGACTGAAGGAGAGGGGAAAGTGTGGCAAAATGGTGGGAGGGGGCTTCCTAGTGCTTCCTGCCCTAGTATCTTGCAACTATCAAATGTGTGGGCTGCTATTAGTGACCAAAAAAGAGAGCTTTCTGATTCACTGCACTCCTGCTCCACATAGCAGCCTTTCACTTTTCCTAGCCTTTGCCTAATTTGAACTGGGTGTAGAGAATCCATTGGGCTCTCCAGAAGGAGAAAAGAGCCCTATGAAGTACCAAGCTCATGGCTCACCATGATCGGAGGCGGCTCTGAGGGGTTTTACTATCTCCTTCTCTTAAAGGGACAGGTTGCAGTGACCTGGGCACAGTACCTGCTGAACTCTTGTTGAGTTCCAACATATGGAGCTTTTAAGAGAGAAAGAAACTGATGGCCACTACATTTAAGGATATGTGGGAAAGGAGTTCAAATTGTCTTCACACTTTTATTGCTTCATAGACATTTGTAAATCCCTGAAGTAAGAAAAGCTCTGTGCTCTGACTACAGACATTTTACTTTCTTTTTTATACCATATTATACAGTATGTAATACCTCTGATGTGTTAGTTAAAAATTGTTACATAAATGACTGGCAGCCCTGAAACACTGCTCCCCACTCCTTCCTTCCTTTGCTACAAAAGCACACCTACATCTACGTCCAATGGCAGCAAAAGCATCTGATTTCCATGTTGAATCTCCCCTATGAATAAACAGAGATGTTTCATTTCCCCATATTGTCAATCAGGAACCTTTTGTCTGGGACACAGGTTAATAAAATACTTCATTATCTTAATCCATAACTTCTTTGGGAACTGCACACCATTCCTTCAACACCAGCCATTGTCTCAGTCAAAAATGGACTTGCATGTTGTGGTCAGTTCTGAAAAACGGATTTTAATACAGTATATTTCAAGTGACTTGGGAAGTAGAAAAGAAAATTTAGTAGTGCTATCAACAGTCAGAATTCAGTGAGGAAAGAGGATCTAGTTCAGTAGCCAGCAATACATGACAAAATTCATACATAACTGCTGGTAATCATTCTAAATAAGCAGATAATTTCAAATATGTAGATGCCTGTATGTGCTGTATTTTAATAAATCCAGTTGCAAAGTGGTTTTAGTATTATGGTGAGGCTCCTTTGCATCATGCCAATGTTTTTTATCAGCAGGCTTAAAAAACCCATTTGGAGCATTAGTTGTGTTGTACAATGGACATAGTACCATCCCTGCTTAAAGGAGTGAGAAACACAAAAAGGCTAAGAAACTAATATGAAAGTGTCAGAAGGACAAAAGAATTAGAGGTCAGCTGAAGTGCTCAGGCTAAAAAATATGCAGAACCCAGAAGAAAGTGTGTCTCTTGGCTCTCAGCCCTCTCTTTCAAGTCAAGGTTATTCTTTTTGCTAATGGTTCAATGCCACTGCTGTTGCCAGTAAATGTCAACCCAGAAAACTAACTAACTGTGGTGTTGAAAAGTCAAAATGTATTCTTCTATCTGGATAAAGCTGTTCTTGGTATCATCAGGTCTTTCCTGGGAAAATTACTTCAGTTCTAGCAGAATCTGTGGAGTGGCACAAAACAGATTCTGTCTTGTATCTGTACGAGGATACCTGTAGAGCCACCAGTGAAGGGCATGGTTATCTCACTGACAGGAAAAAAAAATGGTAGTGTTAAGAATTTTGAACAGGAGGTGTCTGGGTGGGCATTGCAGTCTGTGTAAAGCTTAAAGTTATACTGCTAAAGTGGGGGAAGTGGATTGCATGCCTCTCAGTTTCAGTTTTGAATCACAGTTTGTCATTTACTATGCAACTGATGTGTCAAGCAGTACCAGTTACAAGTGTTTAGAAATGTGTAATTAAGCTTTAAACATGGATGCTCAGCTATATCATATTGCTCTAGGTGGATATCCTGATATGTTGATGTGTGATAAATGGGAGATGAAGGAAAAGATAATAATTTCCTTTTCATGTCAATTACAAGTTTTACAATAACATTATATGATAGATTGTATTAAGTAGAACAAAAAGAATAGCAAAGAGATGAAGCAGAAATTATCATGCAAGAATATTTCTTAATTAATTGGCATTCGTAATGAATCTCTACACTGGAAAAGGGGTTTCCTGCATTAATCCAGGGATTTATTTTGATATTTTTATAAAACAGAGCAAAAATTTATTTAAGAGTATTCAGTTGAAACTGATGGAATTGATCATTCTAATTAAGTAGCTACATACTGATTAAGGGGCTAGAATCTCTCTCTTTGCTGTAATAGGTGCTTTGAGACAGTTGAGCTTGAGACATGTCATTGAGCAGGATAATAGGAATATTAAAAAATACTGAAGGGAAATTGTAGCCAATACCACTTGTTCAGCATACTCTCAGTAATTTATCTCTAATTTTAAGTTACAGTCTTAAAGACTAATCTAAGGTTTAAAAAAAAAATGGCTTATGATACACTTAAGTTCAATAAAGCAATGAAACTGTGACATTCCTCAATGTCATGCTCAGAAATGGAATGTTTGGATTTGGATTTTGCATGAAAGTATCTAAAGCACTTGAGATGTCTCTGAAGTGCCAAAAAATACTGAATTTTCGTCAGTGTCATAATATTCTTTAATTATAAATCAGTTCTCTCTCTCAAATGATATCATATAAAGCCATGTTATAGTTGTTGTTAACCTGGATTTTACATCTTGTCATTTTGTCCTCAGTCATCCTTACTGACAATTCAGGGCCACTATACAGTATTTTACTTGATAAAGGCTCGAAGTACTGGACAGATGAATAATTCAAAAATAGTAATAAGTGGTCAAAATGGGTCCTTTAATTGAAGTGCAAAGTAAGAAAGTAACTGGCTGGTACCTTAAGGACTGCTATCAAGTTTATCTTTTTTATATCTTTTTTATGAAAGATGTCTTCTTATGAAAGGTAACCATGTAATGAATGTATTTCATGTCTCTTAGGTGCATTCACTGAATAAATTCTTCTCATATAAAGATTAACTAATTTTCAAAAACTATCACAGAGTTATGATTTCAACCTTGAGATTTTTTTAGCAGAATGCTTCAACAACACACAATGAAACGCTGTCTGTCAGAATGACTAGTTCAGGGTGTTACTAGTATCTGAGATGCTATTCTCTCCAGCACAGCAGTGAACACACAGGTTAAAATGAAGGCTGGTTTTGCACACTCTCAATGCTCAGGAGTTACGTGCTATAGCAGGGAGAACAGCCTTCACAAACTGATATGTTCACTGATATGTTCCGGGTCCCTTTTGTGACATGCTGATCTTACTCCAACCTCATGCAGTGCTGCAGGAAGGGCTGCAGATCACTTTTTGAAGTACCTGAGGGGAAAATTCTTCTGCATGCCAGTTTATGGCTTTTAGACTCCATTTAGCTCATTTTCTCCTGGTTTTCTTCCTATAAAATTGACTGCAGCAGGACTAAAAAAATAACCTCTTTTAAAGACTTGTTTTTTCTTTGCCATTTGCTTGCCTTAATTTCAGAGAAATACGCAGTGCTATTCTGTTTATGGGAGCTTCTCTTCTTGGAGTGTAGTTCCGATATACTCAAGAACTCACAGCATTGCATTTCTTTTCCTTGTAACATGTTGATTGGGTGTAATATCCAATGGGATCTATTTTTGCTGAGAGCCCAAAATTTGGTGGCAACATCTGGATTTGTGGTTGGCATGCAAAGTATTTAGTCAGATTGTTTTCTTCTCATGTCACTTCCATGTAAACATGAAACCTAGAGTGCTGATTACGCAATCACACATTTTACTTCCCCATTTTTCTAAATGAGTACCATTCTGTGATGAAGTTGGAAATGTTGTTCTCTGTTTCCACAGCTGCCGCAAACAGGGAGCAAAGGAAACAATAGTTGCATATACACATGTGCATTCCAGCTGCTGGTGACTCCCACTCCATTATCCTTTTTGCCCTCCCATTTGAACAGACAAATTGTCTTAGTGACAGGAAAAGTTAGGAGCAGATATGCTCCTATTTTAATAATGTTTTTTAAAAAATCAGAATTAGGATTTGAAAATACTAATTGCAGCTTAATTTGCAGTGTGATTTAAAGTTGAAGCTTCTGCTTGAGTTACATTATATGATTTGTGTTTTTTCCTGCACTAGCCGCCCCTTGCAACCAGGGAAATTAACCTCAAGGAAATGCAGATAAAGATTTTCTGTTTCTTTTGTCTCCCAGCTTGGTTCCACACAACTTTTTTTGCCTTTAAAACTGGGAGATCTAGAGACAACAGTTTCCTTCCTGCTGTTCACTAAGCTCTGCCTCACTCCTGCGATGTGTCAGCAGGAGTTGGAAATGTAAAAGAGAGAAGAGCTGGTCCATGCCCTGGTAATGCAAAATTGGTCAGATCATAGAGCCACAAATAACATTTTCTGCCTTGGTTCTCCAGCTTTGAGCAGCAGGATCCATCACAGCTTCTGAACCATCAAGCAGTTCTCTGAAAGTTCCTCTGCTGCTTCTTATGGTTAAATGTTTATTTTTGTTAATGTAACCCGGGGTGGCATTTCTAAGTACTGGGTGATAAAAATGTATTTGTAAGGTCATTATTTAAATGGCCACATGTCAGGGCTTGCAGGAGATCAGAATTTCCAAATGATTTTGAGGCTGAGTTAATACATCAAAATTCAAACAGCATTTAATTAAACAAGGATACCTCAGGTCCTTGAGGTCCTTGAAAAAGGGAAATGGAACAAAGAAGGTGACATTAATAATCCATAAATAAATCACTACTTAGGTTTTTTTCTTTTCTTGTATTTGAGGAAAAGTCTTAACTGACTTAAAACCCAAAAAAAAAAGAAAAAAGAAAAAAAAAAACCACACATACAAAAAAAGAAGAAAACACAAACAACCCACAAACCCAAAAAACTACCACCCCAAGAAAAAATACCTTGAATGTAAATTCAGAAGGTAATTTCAGTTAGGCTTTACATAAAAAAACTTGGTTTAGAAATTGTTATTTTTCTGCTCTGATTTATAAGCACATAAAAATTCAAGGAATACAGCAGAAGATGAAATGAATGGGTATGTCTGCATGTGAAAATTTCAGTTTTCTTTCATGTGGGCCAGCATAGTGAAGTCTGCAAAGGTTTGAAACTCACATTTAGTCTTTAATGTTGCACTTGCTTCTCTGATCCATCTAAATTCATAACCTGCTTTTCCCCCTGTCAAATCTGAAATTTATAAGCTAGGAGACAAAAATGGTTAAATGATAGATTCTCTGAGGGGTTTTTTTCTGTCACATGTTTGTCAGAAGACTTGAGCAGAGAAAACGTTCTCAGGGGCCTGTTCAAATTGACTTGGGATTCCCTGCCCTTACACCTCCATTTCTTTTCCAAGAGAAGCTGTAAACCTAAGGCAATGGCATACACCCTGGTCTCATCCCAGTGTGTGTTCAGCATTCAGTCAATTGAATAGTTGGGAACCAAGACTATGGGGACCAGAGGGATCATGCCAGTCACTGAAAATGGAGTCTTTGCCTCCCTCAGATGTCAAAAAAAAATTAAGCAGTGTTGGTCAGGCTGTGGCACAGTCACTTGCTTCAGCAGGGCTTATCTGGACCCTCCAGCCTGTGAAGAGCTGCCAGCATGCTCTGGTAATAAATCTTTACTCCTTTTTTTTTCTACAAGGATTTTATCTCCTGGAAGTCATGCACCCACCATCTCAAAGAAGTAACTTCCTACCTATAGTTACCAATTGCAGATAAATGTATCAGTAAAAGTGTTTCACATCTAATTCAAACACTACTGGGACAATATTGTAGATATGCAGAAAATCTTACCCACAATCTTAAGCAGGTAATAAAACAGGCAGCATAAGCCAATACATGCTTTCTACCCTTAAAGTATATTGTTCAGTAAAAGGGTATGCTTTGTGACAGACCATGTTCTAATGCAGAAGGCGTTTCCTTCCCTCTATAGTGTTGTTTGGATAAAGATCTGAATAAAAAATGGTAAAAATACCAGAACAAAATGCTGCACATCTGATTTGAGAGTTCTTTCCATACATACAGCATCACTCATGTTCATAGCACAAACTTAGATTGCTTACTTTGGTCCTGTTTCAGCCAATTACCTGGCTGAAATCACATTCTTATTTAAACTGCATGTTAAACTGAAGCCTTAGCTATAACTTTGCTTTGGAACCAAGTGTCCGGAACTTAAGGCAGAAAAAAGGCACTTCCTCCCATGCTGCTGCATACCTGCTATTTTTGAAAGACAAACTTTAACTTCTACAATATAGGCTCAGGGCTCCTTAGGATTTTTTTCTGAGAAGACTGTATTGCATGAAAACTAAAACTTTCATGCTAGCATTTAGAAAACACATCACATGAAATACTACACAGTTGCCATAGAAGCATAGAATCATAGAATAGTTAGGGTTGGAAAGGATGTTAAGATCATCTAGTTCCAACCCCCCTGCCATGGGCAGGGACACCTCACACTAAACTATGACACCCAAGCCTCTGTCCAGCCCAACCTTGAACACCGCCAGCGATGGAGCATTCACAACTTCCCTGGGCAACCCATTCCAGTGCCTCACCACCCTCACAGTAAAGAATTTCTTCCTCATATCCAATCTAAACTTCCCCTGTTTAAGTTTGAACCCATTGCCCCTTGTCCTCTCACTACAGACCCTCATGAAGTGTCCCTCCCCAGCATCCCTGTAGGCTCCCTTCAGATACTGGAAGGCTGCTATGAGGTCTCCATGCAGCCTTCTCTTCTCCAGGCTGAACAGCTGCAACTTTCTCAGCCTATCTTCATACGGGAGGTGCTCCAGTCCCCTGATCATCCTCGTGGCCCTCCTCTGGACTTGTTCCAATGCTTCCATGTCCTTTTTATGTTGAGGACACCAGAACTGCACACAATACTCCAAGTGAGTTCTCATGAGAGCAGAGTAGAGGGGCAGGATCACCTCCTTCGGCCATAGACCATCAGTACTGAAGAAATGTTTAGAATTTATCTAACTTGGTCTTGTTTAGAACAGATTCACATTTGCTGCCATAACAAATGCTGAGATACCTGCTGCCTGCTTTTGCGCTCATGGAAGCATGGTAAGTGGAAATTAGCAAAGGCAAGACTTGTCATATGAATCTAAGTCAGGAAAAGACTGTAAATAAAAAAGACATGAAAATTTAAAAAATATTTTGCTTATCAGTAAATTTACTCAGTGCAGAATGAGAGAGAAGCACCGTAGCTGCAGGCTATGGCAGTTGTCATCAGTCTGAGGGGACAAGTGCTTTGTAGCACTTCATATTGGGCTGTGGTAAGCTTATCTGCATCTCATTTAAATCACCTTAATTCTATGCTATGTCCTAGTGGCTCCTGTCCCTTTTCCAGCTTCATTCCTTATTTTTAGTTTTTAAAACCTTAGCAGATTCCACATGAAACATTTAGATTTATGGCCAATATTTCTGATCCAAATAATTTTTGTGTGAGTCTTCCATGTTGATGTTGGTCTATGTCTGATCAGAAGCTCTGCACCTCTCTGCCATGAGCTTCACCAGCCTGTTTGGAGGGCTAAAAGCAGAAGAGCCTCCAGTCAGCTTCTGCTTGCCTCACAAGCATCTTACAGAGCCCAAACCAACTTTGAGGTAAATGGGAGTAAACATATCTCTCCAGAGTAACAGCTTTTACAAACTTTGACTGTTTGTGGGCTCCATGCTGAAGCCTCAGTACCCTATAAAGAGGTCTTTATTATCTCTATTTTCTCGTATGGTTCATTGAGTCCAGCTTCTAATGATCTGCTGGTGGCGAGTGGGATGTTTGGGATTGTTGGATTTTTTCACCCTACCAACTGGGACCTCTGAGGACTAGAACCTCCAACTGAGAAGTGTCACTGATTCCTATATGCTTTACTCAACTGGAATAGGTATATTTCAAGCTGTTGTATTTTACACAGGTTCAGGCAAGGTGTCGAAGACTGTTCTTTAGCAGTCCCTTCAGCCTAATTTATTTACTGGCATCTACTTGTTTGTCCTGGGTTCAGCAGTAGCAGTCATTTTTCTGCTTCTTAGTAGCTCGTGCAGTGCTGTGGTTTTGACTTTCGGCCTGGGAACAGCACTGATGAAACCAATGGGTTTTGTTACTGCTCATATGTTTAGTCTCACCAAGGACTTTCTGAGTCTCGTGCTCTGCCAGGGAGAAGGGGAAGCTGGGAGGAAGCCGAGACAGGACACCTGACCCAAACTAGCCAAAGAAGTATTCCATACCATAGCACATCATGCCCAGGATGTAAAAACTGGGGGCAGGGACCCAGAAAAGTTAGATCACTGCTCGGGTTCAGGCTGGGTGTTGGTCAGTGGGTGGTGAGCGGTTGTATTCTCTTCCCTTGTTATTTCCCTTATCATTATGGACAGAGCCTTGGGTAACATGATTGAGTGTGAGGTGTCCCTGACCATGGCAGGGGGGTTGGAACTGGATGATCTTAAGGTCCTTTCCAACCCTAAATATTCTATGATTCTATGATTATTATTGGTGGTAGCAGCAGTGATTTGTGTTATACCTTAGTTAATGGACTGTTCTTATCTCAACCCATGGGAGTTATATTCTTTCAGTTCTCCCCATCCCTCCAGGAGCAGGGGGAGGAAGGGGGAGGGGGGAGTGAGCAAGCGGCTGCGTGGCTGAGTTGCCAGCTGGACTTAAACCATGATATTTTTGTATTTTAATATTTTTAACAAGGAGTTGCATAATCATCAGTAATGATTTCTTTAATTCATGTAATATGCATAACCTCAGTACTGTTGGTCTGTTTGCAACTCCTTCTGGCATTTTTTTTTTAATTTAAAATAGTCTTTTCAAAATCCTAGACTAGAGTTTAGTATTTTTAAAATTTATTATTTATTTTTTTACGTATCCCGAACTCCGTAAGCATAATAAAAATACATTTTTCTACATGTTGTACTACAACTATGTTAGCAAAAGTTCCTGAAATTAGAAACCTCAAACTATGTGTTTTTGTTAATCTTCAGTAAGCCTCGAAAGAATCTCAGTTTGAAGACAATTAAGCAGTATTTTAAAATTATGAAAGCTTAAAATCAGTAGTTTTGTACAGGCGCATTACAAAGTTAGAAACATCCCAGCCTCTTGCTCAGTGCAGAATCCACACTGAAGTTAAGGGGGGAAATAACAGAAAAATCCTTAGGGGATTTTTTTTCTTTTAAGGAGAAATGTTTTGGCTTACATATGTTTAAGACTGCCTAAGCACCATGGGTATTTGGGGAATGCCAGGAGAATCTCTTCTACTACACAGACCTTCAGTCTTGTTCTCTGCTTCAGGAGAATAGTAGTGAAAATGTGCAGAGATTACTGTCATCAATCTGCTTCTGTGCTTTGGTTTTCTCTCCAGGTAAGAAATGGGAAACTCTTTAGCTTCACAAAGGACATCAGAAAGGGGAAATTAAGCCTCCAAATGTTAATGCATTCCTCAAGCTCAGGTCAAATTGACTTTGGTGTACCCATGGTGATTTACATCCACAAAGATTTTGGCATTTGAATGTGCATTAGACTTATAACAACATAATGGTCTCTGCACCTTGAGACTGAAAGTGGAGTAATGTAACAGCCACTGTCTTAGCTTTGTGTCTTTCTAGATTAAAACAGGAAGGGCAATCATACTGGAAAGCAGTATCGTGAGCTCAGACTCAGGATAGAGGATTTATTTATTTATTTTAAGAATTCTCTAAAATCTTTTTCTCAGCACAGAAGAAGCAAAGGCCCTATTAAGTCATCAAGCTCCACTGGGAGCCTGTTGCTTTCAAGTTTCCACTGCAAACAAGTAAACAAAGTGGTGTAACAGTCAACTAGTATTGAACAGCTGGAACATTTATCAGTGATTTTACTATAAAATCTGAACGGCATCCACACTAGTAAAATAGAAATAAAGAGTAAGAAATGTGCAAAGAAGAGCCATCCCCATGTAGTGAGCATAAATTAATTTTCAATATGCAAATGATTAGCTGAACTTTTTACATAAATTTTACTTTACTAAGTAGTTCCTTGTTCTGTAAGTCCTGTTTTTCTGGTATCTAATAGAAACAGCCACAATCTAGAAACTTGGAGAGGTAAGGAGTAAGAGAGCATAGTACATGTGTATGAAGTATTTGGTATAATACAAATCACTACTGCTACCACCAATAATGACCAGGGAAATACAAGAGAAGAGGATACAACCACTCATCACCCGACTGAGCTGAGAGACAGAGAAACTTCCAGGTTCCTGCCCCCAGGTTTTTACATCCTGGGCATGACGTGCTGTGGCATGGAATACCTTTTTGGTCAGTTTGGGTCAGGTGTCCTGTCTCTGCTTCCTTCCGGCTCCCCCTCCTCCCCGGCAGAGCATGAGACTCAGAAAGTCCTTGGTCAGACCAAAACATTACCAACTGAAAACACTGGTGTTATCAGTGCTGTTCCCAGGCCGAAAGTCAAAACCACAGTGCTGCACCAGCTACCAAGAAGGAGAAAAAAAGTGTCTGTTACTGCTGAACCCAGGATAAGTATTCACAGGTCTTAAACCCCTATACTTTGTACAGAATATTATCAGTCTATTACCTTTCTGTAAACACCATCCATAAGGGTCAAAGTCCAAACTATGGCACTAGGCTCTGTGGCCTGTCAGCATTTGCTTATATTTAACTGATTACTAGTGTTGTAATTATAATGAATTCCAGACTATTCATGCTCATAACTTACTTTCTGCATTTGGAATTAAATTCAACAAATTCAGTCTAAAGAACTAGCTAATGTTGTGGTAGAAAGTGATGAAATGTATAGAAAGTATTTCACAGACATTTCATGGCAGTTAGTGAGCTCATGAGTTTATCTTCTAGAGAACTGCCCCCAAATCAGCATCTGCCTCTTACTTCCTTCGTGTTTTTCTTTTTTTCCGGTTTTTTTTTCCTCTTTCACAGTCTAAATACTGTTTCAAAACAGTAATCTTGAGACACTTTTCCTATTGTTATTAATGCCATTTACTTCCACATAATTGCTGTCTTTCCCTCTCATTACTTTGTTTTCCCATGAATGATTTGCAAGTCCTCTGAAAGCAAAAGACTTCCACTGAAAAAGCAATATTGGCATATAATGGATCAATTAGGAAGGCATGCGGCACAGCAGAGTGAACAGATCTTGGCCATTTTGTAATAGTGAAGAATATTCCGATAATTACAGGTTGATATTTCTTTGAAACATTTCTCCAGCTGTGAGACCTCACTTGGAGTACTGTGTGCAGTGCTGGTGTCCTCAACATAAAAAGGACATGGAAGTGTTGGAACAAGTCCAGAGGAGGGCCACGAGGATGATCAGGGGACTGGAGCACCTCCTGTATGGAGACAGGCTGAGAAAGTTGGGGCTGTTCAGCCTGGAGAAGAGATGGCTGCGTGGAGACCTCATAGCAGCCTTCCAGTATCCGAAGGGGGCCTATAGGGATGCTGGGGAGGGACTCTTCATGAGGGACTGTAGTGAGAGGACAAGGGGTAACGGGTTCAAACTTAAACAGGGGAAGTTTAGATTGGATATGAGGAAGAAATTCTTTTCTGTGAGGGTGGTGAGGCAGTGGAATGGGTTGCCCAGGGAAGTTGTGAATGCTCCATCGCTGGCGGTGTTCAAGGTTGGGCTGGACAGAGGCTTGGGTGTCATAGTTTAGTGTGAGGTGTCCCTGCCCATGGCAGGGGGGTTGGATCTAGATGATCTTAACATCCTTTCCAACCCTAACTATTCTATGATTCCATGATCCTAACATTTTTACTTAAAATTGGTTATTTTGCGGATCCCTTTTTACAGATCTGAATATCTATCTAGAATCCATTTGTGTACATAGTTGTATATTAAGAAGCATAGGTATGTCATAAATAACATACACACACACATATGGGAAACATACCAAAGTCTTCTGCAAAAAGACAGCAACAGGGACCTGATGCAGGACTGCTCTGTGTGTGTTATAAACAGCGTATTGAGGGCACTGCTGAAATAAAATGCATTGCTGTGTGCCAGATATTTTCCTAAAAATATAATCTATAACTGAGGCTAATTTTTTATATTTTTTGGTAGAGTATTTGTCAGATTAACAGTGTAGGAATTCCATGCTTGACTAAATAGTCGAAAAGCCTATGGTGGGGAATCTTGCCTGTTGTTTATGAACTCTTTATGCAAATTAACTTTGTATGAATATCATACTTTGTGTAGGCATTTTTCAAGAGGGAAATTGGTTTGCAGTGTGTTGCAAATTCTGTTACCTGTTCCCCCCAGGCTTAGATTCTGTGTCAAGGAGAAAGGTGGAAGGATCTCTATTGCAACAGCATTGCTTTAGAGAATGCTGACTTCCGTCAAAATTGGCTTTTCTGGGGAGAAACAGTCTATCTGGGATAGGAGCTAATCTCAAGATAGAGGAGTCTGTCAACATTTGGGAAAGCAGAAGCTGTTTACTAAAATAGCAGGGTGGGGGCAAGGACTTCTTCACTTGGACCAGATAAGGGGAATTTACTGGAGGAGTTGGACCAGGAAGAGAAAAGAGAAGGGGAAGGACATGAAATGTCTTGTGAATGTAGTTCCCTGAGGACTCTCAAAGATGGAGTGAACCGATATATGGGGCACTGTGACAGTAAGTGTGGTTTCCTCATTAAAGCTTACCTATTCTAAAAGACAAGTCTTATACTTGAATCATGGGAAAGATATGGGTATTTCTGTGTGCATGGTGTTTCTTTTTCAAAAGGCAAACATGGATCCAGAAGCCCTGAATTTTTAGAATATGCTGCAACTACTGCAGTATCTCTTGTATCCGCAGCAGCATGTGATTTCTGGGACAATTGGATGGCAGGGCTTCAGATCCACAAGGTGGTACAGAAACAGTGCTCTGAAAAAGTGCCAGAGAGACAAAGTAAAGCAGCAGTGCTGCAGTATATTTGGTACAGGCTAGCTTAAAGCAGAGGAGTGTGACACTCAAGGCTTCTGCAATAAATTAATTAGAATAGAGCTTCTGTTTCTATGGAAATAAGTTCATGAATAAAATGGGAGTTACACAATTATTACAGACAGGCAGGCATTAAAGACACTTCTGGTGCCTTCTGAGATCTTGGCCAGGATGGCAGACTTTAAGTTATTTACGGCCAGCCAGCGCCTAGTGCTTGAATTTTCTAGATAGCTCAGGAGGCCAGTCAGATTGGCAGTACTAGCAGAATGTGTCAGGAAGCCCCAACTCCTACTGCCATAAATGAATAAAAGAAGTGATTTTGGGGAAGATTCACAGTGTTAGTGGACCTGGCTGTTCTATTCATGCCTGAGAATTTAACGTCTTCTCACACTCAGGGAAATGTCTTCTTTGGTTTACAGTGTGCTGTTACATTTTAATTTTTAATGTCAAACTCATTTAAATGGATTTGTCCTTCATTCTTGATACGTACTACTGCCCATGCTGAATTCATTTTCTAATCATATGGAGGTCATATGTATTATTTACGCATAGACTGTACTCCACTGCAGAATTTATTATCTTATCCTTTAAATGCTGCTGTTACATGCTCAAAATCCAGCTTATCTATATGCTGTAGATATGTTTACCACTAGCAAATTATGAGGCAGTGGAAAAATTGTATTTATCCACAATGCAATCGTTCTGCTTTCTGAGGTTTTTATTATACAGAAGGGATACCATCAAGGTCTATGAGTTTGACCACTACCTTTAAAATAGTAGTGCCCAAATGATGGTTCCCAGGCAGCACATTGCCTCTGAGATCCTTTGGTACTGCTCACAATTACAAGGAAATTAAAACATTAAAAATGGGGCCAGCCAGGAGAGAAGTGTGTGGTGCTGCTCTGTCATGTTTCCTGCTCAATGCTGTTGCCCACTGGCCAAAGGAGGTAGAACTGCTCTTAAACATGTGAAGAGAAACAGCTACCAGTCTCCTGTTGCAGCAGGTCTACTAGTATGACTTTATTAGGTTTTGACATATGCACTTCAAAATATTTTCAGAGAAAATTGCTGCATGCATAGGAATATTTTCTGTTAGTTATGTTCATGGGTGTCTGTGCATAAGGAGGGTCTGAGCATTTCTCCCCACCATAACCTGATGCCTGTCTCCTCTCTTTCTCTAGGTACCAGATACACACCGGCCTTCAGCACTCCATTATACGACCAAGCCAGCCCAACTGCTTACCTCTGGATAACATCACGCTACCTCAGAAGCTGAAGGAGGTTGGTTATTCAACGCACATGGTTGGCAAATGGCACTTGGGATTTTATCGCAGAGAATGCATGCCCACACAGAGAGGATTTGACACTTTCTTCGGCTCCCTCTTAGGCAGCGGCGACTATTACACCCACTTCAAATGTGACAGCCCTGGGATATGTGGCTATGACCTGTACGAGAATGACAGTGCAGCTTGGGATCATGACAACGGCATCTACTCCACACAGATGTACACACAGAAAGTACAACAAATCTTAGCTTCTCATAACCCCAGGAAACCTATATTCCTCTATATCGCTTACCAAGCTGTTCATTCGCCTTTGCAGGCACCAGGCAAGTATTTTGAACATTATCGATCGATAAATAACATCAATAGGCGAAGATATGCTGCAATGCTGGCTTGTTTGGATGAAGCCATAAACAATGTAACCCTTGCTTTAAAGCAGTATGGCTACTATGAGAATAGCATTATCATATATTCTTCAGATAATGGTGGGCAGCCAATGGCTGGGGGAAGCAACTGGCCTCTCCGAGGAAGCAAAGGTACCTATTGGGAAGGAGGGATCCGTGCTGTTGGGTTTGTCCATAGTCCCCTTCTGAAAAACAAAGGGTCTGTGTGTAAGGAGCTTGTGCACATCACAGACTGGTTCCCCACTTTGATCACTCTGGCAGAAGGGCAGATCGATGAAGATATCCAGCTGGATGGTTATGATATATGGGAAACCGTTAGCGAAGGCAGACGTTCTCCACGGGTAGACATCCTGCACAACATTGACCCGATTTACACCAAAGCCAAAAATGGGTCCTGGGCAGCTGGCTATGGAATCTGGAACACTGCGATTCAGTCTGCCATCAGAGTGAATCATTGGAAACTACTGACAGGAAATCCAGGATACAGTGACTGGGTACCTCCACAGGCCTTCAGTAATGCAGGCCCCAACCGCTGGCACAATGAACGCGTTTCTTGGTCAGCTGGCAAAACAGTGTGGCTCTTCAACATCACTGCTGATCCCTATGAACGAGTGGATCTCTCCACAAGGTATCCAGATGTAGTGAAGCAGCTGCTGCGGAGGCTTTCACAGTTCAATAAGACTGCGGTTCCCGTTCGATACCCACCGAAGGACCCTCGGAGTAACCCGAAGCTGAATGGAGGAGTCTGGGGTCCGTGGTTTAAAGAAGATGAGAAGAAAAAAAAAGCTGATAAAAGGAAAGGTGTGAATAAGCAAAAGAAGAACAAGAACAGGAAAAAAACAGATCAGAAAAAAGGACAGTCATTACGTTGCCGTTCACGTCTTGCTGGTGGATAGATTCTAAGCACGCTTTTTTGCCAAGTCCAAGTCAGCTTAGCCAAACTTCTTGAACTTCAGACAGAATATACTAGAAATGCTAGCTCTGGACTGTGGATGAAGGTTGTCATCTTTAAGTTTGTTCTGTGATTTCACCAGCACAGGGTATCTCAAAGCTTTGCCTTGAGTGTGCGTAAGCATCTACACGACGAACTTTCTCCTCTACAGGATGAATGGCGCTTGCCTGTCACTGCTACATTCCAGATAACAGCAGTAATATCTCATTTCTGTAAACTAATTTTTGATGGACAAATGGCGGTTTCTTGCCTTAATTAGTTGGAATATTTGGAGAGTATGGAGATGTTAGTGGCAGATGTTCTCAAATTTACAAGATGATTCATAGAGAGAAAGGGAAAACAAAACTTGAGAAACTCTGTGGTTCAGAAAGTGTTAGTCACCAAGCCATGACCTTCTTTGATACAGCAGCAAAAACCTGAAGCCACCAGAGTAACTTCTTGGAGGTGCTGGGGAGGGGGCCATGGCCGTGATGGGAGGAAAGCTGCTTTGAATTAGACTTTATCGGTCTTACATAAATCAGAAATATTTTTTAAATGTCCTAGATGTGCTAAGCTCCCTCCATTTGTAATAAAACCAGAAGGTTGTTATTCAACACACATGAACAGCTAGCACATGGTAGATATAATTTATTATAGGCGTAGAGAAAAACACATCACCAAGGTGAATGTAATACTTTAACACTTTAAGATAACTATACAGCAATATGTAAAAGACATAATTTATTTTACAGCACAGTACTTATTTCTCCTCCGTTAAAACTTTAACTATGGGCTGATGCAAGGTACCCCTTTGGGTGCTAGGGTTGTTTGGGTTTTTTCCTTTGACTTTTTAATTTTATTTTCACTCTGTCATTCAGAAATTTTATTTAACAGATCCATATCCTCAGAGTACTGTAAAAGAAAATACTGTATACACTGCTAGGATGAGAAAGGAGAATGATTCAGGTGCATCATTTCATTATGTATTTGCCTCCAATTATTTTGAATGTAACAAAGTGATTAATTCAACATGAATATTGTTCAGTTTCTGTACAGAAGCTAGGCCATCTTCATGTTTGGGGGAAAATTCTACTTTAAACCTTCTATTTATGTATCTATTAAAGTGGTTTATTTTTATGGCATTCATAAAAGTAACCTGCCTCTTTTTTTTGCATCAAATACAGCAATTCTGTTCTTGTTTATTTTAAATACTCATATTTTAAAAAACTTATTTTAAAAACTCAGCTTTTTTATTACTGTTATTTTTGGTTCAGGGATGATATTTTATGTCATTTCATTTCTGAATCAGAATTTCTTCTTCCAATATGTACATCATTTGAGACACCGTTCAAACTTTGCCCTTTTCCAAGGTGTCTGCATGGATGATTAATGGCTGTACTGACTGCATATTCTTGGTGATCTGTGATAACTGATACAATGCATACACACATATAAGTTTCAAGATAAATTATGTTAAGTAAAATTGATGATTCATTTGTTCAACCGCTATAACATTTTGGTAAGATTCAAAATAAGGCTGCTTTTCAGTTACCTCTCACTTGACTCAGAAGTCACATTTATATAAATGGATTAGAGTTGGAAAATTAAGCATCCATAAAATCAGTGCACGCTAAAATATGAATCATGTCCAATGCTCCAACATCGCATGACCTTTTTTAAAAAGAAACTAACTGCAGACATATACTGCCAAACCCTAGTAATTTGCATATTTTCAGGTCTGAAGCTGTTATTAACAAAAACTTACAGACAACACTTGTCCTATTTTAGAATTTCATTTTGTAGTGAATATACTGGAGAGAACATAGAAATGGAATCCTGGAAGTTACCTATAAATAATAGTTATAAAAAGATGATGTGTATCTGCATAAGTGTTTAGTATTCACTGTTATTTTTCATACTGTTTGGTCCCTAGGAGGACTAATTAATTTTCTTAGAAATCTGTCTAGCCTTAAGATTCAGACTATTCAATGGGTGATCAGGAACTCAAATGTTTTCTGATCTCTCACTTTTTTAAATGTACCATTGATGTCCTTAAAGGAAATATTAATAACTGTGCTCCAAATGTGATATATAAAATTCATCTTTGAGAAAATACATATCTGTTTTGTCTTGGAGGAAAAGTGAGGCTTTTTAAGTTAGCCTGGATCAGCTATCAAGACACAAGTATATGTACAAATGGGACAAAGATAGAAATTATGATTTCGTATGATGTACCTTTCTAGTTTAGGAAAGAATACATTTTGTCACCAAACATTAGGAGAGAAATGAAGGAAGTAAGAAGTGGATTTGAAATATTATACTGTCTAGTTTACAACTGAATACATAAATCATTGTATTTGTGTTTAAAATACCTCTGTTGCACACTGAGCATTCATTTTCCATTTCAGCATTAGCAAGAAACAGTAAGCTTTCTGACTTTCCAAGGTCATTTTAAAGAACGCCAAAATCAGAAGTGTAAGCTGAACTGGACATGAAGAAGGACTAAGATATTTTAATTTATTTTGTCATAGTAGAAACAAGGTGCTGTGATAAAGTGTTTCCTCATAAGAGTAAATGATCACCCTTTTCCATGAAAGTTAACTTTTGATTATTATTGTGGTGCTGGTGTAAAAGTATAAAGTTGGAGACAAACCACTATCCTTGCTACAGATAAAGACCAGTGGAAGGATGTGCCAAGGATGGTAAGTAAATCTAAAATGACAGTCTGTGTGGGGGTCATGTTGTAAGATGTGAAGTTCTGCCATGAAGCATGAGTTCTCACAACTAATGGAGTCATTAGTGTCTGAAGACATTCAAAAGTTTTCTGCATCTGCTGGGACATGAGGTCTTCTCGAAAGCGAATCAGGCCATTAAAGCCTGCAAGTTTCTCTTTCTTCCTGGAAGAAACGGGTGCTGAGTGGATTTCAAGCTGATGAAAGAGCCCTCGTGTTTCCATTCATGCAGGACTGTACATAGTGGGTTATCTGAGGTATCATCTAAACAGCACTGAAATTTAGGAGTTTGTGATCATACTGCATAAAATAAAATGCTTTTTTTTCTCTATGTTTCAGGCACTGCATGTTCAGCAGCCACCACTCATACTTTAACACAACCATCCACACTTTAAAAGCTGCCTTTTATAAAGAGCATTAGCTTTCTGCTACAGAGACACAGCACCCAAAGTTAGAACGTATGAGGTCAGATACTGGGCTGCAGCATGTGGGGAGTAAACTAGGAATGGACTTGGTGTTAAAATTCCTTTCAGTTGAAGGAGCTTCAGATTTAGCTGATGGCAAAGAGTAAGAGCAGTTCCCACAATACAGTTAGACAGAAGAAATGAGGAGGTCTGTTCTTCTGAAACTACAAGGGGATACTGAATTTCTCCCAGTGGCATTATTCAGTGCAAATGGGGGTTCTGGATCGACGAGCTTCTACTTCAAAGGTTGTTCAGAAAATCGCTGAAGAAAGAAAAAGAGAAGAAGAAAATAACCTATGGTATGTTTTACAGGATTCCCCTTCCCCATCCCCCCCCAGATATAGAGATCTATGAACAAAGTATTGTACCTTTGCTGGCTGTTGTTTTGCACTGTGCACCAGTCCTGAGAAGGAAAAATACTTGGTAGTTTTCAGTATGTAACATTTGCAGACTAACTACAGGTTCCTTTTGTCACCTAGTTTTAAACCTGTGAACGCTTATTGTCAATCTGCGAACAAAGCAATCAAAATCTAGTTTACTTCATACTACACATACTATACTGTACAAATACTATGCTTAGCTCAGAGAAAAATGCTGGAATATACAATATACCTGCTGACTACTGGCTTTTACTTTATTTATGTTATTTATTTTATTACTACTGAATTTTATTCTCAGGAATCTTAATCTTTTTTTTTTATTCCATTTCCAAGAGCAGGCAGAGAATGCACAGGGAAAAAAAAGAGTGTAAGATTTAATTTAGCATTTACACAACACAAGCTTCACTTCAGCATCCCATTCCTCTTCAGCAGGGTACTCAATAACATACTTAAATTCATTTCTGTGGAACCTATGTCAAAGTCTTGATGAAGTGGAGGGGTTGCGTAAAAGGCAGACCAGTGAGTGTGAAAATACAAAAATGTTCTCTTCCGCTGAAAAAGAACTGTTTTCACCCCTGCCAAGCAGGTTAGTAATAATAGATAGGAATACAGTTTAACATCATGAAAGAAAATCCAGTTAAGTGCCTGGATGTGAGTTAATGTTGCAACAAAGGTATATTCCATGATATGGTTAAAAGTTATTTCATGAATTCCATTCATTTCAATTACAATCAGGGCAATGCTGCTAAAGTTTACCTTGTGATTGAAGTAATTAAACTGACTAACTAGTGTTATTGTGAATTTCCATAATGAGTGGAGAACAGGGTCCTGAAATGTCAGACCAGTGTAGCCTGAAAAATGTATTTTTAAATTCCTTGTAAACATCAGACTCTCTGTAAACGTCAAGTATTTAATCATCTAAAATTAGTGCAGGCTGTGATGTTTGTTGTCATTCTTTAGATTTGCTTAAAAAGATCATTTTGGAGAATCACTTTGGCAAAGGCATGTTTATGCTTCCTTTAGATGTAGCTCTGCTTCAAGATTAGCAGCCTAGAACCACATGCAGGAGAAAATCAAGAGGGCTCTAAAAGTATTAATGGTTCTTCATTATAAGAATATAGAGCACAGATTGGGAAAGGATATCACTATTATCAGAATCCAGTATATCTGGAGAGATAGCCCTGTGAGGAAATGAAGAGTACCAAGCTGTGATTGTTATTGTATAGGGAATAGAGGAATTGCAAGTTGGTTAAAAGGAATATTTTGGGAGAGTGAATTGAATGTCATTGAAGAAATACTTCAGCTATCATCATCTGGTTTTCTTCTTAACAAAAACAAAACTACACAAAAAAAAAAGAAAAAGCCCAAAAACCAAAACAACAAAAAAACCACACAAACCTCCCCCAAAAAACCAAACCAAACCAAACCAAAACCAAAAAAAACCCATCAAACCAAACCAAAAAAAACCAAACAACAAACAAACAGACAAACAATGTCAAAGATTCGAATATTGGCAAAACTTGGTAAGGGTGTAACTAGTAAAGTCTTACCTTTGGGCAGCCCTTTTAACTCTGATAGCATACCTTTCTTACACTGATTGGTTCCAGTTTTGTTTGGGCTTTCATTAACAGATTTCGTTACATTTCATCACTCTGGGTGAAGTCAATATAGTTAGTGCTGATAAAGAGTATATTGGAAGTTTTTGGTCAGTGTCATTTATCATTACCAAATTGTTCAGGCTCTCAAGCAATTGTTAAGCAATTTCTTAGCAACACCTATTTCTAATATACTTAAATAATTGATCTGTTATTACTCTGTTAGCTATGGAGGATTTGGAAATTAATCATCTCCATTCTGCTTGGGCAACGGAAGAAAGTATCTGCAGTTAATAAACAGTAACTTCCACAAAGAATGGTTTGCAGAGGTGCAGAGGGAGTGCACCAGGCCTGGCCTTCAGTGCCTGTGAGCAACTCACAGCCTCTTTGAGATTTTTACTGCCACTTGATTTTGTTTCCTTCTCTTTGAAAGGAAGAAGGCTAAATGATTAATTTTGCTTTTGACATCGTATGTGAAATTCTGCTTAGAAGCGCCCCTGCATAGAATGGCAACACAAGGACAAGGAGTGCCGGGTGTGTGTCAGGAGAAACGCTTCATGCTGCTTCCATCCCACTGCTCTCCTCAGCCTCCCACAGCCCCAGCTACCAAGTCATTAACAGGGAAAGTCATTAAACTTGTTAGCATGTGAGTATCCCCAGATAACAAGCAAGTTGAGATGAAAAGGTACCCTTTTTGGTTCCTGTCATTTCTTTCCAATCACTTTCTTCCATGCACTGACTAAACTTACGGGATCGTTATATTAAAATCAGTGGAAGATTTTCTCTATTACAGATTCAGCATGCTGAGATCTCACTGACATCTGTTTCCTTC
This sequence comes from Myiopsitta monachus, assembly GCA_017639245.1. Taxonomy (NCBI): domain Eukaryota; kingdom Metazoa; phylum Chordata; class Aves; order Psittaciformes; family Psittacidae; genus Myiopsitta; species Myiopsitta monachus. The sequence goes on from CM029917.1 coordinate 49,430,901, forward strand.
TCATCCATGCCAGCAAAGACCAGCATGAGGGCTTGTAATAGAAGAAAGTCCTTGAAATCCAACTAAAAACATGTCTTTCTCATATTAGTCACGGTTGTTCCTCAGAGATACAAAGGAAATAATTTAATATAAAGTGATCTTAAGTTCAGCTAGATTCATGAACAAGTAATAACTGTTCTCATTGTCCTGTTTGCGTATACAGTAGACTTGTTAAATATACAGTGTCTTGCTAAAGACGAGCTTACCAGGTTGCCATTTCCTATACTTTAATTCCTATTCCATTACTCAAACCTAGTAAATTCTGTTTAACTAGAAGGTAACTGTTACTTAATTAAACATGAAGAACAGCATCCGGTTATGATTCAAAGCAAAAAATTATGAAGAATCTATTACTTCCCATTGTAAATCTCTTTCAATGGTTAATATCTGAGTTAAAAGTATACATGCCTTCTTTCTAAGTTGATTTTTTGCCTGGCTGCAGATTCCAGCCTTATACTATCTTTATTCCCAAGACTAAGAGTCAATTGGCACCTGGCGTTTTTCTTTAATCATTGTACATCTGTATTCCAATTTTAAATTTTTTTAGAAGCTGGACAGATTGGGTCCTTAGAGTCTTACTATTCTATGGCACTTTCTCCATTCCTGAATAGGAGCTGAGGCTTTTTGCACACCTTCTCCAGTAGACATCAAAAGTAAATACAATATTTTGGTATTAGTTTCACTCGAGATATTTAGAAGAAATACCACCTCCTGAGAGGAAAGGAGTACTCGTCTGCCTCTAATGAACTCCGTGTCCTTTGTGACTCTCAAATTGATTTAAGGTTCCTCACCATACGAGCCATTCCACTGGAACACTTTTATTCCTGGTTACACATACTCTGTGTGTCAGTGTCATGGGTTCAGCAGTAGCAGTCGTTTTTATTCCTTCTTGGTAGCTGGTGCAGTGCTGTGTTTTTGATTTTGGGCCTGGGAGCAGCGCTGATAACACCAGTGTTTATAGTTACTGCTTGGCAATGTTTTGGTTTGACCAAGGACTTTCTGAGCCTCATGCTATGCCAGGGAGGAGGAGAGCCGGAAGGAAGCAGAGACAGGACACCTGACCCAGACTGACCAAAGAGGTTATTCCATACCACAGCACGTCATTGTCCATGATGTGAAATCGGAGAGCAGAGACCCGGAAGGGGGTGGTGGTGGTGGACTTGGGGGGGGGGGGGGGGTGCACGGCATGGTCAGGTTTTTGGTATTGGGGGGTTCGCTGCTGGGGGTGCACTGGCTGGGTCGGGCTTGGTGAGCAGTTGTATTCTCTTTCCTTGTATTTCTCTTGTATTATTACTGGTGGTAGCAGTAGTGATTTGTGTTATACCTTAGTTACTAAACTGTTCTTATCTCAACCTGTGCGAGTTGAATTCTTTTGATTCTTCTCCCCATTCCCCCGGGACTGGGGGAAGAAAGAGGGGGAGTGAGTGAGTGAGTAAAACTGCGTCGGTGGGGGGCTTAAACCACGACACAGTCTATAGCTGATTTCAGAAAAACATGTTTCATTGAAGAGGCCGAATGTCTATGATTCCATGCATTTTTCAAGTAATTTGCATCATTTTGCAGTTGCCCTGTCCTCCTTGTACATCGTTCCAGAAGCCTTTGTGTCACCTAAAAATCTTGTCTGCAGTCATTTTGCATGGACTGGACCCAACACCACTTCCCATTACAGCACCTCCTGTTAGTGATGACTTCTCATTGACAGCCATGTTGAAGTCCTATAAGGTAGCTGTTGCTAATGCAATTTTGTTTATGTTCTATCAGAGTTGTTTTAGCCTGTTGATTGTTTGCTTCAAATAGCAAAACAGTTTGGCATCCAGGAGTCCTGAAAGCCTAAATCTCGTGGCAGATGGTGGCTATAATGGTCAAACTCTGCCTTTGCAGGCTAAACTGAGCCTAGAGCATCCCCTGCTGCTTCAATCTCGGGATGGCACTCCCCATGGAGGAGCCCAGGCAGGGAACCGACTGTAGTTTGTGTTTATTTTTGTTGTTTCATGTGAGGCAGTCTTTACTCCTTAAGTGTTGTTTATTATTCTACAGGGGGAAAAAAAATAAAGTTTGAAATTATCCTGGAAAAGTAATTTATGTTTTCTCACAGCAATTCAATTTTTTGTTGCAACTTCTACAGCCATTTTCTAAAAGCTTCCTGTGCAAAATAGATTATGAAATTATATAAAATAAAGAGGATATATAATAAGCTGTCTAATTATATTTTATAACCCCAAATATTCTAACAGCAGCCATGCCTAAAATGTTCAATTCAGAAAAAAATGCAAATATACTTCTCTAAGGAGTAAATTTTCAAGAGTCACTTTTTCACATTTCATTATTCCAAAGGGTAAGCACTGTTTAACTCACACTTACTTAAATCAGATATACTTTATTTATTGAGATACAGCCTTCAGGGTAGCATGTGTAACTGAACTGGTTTAGCAGTCACATTTTCCCAGCAGAACATGTTGAAGATCATACAAGTAAGTAATCAGTGCTATAAAACAGCTATTCCATTCCCACTGCTATGGGAAGTCCTCATTCTGATATTCCTAATTCTGGATCCGACATGCAGGACGACACTACTGAATGCTGAAATTCACTCCCTTTCACTGAAACACTGCTGTGATTCGTTTATCACAGTTATTTCTTCCACTGTTTTCCTTCACTGTGCACGCTCTTAGTTTTGGGCAGTATCTGTACATTTACTAATTCTACCCTCACAGTCTGCAGTGCAGGACATTATTTCTATCTCTGTTTTACCTATAGAAAATAAGACATAGGTTGTTCCAAGGTGATGGAGGAAGTCAATGGCAAGGGCTGGCAAGAGCCTGGATGTCCTGAATGAGTGTCTGATGCTTAAACCATAAGGCCATCATTCCTCAAACACTTCATCAGGTGGCCTCTCCTGGCATTCTGAGGCAGCAGTGTTTAAATTAATGTGCAACAGTACCACAGCAGCCTCTCAGTTGCCTGGTTTAGCTGCTCTGGAAGGAGTTTGGAGTCAAAAAGCAGTTTTAGACATTCTCACCATCCTCCCAATAGACCACATCTAACACCAGCTACTAGCCATGCCCATGGTTCAGTTGGAAGGAGCAGAGGGTAAGGAAACACTCACTAAACCATTTTGGTGCATCAGACAAGATGAGTAGTATTTTCCCTATGAAAGTATCTATTCTATTTGTACAACTGTCTTCTAATTCCAGAATTAATATAGTCTGTAATTGCCTGGTGATATTGTTTCCCCAAAGATCATTAATTTTAATTTTTTCCATGAACTACTTTCTGAAAATACAAACAAAAGTAGAGTTGCACTGCGAGGGCATCAGTACTGCTGGAAAACAATAACAGCTTCAATAATGAAAATAGGGCAAGTCTGAGAGTTTGTAGTTACTGCCATTTACAGGTCCAGGTGAGATACTAACTGCCTTAAGTGGTCAGTTTAGGAATTGCTACGGTAGATGTGACTGCAGTAAGCCAAAATTGCTGCTTTTTTATTATGGGGAGAGTAGAAAGAAGAAAAACAATATAGGTGTAATGTTACCACCACTCTTTCATTCCCAGAGGAAAAAACATGTCAGTGAATCCCTTCTGAATTGTCTCCTGAGACAGAAGACTTCCCAAGTGTCGTGGTTTAAGCCCAGCTGGTAACTCAGTACCACGCAGCCGTTCGCTCACTGCCAGAGGGATGGGGAGGAGAATCGAAAGAATGTAACTCCCATGGGTTGAGATAAGAACAGCCCAGTAACTGAGGTATAACACAAACCACTGCTGCTACCACCAATAATAATAATGACAAGGGAAACAACAAGGGAAGAGAATACAACCGCTCACCACCCACCGACCAATACCCAGCCCGACCTGAGCAGTGATCTCACCCTTCTAGGTAACTGCACCCAGTTTATATAGTGGGCATTATGTGCTGTGGTATGCAATATCCCTTTGGTTAGTTTGGGTCAGGTGTCCTGTCTCTGCTTCCTCCCATCTTCCCCTGCTCCCTGGCAGAGCACGAGACTCAGAAAGTCCTTGGTACTAAGCAGCAACTAAAACCACTGGTGTTACCAGTGCTGTTCCCAGGCTGAAAGTCAAAACCACAGCACTGCGTCAGCTACTAAGAAGGAGAAAAAATGACTGCTACTGCTGAACCCAGGACACCAAGGTATGAAAGCATGTTTCTAGTGCTGTCATTGAGATTTATCCATCTAATACTGTAACTGTGTCATATTATGTTTCCTTTGTTTGCGTTAAAGAAATGAAGAAAAACTTACTTAATTGTCTATCAAACTTACTGCATTTATCCAACATTGCTTCCACCACAACATCTCGGTGATATTTTAGGTATCTCTCATTCATTATAATCATGTTAGATTTCTCGTGATTCACTCAGCTCTCAGTCTCTCATTCCTTTCAATAATTTTATAAGCCTTGTTTGACTTTCTCTTCACTTGCAATTCTAATTTATTTTCATTAAAAGCAGTAATGCTGTTCATAATTCTGGATCTGCACTAGTCCTGCCAGAGTGCTAATTTTTAAGCAATGCAGATATTTGTTTATCCTTAATACTCAATACACAGGCTATCCTGTACAACTAGATGGAAGATTAAACTGATGTTTTTGTTAGTTTGTTGAAGTGCAGGCTTTTGCTAAACTATCCAGAATGCCTTTGCCTGAGGATCTGTTTGAAACGGAAATGAATCTTTGGCTTTACTTATAAATCTCTTATGAATATTAGTTTTATTTTCCGCCCTTTTGGAGATTGCTTGAAATCTCCCTGTGTCATATGAAAGGCGTGTGGGATTACCAGAGTAGCTGAGAGTGTGATTTCATTTTTTTTATTAGCCTTCCTGTCAATTATTTTAAATCTGTACATGCACTTGGTGCGAGTTGAAGCAAAAATCTGTGTTACCAAATTGTGTTTACAAATTTGCTGCAAGATATCATGTTATGAAGCAGTCTAAGTACAAATATGTTAAACTATATGGAAATCCAACCCAATCTTAATGAATTGTTCCAATGCTGAATTACCCAGATCATTAGAAGTGTGCACCCTCTTTCTGATAATTTTTTCTAATTTCATGGTCTAGCCTTCAGGTCATACCACAATTCTTTACGTGTTCCCCTTGAAGGCGTGCATAGATTGAGACCAAACATAAAAAAATCCTACTTCAGGTGCTGTTCTCCAACAAGTATTACTCATCTCAGTAAGGCTTTCTCATTAAAGTGCTTTGTAGATTAATTTATTTTCCCCAAAGAAAGGGTGAAGTAATTCTTTTTATTTTAAATTAAATGGGAGTTAGGAAGAGGAGTTCTGGGCTGTGTATTGGAGGCATCTTTTCTATTGGCAAGTTCTTCCCTGGAGCCCTTAGCTTTCCTCTTGTAAGGAATGGGAAAAGGAGCTTCCCATTCCCTTCCTCTGGTAGAGTGGCATCTTTTTCATTCATGTTGTCAGCAAAACATTCTCCATTTATTTTCTTCTAGCTGGCTTGACCAACATGCCCTGCACATCCAGCACATGCTTTTCTCTCCTGCCTACCCAGTCTGAATCATAGCACTGTCCTAACTTGCATCTTCTGTGGTGCAAGGCAGCAACTCTGTTTTATGACTGAAAATGAAAAGAAAACCAAACCAAGTTATGCTTTTTTGGCACATTTTCCAGCTCCAGTAGAGAACTTGGCCCCTAGTCAGTAAGAAGACCTTGAGCAAGCAGAGGAATCTTTCCTGCCAAGCTGTCTTCCCAAGCAGAGGCCAACTTGTAACAGCACAGTGTGGAGATGAGTCAGTGAAAAATGGACTTGGGTAAACACTGTGAACTGGTGTTACAGAAATTTCTGTCTCTCCAGAGAGAGATGCATTTATTTCTTCGTCCAAGAACCACTAAGACGGGGAGGTATTTCCTAACTGTAATCCTAGGGTATGTGCTCGTCTCCTCCTAACTTTTACCCCTTTCAAATTTCAGTTCTTATCCCTCCTCCTCATCAGCTGTTGGTTCATGTTACCACAATGCAGGCCTATACATAGCACTGTTTATGAAAATAAAAAAGAGTTTAGCTCATTCTCTTCAAAGGACTTCAAATTTAGAAGGGTGACAGATTACCCGCTCATCTTCTTGATGGCATTTCCTCTCCAGAATGACCAGAGTAAGTTTTTATCAAAACGTACTTTACTGAAATGGTTTAATAAAATTCTGAAGTTAGAACCAAGATTTTAAAAAAATGAAGATAAAAATAAAAAATGAGAGGTATTTCTTGTTTCATATAGCTAGCTTTTACTCTGTAGGAGTTGATCCAGGCAAGGCATACATAGGATTCTTGCATTAAAAAAAGACCTTTCATTTTTAAGAGAGAAATTTCTCCACTCTTTGCTTGTGGTCATAGAATCATAGAATAGTTAGGGTTGGAAAGGACCTTAAGATCATCTAGTTGCAAACCCCCTGCCAGGGGCAGGGACACCTCACACTAAACCATGACACCCAAGCCTCTGTCTAACACAGCCTTGAACACCGCCAGCGATGGAGCACTCACAACTTCACTGGGCAACCCATTCCTGTGCCTCACCAACCTCACAGAAAAGAATTTCTTCCTCATATCCAATCTAAACTTCCCCTGTTTAAGTTTGAACCCGTTACCCCTTGTCCTCTCACTACAGTCCCTCATGAAGAGTCCCTCCCCAGCATCCCTATAGGCTCCCTTCAGGTACTGGAAGGCTGCTATGAGGTCTCCACGCAGCCATCTCTTCTCCAGGCTGAACAGCCCCAACTTTCTCAGCCTGTCTCCATACAGGAGGTTCTCCAGTCCCCTGATCATCCTCATGGCCCTTCTCTGGACTTGTTCCAACACTTCCATGTCCTTTTTATGTTGAGGACACCAGCACTGCACACAGTACTCCAAGTGAGCTCTCATGAGAGCAGAGTAGAGGGGCAGGATCACCCCCCTCGACCTGCTGGTCACAGTCCATTCTAAAAGTACATTTTTTACCAGTATAATGTGATGTGATTTTGCACAAGTGTAATGAAACCAATGCAACATCTCCATGATCCCTCCTACAGTGGTATAACATTGTTTAATAGAAATATTGCAACAGGGTTGTTTTTTTTTTTATCCTTTCCAAACAAATATACCTATAGATAGATATACCTATATGGGCTTCTTCTGGGGGCACAGACATCCTCTTTGCTCTCATAGGGCAAATGATCATTTTTACACTGTGCTTGGTAGAAGGCAGAGAATCCTTCCTGTACCCTTTGAAAGTGCTCAACCATCACGCTTCTCTATTCCCTTTGAATTGTGTCAGTCTTCCCACCACCATTAAATCAGCCTGTGCTAGGCTTTTTTTTCTATAGGATTTCGCTTCATTAAGTGCTTGTACAGAAAGTATCAAGACTAAATGTTTCATACGGCTTTTAAAGGAGTCCTGAGAAGGTTTAGCTGTTAATTTATAGAATGACTGAGGCAAATATCTTCATAGTCCTCTCCCCCTCCTATTCTGTACTATATTCAGCGAGTGAAAATGATTCAGTATGATTCATTCTCATTCCCTCCCAAGCTGTGTTCTTCCCTGAAAAGTACAATATTTCTTTTCATATTCTCCATAAATACTGTATCTGTGACTTCTTTCTCCTGTGTTTCTTATAGAGAAGTTTAGCAGCAGCTCCTGTAAAAAATAGGCATCTGAGAAGCATGACAGAAAAGCTGATACTATATATCTGGAACCAACTCTGTGCACCTTTCTGAGAATAATATATTGGCTCTTGGCAAAAGGAAATATGCTCTGAGAATTTTTCATCTGGACCTTAAAGTTTCTGGGCTATGAAATGCAGAATAATAGGATTAGAGAAGCAAGAGATGGGGGTTCTCTTCATCTCTCTGTAAGCGAAGGCAGTGGCTTTACACACTCAGCCTCTGAAAAAAAGTACATTGGCGACCACACAGAACTGGCTTGTGTAAAGTTCTTCATCTGTATTTGAATGAAGACCTCCAAACAACATAAGCATTCATCTGGATTTTTACACCAGTAGATGGCTGTTTAAAACATGTATTCTCAATCACTGTCTATATGTATATTTAACACGATAAAAGATATCATGCTAAATAAATGATAAGCAATAAAAGATAAACCAAGAGACTTGCATGCATTATCACATCATGTTAGCAAAGTTACTCTCACAGCAAGACATTTATTTGTTATCAAGCAATCTGACCCTGGGATTCGGGCACCTTTTCCATTAATATATTCTACTAAATCAGTGGCTCCTGGGTGTTTATCGCTAACGTTAGGCCCTCTCTATCCATATGGTCCTTAGGAAGGGAAGCTTTGAATGTTTGTTTCAGGCTCCAGGTGCTCTGCTTTGGGATGTGACAAGTGTGGTCAGACTCATTAAATCTGCAGGGCTTGGAAGCTGTTCTCGTGGTTACACCACAGACAGCCGTGCATGTGAGACCCAGGCGCTGTAATTCCTTCTTTGGCACAAAGCACAGCACGTGTAAGAGTTCAGCAGTGGCTCCAGAGCCGACTCTTAATACAACCCCTTGTTTTTCAGCTGATGATGACAAGGTGCTTTTTAGAAAAAAAGAAGTCAGAAGTTAAACAGGTGTCCTCAGAGAAGCTGAAGATGGAAATAGTTCTCCTGTGAGCGAGCGTACACGCATGGAATGGAGCCCGCTTTGGTGGGTTTCTCAAGAGACTGGCAACCTTTCCTACAGGTCATGGGGAGCAGAACTGCCTTGCTGTTTTTTGCCTTGAGTTTCATGGGTAAAACATGTTATGGTACTTGATGTTGAACTCTTAAGCACAGAGAGAATAAAGTCTTACAGGACTAGATTTCCCCAGGCTAAGAAGGGGAAGCACCTTTTAAAAGCTTGGATAAACTAGATATGCTTCTGTGCTCCTTCAATTGCTTCCATCTATAAGCAGAGATCCAGAGGCTATTTGATATCCATGAAGTGTTTGCCTGTGGACTTTTTGTCTGAGAGGTCACTTTGCAGTTGCCACTAAATAATAGATAAAGCAGAAGCAACTTCTGGGACACTGTTAACAGATTGCAGGGAAATCAGGAGGATTAAGTAGGAAATTATTAGTTGGTGAAGGAATCTTTTCCTTTAAGTGTGTTCATTTCTTGAATTTAACACAGCTAACCTGAAATACTCTATTTCTTTTAAACTCTGCTTTTCATTTTCTTTTGAATTGCTTTCATCTAGAGTGTGAAATTCCAAGTCATGGTGGAAAAGCTGCCTTAGGAATATTCTTGGCACTATTGCAAGCAGAAAGTACAGGAAACCTCACAAGAGTTTGTTCCAGCAACACTGCCATCCACATTTCACAGCTGCAAAGACATTCAAAGCGAATTCAAACCCCATCTTTTCCCTTTTACAGAACCTTGCTGAGGTGGAAGTACCTGGGTCTTGAGTTACTGCACAATCATGACCCACTGAAATAAATGGGGGGAAAGTTAATCCATGGGAAAAGTTCCACAAATCAAAAAGGGGGCAAGAGCAGGAAAAGGAAACGAAGGTAAAGGGGAAAGATTATTAAGGGCAAACATTTCTCTACTGTTTATTGTAACTACATGTGGCAAACATTTGGAATTGAAGAGCCAGTGCAGTGATGACTGCTAGAAAGAGGAAGGCAGTGTTGTTTCTGGTATTTGTTTCTAGTGCTACCACTGTGTTGGTTCCAGCGAGCCAGTGAAGTTTTGTTAGGATGTGCTTTCAGTAACTGATCATAGGTTAACTTTCTGAAAGCACAGTTAAGTGAAAAATGGGAGTGTACACAGTTATGGGAGAACTAGCTATGCTCTTACAGGTAGCCTAATTTAGCTGCTAAGCTTTACTGCACAGGCATATTTGGCTTCATCAGTGGCTGAAATGAAGTCTATTACTGGTAGAGGATCTTTAATATCATCTTAAGCTCTGCACACCACCTAGAATTCTATGAGATGGAAGACTTGCTGATCACCCCCTTTTGAGCAGGAGATTATTCCTCCAGAGAAAACACAGTGGAGGAGATGTAAGGCTGTGCTGTGAAGACACAACGGTCTCTTGAAGAGGCCAAGCCAGGTTGACTTTGCCACTAAAATATAGAGGCCTTCAGTGCTGAAGTTGTGTCAGAATTTAAAGGGAATAAATGTGATTCAGAATTATTAGCTGATTTTACCTCATGGTTAAGTGCTGTCTTGCTTGAATGACACAGAAACTCAGCATTGGCTTGTATATACTGGGCTACAGTTTCCAAAGCTCCTGTGGGTGCCCCTAAAGAAAAGGTAATACAGCCGAAGATACTGAGAAGTATACCAGCATAATTGCTCTTCTGTTTGGTTTTAATCCCAGTTTTGCTTCAGCTTTGCAATAATTTTTAAGTTCATTACTTTTAGATTGTTTTCCTTTTAGGCAGTAGGTGTGTTATTTATTGGTATTACTGAATTTTCTCAATTTTCTACTGGAACTGACTGATGTCTTTTTTCTGATCCTGGCAACTGTAGTAACCACGTAAACGTGAACTTGCTATTTGACCCACTTGTGTTTATTTAGGAAAAATCATCAGAGAGGTCCCCTATAGTTTAAAAAAATATCTGTGTATCTACTAAAAAATATAGCAGTGTGATCATCTGTATGTGTAAACAGTGAGGCATATCAGAAACTAAGTTATTGCTAATTTTATCAGTATCTTTTATGCAGAATTCTGACTTACTATGTATCTAATACATAATATTGGAATAATACAGCTTTCACTAGGCAAATTAAGTGCTGAGAAAAACTTCCGTGAAGAAGCAAAGATATGGCTCAATGAATTAGAATGCTCTATGACTAACCAGAACAATGCAGTAAATGGTCAGATGCTAGGCTGTCGAATGTATTGGAAGTAAACTGTAATCTCTAGGAATGCATGTTGATGAGATCAAGTCTAACTGGCACAGGGTTCAGGAATTAAAAGCTGGCCTCATATCAAGAATATATCATGTACAGAAATACAATTTTGGTAGAGTTCTGTTCCAACTTTAGAGGATACAGCACCAACTCCAAAGAGGCATTTGGGAGCCTGTCTTTGTTTTGTGGTGCCTTAGCTCCAGCTCAATTCAGAGAGAAGTTAACTAATAGCATTTAATTATAGCTGTGCCAAAGGCTTGTGTCAAACTATGTAGGTAGGTCAAAATGGAATAAAAGTCAATTAATATGCTTTCGTGACAACATTTCCAAATATATTAAACCTAAGAATGTATCTATATGTATTATTAAGGTAGTATATGAATAGGGTATATACTTTTATTGCAACAAATGACTTTCAAATAGAAAATAGTAACCTTGTAGAAGGGGAAAGCATTAAAAAATAATTGCACTAAATAAACCTCTTTGAAAATTTTCCTGATTGTGCTGACCTTTTCTTTTTCTCATTTTGCTGATCTGCATTTTTATGAGTTACTATTTGAATTGGGTGTAAAATGAAAAATAATAAACCCCCAAGTCTTTCAGAATAACTTAAGTAAAGCCAGATGACAGCTGGGAGATAGCTATGCTGAAACAACAATATTCACTATTAAAGAAATATATAGAAATAATATTATATATAAAAAGATAAAATAAATATATATATAGAAATAATATATAGCAAGCTATATAGAGCACTAGGAAAAACGCTGGGGAGAGATAGTATACTTTTTTCCAGCTGTTACATTATCTTCCAAAAGAAGTCACACACTGTTTGTAATAAAATCGACATACGGAAAATAAAAAGGTTCTGTAAAAATTTCAGCATACAAGGAGAATTATTTCTTGTCCAGTGCATGCACACACACACATATCACCAACAGGCAACTTTCGTTGTTAATAGTAGTTTTCCTTGCACTTAAAAAAAAATAAGTATGAAATCTTTGGATCATGCCATATTGGTCAAGCTGCTACAGAAAGAAAGGATTATTCTGTATAGTTGTATTTTATACAATTGAGCTGATATAGCAAGGGAAGTAAGTAAATATATGTGTTAGGCTGAAATAGTAAACATGCAATGCCTCTATGCCCTTTTCTCATTCATTTAACTTCAGAACCAAATTCTGTTCTTTCTCTGTAGTATCTGTGCCAGGTGCTACAAGGCAAGATGCAAGAACCTACCTATAGCTTCCCACTCACACTCTTGCCATAGTTTGCAAGTTATTTAGTTTGGCCTAAATCACTGTTCATGGCATTTTGTATGATAAAACCTCAATAATCTTGATGTCTTTATAAATGTCTAGCCCTTCCTTGTGAGTTCTGCTAAGCTGTTGGATTTGGTGACTTCTGGTAGCATTGAGACCCACAGTTTAGTTACTATAGGGAGGTATTTTTGTGTCAGTCCTGGTTTTCACACCTTCAATTTAATTGAATATTATCATGTTCCTGGGTTGTGAGGCGCAGAGGCAGAAACTTCTGAGTCACCTTCTTTATTTGATTTACTTGAACATATCTCTTCAGAAAGCAGAACCTTCATCTTTTCTGTCCTTGGTCATACCAGAGGTTTTACAGCCCCATAATCACTTTTGTTCTCTTAATCCTTCTGCTTCTGCGGCACACTGTGAGGTACTGATTGCTGTACAGAGCAGCTGCAGAGGGCTGTGTTGTTGCTTCAGACAAAGGAATCAGAACTTTGGTCTTTTTATTCACTTATTTCTCATGCATCCTACCATCTTGCCAATACTTTTTTCACAGCTGCACATTTTTTAGGGACTTCAGTGAAGTTTCTTGTGAAGTATGAATGCAGTATGAAAAATGGTTCATTGTTTAAAAAGAGATACAGTTTATTAAAGATATTAATGATAAAGAGACCTAATCACCTTTTTTTGCGCCCAGAGTGATTATAATATTGCAAAGAGTTGATGCGCACTTTCATCTTTTGCTAAGGTTTTACTTTTTTGTGTGTGTCTTTTTCCTTGTTTTTCCTTGTGTTTAAAATAAATCATCCATGCAGAAAATAAACAATAGTGGTGTAATTACTGAAAACCCTGAACTAAACTATAGACAGTGGAAGGAGAGTACTATCCAGAGGCAGAGGGTACCCTCAGGACTTATTACATTCATCTGGGTTATTTACTTTTGTTTTAAGGAACTGCTTAAGTGCCATTTTAGGTCACATTACAGTGATGTTACTGTCACGCTTGATTTGCATATATATTCTCATGTTAGTGATTGTACAAAATTATAGAGAGGTGAAAAACATGCCTGACAATTTCCTAATTACAGGAAAGTTGCTTTGAAACCAATAGCTGCACCTCCTGTGAATACTGTTGGTTGGTAATTGTGACTTCCCACTTCAGGTCTAAACCAAAGTCTTGGCAGAGTGGGCGGAAAGAGACAGGTACAAAGTGAAAGCAGCATCTTGATGCAGCAAAAGCTCCAGGCAGTAAGGCAGGATTTGGTATTATTAAATGTGATGGCCCAGGGAATGAGTTGTAAGAGGCAAAAGCTAACAAGCCTTTGCATCCACCACATACAGTAAATGTCTTATAATATTGTTTTAATATGCTACATCTAATCAGGTGTTTTTTCCTGGGAAGGTACAGGAGTTGTAAATTGGGAGTGGTGATGGTTTTCAAAGGTCACACATTGTTAAGAGGAGAAGTGTTTGGAAAAAGTTGATCTATTCAGTTGAAATGTGGAGAAAATTCTAGGCAGGTGAGATGTAGAGGCACTCACAAGACTGTAAACTCAGATTCTGCATTAACAAAATCTTATAAGACTTCTGTTTAATAGGTACATCATGGCCAAAAGCCAGTTTTACATCTTTGAAAGACGACATTCTGCTTTCCTACAGCAATACCTTAGCACTACACAGGAGCAGGTTCTTCCTGGCACCTTAGAAAGCTATTTTACCTACTGCAAACATGAAAACCCTCAGAAACAAACAGAGCTACAAATGAATGCTGCAGCTGTTGGAATAGGAACAAAATGATGTGACTTGACATGGTTACCCATACGCTTACACAAAAACTGCACAGACATCTCTTCAGAAACTCTTCCCTGCAAAACCTTCCAAAATCTCTGTTATTGCTCAGTCCATACTGATACTTTCTGTAGGAGTGGATTTTTTTTTTTTTTTTTTTTTTCATAAATTGGCTGGAATCACCATAATGACTCTCGGCATACAATAATATTTTCCCCTTGGAGTCTGGAGACTTAGAGTGAGGAGAGCTCAATTCCTGTATTTTTCTGGGCAGCTGTAAAGGAAAGTATTTTGTGGTTGATCAAGAGAAATTACTTGAGTGTGTATTTTAGATTGAAAGTGTTCACAAAACCAAGGTGATCTAAATTGAAACTATTATAGTTGTTCACAAGATTTTATAGAAGGGGCAAACCTATTACTTCCCACCTTCCACCCCTTGTTTACTACCTTTGCACTTCTTATAGGAAACTGATTAGTATACCTTTTATTTCTAGGAAGTGAATCAAGGCCTTGTTTAATTCATGTAGGGATCTGAATACTGCGACTGCAGATTTCAATGGAACAGCTATAGAGTATATGTTAACTGTCCAAGTAACCCTTAGGTTAGGCATTATTGTCAGATGAGTTGTTAAAGCCTAAAGGGAAGCTCTGCATGTTGCAATAGAGACAACATTCAAAAATACTTCCAGTCAAGAATAATGTAAAAAGAGAATAAGGGAAAGAAAATATACAGTATCAAGAATGTAAAAAACTTACTATCTTTAGAGAAAGGAAGAGATAATATATATATACAAGTGGTGGCTTAAACACTCATTTATTGCTTTGTTTTCTACATTAAAATCAAGGACATATCTAAGTACTGCTTTTACTGAAACGTGAGGGTATGGGTATCTTCCCTCATGTTAGAGTTTGAGAATGTTGTCTAGAGCTGCAGTATAAATGTGCTGCACTCAGGAATTACAAAACTGTAATGCTTTTCCTTCCAGCACGGAGTGGTCCTGGAGATGTACTTTCTCCATTTTTAACACAGCTTTTTTTTTTTTTTATTCCTGTAATAGGAAACACAGCAATGATGTCTCCTGAACATGACACAGCAAATTATAAGAGCAAACATCCATGGCTATGGAAATATTATCCTACCTGAAACACCAGTCATTTATGTGCTGTGACTCAGTGTTTAATTTATCCTTATCCCACGCAGGCAATTGCATTCTTTCCACTAGAGACTGACAAGGTGGTTTGCATTTCTGGTGCTTTTACTTCATCTCCTCTACAAAAAACCAGCAAATTTCAGCACCTGGTATGGCTATTACAGGCCTTCCATTATTTACATGAAAAGGAAAGGAGAGAAGGAAGAGGAAGATATTTGGGAAAGCAGGGGGAGAGAAAAAAAAATAAAATTAAAGCTGTAGGGCAAGTAATTGCACTTTTCTGAGTAGAGCACTTCAGATGTGTCATAAATGGGGTCAAATAAAACTAAATGATAAGAACCATACTAAATATGATAGGTTCTGTAATATTATGGTTTAACCTCTTTGGTTCTTTCTGGGAATTTCCCCATATGTCACGATTATTACAATTGATTATACCATGACTGTTACCATTGACACCATGATAATTACCGGTGACAGCTGTCATTTGCTGGTAGTTCCTCCCAAAGTGCTGAAGGTGATCAGATAAACAAGCCTGCTCCCCTGCTGTTACCACTTCTCACTTGCTCTGTTGCATGGTTCCCTTTCTGCCAGAATGCTTCTCTCTGACCACCATACTCCAGTATTAAATTAGGAAATTCATTAAATAAGGAAATGCCACTTCTATGCATGAAATCTTTATAGACAATGAAGTGTTGACTCATTGATATGTTTCTATTTTAAAATACATACATTGAAGAATTGCAAACATCTGCTCTCTTAAATATCATAAGTATTTTCCTCCAGAAGCCTTTGTAACTTTTCTGTAGAAAGATACCTGTGTCAGATCGAGAATGGCTATAGACCATTATCATTATCATATTATTATCATATTATTTTTGAGATAAAATAATAATGCTTAATATTTTTTCATAACCCATCATCAATCTGTCACTTTGAAAAATCAGAAATTAAATTAATTATTCTCATATTGATTCTGCTTTGCCAGATTCATTAGATTCTCCCTGCATAACCCCCCCAAACACCCATCTGGGTAAAACTTGGCAGGAAAATGCACTGCCTCCACCAAATAACTCATTTATATTTCACTGTTTTAAGAGGTATCCTCTGTAAATGTTTAATAGATTATATATATAACTAGATGAACATGGAAACAGAAAACTTACAAGAACCTGGATTGCAAACTTCCATGGTTCCTGAGAAGAAAAAATTTTTAATCAGAAGGGAATTAGCAGCTCACTCCTAGTGCCAGGTGATTAGATTTTTACAAATCATGAGTAACTCTAAAAGTACTAACAGCTGTCCAAATACCTACCATTAACAAAAAGCATGAATTAGTAAATATTTGCAAACAAGGCTGCAGCTGTAGTTCACCTGTATTCTTGCAAATGAGTCTTATTAGTCACATCCAACAGCACTAGGCACAAGTTCTATTGTGTGGATTAAAATTGTATTTGTATCTCATGATGTAGAATGGAGGAGGGGGTTATGTGTTTCTTCCATGCTTCTAGTATTTGACAGCAAAAACTTTAACTGACTATTTGTTGGCTGTTTCTTTGCATTTCAGTTGCTTTGGAGAGACCAGTGTGCTTCAAGCTTCCTATTTACATCAAGAATGAAGACAGCTACAAAGTACAGCCATAGTAACTCACAATGTAGTGACACAGGAAGAATTTCATGTGGTAATTGATATGAAATCTAAATATTAAACTTTTAAGCATACATGGGCCATCAAAATTAATTTTACTGGAGTATAAACTGTTGAAAAGCTAAATCTCTTCAAGGAACCATGTAAATCTGCATTGCAATAGCCTGTTTCCTGAGGTTTCCTTAGGGAGCATAGACGAATTAAGAAGGCTGTATTTTTTTGTAGTTACACCACCTTTACTAGCTCCACAAAATCCCTTCTTGAATAGCTGTGTTCCATAAAAGCAGTTGCAGAAAATTCTGAGATTCTTATTTTCATTTCCTTTAACAGTTCTGTAGACACAACTTTTCTTTAGCAAGTAACCAGAGCATGCAGTGCTCGAAAACACTGTGAATGAGCCTGCATGTTTATCTTTCTTTATACTGAGGATATATGGAAAATACTGTTATGTTTTCATGCATGCGGTATGCTACTCAGTTGCAACAATCTGTGTAATTTTATAAGAATTGTTAAAAAGTGCATAAGAATATTTATTTGTTGTGCGTGTGTTGGGTGGAGCACACAAAAGGAAATACTGGAAGTCTTTTGGGCAAACACTTTTTGAGGAGGGACTGGGTACATAAGGCAATGCAGACCAGAGACTTAATTTCTACTATTTCCTAGTGCTGCTGCTTGGTAACATGGTACCCTTATCAATACAGAAAACAAGGTGCTTTCTTTCAAAGCAACAATAAAACAGAGCAATAAAAGAGAGCAAAACCCTACCTCACTTGTCGGTGACAGCATTGAGATGAACTGCAGTTGTGACCTATTGCTCCACAGTTACAATTATCTGCTGTAATGGTACCCCTTTACTTTGAAGTTTAGAGAAGGTACTTTCTTTCTGGTTGCAGACTTTGTTACTTCGGGGGTTAGCCAGCATGAAGTTTGAATGAATGTATGTGAATGAGCAAAGACAAGGTATGTGATCAAGTAATCATAATGAATTCATAATTTTTATTTGAATGGGTTTATATATATATATAATTTTGTCTTTTATTTGTATGATTTTCTTTATGTACACATTTATGTGTGTATATATGTATGTATTTAAAATTAATTTTATATCCATATGTGTCTATACACACAAAGAATTATCTAAACTGAGGCTATATGGGGAGGGACTTAGGTTTTTTCATTTCTTTGGCAGACTGTGCTTTGCTGAGATTTGATCTGCCTTTCTATGCATCATGGGAATGATAAATCTAAAAGACTTTAAGAAATCAAGTTCTTACATGTTCAGAACCAAATCTCTTGGGGATAGAAGTTAACATAGCTGCCTCTAAGTCAATTTAATATTTGTTTAAATCAATGGTGGGAAAGCGAATTACATTACATGAGGGTCTGGTATTTGCAATTTGATTTTCTTTTATTAACAGTTGTCTGACATTACCAATGAAACATTTCCCCCCACAGTTTCGTATTTGTCTATGTCATCAAAATGAGTAGAAAAATATATTCTTATGCTTTCCTGAATTAAATTTACGTTTTCCTTAGTAAATTTTCAGCCTTCAGAACACATCATTCATCTTTGTTTTACCACTCAGGATACTGTTAGCAGTATTCCCAGCAACACTGCACTGGTAACAAACATGGAGTCCTGCCAAACCAAGTCACGCAGAAATCATGAATTAGGTTCCCACAAAACACAGGATTAGTTGTAAAACCAAGTTTTCAAGAAAAACAAAACAAAACACAAAACTAAAACCTAGAAAGCCAACTCAGAAACCTCTACTTTACCCTCTGCTTTCTAGCATATTTTAAGCTATTCCCCCATCTGTAAATGTAAAGATGTAAAAACACTTCACAAAGATGTGAAACACTTCATGAGTCTTAAGCAATCCTATGCTAACTGCTGTAAATGTCACTCTCGTATTTTAAAGAACAGTACATAGACCATCCAGGCCATTCGTTTCACATAGTTTGGACTTACTCTGTTCAGTCTTTCTATTTTTGTCTGCCTTTGGTTTACTGGAAAACCATTTCCTCTTTGGTCACAGATCTATCTATAGAAGGTGGGGTTTAAAAAAAAAAAATGTGTTTTGGAGCTTGGTTTTACCCTGTTGCCTTTCATCCCTGTCAGTAAGATGCTACAAGCACCTTCCACAGAATACATTAATTTTAAAGAGAGAAAGCCTTGCAGTGATTGCAGAAGGCTGAGTTCAAGAAAGGAATCCAAAACTAAATGGGGCCTCTTACTAAAAGGAAATCAAGTTATAGTTTACTTTCTTATCCTATGTGAAGTCATTGAGTTTTGCTGAGAGGTAATGGTGCTCGCTGCAGTTTTCAGAAAGACATTTCTGACTTCATCCCTGGAGGGCTGACATGCAGGCTAAGCATCTGCTAGCATCATCTGAAAATGCAGAGGAGAATACAAGTATTTGGAGGAGCATTAGTACGAAATTTGGCCAATGCCACTGAGATAGATAGATAGACAGATAGATAGATAGATAGACGAAAAATTGCTGCTGCTACTTAAATTATTTACACAAATTTAAAATATTTTTAAATATTTTTAAATATTTTTAAATATTTTTAAATATTTTTAAATATTTTTAAATATTTTTTTAATATTTTTAAATTTAAAATATTTTTCCTGTCCTTTTCCATCAAGGTAGCAAGGAGGGATCCGGATTCCACCAAAGGAAAGTTTCAGAACAGAAGTGAATAGAAGGTATTGCTGTGATTTGCTCAAAAATGAGACAGAACATTTTCATTACTCTTTAGGGGCATCTATTGGGAACATCAAAAAGGTGGGTGCGTTTGAAGTGATAAGAAAGTTTTGCTATAAAAATGAGAACGTACATTAAAATTTCCAACACTAACTATAAGAATAAGGCAAATATTTTCCTTGTTCTTAGGGCAATACAACTCAGCAAATGTATCAGAAAAGGCATATGAATAATCTATTCACTCTTGGTTCTCATCTCTCCAGGGAATTTCAGGCACTGGTTAAATCTTGTGGCTGGTAGCATAACAATATAATTTTCTTCTTTCTGTCTACATAAAATTCTTTTGTGATGGCAAGATATGTATGCTAAGATGTCTTCAACTATACAAGCAATTACATAGTTATTATGGTTACTATCATAATAAACTTTGCTTCCCAATAAAATACATAGTTGCTTGCAAGGTCAAGACAATTTATAAATATTCCAGTATTTAACTATTACTCAATATATATTCAAGTAGAGTTCCTAATAACATCAACAGGGATCTTGATATAGACTAAAAATTCTGAAGCTGGTTCTAAAGATTTTGTGATGGGTAACAATTTCTGTGGGGAGCTACGGTAGGTCCATGGATTCCCTGACTGAGAACATGAAGTTAGAACTCAGCCTTGAAGATCTTAAAGCTTATCCAGGTAGAATGAGGCACCGAAGGCATCTGGATGGGAAAGCAGAAGGCATCTGGATGGGAAAGCAGAAGGCATCTGGAGGAGTGAGCAAGTCAAAGGGAGTAACTAACTGCAGAACAAGAACTTGGCAAGATAACAGACATTAGTAATGCGGTAAAAGGTCATCCAATAATGTGCTGTTGCTAACTGATGTAACCAATGGCTAAAAGACGCATGTATGCTAAAAACTGTATGTAAGTGAGGGTTTGTAATAGTAGAAAAGAGAACTTCTACTTAATCAACAAAGAAGCATGTCACATGTCGTTTGTCCGTCTCAACTGAGACAAATTTCAGTTAGAGGAAGCCCATATTTAACCCTATCATCTAGCTGGACCAAATCTTATCAGAGAATAAACCAGACTGTACTGTCAGTCACTGTATAGATGGTGTTGGTTCCAGCTGAGCACAGTGTATTACTCCTTGCATGTATTCAAAATCAAACACAGATATCAAAACAAAGGTTGTGGTGAAATTTATAGCAACAGGAAACATATTTTTAAGTTTCAGTCCTCCAGAACTATCACCCATGTCAGAATCAAACTGGGCTTAATATGAGCTAAATTTCACCCAGCATTTCCTGTCTGCTACAAACAGTACTTTTAAAGTATGTTAGAAAAGTTACCTTATGTCACCAGCAATGTAATAATTTGAATAGAGACAGAAATATATGTATATCCGTTTGTATAGATGTAATGTAACTACTAATTATCTCTTACATGATGCAATGTTTAGTATTAGGTAATGTTTTTAGACTGCACCTAAAATCCTGGATTATGAAGTGCATCCCATTGACATTATTAGCTGTTTACCTCATCTTCCTAAACTAGCACTCTTTGCTACAAGGAAATTATAGTAGCCATAATTTCCTGCTAAGAAAAAATAAGAACACTTTTTTTACAACGTAACTTAGTTTGGTTTTTGTGATTAAAGATTTACAATAACTTACAGATTGTATTCTGGGATCACTACATCTTAAAGACAAAAGCAGATGAACTTTATAAAATAGTTAACAGTTTGTCAATTTTGAATTGGATTTCGGAGTGTGAAATTTTGACCAAAATAGGGAAAAAAATAATTGCTATTATCTATAAAACTGGTCAGGTTTTAAATGCTGATTAAAAGCAAATATGTTTAAAATCTGAAGCATGTGTCCAGCTCTCCCCTCTTTCCACCTTTTTCCTGCTAGCTCAAGTGGTACTTTCAGAAGAACAGGAAATAAAATTTCGCTTCACCATCTGTCATCTGACATTTGGAAAAAGTCACTGTTTGACCACTAATGAGAGAGTTAGCAGTATTTGGGCTGTAAATCATTTGTTTATTTTTAAAGGCAAAATAGGTAATGCCCTGTGAAGAAATGGCCACATCACCTGAGATACAGAGCCTCATTCAAAAAAGATGTTACAAAACAGATGGAGGAAAGCTTTCAAGGGAATATATCCAGGGGAAAAAATTGCTGTGAAATACAAGGGAAGAAAACTCTGCCAAGCTCAACAGGACCAGACAGGTTAATGACCCAAGGATTATCTTTTACAAAACTAAATGAAAAAGACAACTACAAAGAAAGATGTTCTCCTCTCACAAACATCCAATGAGGAAATAACATATACTAATATGGGATTATCCCTGAAAGGTTAAACTGAAGGGATTGCCCATCCTAGTGTCGACTTTCTAAGGACTAGGTTTAGAAAAAGTATCCCAAAAGTGACTTGACAACTTCACAGAATAAGGACTAAATAAATAAATAAAAACAAAACCAGATATTCTGTGTTATGGGAGACTTCATATTAATGAATCATATGCATTTTACAAGAAAAGGACAACAAGAAAAAATAGACCATCTGAAGGTCACAAAATAGATTGCTATTGTGCTGGGCATAGTGAAAACATGGAGTATGAGGCAGCTCCTGCCTCAAAGGGCAGAAACTGGATGGAGAAAGTGGTAGAATGGCAAGGAAGGTACTAGGTGGGTCCTACCTGGTGTGACTGTTTGTTAATCCAATGGTGGTTACAGGGATTTGTGATGCTATATCAGAAGCTGATGGATTGATGGATGGACAGATAAAAATATAGATTGTTTTTCTTAGCAGAAAAAGAGAAGGTAGTAAACTGCAGTAAAATATGATTTTAGCAAATGTAAACAGTATTTGGGTAAGAAATCTGTGAATAATTTTTGTTGCTGTTTCTGCCTTCTGTGTCATTTTCTCTTAAGAGATCATTAACATGCCTCAACACTGTTGAAGAGCAGAGGCTCTGAAGGTTACACTTGGAAGCTTTTGAAGGTCCCCTCTAAACCCACACTTTCCACACACCTAAGCCATGTAGGAATGCATGTTCGTGTTCTTGCCTGCTCTTACAATAGGGGTGCAAACATACCCTCTTGTATTACTAGATTAGCAGATCACTAATTGTCAGCACCTTATAAAGATACTTCCATGATGAAGGAACATTTGCATTACACAGGAATATCTACATGTGTAAGTAAGTGTGAAAGGGGCACCCTGAACATAAGAAGTGACTGTCTTTCTGGTATTTAACATGAGATACAGTTTGTACACTACATGAGTGGAAATGGAACATGTTTCTTCTTAGGCATCCAAAGTGAATAGAGTAGGAAGGTGGAATAAACCGATATCTGCTGTGCTTAGGACTGTGTTAAGAAAGCACCAGGACTTAGTGTATGACAGAGAAAATGGCTCTGCATGGAGGGGTTCTTTCTTTATGACAGTCACTTCATCATCCTCATTTGATAAAAACCTCTGGAAAGGATTAGTTTTTGCTGTTTGGCTCTGGGCAGAGAAAATGTAGTGCGTAAGCTGTATAAAGTCAGAGACGAGCTGTGCTTTGCTTAATCACCAGATCTTAACTGTTGTGTGCCCTGATTTTATTTTTTTTATTATTATTTTTTACATTCTACCTTCTGTGTGGCTCTCCTTTTTTCATCCTTCCTGCAGTGTTTGTTTGCTTGCTCATGAGGGAAAAGCAATAGGTAAGAAAAGCCTAATTGAGGTAAGATTAATCCACTGAGAACAAAGAAAAGATTTATTCTTTCCCTCCCTTCCACAGATGTCTTGTTAGCCTCACCTAACGTGTACTTTTATTCATTTACTTCCTCCTTGTCCTCTGGGAGAAGCCTATCTCACGTAATTTATTGATTTGGCTGCCTTGTTTGTACGCATGTTAATAGTAAGATGTATTGAGCACTCACATATTAGTCATCTTCTCAGATACAAGTGAATAGGGTTTATCTATGTTGAAAAATACGTACATTTGGCTTCCCACAATTAGGAGTTGCCATAAAGAAAATCCTGAAATTGGAGCCTCTGAGCTGTCAAGAAATGTAAAGGTTTAGAAGAATGGGATCAAGCAGAGCTGCTGAAATAAAGCATCAAGTTCACAATGGGCAGTCTTGGGATCCTGCCTATCGTTTTCTTTCTCTTAGCTGACTCTTACCTTTGGCTGAGAACTTCAGCTAATGCTGATGAACATTAGCATGGGATGAAGGAAGGAAACACTTCAAATAATGGTTTGATGAAAGGCTGTGGGAAGAGATGAGGAGAACATAGAAGTCCAATTTAATTTACATAGAATTGACTCAGGCAAGAGGAAGGAGCTTGGGCCAAACACTGTGTGCATTGCTTTCTTGCTAACCTTGTACTTGAGACTGGTACTACCAGAGAATCCTTTACAGTCCCTTCTGGAAATAACAGCTTTGAAAGTCACCCTATGGCATCACTGTAATATTTTACACTGTCCGAGGGACAGACCCTTACATCAGAAGAGTGCCTTTACTTGCTGTCAGATTCAAAAACCTGCCATTGGCATTAATAAGCTCAAAACAGGTTCAGACCTTTTCACCAGCCAGCTGCATTTACTGAAATTGCCTGTATTTTCCCCTATTCAAAATTACATTTTCATTTCTATTTTTCAGAAGAGGAAGGCTGTTGCTCTTTGCTTTCTAATAGGCAGTCTACCCTTGATATTTCACAGCTTCTCTTCTTGACTAACATGTAACTCCTGGAAACACTGTGCTTTTGGGGCAACGTAAGTAATGCTCCTGTTACTGTTCTTCAGTTTAATTCTTTTCTCACTTTTGTTTGCATAAAATTGTTTTTTGCTTGTAAAACTATCTCTTAAACACCAACTAATATAACATTATTCAGTGTTGAAAATAGCTTTTTGTTTGGCTATTCTCTGATTCTGTGACTCTTCCGTAATTTGTAGAAATCCTAAGGCTGTTTCAGTAGTAGAGGCCTGAGGCTGCCATCAAATTATACACAGCTGCTTAATCCTACTGTTGGTGCTCAAGTTTGTTCTTGTAGCACAAACTAATGATGAATTCCTCTGTGTGCTTCAGTTCGTAGAGCTTTGTTCAAGACAAAAAGTGTCCAGTTTGTTGTCATCTTAGGACATGATTACCTAAATTTTTTATAAGCTACTGGTAAGAATTCCCTTTTACCCACCTGATTCTGGCTCCAACCAGTGATTTAAAAGTTTATTTTTAAAGAACAAAACCAAAATTCCAATTTCTTTTTTTTTTTTTGTCTGCTCAGTCAATTTAAAGACTGTCTTGGATAATTTTGATCACTTTTAAGAAGTGATCTCTTAATATTTTTCTTGTCATCTTGACTCCTGCTAGGTGATTTTTGCTCTCTCCTGTTTCCATTCCATGTTGGCTAAAGGGTCTCCTTACCAGTGTGCACTTGATTCACCAAAACATGAGAACAATGAAAGGCGCCTTAAAACTTTTTACACAGCTGGTGGTGCACTTATGGATTCTCTCTTTTCCTGTGGGACAGGGAGGGGTTATAATAGGATTCTTTAAATATTCTTTTCTTCTATGTTCTTTTGTGCTATCTGAAATTTTATTCGGTAATAGTGAGGCTATAAGTGCTGGTGTGCACTATTATCAATACAGGTGTGCTTGTTAGCTCTAGAAATTAAACACTCCCATACACCCACATGTCCTTGTTCAAGGATGACCTTTCATGCTCCTGTTGGTTTATTTTTTACTGCAGAAACTAAAATGAATCTCAGTTCATCTCAGCTGCTCTAAACTCTCTCAGGTTGGGATGCTCAGCAGTCTACGGCTGCACATTATAAACCTCTGCACACCAATCCTCCAGGTCAGCCTTGAGCATCTCAGTATTCTGAGATACTTTTTGCACAGCCTAAAACCAAGTCAAGAAAGCAAACTTGCCCTGTGCATCTCTTTACTCCCTTCCAAAGTCTTATTAGTCAATCTATTTGTTACAGACTGATTTTCTATTATTTGATTACCTATATGAGCACACTGATCACATACCTTTTGTGGAAAGCAAGTGAGATGGTAATTTGGGAGTTATTTCTGAACAATGGTGTTCACTTTAAATAAGAAAATGCCACTGCTGCAAGGAATTAGCAAATGTTTTCAGCTTGTGAATAATCAGTAATATTTAAAAATTATTTCCACCGATCCATCTCCAAATAAAAAAGTGGTATTATTCCTCTCAATCTGAGATCAATGCAGAGAATTTAAGTTAATCTTTCCTAAATCATCCAACCTGCAAAACTAATAGTGGCAATCAGGCAGTGGGCAGATCACAAATACCAGCCCAGTAGAAGGTTGTCACAACTGTATGTAATTTTACTGCTTGACAGATCACCAAGAGACACTTTAACCTGCACAATTATCTTTCTCAAGGTCAATGACATCATGAAAGGAGATAGAATTGTATTTCTTTAGGTAGGATTAATCTTGAACTTGATATTTATAGGGTTTCAACCATCAAGAGTCTTGCAGTGAGCAATTATATGGGTCTCCAGAGCAGCCCTGCCAAAAGGTTGGACAAGTTCCACAATAACAATAACCCATGGTTCCACTGTGCATGGATAATTGTTTTTTCTGAGAGAAAATCTCATGTTTGGCAGATACCTTTGTAACAAAGAGATAGCAAGGGCTGTAAATCCCTGAACATCTATTAATGCACAATCAAACCTTGTAACTTGTATGTATGTCCCCTGAAAATACAGTAATATGTGGCTAAAGTAAAAAAAAAACATGGGATTTGGGGTCATGGTATTTCATTAGAAGATGTATGGAGGAAACATGAGACTTTTTTAAAGAAATTATTAGTTAGGAAATATATTGGAATGATATATATCTATGTGTATATATATGCAATACACATACAGTGACATGGTCTACCAGTTCACTAAATGGAAAAAGCTCACTATGTAGATGTATTTTTCTAAACAAAATGGGGGACAGAAACATAGCCGTTTCTCAGAGAGACAATTTCTCTTTCTGTCTATTGCTATTGACAAGTGAAAGGAGAACACAGGTAAGAGTTAAACCATTGATGAATCACAAATCTGCTCTGCTCTATTCATGCCGGAGGCCAAACTCTGTTTTTCCACACTGGGGAGGGGATTGTGCCATGTCTCCTCTTTTGGTCTAAATCCCCACTGAACCTTAGCTGTCTCTAGTTGGATGTCTGAGCGTCTAGTTTCGTTCATCGCTTGGAAACAACTATTTGGAGATAAGCTTTGCTTTAGCTTATGCAGGTAATGGTTATATGGGATTTATGGTGCTAGAATTTACCAGAATTGATATAATACAGTTTTTCTATGTTTAAAGCAGAATGTGAGCTGTTCCCCCGAAAAAATAATTATAATGAGATTTAGATATGTAATTATAAGTAGTATGTAGAATTTGGCTTTACTGTATTTAAGAAAATCAAGTCTGAACAGCTGCCAGGGACAGATTTGAGAATGAGAGGGAAAAGGAAAACTCTGATCAGAGACTGAGAGAGGAAGCAAACTGCACTCTTAACACACAAATACTATTAACAGCATTTGGGGACAAGCTTAATGGAAATTAAAGGACAACGCTGGAACAGAACAAATGGCTCCAGGCTAAAAATGGCTGTGTAGGCTGGATATTAAACAATTTTCTAACCGTTAATGTTGTATTGGCACAGAGCAGAATTTTAATCTGATTAGCATAGGAAGATGAGAGGTGAAGCCTGGCCATATTATAAAAGCTAAAATGGCCCAGAAGCATTCTTCTAGTTATATATGCTTAATTCCTGGGTGTGACATGCCTAGAATAAAGACAAGGCTTACTTGCAATGGAATCAAGTAAGAAAACTTGGAAAAAAGACCCAAGTAACTCATCAATTTCTTGCTGAGATTTCCTGTTGCCTCAAATGTTGTCATCCACATTGCCATTCAATCCATTCTGTTCATTTTTACAAATCTGATCAAAAGGAAGCAAAGTAGCAAGTGTATTTCTAAACTAATTGAACATGGGACAATGACCAAAAGCAGACTGTTGTTGATGTTGATGGCATGAAACAGAACCAATTCTGTTTTACATGCTTTGCTCTCATCAGCCTGTTTCCCATTTACCCTCTCAGAGGCCATTAATTTGGCAGTATTATAACTCATCTTCTGCATTTTTACATTTCAGGTGGCAAGCAATCTTTTTTTTGTTTAGGCTGCTATAGACTATGATACTCCTGTAAAAATAATTTATTCTATGTAAAATTTGTTAGATTTTCTTTTAATTTTTAAAAAATATTTTCAAAATGTCTATCAAGAATAATTGGATGATTATATGCTGAGAAAACTTTTCAGAATATAAAACTCAGAAGCCGAAAGTAGTCCTTTATACGAATATATAATGTCCTTAGAAACATGTTTTTCTGTACAGCAGTACCCTCAGTGTTCCTTCAATTATTCAATATTTTTTATCAGATAAGACTAAACCTTTTCCTGGCTCTATGGGAAATAAAGCCCATTTATATTTTCCTTTTTAAAATATTTTTATTTTTATTTTTTAACTAAAAATGTTGGCCAGAAGCTTAACATCCCAGTCATCTCCTGGCTTCGGATATGTTGCAGGGGTTGTTTCCAACATGATTATCCTTGCAGATTATATACCTTCAAACTGTGTATCAATTAGATTATTTTTCCTGATCCATGATTTCCTAGGGAGCCTATATTCCCTACCGCTATCTCTTAAATGAGCTCTTTCAGTTTTGATGATGACCAGGTAGTTTTCAAGCTCTCAGTAGATAACCTCTCCAGAAGGCTTGGCTGAAAAGCCAGCAATTAATCACAGGCAGGACTGAAGCCAGCCTCTCCTAAAAAGCCAGCTTCTTGGTGATAAACTCATTACCTGCTGGCAACATTTAAATTCTCTGTTCACAGCTATTAAAACCACAAGAGATGAATAACTCACCATGCCTGTCTCTCTTCAGAAAACAGACCATTATGTTTCATGCAGTCACCACTGAACTATGTCAGGGGATCAGCAGTAGCAGTCATTTTTCTCCTTCTTAGTAGCCAGTGCAGTGCTGTGGTTTTGACTTTTGGCCTGGGAACAGCGCTGATAACACCAGTGTTTTTAGTTGCTGCTTACTAATGTTTACTCTGACCAAAGACTTTCTGAGTCTCATGCTCTGCCAGGAGCAGGGGAAGATGGGAGGAAGCAGAGGCAGGACACCTGGCCCAAACTAGCCAAAGGGGTATTCCATACCACAGCCCATCATGCTCACTATATAAACTGGGGGCAGTTGCCTGGAAGGGTTAGATCACTGCTTGGTCAGGCTGGATATTGGTTGGCGGGTGGTGAGCGGCTGTATTCTCTTCCCTTGTTGTTTCCCTTGTCATTATTATTATTGGTGGTAGCAGCAGTGATTTGTGTTATACCTTAGTTACCGGACTATTCTTATGTCAACCTGTGGGAGTCACATTCTTTCGATTCTCCTCCCCATCCCTCTGGGAGTGTGGGGAGGAAGGGGGGGGGGGGGGAGCGAGTGAGCAAGCTACATGGCTGACTGGACTTAAAACCACGACAGCCTAGCAACTTGGATATGATGAAAATACCTTTGGTAAGAGCAGCCAGTGCTGCTTTAGGAGCATCAGAAGGCAAACATTCGGCCTGTGAGCAGTTTGTCTCCTGTTTAATCATTAGGAAAACTGGGAGATGCTTTTACCTTCATTCTCCCTGGTTTGTGTTATTCCATTCAGTTGCTTACTGTAACCTAAATTTTCGACTTGATCCAGAACATCAGCTGACAAGCAGTATTTATAATGCTCATAACTTCAACTGTGGCATCTGCTTATAGATAACTTCACAGAATCATAGAATAGTTTGGGTTGTAAGGGACCTTCAAAGGTCATCTAGTACAACTCCCCTGCAACGACCAGGGACATCTTCGACTAAATCAGGTTGCCCAGAACCACATCCAATCTGGCCTTGAGCCTAGAATGTCTCCATTTGTCTTTTGCATAAAAGCATATGTTTTCCTTCCACAGATACACATGAGATAATTCTCTTCTGAGTAGTTCAGCTATTAAAATGATTCGTCCAACTCAGAAAAGTCTACAAGGCAATGCAAATGTGCTGTACTGGGAAAATGTTAGGGAGTGATATTCAACCCTACCCATTAGGAACAGCACACTCCAACAAACTATCCAAGTCTCAACTAAATCCCTCTCCTTCATATTACCGGTATCTGTTTCATACCAGAAATTTGTAGTGTTTCTGTGAGCTTCCCAAAATGTGCATAATTGGTAAAGCCAGTACCATTACTGGTACTTAGAATCATAGGATACTTAGGGTTGGAAAAGACCTTAAGATCAAGATCATCTAGTTCCAACCCCTGACTTGGTGTTTTTTTGTTTTTGTTTTTTTTTCTTTGAAAAGAAATTAGTAAACCTTGAAAATGACTGCAGGGAGGGCAGAGAACTTCATAGAACTACTTTGCTTTAATCATCTAGAAAGTATCTTTTCCTCAAATCAGTGGTTTCAAGGTCAAATAGGTGTCTTCTTTTTCAGCTGAGATTGGGAAGGTGATGAAAGAAAAGATACAATCAGAGTCCTGTCTCCACATCCTGAAGTAAAGAAGCAATCTTACATCATGGATAAACTTATTCTTCTACAGATGTCAGGTTTTTTTATTCATCAGCTATTGCTGGTCATAATTCCAGAGGTATTGCATTATCAGTGCAAATGGGGGCAATACTTCAATGCTCAGGAAGCAGCCTTTCTAACAATTTGGCAGGGCTGTTGAACTAAACACAAAGCTTTATCACTCAGAGTCTCTTGGGGTACATTGTAGGTTTGTCAGAGGAAAAGCAGCTTGGATAGTTTGATACTTCTTTTAATTGTGTCTGAAATACTGTCAGTGCTGTATACAAAGCAGATAAAGCCAGTGTCAAGACACCCAAATGCTTATATGATGCCTCTTCCACCTGCAGGATACCCAGCTGACCTGCTGCTGCTCAGAAGAGCAATGGCTGAGGCTGAGGAACAGCCCACCTGTTATGGGTTCGGCTTCCCCCTCTAGCAGAGTCTCATGTTAAGCCGGGAAAGAGAGAAAAGCTGGGGGAGGGGAGACAGGGCACCTGACCCGGGCTGACCAATGAGGTTATTCCATACCACAGCACGTCATGCCCAGGAGGTAGGATTGGGGGGTTGGGCTCTCGCGGCACGCGGTGGGGGGACCAGCACGCGGTCTCGGGAGCGGCACGTGGTCTGGGGAGCGGCACGCGGTCTCTCGGCTCGTTCGGGCGGCGGAACAGTTGTATCCTCTCCCTTTGTATTTACTTTGTCATCATTATTGTTATTGGTGGTGGCAGTAGTGATTTGTATTGTATCTCAGTTACTGGACTGTTCTTATCTCAACCCGTGGGAGTTACATTTTCTTTGGTTCTTCTCTCCATTTCCCCCCCATCGGAGTGGGGGAGGGGGGCAGAAAAGGAGGGAGAAGGGAAATTTACGGCTTAAACCAGGGACAGTTTTGGCGCCCAACATGGGCCACTTAAGGGTTGAGATAAAGACAAAATAGCCACTCGTCACAATGCTGATTTATTGGCTCTCAAAGTTGTTGCTGTGGTTCTCACAGGTTCAGTGTATGATACTTTACCTACAGCCGGTTCTCCTTATCTTAACGTTTTTCAGATCTGGGTTTTGAGTTAAGATTCTTGTTACATTATACAGTATTGCACGGATTGTTAATACAATAGACTTAGTGATCGTGAAACTGACCTGGTTTGTGTTTCCAGTGTGGCCACCAACTCTATATTTTGGGAGGTATATAATGGAAGTTCTTAGCAATTACACATCTCTTTTCACCTCCTCGGGTGGTCAGCCCGTGAAGGAGACATTCTTTTGTGCTCCCAGCGCCCCTACCAGACCGTTTACAACACTGTTTGAGAATTCTGAAGATTTTGAATGGCCTTTAGATACCCTTGAGATCTGCCTGCTGGTGGTGACGGGAATTATCATGTTGGCACACATACTGAATATGTTGTACTCACAACTATTTAGTCTGGTCCGGAGAGTTAAGCAGAGTGGGGTGTGGGCCATGTCTGGGGTTAGACCACAATCCAGGATGGCCGAGAGATTTTCCCCAAGGCTGGACAGTCATGAGTGGCAGGGTGTGTGGGATAGTATGGGCAAGTATCTAGGCCAGTGGGCCCCTCCAGTGCTTTGGAACTTCACCAATGAACAAATGCAAAACCCAGAAAAATTAGTAAAACATTTAAAGGAGGTGTGTGATCATTCTGGTCACACCAGAGATGGACAAATCATGGCAACGTGCTGGGGCTTGGCTTATGCTTACAGAACCTTGTTTAACACTGTCCAGCACCTTCAAAAGGAAAAAAAACGTCTCTGGATCTGAGGGCGGAGTAATGGACAGCGCAGTTAATCCAGCTCCAAGTACAGCACCTACATCACCACCAGCGACAGGTACAGCCATGACTCAAACCCCAGTGACAAGTACGGCAGCTACCCAAACCACAGTAATAATCACTGCAGCTAAACCAGAGGACCAACTCATACCAATATCGGTTGCCCCTGTACAGAAGAGGAAAAACAAAGAAGAGGCAGGAAAGATGAAACAAGACGAAGAAACGTCACCACCTGGGACAGCACAGTTATTACCACATGATGAAGAAGAAAAGGAAGAGGTGACTTCTTGATCCCGGACCTCAACCGAGCTACGGAATATGCAAAAAGATTTTTACCCGTCAGCCAGGGGAGCACATCATCACCTGGCTGCTCCAATGCTGGGATGATGGGGCCAACAGTCATGAACTAGAAGGTAGTGAAGCCAAACAGCTGGGATCACTTGCCAGGGAAGGGGGAATTGACAAAACAATTGCAAGAGAGAAAAAGTCCCTCAGCCTTTGGAAGCGGCTCTTGGCAGCTGTGAAAGATAGGTTTCCATACAAGGATGATGTTATGAGTTGTTTGGGAAAGTGGACTACTCTAGAGAAAGGCATCCAGTCTCTCAGAGAATCAGCCATTGTAGAGATGATCTGTATTACCAAGCCGAATGTTGGGGATATACCCATAGATCCAGATGAAGTCGAATGTACACGACCCATGTGGCGGAAATTTACACAAAATGCACCCCAATCATATCAATCATATGCCCATTCATTGGCAACAATAACCTGGAGTGACATAAGACCACCAACAGTGGATAAAATGATTTATAAACTCCGAGAGTTTGAAGATAATCTCACCCCTTCCATCATCTCAGCTGTGGAAAAACTGTCCCAGGACCTCAAACAACTGTGAGACGATCTATCCAGCTCCTCACGTATACCAACACACGTCTCAGCTATTAACAGAAGGCGTCCCACTGTTCGAGAGAGAAGATATAGAAGTTATACACCACGGGCCACCCTATGGTTTTACCTGCAGGATCATGGAGAAGATATGATGGAGTGGGATGGAAAGCCTACTTCAGTTTTGGAGGAGCGGGTGTGAGAACTGAAAAAGAGAGTAAAGGTCAAGTCTGATCACCCCATGAAGGCTGCGGCTTCGGTCTCTGGTGAGCAGGTTCCCAGATGGAGTGGAAGAGCAGATTTTACCTCAGCTCCTGTGATGAAGAAGAATAATCCATCTCTACAAGACGTGAGTGACCAATGTGATGACTACTAGAGGGGCCCCGCCTCCAGCCAGGTGGAGGTAGGGGACAATCGAACTTACTGGACTGTGTGGATCAGATGGCCTGGCACATCAGTCCCACAGAAGTATAAGGCTCTAGTAGATACCGGTGCACAGTGTACTCTGATGCCATCAAGCTGTCAAGGGGTGGAACCTATTTCTATTTCTGGAGTGACAGGAGGATCCCAAGAGTTGACTGTACTGGAGGCTGAAATCAGCCTGACTGGGAGGGAATGGCAAAAACACCCCATTGTGCCTGGTCCAGAGGCTCCATGTATCCTTGGCGTAGATTACCTCAGGAGAGGGTACTTCAAAGACCCAAAAGGGCACCGATGGGCTTTCGGTATTGCTGCTTTGGAGACAGAGGAAGTGGAGCAGCTGTCCACCTTGCCTGGTTTCTCAGAGGATCCTTCTGCTGTGGGGTTGCTGAAGGTCGAAGAACAACAAGTGCCAATCGCGACCGCAACAGTGCACCGGCGGCAATATTGCACCAACCGAGAGTCCCTGATTCCCATCCATAAGCTGACCTGTAGATTAGAGAGTCAAGGAGTGATCAGTAGGACCCACTCACCCTTTAATAGCCCCATATGGCCAGTGCGAAAGTCTAATGGAGAGTGGAGACTGGCTATCGTGGCCTGAGCGAAGTTACCCGATCCTTGAGTGCTGCCGTACCGGACATGCTAGAGCTTCAGTATGAACTGGAGTCAAAGGCAGCCAAGTGGTATGCCACGATTGACATTGCCAAAGCATTTTTCTCAATTCCTCTGGCAGCAGAGTGCAGGCCACAGTTTGTTTTTACTTGGAGGGGTGTCCAGTACACTTGGAACCAACTGCCCCAGGGGTGGAAACACAGCCCTACCATCTGCCATGGACTGATCCGGACTGCACTGGAACAGGGGCAAGCTCCAGAACACCTGCAATACATTGATGACATCATTGTGTGGGGTGATACAGCAGACGAAGTCTTTGAGAAAGGGAGGAAAATAATCCAAATCCTGCTGACAGCCGGTTTTGCCATAAAACGGAGTAAGGTTAAGGGACGTGCACAGGAGATTCAATTTTGGGGAATAAAATGGCAAGATGGACGCTGCCAGATCCCCACAGATGTGATCAACAAGATAACAGCAATGTCTCCACCAACTAATAAGAAAGAAACACAAGCTTTCTTGGGTGCTGTGGGGTTCTGGAAGATGCACATCCCGAATTACAGTTTGATTGTAAGCCCTCTCTATTATGTGACCTGGAAGAAAAATGATTTTAAATGGGGACCTGAGCAACAACAAGCCTTTGAGCAAATTAAACGTGAGATAGTTCATGCAGTAGCCCTCGGACCAATCCGGACTGGGCCAGATGTTAAAAATGTACTCTACACCGCAGCCGGGGAGAATGGTCCTACCTGGAGCCTCTGGCAGAAAGCTCCAGAGGAGACTCAAGGTCGACCCCTCGGCTTTTGGAGTCGGGGATACAAAGGATCTGAGGCCAGCTACACTCCAACTGAAAAAGAGATATTGGCAGCCTATGAAGGGGTTCGAGCTGCTTCGGAAGTGATTGGCACTGAAGCACAGCTCCTCCTGGCACCCCGGTTGCCCGTGCTGGGCTGGATGCTCAAAGGCAGGGTCTCCTCTACACATCATGCAACTGATGCTACATGGAGTAAGTGGGCCGCATTAATTACACAACGAGCTCGAATAGGAAATCCCAGTCATCCGGGAATTCTAGAAGTCATCATGGACTGGTTAGAGGGCAAAGATTTTGGAAGGTCCCCAGAGGAGGAAGGAGTGATGCGTGCTGAAGAGGCCCCACCATATAATGAACTGTCAGAAAGTGAAAAGCAATATGCCTTGTTTACTGATGGGTCTTGTCGCATTGTGAGAAAGCACCGTAGATGGAAGGCAGCAATATGGAGTCCTCGATGACAAGGTGCAGAAACTGCTGAGGGGGAGGGTGTATCGAGTCAGTTTGCAGAAGTGAAAGCCATCCAGCTGGCCTTGGACATTGCTGAACGAGAAAAGTGGCCAGTACTTTATCTCTATACTGACTCATGGATGGTGGCAAATACCCTGTGGGGGTGGTTGCAGCAATGGAAGCAGAGCAACTGGCAACGCAGAGGTGAACCCATCTGGGCTGCTGCGCTGTGGCAAGACATCGCTGCCCGAGTGCAAAAGCTGGTGGTCAAAGTACACCACGTAGATGCTCATGTACCCAAGAGTCGGGCTACTGAGGAACACCAGAACAACCAACAAGTGGATCAAGCTGCTAAAATTGAAGTGGCTCAGATGGACTTAGATTGGCAACATAAGGGTGAATTATTTTTGGCCCGGTGGGCCCACGACACTTCAGGCCATCAGGGCAGAGATGCAACATACAGATGGGCTCGTGATTGAGGGGTGGACTTAACAATGGATACTATTGCCCAGGTTATTCATGACTGTGAAACATGTGCTGCAATTAAGCAGGCTATACAGTTAAAGCCTCTTTGGTATGGAGGACGATGGCTGAAGTACAAATATGGGGAGGCTTGGCAGATTGATTATATTACACTCCCACCAACCCGCCAAGGCAAGCGCCATGTACTTACCATGGTGGAAGCAACCACTGGATGGTTGGAAACATACGCTGTGCCCCACGCCACTGCCCGAAACACTATCCTGGGCCTTGAGAAACAGATTTTGTGGCGACACGGCACACCAGAGAGAATTGAGTCAGACAATGGGACTCATTTCCGGAACAGCCTGATAGACGCTTGGGCCAAAGAGCATGGCATTGAATGGGTATATCACATCCCCTACCATGCACCAGCCTCTGGGAAAATCGAACGGTACAATGGGCTATTAAAAACTACACTGAGAGCAATGTGTGGTGGGACTTTCAAACATTGGGATACACATTTATTAAAGGCCACCTGGTTGGTCAACACCAGAGGATCTGCCAACAGAGCTGGTCCAGCCCAGTCAGAACTTCTACATACTGTAGAGGGGGAAAAAGTTCCTGTGGTGCACATAAAGAATTTGCTGGGGAAGACAGTCTGGGTTATTCCTGCTTCAGGTAAAGGCAAACCCACTTGTGGGATTGCTTTTGGTCAGGGACCTGGATATACTTGGTGGGTAATGCGGGAAGATGGGGAAGTCCGATGTGTATCTCAAGGGGATTTGATTTTAGGGGAAAACAGCCAATGAACTCAATTGCATGCTGTTGCTTGTTATGTAATGTGTTTCTTTATAGCCCATCAACCAGATGTCTTCAAGTCATCCGCAACTGGCCCTCAGACCATCATCCCAACAAAGAACGAACTTTGATGAAACCAGACGAGTTCTGCAGTAAAGGAACAATCAGCATCAGCAGGCAGCGATCCAACACTGCACACAGCCTTCCCTGCTCTGAAAGACTGTTACAAAAGGTGGAGCCTGACATCAGGGACTGGATGGACTCAGCAGCTTTATAGGGATTGGCCCAGGCACTACGGGATTATATCTCTCCATCTGTGTGTGTGTGGATGTATATGTACATATATATATATATATATGATGATATTTTGAAAAAGTGGGATCTGAGCATGATGTGAATGGTATGGAATAAGGGGTGGATTGTTGTGGGTTCGGCTTTCCCTCCCCCTCCCCCCCCCCCCCCCACCGCAGAGTCTCATGTTACACCGGGAAAGAGAGAAAAGCTGGGGGAGGGGAGACAGGGCACCTGACCCGGGCTGACCAATGAGGTTATTCCATACCACAGCACGTCATGCCCAGGAGGTGGGATTGGGGGGCGGGGCTCTCGCGGCACGCGGTGGGGGGAGGGGCACGCGGTCTCTCTCGTGCCACGCGGTCTGGGGAGCAGCACGTGGTCTCTCGGCTCGTTCGGGCGGCGAAATGGTTGTATCCTCTCCCTTTGTATTTACTTTGTCATTATTATTGTTGGTGGTGGTGGCAGTAGTGATTTGTATTATATCTCAGTTACTGGACTGTTCTTATCTCAACCCATGGGAGTTACGTTTTCTTTGGTTCTTCTCCCCATTTCCCCCCCATTGGAGGGGGGTTGGGGGGGGCGGAAAGGGAGGAAGAATTGAAATTTACGGCTTAAACCACGACACCACCTCTTGCTGTTTCCAGTAACAAGCCCATTAGCAATGGCTGGCAAGATCATTGTGGAATAAGAAATGAGTTTGTCTAGGTGGGTAAGCTGGTCATTTATATGCATATACGTGATGTCTATATGTGTGGTTTACTACTTGCTTCCTTTCCCTCTCCTCTTGGCTACTTATATATGCAATATCTAATATGTACTGTGGCAAAAGTCAGCTGTGTATGTGGTTTGGGGATGGCACTGGCCCAGGCTCTTGCTCTGATGCCTGGCAGCATTTCATTCTGCTGCTGTGAGAGACAAAATATGGGACTAGACGGTTTAACCCAGTAGGGCATTTTGTATGCTCTTATGCTTATTTGATCCTACAAATCCTTACTTATAAAGCAATTTTCTCTAATATAAGTAGCTTTGAGCACTCAGGCAATATATGATTCTTTATCTGAGCATCAGGTTCACATTTTTTATAAAACAAAATGGGTCACAGTCATTTTCCTGTAAGTCTTTCACTCAACAGATCTACACCAAAGGTGAATCTGCTTCACTGGGTTTAAGAGGGAAGCCTGCTTTTCTGCACCAAATACATTGTAGCCATTTTTAAACCTTATCATATCTAGGTATTCTACACAAAAATGGTGCTCATTTTTTCAGCAAAATGGGAGGAAAGCGTCCTTATTTAATGCAATCCCTGCAACATCTCTTCTGAAACTCAGACAGGATTCAGAGTTGTTCATTGTTCAAGTTCTGAATGGTTTGCTGAGTTTTGAAAATTTGTTATTCAAATCTTTCTTTGCTTTTAATTTAGCTTTCTCCCCCTTTTTACATGGAATTTGTCAAAATCAAGACAATAGCTTTTAAAGTATTTTCAGAGAGAAAACTTGACAGCTTTTTTCTATCTAGTCCTGAAGTCAGGAAAACAGAAATACAAAGTGAGCAAGAAGTCAGGCACTGGAGCAACATATAGTTCCATTCCGTAAGCAGGCAGAGAGGTAATTTTGTGCCATGAGGAAACTTTATCTTCATTAGATACCAAAGGATACCATTCCATGAACGGCAGTATCAAATTTTCAGCTTGCCATTTGTACGTTTGTCATTTTCACACATCGGAGTAGTTGTAACTTCCATGTAAAAGTACAAGAAATGCTGGAATCTTATCTTAAGCCTAATCGGTTTTCCTCCACTTTCCCACCAACAATCAAAAGGAACTGTGACTTGCTTCATGCAGAGTTAGCCATAAATGTGAAAGGTGAAGAGACCACATGTTCACCATCATTGAAATGCATGGTGTTTGGGACTCTTGTGTATTCTGCAGGATTATAAAAGTATAAGAAAGGGCAAAATTTATCATGAATCTCATTGAAATTGATGATTAATATGTGAAAACACAAAATTGATACATTGTCCTGAGAGCAAGAAGACAAGAACAGGATCTGTGATTACACTTGTGCAGAACACTAGAGACTATGTAGGGACACAAATAGAGAGTTCACATTTCACATGTTCATATTTCATTTTTATATTTTACATTGATTTTTAACTTTAAATAGTTCACAGTAAGAGAGGGAAAAGTAATAACATGGATAGGAGGAAGAAACAAAATGACAGACCAAACAAAAATTTGTGATTTATGTTCTATGGTTCAATATGCCCATGAAAGTATGTGCATGTTCTTTCTGTGTTTTAACTACTTCATGTTGGTGACTCTGAAAAATTCTTTTTTTTTTACCAAGGGGGGGGAATATAAGATATCTGTGTAAAATATATCTGTAGGCCAAGTAAGGGGGGTCTGAAGAACATCAACAAGGAAGCAACACAGAAACAGCAACCTGAATCAATGTTCAGTCAAGCCCATTAATTATGTAACTTGTTTTGTGCTGATGTAAGTAGATCCTTAATTCTGAAGCAGCTTGTGCCTAAGGCAAAGGAGTGGATGATGAGGAGCTTGATCCAGTGAAGAGAAGGAGAGTGTGAGAGATGCAAAACCTCAAACAGCCTGAAATTCAGAAGCAGTGAAAATACCCAAGGAAAGAGTATGGTCTTCAGGAGAATAATTTGTTTTATAAGCATGTGTATACCTGAATTTGACCCATCTTTATATCAGAGGAGAGATCTGATATAAAAAGAAATTTCTGTGATGAAGGGTAGAAGAAGCCTGTCATTGGGCTATGGAAAAATGTCTTCACGAATCTATAACTTCTGTGTTGGAATTCAGAAACAGAGGAATGTAAAATCAAACTAGCTCACATGCTGCAACTCTTAAAGTAGCTTTTTTAAAAAATAGAAATCATGTTTGATTTCTGCCTTGGGAAAAAAAAAAAATGTCTTGTGCAGAAAGTTGCAGAAAGCCCTGGATCAGATTCTGTGGTCAGCAGCTCAAGTAGCTTAATATGATCAAAACTCCAGTTGAGTTTTTTCAGAAGAGAGTTCAGATTCCTGTGTGTATATGTCTGTGCTTGAGTGGTTGCAGCATTACAACCATCCAACCAGCAATAACTGACATTATGGAACAGCTGAAATGGAGGACAGTGACAGCCAGCATTGGGGGGGAACTCCAGATGAACCACTGTAAATCATGACCATCACTGGAGAATTAATTCCATTATGTCAGTCAATGTAAATGTGAAATATAACACCAAATTAGAGATACTATTCCAAAGAAAAATACTTCAAAAAATTCCTGGCTTCAGAATACCCATGGTCTGAACTGTCTCTGGAAGCCTGCTGTATGCAGTGCAAATCGGATAAATACGTACACAGAAGGCTTGCAATGACAGCCTGCTGAGTCTGAACAACTCCTCTAAGTCTGGAAAGGCAGACAGCATTTCAGCAGGCAGCAGCCTGGCAACTAACAAGCAGTACATTACTCTGCATCTCATAAATCTCCATGAAGTTTATTTATTCTCTTCTGAGAATAAATAACTAATGTGAAGCCTCTTCTTGCCAGTTACTGTAGCCCTACACAAAGGGATTCAGGCGTGGAATCTGTTAATAGCAGTGACCGAGCTACAAATTGGATAGTTATGTAATGACATTGTTATGAAACTTACTTCTGGTTTGACACCTTTTGTTTTCTAGAAACAACATTAAAACCCCCAAACAAATTCATGGTTAGTAGTATGTAGCATGAAATAAAGACAAAACAATTACCAATTTTTCAAAACTCAGAGGACTGAAAAAGATAAAGAAAAAAAAATAATTTCTCTGAATTCTGGCAGAAATCAGCTGGAAGTGAATCGTTCAACGGATCTGCCATTCATAGGGATACTTTAAAGTAACCTTCTTTAACACCTGCCCTGCAAATGCTGACAAAAAGTTCAAAGTGGCCTGTTTCTGCAACTTGTGTAATCTCGGAAAGTTGGGGTTTTTCTATTTAAAAAAATGGCTTTTCAATGAGTACAAACAGAACATAGTTTAAGATGAAAGAACAACCAGAAACTCTGCAACACACACTGATACAAATCATGTACTAGGATTAGGCATGGATCTCTGCTTTTGTAAATGACAATACAGATATACCTACACTGCCTGACTTTTAAAGTAAGTTAAAAAAAAAAAAAAAGGGTGAAGAGAGAAACAACTGGGGATGACATTTTATTCCCTGCCATATAGAAGAAGAGACAATTGCCCTCCATTAGGAGATCAGTTTTTATCTGGGGTACCTGTTGCAGTGCCTCTATTCTTGGTTATTCTGAAGGCTGGGCATCACTAGTGCAGTGTACAGCACCAGGAACTTCTCCTCCTGATGAAACCCAGCTACTGTCCTCTAGTTCTGAGGTAATTTTTATTTTGGTACATCAAATGCAACAACATACAGAGTATGTAAGAAAGACCCTTCCAGAGGTTTGTAGTTACATGTATATAATAATATTTTAAGAAATTGCACAGCTCTAACACCTCTTGTTTTAATATTTGACCATGAAATTAGCTCTCAACATGCATGGTGCCAGGAACTGTTATTTGATCGGTGGTACAGGTGACTTATACCCTGACTTACTCAGCACAGTATGTTAGAAAGGTTTTATATCAGTAAAGGAAAACTCTAGTTCAGTTCTAAATTGTTAAATCACCAGTGGAAGCCACCAAAGG
Organism: Myiopsitta monachus; assembly: GCA_017639245.1. Taxonomy (NCBI): domain Eukaryota; kingdom Metazoa; phylum Chordata; class Aves; order Psittaciformes; family Psittacidae; genus Myiopsitta; species Myiopsitta monachus. The sequence goes on from CM029917.1 coordinate 49,472,177, forward strand.
GCTTACAGAGATTTGATGCACAATGTTCCAGTAATTAGAGCAAGCATGCCTAAAAAGCTGTGCTAACATAAGATTCAGCAACTTTTTAAAGGAAAAAGACATTATAGAAACCAAGGAGGAATTTGGGTGGTCCAGATGTCTTCCACATGTATAGAGCTAATTATCAAGAACTAGAGTCTGTTACTTATTATATCTGTGTGTACATGTATAACAGTATGCATAAACATATATATTTCTATCTCCAGACTATTAACTTCATCAGAACACTTCAGAATCACAATGTGGCAAGTAATACTAGAATCTTCTTCTAAAATAATCAGCATGCTTTTCTGCTCCTACCCATCAGATGAAATGAGTTTTCTCTTAAATGGATCTCTTCACTAAGAGTATAGTTTGCCTGTATTGTTACTGCTCTTCCATACTCTCACTTGTGTGAGAAGGAAGAGGGATATAGCAGCTTGTCTGAGTAGCACTACTTCCCATTTCTATTTTGGCAGTACTGAAGAGTTCCCATAGGATACAAACTTACTTCATTACCCATTTCATTGTAGGACCGAGTTCACCAGACTTAGAGAGTTCACTCACAGTCCTACAATTTCTTAATTCTCAACTGTTCTGACTTTATAATGCTGTAATTTTATATTTTTACAATACTTCAGTATTGTATTAGACAGTATTTAAAGAAATATTGTTTAAATTTTTAAATGTTGTTTACATTTTAAAAACCTTATTTGAAAGTTGCCTTTAAGTTACATTTAGGTTTTATATGGGAAATTTTATCATATGTCTGATGTCTCTTTTTTTCCCTCAGTAATAGTGTTTTCTCCACCCTTTTCCCACTGCCTATCTGCAGTGATAGTACACTGACTACAACCTGCTCTATATATTCCTGCTGGTGACTGCATGTAATTATCGTCGATTGATACCTGCTACCATTTCCTGCTGGGTTTATATAGACTTCATTTCATGTGTTGGCCATATTTTAATAGAGTTCTGACATGTTATGCCAATGGCTAAAACTCATGGGAGGAATGAATGGACCATTAATTTCCAATAATAATTTTGCAGTCAGACTACTTGTTTGCATGGAAAAGTAGTTTATTTGCAACACTGCTTTGATGGTATTTTGGGAACTCAGCTCACAAAGTGTTAAAAGTCCAAACTGTTCCTGGGCCTTCTGGTGTTGTAATTGGAAAGAAGAAACACATAGATATGTCAAGACTACAGCTGACTAAGGCTGGAACTAAAAAGCCTCCCGAAGTGATTAAGCTATTTAGGTGCTCTTTTCTCCTCTGCATACTTAGCCATGGAAGATGTAATCACAGAAGAAAAGCAAGCTGAAGGAAAGATGGTTTTCCAATGGAGAAACCAAGAACCTATTTCTTGTCAGGATAACATCCAGGAAATATCTTTTTGTTTGTTGTCCCCTGGATTTTACCAGATCTTTTAAAACAAACCCAAAACTAAATAAATTGAAAGACCTCCTTGCAATTCTGAATCAGAAATGTTCTCTAGATAGAATTCAGGGTGGGGGAGGAGTTTACCTACAGCTTGCATCAACTGGAGGAGATGATGTTGAATATTCATGTATCTTCTAGTGAATATTCACATTATCTGGGTAAAACCCAAACCGTACATGAGTAATTCCTGTTGATCTTGAGCTACCAAGCTCCTGCAGTACAAACTGTGGCTATCATTGCATTTCTGGTACTATTCTATGCCAATTACCAGCAGTATGAGTTGTGGTAAAGTGTATTCAGGAAAAAAAAAAACAAAACCAAAAAAGACAAAAAAATAAGACAGTTGATAAAATCTGGTAATTTGTGTTAAATCTGAATTTACAGACAAAATTACTACTAAAGGTATATACACAAAGCATATATGAAAACGTTGCATATGTCTAATCATTACTTGGGGTATAACTCAAACAATATTTCATACTAATTGCTACAAAAAAATTTACTTGAGCCAAAGCTTAGATACAATTAAGGAGATGAATTTTATTCAGCAAGTTTCTATGTCCTGTATTGGCCATTAATTTTGCTTGAAATAAAAATTATACTAGCACATCCATCATACCTCACAGTTCCCAGAGAAAAACTAGTGCTCCAAGTGTGAAAAATCCTTCTGATTATTTACACAAGTTATTTAGTGCTAATATATCTAAGGGAAAATACTGCTGTAAAGCTAATAAAGGCCCAGGTTGAGTTAAAGTTCCTTCCTGTAACACCGTATTTCTGGTATCTACTGGCAACAGATTTGCTTCAATCTCTGAGGCAAGGGGTGTCCATCCCACCTGAACCTGGCGAGCCACAGCCTCTGAGCTGCTTGGATGGTGCTCTGCAGGTACCCTGACACAGTAGCTGTCAAAGACACTTATTCATTGTTTCCTCTTTTCAAAAAGGTGTCTAGTAAAGCTGCCCATTAACTCCATTTGCAGTGGAGGCTCATGTATGGCACTGTTTTTATCCATTCAGCGAAGGGCTCATTAAACAGAGAAAGGTAACGTTCACAACAGAAGCCTTTTGTACCATAAAAGCAGGGAGAACAAGCAATAGGACAAGAGAAAATTGCCTCAGGTTGCACCAGGCAAGGTTTAGATTGATATTAGGAAAAATTCCTTCACTGAAAGGGTTGTCAAGCATTGGAACAGGCTGCCCAGGCCAGTGGTGGAGTTACCATCCCCTGAGGATTCAAAAGACGTGTAGATGTGGTGCTTAGGGACATGGTTCAGTGGTGGACTTGGCAGTGCTGGGTTAGTGCTTGGACTCAATGATCTTAGTCTTTTCCAATCCAAACAATTCAATGATTCCATGCTATATGTAACTGAAACACAGCAGTCACATTCACAGCCATGCCTTTATCAAGATCTTTTTGCACTACAATAGATGTTCTGTGGAGCTCCAGAGGTGCTGGGAAATGCTTGCAACTTTTGCAAATGATTAAAATAAAAACAAAAAGCAGGATAAAGGGGTTTCTTGTTTTACCGTTTTACATTTTGCAACGTAAATCCACTTGAAAAGGAAACCAAAACTTCCCTTACTCAAGCATTTTTTTTTCCAGTGAACTGATTTAGACATTTGCACTTAATTCAAGTAATTACATTTACTTGAAATGTTTTGGCTAATAAATAAGAATATATTTTTTGCTCTGAATATTTTGAAGTGTGCTGAGTGCAGTATGTGAAGATATAAGAAATGGCATTCTGACAAAGTAAAATTAATCTACAGGTTAGCTGTTTGAAAGTTGTACATATCTTTATCCTTATTTCCTTTCACTTTTCTCGTACTATTAGCACTCGCTGCTGTCTAGGTAATGAAAACAGTTACTGCATGTCTCCTCTACTTACATTTATAGCCCCCACAAGCCTTACAACTGTGTCTCTGAAGTTAGCCTTCTTCCCGGTCAGTGGTGTCTCAACACTAGCCTATGCACTAGCTCGTTCAAGAACTTCCTCTTTCCCGATGAAATCTTTCCTCCCATCTTTGGTTCAATCTGTCGAAACTATTGCCATCAAAATATTTCCCGTTTCTCACCATGTCGATGATGTTCCCTTCTAAAATCTCAACATAGACTTCCCCCACAATTCACGCCTGCCTCTTGTCTCAGCTGCATTACTACTTGGTAAGCCCTTTCTTCTCCAGCGTTGGGAACACCTGTGTATGGGAAGCAGGGGACATTGTTATTAATTTGCTTCTTTAAATTTCTTCATCAAAAGGATGCTCTGAAACTAAAAGCTATGGTAGATGAAATTAATTTGAAATGAGTCATCTCCCTCATTTGTTTCAGGAAATGCCTGAAAGTATTTACAAAACCTTCACCAAGAAGCATTCATAATAAAGATTCAGCATGACTGAAAAGATTGCATGAGATTTCTACTAAATGAATAGAGATGTCTTGAACTTTTATTATATCCCCTTAACTTTTGGTCCCTGATTGGACCAGCCCAGGGCTTACTCCTCATTGTGATAACTGGCAATAATAGCCATCAGGCTTTTAGGTGACTTAGCAATAACTGAAACACATTATATCATTCCCATTCCTTTTCACTGCCTCTTCCTGTTCCAGTTCTTATGGGAGCTGTGGTACTGTATTTGGAAGGCCAGCATGTAGTCACAGTGGGTTTGCAGTTATCTGCATCCTCTGATGCCTTTGTAAGGCTTGCTTAATGCAAGGGGAGCATAGCAGATGAGCAAATGCAGTCTCCCGTTTTCTACTTCCTTTCTAGACTTGTGAACTTCTGTGCAATATGCCAGCCAAGATCATAGTTAACTCATAAGCTTGAAGATATTGAGGTTGTCATTGCCAGCTTTGCCAGATGCACATATTTCTCTTGAATTTATATGACAAGGTTACACTAAAATCAGACTTCTTATCATGCCAGAGAAATGCATCTATTTCTGAGTCTTTCACCACTGAACCAAAAGTAACAAACACCTGGGAACTCTGGAAGGAGATATATTTATCCTTTCTGAGTCATCTAATCATACAGGGCTCAAGGCTGATGCTAAAAGTTCCAGAAAAACTTGGAAATCAACCACAGAAATCAACATAAATTCAGGCTCTGACACGTGAATTGAGCCTTGTCAGGAACAGATCTATATGCTTGTACAGACAAGATTTCATGAGCAGTTTTCCAAAAATAACTTGAGTATCTGTGGTCTGATCAGGTGAGTTTTAGTCTTTCTTTTCCTTCATCTTTTCTTGGAAAGAGCTTTGACAATGTGATGATTCTCCCTAGCATTTAACCTAAGGCTCATTGTTCCACGTGGCAGATCTCTTTCCCATTCTTCCTCAACAGAAAGCAAGGAGGAATTTAATGAGGTCTGGATCTATATAAGTTTCAGAGAAATTTGTAACAGTTATATCTGTATTTGTCATATCTATGTTTCAGACCAGAGTAGTTTTTTGTTAATGTTGGCAACTCTGAACAAAGAAAGTCTTGAAGTTATTAAATGTAAACTATGTTAGGCAGCTGCTGGAGAGGGAAATCCACACCACGTTAGTGGCATCTTGGAACCATTCAATTTTAATCATTGAAATTAACATCAAAGATATTTTTGCTGTATAGAAAACTGTCATAATTTAATTTCTTTTTCTGTGCTTATCTGTTCCGCACTGTACTAGCTACAACCTAACTCTGAAATATGCATGTGTGCACCCCAATATATAGTTATTGACAGCATTTGGGATATCAGCTCCTGGATGTTGTATGTAGCAAATACAGATAAGCAGTTTATAGCCTTGTGAGGTCTTACAGAATTCAGCTGGGGGGCTCTTGTGGCTCTAGTGCCCAGCGGAACAATGTAGTCTGGAAAAATCTTTCCTGTCTTACTCTACAAAATGACCTTTGAGGGTCAGCAGCAATCTTGGCAGACTGTACACTAGCCTGTCTGCTTAAGAATATTTAAAGCTCACTTGTCCAAGATGTTATCTCTTCTGTGCACACCAGGTGAACTACTGAAAACAAATTAAAATATCCCATTGGCTTCAGAAACTACTAAGTCTTTATTCAACTTGGATGGGAAGGGTGATTTACCTACAGATAAATATAACTGATAAAGACCCAGTAATAATCCAGCTGATCAAAGTAAATTTTGAGGAGAAATATCTCCTTCCCCTTTTTAAAGATACATTGTGACTACGAAGCAAAGCTCCTAGATGTTACAGTTTATAATACCTTTACTGAAGCATTTTGAACACTTACATTCAATCACTAGTCTTTCCTTCAGTTAGACCTGAGGATTCAAGATGTTCTTCCTTAGAGCAGTGGTGTTTGCTGACTTTGTCACTGAATTCCTGAATTTGGCATTGCACTGACATGGTTTCAGCCATTAAGTGCTGTAAGACAGCAACCTTCTGCATGCTTTTCTGTGTTCTGCTATTCTCTCTCATTCCAGTACTTGCTCCATTGATGAATTCATTCATAGCTTGAAGTATATACTCTTTTTTTAATCATATCTATCATTCAAATTCATGCCATGCAAGTCAGTGGCAAAAGATATAATTCTGAGTGCTGCTGACTCTGTTACTTGCATGTAAGAAAAGCTGTTTAAATAATGTAGTATTTCAGTTGCTAGGAATTCATAAAAAATTACTCAGCTCAAAATTAAAGTGAAACCAGGGCAAGTGTATCAAAAAGAAATCACTCTCTTCAAAAGCATTAAAGGAACATTCTGGATTAAAAATACCTTCAAAAAAAAAAATCGCATTATTTAAAATTCTGAACTTGTATCTTAGAGCATTTCTATTTTGTTTCCGGTGCAAACTAAAACATCTCAGTTTTGCTAAGTCTGTATTTTTGTCCTTGTTACACACACACACAAAGCTAAAACAACAAACCTGCATTAATTTTTCACCTAGTTCTCCCTGTAGTGCTTCTAGAGGTAGGAGCTAAATGGAAAGCAATGCCTCCTAATCTGTCATGAGTAATGTTTTTTTAGGCCAGAGAGAAGTTTTCGCCTCCTGCATACCAAGACTGTGACATAATCACTGAACTATCCACTCAATTATTCTGCCAACATCTTTCTGGTTCACTTAAGAGTAAATTAATCCTACGTAAGAGTGCTTCAGCAGGAGAATAAGACAGAACACATACACATTACCATAGTCAGGTAGTAAGGTGCTTGCCAGGGGTGTAAGTAATGGATAAATAATTAATTTGCTTTTGGGAGCCTTCAAGGATCTGCTTCTCTGGGTGCTTATGCACACATGGTAGAGCAACGGCAGCAAGGGATTGAGCAAGAGAGCTTCTCCACAAAAAAAAAAAGCAAGTCCTAGGCAGGTTACTCAGGAGCTCCACTGCAGCTCATTATGACCTCCAGAGACCTGGGATATCTCAGACTAGTACCAGTTTCAGAAGTCAGCATCAATCAGAAAGTCTTTCAATGGGAGCTGCTCCAGCAGAAGATGTTAGGACACACCGTGGGCCACTTGGAAATGAAAGGCTATGATGACTGAGTCTCTGGCACACCGGCCAGATGATGTTACCAGGGCTCTCTCCTCCCCCTGCCCTCCCCTTTCCCCCCAGCTTTACTTAGGAAAGTCCAACAGCTCCAGTGAGAAAATAAAAGAGGTACAACATACGGTGCAACAGATAATTCACTACTGACCTAAAATCTCTTGCCCCCAGCTCAAACTATTACAGTGAATTGCAAACCCACAATTGCAAACCATGTCATCTTTGTGATTTCTTAGTCGATCCTTTCTTTTACCCTGTTTTTACATCTTTCCTTATTTCCACATATTGGTTTGTTCTTTTCTCTCTCCTTTCTGCTGTCTTTGGATATTCATTTTTCTATCCACTTTCACATCAATTATTTTGTTTCTGACCCTAATATTCTACTTTCTTCAAATTTCTCTTTACTTACTCCCTTTTTAAAAAAAAAAAAAAAGTCTCTCTTTTTCCCTGTCCTCTTCATTTGTTATGTTTCTGTGATTCTCTGTTCCTATTATAAAACTAATTTACCTTCTGTCGCTCTTCTCTCTCACTACAAGGCATGTAACTCCATCAGCCACAGGACTGATGGTCTAATTTCCCTTTCCATCTGCTGACACCTCTCCCTTCCTCTCACCCTCACGTATCACTCTCTTTTCTTTTTTTTTGTTCCTATTTCCACGTTTCTCCTCTGGCTTTTCCATTGTGTTCCTGCCTTCTGCCCTCCCTGTTAGCAGAAACATTTACCTTCAGAGCTTTACCCCACAGATCTTGGCTTCCTTCACCTCCTTGATGCTCTTTAGATCAAGGCCACAGCCACCTTCTTGGACAGTTCTGGGATGTTTGTCATGCATTATCAGTGCGAGCCTCTGCACTAATGTATCTGAAACTGCTCCCGTGTTTTTCATCAGTTGCCCCAGTGGGATATGCGCAAACTTGGAAAGCACCAAGGATTCCTGTTCATAAAGCAACTATCTAGCTAAGCCCAAGGGTACTCAGGTTTTCAGGCCATTTTCTGCCTGGACCTCTGCTGTAAATGGCTTTTGCATTTGTTCAGTAACTAAAGATACAATATTCCCAGCAGTCCTTGTAATGAGAAGTCTATAGGAATGATCTTTTGAAAGCTCTCCAACTCCTTCCAAGTGTAAGCAAACTGAAAAGCTCTATTTGCAAGATCAGAAATAAAATTAAAATCTCACTTTGGCTGTCTAAAAATAAAGCCATACAAAGCAAAGACCTTGCTGAAGAGCAAACTCTTAAATTAAATACAATTTCCTTTGCCATAATAAATGTTCCAGATTCTGAAGATGAATATATAATTAATTCCACTGGTTAAGCTGCAGGAACTTTGGAGGAACAGCTCTTCTTACAGACCTGAACTGTTTACTGCTCAGAAAAATAAAACTAAAACCAAAACCAAAACCAAACAAATCTGCTGAAGAAACACAGTCTGGGATGTTTTTTAATCCTTTTTTTGTTCATTACCAAGATCCGACTTTCTGCCTTCACTAGATCAATGACAGATTGTTTCTGTGGCCTTAATAGAAACCTGAAGCTCCAACCAGCTTTTAGGAGTTAACCTAGTGGGCCAGATCATTGGCTGCCATTCCGGCTGCTTTTGGCTACTTGGGAGGAATTTGGAGAATGTATGTAGTACTTAAATGGCAGCTCCAAGTTACAGGTTTGTTTCAGCTAAAGAGTGAACTACATTTAAGAAATGATTGTTGTAACATGGAAAAACCCTCTGAACTGCAGTGTTTCCAAGCTGTTCATAATTTCCCTAGTATCTCTTCTTATGGAAATTCTCCAAGTCCTATGATACTGATCTTGTAAACAATTATTGTCTTTCCTTAGCTCCTATAATAAAATTCATGCTTGATATTTGATTTTTTTTTTAAATCTCAGTGTGAATCTTGCATCCTTATGTCATTAAAATACCAGAAACCCAACATTTTTTTCACTAAAAAATAATTTTATGGCACAGCACAAACAGATACTTTGGCCAAATGCTTATTTTCAAAATATACTATTCAGAAAAAATTACATAGGACAAGAAGAGTATGTTTAATTTTTTTAATGTCAATGTATATGTAGACAAGGAACCTGGCAGAGATGCCTCTGTAAATACTCAAAATCAGCAGACTTCTCTGTGGTTTCAGTACTGCTGATAGTGTTATTTATGCAGATATATACAAAATTATGCACAACTTGCAAGTTACATTTTTGTTAAAGGGAACTAAAAAATCTGCCACCCTTCTGAATACTTTTTAAGTTACCTTTCCTTCACTGATCTGAGAAGAGATTCATTCTTGCTTCGGTGTAAATTTGCTGGTCTAAATTGAAACATCCTCCAGTCTTTTTGTACCGCTGCACATAACGTTTCCCCAGAGAGGAGCTTATGGAGTAAATGCTTTGTATTTGCTCACATTCTCAAATACTTCCTTTGCTGCTGCCTCTGTGCCATGAATTTAGTGTCTTTGTACAAGGTACAGCTGCCTCACCCAGAAGAAAATTACCCTAGTAGATGAACTTACATGCCTGCATTGCACACACGCACACACACACACACACACACACACACACACAGAGGCATTCATGTTCCCTTAGTCAAGAGTTGGCAGGTTTTAACTCTTCCTACAACACTGCAGCTCTGGATCCTTGTTCTAGAAACTCTGGAGCTTTAAAGAAACATTTGTGGAGGCATTTTGTATGAGTGTCTTCTCACATATCAAAACAGGATTGATGCTTTAGACCTTAGCTACACACTGCCTTTTATAGTGAAGCTCTACTTGCACTACAAACTGACATATTCAATGCTTTAAATGCTTAAAGCACTGTGCAGATGTTAATTTAACTCATTACTTCTCTCACCACCACTTAGCTTAGCAGAAAGAAAAAACAGCAAAATGATACAGCTTGCCTAAAGTAAATAGTCACTGTCAAAGCCTAGAACAGAAGCAAGAATGAAGTTACAAAGGCTTTGGTGATGCATATACATTTGAAAAGGTTTTTAAAGGAAAAATACCAAAGTTTGCAAATGGCAAATTCTGGTTCTAGTTCCAATAACTAGCATTTCCTCATTGGCCACTATTACTTCAGCTTTAAATATTTTAGAAAAGGAAATATTAGGGATAAACCAAATCTAAACGCACGTGTTTTCCACTTGCCCGCCAAATTCCAGTACACAAATGCTGTACTTATTTTAAAGCATTTTTAGTGTTGCTTTCAGAATTAAAACAATTCCAAGCACTTGGAAATCAAACACATTTGCAGTGTGCCACAGAATTCTCCCCTGACTTCCAGTACAGCTCAGGTGACCTGATGACCCCTCATTTTGTGTCCATTTGTGGTCTCTGATGATGTGGTTGCACGCTATCTCAGCTGAGAAGCTTGCCCTTATTTGGGACAGGAATTACACCAAGGTAAAAGAATCCAGGCAGCTGTTTACTATTACATTTTCTCTTCATCACAAAGCTTTTTGCTTTGTGTTCTCAACCCTCCCTGTCTATCTGTGCAGCTACTATAGGGTTATTCTCACTTCCTGGTGGTGCTGGGCTTGGTGTGCACGGTGCTCCCCTCGCAGCACATGTCAACATCTCCTTAGTGTCTCCACATCTCAACGCCTTGGCCAACATCTACCCGCGTCTTGACGTCCCTACAAGCTGCTGCTATCTTCAGTGACCTCCACTGTCAATGATCTCCTCTCGCTGCTTCTGCTCTCCCATCTCTCAGAACCGATCCCTGTGGATTCAGGGTGATGCACAGTGATGGCTAGTTTAAGGAAGTCAACCACAGGTGCACGCATAACGCCTTCATTTAGTTCTACCCCAATTTACCCGTTAAACACTGTGTTATGCTTAATCTGTGCCTAAGGAAGTAGCTGACTGCTATGAAGCCATTTATGCCATGGCAGACGGCTGTTAAAAGAGCGGGCAGCTTCCTGCCCGCTTTGTGCTAAGCACGGCTTCTGTTCCGTCTCGGCGAAGCCTCCCGCTGCGGAGCGCCGGCGGGAATCGCCGCCTCAGGCCACCGTCCCCTCAGAGAGCGCCGTTCCCGCGCTTAACTCTTGCCGCCTAAGTGCGGCGGCGCGGCCTCGCCAGCGGTAGCTCTTCCCTCCAGCCCCGGCGAGGGAAACCGATGCAGCAGGAGCGCTGGATGGGCCTGCAGAGGCGGGCGGTGGAAGCCGGGCGGGCGAGAGATGCGCTACCACCACCGCACACCGACCCCGGGCGCGCGCGCACGCGCGCTGCCCCCCTCCCCCGCGGCCAGAGGCGCTGTGACGCCAGGGGCCGGGGATGGGGGAGAAGGGTTGGGGCGCGGCGCGATTAGCTCCCCGCGGCAGCGCTCCACACCCCGCCCTCCCGCGGGCCTGTCCCTGCAGCCTGCTCCCCCCCTCCGCAGCTTCCCCCGGGCCGTGTGTGACGTCAGGTGGCCGCCGAGGCGCGGGGTGCAGGTGCATCCGTTTCCTCGGCCGGGGGGCGCTTCCCGTCGCCGCTGTCACCGGGGCGCAGCTCGCAGTCCCGCTCCAGTCCCCTTTGCCTTGCCGGAGTTGCCCACCGCTGCGTCCCCGACGGGTTCGGGGGAAAAAAGCCGCGACGGGGCGGCCGCGGCCTGCGTCGCTAGGGGGAGGCACGGCACCAGGAGACCGGAATGAGGGTCGGCGGCCCCGCTGGCGGGCGGTCGCCGCGGGGGTGGTGCTGGAAGGAGCGGAAGGCGGAGGCACCCCTCGGCCTGTGGCTCCGAGCCCCCTGCCCCGGTTTTACTTTCCGTTTGGGGGCCACCTTCCCCGGCGGGCTTGAGGGAGAGGCTTATTGGTGTGCCTGTGTCTATCCCCAGAGGGCGCGGGGAGGACGCCCCAGCTGGCGGACAGGAGGGCGCGGAGGCAGCCCCGTCACGGGAGGAGGAGGAGGCGGCGACGAGGAGGAGGAGGAGGAGAAGGAGGAGAAGGAGGAGAAGAAGCCGGCGCGGAGCCTCGCCTCTCCTCGCCTCGCAGCCTCTTCGTCATTACCACCTCGTCGTCCCTGGCCGCCGGAGATACCGGCGGCCGTCCGTCCTCATGATGGCCTCAACCGCCACCTGCACCCGGTTCAGCGACGAATACCAGCTCTTCGAGGAGCTCGGGAAGTAAGGACGGAACCCGCCGGACGAGTCCCGCCGCTGTCAGGACGGCGTGGGGCAGCCGGCTCGGGGCGGGACGGGGGGGAAGACGCCTTTGGCTGTGCGGGCCCGGTGCTTCAGTCCCGCTCGGGGGATGTCGCTGCTGGGAGACACCTTAGTAGTGCTGAAAGCCGGTCGGGGTGCCCCGCTGCTGGGCCACACCTCGGGGAGCGCCTCGGCTCCAGCTTTTGCACACACGCTCTTCCTTCCCCCCCCCCCCCTCCAACAGCGCCCGGGTATTATGTGCCTGGGATGGGAGACCCGGGCGGTGAGGGGCGCCCCCTGGCTTCGGGGCGAGAGGGGCCAGGGCCGCCTGCTTTTTTCGCCGCGATCGCCATGTTGGATGGCCGGCGGGAGCGGGCGGGAGGGCGGCGGTGTCACTGGGGATAAGGTGCTGGGGGGAAGGGTGCCGGGGCTACCGCTGCTCAGTCCCTTTGGTGTGTACCGGTCTGGGGGTAGCGAAAAGGTGCCTTGCTCCCTGCCCGGCAAGCAGCCGGGGGTGGGTTCGGTCTTACGGCTTGCACCCGCCTTTCTGCCGGGAGTAATCTGAAAACATGTATTTTTTTTTTTATATTATTTTTTTAATTTTGCCGACATCACACCTCGCGCTGAAACCCTTTAAAACCCTCGCGCCGGTAATGGCAGTGAACCATTTCAATTGGACTGACACTTTGTCCACTTCTTGGTTTCCAGAGGGGCATTCTCCGTCGTGAGGAGGTGTATGAAAATCACCACAGGACAAGAGTACGCTGCCAAAATTATAAACACCAAAAAGCTTTCAGCTAGGGGTGGGTATATTTTAACCAAGTGTTTACTTACAATGTCTTCTCCCCGGTTTTTTTCATTCTTGTGGTAGGCATTAAAAACAGTAATAAAAATGGCTAAAAGATTTAAAAAATTTCTTAATACATTTTTATTTTCTTGGTTTTGGTTGGGTTTTGTTTGTTGTTTTTTTCCCTTGGCTTTTTTTTTTCTATGTTAAATGTTTCGTGGATTGAGTGTGTGGAGGTCTGAGGTGGCTGTAAAGCATTTCAAGAAAAGATGTACAGATACTAAAAGAATTTCGCATTCTTCATTTTTTTCCCCTCTAAGTAACATTGAGTATCAACTTGCAAGTATTTTGCAAGCTGATTTTTTTTTTTTTTTTAAGGTTGGGAAATAATGTTTCCACTATAGCTTCTATTTAAAATATTATGCAGTTACTGAATTCTATGTTGCCATTGCATTTAAACATGAAGGAGGCCTATCTAAGAGTACATGAGATAAAGTGTACTTTTGCCTCATGCAAAACTTCATTATGAGAAAAAAATTTATGTTAAGGAAAGAAATTACACTTTTATGAACCAGCCACTTGTAAAGCAAGTCATTCTGATGAAGTGATGAACTGTTTTGCTGTTACAAGCCAGCAGTAACACCTGCCGTACAGCTTGTTTATATTGTGTATGTGATGTGTGTATTTCCTGAGTAATTCAGTCTCAGGGGGATATGATACATTTGAGGTGAACATACACATAGTGTGACAGCAAGCTTTCATGGTGATCTGTCAAGTGCTTGTTAAGGCCAAGTCAGGAAGCATCTGTGAGGATATTGGGGATTATGGATTGTTCTCCGTTAACATTATCTGTGTTTTGATGTGAATTTGTGATGTGGTGAAGAACGTGGGGGTGAATAAGCAAATAGTGTCAGAGTGTAAACCTGCTTTGCTTCTGATGCAGAGGAATTGCTGCAGGTAAATGGCAGTTTGAATTAATACATTACATTTAAACATAAAATATTGCATGTGATATTGTAGCATGTTCTGGTAATATGCTGCTCATAAAGGAAGTTCTTTACTGTAAGGGTGGTGAGGCACTGGAATAGGCTGCCCAGGGAAGTTGTGAATGCTCCATCCCTGGCGGTGTTCAAAGCCAAGTTGGACAGAGCCTTGGGTGGCATGGTTTAGTGTGAGGTGTCCCTACCAATGTCAGGGGGGTTGGAACTTGATGATCGTAAGGTCCTTTCCAACCCTAACTATTCTATGATTCTATGATATATCATTGTGTCATACTCTTATTTTCAGCTGATGAAAGTTGTGTGAAAATGTAATTTTTACCTTCTGTTGTATTTTAATCTTTGTACTCTCACTGGAGGATTTGTTTTCCTTTATATTCCAAAAGGTTCTTAAATTTAAAATACTTCTTTGTAGAGTTATGGATTTAAAGGCAGAAGGGCTAAGAAAATGGTAATAACACAGATAAAATATTTCCACAAATTTGCTAAAAACAGATCTTCTTTTTTTCTTTTGTTAGCACAAAAATGTAGTCTGTTGAATCTTGATGTTTAAAATAAACCACCACATTTTGTGTGATTTCATAGGTCTATGTACCTTTTGATGTGAGAAGCTGTAGGGAGATCAGCACCAGTTCCTTTCTGTGCTGTGGGTTTTGTGTCTGATGGAATAAGTCTTGGAATGTTAAGCTAAAGTAATAATTTAATAAGTGTAGTGTATGTTGCAAGCTTTAATTTTTGTACTACTTTGACTGTGCAGACAGGGCCAGGTTGGTCCTTGGTATAGTCCGTCAGTGAGTGGAAGTATATTTAGGAAAAGTTGGCTTTTAAGATGGCATGAGGCAAAATTCACACAGATTTTTCTGCACATTTAGCATGTAATCGCGTAAAGGAAGGGGTTACACTTTAAAGCTGGACCATGAAATACTCCTTCTTATCAGAACATGTATGATGCCACATCCATGAAGGGAATGTGTTTCCATTTCTGTTTTCAGAGATCCCATAAATCTCTGAGGTTTTTTACTCAGGGTCTTTTTGTGGTGGTTGTTTCATTTTTTTTGCTTTTTGAAATCTACTGGACAGCTGTTGAAGAACAAGCTTTGTGGAGAAATCATCAGATTTTTATTAGGCAATTCTTTAATAGCAGAAATTGCACTTGTGGTGCAAAAACTAAGCATTAAAAAGCTTCAAACTGTGATGCTTTTTCCTGACTGGTAAAAGGTATACAGCCTTTAACTATGATACTGGTCTCCAAATCTCAATTGTAAGTTTCATTGTACTTGCATCTGATTATGATGAGGTACCAGTTCACTTTTGTGTTTTGTACTTACTTGAGATACCAATTATAATGTCAGCCTAAATGAGTGGTTTGACTCAACTGTGAACAGTTAGGAGGTTCTTGGCTTCAGAATGCGTGTCCCTTGTACAGTGCCTCACTCTCTGGACGTCTTTTTAATCAGAGTGTTGAATTTGGGCCTTCTTGCTGGCAAGATTGAAGAACAGGAGGTTAAATGTATTACATGGAGGAGTCAAGACTCTAAAGACCAAATAAAACTTAGTGTAGCTTTGAAAGTAAGAGTTATTTAGATGGTTTCAGCACAGTCATGACAGTCCTCTCTCCATCCCTCCTTCACCTCACTTCTTGAAGATTTATCCAGATGCTTACTTTAGTAGGCCTTCTGAACTGAGGAACTCATCTGGTCACAGACTTAAGCCAGTGAAGGTGTGTTTTCATCTCTTCGCTTGTATAGTTACAGGGAAATTTCAGACTAATTGTCTGTGTGCAGACACACAGGCTTTGGTTTTGAGGGGAAAAGAAGATGTGCCCCTGCTCTAGCAAAAGTGACATTTGTGCTTCTAAGTTGATGATCAGTTATTTATATCTGCTGTGCTCTTATTTACAAATTGTAGTCAAGAATGTTATAAATTGTTTGTTATAAATGTTTAAATTAAAGTTTTAAATACTTTAGGTGGCAATTCCTACTCCATGCTTTTTCTGGTTATAATAATAGAAATAATAAATGTTTGTAATCTAAATCTTTTCATGTCATAATATGACCTTTTTATGGGGGGGGGAGGGGTGGGGAAGGAACATACCCCTCTAGAGATGAGTGAACTTTGAACAAGCATGCAGAAAACGAAGCATAAAATGAAGAATGTATGTTTACTGGTTCTTGGTTCTGTATCATTTGATGAAGTTGTTGGGATTTTTTTATTACTCAGTTTATCAAGTATGTGGTTTTGGGCACCTCTGTCTTGTTTTTCTTGCAGTTGAAAGCAGTGTAGATAAAAGTGAACTTCTGTGAGGTAACTTTTCCCTTGTCTGTTCCAAATCCCAAAAAATTAACAAATCATCTTTTTCTTTTTATCATTATCTGTACATCTTTTATCTTCTTTTTTGACATGCTTCTGGCTTTGATCCAGATGGATTTCATATACACAGATCTAATTTTCTTACGAGGTTTGGTCCTCATTTTCTGACTAAAAAAAAAAAAAAATAGGTGAGTATTAGCTTCTCTGATAGTTCTTGAAAAGATCAATAAGCTAATACTAATAAGCTTTCACTGGGTTTAACTTTTGCCAGTAACTCATACTGACATTTTCTCTGTAGTGGCCAAAACCACTGTGCCTTTGATAGTAATTTGATGGCATCTGTAAGAGGAGGATAATGTTCCAGTCCATTTTGTTTCCAAGGGCTGTTGTAAACACTGCCTAGACACACGTTTCTTGGCCCATAGATTGCTGCAGCAAAAATATGAGCCGCTTTGTTCATGGGCATAAGTAGTGTTAAGAGTAATGTAAGAATCAGCTGGAGGTCTCCACTTCTTTGTGAAAAAGCTCTTGTGAGCTTTAAGGGACGAGCTGTTCCATTAGCTTCAGTGAGCTTCTGAGCTTTAAGCCTTGAAGGCTTCACTGGTTATTTATCCTCCTTCTTAGAAGGAAATTTTCCTAACCATTTTTCAGCATCTTCCTATTCTTCAGAGAAGAGAGGGTTTCCTCTGAGCTTGTGACTGCTGATGCAGTGCATAGCCAGAGGTGACTACAGTGATTGTGCTTCTCTTAAACAAGCTCTTATGGGTGAGGAGGCTGGAAACCCCACCCTTTCAGAACTGTGTTTTAGTGGCATTATTGAGTAATCTTGCTGTGGGAAGAGTATTTCAGTATCTAAAGCTGTTCAAGTGGAGCATTTCATGATACCTAAAGTGATTTAAAATACATTAGGGAAATGAATGACATATGAAGCATATAGGGTAGTATTTTTCAGTGCTGTTTTTTGTGACACAGAGATAAGTGTTGCTGTTGTCTCACTAAGCCAACGTTTAGTCAAGTAACCTGTGTCAGCCCATGCCAGATGTGTTACTGGAAGGCAAGCTCTAATAAGGCTTTCAGTACTCCATAGGAGGAGAAAATAGTTCTTCCTAATCTACCTAAAGATCTTAATCTCTGAAGCACACATTTACCTGTGCCAAGTACACTTTTAATGCTAATTTCTGTTATGTACATGTAAAGTTATTCCCACAAGTGAGTACTGTCC
Organism: Myiopsitta monachus; assembly: GCA_017639245.1. Classification (NCBI taxonomy): domain Eukaryota; kingdom Metazoa; phylum Chordata; class Aves; order Psittaciformes; family Psittacidae; genus Myiopsitta; species Myiopsitta monachus. The sequence continues at coordinate 49,489,573 of CM029917.1, forward strand.
TTAAGGGCATTTAGATGCCAGCAAAGCAGATTTTGTCTATGGGAAGAAAGGAATTTAAGCTTGGGTTTTTAGCTGTTTTCAGTATCTAGTTCTAGTCTATTTCTCAGGTTAATCACCTCTCAGAAGCAGTATGTTTACCTTCCTCCATGTGGTAAGAATGTTTATAAAAATGTTTTCGTGTAGTAAGGAGGCTTGCCTTCTAAGGGTGTGGTTGCCCTTTTTTAATGTTTATGCTCCTTCTGTCTTCATCTTAGTCATGGCATTCTTTTTGGTTAGACATAAATGTTGTGATTTAATGTGGATGATTTATCTCCATATTTATCTGCAAGTATTTGTTTCAGTTACAAATTACCATAGTTTTTGAGTCTACCAGTTCTATCTGTTCAAATTGAGTCCATTCAGAAAGCTCAGAGCAGTAGAGAGCACTCATACAAGTGTTATTAAAAAAACCCATATATTTGGTTAGGTGTTTTTGTTTTGAAGGTATTTAGCTTCTGGTTTGATTTGACATTTTTTACCAGTGAGAATGAGGACTTTGAAACTTACTGTGATGAACGTTGATTGGTAGTAATTTCTTCTCAAATGAGATTTTAAATAAATTTTCCTGGCAGTTCATAATTAAATTATCTATTGCAAATGTTATATAATTTTGAGAATTGTAGAATCATAGAATAGTTTGAGTTGGAAAGGACTTTAAGATCATCTTATTCCAGTCCCCTGGGCAGGGACCCCTCATACTAGACCATGTTGTCCAAGGCTCTGTCCAGACTGGGCTTGAACAGTGCCAGGGATGGGGCATTTACCACTTCTTTGTGTGACCTGTTCCAGTGCCTCACCATCCACACAGTAAAGAACTTCTTCCTTGTATCTAACTTGAACTTCCCCTGGTTAAGTTTGAACCTGTTACCCCTTGTGCTATCACTAGAGTCCCTGATGAAGACCCCCTCTCTGGAATCCTTGTAGGTCCCTTTCAGATACTGGAAGGCTGCTCTGAGGTCTCCACACAGCTTTTTTTCTCCAGGCTGAAGAGCTCCAACTTTCTCAGCCTGTCTTCATGTGGGAGGTGCTCCAGCCCCTGATTGTCCCTGTGGCCTCCAGACTTGCTCCAACAGCTCCATGTCCTTTTTAGGGTGAGGATGGCAGAACTGCACAGAGTTCTCCAAGTGGGGTCTCACAAGAGCGGAGTGGAGGGTCAGGATCACCTCCTTCAAGCTGCTGGTCAGTTGTTTTGATGCCGTGCAGTTATTAATCATTCATCAAGTTAGAAATTATTTGAATATATGTGTCCCTCTTAGGAACTTCCAATTTTCTCTTGTATTTTACCACTACTTTGGCCTGGATCCCTTCTTCACTTTCAGAGCTCTTCCACTTAGTGTTAACAGCAAAGGGGTTCTTGGGGACTTACTTAGCTACTGCTTTCCTGCTGTTTTCTGTCAGAAGTTGTGAATTTTGGCACCAGTATGTGCTGCTGTGTGTTCACTTACTGCAAGCTAAAGGCGTAACTGCACATCTAAACAGCTCCACTTCGAGAATTGCTTCTACTGGGAGAGAAGAAAGAGCTAAACAGAGGGGAAAATATGAGCTGAGTACCTTATGCACTGTTCACATCTGCATTCTGATATTGAAGTATGGATGTGTTCACTTCCTCCTTATCTGTGGGAAGGTGTGTTCCCTGGTAATGTTTTAGTAGTTAGGTCCAAATCATATTTCCAAATGAAAGTTTTCGATCAAATGCAGAAAGAAACAAATGCAATGGCAAATACTTAACCTTTATTGTAGATTTGTTCTGTTTGCACATTATGCTGTACACAGAAAACACTACTTTATGTCTATGGCAATCTGAAACTACAAGTCAGCTGAGGTATTTCAGTGACTTCTGTCCTGCTTGACAACAAGGTAGAAATACACTTGTTCCTGGAAGAACTGAGACTAAATTTCTGACTACTCCACATCTAATTTCAAAACCTCTCTCAGTCTTAAAACCTAAGTAAAATAAAAATAATGTTACTATGTGAAAGTCCTGCTGTGTGTAGTTTTCTAACCTCTTATAACCAAATACTGACAATTGTTTATTCAGTTTGTCTGGTTATGATTAGTAGTATGTGAAGTCGTCTCTGGGTTTGTTTTCTGTTAATTTTTTTAAATTATATTTTTATTATTTTTATGGTGTCTATTTTGAATGTTGCTTAGAAGACAAGAGAAGGCTGTCTTTTTTTTTTTTATCTTATTATTTTTTATTTAATTGCAAAGTGCCTGATCTGAGAGATTCAAATAAAAATTAGCTAAATATTTTGCTTTACAAATGTAAATGCTGCCACAATAGTGCTTTTAATTCATCTGTCCTTCATTTGACCTCCTGAGAAATGTAGGCTAGGGTATTTCAATATGTCAGGATCCAGCTTCCACCTTTGTAAACGTTTATTGCACATTTGTCAAATACTTTGTAAGGATATTGTATTTTTTTAAAGATTATGTGAAAAACATAACTTTCTCTGTTCATTGAAAAAGGTTAATAGAAAACAAATCCCTAACTTAAAGATGTTAGTTCCTTTTCTTTAATTTCTCATTAAAAATAATTATGCCTTGAATTTGAAGAAGCATCTGCTGTGCTTTGTAGAGACACAGAAATCCAATCTGTTTGTTCCTTGTATGTATTGAGCTCTGTGTATATCTTTGTCTGCATGTGTGTGCAAACAGCTCCTCTGTTTAATCCTAGTATTACGAGGAATGTCTTGTGTATGGTATAAGTGTGGAGAATTTGAATGACATGGTTTACCATTTTCTTCCAGGGCAGACAGTTGTGCTGTAATCCAGTGTCAATTTCTAGATTGTAGTTGCCTTGTTTTGAAATGCAGTTTCAGTTGTTTGAATTAGGAAACACTCTTTAAAGCTTTACAGCCCTGTTAATTGCTGTTGCATCCGATTGGATGTATCTTTTGAACTGAGAGTTTACTTACTTTCTCTTGAACCTGCTGCTTCTGTAGGTACCACTGGATAGAAGTATTACTTGTAACTGAGAGTCAAAAAAGCTGGGGAGAGAGAGTTTATGCAAATTTGCAAATGCATCTTATTCCTGATTTAGCTTCTGTTCTAGTCCAGGGCATGTTTAGTTGAAATCGAGAAGCATAAATTGTGCTACAGCATATACTCGTTTTTTGTAATTGGGTTTTTAAGTCCAGAGAATGATAAGTAATATGCTGAGCAAGCAATTGCAAATAAGTCTGCGCAACTTTCAGTTGGTTATGTTTGATGGAAAGGAACTTTGCCTACCTGGGGATTTGAGGTAACTTCTATTACATTAATTCCTGGCATTCTGTAAGTAATAAATATTTTGCAGAAAACTTGGGAGAGTAAAACATGCAGGCTTAATTTGAAAAGCAACCCCAAAAACCTCAAAAGTAAAAAAGTAGATTTTATTAAATGATGGAAATGTGATACTGTAGGTATTTGCTGGTCAGGATGAAACATTTTGTCTTGCAATAGGAGGCTTTTATTATTCTTCTCACTAACCAAGAATTTATACACTGCTACAACAAGTTAACATCCTGGTGATGCTTTCTAAGAGGACTGTCTGGCATACATAAAGCAAGAATAAATTTATGTTTTGGCAGTCCCTTTTACCTTGAATGTTGAGCGTGCTTTGTGAAGAAGCTCAGATTGGTCATGTGGTTTCTTTCGCTCACTTACAGCTCAGTCAGTCAACGGGGTTGTTGGTTGGACAGCCTCTCTCCTCATCCTGAACGTACTGGGGAGTGAGTTGACTCTTCTAATTGTGCATCAGTTTTTGCTCTGCCAACACACAGCTGGCAGTGCTGTGGAAAGCAAAAGCATGGTTATGGTTACATTCCACTGCATGTAGAACTTGACCTAAACCAATCTTTAGTCAGAAGTTATTACTTGCAGAATTAAAAACTTCAGAATCTGATCTGTAAGTAAAAAAAAAAATAAAAAAATGGTACGAACTGCATGTTTGCTGAGTGAGCATGTGCATGAATGTTGACAGATGTGAGGTACATAAAAGAATAGAATACACCAAACCCCTGATGGTAAAGCTAGTTAACCTTACCTGTGAACAGTGTACCTTGCCCAGCAAGGGACATGGGCAAACCTCAGTCCAAGCAGGGAGGATAACACACCCCTGCTGTAAAGTTTCATCATCTTGGCACCTGAGAGAGAAATGGAAACATACAACATCAAAGCTCGTGTTTGTGGCAAGCAATCTACTGCATGTGTTTTCTGAACTTTGTTCCTGATTTAATCATAGTCAGGAAGTGCTTGCTTGTAAATTTTCTGCAATGTGAATGGAAGTGTTGCAGCAACAGTAACATTGCATATTCATGTTGCTGCATGAACAGATGGGGTTCGTACATAATATCCATATTTGGCAGTCTGATGGGATTTGCCAAGCCTAAGCTTTCATTTATATTTTAACCTCTTGGAGAAATAGGTTTGTGATTTAATCAGTCAAGGGAGGCCTTGAAGTTATTTGTACTGTGTAGCAGATTTTGAGCAGTGCTTAGGTATGATTTTGGTTTGGGAGAGTTCTTGTAGGAATGGTTTTAATAGGCTATTGCTCATTAGAATAAATGATCACCTAATTCAAAGATTTTCCTTGAAACCTTCCTCATCTGGCTGACTTTACTCATATCCTTCAGTAAGTGAAGATGTACTGTATATTCAGTTGAAACATCATGTAATGTGGACAGAGTTCTGTTGCTGTGGTGCTGCCTTGGAGGGAGGATTTTGTACTGTAGAGCCTATGATGTTCGGTTTCCCTTGGGGCAGCTCCAGGTGCTGCTGAACTTTGGTTACTAAAACTTCCTTAAGGACATTTTTTCCACCTTTTTTTTGTAGAAAGATATCACGAATATTAAGTGCCCGCAATACGCAGTTACATTTCAGTATAGAATGCAACCTTCAAACCCTAATTTTTTGTTACTTATGAAACACTAGAGCTATGAAAATCTAAAGCTCACCTTGGTGCTTTTTATACTGTGTATACTGCTTTTAAAATTACAAAAAATGAAGCTCAGGTATAAGGTAAATTGCTTAGTATTACCCTTCTTTGTACAACATAGACAGCTATCATACCGTTGTTAGGGTTGCACTGGTATATGCTCATGGGACTAAATACCCTGCTGATCATGCATAAAAGCCCGCTTTTTGCAGAGCTTTTTAGTATCATCACCCCAAAAAGGGGGGGGGCGGGGGCGGAAGGGGTTTTCTGTCAGATATCTGCATCTTTCCATCATGCATTTGCTAATATTCATCATTTATGCTTACTAAGTTTAGCATATTAAAAACATTTCTGGTTGCTTAGTCTTTCAGTTAAGTCCTCTCAGGAGTCTTTTAATACCGGAGAAGTCTAAGATTTATAAGGTGATGTGTACTGGTACTGGACGGAAGAGCTTCCAAAACCCAGTGACATTGCTTTGTACCTATAGCACTTTATAGTATTTTTTAGCTATAGCATTTGCATTTTTGGGGGAAGGGAAGAAAGGAAAAAAAGGTCACTGGTAAAGCGCTCTGTGCATGGTGTGTGTGTTACATGCAGAAAAAGATGCATCAGAGCTTGGCAAAGCTTGTGTGTACCCAGCAAGCTTGTTTGCTGTAGGAAAATGTTTCATGGTAAAAGACTTATTAACTAGAGTAATTTTACTTGTAATGAGGGCATGAATTAGTGTCTTTAAATTTTTGTTAATTTGTGGTTAGCGTGATTTATCTATCTAAATTAAGTAATAAATTGCTTTCAATGACATGTTAATCAAAACATGTAATGAGATTAGTTTTCCCAGAGTGGAAGAAAGTGCTAATGTGTGGTCCATCCACCCTCCTAGGAGATGTGTGTTAATATTACACAAGTTGTGAGGACCAGATCAATGGTACAGCTCACCTTGCATACTTAATGGTGGTAAGTTTAGCATATCTCAGGGATTGCTTTAGGAAACCTGAAGTAAGAGGATTCATGAGTTAGGTGTATTTCAAATCTGTAATAGATGGTGGGGATTTTTAACTCTCAAAATGGTGAGGTTTAATGTTCTAATTTTTTTACATTATTTTGGTCACAGGACATTCTTTACCCATGTAAATTTCACAGGGGTATTGCATGTCAACAAAGCTTGTACTCATTACAGCACAAAATGGTTGAAAATACTGTATTGTCCTTTAAGTAGGATCAGTTTCCCTCCGTCCCCTTTAAATAGGATTGATGCCTTTTTTCTCCCCAACTATCTTGTTTAGATAGTTCTGAATGGTAGCAATTGGTCATATACCAATACTTGAAAGTCAAATTTAGTCAGCTTTTTCTATTGTTGTTGTTTAGTGGTCTGTTCTTCGTTTTCCTGTTTCATGTGACAGATTCAGTCTAGCTGAAACCTGATACTTTCTGCTTCCAAATCACATTTATCCACTGTCAGACTTGTACAGAATAAAAACATTAGAGCATCTTATCATTTGGGGTTGGCCTTCAGTGGAAAATAGGAGATAAAATGTATCCAAAGGTGAAGTTGAATCCTTCAACAAAGGCAACAATTTTACAGTAATCAAGCTGTATTTTAAAATTAACTGGGAAGGTGAGGGTCTTGCTTTACTGGAGAGAGAATTTGGTACTGCACTCTTTTGCTTTGATGATTTTTCTAATCTACATCCTGGATTTATTCATGGACAGTGTTTGCTCTCTGTTCTTCAGACAGAAATTCCTTCAGAGAATTCTTCATCTTTCATCAGTGTATTTATCAGGGACAATCTTGTCTCTATTATTATTTTTTTTTAACAGCCATCTTCCTTTAGCCTCCCTCTGTATGATGCTTGCCATTATTACAGCCATTCTTTCTTATGTATGCTCTAAGCTAATTTACGTATTATATATATTTGAAATGGGGGATTGGAATTGACCAGGAAAAACAAAATAAAGTGAGACCTCATTACTGGCTTTAGTAACTGCCTGTATCTGCATGAGAGGATCTTGTCTGGTAAATTCCTGTGTTTTTTTACAGATTGATTCTGCTGATTCTGAGACAAATACTGAAGGAATGTCTTTAATAATTTCACTTCAGCTTTCACTTTCATCACTACATTTCCTGTCACCCCTTTTACCAGTTTCCTACTAATTTCAAAGCTAGTTTGGTAATCTCCATTTTTACTAATCCCCAGATGTCTCATTTTCTTTGCTTCTGCACTTGAGCAATGGATCCTTGCAGAAGGTATTGATTCCTGCCTAGAAAAATCTGACAGAGTTATGTTTTAGAAGACTTACTGTGCCCAACCTGATATGCACAGATGTAGATAAGAGTTTTGTGGTTGGTTGGTTGGTTTTTTTTGGCACAGTTTATCAGGATCACACATATTTGAGACCAAAGACAAAAATACAGTTCTTTCCATCACAGAGGTGTTGTTCATTTCATGACATGGTAGTTTTCTACAGCCTGCCATTACTCTCACCTCTGTGCGAGGTCGAGTAGAAACTGCTGTGAAAATAACTCCATGAAATGAAGATAAATTAGGAAGTGTTTGTCGAGTGTTGACTTCTGTTTCTGTAACAACAGATGCTCATCTATTCAACAAAATGCTTAAAAAACCCAACCCAACTGTGCAAATGTACTTACAGCAGCTTAGTTCTTGTTTGTTTAAAGAAAAGTTGCATTGATTCACACACTAAAAAACCTGAAACACTTTAAAAATGTTGGTAATTGTTGTTGACTGGTTCAGTCAATAAAACGTGTGAAATGGCCTAACTAGCTCAATATGGATTTTGAGTTTTCCTCTGAATGCATTGCCTGGCATTTTAAGTTTATTCCCCCCGTAGAGGCCACTTCCCATCATGTTTCTCAATCCCTAGTTTATAGGAAATTGATGTTTCATAAAGCTGTGAGAGTGGACAATAGAAACTTCCTGAACAGGGAAAATGTATGAGCTTCTGGTTACATGAATTGTGCTGCGTGCAGTTCTTTTGATCAGTTTGTATTTTTAGCATTTTGTGAGGAAATTGTGGTAGTTGGCAGTGATTATGGGGGTCTGAGGAGTTGTGTAAGAGGTCTCAGATGCTGCTTCGCTCAGGTATGCATGCTGGGGCTCCATAGAGTATACTGTTAGAGCTTTCCCTGTGAGAAGGCCTAGCAACCGTGGTGACTGAGGCACCTCACTGCCCTCACCTTTCTGTGGTAGCTGGGCACTTGATGTCAGTTCCAGTTCCATGGTAAAGTGCACCTAGAGCTTCTGGAAATAAGGGCTAAGTAGGTGGATTTAAGATTTTGAGCTTGGTGAATGTGTTTTGGAACAGAAAAGTTAATTATATCAAATCTCCATGATCCTTGGAAAGGAGGCGATTTTACGTCAGTCAGCAGTGGCTTTGTATTTAGCAATACAGGTAAGAGTGACAGCTAACATAGTGAATTTTGCTAACGGGTGTAAGCATTCATGAGATCAGTACCTGGGTTTGCATCTGTCTTGTTTACTGTCCTACACAGAATATAGTAATTTTTATTAAAAAATGTATGAAACAGGTTTTTAAGCAAAAGTATTTATTAGTAGTGAGCCAGACAGCTTCACATAAAGCCACGTGCTGCTTGGCATGACCTTGTTCTGTTAAAACATTTGAGTAGTATTTTATAAAAATGGGAGGTCTGATTTCAAATGAAGGGAGTATTAAGCTTCCTTGGCCTTGTAAATGTTCAGGTGGCTTGACAGATTTAACTTTCTAAAGTAGATTTGTGTACCTTGATGCTGGGTTTGTTGCTTAATAAATTTTAATGATCAATCAAAAAATGATGCTAGACAGATTAAAAATCAAAACAACAAATGAAACTCCTATTATTTTTAGTGCAGTGTTTTGATAATTTGTAGAGATTCTCCCTGCCCCCTCCCTGTCCTGGATCACTTAGAAGGAGGAAGGGAGAGAGGTCCCTACAACGAGAGTAATGCTCCCTTGGAGAGTGATGAACAAGCTGCAAGATGTACTTCTACAGAAAGGGAAAAAAGAAAAAAAGATAATAGCTTGTTTCCAGTACTGAAATATGAGCTAGGAGTACTGAATATATGAGGTATGAAGCAAGCTTGTGGTAATTCAGAATTAATGGTGGCTTCTTCAGTAAATAATAGGATTCTGTAATCATACCAGGTTAATACTAATATTATCAGACTTCTACAGCAAAAGTCAGTTGAATCAGGTACATATTCTTTACATTTCTTAAATATTCAGCAGACCATGCAAATTCTATACAGAAAATAGAATTATGGGACTGCGAACTATATACCAACTATAATGATCTATGTACCTAATGCTACAATCACATTCCTCGCAAAAACCTTAGCAACACTTCAAAGCTCAGGTATCTGAAGTTTACCCACCTGAATCTGTATTTCATAGCACAGTTACTGAGCAATCTCAGCCGTGATTAGGAAAAAAAAAAATCTAATTATGTTATGTGAATGCATTTTCAATGTGAGAATGACATAGACAACAGCTATCTCCAAGTGGCTTCAAAATAAGAGGTAAAAGCGCCAACAGTTGCCATACTAAGCCGAGATTGTCAACCTGTTGTTTTACTAGTCCCCAAAAAACCAAGAAGGTTTTTATGACATCACAAGATGTAGCTGTATAAAATTATCCACGTGAATTTGGGGTATTTGCAGACTAAATCTGCTTCTGTGCTTGCATGCTGGGATGAACAGAATGCAAGTATGTGCGTTTTGATGTTTCGTACCTTTGAAGGACTCCCCCGCCCCTCCATGTTAGAATCATAGAATAGTTAGGGTTGGAAAGGACATTAAGATCATCTATTTCCAACACCTCTGCCATGGGCAGGGACTCCTCACACTACACCATGTCACCCAAGGCTCTATACAGCCTGGCCTTGAATACAGCCAGGGATGGAGCATTCACAACTTTCTTGGGCAACCCATTCCAGTGCCTCACCACCCTCACAGGAAAGAACTTCCTCCTTATATCCAGTCCAAACTTCCCCTGTTTAAGTTTTAACCCATTGCCCCTTGTCCTATCACTACAGTCCCTTATGAAGAGTCCCTTCCCAGCAGCTTTATAGGCTCCCTTCAGATACTGGAAGGCTGCTATGAGGTCTCCACGCAGCCTTCTCTTCTCCAGGCTGAACAGTCCCAACTTTCTCATCCTATCTTCATACAGGAGGTGCTCCAGTCCCCTGATCATCCTCGTGGCCCTCCTCTGGACTTGTTCCAATGCTTCCATGTCCTTTTTATGTTGAGGACACCAGAACTGCACACAACACTCCAAGTGAGTTCTCATGAGAGCAGAGTAGAGGGGCAGGATCACCTCCCTCGACCTGCTGGTCCCGCTCCTTTTGATGCAGCCCAGGATACGGTTGGCTTTCTGGGCTGCAAACGCACACTGCCGACTCATGTTAAGTTTCTCATTGACCAACACCCCCAAGTCCTTCTCCTCAGGGCTGCTCGGAATCTCTTCCCTGCCCAACCTGTAGCTGTGCCTGGGATTGCTCCGACCCAAGTGTAGGACCTTGCACTTGTCATGGTTTAAACTTCATGAGGTTAGCATCAGCTCACCTCACATGCATGTCAAAGTCCCTCTGGATGACATTCCTTCCCTCCAATGTATCAACCGAACCACACAGCTTGGTGTCATTGGCAAACTTGCTGGAGGTGCACTCAATCCCACTGTCCATGTCACCGACAAAGATGTTGAACAAGACTGATCCCACCACACACCCCTGAGGGACACCACTCATTACTGGTTTCCAGCTGGACACTGAGCCATTAACCACAACTCTTTGCGTGTGGCCATCCAGCCAGTTCTTTATCCACCGAGTGGTCCATTGATGTCTCGGGTTTAGAGACAAGGATGTCGTGTGGGACAGTGTCGAACTCAAATTATTAAGGGAAAGGAGTTGCACCAGCCCTATCTTTTTTCCCTCAACAAATTAATATAAATAATAAATTTTTATCCAAAGATATCTTCGTACATATCCCTGTGATTCTTATTCTTTTCCTTCACATGTGCACACATCAGCTTTGAGAACCACATGACCTTACAGACAGGAGGAGGCAATTAACCTCAGGCAGAGGTTACACTGCAGACTACAAGGGAACTATACTGCAGACTACAAGAAAGTTTCAAAATTTGGAAAATATTTGTCTTCTGTTATGAACAAATAAGTCATTCTAGTGACTTTTCAACTGAAGGCTCTAAATGTGATTCTTCACAGGACCCCTTCCACCTTTGTGGAAGAAATACCAGAAATGTGCTGGAAATAACCTGGAGCAACATTTTCTCTCCTACCCTGTCACAGCAAAAGGATTTGGGCAATCTCATCCTGGGGGTTAAATTCCCTTTTCTGTTTAACTAATGCAGCAGGGCACGTTAGAGAAGAAAGGAACCAGGATAGGAATTCAGCTGGCTGTGGGTAAGTGCAAAGGACCTGGCAGTCACTTCTGAAAAATTACAAGCCAGATGAATGGGATTTGGGTGCTTTTGGGAAGCACCTGAGCATTTCATGGGAAGAGAACAATGTTCTTAACATACTGTTTATTTCTTTGCCAACAGAAGAGTCTATGAAGGAACCATTGAAGAAACTGTGCATATAGACTTTGAGAACCTCGGTAGATGTTCAAGCTCACATACTTTTATTTTACAGCTGTAGCAGATTTAATTGCACGCGGTCAGGAAATTCCACTGGTGGGCAATAATTTTCTTCAACCACTGTAACCTGATCATGTTTAGTGTAGTACCTGTATCCTTAGTAACTTCTGGTGAGAAAATAGAAGGATATGGATAGTTTCAGAATCTGTGCTGTTCATATATCGTTCTCATGCACACTTACTCTACCAGGTTTGTTAGGTATTAAACAGCTCCTGGTTTGAGGACCATTGTTCTCAAGTTGGATCCTTGAGGCAGTTTATGAAATGGGCTTCTGAGTTTGGCATGTGTAGGTTTGATGTGCTTTTTGTTTGTTTGCTTTGGTGGGGTTTGTGGTGTTTTTTGGATTGAAGTTGTTACATTGTGTCTCTGAGATGGGGCCCTTATAACCTCATTGCAAGGTAATCAGATTGTTTTAAACAGTCTCTCATACTGTTCCATTTGCTTGAAATGTGCTTGCTTTCCTTTTCTGTATTGCGTAAATAGCCAGTGGAATTAAAGTTCTTGTAGTTAAAATGTTAGAAAAATCCTTTTTTGAAATTCACACCTATTTGAATTGAATGTGCTTTGGGTATATCTCAATTCTGGCATATGTTTTGACCTAAATAATTTCATGTACAGTATTTAAGCACCTTAAATGGGCAGTTAGTACCACTGCAAACTCTACACTTAACCAGAACTCTCCGTGAAACTACACATTTGGGCTTAGATTTGCTATGGTTTTATATTACATGCTTAATCTTTGAACTCAAGTCTGCTCTGATGCCCCAGACGTATCCTTCGCGTGCCGTAGTGTTTTCTGAAGGCTGCTCTTCTCTCACAGTAATATTTACCCATTGCTACCAGAAAACCATGCTGCTTTAACTTTACTTCAGCTTTCTGAATTTCAGTTTGAACCTATCTATCAAAATGTAAAAATAATACGTGGAGTGCCAGCTGGGGTCTCTTGGTGTACCAGGGACTTTTCTGTTTCGTGAATGTGGACTACTTGCCATATAAGAGGAGAAGAGGTTGTAGAGGAAAGGGAGCATTGGCATGGATAATATTAACCAAGAGAGAAAACCTTGTGGTTTTTTTTAAAGGATTAAGAATTTGGACGGGGGAGATCTGGTTATCTTATCTGGAAGGTGTGATGTTCATTTAACCTGTTTATTGGTAGTTTCGTCTTTTCAAGAAATGAAAATACTATGCTGGCATCCCATAATCCTGTCATTTATGTCTGCAGCTAATGAACTATTTTGTAGTCAGCTAGTGAAGATTTGTCTTGAATTATTTTATATCCAAATATAAAGCAGAGTAAGACTTTACAATGCAGTTAACGTTGTGTGCTTACAGCAATACCTTTACCTCATTAGTGTGGAAAGATTTTTATATTTTCATGAGACTTTCTATGGAACGACTGAATAAAATGGCCCCCGACTACTTCAGTCTGATTCTCATTAAATAAATGGATGCTCTGAGGTGGATTGTGAGTGACAAGCGCTGCAGATGCACTTGAAGTTTTCCTTAATGACTAAGCTTTCTTGCCTAATATAAAAATGAAGGGCTGTGCAGGAGGGAGCAATGTTGTCAAACCTGTCACAGAGTTCTCAGAGTTGGTTTGAGTACTTGTAATGTTCTTCCTTTTATTGACTTGGAAATTTGTAAAGGTTGATTATAAAAGGGGAAAATAAATGTTTAAAAATGGTGGAAAAAACTAGCTTTAGAGTTATCTGTGCAAAGGCCTAAATAGGTATGTTTTTATTGCCTGCTTATAGCATTTGATTGAAACAGACTTTTGTCAGTTTGGACTTTTATCTTTTGGGGGCATGAGGTAAATACATTATCGATGAATCTACAGTCCTTTGAGAGTGTTTGGATGGTGAACTGAAAAACGTAATTCAGAAAATCTTCTATTTGTTTGTTTGGTGTGATGCTGTGATCATTACCTGAATGTCACTTTTTTTTGTTACTGTAAAGAAAAGGAAAAAAACGTACCCCACTAATCAAGGAGTCTAAAATATGATCTTGTAGTGTTTTAACAAATGACAAACAGCAATGATTGTAACATTTTGGTTACAAAAGTTTGGGGAAAAAAAAAAAAAAAGGGCAAAGCAAAACCAAACCAACCAACCAGAAAAAAAAAAAACAAAAAAAAAACAAAAAAACAACCCAACAAACCTAGAAAGCACAATTTTTTGAGGTTTTATGTCTTTCTCTGCTGCAGAGGTGGTAGTTAGAAAGCTAAGTGTGCAACAACTCAGCAAGAAGTTCTTTTAATGTCCTAATAATTGTCCGTGGAAAAACCTGGAAAGCTTTGGGCGATCAGCAGGGTGGAGATCTGGGAAGAATGTGTGATGGACTCTCCTCTCTCTGATCTTTGTCTTACAAGCTTTGGCGTAATCCGCCACGTCTGTTGGAGCTAAAGGGTAGGGCAGCATTGTTGGACAGCCTTTTGCTGCATTCGTCACCAGCGTAGCTACCAACACTTAGAATGGCACTTCTATTGTAATCTTGTGGTGAGCTGTGTTTGATGGGATCATGATGATACATAATTCCTCCTCTGAACTGTCTTTTTTTGATTTGTTGTCTCAGCAAGATTAACTTTAACTTGTGTAATTGTTGTATTTTTATACAATTGTACAGTGTCATGGACAGATGGGGAGGCAATGCTACTAAAATGGCAGATGGCTCTCTTGTGCCCTCTGCCAAAGATATTAGATTAAACAACCGAGTATTTTATTTAACTTTTGATTTCTGATGTTTCTTTTAGGAAATAGCATGTTGTATTTTCACTCTTGTGTACTTCTCCAATGATTCCCCTTGAACATCAAGAGCTAAATCAGGAACCAGTGAATTGCCCTGGGAAGACTATAAAAAAATCACGGTATAGAGGGCTGATTTCAGAATTGTCTTTTGTCTTTTAAAAATTTGCAAATGATTGAAATGACATCAGTAATTATGTTTGTAACACTGCATCCAGTGTCAAACCAAGCATAGGATTCTGAGAGTGATCCCTTTGCCAGCCTTGGCTGAATCCAAGGAAAGCTGAAATTGGTCAGAGCACGTGGGTGAAAACTGTACCGTAATATTGACAGGTGACAGTCAGTAAAATTGCAGTTTCCATTCCTTTCTATAAACATGGAGGTAACTAACATTTACTTATACATTTTTAGGACATGGAATGGCATTACACAGCAAGTGACCACTAGAAGTAGTCTGTCAGTGCTTTATCCCCATTGAGCTGATAGGAAAATTGCAGAATGTGTCACAAATATTTCATGTGTGTATGACATTATTGCCACTCATCCAGGCAATGTCAAGCCAGATACAGATCACTTGAACTTGTCCTATTAGTAGCACATATTCGCCGATTGTAGTAAATGGGCTATGGAAAGAGTTTTCAGACAATCTGTTCAAAACTTATTTCCATTCTCTTTTCATTCTCCTTTACACCCAGTGCTAAGTACCTTTTGCCTTGCTGCTCCTCCAGTGAATACAGGGGGTTTGTGTATGACTTCTTCATGTAAAATTCTTGATCTTTCTTGCCTCTCTTTTTTTGGTAAAGAGAGGGGGAAATGCTTTGCAGGTATCACTGGAAACAGGCTGACAAATTTTAGACACTTGTGTAGGGTGTAACAGAAGCAAGATGAGCGTGTTTGGCACCTTGCTTGTACTCTGCCTGACTACTGCACCTTCTGCAGCTTTAGGTGTGATTGTGTTAAGGGGCTTCCTCAGTGATATGATGATATTTTTCTCTTGCTGCTGATATGGCACAAACACAGGCTTCGCTTAGAAACACCACTACGATATAATGCATAAAAGATGTGAAAGGGCTGAGGTGTAGTACAGAACGTTTTGAATTAGCATATCTGAGTTTTAACAACATGCAGAAGGGGAATGTAGGCTTACATTTTAAGATGTTTCAAACCCATGTGATCAAAATGCCTGTACCTTCAGAAATGTACTACTGGTGTCGATGTAATATGGTGATAACCTGTGTTACTTCTTGGTCTTCATGTTCATGTGCCATAGTAAAACATTCTTTAACTAGAATAATTTTATACCATTAGTTGACTAAAAATAACCTAAAGTGATATACAACATCTTTAGACTCAAAGGATGAAATGCTTTGATTAATATTAAAAACTCAGTGGAAAAAAACCTAGGAGTAACTGACATTAAAAACACTAACGGTTTGTTGTTTTTTTTTTTACTGGGAGGAAAGGGACATGATAAAAGGTGAAAGGCTGTTTTGCTTTTAGTCCTAATTTTGTTCATACTTGTCACATTTAAAATTGGTAGTTGATCATGTGACCATAAAATATCTGCAACATTCTTGAAATGATATTTCTGCAGAAATTGTTGCGAGTTAGGGAATAACATGCAGCTTAAGTGCTGCAAAATATCTGTTAGAGAAATGAGCTATGCTTCTGCCTGGGATGATGTATTCTTGTTTGTAGTGAGATTTGTAAGCAATGCAATTACTGTTAGTGAAGAAGGTGTCATGCAGAGGAGATTGCCAAATCGAGCTCCTCTTAATGAAAGTCTGACACAGAGTGCTTGCCATGGTTCCTAGTTTTCAGATCTATTGCTACAGAGATGCCGCATGTTCTCCATGAAATACAGATCTCATAATGCTTGTTCACCTTTCTCAATGTCTTTGTGTGTTCCTGAAAGGGATCAGCTCTGTCTGCTAAGCTCCTTAGTCGCTCTGCACAGGCCTTTTTCTTCCCAGCTGTTCCTTCCAGACATTTATAGGTTCAGCATTAACAGCATATGCCTTCTTAGAGGGCTGAGATGGATATTTATATAGGCTTTTACAGGCTCATTTAGCTGCTAAGGGAATTCACCTATAGGGTGAAGATGCTCATAGAGAGTTCAATTCATGTGGAATATTTGTTTCTTGTAAGCAGTGGCCCTGCTATGTTTTTTCACTCCTCTTCCTACGTTTTTGTGTTCTTCATGAGACAGTGGTGGCTTGTGAACATGAAGAAAATGCAGTAGGAGAAAAGAGCAGATAGAGGGGGTGAGGATGGAATCAAGAGCATTTTTGTTTTTTTTTATTTGTGATGTTGGAAGGCTGTGAAAGCATATTAGCTGCTCAACTTTTCTTACAATGCTTTGCCATGACACCATGGAATCAACCTTCAAGGGGTAGAAAATGTCCTTCTGCAGTGCAGAGTTACTCAAAGAACACATTTAGTCTATGAAGCAGGCTGTAATTGGAAAGGATCTTTGTTGTAATTACCTAGTATATGTTTATGTATGCAATCTCTTCACAAGAAACTCTTTGAAAAGATGACTCCGAATCAAATGTTGCTTTTTGAATGGGCAGTGAAAAGTGCATGTAAAAGATTAGAACAGCAATCTCTTAAAGAACTACTTAACTGAGAAGGAGGAACTGTCATGTTAGTTTTCATTGAGAAGTCTGTTGTGTAGCTTAATGTCATTTTCACATGAAATATTCAGGCTGGTGTTCCTTCCATACTTAAGTATACTTAGCCTGTAAGCTATCAGTAGTTACTGTATAGATATATAAATCTTCTGAGGAAGTTCTTCAACTGTTATTTCTGGACATAAACTGTTCGTAAAGAAATGCTAAGCTGTTAATGCTAAGTTATTTTAGAGTAGTCTATCCTAGCTGCTCTTCCCTTTCTGGCAAAATTAGGAACTATATCTTGTCTTTTTGCTGAAAGCAAACATGTTATTGCTGTTTACCTTGTTTTAAAGCAGTAATGTAAAAAAGACTTCAATGATGCTACCTACCCAGTAAATCCTTTTGTGTGCTTTTAGGCTTTCTAGTATGCAGTCTCTTCATGAGGCATTTCACTGCTAAAGAAGCAGCCTTGGTCTCACTTATTTCCCTTACAATGACAGAATATCCCTGGGTAATAGAATAATTTCAAGGAACAACTAGTGAGCTTGGTTAAAATAATTCTGTATATGTGATACTTGTAAATGCAGCTGGAGATTTCTGGATGAGTATCTTGATAGCCTCATAAATTTTAACGTGGATAACATAGAAAAGGTTATTTTGGGATAATTAGGTGAAGTAGAATCTTTTTCCAAGCAAGTTGACTAAAGACTGTGATAAAGTTTTGATAATTTCAGAAGGGCAGTGAAACATCCTGAGCAAGCTCTTATGATTTGGAAGAGGAAGAGGGGAGCTCCCCTTAGTTGGAGGTGGGGGGGGTGGGTTGGACCAAAGCCAAAACTGCAACAAAAAAAACATAACTGATTCCCTAGAGCAAAACAGACGATTGAGAAACTTCCCCCAGAAGACTTGTTACCTTTTGCCCAAATTGTTAACCAAAATCTGGCTGAACTGCTGATGGAGGAAAGGGAATGGGAAACACTGCCGTTCTCATGTACGGTGGAGGAACTAAATATACTTCTGAAGAAGAATATTCCTCTTTTCTGTCCTGCCAAAATGAATTCTTGACTTCTTTTAAACTAAGAGGAGAAGTTCCTATGTATTCTTCTGGATATTAAAGAAGAACTGAATAATATTTCTGCCTAGTCTGCCCTTTACTCAAAGCTAAGTGATTACCTACCCCTGCCCCCCGGGTGTGTTTATAGGTCATAAAGAAGCACCAGCCAAATATAAAACAAACCTAAGGAAGCAGAGCGGAAGAGTAACACATTCTTCAATTCTTATGTTGAAAGGAAAGTAAATACTTTAAAATTTTCAGTAGAAGTATTGAACTGTGTGATTCTGAAATCCAGTAATTAAAAGTTGCCACGATCTTTGCTGTAGTTGAATGACTGATTTAGCTTTGTAGGCTTGTTTTTTTAACAGCCTATCTACTGTAGGCTTTTTTTGTTTGGAATAAATCAAATTTACACCTTTACTTTTTTAGTCATGTTTATCCTCCTACAATTGCTCACACATTCAGTACTAGCAACTATTCAGGTTGAATAGCAAGATGGTATGATTATTAAAAAAATAAATTAAAAGTCCCTCCAGCTCCCCAAAAACTTGGTAAAACTTTTTACTTGGTAAAACTTGGTAAACTTGGCAAAATTATCCAGATATTCATCATAGTTCAGAATTTAAAAAATAATAATTGTTGCTTAGAGGTGGGGGTTTTTTTCTTTCTCTTTTTTTTTTCTTCCCCCTTCTGGGTATGATCATAATGCTGTTTTCAACAAAGCACCTTAAGTCCTCTAGCCTTAATAAAAATGCTTCTCAACATGTTTGCTTTGCTGGCTATTTACTGATGTGCTAATATCTAGAGTCATCTGAAGAGCCAAAGGATTTTACTACCAAGGGAACGTGAGTTAGAGAAGCTTTTCTGAGCAAAGGATAACTCACTTTTCAAGAGATGTTTTCTGGACAGCTCCTGGAATGGCTTTTGTCCACAAAATTTCTCAATGTTTCAACCTGATCTGAATCCTTGGATACCGTCCCAGTCCTTTTGGATACTTGAGTTGTCTTCATTGAGTCCAGATTTGAAATACTTGCTTTTGACAGTATTATTCTCCTGGTACTTTTCCTTTGATTCTTCACCGTATTTTCTTTCTTTTTTTTTTTTTTTTCCCTGTTGGGTCTACCTACTGTGTAGTAAGAAGCATGGCCAGTCATTTCGGGTTCTTCTGTTGTGTGATGTTTGGTTTTTTTCTCCAGCTCTTGACTTCAAATTCCTTTTAATGTCTTGCAGTGAAGACTTCTCTGTGCATCACTCAGTAAAAGATGATGGTAAGACACCCTTCATTTCTGTAGTTTAGATTCTAACCCCCATCTCCCAGATTGAGAGAGGAAGATACTTGTCAACTTTAATTGGTTATCAGAAGGGTTTTGGAAAGCCTGTGGAGTATAATTTCTAAAAATCAGTGTAGGTGATAGAGTGTTTGTACCAGGGAATTATCAGAAAAGGTGTGGGGCTGCTGAGGCCAAAGTTAGACCAGCTCTGTGTATTGAAAGCCAAATGTAGCCATTTTGTGAACATCTTTTGAGCGCACTTGGATGTGCTGAAGCTTTAGTTCACAAATAATCAAGTAGTAGATCGAAGCTTTGAAACACATGGATCTACAGTGTTTAATTGCCATCAGAATGCACATTTTGATCTGCTAAGACTCAAATTTTGTTTCATATTTTTAGAACCATTAGAAAAGGGATAAAGAAGAAAAAACTTACTGTTAATTATGAATGGACTGGTTTGTTTAGTCTGGAATCCCTTCTGCATGCCATTAAACCCTTTGAACTGTCTGATTTGATCTATAAGCTGAAATACTGACACATGGTCCCTAACTGTATGTTCAGTTGAGATACGAGTGGACAATTAGCAATGTATCTTTAAATAGAAGTGCTATTGGTACAGTATCCTGCCCATTAAACAGACTGTCAGACTGTAGGCTGGAATTCTTTTTGCTGAGGGAAATTGGAAATTAAAGTTTTTCAAGTAGTTAACTAGTGAAGAAAATAAAAACAAGGATAAGAAAATAAAAATGAAGGTGGAAGATGTATGAAAAAGGGCATGGTTAAATGTCACATGTTTATTGAAGTAATTTTGAAGTGGAAGATTTAGATTCTTCTGTGAAAGATGGTTGATACTTCACATTATTACACTGAACAAATACATAAAGGTGGGGGAGCACTTCAGTTAATTTTACAGTAGTTTAACCATGGAACGGTGACTTTACATGACTCCCTCTGTGCTGTACCTGATCTGTAGCTTCAGTGTCCTTCTGTATATCCTTTCAGGATGTTTCATGATGTTGGTTAACTTAGCTATTTGATAGAGGTGTAGTTGTATCTCACATAGTGCTGTAGTGGTTCAGAAATACAGCTAGGAAATAGGAAGTGGTTGCAGGATATTGGTTTACCTGAAGGGCTACGCGGGATCTGGAGAAAGCAGAAGTATTCAGTGTGAGCAAGGTGTATTTTCTTGTTAGGCACAAAAGCTCTGTTTACTTAATTCTGTGAAGCTGCTTTTTTTTCTTTTTTTTTTTTTTTTTTTTTTGTAGTAGTGGGATACCTGATTTAAAAAAAGTAGTCATAATGTGGGTTTTTTTTAATATAAATGAGGCTCTAATTCATTGTAATCTTTAATGCAAATTGTGAGAAAATGCAATCATGGCTCTGTGGTCTGGTGTGTGTTTACTGATAAGTTGGTACAGTGTATTCCTTCTAAACCAAACAAACCTTAGTTCCTGCTTTGCTTTCCTGGGCTATACTAATGTGTTATATATAGTGATGGCTCATCTCCCTGTGGAGTTGAACAGAAAGCCGTCGCTTGTTGGTTGCACTTAGGCACACACCAACAGAGAGCAGTCCCAGCTGTGGTGGTGTTGGGCAAAGTGATTTCTTTCATGTGTACTCTGCTCCAGCTTTTGTACATGACAGAGTGAATTCAGATGGGCTGTTGCTATTTCTGTTTGGATCTGTTTATGGATTCCTGCTTCAGAAGAGCTTAGATTGTCCTGATGGTTCATGTTTCTTCTGCACTGAAAAAGCTGGAGCGCAAATGCAGAGGAAATCTCAGTAAAAGTGTGGCTGGATTTCTTTTTTTTTAATTTCTTTTTTTTTTTAGTTGGTCGGTTTTGTTTTTCACTGTGAGTTACCAGAGCTGTCTTTGGTAGTAGCTAGAAAAGCCTTATGTGAAGGGCTTAAAGCTATTTGAGGATTTGACCCATTGATCTCGCTTTCTGCTAAGTTAGGATGGACAGTTAATTGGCTGTAGAAACCTGATAAACTTCCAGTTACTCAACAGCATCAAAGCAAAAAATAGCTACCATGTGTTTTGTCTAAGCTTGCTTTATATTTAAAATAGCCATAAACATATCAAGTGGGGACATTAATAAAATGCTGTCCAGATAAACTACTTGCATAATTACATTAAATTGAGTTTTAAATACTCATTTGTTTCATTTGATGATGTTGCATTGTGTAAACCCCACATTAATTTGTTTTTTTGTGTAGCTGTATCATTTGCTCTGGGACTTAAAGGTCAGCTTGTGTTTCAGGTGTTAAAACACTGGTTGAGTGCCACAGGTACCCAAACTTCATAGCTTTTGAAAGTCTTCTGGTAAGTTGAGAATGATGAAGAAAATGAATTGTGATGTCTAGTTACATACGTACTTGAGAGTAAATCAGTTGTATGATCAAACCACAGATCATTTGGCTTCATGAATTAGAAGTATTAATTTTGTTATTAAGGCAAATAGCGATCGATGCAAATGGGATTAGTGGGTTATGGAAAATATGTTTATGTGAGGGTTGCTAGATGAAGTGGAAAACCTTGGACATGTTTTTACAATTAGAATTTTTCCTTTATTTAAATAAAATTAAGTCTAGGATTCATGTGGTTGATTCCCGTCATTATATCTGAATTGCTGTGTACAATAGGAATACTGTTTTTATAATTCAGCTGGATGGTCTTCAGGCAGTACCCAGCAATGTGTGCCCAGTTGTGCATAGGAATGAGTTTCAGGCATGTTTTGGCATGCAGGCAGCTCTTTGGTGTCCACTTGCTGCTTTCACTTCCAGAAATGTTGGTTGGCTCAGTGGAGCAAAAGTATGAACCTCCAAAATGATAGCTGAAATGGTAACTGAAAAGTTCTGAAGCTTACTACATTATAAAGTAGTTGATGAAAAATAATTTTGTGGCTTTGGAAGGGGAAAGTGTTTTAATGCTGCTGTTCAGATGGGGTAAATGAGCCCAGAGAGTCCATCAGTGGTTTACAAAGAATAATTTGTAAAAAATAACTTAAGACCGTATTTATAGCAGTATGTGGATACAAGAGCCTCTCATAGGAATGTGAGCAAAGGTTGGTTAGTTACATGTTACTTCGGGAAGTTGTATGTGTAAGTGAAATTTCAGAACTACATAGGAGGTTTCAGGTGGGCTGGTATTTTGTACAGTGGGAGAACTTCAGCTTGGAACCAGTTTATTTTTGGGTTAATTATTCTGGGGGGAAGAATAAAATAAGTAATTACTCACTTAACCAAGTTATGTAGTGTTTCTTTCCTTTGGGATCCAGGGTTCCTTAACTAAAAAGCAGAGTATTATTCATTCTGATAGTAGCCAAAATACATTTAAAAAAGTATTAGAAATGAACCACAAAAAGGAGGTTAGATGAGATTCAAAGCCACAGCAGTTCACCTGCAGTTGAGTTGTATCATTTGTTCACAGTTGTGAATTGGTTTGCATTTCATCAGAGGTTCTTGGTAGCAGCCTTGCTCCTTTAAACATATGTAAACTGCTGCATTTTTATCCAAACAACAAATAAATATTTTAAAAATTAACTGATACTTCATAAGTATTAGAACTGATTATGTCATATAATAAAAATTGTTAAAAGGAGGAATGGGGAGAGCCTCTGGTATAAAGGTAAATTCTAATATTTCACTTATCCAAGAAATGGTTGTCTCACTTGACAGCGAAATGCGTGTGATTTCTGAACTATGTGAGATGATCAATGGTGGTAGGACATAATGCTGCATACCTCAAGTGCCATTCTGACTGCATATTATAGTTGGCTAGGCCTTATGGGTTTTTTTATTATTGTTGGATTATCTTATTTTACCATAAGCAAATGACTAATAAGTATGTTTTATTCCAGATTAATGTTAGTCTTACTACTTTAGAAATTAAAATGGACATCACTGTTTGAGTTATTGCATTATTTTGCAAGGAGAATTTCATAGGTGGTATATTTTGGATCAAAGTACTTACTGCAAGTCAACTGTACGTGATTATTTTTCACTGTAGTGGTTAAAAATTAATTTGTAGCAGTTAAGATTTGTTTTCTAATAATAACAGTATGTTGAATGGCATCAAATAAAACTGTTTCATCTTCTATACTAATGCTTCTAGGTATAAAGAGAAGAGTTACTGTTTATAATTTATAGCTGATGATTAGCCACTTAGCCGTTTAATCTCTGTCTTGACCCTCTGAAATCTAGGAAGTCTTTTTATTGTGTGACATGCTGTAAAGTGAAAGCCTATGTTGAACCAGAGTTTGTAAGATCAGGTTTGTGGATTTGGGGTTATCCCTACAGAGATGTACCAGACTGCAGTACTTCCTAGGAAATGTGTCATTTTTCTGCAATGGCTTTGTGAATGAGTAGAGTGCTAATTGAAAATGTGAAGGGGCAATCCCTGCCAGTATGGCTGGAGAAACAATATATACATGCATGTATATACAGCCGCACACACTCTTCAGTTGTTTCATTCGTGAAACTGTCTGTATAGTGTTGTGTTTTTATAGCTCTCTTGAAATAATACACAATTTAGTTAAGAAAATCGTCAGAATAGATAGCTCATGTCAGACTGCCTCCCGTAATAAGACTTTTTAACAGAAGCTATGAACTTCTAATATTTAGTAGCTGAATTACTTGAGTTTCAAAGAGAGTTTCGCTGAGGCAATCCAAGAAGGGTTTTTTCCGCTCTTTTTCTTAGCTGAAGTCAAGTCTAAAAAACGGCTGAAAGAAATGATACCACTTCAGTGTAATGACAGCATGTAACGTCTGCTCAGCAATTTACCTGCTCACTAAGTGTGTTTCATACCTTAACTTGGGACCTTCGGGGCACACCTGGTCATACATTTGCTGGTGCTGTTACCTTTTTGAGAAAACAGTGGCTAGTGAAAAGTGCAACACAGGAAGTTTCTGGTTTAAAAGAATCTTTTATTTTGCAAGGCAGCTTCCAGCAGAGGTATTCCAGAGATCTGGAAGACAGAAAGTTGCTGTCACTGATCTCTCTCATATGAAATGTTCTGACACCTGGTTCTATTGGATTAGGGGTCAGTCAGAAGTCAATTCAAAGGTGGTTGAGAGGAGGTGGACTGAGGAGATTGAATCCTTTCCTTTCCTCTTGGTAGTAAAAATTAAACCAGTTGTAATTGCAGCAAGCTACCTTCTCTTCCTTAGGGTGAGAAATGGGAATAGAAACAAAGACAGGAGCAGCTGTGCAAAGGCACTGGTGCCTAGAAGCTTGCAAACGACATCTTGGCGTGTATCAGCACCGGTGAGGCCGCAGGGCCAGGACAGTGATCATCCCCCTGTGCAGCGCACTGGTCAGACCACACCTTGAGTACTGTATTCAGTTTTGGGCCCCTCACTACAAGACAGACATTGAGGTGTTGGAATGTATCCAGAGAAGGGCAATGGAGCTGTGGAAGGGCCTGGAGCACAAGTCTGATGGGAAACAGCTGAGGGACCTGGGGGTTTTAGTCTGGAGAAGAGAAGGCTCAGGGGGGACCTTATCGCTTTCTTCAGCTACCTGACAGGAGGTTGTAGTGAGGTGGGGTCAGTCTCTTCTCCCAAGTAACGAGTGACAGGACAAGAGGAGACAGCCTCAAGCTGCGCCAGGGGAGATTTAGATTGGATATTGGAAACAATTTTTTCACCAAGAGGGTAATGAGTCATTGAAACAGGCTGCCCAGGGCAGTGGTGGAGTCACCATCCCTGGCCAGTTCACAAATCATAGAGATAGGGCCCTCAGTGACATGATTTAGTGGTGGCTTTGTCAGTGCTTGGGGAATGATTTGACTTGATTATCTTAAAGATCTTTTCCAAGATTCTATGATTCTGATTCTGTGACATGAATTAAAAGCTTTGGGGAATGCTGGTTTACATGCTATATAATTCAGAGGAGGGACATACCTTCGCGGCATCCTTGGAGAGGGCTATATTCTAGGAGTGAATGTGCTCGAGAAGGTGTCCTGGGTTCAGCAGCAGCGGTCATTTTTCTCCCTCTTAGTAGCCGGTGCAGTGCTGTGGTTTTGACTTTCAGCCTGGGAACAGCGCTGATAACACCCATGTTTTTAGTTGCCGCTCAGTAATGTTTACTCTGACCAAGGACTTTCTGAGTCTCATGCTCTGCCAGGGAGGAGGGGAAGCTGTGAGGAAGCCGAGACAGAACACCTGACCCAAACTAGCCAAAGAGGTATTCCATACCTCAGCACTGTATGAACTGGGGGCAGTTAGCTGGAAGGGCTAGCTCACTGCTCGGGTCGGGCTGGGTATTGGTCGGTGGGTGGTGAGCTGTTGTATTCTCTTCCCTTGTTATTTCCCTTATCATTACTATTATTGGTGGTAGCACCAGTGGTTTGTGTTATACCTTAGTTACTAAACTGTTCTTATCTCAACCTGTGGGAGTTACATTCTTTTGATTCTCCTCCCCATCCCTCTGGGAGAGGGGGGAGGAAGGGGAGGGGAGTGAGCGAACAGCTGAGTGGTTTCTGAGTGTCGGGCTGGGCTTAAGCAATGACAGAAGGTAGCTGTTTTCAATACCATAGCATTACACATTTTGTTTAGTGTACATTTGTTGAAAGGAATCAGTCATGTGACATTTAAGTAATTCAACATCCTGGTGGAGAAATGCTGTCATGCGTTTGTATTAGTCTGTAAATAATTGTTGGTTGGATTTGATTGGTTAGAGCTGATCATTAATCTCCAAGAGGCACTGCAATAGAAAAAATGTTTTCTGATCAAATAGGGTCTGAAACATAGTATGTTTTCATTTTAGGCCTGATTTCTAAAAATCTTCCCAGTTGCCTCTCCCCCAGTGTCAAAACACATCTCTGAATATCCATATGAGTGCTTTTCCCCTGTAATTAAACTCACTTTTTCAAATACTCAGTAGTGGAAGTAAAGATCCGTAGGGATTTCAGCATGTTTGGTTAATACCTGTGGACAACACTGTTTATGTGATGGAGTCCTGAAATGATGTTTCTTTCTCTGTACTTCAGTATAGTTTCAGAAGTCTCTAAAATCTGTCTGGTTTTACCAGTGTTATACAGCCATGTGTAATAGCAATAAAAAGGAGGATGCTCAGGAGAGCAAGGGAGCCTTTGCTCTCTTGATCCAGCCATGAAGAGCAGTGGAGCTACTTTGAAACTGTTGCCCTGCTTCAAAATGACAGCTCTTCGTTCTTGAAGCTGGGGGCAGGAGCTGTCACTCTACAGTCCCTCAGCCAGCCAGCCTTTCTTCTGTAGGTCTTTGCGCAGTTTTTCTCCATTCTCTGCTATTTTTCCTCACATCTGCTTGTCCATGTTTGTGGGAACACATATATTTATTTAAAATATATTCTTAACCACCAGAAGACTTACCTGAAGCTCAGTGAAGTTAGGCAGACCTGCCATGTGCCAGTCTAACAGCTGTCAGTTGAAGCTTTAACGTGAGGAAAGGCTGGGTCGAGCAGCTGCAAGATGTAGTTTTGTGGTAATATTTGATAAGCACTCATGACCAAGCTTGGTACATTGGGTCAACTAGGCATGCAGTGCTTTTGTCCTGGAAGTGCTGTGGAGCACTCTGGTGTCCTGGTGTGGCCAGCAGGATGAGAAGCATTTCATTGTTTTAGACAGATATGATTAGTTATTTCTTCAAATGGAGTACACTAAATAGGAATTTGAAAGAGGTTGCATTTAAAATCATGTCTGTTTGGAGCTTATTTCACCTTTCAGTACTTAAAAGAACTGTTCTTAGTGATTCACCAGTTAGATTGTTCAAAGGGAGATTTGGGGTTCATAACTTGCTGAGCATTTTGAAAAGTGAAAGTAATCTGATTAATAATAGTTTTGAATAAGGCATGTTAATCAAGAATACTGTTTCAGGGGGAGTAATAACTCTGCTGCTTTTCAGTTACATTCAGAACTTTTTGTCTGTGATTTTCTTACGTGCATCAGCAGTGAAAATGTTGGCCTAATTCCTTATGTTATAAGGAGTCAGTTGCACAGAGAATGTTGTTTGCAGGCAAAAATATAAAAAAAACCCAGTTTCATTTATTCAGGTTTGTTGCTGGTGATAATATAACTTGATTTTTGAATTCTGGGATGAGATTGCATTTCAGAAAAATGTTAATTCTGCTACAGAGGCTGCATGGATATAGAAGTCAAGAGAGTGCCAAGTTACTTGTTCTGTTATTTTTATAAAGCTGTTCTCGAAATATGATCACAGCAATAAAATAGAATGTGCCATAATATCTGGGTTGTTATGCTACCAGGTGGAATTGTATACTGGTTATACTTAACACAGGTAATTACTAACTTGAATGCCTTATTTCTGGCATTAAATCTTGACTTTATTGATTGGCATTTTCCGTTTTGAGCTTCAAGTTAGAACCTGTAATCCAAATATAGGTTTATAAATCTGCAACTTCCTTCCTGTGTTGAGATTACACTTTTTGGTGCAATAGTCAGGTTTAAAAAATCTGTAAGTTGTGATTGCAGGATTTGTAAGGGACGCACCCAGGAACATTTAAGTAGGCACTTGACCAATATGAGCTTTACGTAGAGATACAGTGCTTTTCTGAGTGCTTCCTATCCTTTTGTAGGTCTCTACTGTGAGAAGAACTGCCTCTGAATGCCTATGTTTGTGATGGAAAGTTAATCTGTTGCAAGTTTTGATGTGATCTGTTCTGTTTACTCTAAACATTTATAAATGAAACTTGAATTGTGTGTGAGTCCCTGTGTACATGAGCATAGGGTTACATGAACACTGAAATATATTGCCAGGGGTTACTGTGAACGTACAGTGTATCGGTGTGCCTGTATGCCTATATGAAGCCACGAACTTCCACTTCGTCAGTGAACATCCACTGACTGTAATGTGTACGTCATATGCTTTTCGTAATGTTCTTTTAACTCCTTCATGGACTGAACTCTGTGGTGTTCAGTGACAGAGGAAATGCTGAGGGAGACAAGGTGCCACTGAATGGTTCTTTTCTGGAGCCATTAAGTGGGTATGGTAAAGAACATGGGGAGCCCCCACCCCCAGAAACAGTAAGAAAAAGAGAAGCCTCCATTCTACTTCACTTTTTCATCCTGAATTTTGGATGGATAGAACTCAAGTAATAAAACACTTGATTGGAAGACCCCCTTGATCTTGTGAATGAAGATTTGGAGGCTTGCTTGGTGATATATTTGGCAAAAGCAGCGTAGAAACCATAAGAACAGTTTGTGGTACAAAAAGGTGGAAGGAGCAGGAGAAATAGAGCAAGAGGGGTTGTGCAACCAAAGATAATGGAAAACAGTGCTTACACAAGGATGTTGAAAGTGTGATAAGACTTTTTGTCTTATTATTTAGTTGGTGATATTTCTTTCTTCAATCTCTCTTGTGATTTTGAGAGTAGTATGTGTTTTTTGCAAGTGATCTGTGGAGCCAAATCTGCCTAAAATACAGTGATCTAGAGGAAAAGCTTAACTCAAGAATGTATGAAGGTTCAGTTATTTTTGCGATGAGTCTCAAGCATCACAGATATTCTGGTACCTCCCTTGCCATAAATGAAACTGTGTCTGTGCCCAGACAACTCCAAAGCGTGTTTTCTTTATCAGAATGCTCAACAAGGTCTGTGACCATCGATTTCCCTCTTTTAGTTTCATTTGCTAGACATCTCAAGCTGTGACTGCTTACAAGGGCTGCTGAAATATTTCAGTGCTTCTGCTTCAGCCTTTTAGTGTATTAAAATATTCCTATGCATACACAGCTACTGAAAACACAGGCCTCGTTAACACATTCTTGTTTTGCTTTTTAGCAAAGCAATTACACATTTAAGTGAGGCACTGCTTGCAGCCAAGATGCAGATTTTCATAATCTTATCAAAGATACTAAGTGGACAAAAATAAACATGTCTCTTAATCTTAAAAAATGAGTTGCTAAAACTGCACATGGTGGGTGGCAGCTTCTTAAAACACATTTTGCTTACACCTGAAGCTGTAAAATAGCTCTTTGCGGGAGCTCTGTTTCTGAATTCAGTCTTATAAATCAATCACTGGAGTTGTGGAATCTTATATTTTGTTGCAGCATCGACACATCTGTGAATACTGCGATCAGATGCTTTTAGGATGGAAACTCCAATGTTAGGAGTGGTGCTGTCTTATTTTAAATATATACCAAAAGTTGCTGGCTAGGGAAGAGCATTTATTTTATTGTAAAACAATGGGAAAAGTAGGAAAGCAGTATCTCAGCATTACCAAAACTACATTTACAGCCGGGATGCTGCAAATGCCCTAAGTAAATGTATTTTTTGAAGGACCACGTAATGCCATAGGCAGTCTTAGAAGTTTGTGGCACTGAAATAATTCGGCTTTGCAGTTGCTCCTTCTGTTTTAAGTTTCTGCTTGAGTTTTGTAGATTAATTTCCCTGAGATCAAGGTCTTGCGTGTTTAAATTCTTACTGGCCAGCCCTTTCTTCATGTAAGATTGGATGTTACTGTGTACAGCTGCTATGCTGTGAAAACAGTGGTGTGAGGTGGAAAAAATGTGTATTTGTGTCTCCTCTTTATTGTATGCATGCATATATAATCCCAGGGGTT
The DNA here is from genome assembly GCA_017639245.1 of Myiopsitta monachus. Classification (NCBI taxonomy): domain Eukaryota; kingdom Metazoa; phylum Chordata; class Aves; order Psittaciformes; family Psittacidae; genus Myiopsitta; species Myiopsitta monachus. Next base: position 49,519,439 of record CM029917.1, read on the forward strand.
TCCCTTCAAATTCATTATGATTTAGATATTCCCTTCACATTTGCCAGTGAACTGAGTGAAAAGCTGGTGCAGGTTTCTTCAAAATTAGAAGAGGTAGAGATGTGAGGGTGGTGAGGCACTGGCACAGGTTGCCCAAAGAAGTGGTAAATGCTCCTGGTAGTGTTCAAAGCCAGGTTTGACAGGCCCTTGGGCGACAGTCTGGTCTGAAGCATCCCTGCCCATGGCGGAGGATTAGAACTAGATGATCTTAAGGTCCTTTGCAACCCAAACCATTCTATGGTTCTACATTTCAATGCATATTGCGCATCTAAGGAGAGAATTACAGTTGTCTGTGTTTGTACCATTCTGCAGTTCCTTCTTAATGCTTCTCAAAAGCTGTCTAAAATGATTTTAAAGAAGCAGTCTGGACTTTATTATCCATAAATAATTTTGATCAAGTGTCTGCAGTACCTGGAGAGGAAGCACATTCTCTGGTTATACTTGCAGGTATATCATGTTAGCAGTAAAGCCTTACTCCAGAAGGGCTGGTCAGCACTATCAGCTGGAACAAGAAGACAACTAGTTTTGCTAAAGGTGGAAAAATTCCTGTACCAGATGGTTGAAACAGACTTATGTTGTTCTTTAAGTCCGACTAAGTGGATTTGTGGAATTTGCTATCAGTGAACTCTTCAATTGTGGGTTTGCTTTAGTAACAAGTTGTCAGGCTGGTGCTATATGACTGGAGAGTACCTTTTCACAGCAGGCAGTTCAGGGTGTTTAAACTTACAGAATGAAAAGTCATCTCTACAGTGGATGCCGACTCTGTAATGCCTGAAAATGCTCTTTTTTTAAGACTATTCTAGCTTAGGTGCATAGGTGAAGTGGAAGCCATTCAGTTATTAGTACTTTAGCACTCTAGTCAAGCACTTTTTAAATCTGTTTTTATTCCCTCTACTCTTAACAAGTCTGTAGTTTGCTTTTGCCTTTTTTGCCTGCCTCTGACATTTGTGTTAGCACTTCACCCCTGCTCAGTCATTTTGTCTTTGCAAACTCTATGTCTCCAGCTACTTTATACCTGTTATCACTGTGGTGTCTTGAAACACATTTAAACAGGAGAATATTCTCAAGGTTGACTTTTATTTCTTTCCTTCTCCTGTAGTCAGTAGTTGCACAGTATAAATTACTAGATGTCTGTATCTGTTACTTTGAGAGCATGGCATTCTGTACTAAATATAATTGAGAATATAGACTGAAAGTTTTTTTCTCTGGGAAATTCCGCTCTGGTGACAAAGGATGTTAGAGGCAAAGAGCTTATTCTGCCTCAGTTGAGAGTGATTGCCTCAGTGTACCAAAATATTTTTTTTTTCTTTTTTTTTCCTTTCCTTTTTTTTTTTTTCTTGCCCCCAAGTTGCAAATGGCTTCTGCTGTTTGTTTCTGGGTTTTTGTTTTGTATCTAGTACTGAAGCTCTGAAACTGTTACTGGATTTACTTTCTGTTCTGGATTACACTAAACTCTGGAGAGTTGAGGAGAGGAAAAGTTCAGGTTAGTGCTTAATTTTAACTGCAGTGAGCAAGGCAGCTCACTCAGCTTGCCTTTGTTGATCTGAATGTTATATTTGCTGTTTGTGAACTGAAGAGAAGTTGTTACAGAAATAGTGATGCAGAAATAGGTTTAAATCTCAGTGCAATATTATAGTTCGGCTTCAAGTAAAAGTTGGTTAAGTGTTCCATGGCACTATTAGGTTGTTGAAATTAGTTGAAATTGAAAAGTTGAAATTAGCCTAGTTCTCTGTGTTACTGTCTTCTGCTTTGTGGAAGGCTCTAGAAAAAATATTCCATCTGTCTTGATTTTCCCCATCATTGAAATGCAGATGATTTGTGTTATCTGTAGAAATAATAAACGAAATAGCCTGTCACTATTTGTAGAGGAGGAATAAAGAACGAGTATATTTTGCAAAATGGAGTACACTTTATAAAGCGGTTTTCTAAAAAGTAGGTATAAGATCTTAACTGGTTAAATTTCATATTTGTGATTTTCCTTTCTTTCGCCAATATTTTCAGTGACTGTGTAGAAACTGGATAAAAAAAAAACAAGCATCTCAAAAAGTACTTTACTAAAATACCCTTCTTTAGTACTGTGATCTAGAACAGCTCTTTACTATTAGCAGGAGGTCTTGAGGTAGCTTTTCTAATGAACCTTAAAGCCTTAAAGGTTTTTCTAATGAACCAGGTCTTTCTTCACACAAACCCAAATTTGTTCTGTCTTGTAGCCACAGCTGATTATATTGTTCTTTTTGTGAAGTGGTATTTCATTATTTTTAAAACTCACATGCAGAATTATTTATGAATGTAGAAGAGATTTCTAAATGTACAAAAGTGGATGCAGACCCAAAGCCTGTAGCTGTAAAATGAAAGCTCTAGAAGTAGGATACACAATAGAAGTGTGCTTTGCTATTTATAAACCTGTTCCAGTTTGAAAATTAAGAGGAAAATGCAAATCTTGCATCCAAAAGCTGTCACTTCACCTGAGAGCTTTGCTATCTGTCTAGCTCACTGATTGCTGATGATAATGTTTTCACATTTTATCTTGAGAAACTGGGATCCAGATAAGAAATACCTTTCTCCTTTTGAGAGAGATCTTTATTTTACAGAGAATTTATAAATTAAGCTGATTGTGACTCCTTTCTGATATAGGGAATGAGGTTATTCACAGAGGTACAGAAAGCAAGTCTAGAAATGCTTTGTGGTAGACAAAGGGGGAAGCTGACTGGTTTTGCACTGAAACCTAGCAGACTGAAGTTTAACTTCTGTGTACTTATACTGATCTGCTGTGAAACTGCACAGTAAATTTTAGTAATCTTTTCACTAGAGTTTGTGCTCTTACTCTATATGGACTGTGATTTTCTTGACTTGTAATGATTAATGGACAGTGATGGAAAATGGACCGCTGTCTCTGAAAGCCTGGCAAAAATATTTGTGCTTTTCTTACATGGCCCTTGCAAAGGTGAAGTCTTAATGTTCCCAGTAGTAAAGTGACAATACCTAAATATTTTGCATGCTGACATAGTTTCTCTTAAAGCTCTGTGTAAGTGGTCACAGTGTGACCATTTCAAGCCTATCTTGACTGGGAATAGTCAGGGGTCCATAGTGAGGGTATCTGCGCCCAAAACTGTGAATGAAATATAGCAGTGTCTGACACTTAGAATTAAATTAGTGGCCTAATTTGGAAATCACAGGTGATGAGAAATGATTATGCTACAGAAGGAGATACTTGCTAGTAATAGAAGAGTTAATTGCCTCTGTGTTTTTAAAGGTCTGAAGAACAGCATTTATAGTCTAGCAGAAAAGTCACTACTTTTCCTCTCCAGGTTGTATCTTCTTGCTAGCTGTCAGTGCTGGCAGTACATGCACCAGTATCAGCCAGTATCTCAGGCATGAGAGTCATTAACGGTGTTCATGTGTCTGCAATTCACAGAACTTAAGATATGTCAGTATTAGAAGCAGCTTCCCCCCATCCTTAAATGATTCAGTTAGCTCTCTTAAGCCTTACATTTCAGTAAAGAAGCCATAGCAGATAGTTTTCTGCTCTCCTCATCCAGGTGTGTTTCTAAGCTACTCTAAACAAAGCGTGACGAGTGTCAGTGGCTTCAGCCAGCTTGAAGAACCGTCAGCTACTGCTTGCACGTGGAAGGACTGGAAGCATAATTGTGGACACAGAGCAGAGGTGTAACTACCAGCTTTTGTTCTCTAGGTTGCTTTCTGTGTTTAGGTATGCACAATGTCCCCATGGCTTTGGTTTTGGTGGGGGGTTTTTATGTTTTGTTTTGTAGTTTTTGTTTTGTTCTGTTCTTAACATTAAGCAGGAAGTGTTCATGGATTGGGATTTTAATTACTTCAGTAGTCAAGTTCTCTGATAATACAGAATATTGAATTAGCAGAATGCTAGTCTGGTTTTAAAGGCAAGGCTGACTCAGCACATACGCTTGTAAAGGAAAGCTGTTAATTTGGGACTTAAATGTAATTTTTTGTTCTTTTAAGTCTTCTGTAGTTTGATTATAGATAAAAAAAATGGGTTAGGTTTTTGTTCTCAACAGGAATGTTGTTTTTACTTTTTCTGTATTGCTGCTGCTGCTGACTGCATTTTGTTTTTCTCCAAAAGCCAAGGCAATAATACTAAGTATTTAATCTCTTTATGTACTTAGTCTGTGCTGAAGAAACTTTTAAGTCTAACTTCATTTTAGCAGCCATCTGACAATCTTACATGGCAGTGACACTGGCTTTGCTTGTGGCTTGATCCACAAGGTTGCATAAAGAGGCAAACCCAGGGTATCTTTTTTTGCAAGAGAAAAATCTTCCTGTATTATGTTGTCTCATTCCTGTATGCTGGATAGTTGCACAGGTCACCAAATCTTCACTGGTATTTTTGGATTACATTTGAAAAGAGAAGTAGCAATTGAGGAATTTCTGAACAGAGTTTGAGCAGAAATAAAACCAATTAAAATAAATGAACTTAACATTGCTTCAAAACATCCAATAAAAAATAAAAGGCAATGGAAGGGATTTTCTCCTCCTGTGGGAGGAAAAAGTGAAGGCAAACTATGTTCAAAAATCTTTTAGGCTGGCCTAAAATACGTGGACACAGTTTACTTTTTGCATATGTGTTTCTTTTGCACTGTAGTACTGCTGCTTCCATTGATTCTTAAAAAAAAAAAAAAGGTAGGAGCTTCATTTCTGGCTGCCTGTAACTGGGTCTGATGAGGAGAAAGGCAACAAAATAGACCATTTTGCATGTCACTTTCAGTATCGTGTATGTGCTACTGCAAGAGCCAGTTTGTGGTGCTGAACAGCCTTTTGGCAGCAGACACAGGTACCGATATTGTTATGGTAAAAAACAGATTGTGGGATGTTGTGAGTGAATTTTAATTAGACGGGAAGGGACTACAGGAGCCAAGTTTTTGGAGCATGACTCATAAGTTGCACTTCGGAACAGTTCCATCAGTGAGAGCTCTCCCAGAGTAATGACTATAGCGACTGGCCCTCTGCCAAGGACTGGTGTGAGTGTCTGGCTTTGTGTGCTTACCAAGGGGCCTAGTAGTCCTCTTCTGAGTAAGAGCTCCTCGAAATCCTTAATTTTAACAAGTCTGTCTTTTGAAGGCTGTTTGTCCTTGCTCAGGACTAAATTCAGGAACGTGCAGATATCAGTGAGCATTGCTGTGGAGGGGACAGTTGCGCTACTATTATTTCCAGTGGTAATCAAGATTCTGGTGCTGTCATACCTCCAGGCCACAGTTGGATTCTTGGTATTTACCTTGTATTGCACAGGTTTTACTTCAGTACTGTACATGTAGGAGCTGGGTAGATGAAGACTCGAGACAACTGTGTTCGTACATGAGGCATAATAACCTTGCACACAGTTCAGCAGCAGTACAGGTTCTGAATCAGACTTGAGGAATGTGGAAGTTAAGCAATTCAGAGTAATGTTTTCCATGGCACTATCGCTCAGTTCTGCAGTTTGTTGTACTCATGTAGAACTGAGAGGGTGGTGCAAGGAAGCTGTGTAGGACTTGCTAATTGTGAAAGCTGCTTTAGCCCTTGTGTGCATGTATCTGGGATAGGCTGATGCTGCACAGCATACTAATGCTTCCTCTCTGTAATATTCTCTCATCATTGATACATTTGTTTAAGGGAAAATTTGGAGCAAAGGTGGAAACAGATCTCCCTTTTGAAAAGAAAATTTTCTGCTTCTTTGCAGACACTCTCCCTTCTATGTTGCCTGAGGAGCAAACCAGGCAGATTCCAAAGGAAAATCTAGTCAGCTGTATTTGTGTTAGATGTTGTTGCATGTTATATTCAGTAGGTGCAACAGTAAGTGCCAGAAATCAACACTGGTCCACGCCTAGTCTGGTGAATTAAAGTCTTTTTGGCTGTCAGCCTAATCCTGCTCTCTGTGATAGCAAGATTCTGGTCATGATGGACATCCCATTTAGCTAACAGATATTCTTTCACCTGTAGTTACCTAAGCCATCACATACTATCCCTTGCTACTTGGGAGAAGAGACCAATGCCCATCTTACCAGTAGCTCCTTTCAGGTAGTTGCAAAATGTAATAAGGTTTCCCTGCAGCCTCCTTTTCTCCAGACTATACAACCCCAGTTCCCTCAGCTTCTCATAGGACTTTGTTCTCCAGACCTGTCACCAGCTCCACTGCTCTTCTCTGGACCTGCTCCAGCAACTCAGTATCTCTCTTGTAGTGAGGGGCCCAAAACTGAACACAGGATTTGAAGTGCAGCCTCAGTAGTGTGAGTACAGGGGGGGATGATCACTGCCCTGGTCCTGCTGGCTACACTGGTGCTGATATAAGCCAGGATGCCGTTAGCCTTCTTGGCTGCCTGGGCACAAGCTGGCTCATGTTCAGCTGGCAGCTGACCAACATCTCCAGGTCCCTTTCCCCCTGGCATCCTTCTAGCCACTCTTCCCCAAGCCTGTAGCATTGCATAGGGTTGTTGTGGCCCAAGTGCAGGACCTGGCACTTTGCCTTGTAGAGCCTCATAATATTGGCCTTCGCCCACTGATGCAGCCTGTCCAGATCCCTCTGTAGAGCCTTCCTGCCCTTAAGCATATCAACACTCCTGCCCAACTTGGTGTCATCTGCAAACTGATGGTGGGTGCGCTTGATCCCCTCATCCAAATGATTGATAAAGGTATTAAACAGTCCTGAGCCCTAGAGAACACCACTTGTGACTGGCCGCCAGCTGGGTTTAACTGTTTGGCACCACGCCTTGAGATCCATCCAGCCAGCATTTTACCCATGAAGGGTACACCTGTCCAAGCCATTAGCACCGAGTTTCTCCAGGAGAATGCTGTGAGAAATGGTGTCAAGAGCTGTAGGTAGACAACATCTACAGCCTTTCTGTCATTCACTAAGTGGCTCACCTTGTCATAGAAGGAGATCAGGTTAGACAAGCAGGACCACCTTTTACAAACCCATGCTAACTGGGCCTGATCACCTGATTGTCCTATACATGTTCTGTGACGGCACTCACGATGATCTGCTCCGTAACCTCCCCTGGCACTGTGGTCACACTGGCAGGCATGTAGTTTGCTGTGTCCTCCTGGCCCTTCAGATGGGCATCATTTTCCTTGTAGAAGAGATGATTCGATCCCTTCATCATCTATGTGGCCCTTCACTGGACTATTGTTAGTAGCTTCTGAGCTGTCTTGTACTGAGGAGCCCACAAATGGACACAGCACAGAGGGGTGCCCTCACCAGTGCAGTGTAGAGAAGAAGTCATCTGTTAATGAATTATTCTGAAGAGTTTATTTTATTAGCTACCTTTCTGTCACAGTCTTGTTCTTTCAAAAGCCATAGGCAGCAGAGAAATTACTGCCGCAGGTGTGTGAGAGGTGGTGGAAGGAATTAAAGTGCAGATTTGGTTTTGAAACTGATGAGCTGTATTGGGAAGAAGCAGAAATTGCTGAGATTTGCTTTTGTGCATCATCAGTGCTTTCTGTGTCAGTTCTCATGGTATTTTGGAAGAAGTGCTGTGGTCCTTTTTCTCCCCTGAACTACAAAGCCTTGCCATCTCCTGGAGCTGTTCTGTGCGCAGAGTGGCAGTGAGCTCTTGGAATTAGCTGAAAGGGCTGTGGGCAAATACAGTTAATGAGTAATGAATTTCTGTTTTATAAATTTGGTATAACAGTGGTACTATTTCCCTAGTGCTTTGCCAGCAATTTAATTTGAAGTGGCAGTTTTAATTAAGTAACACAACTGGAGGCTGGGTTGTTTCCCTCCTCCAATTTCAGAAGAGAGAAGGGTTTTTTCCTATGGTTAGATTCAGTTGGCGGAAAAGTGTATATGGCGAGTAGAATATTCAGCTGTACCATGGAAAACACGTGAAATCTGGTCATTCGTAGTGGTACTTAACAGTCATACTGTTAAGTATTTCTGCTAAATAACTTTGTCAGATATGCTGCAGATCCTAGAAAAAACAAAGCCAGTCCTAGAGGCTGATACTGGAGGGAAGGGAAATTGAAAAGAACACCAGTTTTTCTTGTTGGAAATAACCTCTATCTAATCAAGAGTTTTTCTGCTGAGTAAGTTGCAATTTCTGACCTAAAGTGGCATCATGGATATTTTGACCAAATCATGTTGCTGTAAATATATTATTATATACTTATTCTCACTAAATCATCCGGCTAATCAAATTCAGTAGTTTCCCAGTTACACTGATGGCTTTCTTGTTGTCTTCTGCAATATCAGTAAAATACTGTGCGATGATTACCCCTTGAAATATTCCAGTTTGACCCTTTCAGACAGCTGTTAATAGTCACTGTATCAGCATTTGAACTCTCTGAAATATTAGAATATCTTCCCTGGAGGTTTTTTTTTTTTTTTTTTTTTTTCCCCAAAACAAGGGATGAACATTCATTAACTAGAATGGCCTACTGACTGGGTTTGGTTCATCCCTGAAAGCTGAATGTGGTTTTAAAAGATTGATCGTATCATTAATGCTGAAGTTGTAGCAGGGATGAACCTGACACTGTGAGAAACTGCAATGCATCAAGTGTATTTTTACATAGTAGGATGATGAGGTTTTTTTCTCCTTTTGACAGCTTTTCCTCACAGTTGTGTTCTGCTCTCATGCTCCATGTACTCTAGAATCTTTATATTTTCCTGAAGCACAGAACAATTTACTTACCCTATTCATTTTGCCAACAGAGAGATAACCCAGTTCTTCAGTGTTTTCCAAGAAGCTCAGTAGCTAGGGAAAAGGCTAGCAGCTTGGGAATTAACACTGCACATGCAAATACCCAAGCGTCTGTTGCCTTAAGAGTGGGAAAAAGTTTAAATCCCTTTAGGTAGGTTTTGTGCAACCACTGACCATGAAAGAGGAGAGCTTGCCTTATGGGACATCCTGATGCAGCACTCGATGGCTTAATCTGGTAGAGGATTTCTGTAGACTACAGTTCCTTTGCTTGTCCTCTGGATATAATGTATGGGACAGAATGCAGAAGCATGCTTAAGGCAGACAGCTTGTTTCCACAGTAAATGCCAGAAATTTGCCAAAAGCAGAAGTTTAAAAACCTCATAGTGCTTGCTTTTACTTTGTTTTGTGGCTGGTTTTAATAATAGTGTTTATTCTATCCTCACCTTAATTGGGGAAATAAAAAAGGAGCCTCAAGCTTACTTGCCTGGGAGCATCTTGATTCAGTGTCTGTAGAAAGAGTGAAATGGCAGCAAGTGTTGAATCAGGCAAGATATTTTGGTGTGAATGTCTTTCTGGAATAAGACAAATTAGGAGGCAAAACACTTGGAGGATTTTGGCATTTATCCTTTGCTTCTGGATTGGATGCTTTTGTCTTTTCATGGTTCAGTCAGTTACATTGGGGTTAGGAAATCAAGCTGAAAGAATAAGAGATCTATTCAAACTCTGTGACAGAACTCTAGATTAATGTGAGTTAGACCAGTAACCTTCAATAAAGGATTCACCAGTTTACACTAACTGAAATTACTGTGATGGTACTTCAACAGTACCACCTCTGAGACTTACTTTCTTTGAGAAGAGATTCTCTTTAGGTACTATATCTCGTAGTAGTATGTTTCTGCAAGACTAATAGTTTTTAAAAACATAATTGAGTTGATGAATGTAATGAATTCAAATGAATTAAAATGAATGTAATTCAATTCAAATGAACTGAGTTACAAGTCAGTGATTCTAAAAACAATGTCGGGAGGATCCACTTTGAAAATCAGACCATACTCATTTAGCTTGGAGGTGATGGCATCAGAATCCTGGTATTAAAGATGGCTGTAACATAAAGCTTCAAATGGTTAAACCTATTTGTACACATGGTATTTGAGGAGGAGATTTGTTATTCTTATGAGCAAAGACTTGGCAACTTAGCAGAGGAGAAAAAAATTAATATGGTTGGTTAGTCATAAGCTACTTCTTTCATTTTGAATCACTTATTGGAAGGAAGATAATCAAAATACTATTTAATGTTGAACTCCTTGGTGAGTTTAGTGTTATTACTGTGTTAGCTTTTTATAGGCCATGTAAAAATAAATACCTGCTTTATTACCTACTATCTGGTAAATACTGAGGTTTAGTCATTAGAATATTTCTATTAATGCAGTAGTGTCTTTAGATCTATAGCACTTGTACAGCCTCCTGTTGGTTTTGAAGAAATACTCCTGTGGGCATGTGCTTATGTATTCTTACAATTTCTTTTTGTTATGAAAAGCTTTGGCTTTGATGTTCTCAATAAATTTCCTGTGAGTCATAATGATAGTTGCCAAACCATTGTTTTTGTTCTTCCTGGAGTTGATTCTACTTCTACAGTTGTTTCCTCCTAGGGGGTTAAAGTCTCTGAGCTTTTATTAAGATAAATGTCAGTGAATTCAAGTGGATTGTGCATAAAAGAAGCCCTTAGTCTCTGGTGGAACAAGTAATGTGTAATGTTTAGTTTTAAAGTAGCACTGACTACAGGAAGTATTAGAAATAAAAATTGTTGACCTTTTCTGCACAAGAGAATTTCTGTCTGGGCCTACTCTCTTTCCTTTTGTCTTCAATGTGGAATGCTCTTGACCCATAAGCTATCAGAACCAAACATCTCATTGATCATCTTCTGTTCAAGGAATTAAAAAAGATTCTCTCTCCCAAACAATTAATGCAATATCTTCTTCTAGAAATTACATCAAGGCAGAAGATGGTGAACATTGATGTGATTTCTAAAAATAAACATTGGCAAAGTGAAGAACTTAAAGTCAGAGTTCAGTTGTTCTTTGCAGCAGCTTCAAAATCAGGAACTTTTTTGTGTCTGTCCAAGTGCATATCCTAGGCAGTCATCATGACTTAGTGTCCTTATATGTAGGAATTACTCATTTTTATTGGCTGGTGGTTAAAAAAATCATCTGCTACTGTAGTTGGCATACTGCTGTAGCCGACTGGTTTGGGTGTTTATAGTAAGCTGCATTTTTTCTCTTTTTACTATTAGAAAATATTGGCTTATAACATTTGGAGAGAAAATGAGTATGTGTCATGTATGTTTCACAGCATGAGTTTAGGAACATAGATACGTGAAAGTGCCTTCAGAATTTTAGTTGTCAAACAAAAGTCTGTTCAGAGTTTGTAATGCTCATAATGTATTTAATGGATTGAACTACTCCTTGTTAGGATGGGCTCTAAAGGACGTCAGCTCGACAAGGCATTCAAGTATGTGCTGAAGCTCATCCCTCTCCAGTGAAGTATTTGAGGGCAAGTGGGTACTTGTTACAGTGCTTGTTAAACTCCTGAATCAATGACTGAAATTCCAGGAATCTCTCATATAGATAGAATCATAGAATCCTAGAATGGTTTGGGTTGGAAAGGACTGAGAGATCATCCAGCTCCAACCCTCTGCCATGGGCAGGGACACCTCGCCCTAAACCAAGTTGCCCAAGGCTCTGTCCAGCCTGGCCTGGAATGCTGCCAGGGATGGAGCATTTACCACTTTGGGCAACCCGTGCCAGTGCCTCACCACCCTCACAGTAAAGAACTTCTTCCTTCTATCTAACCTTAACTTCCCCTATTTAAGTTTAAACCTGTCACCCCTTATCCTATCACTGCAGTGATGAAGAGTCCCTCTCTGAACTTTCAATTCCTAAGAATTAGTTTTCCAAATACTGTTGTTTCTTGCAAACTCACTGCAGCTTTTGCAGGAAATGAGTTAAGAAATGGAAAACAAAATATTTCCCTAATTATGGTTTAGAACTATTCCTTCAGGAGCAGTTGTATAACATTTCCAGTGTTATAAACGGGTTGTGAAAATATATGGGAGCAAGTAATTGAGGATTTAGTGTTTTGCAGACCGACTTCTTTGTGTTGACTTGTTGGAATATAGTACTGGAAAATAAAACCTCTATACTTAACAGAAGATTATATATACTTAGATATATACTTAACTTAGATATACTTAACAGGCTGTTAATACAAATCTAATAAATGTGTCAGGTTCCCTTTAGAAGCAACAAGTCATGAAGCTGCTTACCAAGTTTGAAGAGTCCCCCATGTGGGATGAAGCTGTCACTTCCTTAGCTGTACATGCTGACTCACTTGTGCTGCGAATGGCCTTGTACATTGGGGATTTCTGAATGAGTCAGCCAAATCCGGGATTTTTGGGAATATGTCATATAGCTTTCACACTTACTGCACAAGGGGTTATGTACTGATACTTGCAGACAGATGCTTTATGGAACTAAACTGCTGGTTCAGCAGCATTTTTATTTGCAGACAATTTCAGTATTTCAGAAGGTAGATGTATGAGGCATTTAGAGTTTTCTTCAGATTGCATTTTTCATACCTGTCAAATAGCCTGATGCCTGAAACTCCTGTTGCTGAAGTGTTCCATATTCCTGTGTAAAATCTGAAAAAATGGAAGCTGCCATTTAGCTGAAATGTGTTGTGCTAAAGGAGCCCCAGTGCTTTGGTTAGCTTACACATGTGCTCTGCTTCAGCTCCTACAGAGAGAGAGGAAGTGGCTGCAAGGACAAAATTAGAAGAGCTTTCAAAGCCTAATGTATAAACATTGTGCAAAAGGGGACAAGCTAATTGAGAAATTCCAGGAGGGTTACCTAGTAAAAGGGGTGGGGAGCAGATGGTTTGATGTGCCAGATGAGGGGAGGTAAGAGTTCTGGGAGGCTGTACTGCGCGACGTCACAGTGTTCAAGCCAGAAATGGGAAACTGAAACTGAGGCAATAGGAAACAAGAAGTGGTCAGTCTGAAAAGAGGCTGTATGATTCTACTTTTAAATGTACTCAGGCTTTGCATATAGAGTTGTTACCAAAACCAAATTTTGGTCCAAAAAGAGTAAGGGTTGAAGATCTGTCTGACTATCAGTTGTAAGAATTTGCAAGTTTGAGCCACAAAGGGAAATAATACTGCTGTAGAGACAGAAGGAGGTAGTAAGAAGATTCAGGATGAAATGTACATTTAGGTTTTCCTGCTAAGGCAAATGTAAGTTTTGCATGAAGATGATTAAGGAGATGGTACAAGATGCAGCAGTGTGCACTTAAATGTCACGTGAAGATTGGTCGACACAGGTGACAAAGCTTGCATTTACTGGCTCTCAGGACCTTTCTGTTGGCATTAGCACAGAAGAGTTTTACAGCCTCTTAATTTCAGTAGATGTACTGTTTATGTAATACCTAAATTATATGATACATAAAATTACTATGTGTGATTGTGCATATATGTCTGTATAGTATATAAACCAACAATATTCAATATGTTCAATATCTTCATAAATTATCTGGAAGATGGGATCAAGGAATTATAGAATCATAGAATAGTTAGGGTTGGAAAGGATGTTAAGATCATCTAGTTCCAACCCCCCTGCCATGGGCAGGGACACCTCACACTAAACCATGTCACCCCAGGCTCTGTCCAACCCGGCCTTGAGCACCACCAGCAATAGAGCATTCACAACTTCCCTGGGCAACCCATACCAGTGCCTCACCACTCTCGCAGCAAAGAACTTCTTCCTTATCTCCAATCTAAACCTCCCCTGTTTAAGTTTGAACCCATTACCCCTTGTCCTCTCACTACAGACCCTCATGAGGAGTCCCTCCTCAGCATCCCTATAGGTCCCCTTCAGATACTGGAAGGCTGCTATGAGGTCTTCATGCAGCCTTCTCTTCTCCAGGCTGAACAGCCCCAACTTTCTCAGCCTGTCTTCATACGGGAGGTGCTCCAGTCCCCTGATCATCCTCGTGGCCCTCCTCTGGACTTGTTCCAACAGTTCCATGTCCTTTTTATGTTGAGGACACCAGAACTGCACACAACACTCCAAGTGGGGTCTCACAAGAGCAGAGTAGAGGGGCAGGATCACCTTCCTTGACCTGCTGGTCCCGCTCCTTTTGATGCAGCCCAGGATACGGTTGGCTTTCTGGGCTGCAAGCACACACTGCAGCCAGCTCATGTTAAGTTTCTCATTGACCAGCACCCCCGAGTCCTTCTCCTCAGGGCTGCTCTGAATTTCTTTCCTGCCCAACCTGCATGTGTGCCTGGGATTGCTCCAACCCAAGTGTAGGACCTTGCACTTGGCGTGGATCAAGTGTATCCTGACCAAGTTTGCTGGTGATGCCAAACTGGGTAGGGAAGTGGATGCATTGGAAGGGAGAGCCACCCCCCAGGAAGACCTGAATAGGCTGGAAGAGTGGACTGATAAGAACCTCACTGAGTTCATTAAGGACGAGTGTAAGGTCTTGCACCTGAATAGACAGAATCTAAGAGTGCAGTGCAGGCTGGGATCTTCTTGGCTGGGGAATAGCTCTATGGAAACAGACCTGGGCATCAGGTGGACACAAGCTCAATAGGAGTGAACAGTGTGCAGCTGTGGCAAAGAAAGCCAACAAGGACATCACCGGCAGAGAGAATGAAGTCTTCGTCCCTCTACTTCTAGAGAGGCACTCTACTCTGTGCTTCTGAGACCACACCTGGAATATTTGTTTGGCTTTGGTCCCTGCAGTACAAAAAAGGTGTGGACAGGTGGTGGGGGGGCGGTCCAGAGACGTGCTGTGAGGATGATTAGAAGACTGAGAAGCCACGTGAGGAAAGGCTGAGAGAGCTGGGTTTGTTTAGCCTTGAGAAAAGAAGACTCAGGGGAGACCTTATCACCCTGTTCCAGTATTTAAAGGGTAGCTATAAAGATTATTCCCCTTTTTATAAGGATTCACATGGAAAAGGTGATGGGTCATGGGCAGAAGGTACTCCTGTGGACATTCCGACTGGACACAAGAGGAGAATTTTTCCCAATGAGAACAGTCAGCCATCAGAATAATCTCCCAAGGGAAGTGGTGGATTCCCAGTGTTGGACACTGTTAAGATTTGTCCGGACAGGGTGTTGGGCCATCTTGTCTAGACCATGGTTTTGCCAAGAAAGGTTGGACCAAATGATCCTTGAGGTTCCTTCCAACCTGGAATTCTATGATAGAACATAAATAAGTGGAGATTTATCTCCTCTAACCTGGTGAGGGTATTTAAGCCAGAAATATGGCAAAATGCATGTAAGCAATAAGTAGTTTTTGTTCTCTAGGGACTGTTGATTAAAGTTATTTTCACTTGTGCCAATGTGGCTTGCTGGCACAATGCAGCATTTTCAGACTCTTACTGATGCTTCTTTTGTTTTTCTGAGTCACTTCTCTCAGAAGATTCACTTGCCAGCTGGCTGTTTAAATCCCAACAAATCAGAGTTTAAAGGAGGAAAAAGATAGGATTTATTAGTTTGAACTTAGCATTGTGTGAATGTGTGCTGTGAAGAACTGTTTAAAAGTTCCCAATGTTTGAGAAAATCCGTTCTGCATTCTTAGAATCATCCTGTTTGTCTCTTCTGTTCATTTTGGATATCATTAAACACAAATCATGTCAAAAAAGTAAGATCTTCTTAGCTCAGTACTTGGCTATTAATGTCAAATGTTCTTTGTACTTCTTTTGTCACCTCACTTTTGTCACCTCTCTGGCTCCCCCATTTCAGCATTGGTGGCAGAAAATGAAGAAACACAGGAATATCCTGCACCTTTTTTTTTTGTTGTAGTTATCGTAGAAATCAGAGCTAAAAGGGTCTTGATAAATTGACGTGAAGATACTTTACCATCTCTGACTCTGTAGTCTATGCTCTTTAGGTAGGAGTGAAGTCTCTGTGTCTGTTTATCAAATTTGCACACACCATGAAAGCTAAAATATTAATGCAGGAAGTGGGTGGGAAGTGGAAGAAAGCCCTGCAGGAGCATTAGTCAACTGCAAACTGCTATTGTTGATAGCCTTCGCAGCTGAGCACAAATGTGTCTTTTTGTTTTCTTAGTGCCCTGGGGCAGAATTTGAAAATCAACAGGTGTGGCTTTTATTTATTATTTCACAAAGCATCTTGGATTAATATATTTTGCTTTTTTTTGATATTCAGAAACCTGATTGAATAGAAGCGTGTATGCAGACAGAGCCACAGAAATAACGGGAGGCGGATTTCTGTGCCCTGATTTCTGATCTGTTGATGTTTTGACCAATGGCCTAATAAAAGAGTTGGCTCTGCTATTGGTTGGTGCATTTTCTTGCCCATTATGGACTGAGGTATCCATGGAAAAGATGACTTTATAGCAATGAACACCTGGTGTGAACCTCTGTTCAGGAAACATGAGGAGGGGTGGGTCAGAGGAGTACTCAGTGACTGTAACCGGTTATTATAAGAATGCCCCACTTTCTTGGCTATAAATACTAGGAAGAGAGGAATAAGTAAAGCCTGACTTGGCAGATACTTCCCCAGGAGCAGGGAGTAAATGATGGGGCATTAATTTTGAAAAACTGCTTTTGGGAACTGAAGGACCGTACTCCTCAGAGTTTGTGTTCTTTAAGTGTAGTGGAGAGGGTAAGGAAGGTTTATCTGCGAGCATTTCTGTAGCATGAACTCACTAATGGACAATACAGAGGGCTGTGTGATGAACTGTTACATGAATAAATGTGGTTCTTGTGTCTTAGAGGCTGAAAATGACTGCAAATTGCTAAAGCTCTTCAAATTTATCTTTCATCAGGATCAGCTCAGTCAGGGGCTTAGCAATATTATTGGTCCCCACTGTTACAATTTAACCCAGCAGGCAGCTAAACACCCACAGGGTGGCTTGCTGACTCCTGCCTGCAGTGGGATGGGGGAGAAGAAGAAAGGAAAAAAGTGAAATTCATGAGTTTAACAAGACAGAAAAGGAACGAAAAATAATAATAATGATAATGATAATAAAAGAATTAAAATGTACAAAACCAGTGATGCACAATGCTGTTGCTCACCACCCACTGAGTGATGCCCAGCC